>BSDF01000002.1:50931918-52384074 GCA_027925045.1 Hypotaenidia okinawae
GTGTCAATTATAGAACTACTTAAGAAAGCACCTATAAAATGTATTTCACAGTCTTAGAAGTATTAAGTGAAAATTACTGAAGTGTAGATAATACAGTGCCTTCAGTGTTGGTAGACTAAAAGTTTATAGTGTTCAAATATCAGGGAAGAAATACACTTACCACTAGAATTTGGCTGTGAAGATATCATTTATACTCCTGGAAAAAAATAATTTTTCAAATAGGAAAGAAATGTATCTGGCTTCAGCTTTTCTAGCTGCACATAGTTTTAACACAAATCTCTGCAGGTTGGAAGCCATGAAAACTTACTAAAGCTGGCCCTAAATTTATCTCTTTTTTTCTTTTTTTTTTTTCTTTTCTTTTTTTCTTTTTCTTTTTTTTTTTTTTTCTTTCCTCAGCAGGAATCAATCCAACTACAGCTTTCAAGTTTTCCTAGCTTGCAAGAAGAAGATAAATCTAGTAAAGATGACTCCGAGAAAGAAAAAGAGAAGGATAAAAATAAAGAAAAAGATAAAAACAGTGAAAAAACCAAGATCAGAATGTTATCGAAAGGTGAACTTAGAAGTATTTAAATTGCTGTTATTACTGTTATAAAGATAATTGTGTCAGGTTTTATAAGCATACTTCTGTTTGTGTATAAATACACAGTAGAAACATTTTCATACATTGAGAAAATTCACAACTTGAAATGTGTATGCATGAGTGATGTCAGCATGAAAAACAGGCTTTGAAAGTGAAAAACACATCCAAACTGAGGCTTGCTATTGAGGTTATTAATTTCCCTTGAATGCAAAACTGGTCTCCTGAATACTTAACCATGTTGGTATAAACACACATGCATCTATATATGTAAATATACGTATGATAATACACTGGTACGTCATTTGTGCAATGTAGGCAGCAGAGTAATCCTCTTCACTCTTGCTCCTCTCTCATGGAGAATTTCCTTATAATGCCAAAAGGAAATCCATCCATGGCCTTTAACCTGCTTTGCAACCTCCTTTTATTGCCTACCAAGACTCATTCAGAAAAAAAATTATTCAAAATTTGGTATTTTAAAAAATATTATAATTTTTTTTGGTTAATCCGTGGCACAGAATTGCAGTGTAATCTCTTAAAAATAATCATTACCTACCTGGATGCAGATCCACAGCTGGTGTGAATTGTCAGTTGGCTTCAATGGAGCTCTCACAGTTCACGCCAGCTTGAGGATCTGTGTGTACTTTTGAGTCAGGCGATATAGCAATGCTGAAAAAATTAATTCTGACTACTGTCACGCATACCTATTACCCACCCACTCTCAGGCGTCACTGGATTTCAGTCTGTTAATGCAAATAGAATTCCCACTGGCACGATGCCTCATTTGCCATGTGTATGGTATTAATATTTAAGTGATGCAGAGAGACAGTGATGAATAAAACTTTTTTTTTTTCCATTTTTCGCAATTTTATTTAGTAGTTTAAAGGAAGAACTTGGCAGGGTCTTGTGTGGCATTGGTGGTTTCCTGTGACTTTTCTCAAATGACCAGCAGTTGGTGTCTAGTTTTGGCACTGCTTTTTCAGTAGAATGGTACAGGAGAACTGTGAATGTCTATCTGATGTTTCTGAGCATAAGTCTTTCTTGGCTGAACTCCAAACAAACATTTTCATTCAGAGCATACACTGGAAAATGGATTTTAGTTTATTGCATAGCTTAATTGTAACTGTTGGAATGAAATAAGTGTGTGTGTGTTTGGGTTTTTTTTTTCAGATTGCAGTCAAGAGTATACAGACTCAACAGGCATAGATTTGCATGAGTTTCTCATTAATACATTAAAGAATAATCCCAGGTAGGTTTTTTCTGCATTACAGCTGGCAGTCTTCAAGTTCCCATAACTGTACACTGTGTTTTATATAGCTCTCGAGATCATTATGAGAGAAAATGCAAAGGAGGTAGGCTGTTAACAGCAAAAAGCTATAAAAAGTCATCAACTTCTATTCCCCCATCCAGTCACCTGTTGCTTAATTTCACTTTCAGCAACATCTGGTCTTTGTTCTTACTTTCTTGTGTGTAACTCGGCATGATGTTAGCGGTAATATAACAGTTGCAGTTAGAAATGTGTATATGAATATAAAGTAGTAATGCTGTAGATGAAACCCAGTGCACAGTGCCAAATTCTTCTCTCAGTATTCCCACAGTTTTCAGTTGGAGCAACAAGATAATCTTCTCATTGAGCTGGCCTCTAAATGTCTAAAGAAGGACCTGTACCATTTTAGTATGTGATGAGTTTCAATGTTCATTTAAATTGAGTTTGTTAAATAGGCTCCATATAATTCTGTAATTGTAGGAGAACTAGGAATAATTGGGTACCGAACAGCTTGTGTAACCTCTTGTATAGATAATGGAAGGTTCTTGAATTGCTTTATCTGCACAAAATGAGAATGTTCAAAAGAACTAAGGAGTGATGGACTCTGTCAAGCTTAGGAAAAAAAAATAATTATGTGTGGAGATACGCCTGGGAAATTTTTGAATGTGTTTGGCAGGAGAGGGGAACATCTGAGACCTTCCATCTGAAAACAGCATTTTGTCCCCGGAGCCATAGTTCAAAGGTGGTGTTCTCCATTGTGCTCTCTAACTAGATTAGATGCGTCCAGTCTTTTTGCCTGCAGATGAATGCCTTGTAGAAGATAGGTCTTGGACAAAATGTTGAAAAACTCTGTGGTAGCGGCTCCTTTTGTGAAAAAGCTAGGTTTGCTGAAAATCTCATTTTCCATCCAAAAAAATCCAACCAAAACCCTAGGGTGAAAAAGGACCGAAGCTATCCGTAGCAATCAGTATTTCTATGCTAAGGCATTGATTGCAGTCCGTTGTGGCTGGAAGCACTCACAGACCGTAGCTGAACTCAAGGAAGAGCTAAATCTGTCACAGATGTCAGTGAAGGTGCTGCGATCTTCTCCACGTGCACCAGTGTTTAGTTTTTAACCACGATGTCTGATAGTGCTATCAGAGTTGCCTTAAAAACATTCATACCTTCATTTTTTTCATCTAAAATTTCTATTGGTGGTTGATGCTAGAAATCCTTGCTTTCCTCTTTGACAGGGACAGAATGATACTCTTGAAAATGGAACAGGAAATTATTGATTTTATTAGCGACAACAAGTAAGTTGAGCTCCGCGCTTGGGTTATGAAGTCACGTGTGTGTGTGTGGCAGTGTGAGCTGTGCAGGGGATACACTCGTGGCCCACAGTGCTCCTGACTGCTGCAAGATCAGGCTTTTATTTCCTGGCACGTGGTAGTGCTGCTGAAAATACAGTAGATGTAAAGGAAGACCTTTAACTCTTCATTGCATCACATTTGCACTGGCTCCACTCATTTAGGTCCAAAAATATAATTAAAGCTTCCAGTGCAGAAGCTACCTCATGGGTTCTTCCGTGTGCTATGTAATTCTTACACATTAGAAAATAAAGCTTGAGTGGAGGGATTCTTGCTACCACATGTTCTTTATCGTAAACTGTTTCTGCAGCTTTAAAAATAGAGAGTCAGAATAGTAGCAGAGGAAGAAATTATGCTGACGGGAAATAAGCATTTTGTCAGCGAGAGAGAAAAAAGGAGTATTTGCCAAAAGATTTTTCCAGCTTCGCCTTGCATCTGACCTTTGGGAGAAAGGCAGAAAGCTGTTGCCAGTATCTCAGCAAATCTGCTGGATCATTTGCACAGGGAGTGCAAGAAAGGGGTCGGGGGACAAGTTCTTCCCAATGTATAGAATATTCGGTTCATACCATGAAGCGTGAGCTTTGTTAGTCTCAGTGTAGTGCATGGAAATATCCTTATTAGAAACTCTAAAAGTAACTAGGTTTTTTTCTGCTTTCTCATAGCAAACGTTTATATGTAAGCGTACAGAGGAGAAACTTTTGGATTTCTATCTACTGAACTATTGAATGTATTGCTATTTTCATTTAATTATAGCTCAGGGGGAAATGTAATTATCAGTGCACTTTGTTTCCTCTTCTTCCAGTAATCACTATAAAAAGTTCCCTCAGATGTCGTCGTATCAGAGGATGTTAGTGCACAGAGTGGCAGCTTATTTCGGAATGGATCACAATGTGGATCAGACTGGAAAATCTGTAATTATCAACAAGACCAGCAATACAAGAATGTAAGTAGCAACACTGTTGTGTTTTTCCTTGTTGCCTTTCACAAGAGCTGGTTTGTACCATGACTGCGTGGTGTAAATTTTTATTTTAACATCGTTTACATTTTTTTAATGTATTTGATCTTTGTAGGAAGAGTGAGTGCTTACCTTTTTCTAGGGTGGGAGGGGAGAACAGGGCTTGTGTTGTGAGGTTAACTAAGGATATAGAGATGCATAGGAAGAAATCTCCCCAATTTGCAAGAAACTTAACAGGGTATTATCTTCCCTGACTCCTTTGTGCCAGCACTTTGCTACAGAAATAAGCCTGTTGCCTTACACATCACCTGATACCATACAGCTGTATTCCTAAATAACCCAAACATCTTTGGAGGGTTGCCTCTTCTCTTGTTCTGGTGCACTCTGCTTTAAGAGCCGTTTTCTGCCCAACCTGATAACTTAGGATTTGGTTCCCCTCCACCACCTGCCACGGTTCATTCTTTTTTCCTCCTCTTCTCCCCTCCTGGTTCTACTTTATTTTCTCTTCAAATCTTATCATTCGACCACAGAGTTTTTTGTGGGATATACATTGCTTCTGATGGTTCAAATGCATTGCAGAATCCCTGGCAGGTTAAAATTGTGCTGGCATCCTTTATGCTCTGCTTTGTGATCCTGTATAAAGCTAGTAAAAAGCTCAATACAAAGTTCCCTGGCTAATTCAGCAAAGATACAGTTCTGTGTCCTTCCCTAATCAGCATCAGTTGTTCTGCTGAGTGCCACATGTGTATTAACCATGATGGAACTGTAGCCTTCCTCTCCCTCTTTTACCTATAAACTACATAATGAAGAGGAAGTAATTACAACTGGGTAATGAAGTTTTGGTATCTGGTATTGGAACAGGAAAGCCCCATTTGAAAATTGTGTGCTTCCTGTATTCAATTAGTAGGAGAAATAAAAACATTTATTTTGTTTAGATATCCAGTGGCTAGGTGATTTACTTCGACTGGATTGCAGAGAGTATTTTTTTTATTTTAAATGTTATTAGCTTCTCCTGTGGAAGGCTAGAAGGGCTACGTGATTCTGCAAGAACAAAACATGAGGCAAACATGTAGGTTTTTAAGTCACTGAGCCCTACGTGGCTGAAGTAAACTTAAGGTGATGGACAATTTATTTTAGATTTTTTTCATGATCTATCCGTGACATACTTGGGCATCTACGAAACAACACTTTAAGCATCAGTATTTTTAATGATTTGAATAAAACATGCTCTACCAATCTGATTTTCAGAAGTCGAGAGAATTGCTGTAGCTCAGTAAAACTAACACTCAGGCTGCTAAGGCAATCAGGTAATACCTGCCCCTGTGCAAGGACTATATTTGGGTATGAATAAGAAGAAGCTGGCTATGCAGTAAACTGGCATTCATTTTTGAATTGTAAACAAGGGGAAAAAACCAAAGTCTCCTCTTAGACAAAACACGATCGTATTAAAATGCTTTTTAGGCATTCCCCTCTTTACAGATCTTCCTTTTTCTTTTGTGCTTGCGCCACCTCTGTAGTACGCCAGCTGCTACAGACTTTCACTCACAGCATTGCCGTCTCCTGGTTGACTTGACAATGTGAGAACGTCACATTAATATCTGATAATGCTTTGCTTGGTTGTGTGACTGTGCATCACAGAGCTGGGTAGCACTGAAAGTCCTGTCGGAACTGCTTGTACAGTATTTGTGGAGAGGACACTGAAGCCTACTTCAACAGTCAAAACTTTGAGTGCTCCAGTGAAGCTGTGGCTTCTCGCATGGTGGGTATGAGCAAGCAAGGCTGTTCACCAGGCATGAACTGGCCCCCTCATGGGCATGCTCAGCAAGCAGGACGTTGCAGGGGGTATAATGGATCAAATGAGCCTTTCAACTGTGGTCTTGCAAACTGGGGGTGAGGCAGGGAGCCAGACAAATTGGGTCTGACACCCTAGATCTTCCATAAATAAATAAAGGCCTTTGCTCCTCTGTTGACAGTGAGTACAGCTGTTTTGTAAGCACTGCACAAACTGCAGATTTTTCTTCTTCTGCAGTGATTCAGTGGTGACTGGATTATACAAAGCTCATATTGCATCATGGTTCTTCCAGTGCGTTATTTACATTATTTTGATACTGCTGTAAAATAAGGCTTTGTAGAAGTAGGTCTTTCTTTTCACAACTGGAGGAGATGGCACATGTTTTTTTTAAAAGCGTCCCTGGCTCTGACAGAAAATGCATTGTTATTACCCAGCTTGAATAAGGGCTGATGAGATTTTATTATCCACAGCGAATATTGTGGAAGTTCCACATCTGAAAGCGTCCAGCGTGATTCATGTGTTCTGCATCTCGGTACTCTCAGAGGAGACAATTTTGTGCGGTTCAGAATCAACACCCAATACTGTGAATGTGTTGACTCTATTAATTACTGCTTGGAAGGTATCCAGAATACCGGAGGATCGGGAGAGTGGCTGAAACGCTGTTCAGTGTGGTTATGCTGCGCTGTAAGCTTCAGCCTTGATAGTTCTGTGCAAATTTCTGGAGGGGGCCCCACAGACAGATGCCGTGAAGATTTGCTTTTTGACAATAAATTATCTCTTTACGGCATATGGTTTCCAAAGGGCTTTAGTTGCATACTGCGGAGAAGGAAGAACATTCCTGCGTGCACGAGAATTCATAAATTCTGGCTGGCAGTGACTTCTGTCTCTGAGAAGAGCATATGACTCTGGGCTTGAATAAGCACCGTTGTGGCTTGTTTCTCTGGCTGAGCCAGGGTTCGTGTCGCATCTCTGCTCACGCTTGCAGGCGATGTGGTGTTGTTCCCTGGCTCCGGGCGGTGAGGTGCATTTATTCGGTTCAGCAGAGACCTCCCGTGCTTGCTGCTGCAGGTGCGTGGAGGCACTACTGTCAGGAGAGAGAATGGCTTTGAGATGAATGGGCTGGTTGGGAAAATCAGGTAACAGTGCTGCCTTAGGCGTGCTGTGGTACGGTGTAAGGCCTGTCAGAGGTGGGTCTAGGGTATGAGTGGAGAGGGTGGGGCTATTTCATTTCTTTCAGCATATGGCCATCTTAGGGCAGCGTATATCCATTTCTGTGTACCTGGGCATATAAAGCCCTCCTTCCCCCTCCCCCTGCCCCCGAACAACCCTGCTTTTCAAGGGCTTGGAACTTGAGAAGGTGCTTACTGAAGAGGCTGTGGCTGGGTAGGAGGGCTGTGGCTTGCATGCTGCTTTAAAAAAAGAGAGGAAGATGGGGATAAAAATGAACCAGGGCTTGAATTGTTCTGGGGTTGCAGGCCTGGAGCTTTAGTGAACTATTGGTGAAATCTCTCTCAAAAGTACAGTCAGACCACAATGACAATTTTGCAGTCTGAAGAATATATATGATGAGAAGCTTTAAATATAAAGTGCGCTCTTTTTTTCTTAATTTTATTAGAATGTGAACAAATAATTTCAAGCTTTTTAAAATTAAATTTTAGAGGACATAGAGGTGACCTCAACTGCCCAAATGTCTATTAACCTTCATAAAGTGAAGTTTCTGTACTCTATCTCTCATTACAGAATACTGGATTTTAAAAAAAAAGCAAACCAACACCACCTTTTCATACATTTTTTGAAATTAAGACTAGGTTAAAAAGGAGAACAATTTGGAAAAATACAGTTTTTCAAGATCTCATACCTTAGAAACTCCCCCTAAGTAAATTATCCAACTTTTTAAAGTCTTAGCAGTAGTTGATCAGAAAATGAGGGGAGGGGTTTTTATTGTCTCACTTTCACAAAGAGTTCAAATACTACTTAAAATGTGAGGTCTGCTTTGTTTAGTATGAAACCGCTCTTGTGTCACCATTGTAATACACATTTGTCTGTCATCTGTGTCTGCCTGTCATCTATCTAAAGATGACATGGAGAATTTCAGACAATGAAATACGATATAAACATAGAAGTTTGGAATTGTGGCATTATGTTAGATGGGGCATCCCAAATTGGAGAAAAAAAAAAAAAAAAGAAAAAGGTGTGTGTGCATGCCACCTTCTATCCCATCTATTCCTCATAATTCCTGTCGAACAACTGGAAGTACTTCAGAGGTTTTTTGCAGAACTGTTCATCTCATTACACGTAACAGTTCAATCAGATTCATTCATTTGATTATCTATAGATAGATGGAGAAATGGAAGGGAAGTGTGTTTGGTGTGCTTGATAAATGAAAAGAGTTTTCATTTGGTTGAGATCATCACTCACGTGATGAGTACGTCTGTATTATATCGCACACATGCATTCATGTACATTTTTATATAAGCGTGAGTAGCAGGGCTTCTCAGAATTGAGAAGGTGGAGTGCTTAGAATATATAATGGTTGTATTTAGACATTTTTATACATTCCGAGGGTGTAACATACTTATTATGAATATACCAATACTCACATCTTCAATTATGACTGTGGGTTTGCTGGTTTTTTTCCCAAGAACATCATGAGTTATGATCCTTCTCAGAGTGTTCTCCTCTTACTCTGCTAATATATAAATGTTAATATAATCTGTCTCAGTCAGAGGGTTTTTTTGCTGTCTTTGGGATGCATCAAAAACTTTGCTCAGAACTAAGGTGTTACATGCACTACAGCGGTTCCTCATAATCTTGAGCTGAACTGTATCAGCAGGAGACAATGTACAGTATACTTGGGATAACCTACAAGAACTTTGTAGCTACAACGTACAATCTGTCTCCTCTGTGTTAGGGTTGTTTGAATCACAAGCAGAGATGAAAATTTCTCATAAGGTTTCTATTGTTTATAGACTTCATGATCTTGTAGAAGGTAACATCTATGCTGGTAGAGGTGTGCTGTGCCAATTTCACTATCTTAAGACAAGGATCTGAACTTTGGTACAGGATCCTACAGACATGTCAGTAAAATTACATTCACTGAACGTTGACAATTTCAGTGAGGAATAGTTTTCAGAATTTTTTTTACCCTAGGTTGAAGTGCCAAGAAGACTTCCTTGAGATGCCAGATGTTAACAGCCTTGGAGCATGTGGAAAATTATGCCTTGCTGTGCTCCTTGGCTGAATGAAGCGTTTGGTGTAAATGACTTTAATTTCTTTAAGCGGTTGTTTGCTGATGTGACATTTTCCACTTGGAATTGACAGCAGCACTGTGCACCTGAACACATGTATCTTATAAAATCTTAGTGAACGCAGCTCACTGTTTGCCTGCCGGAGAGCGTAAGGCACGGTTTTGGGTTGCCACCCACCTCTCCCCCTTGAATATGAAATAGTTCTCTGATAAACACTTTGCTGTGTAGCATTGCAGCTGTATTTAAACACCTTATGGTAGCCTTGATTATGTATGTGTAATGAGTGTGGAATCATTTTTATGAGCTGCATGAGGCAAGAAAACATATGTGAATCTATGTGAACAGCATTATTTCAGGTTTTGGGGTGGTTTGTTTTCCTCTGGAGCCCTGCATTACTTTTCTTCAAGGGACTTACGGAGTTCACTCCATTTGTGTTTCCTATTCTAGTTACCTCTTTCCTGTCTTCACTGCAGAATAGTTTCCCCTTGACTACTAATAGATAAGTAGGAACTGTGGGGGTATCTGCACTTCTGGTTTACAATTGCTGTTGTCCAGTGAGTGCACCAGTATCATACATCACAAATATGTAGGGAAATAGAAGGGTGGGTAACAGATGTACATGACTAAAGTGGAAAAAACCCTGTATAAATGAGAAATAATGCTGTAATTGTCAGAGGCATTTTGTTCCAGTTTAAGCTGAACTAATACATTTTGCAACTAAGAATTCAGTAAGATCTAAAGTAAAGCAATAAATAAAGAACCATAATAAAGCATTAATGTATAATAATGAGCTTATATAGCTACATAATAACGTGGAGTTTCAAAGTAACAAGTTGGTTTTCATGGATTTCAGTTCTTGAATTTCTCATACAAAAATAATCTGTATATTTCAGTTTGGGATTTAATTAGGAGGTGATTAGGAAAAACATTTTTTAATACAATAGTAATCATGTTTAAGATGAAGAGCCCAGTGACTCAGTTGTTGTGATGCTTAGGTTTTAGCTTTTAGCTCTTTTTCTGCCCTTTCCCACTGCAGCCCAGAGCTGGGCAGCATATCCAAATGTGCTGCAGGCACTTGTTTCAGACAGAAAGCTGCCACTGTTAATGCTAAATGCATTATTTGAGGTCATGCACGTTCATAATTTCACTGCTTGGTGGTCATCTGGAACAGATCGAGCTTTTTTTCCTTGTTTATTGTTATTTTTGCAGGGTTTTTTTTTCTTTTTAACTATTGATTTCCCTTACTTTAATGATGCTCAAATTGGGATGGCCCTTTTTCCGAGCAAGCATTATCTCATTTTAGTGCCATTCCTGTTTTATGTGAAAGGTACAAAAGGAAAAAGAAGAACTGCTTGGTACACTTGACGTTGAGCTGAATTTGACCGTTAAATACTGGCTTCGTTCTTTCTTTGATCAGTGTAAGCCATGTATACTGGACTCATGGAAATGACTTACTATGTAAATGAGATGTTAGGGTTAATGAACCAGTTCTAATATCCCCAGTATTAAATTTTCATCTCATGGAATTTATCAAAACTAAATTGTTTATAATTAAAGTGGACATGTACTTTACAGCTGTTCTATATTCTACAGCTGTTCTAATGAAATATTAGTTAAGAATTTCTCAGAAGACATCTATGGTTTTTCTCTCCTGGTTTTTTATTATTATTTTTTTAAATCCTTACAATTACACCACTTAATAGTATAATAAAACTAGAAGGTTATTGTCACCTGTCCTATGTGGGGAGATGGAAGGCTACCCAGGAAGGGAGCTATGATGTGAAAGTGCCCATTAATCAATTCACTGTTCAGTCATTTATGCTTTCAAATCACTGGAGATAGTCCTGGAAGCCTGAAACGGCTCCTGTGCTTTCCTCGGAGGTAACTGCACGTCCATAGTAGGTGAAATGATGGCTTTAAATCTGGGCATTTCAGAAATGAGGTGCTAATACATAAGCAAGTGAATTTTCTAGGTGGTCCAAATTGGTTTTAGTAATCGCCTTTTTTCTTCTGTTGCTTGCTTCATGTTTAATGTGGAAATGTGACATGACCATTGGAAATGAAAAAAAGCATTGCAGGTTTTGAGAAACCTTGATAAGCAAAGTCATTTGTTCCTGCTCACTCTTTCCAGGTAGCCTCTGACAGCTTATTAGAAACAGGCACTGCTGTTCAGGCCAGTGACTGTGCAGGAGATGACTTCTGGTCTACAAGTCTTCCTGCTGGAGACAAGGAAAATGTTTGTGGCCTGAAGTAGAAGTGGACACAGGAACTGGCTGCCATATTAATTTGTACCCATGGGTCATTTCAGGAGGACTAATAGTTTCTTTGTTAGCCCATCAGCTTTTGGGGAGCTATCTTGCTTCATTGGTGGTCTTCAAATCTTGAATTTATTTTCTTTTTGTCTCTCTTCCTTGTTATTTTTTGTACTTCTAAGCTAGAAAAATATAATTTTAAATAGATCACAGCAGTTATGCAACACTAATTTTCAGCCACTTACAGAGTATGCCACATCCTTAAAATCAAATATTAATGAATTCCATATTAAGCAGTGGTTCCAATTATGAACCTCTACTAGCTGGAAATAAACTGTTGGTGCGCAAGATGTTCAGATGTACTGTGTTTTTGCATCCATAGATTAAATCAGGATGACTTTACAGAATTAAGCTTTGGGAAGGCCCGTGAGGGTCACAGTTTGTGCTATGATACAATTTGTGCTATGATACCTCAGCATGACATAGGTACTTTAAATACATTACACTCTGAAAGCCTTCAGGATCTGGCCCTCTGCTTGGTCCACGCACAGAATAACTTGGCTTGGAAGAGCTTCAGTGTGCATCACTTCTATCCATCCTGCAGCCTTCAGCTTCCACATCATTTTCATAATGGGAAACACTACTGGTGCCAGCCCCACTGTAATTGTGCTGCTGGAGTACTGGGACTGAGCATCTTTTTATCATAGGTTAAAAAGCTGGACATGAGCCACCAATGTGCATCTGCAGCCCAGAAGGCCAACTGCATCATAGGCTGCATCAAAAGAATGTCCAGCAGATAAGAGAGATTGAGAGAGGTAATTCTTTCCCTCTGCTCTGGTGAGGCCTCACCTGGAATACTGTGTCCAGCTCTGTAGCCCTCAACACAAGAAGGACATGGACCTGTTGGAGCATGTCCAGGGAAGGGCCACCAGGATGATCACTCCTATGAAGATAGACTGAGAGAGTTGGGCTTGTTCAGCTTGGAGAAGCAAAGGCTCCAGGGGGCCTTATAGTGGCCTTCCAACACCTGAAAGGTGCCTATAAGAAAGCTGGGGAAGAACTATTCACAAGGGCATGTAGCAATAGGACAAGGGGTAATGGCTTTAAACTAGAAAAGGGGAGATTTAGGTTGGATATTAGGAAGAAGTTCTTCAGTGTGAGGGTGATAGATTACTGGAACAAGTTGCCCAGAAAGGTTAGTAGAGGCCCAGTTGCTAGAGACATTCAAGGTCAGGCTTGACGAAGCTCTGAGCAACCTGATCTAGTTAAAGGTGTCCCTGCTTACTGCAGGGCGGTTGGGGTGGATGGTCTGTAAATGTCCCTTCCAACCCAACACATTCTGTGATTCTATGATCTTGAAAGGGTGGGCAAGAGTTAAACAATGAACCTCTCTCTCAATGAAAAACCCATGGGGTTGCTGTTTTCGTGTGGTGTTACGGGCTCTTCCTTTCAGTCCTGCCAGATTTATATGCAACACTAATTAGGTGGGAAGAATGCATGTCAGAGTAACTTGTGACTTGTCACATCCTTGTTGTTTAGTAATAAATACAGAAACATGGTTAGAGTCCAGAGGCTGTTCTGAAAAAAAGTTTAAGAATATATATTCTTTACCAGGACAAAGTAGCATTTGGCTTTTTAGGGATTTCCTCCCACACCCCCACCACCACCCCCGCTACAGAGAGGCAGCACCTTGAAGGAACTATCTTGCACCAGGTTGATTTCTGCCCGCCCCCCCCCCATTGGATTTTGAAGTACTTTAATCATCATAATAGAAGTTCTTAGTGACTCATACTATAAAAGCAGCAGTCTGTTAATGAGGCATTTACCTTGAAATGCTATCTTGAATGGCTTCAAGTATTAAGTTGTGATAATATAACTGCACTGTACTTTAACAATTATCTGTATTTAAATTCCCACTCTTGACCTTTTTTTTTTTTTTTTTAAATTGTATTTTAGCATCTATCAACCCCTAAATACACAAAGTCTTTTTGAAGGCTGAAATTCTGGGCCCTCATTCTCAAATATTACTATTCTGAGAGAATTTCATCAAGTAATTCAACCTCTAGGTCTGGAATGCTGCCTTTCATCGTTTAGTTGGGGCCTTTTGACAATGATGGTGTTTGCTTCCAAGTTCTGTAAATTCTCAGACTCTTCAGAATATGTTCCCATGTCTCCATGATCAAAAGAGTAATTTCTATTGCAGACAGTAAAGTTTTGACTCACAAGGTAAAGCAAGGAAATGATACTGCTTACATAGGTGTACTGTGGTGGTAATGTAGAGCCCTAGGACAGACTCCAGCATAAAACCAAAAAAACCACAGCAGGCAGATGTAGTAGATATTCACAAACTAGCAAAGCAAGAAAGGCCACCATACTGTGTCACAGCGTGCCTTCAAAATAGAGGCCAGCGTGATGCTGGACTGAGCAGTTGGTTTAATTAAAGACAAGTGCAGATAGCAGGAAAATACTGTTAAGCCATCAGCACACCTGCATAAGAGCACCATAAATCCTCACAACCTCTCCGAATCTCGTCAGCAGCAGCACTTCTTCCCTGCTCTCTCTGTCCCATTGCTCTACTGATCCAAGAACATTTTTGTCAGTTGCTCATTTTGTTTGCCAGATGATGATCCTGTAGGTACCTAAGGGTGGTATTTTCCTTTCTCTCGGTCCCTCTTCCTTTCTCCTAGACTCTTTCACTTCATATTGCTTTTCATTCAGGAGAAGTATAGTAACGTGCTGTCCCCCATTACATGCGTTAAACAAACATGGTGTTGCAAGTGCAGTGTTTGTTCTGGGGTTTTATTATGGACTTTTGCACACTGCAGCGATCTCAACTTTTAAACTCACTTTCCTGTATTGCATTCCTTCAGACAGCTGCTTTGCTCTTACCTGCGAGGCTTTTGCAGATGACATACACCACAGCACTTGCTAGATGTTGGAGGCTTTTTTTTAGGTGCCGTACTGGCAAGCCCATCTTTTCTACACATGGTGAGGTTGTTGCCTTTAAAAGGCATCTTGCATCAGCCTGTGTGCTGTGGTGCTGTCAGAAACACATGCCTCATAATAAAGATTTATGCACTGTATATAAGTCAGCCCAGACAATACCAGACTGTGTGCTCTGCTAATGCGGTGAATAATTCTTCAGAACAGTAACGTTCTAATCTCATGCTTGTCTCTTTCCATTTGTCCTTTTGGTATGGCATCTGTGTTTCCTGTTTCTTAGCCAGTTATTTCAGAGCTAATTAACTTACTTTAAGTAAGCGCTGTCCCACCCCCACCCCTGATATTTTGTTTCTTATCTCCAGTGCAAGTAGAGGTCTATGAAACTGCATTAGTTTGCTTCTAAGCATGGCAGATGCAATGTTGAAGGAGGAAATGCCCCGTGACTTCCTTAGTCTGTGTATCCTGATAGCTATTACCAATGCAATGTGTTTTTAAAATCTGTGATTTGATTAAATAGCAAATACCTGGCCAAGGTACTTAGGGTTCAGGGTTTGTTTTTTTTTATTACTACTTACAATTGTTGACTTGGAATCAAAAGCATTAAATGAGCATGTAATGGGGAATTCTTAAAGGAGTCCATGTAAAAAATACGCCTGAGGGGCAAACTGTTTTCTGTCATACAGAGACAAATTGAGAGGAGTTCTACTGAAGTGAAAGGGAGTAGCTTGCTTTAAAATCACCATAATGATGGTAGGAAAAAACCCCTTACAATACATGTTGCTATCAAAATCTTAACTTTTTTCCTTTCTGACACACAGAAAAGTTTCGCTGCTTATTCCAGCTTTACAGTTTTCGAAAGACAGAGTTCATTGTAAGGAATGAGTCCACAAAAGCCATCTGCAGTCCTTGCTTAAGCAAGTGTTTGTGTGTCCCCCCAAGATGCTGTAACTGTAAAATGAGAAGAGTAAATGATAATGGCCAACTTGCAAAAAGAAGTAAACACACAAAAAAAAAACACAACCTGAAAGAGGTAGTGATGGAGCTTTGTCCTGCTACTGATTTCTTGCTGCTGTTTCACAAAATGAAAGCATGGTTGAGGTTGGAAGGGACCTCAGGAGGCCAACTTGTCCAACCCTCCCTCCCTGCTTAAATGGGGCCACCTAGAGCCAGTTACCCAGAACCATGTCCAGGACCATCCCAAGGATGGAGACTCTCCCAGCTCTCTGGGTAACCTGTGCTAGTGTTCGATCATCCTTACAGAGAAAAGTATTCTAAGCACAGAAGTAAGAAACTTGACTCATGTCTGGAAGTGGTTTTTATAATAATCTCCCAATGCAAAAATGTGGCTGAAAGAGTTGAAATGATCATCGGCTGCATGAGAAGAACAGCCACTAGAAATGAGAGAGCAGTAGTGCCCTGAGATTTTTGCCTGAATACTCTGAGTCTGGACCCAGTGTTGCAGTGAAGTATGCAAAAGCGCTCCTGAAACAGGGGAAAAATGTTGGGCAGGAGGCTTAATGACACCTATACTGTGGCTAGCAGTTGGGTAAATTGGTCACTCATCAAAAGCTTAGTTCATAATACATCCTAAATCTTTTTACCGTGAAAGGATATGGATGAGTAAAAGGTTTCCAAAGATTCTGAGTGCTGGGAACAGATTTTGCCCAAGTCCACAGATGCTCAGAGTTTCGTGATGCTTTTCATGGTGAAAGGTTTGGGTGCTATAGGACACTTCACTGAGGTTGGTTCCCTGCGAGGGAGGGTGGAGAAGAGAGGCTGTCTTGGCTGCTGGAAGGGCCTGTGCTTTCTGAGAGGTACAGGGGTGGTGAGAAGGGGGCTGTTGGCTAAAGAGAACTTACTCCAAGATCCAGTTTCTCTTAAACATTTGTAGCATCAATCAAAAGCTTTACAGGGAATGGGGAAATACGCTCTGTGTTTTGTTCTGGAATACCTTGTCAGAAAGATGACTGACCTACCTGACAACTTTCAGGAAACATGAAATGAGTTCATCTGCCATTGTGTTTTTGTGAAGTTGTGTTTTTAGGGCACAGATGTTTTTCTTCCATCCATACTGTCAAGCACTAAAAGTTTGGATGATCAAAAGGTGGTATTAAATAAAAAGAAAACAAACAAACCCCAAATTTGACATTGTTTTTAGTCTTATGATTTCCTTCTGCCTGTGGTTTGGTATTTCTCAGGCTTTAAGGTATAATCGGGTCATACTCCCTGGTTTTCCCAGGACAGTCCCCAAATTGCAAAAATCCTTAAAAGGGAATTGGTATTTTAAACTTTTTTGGAGAAGTGGGGTTGGAGGTTCTGAGGTGATCCACTGATTCCACACATGGGGGCGAGGGGTGTAAATGAAATGCTGAATGTCATATGGGTGGGGAGCACTCTTTGCAAACATGCATCTGTCTATTTTCTTGAGCATGGTTGCTAGCACGTAGGTGGGTGTGTGTAACGTGTGACCAGGGTCAACCCACCAATATCAGGTAGGTATTGTAGATTTCTTTGGTGGTATGGTTGGGGTTTTTTTCAGAAGATCCCCAAGTACTGAAGTTAGTGATAATGTCTAGAGAAGTACTCAGTGTCTCTTGACAAAGGCTTTGCAAATCCTACATTTACCACTTAGGATATGAAGATGTAAATGAGGTACCTAGTGTGGTAATAGTGAATAAATTCCCAATTTTACATGAGTTTGTAATAACAACAGCCATAAACTATGGTTTGATTTGAGTAAGATCTTAATTTATGCCAGTATTGAAAATAAGCTTGATAGATTCACTCCCTTACGTGCATGAACACGGTTTGATATATTGTGTGGATTCTGCTACTGACAGTATCAGGACTATAAAAGCTTAGAGGGGAAGTAAATACGATTGTTATTAATTTAGGACTCACACGAGATGAATTCACTGTAACTGCTCTATTACTGTAATTATACGCTGTATTAGTATATTGGCGGTATACTATCTCTTACTCAGAATTGCATATTATTTTCTTCCATTTTCAAGCAGTTGATTCACCTGCAAATTCATAAACTATAGCAACAGATTGCCTCTGAGAAACCACAGTGTCTCTGCTGCCTTTCAGCAAATGCATTGTATGGTTACAGGGAACTTCAAAGCTGTGAATGTGGAACTTGCCCTGACTTCCATCAGAGGCCCAAACCCAAATGTTTGCAGAATCAACTGCTGCTCCACCCAAATGATTGGAACACTTGGTTCCACTTACTGGTTTTAGATGTTGCTCACCATCTGTATCCTGCTAACAATACATTTTTGCAATAGCTGTAAAAAAAGAAAATGTAGTAAGGGTTGTTGAAGAAAAGAATGCAAATATGGGAATATCACTGGACTCTGCTATCTTCTTTAAAATACTTCATATTTCTTTCAACCAGATGTCTTTCCCTCATTTTTAGTGTTTGAGGGATACTTATTGCTGAGGTTACCCTATTTCTCAGTTCACAGTTTTCCCTCTGGATTTACATCCTTATTAACTGAGCTGGTCATGCTGTTTGTAACCTCACCGGTAATGGTGAGAACTGGAAGGGAAGGACCTTCCTCTGGTGGGGACCCTCTCATGGTGCTGGTAGTACCGCAGTGCTCCGTAATGCTATGCACATGAGCAGAGTCCCTCTGCCCAATTGCAGATTCATTTTATTACCAGGCACGTATGGGATCATTAGACTCATGGCTTGATCTCACACTTCTATTTTCTTCTGACAAGTGGAAACATTTTATAGATAGTAAATGAAGTGAAAATGGGAATAAAAAAATGAAAATAATGTTATGAAGTATGAAAACCACACTGCTGTTTAAACAAGTTCATAGTTGGAGGAGATGTTTTCCCAAATTGCTTTTTCAAGCTTTTTTTCCCCTCTCTAAATTTTGATTACTTTTTTTCCCCTCTGCGTTCTAAATTCCCAGTTACTTATCATGCTTGGTATATAGTGTTGGTATAAACTATGTTGGCAGATAGTTTACAACTATAAATTTTACTCTGATAGCACATTTTCAGAGATCTTGTTTGTGTTTTAGGATATAAAACCACAGAAGTGACATTGCTCAGCTGCCAAAGCAGAATATTTGAGGGAATGGATCTTTGTTTCTGGCTATGCAGGCAAGATGCTCCTTCATAGGAGCTAGGTAGAACAATCCGCCTCGCAAGGAAACATCGTTAATGACCTGTTAGGTTAGAAACCCATGCTGCCCTGGGCTTTCCCAGAAGGATAGTAGGGCATCCCAGAGTATCTGCTGACTTTCACATGTCGAGCCCTGTATCTGTTAGTGCCAGTAGATGGACACAGGCTTCTTGAATTCTCAAAATCTCTGGAAATGGTGCTATCTGTGAGCAGAAGTAGGAGTCCTTCCAATTCATACAGAAAGAAAGGTAGGAGGGCTGCTGTCTTTCACTGCTGTGTTTCCAGCAGTTCACTACAAAGGTTCTCCTCTGCATCTGACAATGAATTGTAATGGAACCGTAATGATGGCATGAATATGTGCTCTATTCTGATTTGAAATCCGTTACTAATCAGTTAAGTGCAAATCTGAATGCTGTGACAACAAAACTGTGGCTGATCTTGTGCATCTGGTTTAGTTTTCCAGTCTGAAATAAGATGAAGCTGACAGAAGTCACTGACTTCTGTAAATTCCACCTTTTGATTTCTTCATGGTTGGTCCATCGATGTTCATGTCTTGTTCACGTAGGCCTTGTTTATGCAGGTCTCTCGACATATAAGCATCTCCTACCAGCTCCTTCAGCACAAAGTTTGAGTTGCCCAAGAGAAACATCAATGGCATGGCACAGCTTATCATGCTTTTAATAAAGAGTTTTTGCATCAGTCCCTCAGACGGGTAATAGCATGTGAATCCCAGCTCAGTTCTCAAGGTCTTTGGTCACCTATTGGCATTGGTGGGGCTTAAAACATTATGGATTTGGTCTGGGAGTGGTGCAGTCTGGGGTATTATTTCTTGACAGTTATGAGGGGTTGGCAGTGACCGGCTCGGTGATGTGAGATGTTTCTTAAAAGCTTGTTTTTTGTGTAAGGTGAGACCGTGGAACTGCATCCTACCAGTGTACAAACCTGAAAACGTCAAGCTTTTAACCAGTGGGGCTTGGCTTTTAAAAAATAAGAAAAGTATAAAAAGAAATGTCTAGATGTGTTTAAATCAGTAGCCTGATTGATACTCTATGATTGTTATGGAGTATTTTCCTTGCTTTATGATGGTGAGGGAGTGTTTTTGTTTAAGCAAAAGACCCAACAGTCCCATTACTGGTTTTATTTATTAGGAGTAAGGAAACTCTTGGGTTTGGTTTTAAGTTTTCCATCAGTTTTTCCTTACTTTTAAAGGTGGATAGGCTTCACTAAGCGGCAGCATTGCCAGAGGTCACAGCTACTGAAGGAAGCAAATTAGCATACAGTATGTTAATTTGTTTTCCCTGTCCTTCAGTCACAGTGAGGAGAGTCTAAATATTTCAGCGACTGAGACTTTGGATTCCCGCTCCTTGCTGCACAACAACAACAACAACAACAAAAGTTATTTATAGCAATAACAGTTAGCAGCGATACAGCAGCCTCAGACAGCTATAGGCAGCTTCTCACCATGACCGCAAACGTTAACTGCTTTTGCACTGAATGCCTCTGTGAAAACAAAAGAGCACTGAGAAATAAAGATCAAAGCAAAACCAAAAGAAAGATTTTTTTATTGCTATGTTTTACTTTGCTGGCAGACCAGAGCAAAGGTTTTCTGAACATTTAAAAGATGAAAAAGGTGAAGAATCCCAGAAGCGATTTATCTTGAAGCGAGATAACTCTAGTATTGATAAAGAAGACAATCAGGTTGGTTCTCGGTTCGAGAGTTGCTGAAATTTGTTCTGTTTTTGAAGGTGGACTGACTGATGTTATTGTTGTTCTTTTGTTGTTGCTCTCCTCCTCCTTCCCGCCCCCCCGCCCTCCTGCCCCCTTCCCTGCCTCCTTTGGCGTATGTACCACCGTGGGTAGCATCGAGCCCCAGCGTGGCCGCTTCAGCCGTGGCAGTGTGTGGGTTTGCATGGGTGGTTTGCTTGGCGCAGGACTTGCTGCATGCCCACGGGAGGGGGAATGCCGGCGGCTCCGGGCTGCGTGGAAGGCTGTGTCAGTCGCATTTCTCAATGTCTCGCCTAACTATGGCAGTTGTTCCGCTCCCTTACAGCTTCCTCCTTCGGTTGTACCCATTCAGAGTTTGATTTCAGTGTAGACTGATGAGAAACTGATGTAGGCCAAAATGGAGAGAGGAAACAGAAAAATTAAAAATGCCCCAAACGTGCGATGATGGTTGAGGCCAGGTTGAATTTCTGGGTTTGTTGTTTTTTTTTTTAAAAAAACCCCATCTTATATTAAGTTTCGATCAAAAATAAATCAGTTTCACCTTTTAGATTCCCTCCTTCCCTCCTGTCCCCTCACCACCTTTTACTGTCTGTGTAACTTAGTTGCTTGTTGTGCATGTACCGTGGCAGACGTTCCCCCCTGCCCCATGTTGCCTGTGCCATAACACTACCTTACTGGAGGTGAGCCCAATGAGCAGGGGAGCGCCAGGGAAGCGTGTGTGTGTTTGTGCTGCCTTTAAAAGTGGGTGTTGTGCTGTTCCAATCCAGTGCAAGCTGTGTCTGTGGAATTATACTAACGACAAAAAACATTAATAATACGGGTTCTGACATGAATAGCTTTTCTCACAGGTAAGAAGACAGCATATGCTTTCTTTGCTTAGGTTTTATTTGTGGAGGGACCTGCCAGTGAGTCTCTCATAGCTACTCTCCATATTTTCAGTAAAGGACTGATTTTTTTCCTTCTTCCTTTCTTTCCCCCCAATCCCCTTTTTTGACTTTCAGTTGTACATGGCAGCCTTGCCAGTTATGCTGCATCCAAGTTGGCTTCAAAAACAAACCCTGAACATTTTCAGGGTGTGGTAAATGTTGGGATCAGCCAAAGTAAAGGAGCAGGACCTATCTCACCAGGTGCTGGGGGGTGCAGGAGGAGAAGAAGCAGTACTTGAAACCCATCTGCCAGTAAAGGAGTTTTTGCTGGGGATTCTCTTCTCCTCTCCTCCCTCCCATGGCACAGCCATTTCTGGCACTGCAGTTTATGGAGAGGCACAAATGGCCCATCTTTTCCCAGCAACAGCTGAAGTCAAGAGTTCCTTGTGATGTGGAAATGGTTTAAACTGTTGTGCCAAATATTTGGGACTTCTCCTTGTACACATAGAGTTTGGTGGGTTTCTTCTAGGGTTTGTAGCTTAGCTCTGGCAGTCTAGTTCCCCTCTTTTCTTCCTCAATTTCATAGGTAGTGCAGTGCTGCCTGCCCTCCTGCTCCTTGCAACCCATAGGAGAGCTGAGAAATCTTAGCAGTCAAGAGCAATGGCACTTAGGTTTAGGGTGAGAACACCCGATGTCAGGATGGCAGGTCTGCAGAAGCCGTGCAGAAAGCCTTGTTTCGGCCACTTGGTCTATGAACCCCCATGCAGTATCTAACTGGAAACCCTGGGGTGCTCATCCTCACAGGGTGCTTTGTGTAGGGAACGACAGCTATCGTTTTCATGCTTCATTTGTTAAGTGAACATTTATTATTCTCAGCTGACAGTTACTTAACAGCAGTTTTTAACAGCTCAACTTATATAACCCTCCTGGTTTTCTTTCTGCTCAGCAAAACAGAATTCTTCCATTTAGAGATGACAGACGAAGTAAATCAATTGAAGAGAGAGAAGAGGAGTATCAGAGAGTGAGGGAGAGAATATTTGCACAAGATGTGAGTAGTTGTTTTAATTGCCTCTTTAGTGCCATACCTTCGCCGGTAGTCAGACAGTCATGCCCCCTCCAACACAAACACCGCAGCTGGACTTACCCCACGAAGCTGGAGGTGACAGGGAATGCAGAGGGTCCCAGAGGAGCTTGAGAGCTGTGGAGGCTGGATTTAGAGAAGGAGGTGATGAGAGTTGCCGAGAGAAGGGTAGAGGAGAGATCAGGCCCAGCATGTTGTCTGAGGAGCGCTTACCCTGTTTCTTTGAATGTTCATGTTGTCTAGGTTTCCTTCTTTTTTCCCTTTGTTGCCAACTGAAGAGCAGTGATTTAAATGGGCACTCTCTTTATAATTTCAAATAGCTGTGTTATTTCATATTTGTTTCAAGCTGGATTAAATTTTAAGTGTCCTTCCACAGAGCCTCCTCATGGGTTTTATTTCTTTGGGCCTGTGCTGTAGCACTAAGACACTGAGAACACAGAAAAGCCAGAGGCTAAATATGAAGTTGCACGGGCTTTTAAAATGACCGATGAAGAAACTGTATTTCTGCCATCAAAGTCGGTCATATTATTGATGACTTTATTCTGAAAGAAATAAAATGCAATAGCAATAGGCATTACAATTCCTGCCTTTACCAAAACCTCAGAACTTGAGCAACAAGCTACATTGCTAGAGCAAAATATTTAAACCCAAATGATCGGTGAGGAATATACCTCATGCTCCCAAAAAAGGAAGAATATCATAGTATGCTATAATACATTAATGAAGGGGTACTAAAAGAAAAGAAAAAAAGTCAACATTTTTATTATTTTAATCTCTCATCTCAGCGAGAGCTCTGCCACTTAGAGGAATATGGGAATAAACCAAATTAAAACTATTACTGAAAATCATATTTGGCAGTGTCCTTTCAAATTAAAAAATGTTCATATGTTGCAGGGCTGATTGTTATTTTAGACAGCCTTTTTTTTTTGCTCTGGTTTTGGAGTTGCACACATCAAAGTTATTTTCCTTGGGCAAAAGACACTGTGTAGTTTTAAGGCATATGTTGTCTCATTTGTGAGAAGTAATTTTCCTTTTTTAGTAAGTGGCTTGCCACTTCTAAGTGGTTTTTAGCCTTGTTTTTCCTTTCATGACTGAGGCAACTCCAGTATAAGCAGAGGCTCTTCAGTTTACCTTCTGCTTTTAGCGTGCGGGGCTGATGTAAATACATGGTGGAGTTACCAAAGTAGTTTGAGGGCTCCAAAAGCCCCTTTGCAACCTTTTCCCTGTGTGAAAGTTGCTGTTCCTGGCTGTAACAAAGGAGCTAGTGCAAAACCCCAAAGCCTGTGGGCTTTGAAGCACGCTTCAAGTGAGGCAAAACGTTGTTTAATAATACCGTATGGAAGGTTGTTACCAAAACAATGCAGTTTCTATTGCAAGCAGCCCCTAGAAGAGCTAGAGCCAGGCTGGGAAACAGAGGGGGCTGGAAAAGTGTGCTTAACTGGTTCCGCAGTCTGTGCTGCTATTTTTATCTTCAGATAGGCTGAGTTTTCGAGACAGGCAAGCAGTGAGCATTTTAATTGCCCACAGCAGGAGGTGGTTGTGGTCCATTGGGTTAGCATCTCCAAGTGGTAAGACCTAAGTGACAGTGTGGTTGGTGGCAGGCAATTTTAAATGGATTGGGAGCGAGCATTTTTAAAGATCAGCAGCGTTAGGTATCTCTCCCTCTCTCTCTCATATCCACTCGTTTGTGCTCTCTCCCTGCTATTGCAGGTGTCGGCGAGCATTGTAGCGCAGTGAATTTCTGCAAGCTCTACTGAACAACATTAACAGGAATATATGTCTTAGCTGAGCCTTTTTGAGTGGAGCGCTCCTCACAAGTATGAGGTGTTTTTAGGGTGATGTCAGTGGTTGTGGACAACGTAGTTTTTTTCAATTTTAGGAATGAGAGCAGTGTCTTCCTATTATAGGTAGCCACTTACTGCATGTAAGACTTTATAGTTTTAAAGCCCTCTGCAATCATTAATTAATCTGATTCTCCCAAGGTTTCTCTGAGGTAGGTACCTTTTTATCCTGGAAATTATAGATGTAGAAAGAGAGACAGGGAGGGATTAATCATGTGGTATTTTTACATTATCTCTATACTGTTTACACTGCTGTAGCCAAGCCTTTTATCAGTGCCTTGCTTATGAACCTTAGCAAATGGATTAGAGATACTTCACTTCCAATTAAAGTATGCGTGAAGAGAGCTTGCATGAGAGGTTTCGAAAGGGCAGCCATGAAGGTCAGGAGTACTGCTGTGACTTGTTGCACCTAGCACCCCTCCTCTCTATACACGTTTGAGCTACCCAGAACCTCTTTCAGCCCAAGAATCAGAACTTAGAACAAAAAAAATGAGAAGGAAAAGGCAGTCTGGTTACAGGGGCAAAGAATTCTGTGCATGTTTCAAGTGCTGTGAAAAATGTCTTAACCTGGACCCCACATAGCAGCCAGCAGAAAGCTTGCTTGTCCTTCCTTTGATTTTGCAGCATTCTGGTGCACCAGATATCTTCATTTACAGGTGGGAAGGTTTTAACAAAATGTAGATGAATAATGCCATCATTATCATAGTCCTTATGATGATTAGCCCTGGTATTAGTCAGTTTAAATTACACTTTCTGGCAAGTTTTCCATCTGCCGTGTTGGCTATCATAAATTTTGACAAGGGGAGCTGGAGGTTTTAATGCCTCCTGTCATGCGTAGAGTCATAGCAAGTGGCAAGGATTGAGAAGCATGTTAATGTGATAGCTTTGTAAAAGGATTGGTGAAGAAATAAATAGTTAACAAATGCGATCGTTCCAGCTCACTGAAATAAGAACTACAAAGTGCATGTCAAACTTTTCAGGCCACTACCAGTAAAACAGCTGCAGGAGCTCTGTTATGCTGAAAGCATTATCAAGGTTATCTTATAATTGCAAAACCATGACCTTTCTTTTTAAAGCACATTTTTATTGGAAACTTTAGTTTTACAACATTTTGTGAATTTTACAACCAAGTGCACTGGAGCAGGGGACCTGGAATATCTGAGTCTTGGAAAGAAGTTGTTTCTTGTCTGAATGGGCTTTGGTTGCTTTTATAAAGTTAGAAAGCAATTGTCCAAGAAAGGCAATCTAAAAGAACTAAGGAAAAAAAAGTACAAGTTGTTCTTGCCCTGTGCATTAATTCAAATAATAGATTTAACTGAGAATCCCAAATGCGTGCGTAAATGGTACACTATGTTTGGCTCTTAAGCATGCAGAAAATTGATTCTGAAGACCAGCAATCAAATTACATGGGGGAAATTTCATTCTTCAAGGTTAACGCAATGTATAAGCTCATGAGCCAGAATCACGTAAGGACCATCTATTGTTCATAAACGTATTCTCTAGTAATCATTATGTATTCACTGAAAAATGTAGATGTTTTCTTACTTACATGCTAGCATTGCCCATGGTACACGTGGAACTTATTAAAGGAAATACACCATGCTTTTTTTAGTTGCTGTTGTTAATTGTTATGGCTATTGTTGACTAAGAAGTGTATTCTGAAGAGCCAGATCCTTCAGATAAAATAAATCACCATTCCTCTCCCTAAGAAAACACCAAGGGTCTTGCTTATTCTATGATTAAAGAGACTCATGAAGGAAATATTTGAAAAGATGGCTTCAGCCTGTCCTATCCTCCTAGTAGGAAAAGCTTAGGAAGAGGGCTTAAAATTTAAAACAAAACAAAACAAGGACAGACCTCGTGTTGGCTGCCATAAAATCATAGATATTAAAAACTTGCTGTACAGAATCTTTTGTGGTTTTTTTTTTTGTAGGTGCAAATTAAGCAATAAGCATTAGTTGGAAGCCTGTGATCTCATAACGTCTTGTTAACTGACGTGAACATGATTACCTGATGGTATCCACTGCAGGATATTGCTGCATATTAATAGTAATCTATGTTGGCTAATGTAATTAAAAATGAGAGCAGCAACCCCCAGTATACCTAGTGCGCTGGCAGAGCTGATGCACGTTTTCCAGTTGAGACTTTAAAAGGTTCTGGGAAATTGGAAGAGTGAAATAGTAATTTCATAAATGACAATTAGTCATAAGGAGCACCCTAATGGAAATCTTCAAGGTCCTGAAGGAGGCAAATTTGTAGGTAATCTTACATAACTTCTTTACTTTTGTAGGTTCGTTGCCAGTGTCTTTGAGTGTGCAAGAGCCAGGAGTTTTAAGAATGTTTTTGACAACAGCTGTGCTGTGTATTTCAGCTTTCCTGGTGCTTTAAATGGATGCTATAGATCAGGAAAGTGAGTCCTGACCTTTTAGTAGCTGAACTGCTATCTAGAGCTGCTTAGCCATCTGAATTTAACAGTAAGAATAACGTAATAAAAAAGTGCCTGCCTTCTCTGCCTCTCAGCCTCACACCTGTACTGAAAAGCAGTTTCAAGGGATTGTGTGGCCCTGTGCCAGCACCATCAGCCAGGAAGTTAAATGGAGTTATTACCGACTCTCTTCTTAGGTCTATAGTGCAGTTGATAGTGATTCCCATCAAGACACTGAAATGAGACCAGACCTCTCCACTTTATATAAAATATAAATGCCAGATGGGTATTCTGCTTTATACCCTAGTCTCTTCAAAAATTTGAAAAAATAAAATTTTTAAAAAAGTCCAGGCAGGTCTATGCTCCTTTGCTTTTGTAACTTTGTGGGGACACAGACCATTACTGTGGACTAAGCAAAGGCTGTTACTTCCTTGTTCTGGAAGTGTAGCTACAACGCTGCTTTGGAAATGTAACTGCAGTCAAGTCAATGCACAAATGCCTATCATGAACCTCAAAGTGAAGACACGCCCCACAGTTGAGATTATACAAGCTCATGGGCTTATTACCTTTCAAGCAAGGTACATAAAATAAGAGAAGAGACAGTGTTGTAGTTGTACGAAGGGTCCCATTGGTTTTATGTGGAACAGTTTATGTCTCCTCTCAGGCTGGGGTGAAATCCTAGCTCTGCTGTAGCTGATGGGCATTTGGTCCCCAGCACTGGAGAACTTGCTCTTGATATCCTGAGGCTTTGTGCTGAGGAGAGGCACGCTTGCCACCAGTGCATCCCAGAGCCTTGCATGTTCAATATGAGTGCAGGGTGAGAGCTTGCCTGGTAAGCCTGTGGAGCTATCAGATGTTCCCTGATGTGGATGCTTGGTCGGTGAATTACAGCTTTGTCTTCTCAGGGCTAATCTCCTCGCTTGTGCAAATTGAGGGGGCGGCACTGGCTGTGATGCCAAGGGAAATCTTTGCCCATGCATCTGCTGGAGCGCTGGGAATGAGCAGGGTGTCGTGTTGGGTGTTGGCCAGCACTTTTTGAGTGGGTCAGCTTTTTCAAAACAGAAACATCCCAAATCCACGTATATCCCATACCACTAAAATCTGACACAGCTAATTGCGTCATTCTTTGAGCTGAGTCCCTTTGTTGCAGAAGTAATGGGGATGATCTCTGGTGCTCTCCTCCCTCTGCCTGCCTTTTGTTTAAATTCACTGCCAGTGCTGACTGTCTTTTCTTCTGCACCTCATGGAGATATAATCCAGTGACAGCTATGAGGCACTTTGTGTAGCGAACATGAAAAAGGAGGGAAATGAAAAAATCAAGGAGGGAGAATTATTCATGGGAAATTGAGCACAGCTTCGTTTCTCTGCATAAAAAAATAATAAGTAATGCTAAAAGAATTATACACTTGCCCACAGGATTTATTTCTTCTGAGCCCGTCACCTTTCTCACATCTAAGTCCTCCAGCAGAGAACCTTTTTGCAATAGGCCATTACTGTTTTTAATATTGTTATTACAGTGATTATCATCATTTTATCTCTCAATGCAAGTGTGACTGTTTCCTTTCTGACTGCAAAATGTGAAATCACGCAGTATTTCTAAGTGTTGCGATACCTTCTCTCTGTTTGAAGAGCTTTGTCAGTTCTGCATGCTTTCCTCCTGTTTGTCCCTCCTACCTGCAGCTCTGTGCTATTCTGCAATCCTGTTTTGAGGTGGTAGGGCAGAGCAGGGGAACCTTACGTAGGTAAAACGTTTTTTCCCCTCCGAATCACCAGTGCTTTGCGCATACCGTCGCCCCGATCTCAGGACTGAGAAGTTTCGGTTTGTTTCTGAACTGAGACCCCTCGTTGGCAATGTGTTGTAATGCATGGAATTTATTTTACTGGCCTGACCTTATTCTTGCCCTTTTTTCCCTCTTGTCTTCTGCAAATGCAAATGATGCATGAATTGAAATCCCCTTAAGCCTGAACAGGGGAGGTAATTCTAAAATCAAGGAAGGAATTGGAACAGCAGAGCATATCTAGAACGTCTGATACAATGCCTTTTTTATTTTTCAGTCAGTTTGCTCCCAGGAAAACCTTTTTGTGGAAAACAGGTAAAAAATAGCTCTTTTTTTTTTTTTCTCTCTTTTATTTATTTTTTCTGTGTCGAACTTAGATGTTTCTCTTATTTTGTCTATCTATTTGTAGTTCTATAGTTGTTTATCCTAATGCAAAGACCTTTGAGCAAATTTGTAATCCATATTATCTACAGTGGGTCTGCGTTTTAAGGGGGCAGGAAAAGAGATTGCCTTGCAGTATTTTATCTGAGCAGATAAGGTGTAACTGCTGCTTTCACAAGACTTTGCATTACAGACTAAAAAGCAGATTGAGGGAGGGAGGGAAGGGAAGGGGGTAGGTTTCATTTCAAATGACCAATTTGTCTCTGGAGTGCCTTTAGAATTTAACTCCTTGATCTTTAAAAAGCACTCTGGCAGTGGCTGGGTGACCGTATTTATGAAACACCACACTTGTTTCTGCTGTTTAACCTGCTGTCTCATGCAGCTAAGTGGCAGCAGTGCCTTCACTTGTTGCTTCTGAAGGCTCACAAGTTCCCCAGATGGGGCCTGCGTACCTGTTCCATTTTAGTAATGACACAGTGATACCTGAGCCAACTGTTCTTAGCGTGATAGTTCTTAGGGATGTTCTTTTTTATTATAATAAATCCACTTAAAGGGAAGAAGAAATTGTGGTCAAGGTCTCCAAAATATGAAGTGTTGGCTCCATAGCAGCCATAAATTAGCATAACTGTGGTGAAAATACTAGAAATTGTGCACCTTTATGGTAGAGAAGGATTTTTATCCAAATGCTGGGAATTTCACTGGTGACTGTTAGCCCATGTCTGTCCTGTGCAGGTATTTAAACTGCCCCTTGAAGATGGGGAGGTTATCTCTCAGTGTTTCTATCTCTGTACATCCTTACATCTGTCAGATGCATTTATGGGTAAAGTTTTTCCTATAAAAAAATGACTCCACAGTTATGGTACAAACCAGCTTCTCCAACAGACAGTCCAGTAAGTGGAATGAGGGAAGGCCCTCAGGAGCTAATGACCACTGTCATCTAACCACCTTATATTCTGAGAGCCAAGGGTATTTCCTCAGCTGCTTCTTTTGTATTGTGACTATGGAGATATGATTTATCAAAATTGCAACAGAGGAACCCAAAACACAACAACTAGATGCTCCCATACGCCTGCTTGTCTCTCTCTGGAGAGATGGGGACAATAAAGGTGAATGACATAGTTGTTCATACTCCCAAGTCAGTATGGAAAGTGCACACGCACCATGCTGCTGGGGTAGGGTGGGGACCTTTACGGGGTAAACCGCGAGCTTCACAGACAGTGCTCCTCTGGTGTTTGTGTTCAATCCCACACCAGTGTGCAGGGGAGTGTCGCCAGTTCTGATGTTTGCACACGGTTCTCTTTGCTCGAACCTGTGAGCTGGCTGACCAGCTTTCCTGGTCTGAGGATGCATCACCAAGTGGAGACCAGTAAAAGGCCAGGTTGGCCATTTGGCTTCTGTCAGGTGCCTGCAGTGGTGGTGTCAGGAGGGAGGCTTCAGCCGTGCTCTCAGAACACTGCTTTTTCTTGCTGCATGCCTTACAGCCTTTGATCAGGTCAAGCACTTAAACTCATACTTAGATCCATGTGCACAAGCAATCGTGTTGATTTGCTGTGTTGGAAGTTGGGTATGTGTTTCAGTGCTTTGCCTTTCTTTTTCCATCGGAGAACCTGAGTATTCCTCTGTGTGGAGATCTCCAAGTGACTTAGCAAGGGCTTGAAATCAGTATTTTGCTGCCATGCGATTTGGTTTTGGTTTTTTTTTTTTTAAATGTTTTTATCAGGTGATATTTTTCTGAATACTTTTTTGGATGTAGAGGTATGGTTCCTTGGCTTCTGAGCATTGCCTTGCTCAGTAGCAGGAAATGTTAAATGGCCTACAGCCACCCTGGCTGATATTTCCTGTGTTCAGTTGACTGCACAGTTATGGGAGAGGGAAGGGGGCCATTTTAGCATTGCTGCTGGTTGTTTTTTTTTAAATATGAATCTAATGCAAGTTGGAAGAAGTTGCTAGAAATTAAGTATAGCTTTACAGATCAGATAAATTTGAATTACAGTGTCTGTTACTATATTTTTTCTTTTTATTTTTCAGTAGGCTGTTGGAAGACAGTAGTATATGCAATGATACCCATAAGAAAAGACAACTGTTTAGGTTTGTATGACTCTATTTAATATTTATTTCGCAGTTAACTTGCACTTGGGATTCTGTCAGTGCCCTTGCTGAGGGAATGCTAGATAGGTGTTGGGTATGTAATTTTTCTGGTTGAAGAGAAGCACAGAGAACAGAGTTCATACCCTGCTCATCCCACAGTCTCTGAATGGAGACAGCACAATGGAACCCTTTCCTTTGGTTTTACAGATCATTGGCTCAGGAACCATATGAAACTTTTCAGCTGCCCAGCTGATCAGACTGCCAGAATTTGGGGGTCACTATGACTGGTGAAAGTTCATTTTGCTCCAGTATTATCAGACAGACATATTTCACAGACTAGTGCCCAGACTGACCTTTTCTTCCTTTCTTTGGTTTATTAGAAGCTGAAGTAAAAGTACAAGGTGAAAACTGACTGAAGTTCCGTTATCTAAAGCAGCAATGTTTGGAAACTTTTTCTCTGAGAACTTTGTCTTCCAAACTCCAACTCCTGCCCAGATACCATTCAGATACATACCGTATTGCAGGTCACACTTTAAGCCCCAGGGAATCAGTAACAGTCAGCCTGTATTTTCTTGGAGTACTTTTTTTGTCAGTTGACACATTGGATCAGTGTAAGACCCAATCTGGTGGCGACAGTGTTCCTCTGAGAGGCTTAGAAAGGCTCTCTTCTCAAAGGTCACACAGCTTTGGTTCAAATTAACAAGAGTTGAGTGTTCCAAGTCAGTCAGCTGCAACAAAGCTTTAAGCAGAGCAGGTGGAAGTAATGGATGCTTTCAGAAGCGCATCCTTCATCCAGTAAGGCTTAGCAGAAGTAGGGTGGTCACTGGATGTTGGTATGCATTGGGGTTTGCATATGCAGCGGTGGTAGTTTTGTGTCACTTCAAACCTTTATCATTGATATTACATAATTTCTCATTATGAGGAGAAAAGGACGTGGGGTTATTTAACGTGCAGTTGCTGAGCGTGTGCATCAGCACAGCAGCCACAGAGATGATGGTGAGACAACACCAGATAAGGAGCAGTGCTGGAGCATCTGGAGCTGCGTCCCACAGCCACATGCAGAAGGCAGAAAAACTTTTCTCTGTGCTTTGGGCTAGCCTTGATGGTCTGAGAGTCTTGGATTGGGTATGCAGGAATAAGGAGGCATCTTACAGACATAATAATTAATATCTGTTTGGGTTTGGGGAGCAAAAAGGAATGTCGTGTGACACAAAACTGCAGATAAGTGGTATACAAAAACATTCTGTTTCTCTCCCTCTTCTCTAGTAGAATATAAATATAAATGTTAATTTCTAAGCACAAGAATGCAAAAAAAGCCTGTAAATAATATACTTTCTTTTCTTCTTTCTAATTAAATTTAAGGACAATTTCTTCTTTAAAATCTTTTTTCGCTTTTTTTTTTTTTAATGTTGTTGCTTCTGTGCTGTTTCTCTTCATGCTTTCCCCCTGTCTGGGTCTAGCAAAGGTCAACAGCTTAATACTGCTGATCACATCTGTGAGAGGCTCTGATCACAGGCAAGGAACGCACCAGCCTGATCCCGCCTTTGACACGCTGCTCCTTCGCGTCCCGAGTGACACAGCTCGGCAGGTTCTCCAAATAAAAAGCAGGAGCCACGTTCATAAGGAGAAAGGGGACCAAAACAAACAAACAAATTAAATACAGTCCCATCCTTTTGATTTGTAGAAAGAGGTTGGAGCCTGCAAGGTACTATACTGCACAATTAAGACAGAGGGGCAAAAAATACCTTTGAAAAGCCCTGCAAAAAAGCCAGTGTTGTTAGCATCACTTGGGCTAACAGTCGTGGCACGCTATGCTGCGGTAGGCATGCTGGTTTTGTCATTTTAGCAGCACATTGCCAGCACTTCACCATAAGTAAGCCAAATTCTCCTCCAGATTTTGCTCACAGCGTACCGTGTTGTTGCTCACAGTACGCTGAGTGCTCTGCAGCCGTTCAAGGACAGACAGGCTCTACCCAGAGATTTTTGAGATTACTGTATGCCGGGGGCGGGAGTGGGGGGGGAAACACCCACCCTAACTGGTGGGTCTGTAGGTGGAGCGTTAGCATTGAAGAGTTTGGGGTCACACTGGGAGGACACATGTTTAGGGGGAAGGCTTTGGATGACTTTACAGGGCAGATGATGAGTGGGGGCAAGGCACAATAAAAAGGATGATGGATTTGAAGACCGAGGTAGAGAGCAGGTGAAGTTAGTGAGAAAAACATTACAGGTGATGGACAGCAAAGGGAGAAGTAGCGAGGGGTTTGCTGAGGAAAGAGACCCGTCAACAGGCAACAGAAATGCTACGTCAGTGCTGCATAATATTGCTACATCAGTCCCGTCCGGTGAAGTGCTCTTAGGATATATGCAAAAGGGGAGCGGTGGTAAGTGCTGTGCATGTAAAAGGGTAAAGCAGTCTTGAAGGCAGATGGGTATGGGGGTCAAATCCCCTGTCTCAGGCATGCTTTTGTAAAATGTGTTTCCTTTTTCTTTGTTAGGCTCGCTGCAGGGTGCGCAGAGATAGACTCTTCCCTGGGATGCCTTTGTTTGTGTATAAATCTTTGTTTCCTAACGTCCGTAGGGGTAACAGAGACAGTACGGGGAAGGCATCTGGCAGTCGGCAGAGCAGTACGGAGAACGAACTGAAGTGGACAGACCACCAGAGGCCATGGAGCAGCACAGACTCGGACAGCTCAAATCGCAATTTGAAGCCAGCCATAACAAAGACAGCCAGTTTTGGTGGGATAACTGTCCTGACAAGAGGAGATAGCTCGTCAAGTAACAGAAGTACCGGCAAACTGTCTAAAACAGGTAGCTAGTACTGTATTGGGTTCACAGTACTTCTTGCTGTGTGGTGATAAATGACTGTACTGCTACTTACCAGAGTATGGTATATCGCAGAATGGTTGGGGTTGGAAGGGTCCTTCAGAGATCAGCCAGTCCTAGCCCCACGGTTGGACTAGATGGTTAATTACATGAACATCTGTATTTCCTGTGCATAGCAGATGTGCATGCCCATCTATGTATCTGGGTACCTGGTATTGAGTTTTTAGGAATCAAGAAGAAAACCTGGTGCCTGAGGTGCACTCATAGGTGAGGTAGGCTTTTCCTAGAGTAGAGTATGTACACATCCTATCTGAACACTGCCTGCGCTTGTAGTCTGAAAAAGTGGTACTCCTTTCAGAAAAAAGCACAGATTTTACCTTTTTGTTAAGAGTAATCTTCATGTGTTATGAGGAATTAAATGTCATGTATCTGATGAGAACTCCAAGAACATTTTTTTGCTGTTGTTGCTAAAACGCAGACCATCTGTATCGTGGAGCACAGCCTCTTCCTCGCTGCTGACAGATGAGGCCAGTGTGCTGTGGTGGAATCAGGCAGAAGCTCTGGATTCACTGTGGGGGGTCCCACAGTCTCTCCATTTTCTTGTTTAGTTCCCATTGAATTAAAGCAGCGTTTAAGGAGGCTAGAAACCTGTTGGGAATTCTGCTTTTATTTGCATTAACTTCATCAGCCTGTGAACACAGGAGTGAGTCACAGGGTCTGCTTCTAAATAATTTCAAGCCTTGCCATTAAGCTACTCTATTATATTTTTGTGTAAAAGTGCATAATAAATAATGAGTCCATCAGATGATTCCATCAGTTTGGTTCATTTGATAAATATAGTACAGAACAAGTGGTAATCAATACCTAGCACTTAGTGCTTTTTCAGCTCAAGAGTGTTTTATGGATGGTACTTAATTTAAATTCAGTTTATCAGACCTGACTTGGTCAGATTTCACTCCTGTTCCCCAAATTGTACAGTAGCCTTTGCCATGATTCAGGGTGCTGGGGAATGGAGTTTTCAGAATAAGTCAATAAAACCCTTGACTTGATAACTACACTCTGGACCTCCAGATCTTGACCGTAGTTTAAAATGTCGTTATATTTCACAACTGTAATGGAACCTGGCTAGTTGGAAAGTTGCTTTTTCAAACCCTGCTGGTCATAAAGCTGCTGTGAGCTTTTAGAATATCCTGCCTCTTCTTAATGCTTCTATTTTATGTTTCTTTTGAGATCCTAGACGAATACTCTGTTTTATCTTCAGATTCATAGAATCATAGAATATATCAAGTTGGAAGAGACCCACAAGGATCCCTTCCTAAAATAAGATTCTCCTTCATCCTTATGTATGTGAAAACCTAAGGAATTAAGACAGGAATTTAACTTTGAAAATTTTTGTAGTTTACCTCTGGCTTGTTCGTGAGCATGAGCATCCACAGCAGAGCAAAACCAGTGTGTGTGTAATTTTGAAACTACACTGTCCTTTATATTTTATTTGTATGAAGACTGACTAGGCTGTGCAGTGGGGCCTGAAGTATGCAGTAGACGATGTTTCTGCCCCCAGATGTGTTTGTTTCCTCTAAGTCTTTCCATCACATTGGAATTCAATTTGATACGCATGAATTAGGGATGGGGAGGCACAGGTTTCTGCTATACTTTTTTCATATCCTTTACCTTCAGTAAAATGCAGGTAAATGTATTTCTCTGCAGCATTGTATTGCAGAGGTGCAGAGCAGTTAAAATGAGGTCAGGGAAATCCAGTTTGGAGAGTTGAGACATCTAATTGCAAGAGAGTAATACTTTTAAGTAGCTGTTTCAGTGTTAAAATCAAGCCTATTAAAGGGTGCACTTAAAAAAAGTATTGAAGGAGAGATCTCTGAAGCATGCCAATACTTGTAAATGCATCTGCAATCTGCCTACACCAAACCCAAAATTGCTTTCAAATGAAAACCCTTATAATACATTTTTAAAACACCGATGATATTAAAATTTCACGGCCTTTGCAGAGCAATTACATATTGTAAGTGCTTTGACTTTTTTTTTCAAGCCAAGTGTTTAAATTTGAAAGCTAGTTGAGGCACAGAAAGAGTAAAAAAGAAACAAAATAAAGGGAGGCAGTGAGGGGAAAAATAAGAGCAAGGCTGGACATCAAAACAAACTTACACTGTTGAAGCCAGGACATAAAGTCAAACTGTCAGCCAGCCTGGGGAAGGTCATAGGAAGTAATTTCTGTGTTGCTCTTTACATCCTTCTCTCTAAAACGTTGTTGAATGGCATTAAAACAGAAAAGAATGACTTTCCAAAAACTACTGGGGAAATAGGCCTTGATATAGAGTGTGTTCACAAAAAAAAGCTGAGTGCCTTCGTACAGCTGTGTCAGAGCCCCACATGCTATTTCCATATGTTGACTAACTTACTTTAGGTGCCGTTGTGCATGTTCTCCATTGGATCTCCCTTGCTGTGGTCATAGGCAGTGCTGGGTGTTCTGCAGGGACGTACACATCTAAAGCTTGGTGTTTATTTGGGGGGGATGCTGTTTATTTTCTCTTGTCTTTATTACAGTGATTGGAATGGGATGGCAGAGGTGTAACTGCAGATATGAGGCACACTGCCCTGCTAGTGTGGCAGAGCCTCATAGGCACTAATTCTGTCCCAGTTCTCTGTAGAAAGTACTAGTATGTTCTCAGAAGTGCTTTATGATTCACAGTAATAAATGTAAAACACTTTTGAATTGTGTATAGCGTGTATAAAGCCAGCCTGAAGTCATTAGTTGGTCAAGATGCTCTTCAGGGGCTAAATAATGAAAAATGTTTATGACCATTTTAAATGTGAAAATGATTCTGCATATCTGACAGTCATCCAGAAGCATTGTCAAACACCACTTTTAGGCATGGGCATATTAAAACTTCCAGGATTTTCATGGGTATACTTTAAGATTCATGGGTATACTTTAAAAGTATATACAGTAATGCAATATTAGCATTGGGGCCCTTCTGGATCGTTTTAAATATTGTCACCAAATTAAATGTTCAGCCCTTAACCTTAACTTCTGATAAATCAGTAATTAGAGGTACATACCAGAAAACTCAACTGAAGCACAGAATGATGCTAGCCTGTCCTTAGGGAACAACAGATAATGGAATGTGCTGCTCTCCACGGTGCAGTCCAGTAGTATCAATTAGTCTTAAACTTCAGTTATATTCAGCATTACAGGCATTAGAGCTAAAAGGGGCTGTGTGAAACCCATTGCACGGTTATTTTACCGGTTCTTAGCACCTGTTGATTGCTTAGAAACCCCCATTCCACTGAAAAGCACAGAGATTATATGTTATTCTTAGGCTTAATAGATATATAGAGATGTATTAAGCTATAATTCAGTATTGAGTGAGGAATTAATAATTTAACAAATTGCAGTCAGATTGCATTCCAACAGCTTAGGTCATCATACACAACATTGTCTAGCTTGGATTTCCAGTAATATAGCGAACTTTCCAGGGTTGACTAATTTATATAGAGTGAGCAATAAGTGCAATAGATGTCCCTGTAGGCGTCAAAGATGTACCTGTTCAGTCTCCAGCACGCTCATGGAGAGAGAATCTAGCTCATCAAATACCATGTTATTTTCAGTGACTCATTACAACAGGTTTTAATACACATTACTGGGGGGGAGCAATGACAAGATGTATTTCAAAATGTCCTCTGTGCACCTAGATGTCTATTTAAATAATTGTTAGAGGAGTAAAAAGATGTAACTTTCATCTTTAGCTTCTCCTAACGCATTTTCCATTTAGTGGAATGCACATCTGTTGGAGTGTGTTTCTTCCCCCTTCCACCACTTATGAGAAGCTAGCTGCATTGGGGTATCAGCTGTGTTGATACAGATCTGTAGGGATCCTTAACCTCCTTGGCGTGGCTCCAGGTAACTGGAGACACAGTCTAATCTCTCCTGTTAGGTGTTCATTGCTATTCCTGTTGGAGACATTATTATTTTATTAATATATATGTGTCCTGTAAATTACAATTTTGTCTCAGAGTTTTGGAATGGCATTTCTGCTTCTTTATGATTTGCTTTAATTTGGCATTAGCCTGATGGATCTTGTGAGTCCAAGAGAAGCTGTAGGAATGTTAATGTATGGGCGATAAATCATGAGCCAACTGCTTCCAGTCATACTCTTCCCTGCCAACCAACTGTGCTGAAGCATCAAACTTATTTTTAGACATGCAGCTTGCAGAGAAATAATCATGTTCACATGAGCACGTAACATTATCGTAAAAAACCCACCCTAAATACATGATAATATACAGAAGTGCAAGTGACTTGCAAAGGCAGCAAGTAAATATTTGTAAGACAAGAAAATGCACACAAGACAAAAATAATTCCAGAAGTGATCAGTGCTCTACTGTTCCTGAAAAATTGACTGGCTGGAGCAAGTAGTGGGTAGATCTTGAGAGTCCAGTTGATAAGAAAAATTTACCTTGGGCTTGTAAGGTGGGATGAGCAGAGATGTTCAAAGTCATCAGATGCTGAATGCTCCCTCGAAGAAAAGAGAGCAAGACACCGTGCATCTCTCACTAGCTCTCAGAATATTGGAAAACTATTGGAATCTCCACACTCTCCCTCCAAAATCTCCCTAAACTTTTAAGACTTTGTGGTGATTTTTCTGTCTTCTACCACGCTTTGAACTGCTGTATAGAATACTTAAAAAAATATATTAATGGAAAGTGATGAGAATATGAAGGTTATTATTATGTCAGCTGTGAAGCAGCAGGAAAATTATAGAAGATTCTGGAAGAAGTAGCCATCATTGGATCATTAAAAAGGTTGGATTTTGTAATGGGGGCAAAAATCTCATTTAGTCAAAGTTCCTTTCAGAAGTCTTCAGCAAGACATCTCTTAATGTGTATCTCAGTAAAGTCAGATAGTTCATTTTTTTTTTCATTTGCTACAGTCCTGAATTCATTATGTGCTGATTTATTATTCCAAATTTGGACACCGTGAAAACAGCTAATCAGAGCTACAAAGACAAGATTAATCGGTGTTAATTTCCAAACATTAGTATTGGAATTTACTTGGCTTAGACTTGTCTAGACGTGAAATGATAGGAAATAAGTTGTAGTGATAGAAACAAATTAAAATAGATCATTCTTATACAGGGTGAGTGAGGGTAAATTGGTTAAGCAGCTATTTCTGGGGTTGCTTTTTTAAATATTCAGAATATTGCTGAAACTGTTTTATGTCTTACTTGTGTTCTTTCAAAATCACCAACCTCATCTTCTGGCATAGGAGAGCAGATCTCTGATCTTCTCAGGCAGATGTTTCAAAGCTATCATCTTGGCCAACGTGGGGTAATAGCTCCAGAGGTTTTTCCACTGCTTCTGCCTACCATTTGAGGAGTAGGTCTGAATTAATTGGTTTTTAATATTCAGAAGCTGGTGATGATCCATCCATGATTCTGCCATAAAGACAGCTGAAAAGGGAAAAAGAAAAATTAATTTTGAAATTTAAATTTAAAAGAATTTAATGTCAAAGTTGCAGTCTTTTATGCTAATGGTGTTTCCTCTGTGTAGCACAAAATGGGGAGAGAAAAGTCTGAACTTGGGCTTGATAATACTTAGGTGCTTAGAAATAGCAAGAGGTTTATGAAACCTCATGCCGACTGCTGCACCTCCAGGTAGCTTTCTAACCTGTTGAATTCAGTAGGTGATGGAAAGAGGGGAATGTAGAGCAAAAAATCAAAAGATAACGACATGAAGTGTGCGTAGAGGGCCAGGGAAATGTAGGGAAAGACCTGGTAACTGCTGTCAAAAGAAAATTAAACTCCAGAGGTTCCATTTGCATTGGTGAGGACTATGCCAAATGCTGCTTGCAGCTTGATGAGGGTGACCTCCAGGAATATCTCTGCAGTTTCTAGTAACATTGAAATTGGAAATGATCCAATAAATAAAACTACCCCAGCTGGATGAATCTGTTCTACATTTCCAACCCTGGTCTGTAAGGAGGGGAAAAAATGTATCAACTAATACAACTTTGAAGTATATTTTTAAAAAATTAAGATTTCTTCTAAGATCTCTGTTAATTTCCTGATTAGGTACCAAAGGAGCAGATTTAGGGCCCTGCTGATGGCACATAGTGCACAGCTCATGAGGACTGTCTCTGTAGTAGCTGCCATGGGAATATGAAGTTTGAAGAAGATGGATAAAAGTGTGTTTTACACAGGAATCTGCAGTAATCATTGGAAAGATCCTCTTATAAGTAGCAGTATACTTCTTTTTCAGAAAAAAAAAACCCTGTTTTGTTCTAATTATCTGTGGAAAAAAATTAATTCTAATGTGGATTTGATTGAAAACGAATCTCAAGCTCTAAGCAGTCTATGGCAGGGTCCTCCTATAATAGCCCACATATGAAGGGATGTAATTTCCTTTCTAAGAAAGAAGTTTGCTAAAAGCTAAGTGTGAGTTCTGTCTTGTCTTTTGTCAGTAATGAATGTAAGGTGCATCAATAGTGCACAGAAGCAAAATAAGAGAATTTGAATTAAAATGCACTTGATTTGTGGGAGGAAGCATCCATACAGAGAACTGCTTTCACATCTCCCTTGTATTCACCTTAACATCTTGCTTTAAGGAAGCCCTTCTTCTGAGCCTTCACATTTTTATATGAAGCAAAATGAAATCTAATCTAGGAAAATCAAGTTGGGATTTATTTTTTTTTTTAATAATGCGTTTCCCCATTCTTTCAGTCACAAATATGTTTTAGCAGATTTTCTTTATCTTGCCTGATGAATTTTGATAGGCTAAGGGCTGAAAAAACAAAGTTGCAGAAGTCTTAGGTGTAGCCCCTTTGGTAGTTTTAAGTTAATACACATATGGCACAGCTGCCTTTTTACTTGACTGACAACTCAGCTGCTGATTTGTTTGGCTTCTTTATTTACAGAAAAGGCTCAGTGGGTTTTTGTGTTGTTTCTTTTGTTTTCTTTTTCATTTCCCTACCTTGTGTTTATTTTTTTCTACACCTTACGAGGTGATACTTTAGCATTATAAATACACGCTGGATGTTTCATGTTCTGTTTGATAAAGCTATATACTGGCTGGGAGGGAAACAGATGTTATGAGAGGAAAGTGGTCCATTGAATTGTAGAAAAACCACTGGATACTGGGTTCAGTAGAGAGTGAGAACCCCTCTCTGACCAGCTGGGCATGGACTAGTGCTTGCCTGTTCAGTCTGCAAAGGCTGTTCTCGCGTACGCGCTGTGTCTGATGGGGACCAGGGTCCCTGGTAACCCCCTGTCACTGCGGTTGTGTCTCTCTGTTAGGCTCAGAGTCTTCCAGCAGCGCTGGCTCCTCAGGATCACTGTCACGAATACATCAGCCTCTCCAAAGTGCATCTCTTGTCCCCGGGGTGACAGCCAACTCTTCAGGCAGCGTGTCCTACCCTGAGAATGGGATGAGTGGCCAGGTAACCCCCAGCAACACCAGCTATATCATTCTTCCACTTGAAGCTGCAGGGATACCACCTGGTAGTATCCTTCTCAACCCACACACAGGTCAGTATGGTCCTCTCCTGCCTGATGCTGCCCATCAATGTTTCTGATGTCATTTGGGGAATTGGAAAATGTTGTGTTTTTAGAGATATTTTCCTTGAGACACTTTCTGAGGAAGCAAACAGCAAATATATGTGGAAATGATATTCAGGAGGTTGTTTTTTCAAATCTGTAGGCAAAGCTGGTTTGGTTTTCTGAGGCTGTTGTGGAATAGGTGGTGGGAAGTGATGCCAAACACGTATGCATGGTCCCAGACAGTGTATTTATCATTTTAAAGTCCTGTTACTCCCTGGCTGTGAATTCTCTGAGATCCCATTAGCTTCAGTGAGGGCAGACACTCATCTATATCAAGCGTGCAACTGAAATAAAATGCTCAGAGTTTTAGAGATTGTGCTTCACAGCAGACTTTCAAAAGTCTTAGAGGCTGCCTTTGAATTAGCACTTCAGAGTTAATTTCCTTATGTGATTAGCAACTATATTTAAAATTTTGTGATAAGAAGAGGTTGCAATGTCTGTATCATGGCCCTGGCGGTTAGCAGCGTTGGGGTGCTTGAATGAGGCATTTGCAGTTGCTGTAGCCACTTCAGAAACCATTCAGCTTGAACTTGAGTGCTAGCTGGAAGTTGAAGGCAATTTGTTACCTCCTTGGCCCAGAAGAAGTCTGGATAGTGGTATGCCATTACTCCCCACGGTATCGTACTGACAGCCATAAAGTAGTTCAGGGAGGTTGAGACTGTGATGCTGTTTCAGTGACCATGACTAGCTGTGCTGTTAACCCTAACCGAGTTATGCTGGGTTTAAAGTAACAAAGCCTACAGTGCAATGTATTTTCCATTATACTGGGACCTGAGAGCTGAACTCCAAAATATTTTTTCGTGAATCCTTAATAGAGCACTCTGGAGCTTTTTATTTGGAGCTTTTTATTTACAAGCAATATGTTATGTATATTACACACCTGTGTTCTAATATTTTGGTGCAAATGCATAAAATTTATTTGTGAGTCCACTGTTACAAATACTTTTTTAGTCAAAATTCGGTCAAGAAAACGTGAAAGCTACAGTATTTAAGAAAAACATAGCCGTGACAAACTATTAAACCAAACTTTTCATGGATATTTAGAGATGATAATATCTGGGGTTAATCAGCATATGTGGGTGTATATAAAATCATGGAGGACTTCTTTTTTATTTAGATTCAAACATGGTAAGGTCTTCTCAGAGAGATGTCTTGGAAAAGTACACATTTGTGCAAGTTACTAAAGCCTTTGTAATTTATGTGCACTTTTTTCCAAGCTGTTACATTATTGACATGAGAGCTTAATGCTTGTCCACAAGTAATTCAGGTGGTAGGACTGAGAGAACCAAATCATGGAATCATCAAGGTTGGAAAAGACCTTCAAGACCATCAAGTCCAACCACCGTAACCTCTAAACCATCTCCCAAAGCACCACATTTACCCATTTTTTTTAACAGCTCCAGGGACAGTGATTCCACCACCTCCCTGGACAGCCTGTTCCAATGCTTCACCACTCTTTTGGTGAAGAAGTTTTTCCTAATAGCAAATCTGAACTTCCCCTAGTGCAACTTGAACCAGGGCACAGTTGCTGGCTCATGTTCAGCCACGTGTCAGTCAACACCCCCAAGTCCCTGTCTTCTGGGCAGCTCTCCAGCCACTCTTCCACAAGCCAGGAGCTGTGACTGAAGTGCAGGACCTGGCACTTGGCCTTGTTGAAACTCATACAGTTGGCTTGGCCCGTTGATTGAGCCTGTCTAGGTCCCTCTGCAGAGCCTCCCTACCCTCAAGCAGATCAACACTTCCACCCAGCTTAGTGTTGTCTGCGGACTTAGTAAGGGTGCACTCCATCCCCTCATCCTGATCAATATTAAAGATGTTAAACAGGAGCAGGTCTAGCCCCGACCCCTGGGGAACACCGCTCGTGACCAGCCGCCAACTGGATTCAACTCCATTTAACACACAATGAAAGGAATTGCTGCTGCTGCGACCCCACCAACAGCTGAGAGGTTGTGCTCATTCCTGGCCACGGCGAGGATGGAAGCTGCAGCTCACCACACTTGCAAGCCAGAAGAGCTGTTTAAGAACACCACCTCCTACTTCCTTTTTGGATACTTAGCAATTAGCAGCTGCTAGCTGGTATTTTTCCCTGCTACCTTGGGTCGTCTTTCTGCTCTAGGTATAACGCCTTTCAGTGCTGTCACTGGAGCAGAGTACCTTGTCTTCCCTCCTAGCGTGCCTCATTGTCTGCAGAGGCATCATCGAGATCTCCGTATGTGTCAGTATGTTGAGCATGCACAGAGCAAGTGATTTTGTGTGTACATACAATTCTGTGTTTCTTTCAAACCCCATGTCTTGTTTCTGTAGCTCCCTTGTAAATACATCCATAATAAAACAGAGGGAGTAGATTCTTCTGAAGCCTGAAATCCTTGTCTCAGGCATACAGCTTTGCGCTGCTGGAAGTCAGGCTGTACTGCAGTGTCTGCTGTGTTTTTAACATGCAGCAAAACACACGCTGCAAATTTGCCACTCTTTGGGCTCAGAATCTTTGCATCTTATTAGGGTAACGTTACAAAAGAAGCTCCGTAGGGAGGAGACTTAGAATGCTGGATGCTGTGATCGACTATCAAAGTGATGGATGCTGTCAGAAACATAGATGAAGAGAAGACAGTTTAAAGAAAAGGAAAAAGGAGCTTTGTTTCCTGCAATGAATAGATTTTCTTTCCCTATGTAACACCATTCTTTAGCTCTTTTTTCTCCTCTTGCAGAGTGGCTACTTCCAGTCTCTCTCTCTCTTTTGATCATAACATCGTGTCCTTTAAAGATCTTTGCTTCCTTTCACACTACAGAGTCACTGACTGTGCAAGCCTCTAATGGCATCCATAGATGCTGTCAGTAGCTCTCTGCTCTGATTATACCTCTCAGCTCCTTTTCAGGTGTTGGCAGTCCACACTTTCTTTTCCGTATCTGCAGTTTCCTTTGTTTCCTCTTCTCTGCTTTATGCTTCTCCTTCTCCAGATAAAGAAGGTTCCTGCTTGCTTTGGGAAAGGACCATTTATGTGGCTATGCTGCTTTAACTCTCCATTTCATCTGCTTCACCAGTCTGTTTTACCCTTTAAAGGATTCTTCTTGACACATTCTCTGACCCCTCTGACAATTTAAGAGCATTTACGGTTTGTCCTTATTCCTTTAAATGACATTGCAATCTTTGCCCTTCTCTCAGGGCCACAGGTCATAACTTACAAATGTCTTCTCTGTTACTGTCTGATCTTTCCTTTTCATTTCATATTTCAAGATTTCTTCATGAAAGGTCTTTGGGGTTTTTTTTCATCTTTAAAAGCACTGCCGGACCTTTTCTCTTTCAGTTCTGTCATCCTTTGCTGAGCCACAGCTTCCCTTGAACATCTGGCCAGGCTTTTGGGAGCCTGTTATCCCACTCACCCAGTCTGACTCCCCCAATCTCCTGAAGTACTTCTGGAGCCCGAGACTCCCAGATCTGGGTAGTCCATGCTGTTGTCACCTGGTGTGTTCACAGCAAGAAGCAGGAAGTCAGCTAATGGACAGAACTGCCCTGTGCTTCTCTTCTACTCACTCTATTCATGACCTTCCTCACTGTGAGCATGAGACATGCCTGGTGTAATGCAGTGACTTCATCTGGGATGTCTTGATGGTTTAGAGAGAGAAGGCAAGATTTCTTTAACCAGTTCCCCTCATACATTTCTGACCATCATTAGTAAGAAGGTCAGGCTGAGGAGTAGATAGAACAAGTAGAGATGCTGGTGGTATATAAATCAAAAGTTCATTATTTTGCTGTTTGCTCTCGGTCACTGAATTCCTGCAGATCTCCCTTTCTATCTCAGATATTCATACTTTAGGTACCTTCTTTAAATGTTACAGCTTTGGTGCTAAAACTGCTTTTTCTTCACAAACATCTGTAATTCCTTTGGGATATTAATTTATGATGGAAGTGAAAAAAGACCAGAGGCCATAGAAAAATTTTCACTACAAAGAAATGCGATTTCTTTTTTGTTTGTAAGACAATGACTTGCATGAACTTTTTTTTTTTTTTAACCCAACCTTGCTTTTACAAGGTTACTTGCCCCAGCTAAAACACATGAAGCAGAAAGAGTTCAACAACGAATAGAACTTTGGACAGAATTTGCCCTGTACCCAAGAGATTTTTATAGACATCTAAAATGTTTCTTCCTAGATAATTCCCAGTGCTGCTGCCTCTAGTTACATGGGGAACAGCTCTCCAGAGTACAGTGCTATATTATTGGCATGTGTAAATAAATTAGTAACAAGGATGGGTTTGGCGTTTTTCCCTTTCCATGCCAACCAAAGCATGTCAGGACTGCTGCTGCATGTCAGTAAAATGTATGTGAATATTCTTTACCTTCGGACTTCAGTTGTAGTGTAAATTGATTCATCGTTGAACGACTTCAAGTTATCATAGCATCTGAATCATCTTATAGCCATGGTAACCTTCCACCCATTCCCACCCATTCCTTGGAAAGTCATGCTGCCAAAGCAAATATCTGCTGCCTACCTTGCCTGCAGGGAGGAAGGCAGGGCGGGGAGATGGGGGGAAGGTGGCTGTTACTGTAAGATGATGTTGAGAGTGATAAGCACTTCATGGTTGTAGCAGGTCAGCTAAAGAGCAGTCACTTAAAGCAAGGCTGCATGATTTCATACAGCAAACAGTACGGTCTTAAAGGCGTTCAGCAAAGGCAGGGTGTTTTGTTTCAGGTCAACCGTTTGTAAATCCTGATGGGACACCGGCAATATACAATCCTCCCAGTGGCCAGCAGACAATGAGGAGCCAGATGGTGGGACAGTCTCAGCAACAGCCTTCATCCCAGCAGCCTCAGCAGGTTCAACAGCCACAGCAGCAAATGGCAAGTCACCTTGTCACACAGGTAGGTGTGGTGGCCATTGGAAAGGGAGAAGCAGCTCTTGGGGATATGAAGGATGACCTAAAGGGTAGGAGAGAGGGGTGCAGCTAGACAAGATAGCAGGATGTTCTTTTCTTTTGAAACAAATGGGGCCTGTGATCTGTTACCAGATGGAGAAACAGACGGAGAAGGAAGATTCCTTTCTCAATTCCATCTAAAGGGTGGCTTCATTTTGAAAAGAACTCTTACGTGAGTTTGTGTACGCCTACAGAAATCTATTTGGCAAAAATCTCCCATAAGTAAAAGTTTGAAGCATTCATTCTCAAACTAGTACAGTCTGTAATTCTCTCCAGAGAGCCAGGGACCTTTCCTTGTCCCTTTCGACAGCAGTGGATCAAAGTTGCATTGCACTTCAGTCAAGTGCAATGCAGGTCTCTACAAACTCCTCTGTGTCCTATCATATCAGGCCCAACTTATGGGTGGCCTGCTCTCCTGTCCCAGATTGTGAGTCTTCTGTGTTCATCCCATGTTCTGGCTGTGACCCTACTCTGAGCTAGAAGCTCTGGAGCTACAGCAGGAGAGGGGAAGAGCATCACAGTTTGGGCACAGTACCATGGTATGTTGGCTCTCTCGCCCATGGGCTGGCTGTGGTGCATAGTCAGATGTGGCCAAGCATGGGCAACATGGTTTGGGCTGGTTCAGGCTTCATTTTGTGGATTGTGTGCCTGCTCTTTGAGAGCAGGGCAGGCAGAGGGAATTACTCAAGCAAGAATCCTACATCCTGCTTACTTGCTCAGCAGCCAAGATCTACTGTGGTTCTTGTGCAGTTTTATAAGTTGGTGTATTTCATCCCAGCTTACCCAGAAATGCAACATTTAAATTCAGAGAAGCTGCTTTGATTTCACTGGGTTTGGACTTAAGGGTTTGCAGCTCTTACTTCTTGGTTTGGTCTTAGCAGTTTTAGGAGACTGAAGTAGTACTAAACCTGTGTTAAGACTCAAGTTCAATGGGACACTAAAATGAAAGGAATAGTAAAGCTATTCCAAGGTAATAGTGCTGTAGAAAACTCTTCTTTCACTTAGATAAGCATCTGCTCCAAGGCTGACGGGCCTGTCTGTTGATAATTTGCAGTCTGTTCTTTGTCAAATTTTTTTTTAGCTATTGTGTTCTGGTAAAGCAGCTTTGCAGTCATTATTCCTTTGCCTATAACACACTTGGAGTTAAATCATTCATTATCAGCAGAATTCAAATATGCACTTAGACTGTTCTGCTCTTCCATTTTATCTCTGAAAATTAAATGTAGATTCATAATTTGGCTTTGCCTCACATCAGTAATAAGACAATGTAGCTTTGGCTTTATTTAATCTAAGAGCCATCAAATATATGAATATAGGAAGAAAAATCTGTGATAAAGAATTGTTTGGTATAAGGCTAAAATGAAGACTAAAATCCCAGTACCTGACCTCTTGTACTTGAGCTAGTTATGAATCACCTGCAGTTTTGAGAGCTGCATTTGAGACCTTTGTTCTTGATAATGGAGGTGGTGGTGGTGGTTGTTTTCTCTCTTTCTCTAAGTAGGTTGTATTTATTGTCTTTCACTGTGTTTATTTTGCAGCCAGTTCAGGCAATGCAGCCATCTTCGCAGTCAGTCCAATATCCAGCAGTTTCTTACCCTCCCCAGCATCTCCTGCCAGTCTCTCCAACGCAGCAGTTTTCTGTGGTACTAAAGATTTTATTTTTTTTTAATTTTATTTTTTCTTCCCTTGAAGTTGGGTGTGTGAGCATGAGTATGCCCAAAAGCCTCTGGGGAGCACTGTGAGGCATGACCCATGTGAGAACCCCACCTAAATTCCCACTTGCCTTAATGCTTTTGGTACTGACAAGCTTTTTTGTAAGAGCATTCCCACTGATTTTGGTTGTCTAACCTGTAGGACTCTCTACCTGGTTAGCAGAGCCTCCACAAAAATTTTTTTGTGGTATCTGCAATAGGAACCTGTGTCTTCCCATTTTATGCCAAGGGAGCTTAAATCAAAATACTCAAGTTAGCAGTTTGGGTTATCCCCCATTTTATGTCCACAAAGACTGGAGAAGAGACTCTAGAAATCATTGTTTTATTTCATTTTCTCAATATACTAAATCTACTGCCTGGGTTTATTCCCTGATGATACTGGAGCACATGGAAGACAGAGTAGCAGTGAACCAGCTGCAGAACGTGTGGTACACAGTACATCATGACAAACCACCAGTGGACTCGTATAATAAAAATAGAGTGCTCTTCTGGAGTCTGAGTCTGGCTTGGTGCTCACAGGGCTAAGATTATACTCTTGTAAAATGAAGTTGGCATTTTAAGAGGCACTACAAGATTTTTTTTCCTGTTACTTTCTGTCTTGCTCTGGTGATCTTGTTTATGGCTGATTTTTTTTCCTCAAGGTAGAGATGTCACGTAGTAACAGTAAGAGATGGAAACAAAGCTGAATGGATCCTTGCAGCTAAAATAATACCATTAATGCCTGGTAGCATTTAAAGGACAATAAAAACATGTTCTGCGCTGTGAGTTCTGTATGTCAGTGCTAATTCTCTTGAAAAGTGTCTTGCAGGCTGTTCTGCTGGTAGTCATAGGAAAGCTGGTGTTTTTTAGTGGCTAATTTAATAGTGAAACTTCACCTGAATTAATGTCTTCGATGCACGTTATGTTATACAAGAAGTGTATAAATTACAGGAGTTTGAAGCTCTTGGTCTCTTACTGTGCAAATCCAGAGACATTCCAGGCTCAATGAAGTTTCTCGTAGACTCTGTTGGCAGTCACTCGCCATCCAGGTAACGAATACCCTAGCTTCTTAATGAACCAACTTCAGACAGACAACTTAAGTGCCTGAATGCAGATGTAGGACAATGGTAAATTTAATAGCATTGCTGTCTTACACCACCTGAAGATCCGCCAGGAGTGTTTAGAACATTGGCTCCTAGTGTCCGCTCTCAGGATGAGAGGGTGTCTCTGTGCAGTCTCTGGCAGTGCTTCCCAGAAACAAACTTCTTCTATTTTTTCCCCTGTTTCGAAGTTTCCTGCCAATAAATAACATTGTACAGGGTGGCTTTGGAGAATGAACACCGCAGGGATGTGAACAAAACCAAAGAGGTTGATTTAAAATTTTAAAAAAGGAGGTTCTAAGTGAAAAGCATTTTTGTAGTGCTTCTTCCCAGTCCGTGAGGGGGGTATAGGGAGGGGACAGCAGTATGCACACAGCAGAGTTTTATGCTGGATTTATTGCCGTATAGAGTACATTTCAATGTTGAGTATTTAATAGTATTGTGATGGGGCACAAATGAAGACACATACAACCACGTTTGGAAATCTTCGACCATCACAGAATAAACTTGAGAGCGTTGATTAGTATGGATCTTTTTGCAAGACTGGACAGATATTGTCTTGAATCCTTGTATTATTACCAGCGTGTAATGGAATTTAGGTCCATTGACTTTATTTGGTGCATTCATCCTACAATAGATTTTTTTTTTCCCCCTCTAATCAAATAAAGTGCTTGTCTCTTTCCCACACTGAATAACCAGCCTTGAAATAGCAATGGAAGGCTTAGCTTTTTTTACCTTCTCTATGTTTGCAAACCTGGATTTTCAAAACAGTCCAAAAAGGAAAAGATCTGCACCCGAATCCTACTGAATTCCTCTTGGGATCATGTTGAAACAGGTGAAATTACCAGCATGTGTTTGGCTGACGAATTCTGTGGGAAGAGGTATTTGTGATGGTATTTTCATGCCCTTTACATTTAAAATGTCTTCTTTTGAACACTCTAAAGTTCACTTGTCATTTTGGAATAAAAAGGGGGGCAGGGTAAAAGCCAAAATAATTGGCTTTTGTGCCAAGTGGTGCCATTCATCTTGCAGTCTGGAAAGTCTTTGTCAAAGCATTTATAGTGATTTTCATTTTAATTACCTCCATTTTTTTTTAGATATCCTTGCAAAGGTTGGCATGTGTTTGAGCTGAACGATTCCCTTTCCCCTCCTGCTCTGCTTTGAACCTATTTTGTTTAGTTAATTCACATGTCTACCGCAGACATCGTGTCTACATCATTTTCTACTGCCTTTTGCCCTGCAGCGAGATGACATGACAACACAGTTTAACCAGATGAGCTTAAGTCGTCAATCATCAGGAGACAACCCCGAATCGCCTTCTGGTCCTGTCTACCCGTCGCCTATCTTGCAGCAGCCTGCCCAGCAGACGGGTTACATTATGGCTTCTCCAAGTCAGCAGCTTCCCCCAGGAAGCTTTACAGGTTCAGGTCCACCAGTGTCCCAGCAAGTGCTGCAGCCACCACCCCAGGGCTTTGTGCAACAACCACCGCCACCTGCTCAGGTAGGAAAAACATTTGCTTCCCCGCGCTGCCCGTTTGGCATGGTGCTCGTTATAACATCAGAAAGAGAAGACCCAAATATATATATATATATTTGGATTCTAGATCATTTGTTTTTCCTTCCAGTAAAAGCTTAGTGGGTTTTCAGGCAGCAGGAAACTTGAAAAGCCTCTACCATTTCCTGGGTTTCAGAAATTCCTTCCTTATCCTGACACCATTTTCTGAACATATGTTCGTACTCCGGGACACATCTGCACATGAATATGAAGGAGGAGGGTGAGTAAATACCCACAGTCCTTTTTCCCTGCATATATACTGAAAGAGCAACATGCACATCAGCCCAGGTAGTCGTTAATCATATTTAATTGACTTGAACATGTGAGGTGTCACAGATCAGTAATTTTAACTGTCTTCTTGAAGACTGATTATGTTTTACTGTTCACTACCAAACATCTCTACTTGTCTCCTGGGTACCTTTACAGAATATTGAAAGTGATTACTGTCAAGAAGTAAAATGCATAGATGACTTTCCGGCCCATTTTCAAAGCATACACTTAAAAAAGCCAAATTCCTTTATCCAATTATAGATAACTTCATTTAAACTCCACTTGAAAATGGTATTAATAGTATTTTTCCTTTTCTCATTGTATCCTTCGGAAAAAATATTTTACAAAATAAAGTGTAAAAACCTAAAGCAAATAAACAAACCTTTTCTTTTAATGCAAGAATAGCATAAAGCCTGCTGAGTTTTTTTCAGTCTTTACTGAAGATCTTCAGTTGTGTTTATTACTGGGATTCTCTATTGCCACATTACTGAATAATTTATACTCTTACAGTGTTTTAAGTGGGCTAGATGTCTAGTTAATTGATTAGATCACTAATTAAAAAAAATCTGAAGACTACTGGATGCTCATAGGCCTGTAGAGGACTGTGACATCCATAGTTTCTGTAATTGGGAACTATCCAGCTATTTTTCTGAGAGAAGGCTTTATAAAAAAATACTTTTTAGGGAGATGTAGTTCAATATAATGTGATTTGTTTGGGCTTTTTTAGTTGAAATAAATTCCACTGTTTGCCAAATATAACTTTTAATTTTTGGAGCTAAAAATGACCTGAAGAGCAGACTTCTCTGATGAGTCTGTTCCTCCTGAGTGAGTAAGTAGAAGCTGTCCAGGCTTGTCTCCTCATGTACAACCCCCCAGTGCCCTCAGCATTTTCAGGCATCATTTAATCAAACCTCATGACACTTGTAGTGAACCAGATAAATGCAAGCACCTCCATTTTACAAGCTGTCACCGCAGCGTCGAAGTGATGTTTTTCCCCAGCCCTGGCTGCTGCTGTTTGCTGAAGGAGCTGCAGCACTGTGCTACCAGCTGTGGCAGGGGGACCTCGTGGTGCCTCCTCTCCCCCTCCTTGGGTGAGACCAGATTTTCAGCCTGCTCTGGGGTCTCCCTTAGACATGCCCCCTGCCTTGGTTCTGCAGGTTTGCTCCTGCCTGCGTGTGGCTGAGCTTTCATCACTTGGGGCAGGAGTGTTGGATTTCATGCTCACATGTGCAGCAGGGGTTTCACTCGGTCTGGCGTAGCATTACTTTGTGAAGTACTCTGTTTTCCCTCATTAATACTTACTCTGATGCTACTGGAGAGGCAGATGAGCTTCTTTAGAGGACAAGTTATAAGGAAGTGCCTTTTCATGCATGGGCTGCTGCAGGACCAGTACTGTACTGGTGTGTCTAACAACCATGGACTGTGTCTCTATGCATACCCCAGATACGGTACATACAGGTACTTTCTTTCCCTCATTAGAAAGTGGAAAGTTGCTGAGGGCAGTAAAATATCCTTTGGCTTTGCAGCAACTTCAATGATTTCACTGGGGAACAGTTTGTCCTTTGGGGGGGCTGTAGAAAGGTGAGAAATTCAGCGCTGTCAGCTTCCTCTGCATCCACTGCACCAGATGAACCATTCATCTCCAGCCTGTTGTTCAAAAACCGCCTTGTGAGATACCAGTGTGGAAGAAGGTGTGTGGGGTTTAGTCCCTGCTGCTTGCATGCCTGTCTGTGAGGGAGAGGCGGCAGCAGCTCTCTGTCTGTATGTGCAAATTGGAACTTCTGGTCAACACTTAGAGTTCTAATTCATTCTCTTCAGCCCTAGAATGTGGCATGGTGGTTTTGGTGCTACTTGTAGCACGTATATGACAAACAGGGGATCCCTCTTCTGAAAAGATGAGCGAAGCTTTGGGTGACACTAGTTCCTCTGCCCTTAACAGGCTTTCAGCACAGGGCAGATAGAGACCAACTCCTTGTCCTGCCCTTAGCAAAACTTTACTTTGGTACTGGCTTTTGGCAGTCTGAATCATCTGTTACTCTTGGGCTTAGATGCAGCAGTAAAGCTGCTCTCAGATGCCAAACAAGGTGGTCTGAGGCAGGTTTTAAAAAAGACCTAAAAAAAGCAATAAAAATGGTAATGCATGCAAAACACTATGTGATGCATTAATCAATGCAATGCAATCAGTGTAAAAGCACTTCTGTTTCTCAAATGTTGCTATTGAATTTATACCAGTAAAAAAGAAGCTTGACTCTAATGGGTAATTAGTTCCTCTAAATGTGTTGCTGATATGGTTCTGTATGCTCTTGGAAAATGGTAGTGAAAAATTAGGTGGAGGTCCTGTGATCACGATCATTTCCTTGGGGAGCTGAAAGGAGGAGAAAGAAATGCCCTCTGAGCCTACAAGCCCAACAGCACTGCATTTAAATTGTTAGCTTTTGTATTAAAGTTCAATTAAACATGGCTCTACAGCTGCTCTCCACTGTTCCCTCTCCCAGTCTGTATCGCAGCAGAAGCAGACCGAGTTTGAAGTGACTTGCCTAAGAAGTGGCGGGAGGACCCCTTGAATTTCTTTTGCTCCTTCCTTCATCACAGTTTTTCCCCAGCTTGACAACAGAGCCATGATTTAACCACCTGAAAATAGCAATCTTTCTTTGTTCAGCCAGTTGTACAAAATAATTTTTTAAAAAAACCCCAAACAAACCCAAAAGCAAACCATTACTTGGGGTTCATTGAAAGGGACTTTCAGCAGCAAATTCCCATTTGCTTTCTGTATCACAAATAGTGAAGGTATGTTCTTACTTCCTCTATTCTCTTCTGTTTTCAATTTTCTGTTCTTTCTGATGGTTTGTTCTATAGCCCATATGGACCTGGGCACTTAACAAGGGTGCACATCCAATTTTTGCAGCTCTCTTGTCTTTGGTGTTTGTCACTGCTCTGGCTCTGCAAATAAAGAAATGGGAAATCTGCGAGTACTGTGCCAGTGGGAAAGCATACGCTCCCTGTAAAGTTATTTTCACCTCTGACATTCTTTGTGGAAGCTGTACTGGCAAAATGATGTCAAAAAATGAGATGGCATGAATTCTTGGGGGAGCACTTGGAGAAATAATATGCATGTTAAGAGAGTTTTCTTTTTCCTACGTGAATTAATTTTGCATCATTGTTAATTTTAGTTGTCTCTCTGCAGAAGCCCCCTCCTAGAGAGTCCATAGCTACCATAAAACAAAAATCTTTATGTATAGCATGTCTCTTCTAGGAGGCCTGTCATGAAAAACGCTGGGGAAGTCACTGACAATTAAATGGGTCTTCCCTTGAAGTTCCCAGAAGGTGATATTGAAGTACATGCCTGTAGTTTAACTCAGGACATTATTTTTTGATAATGTTATTATTGTGGAGGATGGAGGGTAGAGGGGAGAGGAAAATCCTTGAAGAATGATTGATTCCAGTCAGTTAGATACGGAGAAGGAGCAGTACCTCCCTGGGTCCATATATCACTGATCTCTGTTGTCTTCACTCCCATTTATGCAACTCTAGCTGCTGGTAGCAATAGAGTCAGCATCACTAATCATCTGGATGAAGGTGTTAATCCAGACCTGTCTGGTTGTCAGCAATGTTAGGAGAAGGAAGAACGCCTGTCTGGCAGAACTGAGCTGTAAGTCAGTAGAGAGACAGGTTAGGAGAGCATTTTAAGTCTGAAAGATGTGTGCAGTCTTCTGTCTATTATGAGGAAATAAGCAACATAACTGTGAATTTAATGTTTGTTGTTAGAGAGCAGTCCAAGGGAGAGCTGGCCCTGGTAATGGGTTTCAAACTATGTAGGCAGAACCAAGCAGAAAGGTGAAACTGCTTTGAATCTCTGCCCATCATTTAGAGACAGAGCAGAAGGAGGAAGAAGGCACGCCTATTGATGCCATTTGATGAGTGTGTCTGAAGTTATGTGCCCAGGGTCCTGCTACAGTTTAAGTTAAAATGAGCAATTCCTATATATGAAAGAAAAAAAGAGATGTGTTGAAATGGTCAGCCAACAAACAAAGAGGGTATTCACCTTCAAAGAGAGATGATTTTTCACAGCGTCAGGGATTAAGATCAAGAGACATTGCTTTTAGACTAAATAAGGCAGCATTTATTTAGGTCGTAGAATGCCATTTTAGAAATATTTATTTATTTAAAATAACTATATAGTTGTGTTGGCATACTTCCTGGTTCTGTAAATAAAGTATGTTCTACCATCAGAAGGTCCAAGGTTAGCTGCTGTGTTCACATGGCAAAGCTTTTCCAGTGTAATTTGGCATGCCAGTAAGATGCTACAGAAGTGTAATGGGGTTTGTTGAAAAGCACACAAGCAGAGGTGTTAGAAACGCTGATGTAAAGACAAACTAAAAAATTCAAGAGGGTCAGACTAGGCAGTGTAAGTGATACTTGTTATCTCTGATCCCTCTAATTCCACAGTTCACTAAAGTAGTATCAGTAAGAATGAATAACATGTTTCAGCTACTGACACAGAGCTGTAGTCAAGGTAAATGTAAATGGATCCTCCCAGACTTGTCAACGACCAAAGACCTATTTTATCCATGTCTGTATTTCACACCAAGCCCTTCTTTTAACATCTGATATATTTATAAGCAAAACAAAAAAAAAATGCTCCCCAAAAAGCCCTACCAAACAATGGGGTAAAAACAACCCCATACCTCTTCTTTGCAAGTCATGTGTGCACAGTTACTGACAAATTCACCCATTAATCTTTCTAAATTAAATTATTTCCTTACCCAATACTCCTGATACTAATTTTTTTCAGGCTCGATAGATTGCAGTCTGATAAGCTTCTAGGTGGTATATATAACAGATGTGTTCCAGTGAATGGAGAAAGGGAGAAAACCATTAGACTAACTCTGAAGTGTTATCTGTGTGATAAAAAGAAGTGTTTCTAAGTTACTGCAAATGCTTCAGTGTGTGTATATGTTGTTTTGCTAAGCATGTTCAACTATAAACCTCACTTCAAACCTATACTTTTAGGCAGTGTTTTAAAGTTAAAATCTACACACTCTTTCTAGAAGAGAGGATTCACGTTTTTCTCACATGCTCCTGTATTTTCAAATATCTAGGGGCTTGTCTGCTTAAGGAGAATGAGGAAGTTGAGGATAAATCTAATAAATTTAAATCCTTTAAGTGAGATTAAGCTGCAGCCAGAAGAAGTGAGAGTATTTCCTGAGGGGTTTATTATTCTTTAGTTCGTAGACTGTGGTAATAAAAAATACAGCATATTTGAGAGGATGTCTACTCTGTTCCCCTGCTCCAAGGCAGTTCACGTTGGCTTTACTTGGGCTGAGTCCTCTCACTTCTTTCAATTGCAGAGGTTTCCATATCACACTAAACTTGCCTGATCTGGTATTTGCGCTGCTGTCATGTGTAAAGAGGTATTTTTGCACCTTAAATGTCTGGGTCAACTTTCACACACCTTGTGGCTTTTCTTTGCAAAGAAACAAAATCATCGTGATTTTGGCCCGTTTTGCAGAGGCATTTTGCTTTCATTACTTTAGGCTCTAATAAAACAAATGACTCAGGGCAGGTGTCACTTGTGTCTGGAAGGAGGAGGGCTTACAACATTTTCCAATCAAACCTTGCCTTTTTGGCATTGGTTTGAATCTGGATGATACTATCTGGGGGAGGGACAAGGAAAAAAAAAATCCATTGGTTCAAGAGAAAATTAATAGATCTTGAAGAATGAATGGGTATGCAACCTTTTGATTGACAGGTGATACTGACTGCCAGTCGATCTGGGGGTTCTGTTGATACTGATGCTTTTCCCACCACAGTTACCCATTCAGTAGCTGTCTGGCCAAATTGTCCCTCCATGCCCTTTTCTCACCTGGTCTTTTGTATTTGTGTTGGTTCTTTTTCATTTGACATAATCTCTAGGATTATTTCTGATTTTCTAACAGTTTCTGAAAGGATGAAGATACCTTTACTCTGCTAACACTTTATGGGTTATCAAGCTGAATGAGCTGTTTCAGGAATATTTCCTCCATGCATATACAAGTGGAATATTTCATGTAAAATAATAGCACTTGGTATGATTTTGTGCATATGTCTGAATAGGGTAAATGCTACACAGGTTAAAAATAATTATATTATTTCTGAAGAAATGCTGAAGGGTGGGGTAAAAATGATGAGAGAAGCAACATTCTTCCAAGGCAGTTACCCTGTGCAGCTTATTGACGCCTCACACTGCTGAACTCTTGCCAGGTACCTACAGCATCCATTGCATCTGAAAATGAAAAATTTCAAGTGCTTTGAACTTGGCCAAGGGTCAGCTGAAAACTGTTCAGCTCAAATGTCTCGCTAATGGGGGTACAGGGTATATAGGAAGAACATCTTAAGCTCCAGGCACCCTCAAATGTCCATGTTCCCCTACATGATAAGGCGATGCAGTTACACGTTGCTCTGTGATGACAACAGTGACAGAAAACAGAAGCCCACCTGGCAGAACGTGCTGACTCAGGGCCTAGCCTCTGCTTCTGGAAGAAAACAGCTGGGATATGGTTTTTGAGCTGTAATTGTGTTCACACTGAGTGTTACAGGGAAACATGCATGTAAGGAAAGATGCAGCTGTTAACCAAACGGTAATGTCTTACAAGCGTTAAGACGTGCAGTCCACCTTTCCCTCTCTCTTGCCTCGGCATATTTTCACTCTGGGCTGTCCTTTGCTTCCGACTATTTTTTCCAGAGTTCACTGGCTGGTTCAACAGGGCTGCCTGTATGTATTATGTTCATATGGAAGCTGGTGTTTGCATGTGGTTTTCTGCAGGATTTGATCTTTCATTATGATTTCTTTGGTATATGTATATAGCTTTGTATGTATTCTCTATGGTTTTGTCTCAGTTTAGATTTCTTCTGTGTCTTAAAGCATCTGAGAAGAAATTTGGACAGCGATAACCCTTTCCCTAGCAAAGTTGAAAGTAAACAGCAGTTCTTGAGGAGAGACAATGCAAACCTTTCCTCTTGCTTAATGTTACCACTAATAGGCTTTACTTCTGCTTCTCTTCCAGTTTCTTTTTTTTTTATTTTGTGAAATTTTGAGCTTCAAAGCCTGCAGGTAGCCGCTGTTCTCTTTCTTTGCAGATGCCAGTGTATTATTACCCATCTGGTCAGTACCCTACCTCAACAACTCAGCAGTACAGACCCATTGCCTCAGTTCAGTTCAATGCACAGCGGAGTCAACAGATCCCACAGGCTGCACAGCAAGCAGGTATTTGCATCTGTCACTCGTTTCTTCAGCTGCTCGCGGTGCCTTTGCTGGTGAAAACCCACTGGTTATGTTTTAATTTTGAATTTGGATAGCAGAGGAAAAAGCTGGTTGCTGTTCTGTTTGAAAATGCAGTGAAAATTGCAAGTTGAGAAACCGTTTGCTTGGAGATACCTAGTGGAGGTTGTGTTCACCTCTGCTGTCCTGCAAGTGATGCCATGCCCTGGGTGTCTGTACTCCATGTGACAGGGTACAGAGGGAGCTGGGAGGGAACTGGTGTGAGCGTTCATGTTACATGTTCAGGCTCGTGGTTTGTCCTTCATCATGTAAGACTCTACACAGTTGGCACACTTGCAGTGATGCAGAAGGGGCTGATCATGCTCCACGCCCGCATCCAAGGAGCGACAAGGTGGTCCATGTGGTTGATGCCCATTGGGACCAGCTCTCCGCAGCTACGTGCGGCTGGAAGGGGGGCCGTTACACTGTAAGAGAGTGAGTAGCAGGTCTCACAGTGAACCGGTCTCTTTTCTTGCCGTGTCATGCCACTCCTGATGACGCCAGGGTAAGAGGGACGTAGGCAGAGTTGGGTGGGTGCAGGTTGGGGGAGGGCAGAGGTTCTGTTTGTGAAGGAGTCCTTGGTTTTAAGGGAATACACAGCTCTGTTTTAGGAGGTATTTATATTTTTTTAAGTTATTGATTGTCTGTGTCTTGAGTGCACGCCTCCCTGGTGTTCTAAACAGCAGCTCCAAGGTGTATTGGTGGGGGTGGTGTTTCCCGGTAGGGCTTACAATTATAGGCATGCCAGGGAGGACAAAGCATTCATCGTTCTGTCTGGGTTTGGCAGAAACCCTTCTGAATGACAGGTTCCCTGCAAAGGCATTGATACGAAAGTCTTTTAAGATGCAAGTCAAGAGCCCAGACATGAGACACAAACAAGACTTATGGGGCCATCCAGCCCATCAACCTGTCTGTGTAACGTGACTGCTGGCACTTTGGCTATTTCGTTCATGCTCTCTCAGGCGCTCAGGGGGAAAAAAAAAAAGACACAGCAAACACAGCTACAATTAAACAATTTATTACCTTTTTTTCTTATTTTCTTTTTTTTTTATAAAAGCTGTTCTATGTTCTACTAAAATTGGTGGTGTTTTGGTCAGTGCTAGCAGTGGCTGAATATGTCTGGTTTCATACTTTCATATTTATACCTTTCCTGAGAGCGAAGGTGGTGAAATACTGCACAAAGGTCATCTGTCTTTTCTAGCATCTCCTGCCTGGCAGTCTGGTACCATATTTATTACCTCTGTATAGTGGATCTTTGAACCTAAGTGCAGATCAACTGAGATAACATTGTCTGGGTCTACCGTGTTGTTAGAAAATCATATTTATCTGTTTAATGCCATGTCTTATAGCATAGTGGAATTTATGGTAAATGAAGCGCATGAGATGGTCTGAAGCACTTAGGTGATGTTCTGGAGAAAATCCAGCTGTTTGATTTTGAGGAAATCCTAGTTTTAAACATAGGTTGGAGCACAGGATCTGTTATGCTTAAGTACAGACGCTGCAGAGATGCAAACGCTGATTTTGTTTCTGTGTTTACCGCTTCGTTTTCCTTGCATGTTTGGAAAACATGAGTCAAGGAGTTTGTGTAAAGTCTTCAGCGTGTCAGTCTTTTTCTTGCAGTTCGCTCTTTCAGCTGCCTCCTCAGTTGGAAACGTTATTCTTATCTCTTGTTTAAAAACATGAAAACATTGTGACTACCGTTTAGGCTCCCTGCTGTGGCAATGATTTTAAGCATTTAGTTAGTCTCAGATCTTGAGACTTGGCTGAGAACAGATTGCTGGTCCCTTTAGGCTCAGATACATGCTTTCCCATAGTCCTAGTCCGAGCATGTGATAGGAGTGCCAGGAAGCAGCTTGCAGTTTCCTAGAGGTCTTTACTCAGAGATGGTGAAAGGATCATCTGAATTTATGTTCTACTCCATCCCCTGGTAATGGAAAACAACTAGCATTCCAAAATTTCATGGAATCTATACTGAAAGAGAAATTAAAGTATAGAAACGCATGTTATTTATGCTACAGATTTATGGCAGGAGCCTCACTGTAAGCACTGAGGTACCAAAAACCCAAACAATTCAATGATGGTTTCAGGTTTTTTGTGCCTGATGTCACCACATCTTCTTTTCTTGCCATGAGCCTCCCCACAGAAATACATTTCACTCCTCCTGAGCCCTGTGGCCTCCGCACACCTGAAAAATCTTTATTTCTTGGCATGACTTTGGTGCCCAGTAGCTGCCACCTGGGCAGGAGATGGTGTTTCACCACCACAGCAGCTTGACTGATGGCACCTAAACTGAGAAAAGAACTTCTGGCTTGTACTGCCGCCTTTTGACAGTGGGGCAGGTGAACAGGGACACCCCTCTCCTCTTTCAAGACATTGATTTTAACAAAACTTGAGAAACTTTGGGAGCTTTCAAAGGAGCAGGGAGGAGCTCAGATCTTACTTTCCCCACTTTGGGCTGCAGAGGTCAAAGTTTGATCTAATGCCAACAATTTGTTTTCATTTTTCTTAGAAAAGGTCTCTTCAGGAGCGGGGGATATTGATGACTTTTAACGGCAAACAGCTGAAGTAAAATGTCAGCACAGCATCTGCGGTGGCTAAGGGAGCCTGTACTCTCCTGTGGCTCTGGAAGAAGAACAATATTAAGTTAAAATGGCTCCAGGGCAGAAAAAAGATGAGCTCACCTAAAATTAGATTAGAGCTCTGGCAGCAGTAAATCATTTGGAGAGGATGAGAAACTTTTTTTCGTGTGTTTATTTACCTTTTTTTTTTTTTTTAAATATTTTTTTTCAAGTGCTGGCTTGCATGAGAACATAAGTGACCCCTTTCTGGCAGAAGCTTGGTACAAAGAGAACGTCCTTGAAGATTTTATAAAAACCTCTGCCATTTGAATTACATTCATTTCTGTTCAAGCCAAAATGTGTTATCTGATGGAGCGGTAAACTACTGTAAACTGAAATACTTTTATTTCACTTAGATCCATCTTCCTTCTTATCCTTCTTCCGCACTGTTCTTCTGTCCAGTCCTATGCAATGCAAAGATTTAAGTGTTGCCATTGAGTGGGGCCAGGGTCAAGCCATTCAGCATGTGTCTGTGGTGTGTTGGCCGCAGCTGGACACCAGATGCTCTGTTACTGTCCTCCTCAGATGGACAGGAGAGAAAAAAATAACAAAAGGCGCATGGGTAAGGACAGGGTGAGATCACTCACCCATCACCATCATGGACAAAACAGACTCTATTTGGGGAAATTAATTTATTACAAATCAAATCAGAGTAGGGTAATAAGAAAATGAAACCGAGTCTTAAAAAAAAAACACTTTCCCCATCACCCCTCCCTTTTCCCTTTTTCCCAGGTTTAACTTCATTCCCAAATTCTCTACTTCCTTCTCCCCAGCAGCACAGGAGGACAGGGAATAGGGGTTGTGGTTAGCTCATCACACATTATATCTGCTGCTCCTTCCCTCTCAGGAGGAGGGCTCCTCACAGTCTTCATTGCTCCAGTCTGGGGTCCCTCACCCAGGAGACAGTCCTCCACAAACTTCTCTAATGTGAGTCCTTCCCACAGGCTGCAGTTTTTCATAAACTGCCCCTGCCTGGGTCCTTTCCATGGGTTATAGGCCTTCAGCACCAGACTGCTCCAATGTGGGTCCCCATGGGGTCACAAGTCTTGCCAGCAAACCTGCGCCAGTGTGGAGCTCCTCTCTTTGTGGGTCCTTAGTCCTGTCAGGAGTCTGGTCCAGTGCAGGCTTCACACAGTATCATAGCCTTCTTTGGATGCTCTGGTTGTAGGGTTCTCCACAGCCTGCTCTGTGCACTGCTTAGGGACAAGCCTGCCTCACCATGGTCTTCTCCAGGGGCTGCAGAGGAATCTCTGCTCCAGAGCCTGGAGCATCTCTTGCCCCTCATTTTTCACTGACCTTGGTGTCTACAGAGTTGGTCCTTTCACGTGCTCTCACTCCTCTCTCTGCCTACTGTTCCCCCAGCAATTTTTTTCATCATCTTAATTCTGTTACCCCAAAGGTGCTACTGCTGTCACTGGTGGTCTTGGCCTTGGTCAGTGGCTAAGCGGTCCTTGGAACCAGCTGCTATTGGCTCTGTCAGATATGGGGGAGCCTTGTAGGAGCTTCTCACAGAAGCCACCCCTGTACCCCCATCCCCCCCAAACCCTCTACCAGGACTTGACCATGCGAACTCAATGCACGGTCACATCATGGCATGTGTAGGACATTGTAGGCTATGCTCAGCTGCTCTCAAAAACATTATGCTCATTTTTCAGAATATATGGCTATCTTCCTCTTACTTGTTTCTGTCGTCTACAACAGAAGATGCTTCAGATACTGTGAAATCCCATGTTGTGTAATCACACAGAAGAAAATACTATTTCTCATCTAGCAGTACTGTGAATTGCATGTCTACTGTCATCAGTATTTAATTCTTCAATAATTCTCCATATTGATAACTTTGAAAGCTTGCAATCCTAGTTACTGTGTTTGAATAGAAAAAGAGGCATATTGATGATAAATGGGTAATGTTTTTATTCTTATCATGATAGAAGAAATCAGTGATGGTTTATTTTTATCTGTGTCTGTTTTCTTTCATTATAGCAAGTGCTCTGCACTCTGAGGATTTTTCATCCTTAAAATGCTTCATAAACCCGAACTGGATAAGTACACGAGTATTACTTTGGGATATGCAACTGCTCTTACTGCCGTTCATAAATGAACAAGTCACAACAAATTACATTATGTTTTTCCTACCTTGGTTCATTGTTGTATGTCTGCCTCAGGTGTTCCCAGTAATTTAAAGTGCAAGAGAAATTTTGCAGATAAAATGTTATTTAGATTGTTGTTTTGTCCTAGTTCTAAATGGCAGTTAGCTTGGTTTATTGCACAGTTGTAAGGTAAAATTCTGTGGCATGTATTTTTGCATCAGTAATGGAAATCATCTTTTGAGGAGACGAAAGCTAAGACCTCTACTATCTGGTTAAAAAGTCTTCCAAAAGTATACAGTATAATATTTCCAGAGGAAATAAGGAAATATTTGGCATAATTGGGTGGTCTGTAGTTCCTGCAGTTAAAGTAACAATTTTAGGATTTCTTGTACATTTGAGAAAATGTTGCCATTATAACCTGCTTCAGTGCCCAGATAACACGAGAAGGCTCCTCATGCATAGGAAATCTCTGCTTTTTCCTAACAGCAGTGAAATTGATTGTGTACAGTAGGAAAAGAAACTTGTTATGTAAGGAAAGTATATATCTGAACAGTGCTTGGCTGTAAAATCCTTTCTTAATAACTACACACAGATCTTCTGTAAACAGTAAACGTTTGTCTTCAAGGGAAGTTAATATGTCTGATGGCGTACTGTATTATTAGCCTTTACAGCTTCCAGTAAGGAAAAGGAGGTAATTGTCTCTTTAATGCATCTCTGAAACAAATTTTAAGCGAAGACATAATGTTCCTTAACAGAGTCCATAAATTTGTTTTGGTAGAAATCAGAGTCAAATTGACAATGAAATACCAGATTTTTTCTTAATTTAATCATTTAGGTGTCAGCATAATTGAAAAGCGTTATCGTCAAGTCTCTCTCATCCTCTTTGTCTCCTGAAAGCATTTGTCACTATAAACTGATACTGAGAGGAAAACAAAATAGGGGGAGGGAAATCTGCGGCACTTAAAAAAAAATAACAAATGGTTTGTTATCGTGGTCATTAGAGAACCTTATAAAGAAACATTGCCGCTTTCTACCTTCATTAGCAACCTGACAGGAGCTCATGGTCCATGATAGATCTGTTTGCATAATTCCTTCTATAATTTCTGTGCTTATATAAACATAAACAACTTCAATTTTTAAGTATCTAATTATCTGAAGAAACTATTTCTCCAGCAGTAATTGCTTACTATGCTAGAGAAACAGATCTGCACTGAAGGTGTCCATCTGTGTTTAATGCTGTATTTTTTTTCAGCAGATACTGCTGCTCCCCAAAAGCATTGCAAAGGGGAATGTGTCTCATTTTTACAGTAGCTTGGCAGGAATGGTTGGGATGGAGCCCTACTGTTTTTAATACTTAAGTATTGTGCTACATTCGTTAAATTTCAAAGCCTTACATCAAGATTATAAGCATTTTATGAACTAGCAGGGCTAAATCAAGGAGGAGTTTGTAGCAATTGCAGTAGGAGGACTAAATTCCAAATTGTGATCTTGATGTGATCCATACTGATACTATTAGTTTCTGTCCAAGTATTTTACAATTAAATTGTTCAGAAACACAAAGCTTTACCTACAAGCGCTTCCTTATGGACAGTACCGAGTGTCTCAGACCAAGAGCATCTGCAGAGCTCAGCGCTGCTCCTGGCAGCTGCCTTGGAGACTTCTGAGGGCTGTGCCATGGAAGTGCCTGTAGCAAACCTTGGGGACTGCTCTTCGGGCTTGTTTGGGTTTTTTCTTTTTTCTTTTTCTTTTCTTCTTTTTGCCATTTAATTTTATGATCTGGTTCCAAATTTAGGCATTCCCATGGCTTGAAAGACCTGGATGCTTTGGCCTGAGAGGGTTTTAACCCATGTTGTACATTGCAGGGGAGATGCTCACTGGGATCTCGCTGCTCAGGGATGTTTTCCATCTTACTAACAGTGCTTTCTTTCAAGGTGTGAAGGAACAGAGAATTAAGTACGTGAAAAAGAAGGGCATAAAACAAGAAACTAGCTTTGTTCTGGCTATATATTTTATGTTCTTTGTGTCTTGCAAGTTTAAGGTCTTGCTTTTATAGTATTTCCATATTGCATACGGTGTGTGATTAAGATTAGCTCCAGGACCCATCCACCTCCTTGGTGTTTCCTATTAGCTACCCATAGGGAGTTTCCTACCTAGAGCTTCACATCCCAAATTTCATTCCCCTACTGCTGGAGGAGGCTTCTGTGACTGAATATCCCACTCAAGACTTTTCAGAAGCTTCCTGGGAGAGCCAGGACTCCAGCTTTAACAGTTTTTAAATGACTAGTCTTAGAAACACTAAATCCTGTTGTCATCCTGCCATTAAGTAATAGGGCTGCTCCAGTACTGAACCAGCCTTCAGCTTTACAGAATATCTGTAATTTAAATTAGTAGCAGAATTAATACTACCACGCTCCCTGCAGCATACTTAATTCTGAAAATTAAAAGGCAAAATCGCTTTTGTCAAAAAGCTTTGTTCTTCCTCAAATGACTTGTTTAATTATTCAGCATTCACACTAAGAGAGAGCAAATATTGAGGAAAGAGAACGCCGGTGGGCTTGACAGCCGTAAGAGTCTTAAACAGGCATTTAGTTGTCGTTTTCTTTCAAGGCTTCTCAAGTTTTGTTCAACTTTTCTAGCACTCATTAAAATCTACACCATTTGTGACAATGTTCCTAGCGTTTCACATTAAAATACAGATTTTTAAATTATTATTTTTTCCCCGATAATGAATATGTGTTAATCTCATGTCAGTTAATGTACAGGAGCAGAGAGAGAAAAGATTTCTAATAGCATCGTGCAGTAGATAAGACTTTGAAATAGCCTCTGTAAAAACTGCAGAGGCCACACTAAGATGTAGGGAATGCTCTAAGACATTCAACTATGTTGACAAAGAATCTTTGTATATCTGATGCTTTTTTCTTTTGCCAAAGAGCACCATACATCATCTCTATTGCTAATTCAGTGTTGAATCAATGCACAGTGCTCCCACTTCTTGCAATAGAATCTTCCAGCATTGAATAATTGAGAGGTTTATATTGCAGCCCTTGAGAGCTAAGACAGATTTCAACTTTTTTTTTCTTTTTATCTTTTTTCTCATACTGCCATTGCTAAAGCTGCTGTAGTCCCACCATTGACAAAAATGCTTCAAAGCCTTTATGGAGGGGCCAAGGCTATCTCTAGCTCTGCTTCAGGTATACTGCTCACCATAAGTCTATAGCTTTTGGGGCTCAGCTTTCTGTAACTTTCCTGCAGGTGAAAGCGTGCAATGGGATGGAGGAGTGCAGGCAGGCTTTTGGGTCCAAGCTAATAACTGAAGAACTACTCTGAATGTACACCAGAGATCTGCACTGCAGAGGGGCTTGGCTTTGGCCTTGCAGTAGCTATTGATTGAGGATTTAAGAATCAAAAGATCACTTTGCGGCTGTAAAACTGAATAGAACAGGACGCTTAGACTGGGACATGGCAGAAGAAATGTGTGAGTATGAGCTGCCTGGAAGTAGGGCCACAACATGGGTTCAGTGTTAGGGCAGGGGAACAAGAGGAAGTCCAAGTAACTGAAGCCATGTTCTGCTAACCAGCCTTTTTACATGAAAAGGTCTTAACCCTTGAGTCTTCTCAAAGTAAGGAGATGGTTTCCTTAGCAACAGGCAAGGATACATGACACCTCTCCAAATAATTCTTCAACTCTACGCGAGGTCCAGCTCTGTGTTGCAGCTCACTCATTATGCACCAGAGCAGGTAGCATTCCTGCAGTATGAGCTAATTGTAATGCCTGATGGCTGGCAGCTGGCATTGGCATTGGGCAGAAAATTAAAAAAAAAAAAAAGATAATTGAATTTGCTGTCTGAATGCCTGGTTCTACCAACATCTTGATTATTTCTGTTACTGCAAGTGATACATTGTCCCTGCTGAGGTTTCACTTCCAGTGGGTATCACTGGCATTTATCATTATGAACGATAAGGATGAACGTGGGTTTTCTTGCTGTAGGCTCTGGTGAGGGTTCCTTCGTGGATGGTAGGATGTAGATTGAGAAGGGGAAGAGGCGTTTCTTTTCTTTACTCAGCCTTTGCTGTTAGTGTAAAGATCCTAGCTGTATATGCAAGTAATTTTGTTAATTCACTTCTGAACTGACAAATAGAGGTCTGTGAATAATATTTAGGGCTTCTGTTTCTGTGCTGGTGGTAAGTCATGACTATATCCTCATGGGGTATCTTATATTCAGGGTGGAGAGACAAATAAACAGAAAAATAAGTTGAACTGAAAAAATTCTTCTAGAAGTTTGAATCCCTAACCCAAGCATACCCAAATAGTGGGAAGTTAGATAAACTTTTGCCTCAGTTTATCTGGAAGGAGCTGAGATTGGAAGCACTTCAACACAGATTTTCCTTCTGTATTTCTACATGTTTTACATAATTTTTGTTTACGCTGCAGTTCCCAGGACCCTAATGTCTTAGCAGCAACTACAGTCTTTTGATTACTGTTGCACAAGTGCTTAAGAACAAGGAAACTAAAAGAGGCCAATCTGCAATAATGATTTTTATACCATAGTTGTACCAAGAAGCTACAGCTAGCCATGAGACCCCTCTGTGCTAAGAACTGCATATGTACATATGAAGAGATTTTCTTCTTCACTTCTAGGATCCAGAATAGAGCTTGAATACAGGGCTAAAAGAATATTAAGGTGGGCACTATGGTGGCTGTCCAATTCAGGGCAGTTGTCCATCTCTGAAAAGTTCCTTAGACAGCTTAAGCATATCAGAAAGAGAAAGAAAAAGCTTTTACTGGGGCAGCTTTCGTTCATTCACATTAGACACATGGAGTTCCCACTGCAGCTTTTGGGGTTGTGTAGGATCCATAAGTGTGCTTTCCTAAATATTACTGTTTGGGATAATTCACATTTTTGGAAGTGTTTGAATTTTTCATTATCTTTAGTCTTGGTGTTCCTTATATTTCCAATGAAAACCCACAACCATCGTGAGAAGTAAGTAGTGGACTTTGCCTGTAAGTAACAGCAGTCTTACACATGTTGTGAATAATTTTTTTGGAAAGACTTTTAGCCCCATGGCATTACTTAAGGGGAAAAAACCCAACCAAACCCCGGCTATTTCTGAGCAAGCAAAAATTTAGGCTCTATATGGTTATATAGATATATGGATCCTTGCACTTTTTGTCAGCCTGTGTTATCAAAACAATTTATTATGTGCTTCAGCTCTGTCCTCAGGGCTGCCAAGTAGCATGCTGGTAAAACAGAACATCTTCAATAGCATCTGCTCAACAGCGCTGCATTTCCAGTTTGCTCTTTGTTGAGAACTGCCTTTCATCAGGTACCGGGTCTGCAGGAGTAAAAAAGACCAGGCTTTTACAGGTCCTACAAAGGAATCTCCACAAATTGAATTTTTAAGCTCACCAAGTACCATTTTGTAGAATAAGCAGAAGAGGGAGAAATGTATTAAATTGTAAGAAGCAATGTGCTACTTCAGAATGATTGCTGCGTTAATAGTTTGTATCAAACAGCAATTTTAATTCTGGCTCTATTTGAGAAATAGAAAGCAATTAATCTTTTGTAGCACATTGTGAAAAATAAGAGCTTAGACAGGATCTCAGTGAGGCTGTTCCTTCACTTAACCTTGAGCTGGGCAATAAATAATTATAAATGCAGCTACATCACACGGCAAAAGTAATTTGGTGAAATAGAATTATCATGTAATGTAGGAATTAAAAATCTGAATTAGGTTTCCTGATGTTCTTTGTTCCAGAAAAAGTATGCGTTTGCCTGTGATTTGTGTGTAGAAGAGTGGATCTGGGTTTTACAAAGCACCTTTTATACCCAAGCTATCACCAAATGATTTGTGTTGCAGCGCTGGCATAGTTAAAACGCTCAGCTATAACTCACGTAGAGCTTCTGATGATAGGGCTTGTTTTATGGAGGGAGAAGGTGATGCCCGAGGTGCATGGCTGTATTAACATGTTTCAAATAATTTCCTGCTCTTCAGTCAGGGCACCATGTCATCAGTGCTGCCTTTCATGAAACTTTGAGTTGTAACACACCATATGAAGTTTCTGCTTCATAGTGGTGAGCTGCCAAGGAGGCTAAAGATGTAAGTCAGAGCTGCTTTACCCTGAGGCCTTCTCTCCTGCCCATGCAGCTTCAGGGGATACCTTCCCCTCCATGTGTCCATCCTGACCACTACCCCCCCCGCCCCCCCGCCCAGTCCCATGCTGCTGTTCCATACACAGCACTCATGCATGCCTTGGAGATCCCAATGCCATGTTTCACCTTGCTTCACCTTGGGGCTTCTCAGACAACTCAATGGAAGCTGGTTAGTGAAAGGATCAGTGAAGCATCTACGACATGGGTCATCAGTTCATATCATGGAGCAGTGTACAGGATGCTTTGACAAGGAGAGGCAAAGGAAGTGAAGAAAAGATAATGGAGGAGTAAAGAGAGCTTTATTTTTCTATTCCAGAACTGTGCCTTACTGTACTGGCCCACTGGAGCAATAGGCAGGAGCCATTCATGCCCCTAGCTAGCTCCATAAAAATGGGGAGCCATGAGTTTATTACATCAGGGCCGTGTTAAGGAAGAAAACACATTCCTAAGTAAAATAAACCAAATATTATACTGCTTTTCTTTGTGCCGCTCATCAGCGTGTCTCAGAAATAAGGCCTGGTAATATAAGGAGCAACACACTTGTTCCTAGGAAACACCGCTAGCAATCCGCAGTGCGTTTGTAGGGTGTTGTGGAGTCTGTGTGCTGGTCCCGCTAATTAGAGATACCGTATGCCTGTGAGGAACCACATTTACACTTCCATGGTGGCAACCTCACAGGGACAAAGATCTGTCTGCCTTTCCCTGTTTTGTCTGTGTTGACAGTGAGCTGTGGAGTGTTTACAAGCTAAAGGGATTTCTCATTTTATAAAACTGTCAAAAATAAAAGTAATGTGCAATTGCATACACGCTCTTCATTTCTGCTGTTCCAATTTGAGACTAACCAAATGGATAGAAAGGCCAACTTGATATGCTTCAATTTGACTTAAGCTAGGGAAGTGTAGCTTGTACTTTTTTTCCCCCCTTTTCTTCCCTGCTTTGATGTCTTTACTTGTTACATGGTAAGGAAGAAAGGCAAAGTGCAGAGCTATTCAGTTTTACTAAGAGTTGTAGTCAAGTGAGCAGTGTGTGGTAGGGACTGAGTCTTTTTAGTCCTCAAATAAATCAGTTTTCTGTCCAATTTAGCCTGGAGGAGGGCACAGTTTGTTCAATTTCTGTCTGGTTATTCTACTTGGTCCTGACTAATATGTTACATGAGTTTACAGAGGTGTGTGAAACACATTAGGCATCTCATTCATGCTATAATGCAGCCCATTGTATAAATACAAAAAGACAGGATTTTTTTGTGAGAAAATGGGTGTGGGCACCTGGAAATACAATTTGACTTAGAGCAAATTGTTTCTAATCAACTAGTAAAATGCTGTTTCCGAGTAGGCCGTAATTAATCAGCAAGAACTCTTTTTCCTGAGTTTCCTCCTGTAAATGAACAGACTCAGCACATCCATCGAGTAGAAACTGAGAAAATAAGAGGGGGAAAAGCCTGAGTCTCCAGTTAGCAAAGTGGTGGTATTTCTGTGAAGCAATCCTAGCCCTTTGCTAAGTGATGGCAACATTGATTTTGGAAAGAAATCCTGAATTTTTCAATTCTTGTAGGTTAGTTCAAGGTTTCATAGAATCATAGAATTGTAGGGTTGGAAGGGACCTCGAGAGATCATCGGATCCAACCCCCTGCCAAAGCAGTTCCCTAGGACATTTCACTCAGATAGGCGTCCAGACGGGTCTTGAATATCTCCAGAGAAGGAGACTCCACCACCTCCCTGGGCAGCCTGTCCCAGGGCTCTGTCACCCTCACTGTGAAAAAGTTTTTCCGCATGTTGGTGCGGAACTTCCTGTGCTCCAACTTGCAGCCATTGCCCCTTGTCCTGTCCCCACAGACCACTGAAAAGGGGCTGGCTGATTCCCCCTGCATCCTCTGCTTAAGATAATTATAAACATTAATTAGGTCCCCCCTTAGTCTTCTCTTCTCAAGGCTGAACAGTCCCAGTTCACTCAGCCTTTCCTCATAGGGGAGATGCTCCAGGCCCTTAATCATCTTCGTTTAATACGCTTCTGGTGGCTATTGCACATCAAGAAGGTTACTGAGGTGGGTCAAGAAGAATGAGGGACAAAAATGGGGCTGGTAAACCAAACCCTTTCTCTGAGACTCCCTTTAGTGATCTCTTAGGTTTTTCCTCATCATATTTTCATTACATGGTGGTGTGCAGGTACGGTGGTAGTAACAGTAATAGCTCTTATCATGCTGGGCTCACCAAGTACAAAAATGAATATGAAAAGCTTGGTTTGAATATCTGTTTTAAAGCACCATTGTTACAATGTTTTCAAAATCTTTAGGTCTGGAGATGTTTAATCTGGAGATGAAAGAAGCGATAACCCAGCTTTTATATAATGTATTGTAATTTGAAAATCTCAGTAAGTTTTGATAATCAGAAATGAGATCTAGCTTGATTTTTTTGGTACATGTTTTGTTGGTTTCAGACCTGTAATGCTGAGAGGTAGAACTTTACCATGCACACTGTGCTGGTGATGGAATAGGGTTGGATATTGGTGTATCTGCTGTGCAGGTGGTTGAGTTCAGGCTTTGCTTTAGTAGATTTAATAATATCTGATTTCTCTTCTTGTTCAACAATTTGAGAATGAGATAGTTTTGGGGTTTTTTAATACCTGAAAGTCAAAAGATTCCCAGCTATCTATTGTTTAGTGCATGGAGCTTACTGGATAGAGAAGGATATTTTGCTGGGTAAGTTTCCTGGATGTGGAAAAGGGGGAATGTTTGGGTGTCTATTACAGGAGTCAGCCCTAAGAAAAGCACCTGCTTAATTTTCAAGAGTTGACATCTTCAAAAATCTGAAGAACTGGCTTCTTGGAGTGAAACCCAGAAGTCTAACAGTTAGGTGGGGTCATGTGTGTAATTTCAGCCTTGGGTTGTGCTGTAAATGAGTGAGAGCTGTAATGTCCCAAATGGTTGTCCAGGTCCCTAGCTCAAGGTCCAGTGGTTTTGAAACTAAGGATAATTTTATATTAGTTTTCTGAGAATGCCCATGAGTTGCTTAAGAAGTTGCCTTAGCATTGCTTCACAGCAAAGATACTAAAAGCACTCCCTCAGGATTCAGTGTGTCAGCTGTATTTTTACCTTCGCTCAGGAAGTGGCTATCCAAGCATTTTATGTTGCTTTCTAAAGGACAGAGCTTAAGATGATAGTGAATCTGTCCTTTCTAAAACCTCCTTTCTCAGAACACCTGCCATTCCTACAACTCGCTCTGCCTGTCATACTGCAGACACAGGCTGCTGATGGCCTGGGGAGGAATCCTGTTGGCCCTGAGAGCTGCCCTTTGTTGCATGAATGTTGGGAACTTCCTAGTACTGGCAGCTCAATCTTTGAAAAGTACTTGAGGTTAATTTTTTTTTTTCTTGGAAACAACTTTGTGAGGTTAAAAGCAGTCACTGCATGATAGAAGGAAAGGTGAAATAGGCGAGGCTTATTGAAATAATTTCCCCAATTTGGCTGCTTTCATGTGAAAACCAGCTGCCTCCTCTGACTTGTCCTTTTTTCCCCCTCAGTGGAGCTGTGGGCCACTGAAGTGCATACTTGCATCCATTCCTGTTCAGGTCACCGTTTTAGGGATGAGGGTTCCATCTTGCTCAGTAGAGCTTGCTTACATATTTAACATGCTTTCCTGTATAATGATTCTTGCCCCCACCCCCCTACCCCCTGTATCTGAGGCAAGAGCATGAGCAGAACTGAGCACTACTGCTTACTAAAGGAGAGCAGACTCTGTTCTGATCCTAACTGACCAGCAGTTATTTCTTAACACCCTTAATACCCATTATTTGGGATGACCCCAAGACCAGATAAGTTTGTGTGAAGCTTTTTTGGCTGTTTATTTTTCAGTATGTTTTGTGTCAATCTGTTTCTTTCCAAAGATGAACATCCTTCATACAATTAACAAAAGCCCCACATTATTATCTGCCGAGTTAGAACTGTATTTGTATTTTGGCAGTACATGAAAATAGAGCCTAAACAAAGGGGTACCAGTTGTCCTTGCCTGAGCAATAATATTGATCCTGAGAAGATGGAGAAGCTTTTGTCATCTTCTTACAAAATTTTGTTATATTGACATAACAGAAACTGAAAAATTGAACAGAATATGGGGTAATTTTTCCTTTCATTTGAAGGGCAGCAACTGCAGAAAGACACTTCACAGTTACCAGGCTGTAAAAGAAGGTGGTAAAATACTCCTGGCTTTTACACAGTATGTACATTTTATGGCAGCTTTCAAGGACCACTGTCTTAGGCCTGGGAATCCCTCTACTGTATACCCCCGAGACCTAAGGAACATGTATGGAGCAATTCCAGTTTTCATGCTGAATTGTTGCTTGTGCTGACATAGTTGTTTTGAGCCCTTGAGTAGAGCCATGGCTAGCTATTTATTAAACACCTAGTAAAAAGGAAAGGGGGCGGGGGGGACACACACTATGTATCTCAGCAAGTTTCTGAGCAGTATGGAGAAAGCGGGGAAAGGGAGACATCAAGGAGCAGATGGCTAGAGCATCTCCTTCCCTTATCTCCTTCCCTTTCCATGGTGCTCTTTGCTTAGTCTTTGTTTGGAGACACTCATGAAATGATAAGTGCATCACACTCACTGTGTTACAAGTTGCTGGGTTTGGTTTTGTAATGAGGTCTCGGAGGCCCATGAGACCATCCTTGTTTTCCCTCTGGAAGAAAAATGAACTGCCGCTGCAGTAGCTAGGCTGGCAGCTGTGGCTGGAGAGGCAGTGCAGCACAGATAATCTGGGAAGCTGTCAGAGGAGATGGAGCAGTAGTTTTCTAGTAAATAGGCTGTTCAGACAAAGAAACATTTGCGCCTGCATGGAAAAGCCTTTCAGGGAAAATGTCCTGAAAGAAATTTTGAAGACTGCAACATAGAAATGGGCTTTTGGGAAGGGTCAAGATTCGGAACTCTGAAGAGTTTAATTTTCCAGGGAACAGGAGATAAAGTAAATGTTTTCTGGATTAGAGGATGAAATAAGCATTTTCTGGTCACTTTTATTGCTCTGGTTACTGGAAGGCTGTGAGGGTCATTTCGTTGATTCAGGATGGCAAGCCACAGGCAGGTGATGTACTGTTAACTTCTGTCAAGGAAATCAAGTCAGGGGCTGTGGTGATTACTGGCGCCTCCTACCCAGTTGGCAGTTGAGAGGGGAAAATCCCACCCCTGCTCAGAGGTAAAGTTTAGCAGAATATTTCTAGTCTTTTGGTAAAGTAGAAACTGATGGGATGCTTAAGCATCAAATCTAAGTAAACCTGGAGGGTATGGACAAGAAAAAGAAGGGGCAGGAGCAACTTCCCTTTTACAGCTTCGATGTTCAAGTTGTTACTGAATTAACAACACTGCTCCCTTTCTTCTCCCTCGCTTGAAGAAATCTATTTCTGCCTTGTACTTCTATTCAGTGATGTAAAAAAAAAAATCATAATTACAGTGTACTAAACTAATTCTTTTACACTCTATTGAACTTAAAATAATGTTGAATCCATATTTCCATTAGCTAGCAATGAAAAAACTATTAAGAATAACACTTAACATACAATCGATTCAATTGCTGCAAATGTTTCTAAAGAAGAATGGTGCTGCAGAGCCATAAATAAATAGAAGCAATAGCCTGTGCTATGCTGTAATGGCTGTACTACCCAGAATTTCAATTCAAGGGGAAAAAAACAAGTCCGTTCTTCTAATCACTGGATTAGAGCTACAAAACAGTTAGAGGGACAGGTTCAAAAAGGTGCCAAGTTCTTCTGTCGCATATGCTTTTGGGAAACTAGGAAAATTACTACTAAGTTGTTCCACTTTTGCATCTTCTCCAAGTCTCCATCATAGGGGAAGTGTTCACCTAGCCTACTTTTCAAGTATCAGTCTGTGCATGGGAGTGTTACATCATTTCATTTACAATGTCACTGGTGCATTTTTCATAGGGAGACTATAAATATAGAAACATGACTCTCTCAGGCATTTACTGGCATAAACTCAAGAAATTCCCAATTTCCACTAAGAAGTGACATTAACTTGCTCTGTAAGTATGCAGTATATCTGAGGTCCTCAGGTTATATGGTAATAGGTGTCGTAGAAATAGATAGATATTCGTTATTACTTCCCAAGGGAACATTTTGGATTAAACAGAAGTTAAAAATGCCCACCAGAAACAACCTCTTTGTTAAATGCTCTTTATCTTTTGGGGATGAGCCAATTTCAGTATAATTGCTGATAAACTTCTTTCGATCCACAGGAAGATGTAACTGCTTTGACCAAGTCATTAATTTCTATTGTTGCTCTTAATTTAGGAGCCTTAAAGGCACAGGGATTTGCTTCCTAGCGTGTCAAAATGGGAGGAATGTAATAATTTGAGACAGATAGAATTTGTTGGGCTGAGGTGTGTAATAGGAGGAGACGAATCTGCAGCCTGGCTCTCCATGGCACTGTCCAGGGACATGTTCTCTTCAGTGGATGCCTTCTGAAGTTCAGGTTTACTGTGAAGTTAATCTTGGTCTGTGCTAGTATGTCATAAGGTAGAATTTAGCCCAAAGTGTCTTAAAATAATGTTTTCAGTACTTTTACAGTAGTAAAACTTTGCTCTGGGGAGTAGACTTTGGCATTGTGCTTATTCTATGCTCCTTTTTCCAGTGCTGCTCTGAGCTATGAGTAGAGCCTGGCTCTCACTGCAGATTCGAACTGGTGTGTGACCAGTGTACCCAGTAACTTGCTTCCTTCGCAGAAGTGTGGTGCAGGTTCCCAACATGGCCATAGTGACTGCACTGTGGCCCGGTCCCCATCCCATTCTGCACAGCTGAACCACAGCAGCACTCGGGTGTCTTTTACCAGTCCCATTGAAGTTGTGCAGCTGGCAGGTGCAGGCAAGGGCTGTGGGAGGTAAACAGCCTGTAGGTCTGCAGCTTGTGGTTTGCTTCAGTACCTGCAACCTGGAAGCAAGAAACAATTATTTTACAACTTTCCCCTAAAAGGTAGCATCTGAACTGTGACCTCCTGTGCCAAACTTTGTTCCAGAGCCAATTTGTAAATGCTCTGTATGTCAGCTTTAGCAGGGAAGTCTCAGTCACTCTCGCTGTCGTAACGTTATCTTCCAAAAAGCCAACAAAAATACAGCTTTGATGTGTTTCTTTCAGTGCTCAGATGCTGTTGCATGTGAGGTATTATCGTGAAAACCGCATTATCGTGGTGATTCAGGGCCTTTGGGCATCTGATGTTGTCAATTGCCTTCACTTCTTCCTGGTATGTAATTTATCACCGGCGTGGCCTACCCTGCTAAAACGCACCCTTTGTGGGCAGAGGCGAAGCTAATACACTTTCAAAGTGTATTTGAATTGCTTCAATAAATCACAGCTGTCACTGTGAGCAGTTTTATCACTTGCCAGAACAATATGTTATCTTCATGCTTTATAGTCTTGATACTATTCTGGACTTCTATTTGTGTACATTGTAATGCATCATAACTTATTTTATCAAACAAATTGGAGCAGCCGTGATTTTTACTTTATTTTTTTTTAATGGAAGCTTTCTCTTGCCCTGTAAAGATGACAGCATTTTTATGGGATGTGTTTTATAGTTGTAATTATTATTTTTTTATTATGAAATAGCTCTAAGAGCATTCACAGTTTATTTTCAATTTGTTAATTTTCATTCTTTTAAGTGGTTCATTCAGCTGGCATAGCTTTGTTTTGTAGCTCATTTCCTCTCCCACTCTGTTGCTTGGCAGGAAGAGGGGCTACTCAGACATCCAGGGCTGTGGAGCCTCTGCAGTGAGTGGGGCAGTTGGGGAGATGCAGGAGCCTTCTTGCCTCGTAAAGGCTTATTTGCTATTGGTGAAGATTAATATCCACCAAACTAATCAGTTGTGTAGATCCAAAATAAAAATCTCCTCAAGTCCAGAAAGCAGTTGCAGACAAGCCTTCCTACCTGAGACCTGCAGGGATAGCCTAACAGGGGAAGCCATGAGGAGTTAATTGTGCCTAAGGCATAACTAGTTCCTTCATTTGGGGATCCTTCCCCTGACTCTCAGAAAAGGGACAGGAGCACAAGTGGCAGGAGGGTTTGTCAGAGTTGCGATGTGGAGCTTAGGCATGGTCTGGGGAGAGGGAAAGTTGTGTCTCAGCAGCCAGGCCTGCTCTCCTGGGCAAGGACTGACTGTGCTCACACCATCTGCCTGCTCCCTCCCTGTCTCAGGTGTATTGGGTGGAACTGCTCCCATCCATCAGCTTGGCCATCCCACCAGGAACGATCCTGATAATCTTACTGTAAGCTCTAGACAGACACAAGCACGTCCATCGTATTTTTCTTCTGACACAGCAGTAGAATTCTTCTCAAGTGTGACCGGTGCTGTTACTTGGAAGCTACTTGCAACAAGAGCCTCTCTCAGCTTGTCTTTCTCAGGGATGCTCTGACATTAAATACTCTGTTTCCAGGACAGTCAGTAAAATGACTGCTTTTTATGGCCATGCCTAAAATACCAGTGAATATTTATGAACCAATTTGCTATGGCTTCTCCTATGATGGGGGAAAAAAGTGCTTTTCTTTTAATTGATGCCACAGCTCATTCCAGAATATGAGAACAAGGTCTATAAAGTAGTCAGTTTTTATAATTAGAAAATTATTTATTTGCAGCAGATATATTTGCTGAAATGTGAAGATTGTATTCATCTGGTTTTTAGCTTGAAGAAGTTATGCTAATTGTTTAAAATTGAGCAATGGCTCTACTGTAAGGAAAACCCATAAGTATAGATTGAATGCCTTGTCATGATGAGCAGCCTAAAGGTGTGACTTACATTAGTCCTTATTCCGTTACAGAAGTTTGTGTTTATTCTCAAGGTTAGCAGTTGGAATGAGCGGTGGTTGCCAAAGAACATTTTGCAGATGTGTTTGCAGATCCTGTGATTTTTCTCTTTTCAAAAATTTTAGCTACACAGCCATTTTCTGCAGATCAGCTACTGCTTCAGAAACGCCTGTTGTCAGTTTTACATGGGGAGACGTTTCTGGCAGCTGCTTGGCACTTTGACTTTCAGCAGCCCCAGAGGGAAGTGTATGAAATCAGTTACCCCTTCCAGCAAAAAACAAATATTTTAGCCTAAGATCAACTTGCCTGATGGTGCTTCATTAAATTCAGTGACTGTGTGTATAGGAATGCATATATATCCCTGCCCACATGCATGTATCATTTCATAGGATCAGAGGAGCTAAGGATGGAGGGTTCTTGTGTTTCTGTGAAAAACCAGTAAGAAACCAAACCTGGTCATCCCACAGAGAACATCTCTCCACCTCAGCTGAGCCTGTAGTTCCCTTTCAGCAAGCATTGCAAAGCCTTTTGCAAACCCTTCCAGGTTAATTTCAGAATGCCCATTTGTAGTGGTTTGTTGGCAGATCTCTGATTTGTAGAGACCTGTGAGTGAAGACTTGTGCTCTGGCAAATGATTCTTAATTACATTCCTTTCCTCACCTTCCTGCCAGTATTGGCAGAGCTTGGGCTCTGGGAATTTGGGCCTACCCTTTCCAGGTGCTGACAGAAACAAACCAACAAACATCTTTTTTGGATCATGGTAAGGTTCTTCATCCAACTGAAAATTTTGCAAAGCTCGGTCTGTAACTCAGCAAATTCAGGACTCCCAGGTCTCTTCATACTCTATGAATATATGAACCGCAACTTTATTGGAGACCAGTTGTTTCTCCATTGACTTTATCAATTGAGTATATAGCACTTCTCAGAACTGTTCAATTTCAGAATGTCTCATGAAGAAGTCACCCCTCAAAACCTTAGCTTACAGATGAGAGAACAAATACACAGAAAGGAGAAGTAACTCACTTGGAGTGTACTATGTCCCAGGCAAGCAAAAGCCTATCAATATTTACGGAGCATGCAGGAAGTAGTTCTGCTGCTGGGTCTCAAATCTACCTTGACCACACGCACAGGTTGAACTTCAGTATTTATGCTGAGTTGAATACTCTGTGCACTTAACGATCTTTACTGTGCATTCTCCATAGCTCTGAATGCTGAGCTAGCATTGCTTGTGAGTTCAGACTTTGCAAATACCTTTGGCCACGAAGACTGTAAATACAGCTTTGCTGGGGTTGCAGACTATTAAAAGTGTGCTGTTTGGCAGCAAATGCTCCGTGGAAGCTCTGACCCAGTGATTCTGAGAGCGGACATCTCCCTAGAGATAGCCACAGCAGACAAAGCACAAATATTCAGGCGGCTTTACTATATCTAAATGTGTGCTGTGCTTTGGGTTTTTTGCTAATGAAAGTAAAGTTTGCGTCGTTTACAGTCACACAATTGGAGATACCTTGAGGGAAGATAAAGGGGGTCACGACTGATCCTCTGGGTCTCACAGTGTAAGTCTGCTTGCAATGCTTTGCCTTGACAGATCAGCCTTCTCAGGGCTGTTGAGCTAGTTGGGTAAATCAAAATACCCTCGTGCAGCAGTAACACTGCACCACCTTTAGTGGGAATTTTCCAACTCTCTAACATGCTCTGTAGTGAGAGCTGGGGATGAGCAAGGGCAGAGAGAGGTTTATTTCCACATAGCTGAAATAAACCATGCTCTATCTGAACGTTTTGATGTCTTTTGGCCATAGGTCTGATTCCAGGTTTGCTTGAACCCACGAAATACCACTGCTGGTGGAGTGACATCTGCCCCTGTCCCAGGCTATGCTGTCAGCCTGTTGGCCAGCTCAGCAAGACTCAGGAATGAATGTAAAAACCAAGCAGTGTCTTCTGAAGCCATCTCCGTCTTCCCTCTCCCTTTTCTCCCGCTCTGTTTGGGAGAATATTTCTTGGCACACAGCTGTGCAGAAAAGCTTGCTGCTGACAGTGTCGTATCTATTCATTTCTCTTGTGAATACGCAAGGAACTTGAGACCCCAGGTGTTAATACTCTGGTTTTTCAAAAGGGCCACTAGCCCCTTTTTAGAAAAGGCAGACATCCACCATGCATTCCCCATTTTTCTTTTTAAAAAGCCCAACATAGTTCGTGTTATTCTGCCCACCCAATGCAAGAGTTGAACGTACGTTTGCTTGCGATACAGAGATCGGCATGCTTTGCCAATTGAGCGGCCTGATGTATGAAAAGAATTTTTCTAACTGTATGAATGAGCTGTTTTGCAGATTCCTTAGCCAAGTAGAACAAAATTGCCAAATTCCTTTGAAATAAGACAATTCCCTTGCCCTGACTGCCACCCTAAGGCAGCCCAAAAGACGAAACATTGCCTATGGACAATTAAACTGTTCCATCTCATTTGAAACATTTTTTTAAATGTAAACTGAACACAACTTCTGAAGTCTTAGATATCAGTAGTGTTCTGTTTGAAATACCAAAAGGGAATGGTTTTACTTTTTCAGACGTGTTTGGATTTTACTCATTCCCTCTTTTCTCAGATAAGTAATTTGGCCACAGGTGAAGCTAGCCAGGCACTGGAGTGACCGTAGATTTTTCTGTTCACTTCCTTCTACAAAGCAAGTTTAGCTGGAAGGTACAGCTTGGTTTTAGTGCATCAGGGGTGGGACCCGATGATCTCTTGAGGTCCCTTCCAACCCCTACAGTTCTGTGATTCTAATGTTGCTTTTGTACCTATTGCAGAATTGCATTTGGTGTTTACATTTCTGCGGTGATACAGAATGGAGAGGATGCCTAGAATAGAAACTGATCCAAAGTATGAGTAGATATTTTATGTGTCTTTTGCCTTGTACTTCAAGGGGTAATGGGAATGGAGAGTCTTAATGATAATGATAGCTTTAGTAGCAACACTTTTTAATTAACAAAGGCGAGAGAAGTTAATTAGGGTCTACTAGTAAACTAGCAAGGTTTTAATTGCTAGGTAAACACAACTGGGAGTGCTTTGTGCCTGTGCCACAGCAGTGAAGTAGGTTAGGTTCTTCCCTGGTTGCTGTTTGCTTTATTATTTGCCAGTATCTCTTGGTACATAGCCAATGTTTATTCTAATGGCACTTTGATACACGTACGTATATGTGCATCTGGCCATGTGTGAATGCAGGCTCAATCGCATCCTGCCCCACTTCCCAGCTTGCGGATTAAGCAGTGGCTGTGCAAAAAGAGAGTCGAGAAGTGATTTGGTTTCACATATTGTGGACCTCAATTCGACTGGAATGGGCACCTTTTTCCTTAGTTTAATCACTACCTGCCTGGTCAAGTTTCTCAGAAGCCTTTTAAAGGATGCTGAGAATACACTGTGAATAAATGTGGCAGTATCTCTCCCATTGGAGATCCTCTCCTTTAAGGGGCTGAATTCCCTGGCCTCAGTCCAGAAGTGTCTTCAAGCCTGTAAATCATTGCACTGAAATCAAGAAATTGGCTCATATCCTTAAAAGTTAGCAAATGCTTAAAGGCTCGGCTTATAGAGGCCAGAGGCATCATTATGTTGCAGGAGAGTGCTCCTTATATGGTGCAAAGCTGGTTAAAGTTGATTGCTAACCCCAGCAGTATTTGAATTACGTTCTGCATGGATACACTTGGAAGAGAAGAGATTTTTGCCGTTGGACCCATATGGGCAAACATATGCTCCACCAGAGTCCCGTTGGCTTCAGTATTGACCTTGCGTCTGTTTACATCTAGCCAAGGTATGTAGCCTGTAACTTGCTGTGCCCTTTACATTATAGGTAAATAAACAAACACAAGTCCTTTTCCCCAGTGATTTGATACATTAACCTATAGGTGTATGCAGAAGCATCAGAGAGGAAGAGCGCCATCAGGCTGTGCCCATGCCTTTGTTGCAGATGCTGTTTACAATTGATGTTGTGTTTGTGAAAACTCTTCTTGAGGCTGAGACACAAAACAAAGCCCAGCTTGCGAGGCTGAAGTTCATTAGTGGCAATTTATGGTGCTCGCAGTTGTTTACTCTGTTCTGTGCTTAGTAAAATGCAGCACAGTACAGTGAGCACTGCAGCACTGGCATGCTGCTGTCTTCCTCCAGTACGTAGGATGTGGGCAGGAGCCTGGACCTGAAGCTGCATGGGAGCAAACAGCATGGCAGAAGCAGTGAGAACAGGCGGACCATAATCTCTGCGAACATGCTGGTGGGCAGCAGCCTGCCCGAGCGCTCCCTGCTCAGGATGGGACTCTAAGCACTGTTGCTCTCTCAAACAGCACACAGGTGTTAGTGTATTTTACAGAAAAGCTTTATGCAGTGCTGCTGGGTTTTGTCTGGGCAAGTTACTTCTCTTGGGTGCTTATTTTTCTATCTCCAGCTGTCCTGTCCATTCAGGAATGTTCCGTCTTCAGCTCAGGGTCTGCGGCTATGCCTTGAATTGTGGACAGTACATGGTGGAACTTCTCCCTCGGGCTTGTGCTTATAGATACTTCACCAATACCAAGAGCTAAGTTATAGATCAATACATGGGGGATCAGCAGGTGTTAAATTATTCAAGGGGCAATCCAGAAAATCAAATCAGTGTAATGTGGAGATCAACCTGCTCAAATTCAGTGTATCAGGGAGTTCACAGCTTGCACAGAAAATATGATCCTGTTGGGTGTGTGTTTGTTGGTTTTTTTGGATCACACTCTTGCGTGGGTGGCTAGCTGCCCCACAGCACATGGTTCTTTGGGATTTGCTAACAAAACCAATGAATATTGCAAAAAATTGTTACTCTATGGCCAGGAACTGTTCTGCATAGTAGGATGCACGCACAGACACAGGTACAGAAAGGGAGTATTACCCAGGGTACTAATGAGCTACGTTGGCTTGGCCATACGTGCTTCCATCCTGCTCTATGTGAGAAGGCTTAACCCATCTCCTGCTTTGCCTTGCATTCAGCACAGAGCAGTTGTGCATACTTGGTTCGTGCAGCCTAGCTGATGATCAGTAACTTGGATTAGTCCCTTTCTGTATCTTGAGCCCTGTCACTCATGCCTGCAGTACTTTGGGCTGGAAATTACAGCTATAAGTCTGCTGTCCTTGGAAAAGCCAGTGGAGAGAATGATCATATTGCCACCTCACCCAGGTGAAGAAATCACTCCCATGCAATCACAAAGAAAAGTCTCTCTAGTGACTTATCCTGAGTTGATGTTACTTGACTGCTTTCATTATTTATATGAACTCTCCTGGGGCAGCCCTGTACTGGATTGCTGTATCACGCAATCTGGAGCTGTCACGTGCCCTGCATCCTGCTGTTGAAGTGAGTGGTTAGGTGTGAGTTTATTGGTTGCAGCAAATGGGCTAAGGTTAAACTTTTTTAGCTATTTTGTCTGATACTTGTTCCCACTGAGACAGATATGTGTGTGTGTATGCATGGGTACACATGCATAAGTTAGTGCCATTTTTTTTTTAAACTAAAGGTTTGAATTTATATCAGTGAATAAATATATGTAAGTTTGCACCGGCTACACCATTGATACTCCTGCCCTGAACTGCCATTTCAGGAAGTTACCATTTCATATGAAGATATTCCCATGTGAAAATGAGTAAATTGGTAACAAAAGTTACATTATGCAATTCTGTGAAGTACAGTTTTCTGGGTAGAGAGATGAGAAAAAGATCTGTTTGTTCTTGCAGTTTTCATAGAATCATAGAATGGTTAGGGTTGGAAGAGACCTTAAAGATCATCAAGTTCCAACCCCCTGCCATGGGCAGGGATACCTCTCACTAGACCAGGCTGCTCAAAGGCCCCATCCAACCCGGCCTTGAACACTGACAGGGAGGGGGAAGCCACAGCTTCTCTGGGCAGCCTGTGCCAAAGCCTCACCACCCTCAGAGGGATGGATTTTTTCCTAATAGACAATCTAAATCTATCCCCTTCCAATTTAAAACCATTCCCCCTCATCCTATCACTACATGCCCTTCTAAAAAGTCCCTCTCCAGCTTTCCTGTAGGCCCCTTCAGGTACTGGAAGGCCGCTATAAGATCTCCCGGGATTTCATCCAAAGCTATTGTTTTTGTTGTGGATTTTTTTTCTGAAAATAATAGTAATAAAACAGTTAATCATGTGCTTGATTTCATCACAGTTCACTGTGGATCTTGGCTTTAAAGAAAATTCAGGTTTTCCACAAGAATGCATGGACACCATCTCTCTGAGTTCAGCGGAATCCTGACTGTAATGTTATGTAGTTACTCAGAATTAAAACTCTTAAAGTGTTTTGCTGGCAAGGTCATCTCTCTAGATGCCACTTTTCAATGTAAGGCAAGACCTACAGTGCGCCATATGCTAAAGGAATCTTGCTGTCAGCACTAACGATCTTTCACATTGGCATTTTAGCTGTATATTTAAATATCCCGTAAAGGGGAGTTGCAGCAGACAACGGTGGTAATAATGGTCTATGGCTGTAGTTAAGGGCTGTAACTGGCTTTGCATCTCTTTCGGTCTTTAAGCCGTCGGGCTCTCTTAAGAGCAAGCAACAACTTCTCTGTAACGTTCTTTTGGCCTGCCCACAGGTCTGCGTTACCTCTCACTAGCATCAGGGGCTGGGAGCAGAAGGATTACACTTGTTTTTTTCCCTAGCGCTGTTTGGGACCTCAAGAACCATGCACCAACTTGCAGTGTGTTCCTTCAGTGCCTTAGCTCTGTGGGGATAAGAAGGCTTCACCCCTCTCAGAATATTTGCCAGGTCCCCGCAGGCACCTCATCTGGCATTTTTTACACTGTCCCAGTGTAAACCCTTTCTTGTTGTGCTGGCCAAAGGGAAGCGCTTCCAAAGCCCATCTCCCTAGAGATGAGGAGATGGTCTCCAATAAAAACGGTCTCCCAATAAAATGCAGAAGCCTCAGATTACCAAAACAGCTGCACATGCTTTGTCTGGGTTAATGCATTTCAGTCAGGCTCCAGGGTCTGGGCAAGTGCCAAGATCCTGGATCAGCTGCTTTACCAGAATTACGCTGCTGTAATGGAGCCGTGCATTATTGTGTTGCAATTATTTTGGCTTGCAGCTGGCTGTTCCCTCTATATTTTTACTGAAGTGAGATAAAAGGATTTTGCCTCAAAAATAGAATTTTCTTTCCTATATCTTATGGAAGCTTTGTGTTACATACCGTGTCTGCAAGAGGTGCTTCTCCTTTTATCTTCAGATATATCTTTAAGGAGAAGAGAAACATTTTGTGTCGCAGATTTTGAAGAACAGGAACAGTGCTAAGTGGTCTCAAAATATAGAATAAAAATGTCTTGAAAAGCTAATAAAATAGGCGATTAAAGTGTCATATAACATGATTTTAGGTTCTGATCAAGAACAGGTTTATTTTCAGTGTCAACTAGTAGCAAGTCGTTCTTCAAGCTGTCCCTATAATTTAGAAATTCTTTGTGTAGTGAAGTAAACATATAGATCCAGATTTTAAACTGAAATAAAACACATTTCCCCAACCTTGAATCTCCTATATTTGTATCCGTTCAAGCTCTCTTTGATGCCTGTTTATATACATTTCTTGTCAAATAACAGCTCTCTCAGGTTCTCCGGTTGATAGCAAAAAGTAAACTGAATGCAATCATTTATCTTTGAACTGTTCAACTGTGCCCTTCTTCATGTTCTTGTTAATAATGCCAGGTCTCCCAGGAGCGCTCTCACGCAATTTTATCACATAAGCTTTTTGTTTGACCTTACCTGCTGTTCCCTGGGAACATAGCAAGGGGGTGTGGTGTGCAAAAAAAGCCAAAATGCCAGCCTGCCTTAATTAAAATTTTAGTCTCAGAAGATGTTACAGTATGTGATTTCATCAGGTATATAATGAAAGCATTTAATCATACCTCTTATTTGTCTGGACCTTTTCACTTGGTAGTGATGTCACCGAGTTTTAAACCAGCTCTCTTAAGGTGTGGAAAAGTAACTGAGGGGTGGGTATGCATATTTGGGTTATTCATAGATTTATCATATCCATGATGTTTTCTGTTTGCCGATAAGGGGGTTGCTCAAATGATGAAGTGGAAGGTTCTCAATAACAGTTCAGTGCTCTTTGCAAACACATTTTTCCCCTGCGGGACTGTGGGCATGCGTATAAATGGCTTGTCTCCAGCAGTTGGAACTTGAGGTCATAGAAAAAGGGTAAAAGAAATTGTAATGGATTTTTTTTTGACATGTAAGAAGCTCTATATCTCACGTGTGATATGCAGTGTTACTTTCATCATTTCTCATTGGCATAACCTCTACCACCACAGGAGGCTTTCTGCCACCCAGATGAGGCCATTCGTTTTATGCAGTGGCTGTCAGCACACAAAGCACTCTCTCTCTTACCTGTTGTAAAGATACGTGTTATTCTGGTTTATAAAGGATGAGCAGTTAAAAAAATAGGTTTGTGAGGCTCTGATCCTACATGTCTTTTAACTGGGAAGGTTTCCACTGCTAGGGAAATGGTGTTACTCTCCTAGCTTTTCCCATTTTGTTAGCAGCAGAAAAGTGCCCTCCATTGGCAGCAGTGTCTTGTGTAGCAGAACATGAAACCATCCGTGCTTCGGGTACTCTCTTCTTTGGGTTTCTTCCAGTCCCTGGGTAATACCAGGATTTCATATAAGTTTGGTTTAGGATTTTTTTATGAAGAATGAAAGAGGGCAAAGCTTCACCTAAGTAAGACAGGTCCTGCTCTGGCAGTTGGACAGAACTAGCCAGATGGGGGATTTCAGAGCTGTTATCCACAAAAAAAAAAAAAAAAAAAAAGAAAAAAAGAAAAAAAAGAGTCCTGTGTATTGGAGTATTTTCATCAGTGTAGGTTGCTCTGAAATCATGCAAAATTTCAGCAAATTTCTAAATTTGATTTCTTCTTCTGAAGCTGTGTGAAGGTATTTTTGCACTATTGAATTTGTGGGATCTGTAATTTTGTAAACCAGCGAGAGAAAGAGGGGTGGGCAAAACAGGTTGTCTTTGGACCAGTATCTTTCTTCTTGTGGTAGTAAGGCTGACTGGCTCATATCTCTGATGCACGTACATCTTGCTGAGTTCCTTAATGCAGCTGAATACAGCTCTTTCTCTGTGGGCCTGCCAACAAACGTGGCTGTTGGTCTGTTACCAGGTTTGTGAAGCATGAATGTGCTCTTAGCAAAGCCACAGCAAATTTTAGGGACCAGGGAGCTACAATTCTGGCAGGAGTCACTTCCAACCCCTACAATTCTGTGATTTCTGTGAGTGAAGTTCAAAATCCTGCAGTTTTATAACCCCAGCTCTGCAGAGAATTATTTAGGTTGCTGTCATTTTAATCAGTTTAGGAATATATTTACTGCGCTGTGTGTTTTCTGTGAACATAACTGGAGTGCCATCAGCTGAAAATTGTTTTGATCTCGCACAACTTGAAAAAATCCATGTCATTAGTTGTAAATTTTAAAAAAAAAAAAAGCAAGCTGTACTGCTGGAACGGGATGTGCTTTGACCTGAAGTGAAAGAAGCCAAGCTCGAAGTCACTTACGTGAAAAGGCTTCTCTTGTTTCGGGGGGTCTGACCCTGCGATGTGCTGTGGGGGAAGGGAGTCTGTGTATTACTGTGGGGTTTGGCACGTGTGCTGTGTTAAGTGTGCTATAAGCCACCTCACACCTCCAAGCTACCTGTTGCTTCTTAAGACTCTATTATTTCAGACATAGGTATCTTTGTTTTTTCCTTTGTATGTGTGTGAAAACTAAATGACGTAATTTCACAGTCTTCTGTTTTGAGGGGGAAGGGGGTGGATTTAGCATTAAGATCTTACATGTTTGACCTTTTAGCTGACATGGTATCCAGTTCACACCAAGAAATTATCTCTGATTTCTTCAACTGGAACGGAAAGCTCAAATATCTTACTAGGTCAAGACATTTTTATGTGTATTGCAGTGAGAAAGCAGATGCGGTGGGAGTGGATTGATCAACTGCAGCAGATTTGGTTTTCAGTATGCCTTGGATTTTAAAGCCAACTGCAAAATTGTTTACAAAGTGTTTTGGATTCCAGCTACATGAGATGCAGTTTAAATCTTAATAACTCACAGAGAAAATGACACACCAGCAGGGATACATTAATTAGTGTGTCTTCTGTGGGAGTCTTCCAAACTGCAGACACTTTGGGGTGAGGCTTAAATCAAAATCAGCTTTAATTTATTGCTTAATTTTATGTTTTCCATGAGACTTTTAGTCCTCCATCTGCAGTGAATCTGGCCAGGTAATGACCTGTGTAATGAAACACACACCCCAGATTTCCTCAGCAGCCACCCAAATCTAATGGGTAACATGGGAAGCCAGTCGGAGCACAGCACCATGGAGCAGCACTGCTCACAGTGAGCAGTATACAGGGAGAGGTGGTAGGATGTTCACATAGGAGGTAAAACATCTAGTTGCAATGCAGTAGTACTTGAGGACCTCAGGTGAGGAAAGGAGCATTGGCAGGAGGGGCTGGTGGATCCTTGTAGCAGGGCGGGCTTTGTTCTGGCTGTTAGAAACCTCTTGTCTCAAATTCCTGCAGCCAGTTGTGCTAGGGAGGGGTTTCAGCATACACCTCCCACAGCAGCTTATTGTGAAAAGCAAAGGAAAATGTAGCCTAGCCAAATTGTGGGAATAGATACTGATCCTATTCTCCAGCCTACAAAACCTGCTGGAATGAACTGGGTGTCATTGCACTATGTGATCCGAGGGAGGGAAATCTGGGAAGAGGATCCTGTCTCACAAGCAAAAGATTAGTCTTTTTTCCTGGAAGATAGGAAAAGTGTTAGGAGCTGACTGGCTAACATTTTCATTAAGTATTTCAGGTCTGGAACATGTGATTTAATGCTCTGTACAATACTGGACACAGAGCACACACTAATCTTATCTTTATTCCCAGAACTTCTTATTAAACTGATTAGTATCTTCTTCATAGCTGTCCATCCTCATTTTAGAGGTTTCAGATGATAGCAGATGTGCTTCCTCTCTGGCTTAATTGCCCCCATGTTACTTAGAGGGTCTGCTGAAACTTTGAATTTTACTTCTAATCTGCACAGTTCTAGGTTTATCTTCCAACCATGTAATTTTATCACACCGTGTTCTATTCTGTTCAAGATCTATTTACCAGCATATACCTCTGCATCTTTTGAATAAAGTGAGCAGCATGGGCTCGTTAGGTCTCCCAGGAAGAGGTGCCCTTTCTGACCCCAGATGATTTTTGTAACTCTCTTCCCAGCTCTCTTCTCTTCCCAGTCTTAGGGAGTGTTTTGCAAATGTAAGTCCCTGCAGCGAGCACAGCACTTGGGACTGGGTGCAGAATCTACTGTTACCCCGTTTTCAGTGAATCGCAGAGTATTCCCCTGTGTCTCTACATGGAGGTTGGTGCTTGCTCCCCTTGGCTTTTCCATGGGAGCTCAAATTCAGTTCCTTCCCGATGCTGGTGCTCCTGGTGGCAGCTGCTGCAGAGGGTGAGCTGGTCTGTCCTGGGGGCATAGGACAGCGGGGAAGGCACTGCGGAGCAGGCAGGAGCATGACCAGATCTGTGTAGCGTTGTGTCCAGCCCAGTTGGCCCCACTGAAGTTTCCCTTTTGAATTTATTCTGGGATTTTCTGCAGTGTGTTGCCAAGGTACCTGCATTTTGGGTTTGCTGGTGGCAACGGCTTGGCCTCTCCTGGCACTACACTGATTGAAGCAGGAAGGGAGAAGATGAGCTCTCAGATCACTTCACATCAAAGCCACCGTGAAGTTATGCATTTGCATCAGATGGGCTTAGATGCAAGGACTCTGCTCAAGTGGTAGGAGTACAGTAAGATTTGCAGTTCAGGGACTGGTGCCAGACTGCCACACTCATCAGCAGAACAGCTGATTACTCTTTACCTGGAGTGCTGATACCCGTGTTACAAAACTGTCTTGCTAATAGATGCTTCACGTCTAACACGAGCAGTGAAACAGTCCCTCCAAACGTGGATGTGCTGTTCATGAAGGATGTATGCTGAGGCCAGGAGAGTGCCAAACATGCTTTCATTACGGCTCTGGCTGATGTTGCTGGCAGAGGTGTAAGACCACCGTGTCTTGTCTTTTGAGCTCCATAGCCACATTAAGAAATTAAAACATTTGTGGGCCTTTCACGCAGTCTTTCTCCCCCTGGGATGTTTAAGTTAGCTGACTGTCAGCGTGGTGATGCAGGCTGCAAAGGTTTAGAGAATTACCTTGATGGTGTGACAGCCTCTTCCATTTCGACTGCAATCCAAGGCTCGTTTTTTCTCTGAGGCATTCATTGAAATTCTGTGCACGATTTGTTCCTCTGGTTGTTTAACAATGTCTCTCATGTTTGCCCTGATTTAAAAAATCCTCCTTTGTAGCAGAGATAACATAGAGCAGGATGATATAATTGCAGTAAAGAGGCCCTGGAGCTTGCAGTAATAGGATGGTTCATCTGATGTGTACTGCCATTAGAAAATAACCCACGTATGTACGTTCCCAGGGGACAGTAAAGAGGCTTTTAAGGATTACACTTTGTGTAGTATGAAAGCTAATGAGCAAAAGAGCAAGTATGAAGAAAACTTGCCGCAGAAAGTATGGTGCCACTTCCTGTTCTCGCTCATTTCCTGACACCTGTGTAGCTCCAAAACATCCATCTCTGCCCAGTGGTGCATGGCTTTTCATGCACTGCCGTTGCTTCCCAAGACTTTTGAGAACAATGCATTATTTTCGTTTCACTGAAAAATAAATAGCGTGTCAGAAGCATGGCAGAACTGTGGATTGAAACTGCTGGGTGTGCAAAAAAATAAGTAATTTGGGGGGAATAGTGATCCCTGAGAGCCTGTGCCCTCAAAAAAAAAATAAATTGCTGTGATGATATAATTTCATGAACATTGCTGAAAGGTTGATTTATTATGACTGTCAGTTATGCAGAACCTTCATTCTCCCACCTCCATTCTTTTCCTCACCAGTGCACAAAGCCGTACGAAGGCACACAGTGAACACTGAAGGATCCATTTCAGATGCTGCATGCAGAGTCACACTTGCAGAATTTGGGCTGCGGAGGCAGGAAATTCAGAGCAGCTGGTTTCTGATATTATTAAACAAGTTCTTGTTCAAATGGATTGCCACATTGAGTGACAGTTTCTTCCCCTTGCGTTCATACTCAAACAGAAGCTGTCTAGCAGAACGGACTTGGGCTTCTGTGGTTTTTTCACACCCTTCTCACTTACAGAGCTGCTTGTAGGCAAACTAATTTGCCTTTTAATACACTGTACTCCCTCTGCACTGTTGGAGTATAATTTTTCACCTTATCAGATTTGTATGTTGAACGGAATGCATGGAACTCTCATCTTTCTTCACATATTTAACGTAGTAAAGGGTCAGACTTTGGTGTTAGGTAAAGTGAAGTAGCTTTACTTGAGTTGCAGAGCTTTGAGTATGCTGGATTTTGACCAAATACTGTACTGAGGTTCTGCAGCAAAGGTCTGACATCCATAACTTCATTGTATTTCGGAGTGCGGTAATGATAAAAAAGAAGTCAAGGGAGAGCTAAAAGCCAGCATCTTTGCAAAGATACATCAGGCCAGTAACCACCTTAAACATCCCAGTTTCCACCCAGAAGTCAAGGGACCAAATGGTCCAGAGACCACAGTACCTCCTTCTGGGCCAAAGAGGTGACTTCATGAGAACCTTCAAAGAAGGTTCATGAGACAATGAGATCAGATTCTTACATTAATACCTCTATACTCCCATCTAATTGCATTGGAAGCGTGTTAGGGCGCATATGGCGCATTTTTCTGCTTGTATTGAGGCCCCTCTGTGTTGTCAAGAGTGTTGTAAAGGGCTCACAGAGGGAGTAGGAAAGTCATCTTCTGACTCTTGAGGGTATGAGCAAGGAGTGCACATGCCCTGTGGGCAGGAGGAATTGCTGAGGTCCTCAAAGAGTAGTAAGATTGTTAAAATAATAATCTGTAGCCTAGTGGACCCCAGCTCTTCTTAACCTGTCGCCTTTCTGTATTCCTGCACCTAAGCATGGAGCATGTTTGTGTCGTGTACTAAGCAGTGCTTGCTAGTATGGAGATTTCCAGGGCAATAGCCCCATGAGATAATGCTTACACACTCAGCATAATCATGTCTCTGTTAGACAGTGAATTTGTTGTATTTGGAGAATCTGGAATGCTAAGCTGAGGTGAAGAGACAGCTAGCTCTATGCTCAAATGTACAGCAGAGTATCAGCAGTAGTTGGGAATGTGATTGTATTTACTGGAGATAAGAGGGGCTTCTGTCAACCCCATTGATGTGTGTTTCTGCAAAGCACCAGTTCACAGCCCTCTGCCAGGGCATCTTGGTCCAACTCTGTGAGCCCAGATCTGATACTTGATTGCATTCCCCAACTTACTGTAACTTGATCCCTGGTCCACCATCAGTCTGTCATTCCTTACAACATCTGGGACTGACTTTGATGACCCTAAAGTGAGATGAATTACTGTTGCTGCTTCTGCTGTCAGTTGACTCCCCTCTGCTTAAACTCCCAGTTGTGCGAATACCAGAATAGGAGCCCTAATTTTTTTTTATTTCTGTCCTTTCTCCCCCTCCCTCAACCCCCCTGTAATTGGTATATGGGAGCAGAAGAGGACTTGCAATTTTATTATTGCTGTATAAGCCTTCTGTAAACTCAGTTACAGCACTTCTGATGTTGGTAATTTTTGTGACTAAAAATGTGCTGACACTGTGTTTGTGCATAGGAAAAGAGGAAATTTGAATGTATAATAATGTGGTGCATTTGGGAGATGTTTGATGCTATATCCCAGCCAAGTTAATCACTCATGGAATTACTTTTTTATTTTTTTTATTCTGCTCAGTTGACTGGAGACATTAATCTTGAATCTGTGGAAAGGCATCTTTAATGCCAAAAAATTGATCAGAGATACCCAACATTTCTCTGGCATCATCAAAGATTTTGAAGGAAAGCTATCAGTTGACAACAGACCAGCAGAAACAGAGATACTCATTACTTTGTTTCTCTTATGTAATGAAGAAATACCCAGGTGATGATTTCCAAATCGTGCAGGATATTGAACCGTGCACTGTATTCATGAATATAAATTGAGCAAACGTGACACGCATTTTTCATACAGAAATAACGCGGCGTTGCTCCTCCCGGTGATTCTTTGCCTGAAATACACTTGTTCCAAGAACATGGCGATGGAGTTAATAGTGCGCTGCATTAACGGGGTGTTAAAAAAATGCCAGTGCTAAAGGATGCATAGTGTCTTAAGGAGAAATTGTTCATAGACTCATAACGACCGTGGCTGGCTGCATTCGTCAAGGACAGGATCTTCCTGCCATCTTCCTTTCTTTTCCCGCTTTTTCTGTGAACTCCTTCATCCCTGAACAGCGGCATCACCCAGACAGCCCGCGTCCATCCGGCGAGGCTCATTCTCAGGCTGGGATTGTGTGGCTGCCAAGCAGCGCACCGCTAGCCCGCTTCACTTCCCAACCACGCTTCTGCCCCGTTAGCGGCTCCGCCCTCTAGATCATCCAGGCCTTGCCCATTTCTCCATTAGTCCTAAAGGAGCCACCCCAGCAGAAAACCTGCAGTGTTGTGGTGACTTTGATCTTGAAACAGAAGCACCAACTTCTCATCCCTGTGCCCTCACTCATGTGTCAGCAGTGTTCCCACTGAGCAATGGGGAGGATGAGACACTTCCTAATTTATCATTTTCTTCTTTAGCCAGACATGAAGTTAGTAGGTTAGAATATGACCCTTAATACACTGTGATCGTATAAAAAGCCTTGCAAGTAGAAGCCAGCATGTATCTAGATGTCCTCCTTGATTAAATAAATCCTCCTCTGTTTACATTGTGCTAAGGAGCTGTGCTATGAGAAAGGTAAGAGGCTAGGATAAGAAACGTGAAAGCGAACTACCAGATTAGACTGTGAAGGCCAAATACTGGTGTCCTTGAAGCCAGTAAGAGTTTTGCCTCTGAGGGAGTAGCCAGAAGGCCAGAACCACCTTGTGTCTGTTCAGGGCTTTACAGGGCATCCCTCCGGGTGGTGTCTGCTGCAGGGTTGAAGAGCAGGAGGAAAGCACACTGGCCAGGCGTGTTAGCCTGCCAGGGCCACCAAACTCACAGCAATTGTTTATTCCCCTTCAATTTTCACTGCCAGCAGTGCTGCTCTAGAAATCAAGCAATGTTCTGACAACCACGAGGAGACGTGATGAAATCATTTGCCGTTCCTTAGAACAGTTTTAATTTCACCCCTAAAAGCGACAAGGTATTTGAAGCTGTCTTTTCTTCTTCCAGGTTACCAGCCTGTCCTGCCGAACCAGCAGCAGGGTTTCCAGGGTCTCATGGGAATGCAGCAGCCGCCCCAAAGCCAGAACCTGATGAATAATCAACAGGGAAATCAGGTGCAAGGCATGATGGTGCAGTATCCAGCCATGTCGTCTTATCAGGTATCGGGAGCCATAAAGAAAGACTCCTTTTCTCAGAGAGTGTGTGGTTGGATTAAGTTTTTGTATCACAGAATGGTGTGGCAGGAGGCCTCCTGATGAATACAGTTCTAAGGCAAACTGGTTTCCTGTTTACATATTCTTAGAATTCCTGATTTTAATTCTGAATAGGTAATACTTGAAATGAACTATTTATTACAGCCTGCAGTGTGGGTAAAATGTCAGAAAGGATGAAGGAATTCTACGTCTTCCTGTGAAGAATATTCAATTAAAAAAAAAAAAAAAGAAAAAAGACAGAACATTGTCCTTTTTTTGGTTTGTTTTTTCGGTTTGGTTTTGGGTTGGGGTTTTTTTGCCAGCACAGTATTGATTATTATAATGAAGTTGAGGGCTTTGCCTGATTCAGTTAGAAGTTACTCATCTGTGGAGACTTCTGCCAAGGATCTCACCATGTTTTCATGTCTTCTATAACAAGCTGTAGCTAGATAGACTTTTGGTTATTGGGTTTTAGAGAGAGGGAAGGCAGGGGCCTGGTGTTTTTACTAAGTCTGTAAATTACCTAGACTTACTTCCCCAACTTTATGCCTGCTTTCTATGAGATACACCACTAACCCCTGCAAGGTGGCCCGTGCTTGTATTTTCTTCTTGTCCCTCTGGAAAGTTAAGAAACTAAATGAGATCTAATTCACTTTAATAGATTGCACAGATTCAGCAGGCATTCACCTTTTCCCTCAGCTTCCCTGAAAACATTACAGAAACCCAGATGGAAATGGGGGAATTGCTCGAGGGTAAAATTTTCCCCTTCCATCTTCAGAATTGCTATATCGAAAATGTGTTTTAAAGGTTAATGATCAAGTTAAAGGTTTAGACCTTTTAGGTGGCGTAGATATACCAGGGCTGATCCTTCCGTTAGCAGTGATCCCAGAAATTCATACTCAGCCTGATCGTGACAGAGCTGCTTCCTAGACCCAGGAGCAGAGGGATTTCTCCTTAATCCTTCTCTAACAAAGAAAATCCTTGGGCACAAGAACCGTTCTGAGCAGCAGAAAGTGGCATGTTCTGTCAGAACATCTTGCATGCTCAAATTCAGCTAGAAGAAAGTTAGGGATACTTGGTACCTACTTGAATTTGCTTAGTAATGACTTTTTTTTTTTTCTTTCCACATTCCTACCTAGGTGCCAATGACCCAGGGTTCTCAAGGATTGCCACAACAATCATATCAACAACCAATCATGCTACCTAATCAATCAGGTCAAGGAACACTTACAGCCACTGGAATGCCTGTCTACTGTAATGTCATACCTCCTGCCCCACAGAACAACCTACGGTTGATTGCCCCACACTGCCCCTCCAATAACGTTCCAGTTATTTCTGCCAGCTGCAGGACAAACTGTGCGAGCATTAATAATGCAGGGTGGCAGGTCAAGTACTGACACTGTGGCTTAGTGTGGATATACGAGGATAGCGGTGCATTATTTGACAAATAACTCATGGCCTTCAAAGGAAGAGGATCACAACAGGATAAATCAGTTGAGGACATAAGTACTGACTATGCTCAAGTGATTTGCTGCTGGAAAAATCTGTAAAAAAAAAAAAAAGAAGTAAAATAAAATAAATTTTGAAAAAAAAATGTTTGCTGGTTAATGGTGCATATTTTTGTCATGTCTGCTAGGTATGCCTTTATAGCTTAGCTAGTGACATGAATTCATTGAGGTAAGATTTTTTCCTACCACTGAACACCACTGTGTAGATTGTAATATCCCCGATTCGGATTAGTTTTGTACTTTGTGTTGAGTTTGTGAAGCTAAAAGTATTTAAAAATATAATAAAATCACATTGTACCAAAGCTGTAATGGAAATGAAAAATTGAAGACAAAAAAAGAATTACTGAATGGAAGGAATAATTTATATACACTATAGAGTTTTTTTATGGATATATACTGTATTGTAGTGCTTAATCACAATAAAGCTATTTGACCTTATGGAGAAAGGTCATGTTTCTACCACCTGCTTGGTCTCCTCTCTGTTTTTGAGTGAGTGAACTCCCCTTTGTTTCTGTGTTGTCTTGTTTCAGGGGAAGCTAAGGGGGAATGATGCTCAATGGGCTTGTGTCTTAGCTGTTTACAGTACTGCATGCTAAACCGGCGTAGAAATAGGAGTGTAGACACACAGAAAGTGTTCAGCGAGTGATGCACCGGAGCAATGTGCAGTATCATCTTAAACTAAGCTTGTGATTTTCCAATCCCTAGGACCAGTAATGTCACAAACATAATTTGCCACAGATATGAGCCTCTATCAGCTAGCTTGGACCTATTCAAGGGGCCAACCAGCAGCTGCATATAAGAAGACCTAGATGTCCCATGATATCCCATCCATTGCCTGGAAGATCACTTTGCTACTGAGATAGCAACCATGGCAGTTACTCTGCTCTAGAGATGCTCTACCCATTTATTGCTATTTGCAGCACAAAGATGACAACCTGAGAATCTCATCCATCACATTAAAGTAGTGGGGATGAGCAATACCTTAGTTAGGGTTATTGGCTCTTAAAACATGCAGCACAGTGGTTTGCCAGAAATTTTTAGAACCTTTTTTTGAATTTCTGTGGCATTGCTTGTTATTATATCCATGTTCACTCAAATTCCCAGCTTGTTCTGATAAATTATTCTTCATTCATAAGTGCAGCATGGAGTTCCTCAGTCCGCTTCAGTGATGACAACATTCAAGTAGCAAATGTGTTTACCAGAAAAAGTCTGTGTTGATTTTCATTTAAACTGCATTTTTTTATCAGTTTTGAACATGTTTAAAATAGGCAGGAGTTGAACCCCCCAGAGTAACATCTATCCATCATGAAAATGCCAGAGATCCTTCTGTGCCTGAAATTTGTGTCATAGTATGATTTAGGTACACTGAAGGTGACAGTAGCCTACTCTGTCTGCCCTTGACCATTTAAGTTTTTATTTTTCCCTTTAAGAGGGGTAGCATTCCTTTGGAAGCAGGAAATGGAAGGGCTGCAACCTTGTGCTTTAAACAATTTAATTTTTTCCCCCATACAATAAGTAGATATCTTCCTGGGTTCAATCTTTTTTTTTTTTTTTTTTTAATGTATGTGTCTTAGAAGTGTAAAGTTCTTACTGAATCCAGTCTTGCAGGATCATAAGAAAAAAAGAAAGCCAAACACTGAATTTTTTATATTGTAATCACAATGACTTTGCTGAGAGACAGTCAAGAACATGAACAGGTAAGTAGACACGATCCCCTCTTCAATTAGAGGTGAAATGCCTTGGGAGAACATAGGTTGATTATTTTTGTTCTATTTTAAACCGACACACTGCATTTGGATTTTACTTGTGACCCTGAGCTCTCATTTCAGATGCCCTGCGTTGCATGGCCTATTTCCTTTTAATGTTTCGTGTGCAATGGGGGTTTCTCTCCTCCCATTATTACAGTTACACACAATGGGGTTTGCTGAATAACTGGTGTCTGAATGAACGGCTCTGCTCCTCTTTCAAGGCTCCAGAGTCCAATGGGAAGGACCTACAGGTCACACCACGTAGGATGGGGTTGTATGTAGCTTGTAGACCAGCTGAATGAGCAGGAATGGGGGACAAATCTCCATGTGAAGAGAACCCTTTGGTAATTATTATATTCAGGTCCTGTTTCTTCTCTTCCCTGAAGCACTACTGTTACCATATTGATCTTCCTTCTTGTCAGGGAAATATGAATGAACTGCCCAGTCTTAAAAAAAGGTCAAATCTGTTTTCAGCATCAATGGTCAATGGTAAGCTGGGCTGGAGATACTCTCAGCAGCAATGGGGAAGGGAGTCAAAAAGCAAATCCTAAGAATCTTGCTTCTATAAAGAGAGAATCTTGTCGTGACCTTAATGCCACTCTTGGTCGTGTCCTTTGATGAACAGCATTATCCCGTGGCAGACCATGGCCATGAGTTCCCATGATTTACCTGTCTCCATCCAGTCAGTGACTGGCTGGTGCAGGACATGTACGTAGCTGTGGGAGCAGGTGACCTCTCAGCCTTGTGGCAGCAGCAATGAACCCCACATTAATGCACCTTCCTGCTGAAATGAGACTTCTCACGTACAACTGAGCAGTTTCAGGAGAAGGTCACAGCCACCCACCCCGATGGATGTAGGATGGCCTACATCCTGATTGCCTCCCTCTCCAAGGAGTTTGAATCTCCTTAGGCGTATGAGGAAACGAAATGCAATCTCCGTCAGCTATGGCGAATGCCCTAATTATTAAGGTATCATACACATGAGGGAGACTCCTCACAGGGCGGTGCACATTTGCTTTATCTTGGAAGAAACTATTTGTAGACAATTAAGTAATGTTGTTCCTATATCAAGTGACATACTTTTTAAAAAAATCACAATACGTTTTTTAAACATATGTATTTTTAATCATGCAATATTTTTTAATCATACGATATTTTTCAGCCTTTCTCCTAAACCTTTCATTCACTGATAAAAAATATTCCAAGCGGGATTCCTTGTCTGCCTCCTGTAAACCAGAGCTGTTTCAGCATTGGCAGAAGCTAAGGAGAAGGCAAAAAGAAGTGACCTGCAACTATGTGTAACAAAAAGGAGTAGCTGAAGCTCAGCTTTCTTTTCTCATGTCCTTTGTAATACTTTGTAGGCAGTCTTCATAAGAGGAATGCTGTCAGACACACCTGGCCAAGCGTAGGAACTGAGTTCAAGCAAATCAGTCACCTTAAAATCAGAGCCCACCTTGTAGCAGTGAAATAATTTACAGGACATGCTCCTCTCTTGGGGAAAAGTTGCTCTGTCACAGCAAGCTCGGTTTTCCCTAGTCTTCCCCAGGAATTTGGCAGGCTCAAGCAGCTACTCTTGTGGTGCTGGGGACTGTTCGTTGCATCTTCCCCTTTACCTGCTGCATACTTGCTTTGGGAATTGTATATTGCTTCCTCCTTTTTTGTATTCTGAAGCTGATGGAGAGTTCTCACAGGGCCCTGCACATGCTTAATTTGCCACTTTTTTTTTTTTTAATATGTCACTGAGAAACCAAAGAGGCTGAATTATCCTGAATTAAGCTGGCTGCACCAGATGACACTGATAGGCATTTTGGATCAATCTAATTCATTTGGGCTATAGTTTGGAGAGACAGTACATCCTAACAGAAGCCAGATGCCATTTGCTACTGTTTTGCCCTTTGTGCCGCCCAGGAAATCAATGATTTCCTTCTAAAAGGGTATTCCCTTGTGTTTATGTTGAATAGTTCTGCGTGAATAGCTTCCTGTGCTGATGCATGACCCCATAACTTATCCCAGCACCAAGGAAGGAAGCTGCAGCATGCCCAGAGCATCTTGCTGTCTGCCCCATTAGGTGCTATGTAGTGTAGGGACCAGCCCTGGCAGGGCCACTGGGTGCTTCAATGTGGTTGTGTCGCTGTCATTCCCAAAAGCGATGCTCAGTGCCCTTTCAACCCACCCATTCACAAGGCTGTTGAGCTGTGGCACGTATTGACCTTTGGACTAACTGTGGAGAAATCAGTTTCCTCCCTTAACACTGACTGGAGAGGCTCTGGTGAAGAGCGATGCCGGCTTAGAGCTGGAAGCTTGGCTCTCCCAGAGCTTCTCTCTTGACTGGCAAGGAAGAGGGAGACTAGTTTCCTTAGTCTTTGGGAATAGGCCACTCACATTTACCACAGAGACTATGATAGAATCATAGAATGGTCTGGGTTGGAAGGGACCCTGAGGATCATAGAGTTCCAACACCCTGCCACAGGCAGGGCCACCAACCTCCAGGCATAATCTAGAAAAAGTTGCCCAGGGCCCCATCCAACCTGGCCTTGAACACCTCCAGGGACAGGGCATCCACCACCTCTCTGGGCAGCCTGTTCAAGCACCTAACCAATCTCTGTAAAGACAGTGCTCTAGAAACACTCACAGCTTCAACATCTGCTCAGTTTGTGTTGTCTAAAACCCCATTTCTGGTGTAGGGCAACACCATCTAGTCTCGGGCAGTGGTAGGCTTAGGGCAAACATGGAGGAGCCCAGTTCTGACCAGCGCTTTGACAGCAATCCTGCAAGCCTCAAGCATTGCTCAAAGCTGCATGACGGGCAACAGAAATGCCTTGAGTGTTTTGGGGAGGAAAAGCCTCACTGCATGCACATTGCTTGCACTTACCATAATACAGGTGATGCAGCAGCTTTTGGGATGCCTGCTCCCAAACCATGACCAAAGCTCTTCATTTCCAATTGAATTTGGGCCCCTGGTTTGCCATAAGGATGATCTCTTCCCTACTGGTTCCTCACATTCTTCAGAAAGGCAGATATAATGAGCCTTTGAGGCAGCGGACTGGTGGTTAAATAATTAATGGCAAGCAAAGCTCCTGAGGATGGTTGGACCAGCATTCAGTGAGTGGCTTGAACTGTTGGCTATACTGCTGTATGTTTTGTGGAGTTCGACTTTGGGTTGAATACTGCTGAAAACACTGCTTTCCAGAGCATGTCAGGGTGGGGGAATCAAGCCCTACTATTCTGGCTCTTTCTATAATCTCCTACCAACTGTGCAAAGGGATGACTCCTCATTAACTCTCCTGATAGAAGGACAAGGGGACATAGGAGGAAAAAATTGCTGATTAAAACAGCACTCTCCAAACAAAGACTATACTCTCCCCAGAGAGTATATAGACAACCTGTGACATTCCTTGCTGCAGGATGTTAGGTGTGGTTTCAGAAATGGGTGGTCAAGGTCAGAGAAGAAAGTTGAGGTGTAGGCTGTTAAATACAACCAGTGTCGTGGCTCACAGAGGCAGAGAATGGCCTTGAGAAATCTCATGGTATCATTGCCCCATCCTGAAACCTGTCCCCAGACACTACTGGAGAAAAGTATTGGACTGGTGATGAAGCTCTGGCCTGACAGTAAAGGGCAGTTCTGTAAATCAGCATTTGTTACCCATACTTAATAAGAAAATTTAAAAAAATAAATAAAAATCAGGATCATCTGGCAAAGTCCATCCTGTAAAAAAACCTGTAAGGATCACAAGGAGGTGAGGCTAACCTTGGATTAATTTTCTTCATTTTTTTTAGTGTTAAATGCCACTGCCTCCATGAGTAACTACAACTAACCCTATGCAGCTGCTTGTTCTGCTATTCGGAGTAGGCTGTGGGAAGTGCCTCATCATCTTTCTTTCCTTCCTTGTAGCAAATAATGGTTCATTATTGTTGTAAAGGTTAATTATGCACAGGCAATGCTTTTGTGCTAAGAGTTGTTTGCTTTGGTTGATAATAATTGACGTTTGGGTTTTTTTTTTTGCAGATGACATTTGGTATATATAAACTGTTCTTTCTTGTCAGGAGTCCTGGCTTTCCTGAGCATCAGGTATAGCTGCTACTAAGAGTGGTTTTTTACACTGTTTTACTGCTGACCTAACAGAGGTTAATTGATGTATGAATTATGGGAATAAACTGCAAGAGAGCGCCTGAGATTAGCTTTCCAGGCGACGAATAACAGGTGTTCCGGGTAAACTTCTGGCGAGCTTGTTGAAAAGCAGTATTGAATTCTTCCCTGGTTTTCATTTGGAGAGATGAGCTGCAAACTTCCACACGCTTAATGAAGCACTACTTCTCAGTTTGTCCTCGTGTTTTTACAGAACAATTTTGGAAGCTGCAGATTGAGGAAAATAAGCTTCAAAACCCCCAAACCCCCAAACTTTGGCTTTATGTTGTGGGTGCAGTTTTATAAGAGACAGTTGTAAAAAGGAAGTGTAAGCAGAAGAAAACATTATAGCAAAGATATATACTCCCCCATATACAGAAATTATCTCCATTGAACTCTACTAAATGTATCCCTAGGGGAACACTTTAAAAAGGTCCCCTCAAAAAGCATTATGTATCTTGAGATAAAAAAGACTTCACTGTTCCCAAAGCTGCTGCTTTTTTTTTTGCTTTTTAAACCCTACAGGTGAATCATACAGGTGTGAATCAAGGCACTTGTCATAGCCAGGGTTTGCTTGCAAATCCCTACCGGATTCATCTTCACCATCATGAAAAACTGCTTTTATTTCCATGGAAAATGGATGTGTGTGAAACGCTTTGGTAATTATTTTTTGTTGGTAGTGGCCACTGTGTCACCGATGGTGACAGAAAGACCAGGTAAAGGGATATAAGACCAGATGGCTTTTTCTACTTAGCTCCCAGTAACTTTGATCTCACCAGGATCAAACCTTACGCCAGGCGTGTGAGTGAAAATTTTTGTGGAAGAGAAAAACGTGTGGTTTTGGGTTTTTTTCCTAAAGCCTTTCAATTAAAGGGTTTACAAAACCTCTCATGAGCTCCTGTTTTTAAGTTAAGTGTTGCTGATTCATTGAGGGCACAATTTAGTCATGGAACGAGATGTCAGGAGGTGGGTGGTCACAGTACAATCCTTTGATGTGCCAAATTTCATGCCGTTATTTGCACAACAAATGCTCTTATCCAAGAGGGGAAAAATTGACATTGAGATCAAACCTTTCAGTGGTAAATCTGGACAAATTTTTGCCTCTGAGATAAAATGTTCTCAAATACTGTAGAGAATACTGCTACAGGGAAATCACAAGTAAATTACTCTCAACACTTCAGACTGTGCCGCCCATTGTAAAGGCCAGGAGATCGGACCTTAAAGCAAAGTGCTGGAATATTTGTAAGCTTCCTATAAATAACAATTTTAGAGCAATTCACACGTACCCTCTCAGTTAATCGCATTAACAGTAAGGAAAAAACAGAAGGGCAACCAGCACTGGGAGTGTGCCTGACCCAAATTTTCATCAGGATTCAAGCCTTGCCTACATTTTCACATGAGGTGAGGCTTCTCCCACGCAGAGTGAGTGGGAATGCATTTGCATGAAGCTCACATGCAGCACTTGAACCAAGCTCCTGTGTACTTTAATGCCCACCCTTTCATGTTGTTTCATCCGTACAGATGAAACCCCGAGACATACAGCATGCTGCAATTCAGATACTGCTTCAGGCATCCACAGTCCTGCTCCCTGTTGGGTACATAGGCCTGTTGGGCAACATGTTCCCATGACTATGGGTTATGCACAGCTTGATACTTCTTTTATTGGCATGGATATCAACAAACCACATGTCATGGGGCTCGCTGCCATCTTCCACTAGGCTGAAATTATCAGGGAGTGTTTCAGAAACTACAAAGGGCTCCAAATTATATGGAAGACACTCAGCTAAATCTGGATGCTTGGATAAATCTGGATCCTTCCTGCTGTCCTGGGGATAGTGGGGGAAGGGAGGAAGAAGGGTCTGCTTTAAGTATTTTTTGAACAGATTTTTATCTTCCCAGTTCATTGGGACTTGAAGATTATATGTAGTTGGCGTGTGATAGAAGGAGTTACTGCTGATATGCGAATAAAGATGTTGCAGACATCAGAGCTGTCACACAGCAGTGGAATGAGCTCTGGACATGAAGTTTTCATGCAGCATAGGAAAAATTTTGATCTGAGAGTTGTTCTATTATTTATTCATGTGCTTCTATGCTCCCCTGGACCGGGGCTGCATTTTTAGAAAGCTGCCTGGCACTACACCAGCTATTCTGTGGTACAGAACTAGAAGCATCGCTCCTCTTTGCTTAAGAAATAATTGGGGTGTGGATCATTTTTTTTTTTTTTTTTTTTTTAAGTGGGAAGGCTAACTGTCTGAACAGATGTATGTGTGTGTTCAGCAGAAGAAGTCTGTTGTGAGAGTAACTAACATTGTCCAAGTACAAGTGTGCAAAGGGAAGCTGCAATATTTTTTGAACCATTCATCCAACACAGGACCCTTCTGGGATAGCTGTAATGTATGACCATTCTTCTCTTCAACAAAGCATGGATGGGTTTTTTTGTTTAAAAACAAAGGGTTTAGGTTTAACTAGGCAGGCACCAGGGTCTCTTTAAAAACATTTTTGTGCTAAGAACTATGCTACTTTTTGTTTGTGAGAAACAGAAGATTTCTCCTGCATTCAAATGCAGCAGGTACACCCAAAAGCGAGCTGCAGCAACAAAGCCTTTGTGCTCAGCTCTGCTGTCGTGAGCTCCGCGGATGATCCAAGACAGGTATGAGTGGCTACAGGAGAAATTTTACTGCATCTTTCCCCCAACCTCATTTCCCCTTCCTCTTTGCACCTCCCAGTTTTCTTCCATGTAAATAAACCTGCACTGCTGGTAGCCAGGGTTAAAGGGACTCTGAAGCACTGTACAAGGAAAACAAATGGCTTGCAGATACAGTGGGAGAGGTGTGGCAGCTTCTGGACCACGTGAGGGGGGTCAGAGGGGAGATACTGCACTGTCGTGCTCTGAGCCCCTGGAGATTAGTGTGGCACAGTCTCTGAAGCTGCTTGCTAAAGTGAAAAGCCTGCATTCGTGTTTGCTTCTGAAGGCACGCCAGCACCAGCGTGAGAGATGTGTGTGACTTGATACTAACGTGGCTTGCAAATGAAGTCATCCCCTGGCTGCCTGTTCTCTGCACCTATTATGGACAGTGCTGTGGTGCTTTGTGCCGCAGAAGCATGAAAAAGCCAGCTGTGGCCAAACACAAGGTGCGAGGGAGGTCATTTCTAATATCAGCAATGTGTGTAAGATCAGTAGAAAAAGGATGCCTAACTCTCTGGTACCCCTGAGATGCAGAAGGGAGATGAAACAAATGCTAATAACCCCACGGCGGGAGCTGGTTCTGTGGGAGAGAGCCTGTCCTTTGAGCTCACACAGAAACACAGGCAGAAAAGGCACCATCAGAGCCATTCTCAACCTGTGCTGCCAACAAAGAGTATTTCCCTTTTCTTCTGCTGCTTTCATTAGAAGAAGAGCTATTATCCTCAGTGTTTCATGATAAAGACATATCCTTTAGAGAGACCTGTGAGGGTGCAATATTCTGGGGTGGAATGAATCGCTCTGTGCGGGTCCCTGTTCCTGCCTCTGTTGATAATAGGGGAGCTGAGATAATTAGTGCAGCTTGACGTCTATCTTCCAGACAGCGAGAAGTGGGGTAAATGATACCCAGGGCACAGAAATCATTCCAGGTAGACCAATGACAACTGCTGGATTGCCAACGCCCTGTGCCGACTATCACTAAAACACATACCCCCCACCCCAATGTTTTACTGAAGTGGAGCGCAACCTTGTTAAAATGAATTAGTGTGACGTTGTCTCATGGGTAGTAGTAGGAGAAAAGGGATGTTCTCTCACAGAATGACTTATTTCTTCAGAATTAGTAGGATCTTGAGCTGCGGAAAGGCCAAGGGGAACAGCTCAGATGTGATCTTTGCTGCTGACAGGCAGCAGAGCAAGGACTTTCAACTCAGTGTCTGTGAGTCCCAGAAAACTCAGGGTCACAGCCTTTCTGTTTTGCAGCCTTTCAGTGACTCGCTGTATTTCTTTTTGACAGTCATTTATCTGTGTTTGGCTTCTTGGCTGGTCCATTTCAGAGTAAACCAGTGGCTGGCAGCTTGTAAGAGAATCTGGGTCCCACACCAGCCTACGCAGGAGTTAAGACCCTCACAGCAGAGACCCACATTGTCGGTGGCTTTCAGATAGCACCAAATGTCATCTGCAGGCCCAACTGCCTCAACAGATGCACATTCCTGTCAGTCAGCTTTGCTTCACATCCACATTTAGCTTGCAAATAGCGCCTAATGCCGATGGCCCTGGACATGCAGCTATGTGACCTTCTGGTCACTTGTGTGCATAAAGCCACCCTGGCATCTGTGAAGCTCCAAGTCACGATAAAGCAGGCATCCCGCTCAGTAATCTGCTGTGACATTTAATCCTGCATTTGTTTCTTGCTTACTTACATGGGTAGAAGCGGGCATTGAGAGCCACCCCTACCCCTGCACCGTGTCTGCAGCACTGGAATCTGGAATCAGGCGGCGTTGCCTCCTCCCAGCCAGCACTGATAACTGCCTGTTGGCAAAGTCTGGTGCAGATGTAAGCTGATACGACCAGTATAAATATTGCACACACACGGCTTTTAGAAGAAGCAGAGCCCTCTAGGGAATGGACAGAATGACTCTGCCCACGTTATTTTTCCAGTCTCAGTCAGAGTAGACACGTTCTCCCCAAAGATGTGTCCTCGCTTGCAAACTGGAATGGTCTGGCTCAGCCCAGGGGACCGGTGGCAAGGCCAACCAGCACAGGCATGCTGCTGGGCTCCAGCAATGCCTCTTTTTGCTTTTAAACATCAGCTTGCACCACCATCCACAGAGCACTAACTTTAGGTCCTCTCAGGAATGGTGGACTTCAAGCTAAGGGAGTGGGAGTGGCACCAAAACACACTTGTGTTTAATGCATTGGATACTATTATATAAGGTAGCAGCATTTTTTGTCCTTTATCAGGGTATAGCAAGAGGTAGGACATGTACAGAGTTGTTTTACACTGACATTAAGTCCTTCTGTAAGCCTAGCTCATTGAAATTGCCTTATATTCCAGTTTTGTTATGTCTCTGCTATCAGTGCATGTAACATAGTGTCCCACACCAAAATCAACAAGGGCAAGTGTAAATAATTAGCTTAGTGTTGTACTTGAATGCTTTTTATTTATTCACTCATTTTTGTTTCCTTCTTCTTATGTGTGCTTTCTCAGCTGGACATTTTTCTTAAAATGCTGTTGATTATTGGACATCAATTAGAAGAGAAGGGAAGAGTTATTTTTCAATCCCCGTCACCATCTGAATTTCTCCCTGATTTCTTCAGAGTTTAAATTTGCAATTCCCTAAACTTAAAATGTTTTGGGTTTTGGTGGTGCTTTGTTTTTTAATCAGTCTTCATAGTTACAAAATGCTCTTGGAAGTGGCATGTGGTATTAAAAGTATAAAACCAGCCAATACGCTGGGAAATATGTTTTCCCTGTAACATAAGTCACCTTACATGCTATTGGCACTCATGCCAGGTAATACGCTTTGGACTAAGAACCACAAGATACCAAATCTGACTTTAATTGGCATGTCTCTCTGAAAGAGCATTCTGTCTGGATGTGTGCAGTAGAGCTGTCCATTAGGGGACAGAGATGGGCAGGAAAACTGCCAGCTCAGGGACGAGATTTACAAAGCCCTTACAATTCTTTTTTACATGCTGTGATACAAGAGTGAGCTAGAGCTGTGAACTTGCATTAATGAGTCACTGGTTTGCACATCTATGACCATCTTTGTGCCAAGATCCAACTTCTAGAATGTGTTGGTATATAGGAATAGCAGTACTGGCATTAGGATACAGGAAAATTAGGATAGTTTTGGATGTTGATAATGTGGAGCTTCATGACTGAAATCTCCTTTTTTTTTCCCCTGCTAATTCCTGTTCTCTTTTACTAAAAGTCTTAACATTTCTACCCTATTTCAGGGGAACTACTGATCAAATAGGAAACCCTCTTTAATAGCACCAAACTCTTGAAAATAACCCCCAGATGTTTCATCACGTACTCCCCGTGTAAGCATCAAGTCTTAGCAGAAGGAGCTGCTTGCATGAAGAGGTTGACCAAGATCATGCAGCAAGTTAGCAGCCAACAAAACTCCCAGAAAACAAAAAGAGGTCAAGAATGCAAGAGAATGATGAAGTTCCTCTGTGCAGGTGATGTTAAAACTAGGAGACATCAGCATGGGGATGCTCAAGGCTATAATGAATTTCTCATTCCCCAGTGTTGCAAAGGAGGGTGCAGGATGAATCCCAGAGGTAGGATTCATGCCTTGTTCATTCAGAGAAGCTTAACTTCAAAGGCAAGGAGCAAAACGTGTATGTTTTCACCTCTGCCTTTTCTTACTGTACTTTCCTGCTCAATTCATTTTATATTTCTCCTAAGAGTTGGATAACAGGGTTGTTGATATATTGGCAACAGGAGAAAGTGAACTCAGCTTATAGAACATGACTTTTGAAGATGTCAGTGGTTTTTAGATAGATACATATAAATATATATACTTGTTCTTTCGGTTATCACTGAAATAAAGTTGTCCAAAGTTTGGAGTGTAGTGGGACCTGCAAGAGCTGAGAAAGCTCAGAAAAGATGGACAGACGTGACTATTTTTTTTTTTTTTAACTACCACAGCTCTAGTGAAACAAATCAAATACAGCTTTAAAACTTCCCTGCTTGAACTTCTCTTCTTCCCCTTCCCTCTCCCTGGGGTTTCTGTTTTAGAGCCCTTGAACTGATTTGTTGAGACAGATCAAAGTATAAAGTATTTCTCAGCTGGTCTTATTTCTCTCTCTGGATTGTAGTAGCAGGAGACAGGCAGCTCATTACAACTGGGAAAGCGCCCCTGTGAAACCAACTTCATTACAGCTGGTAAGAAAAAATAAGGTTCTGCTGGAGCCGTAGCTCAGTCTCACCATCACACAAGTAAATTATTTGAGAACGAATAAATAATGTCACACTGCTTCTCATTAGGGCATGAGGCTGAGCATTAACATGATGTTAAATACATCTGAACTGCATGGTTTCTGTCTGGTACTGCAAAGCCTTTGAAGTATATCTTGGGTTTGTCCAATTTCAAGCGTGTTTCCTCTGTGCTTGTTCCTTTTCTTCTCTGCAATTCACCAGAAAGTATTGGGTCTGGATATGTTTTCAGGGTGCAGTGAACATGTTTGTGGTTCTTTTTTTTTTTTTCTAAGAGGGCTTTATGGAGGCGTACTACAAAGCAGGAACAGAACCAGGCAGAGTCCAGGCTCGTTGGCTGTGAGAGCATCTCAGAGTAGGCAGGTTTGGAGGCTGCATGTTGCTGCAGACCATGCGAGTGAGCAGTCTTTCCACAGGCTTCCATCAGACAAGGGGCAGGACAAGCTTTCTGCTTTTGACCCCTGTCCTTTTCCTTCCCACAACTGATGCCATGGTTTGCTCACAGCTCTGCAGTCATCAGGGGCAAGGCAGTGAGAATCACAGCTCCATTAAGCAGCAGAGCTGGCTTGTGAAAATATTCACTGAAAGACTTTTCATCTCAAAAAAGTGGAAAGATAAGAAAGAGAGTGGAAATGACCCAACTAAGGCCACAGTTCAGTGGCAGGGATGAGAACAGAGTTCAGGTCTCCTGGCTCCTATGAAATCATGCCCAATTCTGAAATACCCTTGAGATGCACATGTCTTGACAGGTAAACTGAGACAGTTTGCCTTCAAGTTAAAGGCAATTCCAGAAGCAGTCCAGAATTGCCTTTGAGTGGAAAGGGATTCTCCTCCTGATGGTTTGTGCTTATGTTTCTGCTTAAATGCTGCATGATATGCTGTGGGCTCTTTTCCTCTCCTTTTCCTTCCCCTAAGACAGAAGAGATACAGAGAAAGATATGTCATGGTAGGGAAATGTACTACATGTCACCTGGTGCTAATTTTTTGAGTGGCAGGACTGGGGATTTTGGACAGGTATGGTTAGAGCACAGGAGACATCCTGGGCAATGAGACAAGAGGTACTGACACTGGAAGAAGAGTTAATCTGTCCTAGGTGTGCATTTAAAGCCAGTGCAGCTGTCCCACCTACCCAAACGCTAACCTTCGCTCAGGCTCTGCTTCAAACTCCCTTGAAGGGTAAGTCAAGATGTGGGACAGAAATGAGTTCAGATCCAGAGTTTGCCTGCTAAAGGAAAAGGTTGAGTGTGAATAAAAAAATATAAAGGGGTTTAAGACAGATTTCCAAAGCTGGGCTCGCTGCACTTTACATGGCTGCTGGAGAACAGGAGGAGAAGGGCTGGTGGAGCCTAGTCTATCACGTGGTAACCGTTTCTCTCTATGCCTCGGTGTTCATCTTGGCAGCAGCAGCCTGGTTTCTTAGTCTTGTGGTGTAGAAAAAGCAAACAGTCACTTACATGATGGAAAATAAGACACAGCTTCCTGCTTTACCTATGCAATCCCACGTGCTGATATTTTAATTAGTGTACCATATAGTGGGGCAATTTTTGGCAAGGTTCTTGCAAGATAGCAAAATAAAGCTGTCTTTTGACATCAAATGTACTGCACTCCTAGGTCGTTCAGAAAGGAAGGACCAACAAAGATGTGGTATGAACATACACTCCTGAAGAAGGGCTGAAAAACATCCCCGCCCCTGTCTCAGCACGCCTACTGTGAAATAAAATTTCCCCAACAAGGAAAGATTTGAAGAACATAAAGCACATCAAGTCTCCCGGGGAGGATGTATTTGAAAAATTGTGTCCCCGGTCTGCTCTAGTTTAAGAGCATGAGAGTGGGCTTATTGGGATTTCCTGCTCCTAATGTCACTCTTGGATAGCTCATTCATCTCACCTTTCCAGAATATTCCCGCATGGACACATACATCAGGGGTCTCTATGGGGCCAAAGTCAATGAGCTTTTGGGTGCATTTTAAGCATGAAATAACTAGGCAGAAATAAAATCATCATCAAGGTGAGTGGGGTTTTTTGGTGTAAATAGAAACCTAAGCATGAAACTGAAGGAAACATAGGTCAAAAAGGTCCTTATGTGTAAAAGAATCCTGTCCAAAGCACCGGGTCACCCTGTTGCTTTCATCCATGGATGACTATAAGACCATATAAACATTTTCTCCCCTGCCCCTGTGTGCATGGTTTGGAGCACTTGAGGTGACTGTAGCATAGAGAGATTTTAGCTGGTGTTAAACATGGACAGTGGAGCCTCTGTAGCAACAGAGGTTGATCCAAATTTCTGTTTTTCACAGTTGGTGTTCAGCTGGACACCATTTGATGTCAGAGGACACCACTTCAAGTAACTGCTGGGAAGTTTGAGGCTTGAAAAGCCTATACCCATTTTATCCATTTTTCTTTGTCCACAACCAAGGTAAGGACTGATCTGTATGCAGCACCCTGTAGTTTCCTGAGAAGTTTCTGCTCCACAAGCACTCCCAAAAAGGCGCTGAGGAAAGGAACAAAGATTTAACTAGCCGAAAATGTGACAGCGTCCCTCTGCACCATTGCTCAAATCTCACAGCAATGCTCCAAAATCAGAAAGATGTGGACAAACGCCTTATTCTCCTGTCATGCTTTTGCTTATGAACTAAAACTTTGATTAGATATACCTCATAGAGGAACTCGAAGAAGCACAAAGTCTCTAATCCACAAACACCCTTAAGAAATTTGGTATTATTTCAAGGGGACTTGGGCTTGATATGTTCTGATTAAGTCTTGGCTTAATCAGGCAGCAGCTGTGGATTACTTACAGCTATTCATGGTGGTGGTGGGCAGGTGTATGTAACAGGTCTTCCCAAAAGCCTTTCCCTCTCTCTGAAGGGAAAAAAAAAAAGCATTAATTAAGCAGAGTGCTAGGACCCAGTCCTGGTGAGTACTAGTTCTAGTTGCTTCTTTATCCTATAATGATGACAAGTTGTCACTGTTTTGGATCAGTTTTCATGTTGGTACAAGAAGGATAAGCTTTTCTTATGGTAGTGAACAGGGGTAGTGCATCAATCGCTTGGTTAATACTGTGAAATGCTTTGGAGGGGGTAGCATGTGTACTAGGGAGATCAAACTGTGATCAGTGGTACAAAATTCCTGCATGTTCTGAAGATCTTCCCTGTGTGTCCCCAAAGTTGTGCCCCTGACTTTTTGTCCTAGTTCCCTGGTTCACCTATTACATCTCTTTTTAGCCATCAATACAAAGTATTGCTCTAATCCTACTGTTTTGCAGTCTGACTTTCAGGTCAACCCTGTTTCCTTTGCCCTTGAGCTAATACACACTGAAGTTCCTGCCTTGTACAGACCCTACCTGCTTGTTCCCATTTACTTTGCCTCAGTCCAGCTGGTGGGCAGAGCAACCCTTGTGAAGGGCTGCTAATGTCTGCATAGATGATAAAAACAATACAGCTGTGATGGGCTGGTGGACTTGGCCATGTAGAAGTGTCTATGCAGGTATTTCTGGTAGGATGGGTACTCAACAGGACCTGTGACTAAGTCAGCAATATACATGCTTGAAAAGAATGAGTGTGCTGCCATTTCTAGAAATGTTTTTGCAATGGTGACCAGTAAAAACCTGCTATGATCTCTTTCATGAGCAATATTTGCTGCTTATTAGCAGTACCCTGAAGTTCTTTCCTGCTTGCTGGCTCCCCACAGAGTTATATGGGATTTTTTGTTTTTGGTTTGTTTTTTTTTTTTTCCTTCTTTTCAAAAGCCTTCTGAAGGCTGCATATCTTGGGTATCCTCAGCTTTTCACTGTAGGGAATGGACAAAGTGGAAGCAGAGCTTTCACTTTTAAGCACATATAGTTTTGATTTTTTTTTTCTGTGATTTTTACTGTATGGTAGCAGAGAGATTAGCAAAAGATATAAACAGGAATTCAAAGCTAGTTTTTAAAAAAAAAACCCAAACCAACAACCAAAATCATAACAGTAGATGGGACTATGCTCTGTTAAAGCTGCATGACTTTTGTTCTTTATTAGGATGTGTTAGATTGTATTGAAAAAAGAAAGGGAGGGGGGAGTGGCTCAGAAAGGCCACCACCTTGTAGCAGACCCATCCTTCAGGTAATATTTTCCAAACTTGCTGCTGCTTTTTTTGATTTAGGAAGGTGCAGCATCCTGTTCCTATATCATATGAGCCCTGTGGGTGCCCAATTATCCCATCAAATAAGAGTGTTAAGTTCCATAGTTAAGGGTGACCAGAGCTTACTGAAGTTTGTTGAAGGCTAAGGTGGAAGTGATTCAATGAAATGTAATAGTGCTGAGTAGGCTTCAGAAGATAATAACGTTATAGCTTGCATCCTTTCTAGAAAGGAAGAAGTGGATATGTGAGTCCTGATAAGTTGCATTTCTTTCTTTAAGAGCAGCATGGGAAAGAAACCACAGTTTCCTTGAAGTATAAGGAAGTGTTGCTGTGGTACTTTTGCTCTGTTGTTAGAGATGGCTAGGAAGTTTTGGCCCCAAGGAGTGCCAAGGTAACTGCAGGATGTGTTGATGCTCCCCATGCTTTGTGAGTGCCACCATAGAAGTAGCCCAATCTGCTTGTGATAGTCAGATAGGAGAACATTGGAAAGGGGGTCAGGGTCAAAAAAAGCTTTGGGGGTTTGTTTTCTGTCTTCATGTTGTCTGTGACCAAACACTTTGCTCCCACTGCAAAACAGCCCCTTCTTCATCAGCCCCATCTTCTGTCTCTGATAAAGCCCTCAGTAATTATGCTCCTTGGTGTATCGAGTACGGGCCTGTGCCTTGCTAGCGTGTGTGCTGTTGCTGATGGAGCATCCCAGCTTTTTCCCAATGGGTGAAGCCATGCAAAGCTAATGTCAAAGATGACAATTCACCCTGAAACACCAGGAATAGCGTTGCTTGAGACAACTGGCTGCTTCCTGTGTACATTAGATTGCAGCAATGGCTGCAGAATTGAGACTGCCAATCTATATTCACTGATTCCTTGTACCTACACTGCCATTGCATAGGCTTGTAAGTCCTGCTGCTGTGCACTTATGGATTGTGCAAGTCCCATGTGTTTCACTGCTTCTTGCAGGCAACCTGAATTATCAGGAACCAATAAATAGGAGGTATTCTGGCAGCTTTTTAGTTAATATTGCCTTTTCTTTCTAATGTTGCAGCTAGTAATTTCTTTACACAGTGGCAAGTTCAGTAGCTCCAGTGGGAGGTTGATAATATGCAGCCTCCAGTCTAGGCATAATTTTTGGAGACTCTTTTCTTGTTTTTCTGTTTTAGTCCAGAAGGCTTTTTTAAAATCACATGAAATGAAACGGTGGGGTTTTTGCCACATGCTGCTGTTGATGACCACAATTTTTATAGACAAACTTCTGGAAGAAAAACTTGATACTATTTTGAAAAAGGCATTATTGTCTCTGGTTTGCAAAGTCTCCTGAGCCTTAGATCCTGAGAGGCTGGGAGAATGTTATGGGGAAGGAAAGGGATATTTTTTCCTAGCCTTGTATTCTTCCGAGGGGTTTCCTGTCAGGCTCAGAGACAGAACTAAGTGCTGGATTGACTTTGCTCTGATTCAATACAGGCTGATTTTTCCTCTGGTCTCTGCAGGTACCAGGTTATTGTTTAACTGACAGCAAGATTTTTGTTCTAGGTGAAATAACGTGATAGGAATCTTGATCCCTACCCCTTTTGGCTAATATATGACTTTAATGCTTTCTTAATGTCGTCTTCTGTGCCTGTAGGGCAGATAGTAAAAAACATCTGAAACCCCATTTCTGGCTAGGCCCTTCCAAAAATTATTATTTACAAGTTCATGGATCTGAAAATTATTCTCCCAATACTACAGAATATCTTGTTTGGATAAAATAGCTGCACGGATGTTTAATAGCTTCACACATCCAGATTGATTAAGGTAGCAGCTGATAAAACAGGACTTGACCTATTTCAGACCTCATTGTATTTTTGCCCTGGGTAGCAAGCAAAAGTAATTTAGTTTAAATCGTATTGCTTTTTTCTCTCCCAACTTCGCTCCTATCCCTGATGTTCTATCCAATCGATAAAAGGGAGAGTCTCCAAACAAGATCCTGTTGAAACAGTGACCTTACAATTCAGCACCGTTCAGGTGGGTTTAATAGCTCAAACAATTGTTTCTCTGAGGTGCGTTGCCCCCATGAAGACAACAGAGATGCAGTTAGCATCGGGTTCAAAGACTTTTCTCACAGATACCAGTAGCAATCTGAGGAGTCACCTTTATACAAATTTGTACTGGGTGAAACTAATATTTGTCATTTTGTGTACTTGTTTTAAAGTGCTCAGAGGGGTTTATATCATGTTACTTAAAGTAATGTTGAACTGTAATGCTTTGCGAGGGCCTGAAGTATGTCCAGAGATTTCCCAAGAGACTCTGCTCACTCAAAAGTACCAATTCATCTGAGGTTGGACTGAGTTTCAGTTTGGAAAAAAAACCAACCCCACAAAAAACCCCAAACAAGCCAAAATCAAACAAACCTAAAAACCCCAATTAAACCCTCAAAACAAACACCACCACACCACCCTTTTCCCCCCAAACTGAACAGAGTCTCGTGAAAACAGGGGACTAAGGAACATGCCTTGAATTTCATCTTCAGATACATTTGGCCTAGAATTTTCAAACTGTGGGTTATAATAGAGGAAGTTGAAATAACAATGTTGTACTTTGCTATTTTGAACCGAGTAGCTTGGTCAGGACCATAAAATGAGGGAATTGAGTTTGGGTTTATTCCTTATTTTATGGCTTTTTTTTGGTTTTGTTGCTTGTACTCGGCTTTTTTCTTCTTTATAATTTTAAATCAGGTTTTGTGGAGTGCAGAAATATGGAGGTCCTGGAGTTCTGTGTATAAAGTAGTACTGTGTTTCTGCTCAAGTAAGAGGAAGAGATATCTAGGGCATCCAAAAGAGGATATCACGAAATGAAGGGCCTTCAGGTGGTTTTTCTCCTGGGTAAAGCTTCCCTTGTGAGGGTGAAGCAGGGAGAGACATAGCATCTTAGCATCTGGAGGGGGAATAAAGAATGGAGAAGGGGAAGTAGGTAGTTGTGCAGAACGTGATGGTACCCCAACCTCCTTTTGTAACCAGGAAATCTGCATCTGGGTGATGTAATTCAATGGCAAAATCTTCTTGTGGTGTTTTTGGTAAAGCAAGATGAACTTCTGGTGTTTTTCCTTCATAAAGCTACCTGGGGTCCTTCTGGATTTACTTTTGTGTGCCAGGTGGGAACTGGGGCTCCTTGTCATACATCTGTCCTATAAGAACTGTTGTTTTCTGTAAGTCAGCCATGTCATGACATTACGTATTATATATAGAAGTCATAAAGCAGAAAATTATAATCTTTTTTCTTATCCAACTTTCTGCCTTATAGAAAATGAGTATGTCTGTAATTGGGCATGAAGTACTTTAAATTGGGCCATCAAAGAGCCTGCATCTGTTGTTCTCCTTATTATTATTCATTACACATCGCAGCCACTGATGTTGTGTTTTCATTAATATTTCTATTAACTTTCCCCATCAATGCGATTAAAGATTCATTAATCTGAAGCAGAATAAAACAACCTGCCACCACCCCCTAAACTTGAGATCAGATCAAAACCATCCTTCATATAACGTTAGGTAAAAACTGATTCAGCCTTATAAAAAATGAAGTATTTCTGAAAACAGCTATGTTAGCACAGGATTAGCTGTTCAAATGGTCAAGTCAAACAAGACATAATCAGGGTTAACTTTATACCTTCTCTTCATTTCACTTCTGCATTTGTGATTTCACAACCCTTTAGATGGGAGTTTAACTTAGTACCAATTATCTTGTACCAATTATCTATGTATTTAATTTGGTCATGTAATTGGCAGACATTTCCAATTTAGCTTATTTTTTATATGCTAGCTATTTCATGTAGCTGAAGGATTTTTTTATTCCCCTTTTTATGGTCTTTTAAGAAATATGTGTGAGCCCTCCTCCCTCCGATCTCTTTCTGATTGTTGTAAGTTTCAAAAGTTTCAAGCAGCTTGTAAAGAATAGGAAAAAGGATGGAAATGTAAGTTAGAATGCCTCTAGACACAATGTTTTTATATAGATTTAATAATTGTAAATTTTAGGAACCCATTGATGACTGTAAATCAGCATTATTTTGTTATTCAAAAAACCACTAGTGACTACCCTAATATTAAGCCACCTTGACAGAAGGGAATACAGAATAATAAAGGCATGGCAATAGACTCATGTTTAAACCTACCTTTTCCAAAATATTCCACACTTTCTGTCAAGCTAACTTCATAGAATTGTCTTGGTTGGAAGGGACCTTTCAGACCATCAACCTAACCTGTCAAAACCACCACTAAACCATGTCCTGAAGCACCACATCTACCTATCTCTTAAATACCTCTGTGGATGGTGACTCTACCACTTCCCTGGGCAGCCTGTTCCAATGCCTGGCAACCCTTTCCCTGAAGAAAGTTTTCCTAACATCCAATCTAAACCTCCCCTGTTGCAACTTGAGGCCAGTTCCTCTTGTCCTATCGCCTCTCACTAGGAAGAGGTCAAGCCCCACCTATCTACAATCTTCTCTTCAGGTAGTCATAGGTCTCCCCTGAGCCTCCTCTTCTCTAGACTGAACAGCCCTGGTTCCCTCAGATGTTCCTCATATAATTTGTCTTCCAGTCCCCTCTCCAGCCTTCTCTGGACACCCTCTAGCACCTTCAGCTTCATACTTTTTGGGAATTGGTAAAAGGATTCACATGAGAAAATGTCCTTTGACTGAGGGTCTTCTGATGCTTTCTGAGTCCTTCCATGCTTCAAGAACTGTCTTCTAGTCTGTACTCGGTTACATACTCGCTCTCCTTGGCAGCAAAGCTTATAAGCGAAGGTAGTGATGATCATAACCCTCCCCCATGTGACTTGGTTTTCTTCACAGTAACCAATATTTAGATTTAACAAGATTCACGCTTCCCCTGGAAAACTAATTTTAATTAATCTGGTGTTGGGTGCCAGACCAGAGATGGGTTAAACTGTGTGCATTGGGAATAAGTTTGCTGTCCAATTTCCTAGCTTTTCTTTCACAGCTGGGAAGAGCTAGAGAAGCTGCTGTTCATAGAGGAATTTGGGCAGGGATGTGAAAGACATTTGGCCTAAAATCTGCTGGCGATGTTCTACCTGTTTTATGTGCTTTTCCAAAATAGGAATGTGTTAATTAAATGACTTAACCCATGTTCTGTACAGGGTGAAATATGTGGGTTGTCTTTTTGTCTGAGACCCATGAGAATGCAATACTTCTTTCCATGCACAACAGAAATGAGGGAAGCACAACAGAAATGAGGTCATATATATAATGCATCAACCTGAAATGGCAATATTACAGGGAGAAGCAAGCCTGTATTTGTGCCATAGCTGCATAAGAAAGCCAAGAGAGAGTGTCTCAAGATTGTTCTGGATCAGTACAACCTAGCTTTGAGCTTTACTCCACTCAAATATTTTTATGTGTTTAACGGGAGCTACATGTATTCAGGGGAACAAAAAGCTAACCAGACCTTATCAAGGATGTGCTTCTCTTAGAGCTTCCTGACTTAGTAGAGTCCACTTCTGAAGCCAGGACTTCCAAAGGGAATTCAGTGAAGTTGCTTAAAAGATTCTAGTAATAACCTGCTGCTGCCAATAATGGCCTGGCTAATACCATCCCCCTGTACCAATTTCCAGGCAGCTCAGTGCACAAATTAATGCTAAGTGGTCAGCAACTGATCTCTTGCATTCATTGTCACTCAATGAATGAGCCATGGGGTATCCTTGGTGCCTCTGAACAATCTGTGATCAGTCAGTCCAGTCTGTGTATGGACTATCCTTCCTGGGAACAGATATCTCCAGGTCCTGTGGTTGGTATCAGCCCATTTGATACAACATTTTAAAAGGTGAACATTGTGGTTTGAGAGAAGAATACGTTTTATTTACTGTAAGGTGAAACTGAAGAAAACTTAAGTCTATCAGCAAAAACAAGTGAGACAAAGGCAGGCTTTATAGTAATGTATTCTGCAAATTATCTTCAGTTTCATCCAACTAAAAAGCTCTGCAGCTGTCATCCATCTTCCTTGCAAAGCTTCAGATATTGTTTTGGATAGTGTTTTCATCAACTAGGTTTGGGGAGAAGCCTCTGCTACTTTCTCCTTGGAGAGACAACTTAATCTTTCAGTTTGTAATTCATAAAGACAATATGTAAGGCATCAGGAGGAGGTGAGGGAACTTCTTGTTTCTTGCACTTTTTGTCCCATGGTGTGCTTATTGTCCCTGCTTAATTTTGAAAGAAGATAAATGCTGTTGACTTCTGGATACGTCTGTGTAGGGCCATCTTCTGGTCAGGCAATAAATAAAACTCTTATACTGAGTTAATTCAGCATTCTGACTGGCTGGGCAGTGACTAGGCAGTAAGCATCATATTACACAGATAAATAAGTGAAAGCAGGGCATGCTCGGTGTTTTTCTCTCTTAATAAAAGATAGATATCATTGTGGTCCAACAGCTTTGAGGTGACAACTTCATCACACAAATTCTTTAGCAGGGTGATTTTTAGGGATACAGCAACTTTGACATTTGAGGCAGATGTGTCTGAATATCAAATAAAACATGCCACGTGCAAAAAAACCCTCAGTACCAGAGAACACTTTTGAGTCTTGGATATTTGAAAGGCTGTTAGAACCAGAAGTTTTAAACTGTGTTGACTGAGATCACATTCTGTCCATTTTGTTCCTATTTACATGCACTTTGGGAGGTCCAGGGTTGTGTTTTGTATAAATACTATTTATATGTCAATATTTTGAGAGAAATGAGACATGCATACTGGGAGTACTCAACTGAAATTTTGTCAGTCTACTTGAGTCAGTTAAGCACAGTAGACTTGGAGGAAAGTTTGGGGTTTTTTAAACCTAGACTGTACCGTTAATGGCCAAGGAGAATTGTCTGGAAACTTCTCCATTTCATCATAATTGAGTACTGGAGGAAGGGTTATGTGGACTAAGTCTGGGTAAGTGAAAATGCCAGATAAGTTATTGTTTTATATTTATATTCAAGGTTTTAGTTGAACTGATGCCCGTGGGTATATCTGGCGCACAGGTAGAACACTCTAAAGTGATAAGCTATTAAACTGGGAAGAACAACAGCTTAAGACAGAATTGAAGAGATGAGATGCATACAAAATTGTTTACAACTCTGAGGAAACATCTAACACTTGCACAATGAAAAGTGAAATCACAAATTTTAAGAGGCAATATTGCAGTCAATAGAAATATTGGTTCCCCAGGAGACAAATCAGTGGGAGTTACCTGTATTGCTCTGCAGAGAATGTCTTTCTAGTCTCTTGATATTTATGAGGAAAATGCACATGTCCAACTGTGACCCTTTTAACAAGAGTATGTGCCTGGAATTACGTGCTGTCTAAACCCTGTCCGGTCCATTTAAGTCTCATGTTGCTCACATTCTGACTATGTAAATGTTATGGCATACAAGACGGCTGCACCAAAGTTTAATGAATGTAGGGAAGGAGTCTGACTCTTGGAGCAAAGAGGCAAGGAGGGCAGCACAGACTGTTGAGAGGTATGTTGATGAGAATTGCAGTGTATGGCGAAGCCTGGAAGTTCACACTGACTAGAAACGATCCTGTCTACGAATTAAAGGGTTTTGAGGTCAATATCCATTTGTTGGTGTGTGTAGCTTTGCTGGGATTGATTGCTTTTCAGTGAGGAGCTGCAAATGAAAAAAAAAAAAAAGCTGCTATCTGACTTACTGCAGAGTTTTAACAGAAAGTGAAAAACAGTCTGGAAAATGCTGCATCTTTTATGTATGTAAACTTGCCTCCACACCCCCATGCTTATCCACACAACCTTCTTAGGGTTTTAGTAATCCAATACCTAAACAATTATGTAACTTGTAAGTGCAGCATAAATCATCCATTTTACAGCACAAAAGGACTTATGATTTCACAAAGATTTTTTTTTTTTGTAATTTCATCAATCGAAAGCAAATTTATCCAACTCATTAAGTGAACTGACCCCTGAAGGTTAATGTAGAGTTTCTGAAAGTGCCAGAGCAATGGAGGAGGGCAGTATCAGAGTACATATGGCATGTGCAACAACTTACTGCCTCTGTCTGGAGAGTGCTGTGGGATGGGATTCAGTGGGATGATTTCCTTGTTTTTTTCCAGCACCTCCTGAATAACAGAATAGCTTGTGCTCCAAACTATAACCCTGGTGGTAGTAGGCAGTTTCTCACTTATTCTTCGAAGAGCCATACATCTGAAACCTGAGGAGTGATACTCATTACAGGAAAACTCATCATTTGGTGAACATGGAAGAATAAAGCATGCCGCATGTGAAATATCAGCTGCTGACTGCCTGTGGTTAACAGGTCAGTGGCAGCATACAGGGAATCTTTCTTCTCCCAGCTAATCAGTTCTAAGGTGGTGCAATTTTACTATCTGCACAAACTTAACCGATTTGTCCAAAGAGGAGGAGTAGCAAGCCAATGCATGTGCCACACGGTGGATATTTCATTACAGGCCCAATGATAACTTTCTATGCAGGACACATTTTGTTCAACTTGAAGTTGTCTGACTCATTTGATGTAAGATAGCAATGATTATCCGCCCTTCATGTGGGAAGCCTGTTGGTATAGAATATGTATGTTACCTACCCACTTGTTCCTCTAGCCTCAGTACCACTAAGGATACTTCTGGATCTTCCATGTTGCAGAAAGGAAGAGGTAGAGAAAGGGTTAACGGTTAGTATGTAGCACCTCCTTAAAAGTTTGCTGCCTCAACTCAGTTTGCAGAGAGCAGGAGGTGGTGTGGGAGCAGTCCGGATGCAATCTCCAGCTGTTTGAAGAATTCCTGCCGTCAGGCATATACCTGAGGTCTGAAGATAGGCTTTGTAAAGTGCACTTCATGTTGATCTGTTTCACTTAGGCTGATGTTCAATGCTGACAACAAGCTGCTCTGTAGTATCTCCTGTTGTTTTTGCAGACAGCACCCTTAGGACTGTATAAATGGCAGCAACAGGGAAAAAAATTGATAGCATCATTATTCTCCGAGTTTCTGTTGTTGTTACAGAATTTGGAGAGTCAGGAGCACTGGGACTCATAAAAGTGTCTTTGATTATTAGTTCTTATGATTATATCTCTTTTTTTCTGTGTTGGAAATGAGCTGGGATCCTGAATGAAACATGCATTTAAGCTGACGGAATTTTCTAGAGTTTACGGAACGCAAGCTACAAAATGATGAATCGGTATAATATGTTTATCTTGAGTATTCATGAGATAGAAATATTTGCTTATTCCACAGTTAAATAAACAAAATCAGAAGTGACTTAGAACCGAATCTAATTCCTAGACAAATCTTACAGGGCTCAAAGTAAGGAGCAATGTTGAAGAAACATTTTTCTTTAAAACCACTAAAAAAAGTTACTGTTTCTCCCCCCCTAATTTAGAAACATGCTAACACTTTCTTCAGGCAAAATCCAAATGTAAAAAATGCACCTACCTGCTTATGTTTCCAAATGTCACAGCTATAGTTCAAGCTAGCTTGTGATGATGCACTTGCTGGCCAATATTGCTGCTAGCATCAGCATAACTGGCTTGAGAATTTTATTTTTTGCTTGCAAAGTATTTAGGTAAAGTGTATAATGCTGAGCAAGCTACCAAATCTGATCCTGAAGATGGAAAGCTTTTGTTTTTAACTTAATTGCATGGAGATGGAGCAATTTCTAAAGGGTAAAATAGCTGCCCTGTGTGATGTGGGACTGGCCCTGCTGCTTGTTGGCACCTCACATTGTCCATACAAACTTGAGATACCAGATGACATATGGGCTCTAACTAAAAATTCTATGAGCACAGCATGTGTTATAACTGTGTTTCAACTTTCTATATGTGCACTCTTGGTCACCAGGAAATATGAGGTATTTTAGTGTTGTCTAACTTAGAAGAGTATATAGTTATATTACCTTGCTTCTTCTGTACCTGTATAGTGCAAAGGTAGTTTATCAGATCTTGGTAAAAACTATGTTTTTAACTCCATTATTCAGGGTGCTTTTTTCCCTTTTTTTCCCCTGAGAAAGTCTTGGCCTAGCTGCACATTTATTTCCAGCCCCCATCTTGCTGAATGTTCAGGTTTTGTCAGTAAAGTCCTTTCTGTAACTGAAGAAAGTCCGAAAGGCAAATCTCTTCCAGGCCTGCTTATGCAAAGGAAAGCAGTTCAGATATTCTTGCCTTTGTACCAAAAGGAATGGATCTGAAACCAAAACTGGATTAAGTATGTCCCTAAAAGGCAGTTAATTGTCTATGGCACAGAACTAGTCTGCTGTGCTGCTGAGACACATGTGCCTTTCTGCAAAGCAGTGGTCAGGCTTGTGAGAACCAGCTTGGAGAGCTTTTGTGGCATGTTAGAGATGTATCTGTAAAGACAGATCCATAAATTTGGAGTAAAGCTATGAAGTTCCATTGCTGCCTGTCACCATAGCTTGCTAAAAATGGCACTCTCTTAGGATGATTGTGTAAACAGTACTGATTGAGCAAGATCTTCTCAAGCTGTAAGTTTATTTGTGGTCCTTATATCTTAGGCTCATGTAGTCCTAGCAATCTTTACTTGGAACCAAGCTCTTAATGGTCAGCAGTGGGGTTTGGAACCAAGTCAGCAGAACCTTAGCTCCACACTGTAAATGAAATGGATGTTGCAATGTGTCCCATGTTTCAGTGAGGTATCCATCAGAATGAAAGCTATTGACATATATTACTGGTGAATACATTAATTATAATTAAATAAGAAAGATGGACAACTGATTGCAAATCTTATGGCAAAGTATGGTAATTGCCATTGCTGTAGATGTATAGAAGGTGTCTGGAAGTGCTGTGACTAGTTCACACACTTTTAAGGACTTCGTGTTTAAATGGAGAGAAGGGACTTTTTTGACCAAGGAAAATAATAATTAAAATATTTTTTGTTGTCTGCTGCAAAGGGAGCAGGTGGGTAAGTTGTTATAAAGGCTGTGCAGAAGTTGCCCTTTATTATGTGGTGTCAATTGAAGGCCAAGGCGGTATTTCTGCAGGAGTTCATTAGAAAGTGTTTAGTAAAATGATGCTTCTTGAAGAAATTCCTCTAGCTGAGGAAGGTCAGTTTAAAGGGGAATTATAAAGTATCTACAGTGACTGTGTATGTTTGAGGGGAGAAACTACACAACAGGAGTTTCTCAGAAAAGGGAAATGAGAACTACAGTAGCAAAGACATGAATGAGCCAGACTATAGCATCTGCTACAGACTTGTTCCCAGAGTAAGTCCCAAGGGTGCTAAGAAAGTCCCTGTTAACCCTGAGGGGTACAAGGCAGTCTTTCTTGACACATAACCTGAAAATTGCAAATATTTTGGGAAATGGTGCTGTAGGGCCTCAGACAATTGTCCTGCTTGGCTCAAGGTAACACGGTGGCTGCTGTGGGAAGGTCCTTTCAATGGCTGTCATCTCATTGTCATCAAACCGTAGTGTAAGAATTAGATCATACCAGCAATGAAGAGGCTGGGTAAGAGATGTTGTGATGTGGTGCTAGTTGTGCTTCAAGATCAGAGTGGAGAAGTACTGCAGAGGCATTTCTATGTGGAAACCCCAGGGAGGATGCAAGGTGCTAGATGAGAAGAATACAGCTGAGGCAGCTCCCTTGCAGGGGATTTAGTATGATTGGCAGTGCTTGATGAGTGTGCTTGATGTCTGTAGCTCACCACAGGAAAGCCACTCAGAGGTGACAACATGGAAGGTTTTGTGCAGTCTTTCACTGCTCTCTTTGAGTGCCCAGCTGCTGCTTGACCTCACGGAGGGGACTATGTGGCCCACTGTAGCTTGGGTGTTTGTATGTGTGCTTTAGGTGCTGAACTGCAGCCTTGGTGGGTGGGAATTGGACTCTGCTGGGATCACAAATGTGGTTTTTTAAAAGTGGTTCTGCGTAAAGAGCTTTTGTGCAGATTATCAAAAGTATAGCAAATAATTCCTAAACTAAAAGCTACAACTCTCCATTTGAAGGGAAACTAAATAAGAATTGGGTCCTGTGAAAGCCTTTTCCTTCCTTTGGATGTTTAATTTTTTTTTTCAGGCTACAAAATAGTATGTGGACAGGGTAGATTACCCTTGTCTGATTCCTTCTTTTTTTTATTAGGAAGATGCAAAGTCAGATATCTGATCAGCAATATTAGGATTTCCCACTGTGCTCCAGAAAAAAAAAAACACTGCTGCAAGCTTGGGAAAGCTGTGTTCTTTCAACACTGACCACAAGCCCAAGCTCTTCTTGTAATTCACCATTATGAAGAAAGCCTGGAGTTCTCTGGTGACTTTATTGTTCTGCTTCGAAATGAAAGATAGTTAACTGTTTTCTGCTTAAAGGGGCAACATCCTTCATACACTTCTTGTTTGCTTTTCAAAGACTGGGTCTCATCTATCTTCACCCTGATACATTAAGATAGTAACTGCAGCTCAGCAGGTTAGTAACACAGGGGAAAAGGGCTGCCTGCCTTGGCTGTGATTGTTGTCTTCAAAGTGGTGCATGTCTCTTCCAATTTTACACCAACTGAAGTTCTTGGATGTTTTTATCATCTCAGGGAGGGAATCCTTGTTCCCACATATTTACCTCTTGATTGGTAGTGGGAGTTGTTGGTTTGCCTTCTCTCTTGTGAGCAAATGAGAGTAAGAGTGCAATTATTACTAAACAAGGCCAAACACTTTCCTGTACAGGCCCCTTGATGTATTTCTTTCTCTCTTGTGGTAGGATTTCTACACTTGACCACATTAACCGTTTGCTTTGCTGTGATCTGGTGACTGATTTATTGACATTACAATCAAATAATCACCAGGAGAATCAACGTAGAGTACTCCAGCAGAAACAGTATTTAATATGTCAGTTTTTGTTAAGCAAGACTGATTATATAGTTAAATACTTGAGTAAAGCATTCCACAGAAAGCATGCTAGTGCCTCAGTGAATAGATTTAAAAGGTTAAAGTGAGTGTAAAATAAATAAATAGATAAAAAGGGAATGGCCTCATGCTGCGAAAGAGGGGAACAATTCAACTTGGGAGGTACAGAAGGCTTCCTGCAAGCAAGTCTCCTTGGTGTCCCATAAAGTAAAACTCGTGCCGTACTTGGGCTGGGTGTTGTCTCTATGCACAAGCTGGAATTTCATGAACAATGTGAAAATCCTACCAAGAACAGTGCCCAAGGAGGCATATAAAATGTGGGAGTGAGCAGCATTCTTTAAAATAAAATAAAAGTTTTAATGGGATAGCATCCAATAAAACTAACAAAATAAGTCACGTAATTTAGCTAAATTAGGATCCATCTCTGAATCAACATTTGGAGGAGTCTCTCAGTCTCCACTTACAATAGCAGGAATCTAGGGAGATTAGGTTGTCAGAATAGTGATTTTTTTTAATTTCTTTTTTCCCTGTCCTGCACTGGCAAGGAATACAAGAATGTAAAATTGGGATTACCCCATCACAATAAAAACTCTGAAGGATATTACCAATTGGAGCACCCTAAAAGAAAAGACAAGACATGTTTAATGTCTGGGAACAACTATGGAATCAAACTAATGTTTCTTGTATGCAGGCACCATGCTTGCTGGATTTCTGCATGTCCATGGAAGCACAGTGAGATTCAGATATGTCTAGGGATGCTTCTAATGCATAGAAGTTCCTTATGTTTATCTGATATGGGATATATACCATCAGAAAACAGATTTACAGTCAGCTAAGGGTCAGGAACTGTGGATGGTCAGGCCCAGAAGACCCAAACAGCCTGACTCTTCAAGCCATTGGATCCTACTCTGTATCAGAGCAAATCTCCCCTCTAATTTTCACTGCTGTGGTGGTATATTATATTTTTAAAACACTAAAGAAAACCCTATCCCACCCAAAGTTTGTACCATCGCTTTGAAGTCAAGATATTTTCTCCCACTAAAGCAAAATCCTATCTTTGAAGATAGCCGAAGAGAGCTAGGGTTCTAAATTTCACTTTTTACTAAAGATAGGAATGATGATCATCTTTCTGAGATTTCCTTAACTAAGAAACTGGGCTCCCAGGTTGGATGGAAGGATCCAGTATTTCTGTGTACAGTAATCAATGCTGAACTGGTGTTCTTTACAGCATCAGTTCTGGGAATCCCATGGCTGCTACAACAACAACTCCAGCTATCAAACCAGTCCCATAGGTAATCAGCCTCTCCCCTATATCATGTGTTGGGTTTCTTTTTAATTAGAAAGAAAATGCTGTTTCTTACAAGCAAGAGGCTTCTGTCATTAGCATTGTGTGTCTGTCTGGGCATTTGGTCCCAGATTAATTTAGAAGCTGAAGCAGGAGCAGTCTCACAAGCGAATTGAGATTTTTCCCCTGTCATCATGAAAGATCAGTACTGCTCTAAAACACTTTCAGGAAGGTCCCACTTTGAAATGGCCTTTAATACCAGTGATTTCTAATGGGATGTTGAAATATGACAACCAGGAATGTGTGCAATGAGTTCTGAAAGTCTAATGACAGTCTAACATTTATCTTTTGTGTTGCTAATCTCTTCTGCTGCCCGGAGATTAGTTTTCAGTATGTTGAAATAAAAGCTCATTCACTTTTTCAGGTCCCAAAATTATACAGATGGAATGTAGGTCCTGCTTGCTCTTTTACTTCTCTGGGTACCTTAAGCTGAAGCTTACTATGAGGGTTTTTTTTTTGCCTTCTGTGCTGTTTTTCTGCCACTTTTGTTCCCCTGTTACCTCTTTCAAATGGCAGACTGCTGTGGATCCACCTCAGCTTCCACAGTTTCCAGCTTACTTTGATCTTTCCTGTTTATATCTGCCCGTATTCCTGTATAGTCTTGCCTTTATATGGCAAAATCTACCCCACTTCTGAGCTCTTGAACCATGCTGACCACCAGTAGACACCCCCTAAAACAGCGTGTTTTTCCCAGGACCCACTGGAGTGCCAAATATTGCGTCAGCATATCTGAGAAAATAGGGCCTTTTGCTCCTTGCTCATCCGAATGTGCTTGTGCCTTCCTCTCTCTTGGGATTCAAGTGAAAAGGGGTTAAACTGAAACTACAGTGGGATTATAGCCTGTCTTGCATAACATTGGCTCTGCAAACCCATGTTATGCCATGATTAAAATGACAGTACTACTAGGTTGAGGAAGCTAACAACACTGTGCTTAGCATACAGCTCAGATTCTTTGTGTTCTCTATTTAGATTTTGTTCAAGTAATATCGTCTTCAGATGTTTGGTTTCATTTGTCACTTGGTGTAGATTAATGACACAAGCTCCAAATAATTTTATTACCTACTACTGTGTATTGGTGCTAATGAATTATGTTATTTCTGCACCATTATGTGTTATCGTCCTTCAGTACAATTGAGACACAATATATGGGTACTTGAAAGATGTCCTGCCACTTCTTGCAGCTTGAACTGTATTTTATTTCCATGGGTTTAGGTCTTAAACTTTCCTTGATTTATATGGCTCATCTGACATACATTTTAAAGTCCCTGAGTGACTGCCTAGGAGCTCTTTCTTTTGAAAAAATACAGATTATGAAACATTTAAGACAGCGTCCAGACTTTCCAATGTATTTCCATCAACTCAGTGATGAAGAAATGCTCTCATTCTCAGAAATGGATTTTGGAATCTTTCACTAGATATGTCTGGAGACCTATTCTAGAGCTGATGTGCAAGGATATATATTTTAGGGACTGTGAAGCCAATTGGATTATCCAATTGAAAGATCGCAGGGAATCTTTTAGATAGCTAAAAACCTGAGAATGAACCAAGTTCATTTAACTCAAGTGTGACCTTGTTTTTCAGTTCAGATATCCTGTACTCTTTCCTGCTGCTTATTGTGGAATACGCTAACAGCTCTTTGATCAGTAAACTGGAACTTAAGTTAAGCATCAGTTATCTGGTGCTTTTTGTCATTATGACCCCTCATGCCAGGAACCACATTTTGTTTGTGATCTGTATGTATAACAAAAGACCTTTGTTCTGCATTTACATTGGTATGAAGAAAGGGAACTAATTCATGGGCACATAAAATCACTTAACATCTGCAGTCTTACTGGTCTATAATAAGAAGAATCTGTTATTTTTACTGAGGTTGTGGGGAGAATAGTAAATAAATGACACTGCTGCTGTAATAACTGTCTTGATTTGTTTTGTTGTAGTTTACTGTCCTTCAGAATGGTATCATTTGAGCAATATTGCTAGTAAGAAATCAATGTGCTCAGACAATTACCAAAATAGGGCAGTCCCATAAGATTTGTTGTGGTGGTAGTCATAAATAGAATGAAACACTATCTGTAGAAGCAATAAGACACTGCCATGAAAAGCCTGGCTAATTATGTTTCCCTGCAATTTCGGTTGATAACACTACCTCAATAGGTATTAGACTTCAGAATGAGTAAAGTAATTTGGGTAAGGGAGATGAAGTCAACAGAATTTGCTAGGTTATGAGGTCATGTAGGGCTTGTATTAATTTTAGGTCTGCTGTCAGATGCAGTATCAGCCAATATTAGCAGGGGGTTCCTCAAGTGAATGTAAATGATCTCATTCAATTGGGAAGGGAGGTGGGGGTAGTGGTGGTGTTTTAAGAAGGTGAACCAGGTAAATCACTAGCTCAACTAGTCAAGCTTCTGTAAATGCATTCTTACCTGTGATCTTAGGCTGCGTGCTAGTAATAAGGTTTGGGTTTTAAGATGGGTGATTTTTATTTTTTTTTTAAATTCTATATGTTTGCAGTATAATTTGAAGTGGTAGATTTTTTTTTTCTACAACCAAAGCAAATATGGTTGTTAGGCACTGGAGCAGGAATCTGGGAGACAAGCTGTGTCCTGTCTCTTAGCTGCTTGTTCCCTCCTAACTGGGGTCTGTAAGGGGCTTTTCCTCAGGACTTATCATTTGCAGCATCAAGCTTCCCTTCAAATTTGCAGCTTAACAAGATTTGGGTTCTAATTCCTGACACTTTCAAACTCATCTGACCTTGCAGGAGTAGTGTGTGCACATGCTATTTCTACTAGACTCCTTGTGTTTGAGGAACTATCAGGCAGCTTCACCTAAACTTGTAATTTTTTGAGAACACTGAAAGTTCTTTAAGTTCTTTTTATTAGCAAAGGTTTACAGACCCAGACATGAAGTTATTAAAGAAAATTTTTAACAAGTGAATACAGGAATTAGTAAAATTCTATGACAATATTTAACAGCAATTCTCATCTGTGCTAACATCCTAACTTTCTCACTTGGGGTCTCAAAGAAAAGGCTTGTTAATCAAGACTTCTCTTAGTTCTTTTGTCCACCATCTGTTCTGATGCTTCCCAGAAGTCAACCTATACTAACTGAGTATCTAGCACTGCTGGCTAACCAGAACAATGACCTTCTGGACTCCATGCTTCTTTTTGCAAGACAGCTCACTTGCTCTTCCCTTCATATGCTTATTTACTTTCTAGTGCATTCATCCAACAAAGTATACATTTATAGACTTTATAAACTGATTATCATGACTCATCTCTTCTCCCTTTTCCCAGTAGAATTTTCTTCTTTCTTTGCTCTGGTTCCAGGTGGTTTGTTTCTTGATACATTACAGGGTTTATTTAAATGACTGTATGACTTGATGATCCTTATGGGTACCTTCCAACTCAGAATATTCTGATCTAAATGATTGGTGAAGTCTTTCAACAGGATTATAATGACCTCAGAAAATGAGCTGATGCGTCTGGAATACACATTGCCACACGTAGAAGTTTGTCTTTGAACGTGTTACTCCCTTTGTGATGTATCTCCCCATCACCTACATATGCTTAACCTTGTCTTCTAGTGAGAATTGCTCTTCATTCCAAGAAATCCTTGAAAGGCTGAAGGAGGTTCAAAGTGAAAGGAATGATTTTAAGAGTTATTTGGTCTAGTGCTACAGAAACCTGGTGCTTTATGCCCAAGCTGTACATCCATGCAATGATTAAAACATTTGTCATAACCTGACAAGGTCGACCGCTCCAACCATTTGATAATACCTACTTTTCCAGCTCACCTCTACTGGTTTTCAGGAGAGGATATTACACTGGTTTCAAACAGCAGCATGATTCTTTAAAACTTGCCTTACATTCCTGCATAGCCTGCTGTGAAATGGAAGAGGGAGGAGGTAGAAACATATCATCCCCCTTGGCCTTTTCTGTGGTTCTATAATCTGTGATGATCACAATATATTACAGCAATCTCTAAAACAGCCTTGCTACTGAAATACCATCATGTTAAAACAGGGGCTATATTCACAGCTGTGAGCTCATGGGTTTTTAAATTCTCTGAAAGTAACAAGCAAACTGTATAATAGAACAGATTTAGTGAACTTCTAATTTTGTACTGGAAATGGTTATTACATAGTTTAATCCTAAATGCAAGATTAAAGAAATCTGTAGTGAATTACTTAATGTCAGTACTACATAAATCAATAGAATACTGCAGGACTTAAATAACTGTGCTTAGTTGTGCTTTTGTTTTCTCTTAGTCAGGCTCTGCTTTGGTTTCTCTGGGAATGTATCCACATGTGCATGGAATATACCGAATTTCCTTTTTCCAGGGACATCAGATGTTCGTTCTTGTTCCTTTCAGTTGTCCAGCATTATATGGCCCCTTGATTTTTTTCCTTCTTTCTGTCTTGTCTTGCATAATGGCAGTGAAGGTGAAGTTTGGATTCAAATAGGAAATACCTTACTGTACTTTGTGTCTGAAATGTCAATATTATTCCCTTGAATACACTCTTACATGTTTACATTACATGTCTGCCAGGGAAAAGTTTTGTTGACTGGGCGGTCATCTCCTCTCTTTTCCTGAGCATTGTCAGTTCAGGTTCAGTTTCAGCTGGACAAAGAAACAGCCAAGATTTTAAATCCACAAAGAATGAGAAAGGAAGGAGAGTAGATTAATTACATACTTTTAAAAGAACTTCTAAGGTATATATCAGAAACAGCTTCCTGTTGGAGAGGTGGATATGAAATAGGTGGTTAAAAAAAATAGTGATAATGGGATGTCTAGATAAAAACATGTTATCAAATTCTGATTTTAAAAGCCCACCCTGAGATGATTCTGCACCAATCTGGCCAAATGGATCATTGAGGGGGTTCAAGGGTTAGATGTTTCTAACCTTTATTTTAAAGTCTTTATATTCCATTACTACTAAAAGCAACAGGAGAACCTGCAGCGATGCCTTCCTTGTGAGCAAGGGCGGCTGACTCTGGAAGCTAGGGGTGGGACAGCAAAATTCAGGGTGCAACATAGTACTGGCAACTGCAAAGTACTCTACACCCCCAGCTCTGCTGATGCCACTGTTTGTGGGGTCATGTTGTGAACCAGATGGGGAAACAGGATTGAACCTGGAGAGGGAAGAAGAGAGCAAAAACTGTATCTTGCCTGCTTCACTGTGGCTGCCCACTTGCTCTAGCAGTGATAGGCATAACTGCGGGACACAGAAATGGTGATGGCAAGATAGAAAAAGCAGTAGGGAAAGATGGAAATTGGTTCTATGGTCAAAGGAAGCCACACACAAAGAAGTAGAAAAAGGGGAGGAGAGGGGAGAGATGAAAAGGCATTTATTGGGGCTGAGATGGATGTTTAAGACAAAGATAGGAAGATACCCAGAATTTATTTTTTAGAGGAACTTAAGGAGACCATAGTAAGTGGATGTGAAAGAAGTGAATGGATAAAAGAATGACCATGGACCTAGGAGAATGCTGGTCAGAGCAGAAATGAAACAGCAAAATCAAATTACAAAAGGGATTCTGGAACTGGTTAACATAAGCTTTACATTATATACATATACTATATGTACTAGTGCAAATATACACACGTACTGCTAGTTACAAACGAGAAAGTGTTAAAAATCCCTTTTTCCTGTAACTGGTACCTCTGTTACTGAAGGCTTGATTTGAGGATGTGATTCTGAATCCCTCTTTCCCTTCTGATTCATTCTTTGAGACTATCTGTTCTTTGTTCTGCTCCAAGTCTTAGCATTGAATCCCACTCTTAGCCCTAAATCCTCTTCATTTGATGTGGTCACTTGTGAAGTTCTGACTGGTGGCTTTAAGGTTTTCACATCCAGCTATCTTATGAAAGACATTCTCCTTATCCAATCTATAAAGGCTTCAAGGAAATTCTGCAAAATCTAATGTTTGTGACCACTTATGAGTAGAAAAAGTACTGCATAGAACTTCCCTCTCCATGTATTTTCTCTCTACTTTCCCCCAGTGAATTTCACCCTTAGGAATGTCTATGGATAAAGCATCCTACTTGTCCAGGCAAAAGGGAGATTATATTGAAGCAGCCATAATACACTGCTTGTGTGTTGTGTGATTACAGCCTGAGCGCTGTAATCAGGGAATTGAATCAGTATGTGACCTCTTGCTAACCATGAAAATCCATTTGAAATGCAGTAGCAGAAATGTCTAACAAGTTGGAATATGCTCACATAAACAACTTGTTAAATAACTTTGAATATTAATATCTTCAAACTGGAGGTGTGTGTATGCTATCCATACAAAAAAAGGTAATTGATTTAAAGGTTCTGTGACTTTGTCACTTAAGTAATGTCAGCTGTGGCTTCAGCACTGACACTGCTGTCATCAGGAGGAGGTCTTCCATCCTTTATGTAGTTTAGTTCATGCAGGTTTTCTTATGTTGCTGGGTTACAGATCTATAAAGATGCTAAATCTTTTTGAAGTAATGCCTGGTTCCTCCTTTATGTCCAAAAGTAATAAAGGGAAGGTGTGGGACAAGCTTGGAAATCTGGCTAAGACATGATAATTATAAGAAAAGGGCTGGAGGGAAGTTAACTGGAAATCTATATGGTGAAAATGTACAGACTGAATTTGGCTATCTTGACTTCTCTGTATGCCTTCCTACTTTCCAAGGCAACACACAATCAACTTGCACACAAAGTAAGCCTACTGACCCTCCCAACAGCTCCACAGACTGAACACACATTGCAAATAATGGGCATTTATAGAGAATGGTTCTCAGAGATTGATGCTGGAAAAGGCATCGAGAGGTCTTTCTTCCTGACATCCCATGTGAGACTAGAGAAGGACAGTGCACTGTTTTTAAAATGGGTGACCTTAATCTCTGTTGAAGCATGGCATCCTTTTTCCAGTTGTACCTGTTTGATAGACACTGAGGATGAATATAAAGATGTAGTTAAAGTACTGGTAATACAGATCTAATGGCCATCTGTGAAAACCTACACACTTAAAAAATCTGCCCCTTGATTAAATCTTAACAGATCAGAAATCTTTGGTGTTACTTTCATCTTCAGGCACCTATTGTAGTGTCTGAAGGCTTCTTGGGCAGAGTGCCTTTGCTATCCCCAGTATACTCAAGCTTGTGTTGGCCAGGTGATGAGTTATCAGCAAGCTCCAGGTCTGGAGCACATCCTCCAGTTTTGCAAGAAGAGATGTTTCAAGAATCACACAGAATCACAGAATGGTAGGGGTTGGAAGGGACCTTGCAAGATCATCTAGTCCAATCCATCCCCACCACCCCGCCAGAGAAGGATCACCTAGAGTAGGTCATGCAGGAACACGTCCAGGTGGGTTTTGAATGTCTCCAGAGAAGGAGACTCCACCTCTCTGGGCGGCCTGTTCCAGTGCTCTGTCACCCTCACAGTGAAAATGTTTTTCCTCATATTCACACAGAACCTCCAATGCTCCAGCTTGCATCCATTGCCCATTGTCCTGCCTCACACTTCCCCCCACCCTACTCTACCAGGTAAGGCTTTGCCCTTCCTTAAGCCTGCTCAGCTGTGCCCTGTGGGACCACTGGAGGTGCCTGGAACTGGTCAAGTCTGGTTGTCAAATCTGGGCATGTCAAGTCTGGCATGGGGCAGCCCCAGCCTTTGGTTACTCTTTCTTCCTTGTCCTTTTTTCCATGCTTATGTATCTTTTCTCCTCACCATGCCCCGGCAGTTCTGCCAAATGTCAGTGACATAACTCCCCAGACAAAAGTAAAAAGAGAAGTGGAGGCACCACCTCCTTACTTTATTTTATGGGGGGTGTTTTTTAAATGACATGCTTCATGAATTTCCTTGCTGTCCTCACTTTAATAAATCATTGATGTGATACTGTCTGTAGGTTATTTGTAATCCATCTGTTTGGTAGCGTTGAATATTATTTTTAATCTTAACAAAGGTTGCTCAAAGCAAGTAGAAGAGTTCCTGTGGCACATAATATAGAAATTCGTCATAGATACAGGTTTTTGGATACTTTGGCAACTTAGTTTTTGTAAAAGGGATTTTCAAAGCACATGTATAATTCCGCAGTTAACATCAAACTGAAAGGATGGGAATTATAAAGAAGCCAGCCTAATGTGCTTAAAATCAAACAGGGCCAAAAGGTCGTTTGACCTAGTGACACAGCTGTGTTTAACGGTGAGGCTGGTCTGGGCCGTTTAGCTATCTGCTCACCCCTGGTATTGGAGGAGAGGACTGGGCTGAACAGCCCCTTAATTAGCGTGACTACATTGTGCTATGACATGGCTGTGATTGGGGCTTGTCAGCTGAAACAGCTCCACAAAACTGTTGCTCTTTATCTGGGCTGAGCAATCAACTTGACAGGTGAACTGAATGTCATTAATAATTCCCCCTCCCCCCTCCCCCAACCCCTTCATCGCTGTTATGATAGAGAGTTGTAGAGTAAATTTTATGCTTGGCCTGATATGTTTTCATGACAGTTTTGCAAGGTTAATTTAGGCCTGCAGCTGCACTGAATGAAGCAGAGCTGGAAATGAGCTTTCTCTCTGAAGCTTCTCTTCTGTTGGGTTGCCTTGTTATCTCTGCCAGCATGTCGTTGCCTCTGATGTAACACCACCTTGACAGCTGGAACCTTGACCACAGAATGCCTCCCAAAAATTTGTGGTTTTCCTAGCAAAAGCATGATAAAGCAGTCATTTTCTTTTGTACAAAATATAAGCATAAGATAGCTGCAATGGCATTTGCTTCTTCAGTAGGCTGAATCCTGGTTTCTTAAAGAGACATAGTAAATGCTCTGCCCATACAGAGCATTAGACTTCTATAACATAGACGTAGTTGTAATGCTGCAGCAGATGCTTATAGTTAAGGGTTCCCTTTGACTCCACCTGTGAGATGAAATACATTATATGAGTCTCAGAAGATCTTTTCCTCCTGTGTCAGGAGTATAAAATCAAAGAGTTGTCTTAAGAGTAACCTAATCAGAATGAAGTACCTTGAATGCTCTCGCAAGTACGTTGAATCAAGAATGTGTACACTGGCAGTAGGGAAATGCAGGATTGGCCATCTGCTATTCCCTGCTTACAAAGCAGTAATAGACTGCTTCCCAACAGCGAAGGAGGGCTCAGTTCCCTTGTTTTTACTGCAACCATGCTGTTGTGTTAACCTCACTACTGGGAGTGCACATAGGAAAGCACAGAGACACCCACCATGAAAGGGATTGTGCATCACACCAGGCAGTCCCAACAAAAGCTTCTCTCTTTCTTCCCAGCTATGAATATGAGGTCAACTCAGATTCAGGGCTGTCATGGATTGGGGTAAATAAAGTAGTTTTAACAAGCGCTGTGTACAGCACCAAGAGCAGTGGTATTCGTGGGCTGGACTTCACCAAAAACGTGGCCAGTAAATATAGTCTAGCTCATTTTCTTCTACATAGCTGCAGGAATAAATCACCAGAAGCAGACAGTGTGCTATAGCCCTTGTCTAAGCAGCAGAATTCGGATAAATTGATTATCTGGGCACAGCAGCATTATGCTGTCTTTCATTGGCATCTTTCTCAGGTGTACATGGTGGCAGATGTAGCTGAATTTTGCTCTGTGAAGCAATATATACATTGAAAGGGTTAGTGGGCAGATGCTTACCTGGTATAAATTGATGTGGCTTCATTAACTTCAGCGAGACCATGCTGATTTAGAGCCGCAGAGGAGCTGGCTGTGTGAAGCAGTCAAATTTATAAATGACTGCATAATCTACTAGAAAGTCAAGTCAGGCCAACCTCTGTGCTATGACATTTCCTCTGAAACTCACTTTAATAAGGTAATATTTTCTTCCAGTTCCATAAATGCAAATCAGCTGAACTGCACTTCACATACTTTCTCGTATAATTAGAAACTCTTAGTTCAACTATACTGCAACTGCAGGTGAAAGTGAGTTATTCTAACAATTTTTCATTTTAATTATCTTGATTAGCTTTTCCTTCTTTACAATTTTATTATACCTCATTTCAGAAATGTCCTTTAATTTAAGACAATAAATAAACTTTTATTTAGCAAGCTGGGGAAACTAGAGGATATGATGCAAAGAAGATTCAACTCATTAAGCATTAATGTTACTAATATTCTTACACTAATTATTCATTAAGTTGATTGTCTTAGCAGAAAAGTAGGCTTGGCTTCTCTTGTGGATCATCACATTTTATTTGCATATGCCTCAAAGATGGAAATAGCAAAGCTTACTAAAGTTAATGCTAAAATACTTCAGAGGACATAATGCACTTAATTAATTTCTCACGACTAGATGTATTTAAAGGCTCCCATTTGGCTTTTATCTGGAAAACTCTAGATATGTCCTTTCACAAACTTCTAGAGGAAACTGTCTTTTCCTTCATAGTTTCTTTGTTTCTGACCAAAAAAATAATTCATCTGCAAAGGGAGGAAATGTCAATAAAAATACATTCAATCTCTCCTTCCAGCATCCTGAAAATCTTGCAATAAAGAGATTTCTAATATCTTAAACAAAAATCAACCAAACGAAATAAAAGCTGGCCGATGCTATTGTGCTCACTAAGGATTTTGTTGCTAGGTACTTCACAGGGGCAGTTGTCTGTCTCTCTTCCCAGTAAATCCATATATTTTAAATCTTCAAAGACAGCTGCAAGAATGGGGCACAGGAAAAGAGGGTTAAACCTGAAGTCAGCCTGTTTATGTAATCTAGGAGGAAAGTTAAGGAATTACTTGATCATGGAGCCTGTAGAGTCTCCAGCTACTGAAATGACTGATTGAGGATGCATGTAGAATTCAATCTCTACACCTACACCTGCACTCTTATAAAACTTCTTCTCAGCTGCTGTAGTTTCTGGAGATGCCTGTGTTTCACAAATACTTCCACTGTCCAGCTTTGAAGCTCTCCACAGGACTGCAAACCAGAATTGTGTGTCTCTTGGCCTGACTAACATCCTCAATGTCTGATTTCCCCTGTATCTGTGCCCTGGGTATGTCATCAACAGGAATTGTAAGAATGTCTGATGACCCAGCGTTGGGCTCCATGTTAAATGCAGAAAGGTAGGCTGTGCACCTGAGGGGTAAGTGAGGGACATAACTTCACTGTAATGTCTTCTAGGACAGTGCTATAACTATAAGGCTATCTTGAGAGGTTTCTGGTGGGGTATAGCATTCTTTTACTCAGTTCCAAAAATTCTACTGCTCTTCAGGAAACAACTCAAGAAGTGAGAGGCCAGGGAGTGAGAAGAGGACATGTCTTGATATATACTGATGTTGGGCCCAGTTTTTGAAAAAGACACAGGTGATGTGAATGTGACCTTTCACTGTCCTCTGATCTGAGGATGGATATAGACTTGCATTTTCAGACTCCCATGTGAGTGGTCTGTCAATGAGCTGGTTTAAAAGGCAGTCATTATCACTCTAGCATATATTTTGAAAGAAGGCTGAATTCTCAAAAGCCAGAGGTGACTAATTCCCAGCTATCAGAGATGTAGATTCTGCTCTGCCCTAGCTATTTCCTCCTGACTAATCTCGACTACATAAAAGCAGTTTGTATCATTTTGGGACATGTTTACCCCAATCTACTGGGTAGAGAGGCTAATGCATGCATCTTACTCCCAGTTATGGATTTCACTCCAGGAAGGATGAAGTTTTGCAACCTTTCTGTGGTTTGACCCAGAACAGATTAAATAAGGAAGAGTTTTCTGGAAGATAGGCCAAGGACTGAAATCTGAAGTTAGTCAATTATTGGTAGCAAATAATGGCCCTGCAGTTTCTGTGAAAACATGTAACTGCTGGAACAATTTGTGATGCTTCAGTGGGATGTCTGTGATAGAAGGTCTTTAAGCACTGGGAGTCTTCCTAGATGATCTATCTGTGTGACATGATATGCTGTGGGTGACAAGTTTCTTGGCCTCTGGTAAAAACCTCATATCAGAACTGCTATGGACGTGTTTATTGGTTTCGGTACAATTTTATGCTGTCAGGCTTTTGAAATTGAGGTCCCTGGCCCTCAATAGACAAAGGGTGAATCAGAATTGTACTCTCATGCAGTGTTGTGTAAGGTCCTATTCACATGGTGCTGCTTATTGGCAGGGGAACAGCTGAAATTAAATAACAAAGACTACCATCTACTCTTTGAATAAGTTTTCTGCTCTTGTTCTGTAACACTGGACTCTTCTAGGACTTCAAACTTGCTCTCCGAAGCACAATAAAAAGTCTGGATTATCCAGCAAAAGTTTTTAAAACTCTAACCTAGTTATGGCAGGTGTACATAAGCGATGCTTGTCCAATTCTAGGGACCAAGGGAGACGGTCAGTATGCAGAACTTGGACCAGTTTACTTAGGAGGAATATTTGTAGAAGAGTTTTTCCTGAAGACCGGGAGAGACTTTAGAAAAACATCTTGATAAGAAAGGGGTTTAGGTCAGTTTAAGATGGGAAGAAACATGCACTAAAATTCATGGAAGCAGAGTTTCTGGTCAGTTGCTGATGTCTGAGTCACTTTTAGCTTTGACTCAACATGACTTGGTCCACAATGTCAAAGATCCCAAACAAGTCTGAAACCTGCATTTTGAAAAATGCTTTTCAGGAATTTTCTAATTTTTACAAAGTAAGGTGAAGTACAATTTTGGTAATTAATGAATCTTAAATATTGACACACAATTTTATAACAGTGAAAACTAAATTTGTTTTCCATACCAAATATTTCAACCCTTCTGAGCATCTCATGCTCACAAAATCCTACCATTAATTGATGAAGCAGAGACAATTTGAGAAAGAAGCATTGCCAGTCTTTTACATTATCTGACATCTTCTGCTTCTTGCCACTGCAGGAAACTCTCTCAGGCTACTAGTTAAACTTTTGTTTGAGTCCCTGAGGTTATTTGTTTTCCCAGCTGTTGCTGGAACTAAGGCACATGAGGTTGTTCAATGTTTCAAATGCCTGCCCTGCGTGATTGATATAAAAGGTACAGGGGACCATGCTGGCACCTAGTCTCTGTTCTTTGAGTGATGATTTATTGAGTAAAACAAGTTTTCATAGTTGACAATATTTTTGTGCTGGTAGCCCATCAATATTCACTTCAACCCAAAGCTCATAAGACAAGTCTGAGTTGAGCTGTTAAGAATCCATGCTGACAGGCAGTCTCCTGTTGTTTTTCCACAAAACTTTACACTCTCAAAGAGAAGAGTCTTGAGACCACAAAGTATAAACACAGCTGAAGAGATAATCTCAGAGGGATAGCAGTATAAGAAATGGTGAAAATGAGATAAACTAATGTACACTAGTGTGAACAGAAAATAATAGTTACTGCAATTCATTTTTCTCCTGTCTTAGAATAAATCAACTTGTGGCAATTAAACCCTCTAAGGAAAAGTTGACTCCCAGTATCATTGGTGGTAAAAAAGTTTTTGAGAGGTTCTTGTAGGGGATAGTATCAACCCCATTAGGAGCTATGGGAGTAGGTGGCCCAGAGGCATCTGTAGTAGAGATGGGTTAAATTGAGCCCTGAGCAGGAGACACACTTCCCAAAGAACAGCTCTATGGACAGAGGACAATGTCTTGGGTGGAGGAGGGTGTTCTCCCCTTGGTCTTTAGGTGTTTTAGGAGTACTGATATATCTATTTAAGCTACAGTCTTCATGACATGGCTTGTGCTTTTGTCTTTGAATTCAAATCATGTATGTCTGAGACAGCTTTTAAAAACTAAAATGGCCTTAGTTTTCTGTTAAGGATACAGAAAACAGCTAACAGTCCTATTTAGAAATATTAATTACTGGCTTGTATAGTTTCAACTTCTGTGCTTGTCTTTGCCTCTTAGTCCTCTCCCTTTTGACCTTGCCACTGATCTCTCTTCTTCATCCACCTCCTTTACAGCCTTTGGCACTGCAGTGAGAAAGTAGCTGGAAGGAGGTTGGGCAATTTTTTGCCACATGTGCCTGACTGTGGAAGAGGACCAGCAGCCTCATTTTCTCTTTGACCCTCTTTATCCTTATCTGATTGGTTCTTGTTTATAAGGAACTGCCAACTGAGAAGGTGAAAGAAAGGCTCAGGAGAAGCACATTTTTCACACAAATTCATTCATTGGGAAGTACCTCTCTTAAAACCAGGTCAAAAAAGAAAATATCATGAATTATTTCTGGAGCCATGAAGAAGCTGATTCAGCTGGCTACAGTCACAGAAGATCCTGCTACACTGGAAGCCTTAACAGTTATTTATCTACTGTTCAATTTCCCTTAAATGTCTGCTATATTAATTTCTCTGAAATCTTTGAATTGTACGTTTTACCACCTTGTATTCCTTGTGGTTCCCTAAAACTCTTCTTTTAAAGGTTGTATTAAACCTAGGCTGTAGGTATCTGAGAAAAGACGGAGTATTTTTCTATCATGGTATGTTTAGCTCTACCTGTGCGGGGAAACTCTTCCATGGGTTTAGCTCTGACTTGGGACATCTCAACCTGGCATTAACTTTTTTTACCAACTGGAAAGAAAATTTTAGCTCCAGACATACTCTTGCTTTCTGGAAGACCATATCTGACAGGTTGGATCCATCCAGCTATAAATATTCACAGCTGCCAAATGTCAGGTTTTAAGTTGTGCTGTGGAGCTGGCCAAGGCAGCAATTACTTGTATTTTAGCTAGTGCTGCACATTGACTGTGGATACATTAGCTTTAGTGGAGATTATTTAGAGGCTCAGTAGCTTAAAAGCAGAAATCACTTACATTCATATTGGATATTATTACAGATTCAGGAGAGCTGGCCATAAAAACACTTAGCTTCCTGTAACAAAAGGACTCCTAGCCAACCAAGTAAAATGTTAATGAGACAGCAAGCACTCATTTTCTTGTCTGTAGCCTTTCCCTCCAAGGTTTTGCTGCTTCATACTGAGGTTCATTAGAGTGGAAATGGTTGACTTTAAAAAAGAAACACCAGCTAAATTGCTAGGGTGTAGAATTTCCTTTCAGATCATAATTATAGGTGATCAACGGAGTGTGTAATTAGTAAGTTGGGTGAAGGATATTTCCAGAACAATCAGCAGCAATTTCCTCCCTGCTGTTCCTTTCTCTGCTCTGAGGACCTTTCGTTTTCTTTGGTAGGTGTGGCTATTCTTAAACCCAGAAAACACAAATATAAAAACCTAAGTCAGATAATAGTGATACAATAAATAATAATTCAGAAAAAAAAGCGCACAAAAAACAACCACCCAAACCAACCTGCAATGGGTATTTCTCTTTGCTGTAATAGGCCTTACTGATTTTTTCACTGTTTCCAGCACTTGAGTGCACATAGCTGTTCAGAGGAAGACAGACAAGCTCATTTCTGGTCTCCCTTGACAAACCTGTGAGACTCTTGCTGGAGCCTGGATTTGCAGTTGCACAGCAAAAATGTGAGAAGCTGTCATTGTCTTCAAATATCATAGGAATGCCCAGCCTATTTCTTGGTGCTATGAATAATTCATGGGATAATTCAATGAATCTGTCCAGTGTGGCTAAAAATAGCTAGGTAAACTGAGTGCTTCTGACCTTAAGAAACAAAATCTGTCTCAAATTTAAAATAAATAAATGAAAAGCTGTAGAAAAGTCCTGAGGAAGCAAAGATGTCAGTCTGTAAAGATATGTTTGGCTTTGCAACCTGGAATGAAATAAAGCTCATCTTTTCCCTCTTAAAATAAACTTTCAGCTACCTTTTTCACAGAGTTTGTTAGAAGAATGAACATTTCTCATAACTAGGATGGGTCAAGGCTTTTGATCATCTCTTTCTGTCCCCACAGTTAACAGGCGCACTGACAGGGCATAGCTTTACAGTGTCCCTGACAAACAGCTGTCTCGTCCTCCACTGTTGTTCCTCAGTGCATGATGGCTTTGAAAAGGTTAGGGATGACACCCAGCATGGAGACCTCAGCTACAATCTGAGTGGTTCCTGCATGGTCCTTAGTGCTGCCTGCTGTCTGGGGTCAGGACTGTGGCTGCATCAGACGTGTTCCCCCTGCTTCTGACAGCAACTGCTGTGCATTGTACACTGGGCAACTGTGGGTGCTGTTAGAGAAGTCCTGCCCAATAATGCACTGGGTGTTCTTCCTCATTTACCTCCATCAGTTGTGTTTTAGAAGCCCTGGATGGGCTCCTTCCTCTTGGATTTATTTTGTCCCCCAGCCTGCTTTAACACTATCACATGTGACAAGGCCCCAAACTAATTTGGTATTGTAATAATAATTATAGCACTTTAGTTAAGCTTGTAGTCTGGTAACTTCACTAGGTGGCCTTTCATGGTACCTGCTATTGCTTTTGTAGTATGGTAAAAATCTTACCTTGACATGAAGAGCCAGGCCTGTATTTGGATGTTGCGTTCAGTTAGTCAGAGTCTGCCTTCTGATGAGAATATATTCTGAGCTGCCTTTTAGTGTTGTCAGACTGCCACAACAAGCTCTTGCAAACCCTGTAGTTTGTGGAAACCGAATACTGTGGTCCAAACCAAACTGTCTGGTGTAGTGTACAGAAGCAGACAACCAACTTGAAAATCTCCCCTGGCCTTGCAGCAGGAAGGCCAGACATTGGTCTGCAGAACTAAATGGTGTAACGTCTTCGAATATCTGGTTTCAGGCTCTGTGGGGGAAATCACAGCCTTAATTCTCAGGTTGTAAATCTCCTCTAGATGAGAATACACTGTCTGAAAAATATTTTTCTGTCTATTTTAACTCTGGGCACAAGTATTGGAAACAGTATTTTGCTTTCTAATCAATGCCGAACCCATGGTAAAAAGTGAGGTTGATTGTGAAGGCTCTAGACTTTTCACTTCTGTATTGATACAATGGGTAAACCAGTAAATGGGGAAGGGGGAACCCAGTTCCAATTCTGCAGATGTCAGACTCTTTGCACAGGCTCTTGCATGGGTTACAGGAAAACCACTTGCATTCTCCTGTTCTGGGTTCCCTCCCACCATATACTTGAGTACACAGTACTCAGATCAACCACTGGTTATGAACAAACATAATGATGGGTTTCTTCTAATGTCTTGAAATATCAAGAAAGGAAGCGGTTTGGGCTTGGTTGCCCTACTGTGCAACAGGACTGTCCAGCTGAAAATGTGAACACACTGTACTGGGAGAGCACCCTTCTACTGGCAGAGATAGTCAGGGTTTTTCTCTTCAAGCACTTGCTCAATAAAAATAAAATTCCACAGAAAATGCACACTCTGTCCCTACAAAAGCATTTCTTGGACTTTCATTGAAAACCCAGATTCAATAAAATCTGAAAGTGTAGACTAGAATGTGGGAGAATCATGCTTTCAATGTAGATGTTTGGTTTTGACATTGAAAGTTTTTCAGCACACTTCATCTTCTGAAGAAAACATGAATAAATGATAATTTCCATTGGCATGGTAACTCTTTGGTGGTGCTGGGAAGATGGGGGGGAGGGAATAGATGTACCTCTGTCACCTGCTCTAATCTTCATGCTGTTACAGACAGTTTTTTAGAGGCAAAAAGATAAGTAGAGCTGTGTGTTCACCTATGGGGCTTCCAGGGGAGAGATGTTGAGTATGTTTTTTAATAAATGGCACCTTCATTATTTATTCATAGCTGGTGTGCTAACTGAAAAATGAAAACAGCTATGCCAGTTATTCCAACAAAGCTTTGTTTGATTTCAAGTACAATTCCTGTAAGCAGGAAAAAAAGGACCCAATAATTTTAACTACTTCAAAGCTTTACCCAAATGATCTGTTTACTGAGTGACTGGTATTGTTTCTAGGTGTGTGTGTGTGCTGTGTTTTCATGCATCTTTAAAAAAAAATAAATTAATAAATCATTAATAGTTAAAACTACAAATCTGGGACATGGCTGACTCAGCAGCATAAATTATATGCGTAGCAGCTACTGATTACTTCATGCAACATAGAACCATGAGTTGTATTTTCCTGTTATGAGCTCACTACAATCTTCAGTTCCTCTGCCACTTCAAATCCAAACAACTGATTTTTTTTTTTTCCAAGGAGTATGTTTTTACCTGCGTCCCTTGAGCTAGAACTTGAGCACCTGGCAGTGACAGGGCTTGACTGCATTTGTGACTACTTCCTGGAACTTGCAGGGAAAATGTTAAAGCTACTGAGACTGAGACCCAGACTGGTCAATGTTTTCCTGAACATCAGGGCCAGGGGCCTAACATGCACTAATGTGACAGATTTTTGGAGGGATCTGCCACTCAGATTCAGTCTCCCTGGGTCAGGAAATGCCATGTGGGGACCTGTTGCATATTATATGAAATATGGCCTAGGCATGGAATAGGAAGTTTTTAGTATCCTGTCGGTGCTGAGAGATGAAGCTCTCAGACAGAGTCCCTGTGGACGTGGAGTAATAACATTAGTCCTGGAGACTCTGGAGATGCCAGTTTTGTTTCTTGTGTTGTCCTGCATTTACTCTGAGGACTTAGACAAATCGTATCATCTCCACAGCCCAGGGATCCTTTATGTAATAAAGGCTCCCCTCTCAAATAGGGCCTATCCAATACCCCCACTTTTCATGGACTGAAATTTTAGGTTGACTCTGGCTTACATTTATATGGTGTAAGTAAGAGGAGGGAGTACACACTCCTCTTCTGTACTCATAGGGTTGTATTTTCCTGTTCCCTAGCCCAGGCTGTATCTTACAGCTGATAGCCTGATCGGCAGTATAGCAGCCTGTCTGAGTACCTCAGAACTGAGGCACTGCAGGAGGCCTACTGCCTGTCTTTGTCACCCTTGCTCTGTTTCATTTTGCATCATCACCAGACACAACTTCTAGAACATGACCTCAGTCTGGTTTTCTTTACAGACCAGGACATTAAACAAAAGACTTTCTTTAAGGTGAGCTATGTGTCAACAGCTATGTCAGGAATGGCCAAGTCCTGTTTCCTCCTTGCTTTGTAAGCCCTAGAGAGTTTCAGGATGCAGAGTGTCCTTTCCCTGATTCCTACCTGATGAATTTTGGAGTAAAGTGCTTGGGTTTCCCATGGGACCCCAAATGGAATCAAGGTAGAGCTGATCAGTTAGAGCAATATGCACTTACCATAGTCCATAAATAACAAATCTGCCCAGTGTTCTGAGCAGTTAGTTGTCGTACTGACCAGGCTCAAAGCCCAGAGGGAGGGGAGAAGAGCCTCTGTGTCCCACACTGGGAGACTGCTAGCCCAGCAGAGCTCAAAGTCTGGTTAGGGTGCTGGTGTATTCTTTTTTTAACAGCTCTTCTCTGAATGCATGCCTAGCGTAAAAGCAGTTCAGCATTCCTGCCTGAAAAAACGCTTCCTTATTTTACAAAAGAAAACTGGTGTCTATTTAACTGCCTGAAATCGCTATTAGCTCTCTTGCCTCTCTTGCTTCTGGTGAAGTGGTACACAAATGTGCTGCTCCCTAGAAATAAAATCACTGCCTCTTGCTGAGGGGAGAGCTGAGGACCTCCTGAGAGTCACACCGGGCTTGCAATGGGCCAGCGCTGCGATCAGAATGGGGAATTGATGCCCTCTATTGTTGGGAAGGAAAAAAAATCTGCAGAACAGCTAACGACATTCTTTCTCTGTCCTTTCTTTGATATTTGTTTTTTATTATATTTTTTTCCCTGCCGTTTTTTTAATTTTTACCTTTTCATGCAGTGGCTGGCTGCACCCTCTCAGCTAACAGATGGCTGGTTTCATCTGCCAGCCCGAGGGTCTCTGTCGCCAAGTAAATTCTTGTCACAAGTGGTCAGCAGGGCAAGGCTGCTCGTCTCTGCTGTCCTCACCAAGGCATGAAGCAGAAAATTAGCCATGCAAATCTTTGTGCATTTTATTTCCAGCAAGAGCGTGTACTGACGGAGTTCCAGATGGCTGAGGCACACGTCCTCTGGCTTGCCAGCACCTGAAGGGCAGCGTTGCCACCTGCTCTGTGAAACACAGGTTGGCCCATAAAGTCTGGTTTGCAGAGATTACCCTTTATGCAACGTATAGTATGATAACGACCTTGTACATCCTCCCTTGGCAAATGTTTTGTACCAGTTATTTACTGGTTCCATGTTAGTTAGAGGCAGTTAATTTCTTTCCCCCTCCTGCAGCTTGTTTGCAGGAAGCTATTTTGCAGCTTCAAGTCATGAAGCCTCACCTGCTCCTGCTTTATTCTGAACACAAAGCCTTGCACTTCATCAGCATTAACTGATCCTGATGCATCACAGCCAATGAGATGATGGCTGTTGGGGCCATTAGGAGAAGCCTCCCTGGGCTGCTAGATGCAGAATTTATAGAGTCTGTCTTTAACCTTTTGGAAAATGGAGAAATGTCTCATTATCTAAAATGATAGCCTTGTACACTGGAGAGTTTAGCTATTTGAACTACCAACCCTACTTCTAAGATATCTTTTTGTTTAATTTGGAATTAAAAAACCTGAATCTGCAAGAACTGTTATTCCTGTAGGTGAGAACGTTTCACCACACTTACAGGAGAGGGCTTATACCCATGTGTATTCCAGTCTGTCACTCAGTGAACTGCTCTCTTGCTGCATTGCATACACCTTCTCTTAATAGCAGCTCTTTCAAAATCTCACCTGTGGAAGAACAACCTTTAGATAATGTAGGTTTCACCTGGTGGAATTGAATGATTTATCTTCTACCCAGGAGGAGGCATCAATAATCAACTAGAGTATTACATGACCTTGTTATAAGAATAATCTCGGGAGCACACTGTCACTTTGATGTTTCATGGATTGACAGTTTGGTGCTGTGCATGCTCTGAGGCAGTGGTACTCACAGAGATCAGGTGTGCATGCCGCTTGGCCAGCTTTTGGGCAGAGAAAGAAAATACCAGTAATCACAATTGAGGATTAAACCGAGCTAATGAAGTGATTTACCCAGAATTTCACATGGAGCATGTGAGTTAGGAATTATAGCTCAAGCTGTTGAATCCTAGGTCAGTGTGTCTCTGACAGAAGTTCATAATTCCTCTGGGAACAGCAAAATACACTGCAGTGTGATTGACGTGGGAGAGGTGGTATGAGTCCCTGAGACCAGAGCCCAAGTCTAACATGCTCTGGAGACACTAAAGAAAACAGTTTGACCTCAAGTGTAGTGATGTCAGAGTGAGGTGCTCAGCATGACATCTACCTATTCTGCCTTGATGTAGGTTGTACGACATGAGATGCAGACCCCCTGTTTCTGCAGAATGAGGGTTGGCAATGCAGGTTTCAGTGCTGCCCTGGGAAATGCTAACAAGCAGTGCATCTGCAGCCCTTTTCTTTCCTACCTCCTGGATTTATCCCTGACTGGCCTCTCTATGGCCTTTCTGTCTTCAATGAGGGTCATCAAAATTGTGTGAAAACCCAATGCCTCAACAGAAAGGCGTCTAGACAGACCATACTGCTATTGTAAACAGGCTTGACTTTATATATTCATTTGCTTTATGTGCTGCAATGATTTTTGCTTTGAGGGAATTCTCATACAGCTGTTTGTTTTACTGTAGCACTTATTCTTAGAGGGAGCTGTCAGGAGCTGCAAAAATATTTTCCTTCTCCTTTAATCCACTATAAAGCCAGCCCTTGAAACTGATTTGCTCCCAGGGACCTTGGGCAGTGGTATTTCGATTGAGACTGGCTCCCATTGCAAAGCCGACCTGCTAGCCCTGTAGCATCTGAAATGGTACAGGAGAAAGCAGGCAACGCATATCAAGGTCCTCCTTCACAGGCCTGTAAGAACAGGTAATTGCTCATAAATTGCTGTTGAGCTGCTTTGATTTCCTTGCTGAGGAGCTCTTAGCTGCAAAGACTGATACTTAAAGTGAAAAGAGAGGAGCGATGTTACTTTCTGCTGTGGAATGCAATCAACCAACACTGCGGTTTTACAGGTGGGTGGTCAAAACTGCTGGGTTTTCGTACATTTTCAGAGGGCACCTGCTTGACAAATGGTCCCTACAGATCCACCAGCCTCATGCTCTCTGCTAGGCATTTAAAAGTAGATTATAGTGTTCTCTACCTTCCCAGGCTAGGAAATAAACAGCATAACTGTTTTCAGTGTCAAAGTTTGAATGTGCTGTGTGACATATCAGAATTACAAACCTCCCAGCTCAGCAGACCTGATTTTTGGGGTTTTTTTTATCATGCTAACTCCTTCAGTGTGAAATAATAGCTTGGCAACTGCACCAAATTCCAGTTGTTTTAAAAAGCAGGTACAGAAGAGGGTCATGCTGCATCCAATTTATACATGAGCCCCCACTACATATAGAACTTCGGTATGAGTGCTGTGAGGCTACGGGCAGGTTCAGTCTGCATTACTCCCAGGAGCAGTTGGGAAGTCTGGCTCTTGTCCAGCAAGCAGATACACTTCCTCAAGAGGGTATGATCTCCCAGCAGGGTGGTACTTGGTTTCCTGCATGCAAGTGCAAATAGTGCACCACTTACTCCTCTTGAAAGATTTAAGATGCTCAGTGTAAGTTATCTTGCCTTTGGCAGCAGGCTGATGGAGTGGCATAAAATGACTGGCATGCCTCCATCTCCACTGCAATTTATGGACAAATAAATTAAGCCTTTGGGATCCTTTTTCTTTTGCCAACCTCTGTAGTACTCAACCTTCTCCCATTCATAAGTCAGATGCCTTCTATTTGAATGCTACATGAGAAATGCTATTCTGGTATGGGTTGGATGCTGATGTAAAGGCATCCAAGGAGGCTGTAAAATGCAAATTATGAAGATGTTGGTATGTAAGTAGCAAAATGGATATAAAACCTTTCACTGTGATCCTGCAAGTCAAACATCTGCTGGGGTTTGTACTGCTATATGGATAGATGTGAACTGGGGGAAACCCTAAGCTTGGTCCTGCACACTGAGGAAGTTGTATTTACATTTGTTCAATAACCAGAAAAAAGCGGTGAGGTACATACATGCAATGGCTATTTCTTATGAATAGACTTGAAGGAAATCCTATTGGTGTAAGATTACTTCTGTCAGTGTTTGAAGCATAGGTCTTGGGTGTTATTGAATGTTCTGGAAGTATAGATGTTATACAGGCACCAGGGGAGTGCAGAGGTCATACAGAATAGAAACGGATGTCAGAATTCTATGCAAGCCCCTGTGCTACAAAGAATGAGGACTCTGAATGGCTTCACAACATAGATGAGATCATGAGTAGCTGGAGTTTTCAGTCTCCCTATACATCTCAGCCTTACAGAGCATAAAGCCGTCCTGATCAGGTGCAAAGAAGCAGCTATAAAATTTCTTGTTGGGTTTGAACGGGACTCCCCGAATCCCCCTTCTGTTGCTCAGCTGATGTGCCATTCTGTAATAAACCCTTGAATCCTTTTGTTCTGTAGCACGACCTCACTTTTCTATTGGCATCTTGAATTCTGCATGTGATTTAGCCCACCTTTGCACTTGTGGAAGTAGACTGTCCATTAACGTTACATGCAAATGCTTAATCTTCCCTTCTAGAGCTGTGCATAGAATCTCCTTTCTGCCATTCTGACTGGGAGGAAAGAGGACTCCTCCACCGCTTTTCCGGACAGAACAAGTCCTCTGATGTGGATGAATTAGTAGAAGAATAAAAGGATGCTGTCGTTTCATACCTAGCTTGCCAATAACTGGTATAACACAGGCTACTTGATGGGCAACAGAGCTGTCCCTACTCGCTAATTTAATAGGATGTGTCCTGCAATCTGATTAAATCAGATGTCACAGCTGATTTTACCTTGGTTTTTCCCTTGGTAGTCTCAGAGATAGTTGCAGTCTTCCAAGTAATGATTCAGAAGAATGTCTTTCTGTAGAAGATATGACCTTTCATATCTCATATACAGGTTTTTGGAGTGTTTGTTTAGTTTGTGTTAGGGTATGCAGTGCAGCAGAAGATGGCACAAGAATGTATTTCTGCTGGAAAGAGTAAAAACATTGCACCTGATTTTCCTAAGTCAATTTGCTTGGCTGCAAGGGGAAAGTTTGTAAAAATATTCATGGTAAAACTCCAGTTGACTTCATCTAAGTATTCAGTGGGATAACCATATTAGTAGAAAGACTGGAAAAGAACCCAAGATTGGCCACATCATGGAGTAAAAGCTTTAAAGCACTCTGTGAAATGGTGAACAAAGCCTGAAGCACAGGATGTAGGAGGGATTTATATTACAACAGTATGAGAGAGTTCTAGGAGGAGCTGAGAACATCCTGCACCCTCATTTCAGATAATGACTTGACAAATAGGAGTATCTTTCTCTTAGCACCTACTCGATTTTTTTAAAATGCTCTATCCCAGCAAGATAAAAAGGGTATTTAATTTTGTAGACATAAACTTGAATTTTATTTTCCCTTTGCAGATACTCTAAAACAGCATCTGTATAGTGGGTTTGGTTTTTTTTCAGAATGAGGATTTTGAGAACTTCTGTGTGTAGAACAGGAGATGGAGCTATTTCCTAGCATGGAAGGTATTTTGCCGTTTAGTTAGGCACTAGCAATGGTTGCATGTTGTCCTTGATCCAGTTCTTATGTTATCATGATTGCAGTCCTCCTCTAATCCCTCTCTACCCCTGAAAATAGCCTGGTTTTTTTAAAGCTCAGTAGTAGTTGTCAGTGCATCAGGATGACATTTTATTCACAATCTGCGTTTGTGATTAATGGAATCAATAACCAGCAATCCTTTGCTTGTGTCACTGGGGTAAGCAGCTCTCAGAGGTGACAGCTGCTTATTTTGAGGTGAAAGAAAGGTTATTTGTAAGGCTCACAGTTGTGTGTCCATTTCAGCCACTAGGAAAAGCATGAATTACTCTTGCAATCCTTTGTTTTATTTCTAGTCTCCTCTTCCATGAGGTCATGTATTTATTCTCAGCTATCTAAATTAAATGTAAACAGTTTTATGTTTGGTTTCCTAAGGAAATGAGGCTTATGGAGTCATGTTCCTTGCGTGTGCGTGTGTCTGTCAGACTTACTGCAATTAACTTTTGAACCACTGGTCAATTCTTGTGGCATTTGGAAGAGGGGCAGAGGTCTTAAAAACAATTACATTCCTGCAAATTGCAAAGAAGTTGACAGCAGGGCAATGGAGGAAAACCCTGTTAACACCCCTATAGAGGGGAAACTGTCAGCGTTCATCTGCTACAGAACATGGGAAAATCCATTTAGAAATACAAATCTCTTGGAATACTGACTTCATTGGTTTTTGCTGTTCCTGGAAGGCTTTTTGTTTGTTTATTTTCACTCAAGAGGTGTTAAAAAAAAAAAGGTGAAGTTAGACGTATTTTATTTTTATGCTAAGAATTATAAGGCTGTTCTGGGAGAAAAAGCTGAAACAGAATCAATGATTAGTTTGGGTTTGTTTGGTGTTTGTTTGCTCGGAAGATGTGCCAAAGGAAGAAAGCATGCTCTCTACTGGCAGGAAATAGAAAAGAATATGTTAAAGCAAAAATGTCATTTCCAGACTGCCTGGAAGCAGGAATGCCTAAAAAATTAAGAGCATCTGTACATATAGTTGACCTATCCCATCTCTGTTATTCCTGGGAACAGATGCACAGACCCTGAAATGATTTGGTAGGTTCTTTCCCTTCCTTCTACAACACCTATGGGCCACCTGAGCTGTGGATGAAAGAGCAGCAATGACTAGTACAGGTTTATTTTCCTTTTCTTGGTGTCACTGTGCTGTACTGCAGAGTACTCATTCTTCTTTTTCCAGACACGGAGGAGTCTCTTAGCATGGCCACTGTCATTGGAACTTCTATGCCGAGCCATGCTGCAAATAGGGTGATAATACTGGTGCCTGTGCTCAGCATGGTTTTGTTGACTAGTGGAAAGACTTTCAGGTTTGTGAAATTTGAGATACGACCAAAGGAAGTTATCCAGATAGGCAGATTTCTCTGTCTGCTAGGAAAGATCAGCCATTGTTAAGCAAGAATGAGTCCTGAATCCCCTCCCTGGAGAGCTGAGCAAGGAGATAAGAAAGGAGGTATTAGTCTACTTCATATGTCTGTGTAGTAGAATAGAAAGCAGAAAATGCCCAGCAGTTGAATGTAATTAATTTTGTGAAATTTACTGTTTGGTTGCTCTTTTTGCTCTTGCCACGTGGTCAGTTCCTCTATGAGCCACATTTCTTTGGATGTGGCTTCCCTCCATGGTTATAAACACAGAGATGTATCCCAGCCTTGGTATTTCACCCAGGCTGCCTGACCCACCATTGCGTCTGTGCAGCACCATTCTCAAGTCTATTTTCTGCCACTAACTGAACCTGGCTTCAATACTCCAGGCATTTGACAAATGCAACAAGAACACTTCACATCTCATCTAGTGTAAAAAGAAGCAGTCTTTTCATATCCTATAAACTGTGGTGTCATTAAATTAAAGACCAGTCTACAAATGTTGTGAGATGCTTTCTTATTCAATTTGTGGTGACAACAAATGGGGTATTTTTGTATGGAGTTTGGCATATGCAGACATTTTCTAAAATACTGACATAATATAACCAGACCAATCTTTGTTTATCCTGAGTCCAAATAACTACCTTTTCAAATGTCTGGTTCATACCCATTCAAAATTAGTTTAATAAACAATCCACCATGTGAATACAGAATATCTAGAAGAAAAAATATTATCCAGGAAAAGCTTTGCTTGGCTTGAAGAAATCCTGGTTTGGCTTGTATTCCAAATTACCATCAGATATTCGGGAGGCCCTTTCACTCATTTCTTTTCTTCCTTCTACACTCATCTCTCATGCAAAGGTGGAGATGTTGCCCTGCTCTGTTCCCGCCACCCAGGCCTCTCAACCTATCTTTGCCTCAGACTGCTCCTTGGTGCTGAGCTGGTCCTGGGGTTGTCTAAGCTGCCCAAGATCATTACTAGCTCCATCCAGCTTCGTGGCACTTACCAGGCTGTATTTTCTCACAGACTGGCTAAATGTAGCATATAAAATCTCCACAGGTAAGGATTGTGTGTTTACTATGAGTTTTGGGGGGTGGTTGTTTTATTGGGGGTTTATATGCCCTGAGTTCATGAGGTATTCACTTGGGAAGCAGACCTCAAAATGTGGGTCATTTAAAAAAAAAAACAAACCAAAACCCAAACCACAGACCAAAAAAACCCCACTCAAAATCTAGTTGAGTAGCAGAGCATGCAGTTTCAGCATGATTCATTAGGTTTAGGTCAGTTAACTTGAAATTTTGGAGAGATGATGAATACATGGTTTTTTGGTGAACTCAGTAGATATTACATAATGAGAGCAAACAGCGAAGAGAATACAAGCTATATTTTTCCCCTGGAGAAGTATTTTCATTCCTTGCTTCTACTAGTAAAGATGCTGACAAATGCAGGGTTGTGGGTTGGTTTTTTTTTTTAATTCACTAGGTATTTTGACATACCCTGACACATGAAATCCTCACAAGTGATATCATATAGTAAGAGACAGGGTATGTGTTTTCAGGCTATTTTGAAGTTACCTATTCCTATTTCTGGACTGTAGGGGAAAGCATATCTTAGCTAGCAAGAATAGCTAGCACCTTGTTGATCATCCATGTTATCAAGACTGAAGGTCTTAAACTTTCTTGCCTGCTCTGTGAATGTGAGAAAATGTGTGATTAGTAACAGAGCTGTTTCCTGATGCTACCATACTCTGTAAGAACATATATACATTAGATACAGTCTGAACTCCTGTGATGGGTACAGGAAAGAAAGAGAGGTGAGTGTTCACAGGTGTTTTAGAAGCAGAGGACAGAAAATCCTACCAGGGTGATTATATTGTAGCTAGGGAAGGAAGTGAAAATTCTTAAACTTGCCATGTTCCATCTTAATTGAATTTTTTTTTCTTAGTTGAATCCTCTTTTTGGTCAGAGACATTTGCTTTGGCAAGTACTGTAATTCTCAAGGCAGTTGAACTTTAAGACTTGCAGACTGATGATAGATGCTGATCTGTGCTAAATAATAGGCTCTGCCTACAATAAGAGATATGGTAGCTATCCAAGAAGCTACCCATCTTTCCTGCAGTAATTTTTCTCCCTGAATCTTGAAGATGTCTGGTTAATGCACAGAAGCTTGATGCCTTGTTCAACTTATGGTCTTAATGGGGACACAAGAGTGAGTGAGATGACACAGATTCTCTTGTTTCATGCTCTTAGCCTAGTTTCTCACAAAAGCTTGGTTCTGGTATGTTTTCTTGATTCTTTAACGCGGGAGAACCTGGTAAATCTGCCACCATGCCAACCAGGTAGACTTTAATCAATGACCTAACCCCAGCCCAAGACGAAAATCTGTTTGAATAATTTCTGAAATCAAACTGATACTTTAATTCTTCAACTCAAGTGGGACAAAAATATTAAAACTTCACAGCTGTGTTGTAACTGAACTCAAAATACGTGAGATTATTTCCCTGACCAAAATGTCAAATTTCCCTGGTCGCTTGGGGACTGTGTGGTCTTTCAAGCTTTAATGTACCTAGCTCTAGTGTATAGCAGGTTTAATTTTCTTACCTTCTCACCGACAAGGTCAGCAAGTCCCCTGTCATTAAACATTTTCACCATGTGAAGGTATGGGCACACAGCCATCGAATTACTTTTCAGTCTTCACTTTGATAAACTGGATAGGTTTGGCTTCTTAATCAACAAAGCAGCCCTGCTGCAGTCCTCTTTTGCTCTCTTTCACTTTTCTAGTGTCTCCTCCAGTGTGGACACCAAACCAAAATAATCTAGTGCCAATGTACTTACTTCTTTGATAGTATGAGATAGAGTAAGAAATCAGAATTTGGTATTGAATTTCAGTTTGTATGTTTAAGTCATGGTGTTTGAGATAAACCTTCTGTTTAAAAAAGCAAGCTATATGAAAATGAATGTGCTCTTCAAGAACAGGTTGGTGCAAGGCTACAGCAAAGAAGGAGAAAAAACTAAATGCAACCAACAGGTTTAAATGCAAATTTCATTTTTAATAACCAAATTGGTAGTTGCAAGAGTTCAGCTATGTTTCCAAGTGTCCACCTTAGAATGACTGTGGTGAAGTATTTGGTTTATTATTGATCTGTACTCAAATAATCAGTAATAGGCAATGTTGTTTTATTCAGGATCTATGGATTCTGATTCTTAAATGGACACTATATTATTTACTCCTTATTTTTGAAAACATTTACTGTGAGTTGATGTTTCTTTCCTCAAAGAGAGATGAACAGCCACTTTTACTTCATGCTTTAAACAAATTCATAGTTTATTATAGTGTTTCTTCCTATTCCATTGTATTGCTAGACACCCTAATAGAGTAGTATTTAGTTCTGCCAAGCAGTGCATAAGCTTGAGCTAATATTTATTTTCATGTCTTCTGATCCAACGTTTCAGATTAGGTTTTTTCCTAAAGCGTCACAATGAAGGAGCTACAGTTTTCAGTTAATAACTCCATATTCAGATATGGCACACATCTTCTAGGTCTCTGTGCACTTGAATCAAACTACTTCCTCAGCAGATTTCTGTACTACTTCCACCTACTCACAAAATAAATTAGTCTGTGCTTCCTCTTTATTAATTCAGTTTCCTCTCCTTTCTAGATGAACTGTCTTTTATGCTTATCATTATGTCTGGGTTCCTACCCCCCAAATTTTTCATAACGTCTCTTTTATAATTACTGTCTCATTTGGTAGTAAAATAGCTGTTAGTATAGGTAGCACTATTCCCTGGCTGATAGTTATCTTCCTGGCTTTTCCTGCTATCTGTCACAGCCACAAATACTTCATTAGTTAGTGGTTTCCTCCCCCCATTATATAGGAACTGTCAATCACACAGCAGACGAATGCTGCAGGAAATCCACACTGCGTTCTTATATAATTCAGCCCTATAATTTCCTCATCTAACTCTAGTACTGTTAAAAAAAAACAAACCCAAATGCTATCTAGTGTTCTCAAGCCTGTGTGTTATTCTTGGGACTGGAATGAGAGGGCTTTTTGCTGTTAGGTGCTTTACTGTATGGTGCTATGCTTTAATCTGAGTGGCTTTCACAGGGAGAGGCTCTGTGACTTATAGGAAGTTGAAAGTCCACAAAAGAAGGCTCTGGGAGAATGTAGGAAAAAGCTGTGCATCTTTTGTTGTGGCATGTGTTGAGAGATAAGGTGAGGTTTTGCAGAACATGAGGGCAGCTCAGTGTCTTTTTGGAGGTAGCTGAGTCAGGAGGGAGTCTTTTGAGGTTTTCTGATGAGCAAAAATGAACCCACACAATATTTGAAAGGTTTTTTTCATATACTGAGTCAAGATGCCTCCAGAAAGAACATGAGCTATAGTCAGCTAACTTTTTTTTCCTGTTACACATCAGCTTGTCAAAGTCAGTTAACAGTAATCAGCTTTGAATTCAAAGGTCTTCAATTCAACAGTTCTTTTCCTTAGTAGGGGCTGTCATTTGACTATTGAAGCACACCATCCTTGCATGGATGCCCTTTAGAGAGGTGAGCTTGCTTCCAACAAACCAGATGCTTTCCTCTGACACTGCAGAAAATCAGTTTAGTTAAAGTGAAACACAAGAGGAGGAGCTGCGAGTGCATTTGAAATTGTCCTCATTAGTACAATACTCTGCAGTTACCTTTTTCCTCAGTGGCAGCATTAGACTAACAACATTTGAAATTTTAATCTCCCTTGCAGCGTCACGTGAAACCCTAAGAGTTAATTCTCTGATGTCTAAGTGTGTGTGTGTGGTAGGGGGATATGCACAGGTTTTTCCCACTGTGAATGCACCCTTAAGATCTCTGAATTCTAGAGGACCACCTATATTTGTTAACCCATGAGGAGTTTGTTTGAGACGAAGCACCATGCAGATGCTCACTCACTTTGCTCTGGTGGGATGGGGGTAAGAGAATCAGAAGAGTATCAGTGAGAGAACTCATGGGTTGACATAAACATGGTTTAATGGGTGAAACTAAAGCCACGCATGCAAGCAAAGCAAACCAAGGAATTCATTCCCCACTTCCTGTGGGCAGGCAGGTGTTCAGCCATCTCCAGGAAAGCAGGCACATAACAGTTACTTGGGAAGACAAATGCCATCACTCTGAACATCTCCCCCTTCCTCTTCCCCAGCCCCTTATATGCTGAGTGTGATGCCATGAGGTATGGAATACCCCTGTGATCAGTTGACTCCGGATGTGTCCCTTCCCAGCATCTTGTGCACCATCAGCCTACTCAGCAGAAGGGTGGTGTGAGAAGCAGAAAAGGCCTTGGCTTTGTATAACACCTGCTCAGCAGTAACAAAACCACCTCTATATAACAAAAATATCTCTGCATTAACACTGTTTTCAGCACAAATCCAAACCACAGCCCCATGCTGACTATTATGAAGAAAATTATCTCAGCTGAAACCAGGACATTGACCCATTTGTTTCTTAATTTCTCTCTTGCTACTCAAAGATGCCGTAATGAAAGCAGACAGATGGCTTCACAGAAGAGCTACATGGATGTCCGGGAGAGGAATGAGGTGTATTGTCAAACAAAAACTACTGAGGCTTCACATTCAGTTCATTGGTCTTTCCTCTTTCCCACTCAAATGAGAGTTTTAGGGATTAGTAACCACAATAAGTACCTGGGATGTGAAATTATATGATAATTATCCTCTGAAGTGGCAATGTAGTAGGTGAGGGATAAGATTCCTGCTGTGGTCTCTGTCCAGGTCTTCTGTAAAGCATCAGGCATGTAGTTGACCTCATGCTCTTCTTGCTATACCTACAGATACAGAGCAAAAGGAAACACTGTAGGATTTGTCCTGCAGAAGGGCAAGTTTGCAACACCTTCAGGCTGTAGATTAGCCTATCCCTAATTGCATGTGAAGAAAAAAAGCCTTCCTGCTTTGGTAATGAACACAGCTGAATCATGTTGTGTCTTGCACTGTCACCAGACATTTCTTTGTCACAATGGAATTATCCTAATAGCAGATTGGCTGTCTCATTAAAATTTTAATTAGTACATATTTATGTTAAAAGGACATAATGGTGTTGCTTTCTGTGTTTTCCCAGGTTCTAAAGGCTTGAATGAAAATTGTAATGCTTTTTCTATAAAAAGATCGTTAATTAGGTTACACTGAGTGCCAATTAGCAAAGATCTTTAAAGTAAGCTCCCAGCATGTTCCTTGCATTACTTTTGTCCTCACAATTGAAGTAGGCAATGATAATCATGCATATGCATCATGTGGGCACCATGTAGCAGATGATATATGTGGGTCAGAGCAGGAGCTCATTTCCTTTCTGTGATTCCTGATATGCCTTTGCTAACAATATGAGATTAAATCCATTTCTTCCATCAGCTTCTTACAGCTATAGAGAATGCCTTTGCACCTGAGAGGTACTTGTCATGGAGAGGTAGCTAATGTTTTCTCTGAGCTGTTCATGAAGCAAAGCTGATCCCCAGGCTGCCAGAAGGCTGGTGCTGCTCTTTGAAGCGGCATACTCAAGATCCAGGTCAAGGATGCATAAGGATGAGGGTCTGAGTGTCATTCACACAAAAATAATGCACATGTATATCCACCACAACGTTTCAGACAATAAGCAGAGGCATTTTGCGTGGTGGAATTGCTTGTACAAGTGCCATATGGATATGAAACCTAGCTTTCACATGCAGAATATTATTCTCTGTCCACCATTACCTTGAGTGAAGCATTGTTTAGCAAAAACAGAGTTCCAGTGTTGCAAACTTATTGTTTGGAGGTTTGGCTTCTCCCCCACCTCGCTCCCAAACAGGACAACTCTACTGGGGATCACTGGTATAGCTGTGGCATTGGTGTAGCTCAAATACTTGCGGTAGTTCCTGAAAACACAACTTTCAGCTGAATAGTGAGGTGTGGGGTGTTAATGGAGAGCTTGAAATTGTTAGACAGAAATTGAAATATGTATGTGTGCAAACACACAGACAGGTATTATTGTTAGGGTGGTTGTATTCAACAGCTGGTTGAAATCACCTAGGGGTAATTGTTAGTACCTTTGCTCTTTCCACTGAATTTTGTGCTAGCGTTGGTCAGTCCTGTAATATTTATGATAGGGAAAATAATAATAACAACGGGGAACTGTGATATCGCATGTGGTAGCTCATATTTTGTTTTGAAGGGTGTTTCTCCCTTCAAAAAGAACACTGCTCCTCACAGAAACATGGATGGGCTTTTTAATGAGAAAATGTTCTTTGTTATATTTCTTTTCTCCCTCTTTCCCTCTGGTACTGCTCAAATCAAAGCCCAAGACAGGAACGTGGAAAAACAGCTGCTGCTGAAAAAAACCAGTGTGATTAGTGTGCTGGATGGTTTCCTGTCAGTGTGGAGTGAGAAACAAACTTATTAGCAGAGCTCAGGCTTTCAGGCCATCCGCCTGCCATCTATCCTGGGTGTCCATAGGTGGAAGACGTGGATGCATGTTGCCTTTCAAGAACAAGCAAGCATCAGCTTCCATTTGTAACTTTCTGGTCATAAATCTTAACTAAAATAGGAAAACTTGTCACTACATCTAAGTAGTTCACGTTATTTAACTGAACTAGCAAAATTTGTAATAACTAATGGTGAAATACTATCTGTGTCAAAATCAACAAAGTAAGCAAATTAGTTTCAGTGCTTGATTAGCTAAATCACCATGCTAATACTGCAGAATAATCAATCCTTGATGTCCATTGGGTATAAATCTCACTAGGGAACCTTATTACAGTCAGTCAGTCCTCTAATTGGAATCTAGCAAAGTATCCTCTTCCATCTTTGGAGGAGCTAGCATGATCTTGTCAGGATCAGATATCTTAAATTATGTTATAGTCTGGGGAAAAAAACCATCCAATTTAAGATAACTACAAAATCATCTGAATATATGCTGGCATAATAAAAACACTTGCTCGATGTTCATTCAACTGCAAACTAAAATTAAAAAAAAATCAGTGAGATGTGTTAGCTATTCTGCTCTGTACTAAAGACAACGTTCTTACTGATTTTGGCAAGCAAGGCAATTAAAATAATGTATTTTTGAATGGTAACAGACAGAATTTAACTCTTGATAGAGAACATATATCTATTAAACACAGTGAGATGAAACCAATAAGCAGTAAATACGTGCAGTTTTGTAGATTTGCATGCTACCTAAGTATTTTCCTTGCAGCTGTTGGTTTGCTTAAAATTGTAGAATATGTTGTCATTTTCTTTTGGTTTTCTTAGCAAAATAATATCTAGGTATTTAGGATCTCAGCAGGACTTCTCCTTTCCCTTCTCAGATCCTTCCTTTAACTCAGGAAATAAAAATACTATCTTGCATTGTCTAAACCAATGTATGTATGTGGAATAGTAATTACGAAACGCTTCTTTCACAATTATAGTATCTATCAGACAATTCATACAACCTTCAGTAGGACATTCAAATTCTTATCCTTAAGTATGATGTGAAAGAACAGATTCGGTGTGGAGAACTTGCATACAAAGTATTAATTCTTCTTTGCATTTTGGGGAAGGGCTCTGATGAAGTAAGTCTGCATATCCCAGCATATTATTATGCCATAACTAGGAACAGGCTCCGAGTTAGCTGAGCGATGATTGCAAATACCTGGCAAATGCAATGAGAACCAGCTGAATGTGTAATGACAATCACATCACTGTCCTACAGACTTCTTCACCGATATGAAGGGGTTTTGACAGGTAAAGTTCTACCATTTCTCAAAAACAAGTGGAGCTGGCTGTTACCTCTGTTTCGTGCTGGCAAGAGCCATCGGTGGAGTTATTGCTGGTTCAGCAGAGGGTTATAGTCATGACAATCTCAATGACGCCTGGGTTCTCCAAATTCATTGAACGAGAGATTTGAGTCATTCTATATTTACCTCTTCTCTCTGTGAGCAGTGCAATCATTTATAATTTTGAAAATCAAGTGTAAAATATGTTAGAGAAGAATTCTATTTTGAGAGCATTTTGCACGTACTTGCTCACAAGTGCAATCCCAGAGAAGTTCTGGGCTGCTGAATTGCAGCAGCAGCAAGCAGAATGATAAAACACTTCTTCCTATTTCCTCCAAAATACCATGTGTGAGAAATCATAGTGTGTGTGTGGGAAATATCTGCAACAAAACGTTACAATATTTTTGTCAGACATACTGTGTCTGTACTGCATGTATCCTATACTTCTAAAATTATGCAAAGTGCCTGTGTTCCAACATTAATTTCCGCTTAATATAAAGAATTTGGTAAATGCTAGGTTTGTTGGTGGGCTTTTTCTTTGTCTTTTACAGCTGGAGGCATGAGATATCAAAGCGACTGCTAAGTCTTACTCATAAAATGTTAGGGATAGAACCTATGTTCTTTAGGTTCTAGGTTCCTAGAAGGACTGGAATATGTTTAATTTCAGAACTTCAAAGCAACCCAGAAATTATTTTCACATGAAAACTTTGCTTGAAATAAAGCTGAGGAATTGTCACACTTGATCAGTGAGTGACATGTTTGAATTTTGGCCTTTCATCAGATTCCATTCCAGAAAGTTCTGTGGGAGTTTTGGTTTAGTTTTCCAGAAATTTTTAATTTACTGGTAATTTTTGAGATTGTGGATAGAAGTAGAGAACCTTCGATAAAGAATTTCTGATAATATGTAACCACATTTTTGCCGCCCTTTGTTGGTTTCATATATTGTCACTTGTAGTGCAACCTGATGCTCTGTCCTGTAAAAGGAGTATAAGAAGTGAACTCAGATTAAATGGGTGATGTGCACTGAAAGCAGCAGACCCTTCTGTGGCTGGAATCAATGTTGACACTCAGGTAGGTGTAATATGCACCTTTTTTACTTTCTATTTGCCTGCATATGCTGACCCACAACTACATCCTGATGTGCCTGACTAGACTTTGAAAGTGATAGATAATTTATGAAGGCAGTAGGAGAGAGGAGGAGACAGTTCCTCAACAGGCATAAAACCTGCATTAATTCATTTATCATGACTCATTGATTTCACTACCATGACATCAATTTCTCCAGTTGAGCATCTAAGCCTTTCTTAAATAGATTATGTGGGATTTAGCAAAGCTGTGATGACTTATGCCTACTTAAAATCTACGCTCTGCAACAATGCATGCCTAATCTTATCTTAATATACACATGGAAAGTTGTTTGCAAAGGAGTTAGAGCTGCTGTTACACACTTGATGTGTGTCAAGTGGCTGCAGAAAAGTGAGAAACAGCAAGTAAGCTGCCACCCAGTATCTCAGAACATAACATCTTCTCTCTATCCATAAATACATTTTTCTCAACTACAACTCTGACAGTACACCTCTACATCAACTCAGCCCTCTCTTACTCAACACTTCTGTCAGATTTTTCCCCATTCCTTATGACCAATACTAGTTGTGGATAATTAGAATAATAAGTGATTGTATCGGGCCAAGGTGAAGAAATGCACTGGATGTGGTGTATTGAGATTGTGTGACTGGATTTTTATAGGTGTAGAGGGCTGACCAGACCTCATTCAGCCTTGGTCCACTGAGCACAGACATATGTCATCTCTCTGCTGCTCTCCATTATCAATGAGGCCTGAGCGTGCCTGCTCTTGACTTACTATTGGCAGTGGTGTGGACTGGAACAATATAGTCATGAAGTGGAAGTGTGTGTATCCTTCATCAGCATTCACACGTTGAACATGCAGAACTTGACTTCAGTTCCCTTTTGAGCCATATCTAATAACATAATAAGCCAAATTGTTTTTTAAAATTTGCACATGGCAATTAGGTATAAAGCTGCTTATAATAAAACTACTGCAAACTGGCTTTAACCTTGGATAGTTCTGTTGTGCCCTTGGCTGGAAATGTGGTTGTAAAGGAGGAATGGGAGCCAACTGTAAAGGGTACAATGCTTTCTACCTCCACGCTATTCTAATATGTTGTAATTTGGAGAAGTGGAAAGAAACTATGTGATTATCAAGTTATTGATATCTTTCAGAAAGTCTAGGATTTCTGAATGTGTTTAGTGCTCCTTGACAGTTTAGATAGACAATCTAGATTTCTGGTCAATATTTTTTCCCTCCTTGGATAAGTAGTTATGCTAAGAAAATTTAGTATATTCTTTTTTGTCAAAATGTCTCTTTCTCTTCTAGTACTTTTTCCAGTGCAATTTGTAATCTTTTTCTGGAAATACAGCATTGTACTGGTATCTATTCTTACCTCTTTTCAACTCTTTTTGTTTGAGAACAATTGGTTTTAAGCTGTAGTAATTATTTTTTTGCATACTTGTAAACTCTCACTATCTCTTTCAAGTCTGAACATTCTCTAAACTATCCTTTGTACCTCAGAAGTTAACTGGAATGTCTCTCATTCAGTGACAGAAAAAGCAATATAAATTAAGGTTACACAAAGATGGAACGTTACTGTTATTTGATTAACTGCTCAAATATAGCAATTATTCCCTAATGCTCGTGAACAAGCAGCCAGAGGTGTTTTCACTAGATCTTTCAGCTGCACATACAGACAAACCTAGATGGGTGTTCCTCAGATGAGCCTCTTTCTTGCAATAAGAGAGTGAAAAACAACTCTGGAAAAAAGTTTAAAGAATTGAAGCTTGAGATATGAACTGAGCTCCTCGCATTCCTTAAGGCCCCGATTTTACTGCTCTACAGAGGCTGTATTTTATGACCCTCCATTGCAGCCCCTGATGGATTTAGAAGCACATGCATCACCTGGTGAGTCACACTAGCTTTCCTTATCAAAACAGCCTCAGCAGTAAATACTTGTGTAGGATATAGCTTTGGGGAGAAACGGATCCGTCTCATCAAGGAGAAAATGAGAGCTTGTAGGTATTCAAAAATCACAAATGATGAGCTTCTGTGGGGTGTAGCCCTCCTCCATGTTGAGGTTGAGTGGCTAAGCTTTTCTCAGGACCAGGGCGTTAGTCATCTGTTTTATCTATTATCAGTGATAACAGGCTGTATGAAAGCTAGATGCAGATGATACCTTTTTGAAAAAGTCTAGACATCTTTTTTTTTTTTCCATAACAGTTGTATTCTCTTCCACAGTGAAATATAATCAACATACATTTGCATATTTCATGTAATCAGGACAAGTGGAGGTGCATACTAGAAGTGGGATATTATGGTCAGAGTGTATGGCTTCATCTTTCTGTAATGCAACTATTTACAAAAACTCAACTGCAAAAAGCTTAACCCATGCAACCTTGTTTATTCACTTGTACTTGAAGCTGTAAGAGTACTCCTTTATATCTCAGTCCTTCTAGAAACAGTGACTTTGGAAAAACAGCAGTCAGTTGCTGGAAAGGTAAACTGTTACAATGCATTGTCATTACTAGAGCTGCAGAGCTGACAATAATGCTTACTGCTATTTTTTTTTAATTTTGTTCAGCTCTATGGAGCAGTTCAGAGAAGAGACTGAATTTCACTTCATGCCATGAATTATCATCCATCCAAGCATTTGATAAATTTCAATTTAATCACTTTAATTTATCTAATCCTTTTAAAGAAAATGTGCTATGACAGGTACTGTCCAGGATGTAACTAGAATACAACAAGAACGCACAGCTGTGACTGTTGGTTTAGTTTACCTTCTAGGAACTGCTCCATGACTGAGAAATATGAAAGGGAAAGAACACATTTGATTTTCTCAAAGGGATTTAGAAGAAAAAACCCACATAAATAAACCAGGTGTCTTAACTCCTGACGGTTCTCAAATTGATGTACACAACAATCCATTTCAGAGATTTGAGAGAAACGCAGTTTCTAATAGAATAATACATGTGAGAACATTTCTACCCCTCTGGATGCTTCCCTATGCAAAGAGAAAAATGTATTGGGCTAGAGGAAGCTATGATTTTGTCATTCTTCTGACAGCTAGGCTTGCTCTGTTTTGCAATTGTGCTATTCCAGAGGCAAGTAGAAAAAAACCTCACTTCTATATATTTTTATATAGAATATTATGTATTTTATATTTAATATTACATCTATATGTAATATAATGTGCTTTATAAATATGTATTTGTATAGACAGATATAATCTCAGAAAGTGAAAAGCAGCATGCAAAGTTCAGCACTGTTCTCAAAGTCTCATTAGGCTTAAGCGGCCTGTCCTGTTCTGAAGTCCTTAATGTACATTTTATCTGGGTAAGCGTGTCTGCTCAGGGTGATACAGGGGTAGATTTCTTCAGTATACTAATGAATTAACCCCCTTCCTCTTCCCCTCAGAAGGAAAGCTCCATTTCCTCAGCTTTGGCATATGTGAGAAAAAGCTCAGTTTAAGCACCTACTCCTTCATGGCCAGATGATGTGGCTAGGGTTTGCTTCATGAGTAGGAGCGTGCCAGGGCCTTCCGTACTCATGTTGTGAATGCACGTCAACAGTCTGAATATGCTCTCCCAGTTCCTACCCAGGAACAACTCAGCTTCTTACCATTTCTAGCACATCTTCATCTGTTGCTTGATTTACTGCAGCTATAAAGAAGCAATTTCCTTCTATTTCTGGGAGGCAAAAAAGCTGGAATAGTTATAATTTTAAAAGTCACCAGAAGTTATTCACATCAGCATTATGCTATGTTTCTTTCCCTTCCTCATTTGCTATTTGTCAAAGCAGAGTGTTTTCCAGTGTTGGAACAGCCAGTGGGGCAAAACACTGTGATACAGCGCAGTTTTCCAGTAACTACAAGCAATGAGTTTATTATCTCACTTTGTGGTTTCTCTCATGAGCTGGGGAATTAGGGAATTAGCATCCTACAGATTGTGTCCCAAAGCCCATTGACTTGAGGTGTCAACCAAGAAGGTAGAAACTCAGGCTGAAGTTTTTCCCATGGCTAAAATACACGAGTGAGCCCCAAGGACTCTCTTCTGCCTAATGAGATGCACTCCCACACTCCAATAATTTCCTTGATTGCAGCACTAAAATAGTCCCTTATCAATCCACCTGTTTGTTTTAATGAAGAGTGGAAGATTTCAGTATGGTTGAGTTATTCCCCTTAGTTATATCTGCTTGAAGTTTGTCAGTAGGTTCAAAAGTTGATAATCAGAGACAAGTGAAGTAAAAAGACCCTGGGGAGGGCCTTTAAAAAAAAAAAAAAACCAAACAAAACCCCACCAACAAACAAACAAACAAAACCCCAAATAAAACCCCAACCAAAACAAAAAACTCAAGTCTTTTTCTGCATAAGTGCTGTGCTTTCCCAGGAGTTAACAGCTTTCACTTGTACTTGGTGTGTTTTATGTCACAGGACATGAAATGCTATGTGGAAGTGGTAATGCTTGTAACAAAGTTCTTAATTCTGTAAGCAGGGCAGAAGTGTCCTTTAAAGAAGGCCTTAAAAATAGAAGCTATTACAAATATCAGAACTGGCCCAAATTATTCTACCCAGTTATTGTTAGTATTGGAAAGTGTGGACTTAAGGAAAATGTTTTGTTGAGGGGCAGCATGATCTGAAAAGAAATCTGAGTTTCTTAGCACAGGGGGAAAAAATGTTTCCATTGTATTAGCTGAAATGATATGGCTTAAATGAGGCATTTCAATTGGTTCTAGCAAAAATTGTTGATTAAATAAATTTTTTCCTTCAGCACAGTTCAGTGTCCCTAAATCAGCAGTTTCCAATGCAAAAGTAATTTATTAGAAAATATTCAGATTTGATCTTTGTTAGTACCTTCTGTTGGGTGAAGAAGCTACTGTTTTTACAAAGGGTGGACCAAACTTCTATTCATAAACACTTCTTGTTTTAAGTTGGCAATGCTGTCATGAGGGAAGGATAAAAGTTAGTCAATTCAGTGGTCTTAAATGCATTGAAGCATTGTCAAAATGCTCTCATGTCCTTATTCTGTCCATCTCCACTTTCTGTTGTTTCCACAGGAAGAGAATGTCTTTACTCAGAAAGGTCTGTCTCACTTCATTGTTATGAAATAATGAATCTGCCTGTGTTGGTTTTAACTTGGTGGGTTTTTTTTTTTCAAGTTGGGTTTTCCCCCAGCTTACAAGTTAGTCTCCCTTATGAGAAGTACATGCTGAGAACTGTGGGTTGAGGGATTGTTTTTATTCTTACCTAGCACTAATGGATTTTTCTTGAAAATAAAGTTAAATGTTAAATGAAGGGTAAAAAGAGGGTAGTGATTTTAAATAGTTATTAACACTAACTGCAATATGTGGTTCAATTAATGTTTTGTTAGGGGGAAGAAATTAAATCCAGAAAACACTGACCAACAGGGAACAGAAGGTACTTATTAGAAGTGTTAAACTGAAATTAATAATACCGTGTTGTGTTTGGATACCATGGCAACAGTGGGGAGTGGCTATAAATATAATTTTCTAAAGTCTAAATATATTCATTAAAAACTGTGACCACTTCTACTTTGATCCCAATGGCAGATGACTCCCCTAAAATAATGTTTATAGAGGAAAAGTGCCATAGAATAAATGGTGAAAAAAGAAACATGAAGCCAAGGTGGGGCATTTAATTTTTCTCCCCTAACTTTCTGTCTAATCTGAAGATAAAAATACTTGGATATTTTTGAGTCATAATGGAGATACAGAAACCTCAGCCAGCTGAGGTTCAGTAGTCATTAAAATCTTCTGATAGTAAATAGTTTACCTGAGAAGAGCCTCCCTCACTGGGAATTTTTTAGAACAGTGGTAGAAGTATGTAAACCAGATCTTAGTCTGGTTTAAGATGAAGGAATAAAACAGATGGTCTGCTGGCTCCAAAGCATTATTTTTTGTCTTCATGGATTCACAGAGCTGCTAAAGGTGTGCCCACACTGTGACTTTTGACTGCGCTAACACTTGGTATGAAGCCAGAGTCTCCTTGATCTCACAGGACACCAGCTGAAAGCAGACAAACAATGAATTCCCACTCTATTCTGCTTCTCATTGCTGGCACTGGCACTTCTGGCTCAGGTAACTCTTCAGATGGACTCTGCAATTTACTGTGTGCAGACAGTAATGTCACATGGAGTATTTAACACTTTAAATGAGGTTTTTCTTCCCAGATCACTTAACCAGGAGTGTACCTTTCTATGCATCGCAGGAAAACACAAGGGGCAGTGAAATGTTGGTGTTTTCTCTTTTCCCTTGTGCAGTGCTTAACAATTCCTGAGCAGCCACAGCTGCCTTAGCAGTATGGACCTGTAGAGGGAACAGGTCAAACCTGGGTGGAAGAGGGCGCTCCCTGAAGGGAGAGGGACATGAGATCTCACTAAGTGAGAACTTAGTTAAATCTGCCTGAGTTTCCCATGTGAAGGGAAGCTGATGGATACCTGAATGTGTTACTGATACCAGAAATGAATTCCAATGGATATCATATAATTTCATAGACCTCCTGAAAAATTTGATGGTGGTGACTTTGTCTGGAAAAGGGCTATCTCACTGGAGGAGAGCAATGATTTCTTTGCTCCCCAAATCTGAGAGCCATTATCTTAAAAGCACATACCAACAGCTGCATCCTGCACATGCTTTATAGATGCAGCATTTCTTCAGTGTGTCTGTCTCAAGTAACCACCAAGGGAAATGGGTTGTACCAAATTTAGATGTATGTGGTGGATCACAGAGGGAGAACTCATTTTGTTTTACAGACAGTTGGTACATGGGAAGAAAAACACCAAGGAAATGGAAAACGATTTGCTTAAACATATGTCTTCGTTGCCATATGAGCTGCCAATGGGGAGAGAGAGGAGTGGCTACGGAGATGCTTTTTTTCTCCTACCCCTATGGTGTAGGCCAGGAGGATAGCTACTGGGCAAAGTCATGAATAACATTTATTTTCCACACAATCTGGACCTCTGTTGCTGTCAATGGAGCTTGGCAATGAACAATTGCCCACTTATAAGGTGAAAGCCACCTTAATACCAAAAGTGACCAAAGTTGATGACTCCAGTAGCATGACTATTCAGATAGTTTCTTCATCCATAAACTGATTGATATTTATAGCTGTATATAAATGGCAGATGGCGTAATTTTTTAAAAAGACAAACCAAATCACAAAACCCTGACTTGATTTATAAAACTAAGTAACTGCTTGTGTTTGTTCAGTTACTAATACCAGTGATTCTAATACCATGAATTACTGAAATGGAAGCACACACTAGTGTAAAACTTGTACCTGAGGGAATGATGAGACTCCAACCAAACTCTGCAGAGTTTAGTGGCTCATTCTGTACTGCAAAGTGTTTTCACTCCTACAGCATTTCTACCTCTATCTTTTGGGCCTGTTCTAAGTATTCTGACTGGTCATGAATCTCAGTAGAAATTGAACCTCTGAGCAATACTGTAGATTTAACTAGAAGCCTGGCTCTCATTTAGTTTGCTTTTGATTGTCAATTCAGTGGACTGTTCCTAATATTTACTTAAAGAAATCTGCAGAGGTTGAGGATATAGAAGTGGAATAGTGGCACCTGCATTCAGTTCCTGGTTTGTTGTTTTTAGACTTACACCCCCTCCCACCAAAAAAGAAGACACATCTTTGTGTGGGCAGGCCAGTCCCTGCCTGATGTAAAGCAGCTTGGTCCTGATGATTTTGTGGCAGTTAACAGTTTCACACTAAGAATTCAGCCTAGCAAAACATCATCTGAAATCTAGTGAGCTGGTAAACCTCTCTCTACCCTTTTTGGACCCTTGTGCTGTTTTGTTCTTTGAAAATGATGCATTATCTAGTTGATATTAGATCAAGCTGAGTGCACTGGCAGAACATATCACACTGCAGTAATCATACTTTCTTCTGCGGTTACAACTATTTTTATATACTCCTTTTTCCCAGCTGCAATGAATGCCACTATTGCAAGGTGAGACAAAAAAGAGAAATGATAATTTTTCCTGACTACAGCCTCTTCAGTGAAACTGAGGACTATACTGTGTTTCCAGGGGGGAAAAAAATCAAACCCAAAACAGAAACACAAAACGCACATGCAATGTGTGCAGAGATGTGGCAAAGTGCTAAATCTGATAATTAACACACAAGAAGTCTAATAAGCTATCAGGCACTACTAGGTCATTTTCAGGATATCTTGCAGTAATTTGAGAGAATAAAATTATTCTAAAGCAAGCTAACTTTCTCTGCCTGGGTACAACTGATTCTTAGCAGAAGGCTGCCTTGCAGCTTTGAGGCAAAATAGTTTGTTCTATTTTGCATTTAAAACCTGAGAGCCAACTGCATGAGTGACTTGGTTTTTGGTTAGGTAAGAGTTAACTTTCACAGGGACCAAGGACAGTGACCCATGCTGACAAGAGGGGGTAATCTATCCCACATGATGTCATGCTTCCCATAAAAGGGTGCTGCTACTTTGGGAGGGGCAATGTGGCTCCAGTAGTCTGAGTGTCCTGTCAGGTCAGTAAATTGGTTTGTGTTATAACCTGTTTTGCATATTCTAAGTACTGTTGTTGTTCTCTCCCTCTTCCTTTGGTGTCCCAGTAAGCCATCCTTATCTCAATCCCTGAGGTCTGCCTTAGTCTCCCCATTCTCCTCCCCATCACACTGGTGGTATGTAAGCAGGTGGCCACGTGGTGCTCAGCTGCTGGCTGGGGCAAAATCAGGACAGTGAGGAAGAGCTGGTTTTAGTAGAAAGAAGGCTTCCTCCATTCAGAACTTATTTGTGCACAAGGAAGTGAGTGACTTCACTTTAGGGTCAGAGGTTGCAGGTGAGAAAGCCAGAACGAATAACAGGAGAGGCAGGGGGGATTTATTCCCCTCTCTGAGTGAGGTACAGAAAACTTTGTAAGAAATAACCTAGGAATATGGCTTTCTGGCCTCAATATTTTCAAACTCCTAAGTATAACATACGGAATTTGACTTGGAATTGAGAAAACATGTCGAGGGGGAGGAGGAAGGAGGTAATTTGTTACAGTGATAGATCTACCTTTTGACCAATCCTTTTCCCCTAGCCTGAGTTAGTGCAAGGGTAGCCATTACTCAGTAAAAGCTAATGATTGCAGGTGTCTGGATCTAAATGCAAAATCATTGCAGAGCAGAGCATCGATCCCTGCCTGACTGTGTGGTACTTCTTGTTTTTACATGTTCCTAATCAGTTATTGCTTTGTTCTCCACAAAGCAAAGCCATTTGTCAAGAGCATGTCAAATCTGAACAGCAGTTCTGGACTTTAACTGAGCATCTGCCTCAGGTTCTTCAGCCATGACCTTAATTCTTTGTCAACTGCATGACACAGTCCCTTGTTATAGCACCCACCAGAGAGTCATACCCACCCTTTCTTCCTGACTCAGCTAAGTACTGCAGGCCTGCAGGGATAGGAGCAATGGGAAGCACTGTCCCACCATTTATCCAAAGAAAAAGATTAGGAGAACAGTGGTCTCTATATCTACAATAGGATTTGTTCTCATTCACTGCAGCTAAAAGCATCTCTGGTGTCAGTGCCTCACATTTCCTGTTTCTATCAGTTTAATTAGGGTGACATATGTCAGTCAAGTTCAGTTAATTTTTGCACCAGCTAAGGAGATTGATATGTTTCAGTGGCCTGATTATACTGCTATTAACCTTGCAGGGATGTTTTGATGAGTTCATTCTGAAATACTTAGTTATCTGACACAAAACACTCTGATATTAGCCATGCAAGCTTTTCCCCAGGCTACTATTGGGGATTTCAAACACTGGGTGTTCTACTTGGAATGCTGTGAACTGCTAAAATATTTGCCTTCCACTGCATGCTGCTCTAAGACTCTGTCATTCTTCAGACCAACATAATTCATGCAGATAGGTAGAAAGTTCATATTCAGGAGAAAATTGTCTTAGTTTATGAAAAGGAGGTTCTGCTTGACTAATCTGATCTCCTTCTATGACAAGGTGACCCACTTAGTGAACGAGGAAAAGGCTGTGGATGTTTATTTGGACTTCATACTAAAGAATTTGACACCTTTTTCCCCACAGAAGTCTGCAGGAGAAACTGGTTGCTCATGGACTCATGCTTTGCTGGGTGAAAAACTGGCTGGATGGTGGGGCTGAGAGAGTTAAATCCCTGTTGAGGTGGCCAGCAAGGACAGGGAGGTGATTGTCCCTCTCTACTCTGCCCTGGTGAGGCCGCATCTGGAGTACTGTGTCCAGATCTGGGGCCCCCAATACAAGAAAGATGTAGAACTGTTGGAGAGGGTTCAGAGCAGGGCCACAAAGATGACTAGAGGGCTGGAGCACCTCCCCTAGAAGAGAAGCTGAGGGAGCTGGGCTTGTTCAGCCTGGAGAAGAGAAGGCTGCAGGGGGACCTCATTGCAGCCTTCCAGTACCTGAAGGGAGCATACAAACAGGAGGGGAATCAACTTCTTAAAAGGATAGATAATGGCAGGACAAGGGGGAATGGACTAAAGCTAAAGGTGGGAAGGTTTAGATTAGATATTAGGGGGAAGTTCTTTACAGAGAGAGTGGTGAGGTGCTGGAATAGGCTGCCCAGAGAGGTGGTGGATGCCCCATCACTGGAAGTGTTCAAGGCCAGGTTGGATGGGGCCCTGGCAACCTTGTGTAGCTCCAGGCCTGGAGGTTGGTGTCCCTGCCTGTGGCATGGGGTTGGAACTCTGTGATCCTTGGGGTCCCTTCCAACCCAGACCATTCTATGATTTTATGAAATCCTGTTGGCACCCAATCACAAGTGGTATTCTCTTGTGACCAGGCAGAGAAAGAATAATCTGGTGCTGTTGTAACTAGCCTAGTGTTAAACTGCCGTGGTTTTGTGTGCAGACTTACTAGATACTTGACTCTCTTTTTAAACTGTCCTGTTAATTCTGCCTAGCCCTTGGTTGATATAAATCACTGTCGTTCCTCTGAGGGCAATAAGCTACCACACTTTTTCCCAGCTGAGGATTTGTCCCTGCATGTTGAAACTAAAGATATTGAAGAAATAAAATATTCATTGCAAGAAACTGGAGAATGCTTCTAATTTGCTGCTTCTGATCCTTGCTGTTAACTGCCGTTGGCTCCACAGTGGCTGGCACAATCACATCAGAAAATGGTTGTGCGGAGAATTGGGAAACATCAATATTGTTTGGATGACTGTGAGGCATGCCACTGCGTGGGTGTTTTTATGAAGGGTTATGTGCAAATGAGATAGATTGAAAGGGAGTTTCTAGCAAGAGGACAGGAAAAACAAAATGGTAGTTCAAATCCCTTCAAATAGCAAGGTTTATTGCTGTACAAGAGAATTCTGCTCCCTCAGGGTGATGACAGGACTCTTTTGCCAGATAGAGATCAAAAGATACGGATGCACTAGGCCAGTCATCACAGTGAGAACTGGAGAAAACCCAAAGAACCTATTGCTGGCTGAATCGAAGTTTGTCCTCACAGCCGTAATGAGGCTCTTGAACGGAAGGCTAATTCCTGCTATGAACACTCTCGCCTCAGAGGTGTTTCTGGAGTGCCAGCCAGCCATGCTGTTTTGGAAGAGTGTTGCTGCACCCTGTCAGTGGTTGCAGAAGAGCTCCTGAAGGTGCTAGCAAGTTGGGCTCATGTGCTGTCACGGTTGGCAGTGGCAGGTTTGTCACTTGGGGAATCGGTGGCACAGAAATGCAGTGGGCTCTAGTGCTTAGGGAAGCAGCACTCCTGGCCTCTGAGCTCTCAAGATGGGTCGTGTAGTCCAGCATTCTGGCAGAAATCAAGATGTTGGAAGATGAGGGGAAAGCAAAGTGTAATGAATATGGGCTTCAAGAGTCCAAAGGAATTTTTCTTCTCTACCTGTTAGCACTTTGCAAAATAAATGCAAGCCTTTCCCAAACCCATGCATGACTTTCATGTTTCTACTCCACAGAGACTGACTTGAATCAGTAATGAGTCAGTTCTGAAGGGTGCAGAGCTACAGTCTGCTGAGAAGACTGGGTGTATATAGTGTCGAAGGACTGGGAGTTCATCCCTATCCCTAAAGGTGGGAATATTATCTATATTTTTCTTAACAGATGATCCCCAAATTCATGGTCCAGCAACAGAATCAGCAATCATAAAGTCTCTTTGGCTGAGTGTCTCCATGATTCATCATCCTACTGCTAGCCCTTTTTCTCAATATCTATGCCAAATCTTTTCTTCTTTAATTGCCTAATTCTTTTCCCACCTTTAATGAATGTGGAAAAAATTTATCCTTTCCTGAGTAGAACTACATCTGAAATATTGAGGAATATTATCATATATCTCCTAAATTGTCCCTTCCCTAAAATAAATAACCAGAATTCTTCAATTCTCTCTTGTAGGGTATTTTCTCCAGGCATGTAAAAATTCTCTTTAGTCTTTCAGACTCCCTTTAATTGGACCATATCATTCCTGAATCATATTAATGTATGCCAGCTGAGGCCTTACTTGGTAAAGAATTGCATCATTTCACAGACAATACTCATGTTAAGTTCCCACATGGATGACTTAAACAAATTTTAGCCTTATGTTTAGCTTGTCATTGACAGTGACATCTTAATTCCTTACTGCAGTATCAATGCCAGTCATTCCCTATATGGCACTTGAATAGCTAATTAACCCTACCTATGTCTGGAGCTGTGCGTTTCCCTTACTGAATTACAGTCCTCTACCAGTCCTTCCATTTTCAAGATAGTTTTGCATTTTCCTCCTCTTCTGCAATATGCTTGCCACCCCTCTAACTTGCTGAATTTGCAGATTAAAGCAACACCACTTATTTCTCTCCCAACCATTGATGTAAACCTGACAAGCCTTGGGCCCAGAGCAGACTGGAATCCCCTTTATGTAACCCACTAGTCTTGAAGGTCAGTCCTTCACAGCTATGTCCTAAATGCAGTTTACCACCCATTTATGCACCTGACTGGTAATTCTATTTTTCTTTTATCTGATAAATATATAGACATAGCAGAACAAACAATAATATTTCACTCCAGTTCCCATGTGAAGAAATTGAGCATTTGCAGTCTCCTCTTGCAAGACAGACTTGTGTTTTCCAGAATTTCTTGTTGCCTTCCTCTGCTGCTGCTCCAATGTAAATTATACACACACCTCTTCTTTTCTTTCCTTGAATACGAATGGCCCAAATTACGCTTGGTATGCCAGATGTTACAAGAAGCTGGCTAATCTTTCTCTCTTTCAGCTGGAAATGCCTTTCCAGTGACACCAAGGATCATGTCTGTCTTTTTCCACAGTAAATCCAATCACTGGCTCATCATCATCTTGTGATTGATAACAGTTTTTTCTTATTCTTTAGCTTTCTCTTAGGAAGCATTTGTTTACTAAGCTGTAATTTTCCTTTCTTGGTCTTGGAAAGAGGGGTTATAATAATTTACTTACGTGAATCAATTTTGACAGTAGCATCCCACAGAATGGATTGTATTGGCTTGTTGTGTGAGTAATGGTCTGAAAGCTTTTAGTCTATATTTTTTTAGTGTGCACTTTCTCTTCAAATTGAGGACACTGTAAACACTGAAAAAGAAAAACACACAGTTGAGTGATACATTGATATTATACAAAAAAACCCAAACCCTGGAGATGATAGGGACAATTTTAAATACTCAAGTGGCATCTTTAAACTCTATGTTGGAGTAACAAAAACATATGAGAGAACTTTTATAGGCTGTAGCTAAAGTTAAATACTCCTTAGTTTAATAATGATGATTTATTAGAAAGAAGTAACAGGTTGTCAGCATGTGTACCATGTTTGATGCTGTGACCCTTTTAAGATATGATTTAAATTACTCTAATTCTCTTTCCTTGAGTCACCTAAGAAAGTTAATTGATAATTACTTTTATGCATGTTTGAAATTTTCTGAACTTAGTACAAATTGCTTTTTCTTCTGAAATTTTTTGTTAGCTTTCTTTCCAAATAACTCTCCTAATATTTGGTAGTTAAATTGTAAAAAGAATGGAAATAATGGTTTGGTGCTTTCTAATGGGTTGTGGGTTTTTTTGCCTGTTGTCTTTCCATGTTTTACTTACATTTCTCTATAGACTGTTAGGCATATGAGATGAAAACTTTTGGGGGGTGGTGTGTGTGTTGGGTTTTTTTGTGTTTGGTTTTTTTTTTAGTAACATGAATTGGCAACATAGGTTCAGAGAAGAGATGGGGTTGGAAGTGACCTCTAGGGATCATCTAGTCCAAAAGCAGGATCACCTAGAGAAGGTTGCACAGGATTGTATCCAGGCAGGTTTTGAATATCTCCAGAGGAGACTCCACAGCCTCTCTGGGCAGCCTGTGCCAGGCCTCTGCCACCTTCACGGTAAAGAAGTTTCTCCTCATGTTTAGGTGGAACTTCCTGTGTTCCAGTTGTTGCCCATTGCCCCTTGTCCTGTCACTGGGCAGCACTGAGAAGAGTCTGCCCCCTCCTCTAGACACCTACTCCTTATATATTTACAATATATAAAAGTCCTCTTTTAAAGAGCTTGGGTAAGAGAAGGTGGACAGACCTGCCCACAGGGGTAATTTGACGTGAGTGACAGGGACCTGACCTGACTATTGGAGGGAAGAGCCCAGCCAAGATGGTATCTTATTATTCTAGTAAATGAAAAATCTCTGGTAGGAAGGTCAGTATCTCCGTGGGTCAGCTGGGTCTGTTGCTCCCTTCCTGTACAGTGACCTGATCAGGTTCAGAGGTTAGTCTGTCATGTGTATAGTGCCTGGACCCTCGTGAAACCAGCTCATTTGGTCCCTGTCTTCTGAGGACATGTTTGCAAGCTCGCATTTTAGAGACCAGGTCAAAGTACCAGGGCTGCCATCAAAAACCTTTGATAAGGAACAGTCTTGTTTACAAAGGATAAGTCATGCCCAAGGTAAATCCAAGCTGCTGCTGCTATTCTGGCAGGGGAAGGAAGGGCAAGGCATTGTGTTGCCATGGAATAGAGCAGAGTAGTCCTCATCCCCACAGGGCCACGGGGCTGAAAACCTTTTCACATGATAAACAAGTTGGAGGAAGGTCCTAGCAACCCAGGGTCAGAGACGGAGATGGGAAGGTGCAAAACTTTAGGGAAATCCTCAGGGTAGCATATGTAACTCCAGCACTGAATCCCATCTGAATAGGTCGGTATTGAGACCTGAGATTCTATGAAACCTTGCTTTAGCCTTTGAAACTCATCTCATTCCTCCACTGCTGCTAGTTCTAGCTCTAACTTGTGTTACATAGGCTACTCACAGATGTCACTGTTAAATGTCTTCTGTTAAATCCATTGTCAGTTCACCTACCTTTATCAGGATAAACTACAATAAAGAAATGCTAATTCTTTCCCATAGCCCAGTCTAGGCTGTGAAGCAGTGTGCTGTGACTTAGATTCAGTTTTTTGCCCTGAGAGTCAGGTCTCTTTCATAAGCAGCAAGGAAAAACTTCGTGGTGATGTACCATGGACACTGACCTCTATGTATAGGGTTTTTATGTATTGGACCAGGCAGTCTGCTACACTTTTTCAATGCTTTTACATGTTTTTCCTCTTTCAGGGAAGTTATACACATATCTGGAAGGTTTTCAATTTTTTGAGGGTTATATCGAATTTTTCTTGAGTAAAATATTTTATTTACTTTTTAGCCCCCTAGCATTTCTCTATTGGCAATTCAAACTCCAGTGTACAGATACATGCTTGGCTTTCTCAATTATTTTCCCTTGGAAGTTACCAGCAAATATCTATGACTCCTCCACTGGCTCCCATTTCTGCATTACTCAGTGAGGATGCAACATATTGCAGCCTTAGCCTTCTATGAAATGTGGCTATGATGGTGTGTCTCTCTAATGGAATAAAAGCTTTTAATTTTTATACTTCTGTTACTAAAGTAGTGGAACAGAGAGCACTGGCAAGCATTTTGCTTTCCTGAAACATGTTTGAGGAGATTAGTGAGGTCACCATCTGGAACAGCAGACATTCACATTTTGGGTGTGATAGGTAACAACGTGACTGTTGCATTGTTTTTAGAAGAGGTACAACCTGGTCAACTAAGGATTAGGAAATCTAACTCTGACATAAATTTAGTGTGTGATTTCAAGCTAAATCATTTATAACTCTCACTGCTAATCTTGTTCATATGTAAAATAGGAATAATAAAGCTTTTGAGCCAGAGGATAGTGCTTCAAAATCTACAAATGAAGCAGTTATGGAAATAAAATGGGCTGACTTACTTTCTGGTGTTTAGAGAGTTTTAAACACAGGCACATGAGGAAGATATGAAAACCATCTATTTACGTGAGATGGTACAAGTTAATTGTAAAAAAAGAGCTTGTTAACTGAAAATGAAGCTTTCGAAGTAATGATGTTAGTTCTTTAGTAGATTAAATTATAGGATTTAACTTGGCTGTTTAAAAATTAAATTACCTTTATTGTTGAACAACGATAATGGTACATTCAGGGCCCAACTCTCCATTCCTTTTTCATTGCCTTTTACAGATCTGTGCTTGGGAGAACTTCTCCTTTAGCATGGAACGTGGCCCCTTTTCCCCAAAATATTTGTACTGGATTCCCTCACTCATTGCAGAGGTGTAACATTTGTACAGCTGAGTTCTTTGGCTGTATGTCCCAGTAGTGCAGCTTGTCGAAACTACCTTGAGGAGGTTTTCAGAGTGCTTCCAGGAAGACCAAAGTGATTACAGGAAATGTGGAGGGATTTGACTTTGTGGGTGAAGGTGGTGGAGTTTGGGGAAAACTGGGCAGGGACTTCCAGTGGCAGGTTCAGAGCAGCTTGATGATTTTGGGACCGCGAACAGCTCTGCATATCCCATAGATTCTGATATTACATTTATCCTGTTTCTTTCATTAGCTTGCTGCAGATGCTGTTCTGATTTCCTAGAAACTTGGTTTCAATATATGTTGGTATGTCAATGAGAATTTTTCTAGAGCTCAAACTTTCACCAATATTTTCATCCAGATAATTTTTGGAGACTGTGAGAAACTGGTTCAGTTTCCCTTAACTTCCATCAGCACGTAGGGAAGAATCATCGTGGCACTTGACCTGCCTTCCTGGCCAGCCTTTAGCATGATGCTTGAGACCTCCTCCCATCACAGGAAGCTACAGACTCCAAGGAGTTGGGCAGCCAGAACTACATAAGTAGTGCCAGATAGCCAGTTGTTCAGAAATACATATGGTTGCCCCAGATTCAAACAAAGTAGGAACTTAGGAATCTGTTTTACCTGAGTGTCTACAGCTAGTGGCATATTTTTCTTTTAGTTTTACGGTTCTCTTCTTCTATGAGCAGTGAAAAATTTCACCAAACAAAAAAAGTGCGGCAAGAAGTAAGAAACTTTAGTGGCTTTAGAAATTATGCTAATATATTTAGGTCTATATTTTGCTTTGAGCTTGGAGTATATGGAGATAAATCCCGGAGTCCCTATTTTATCCTGAAAATAATTAGAATGTATTTTGCATCCATAAAATAAGAAAAGATCAGTGGTTTATGTTCTAATAATCCTGTATCTTGGGATTTAATTACATGCCTTTTGTAATATACACTGAGGAACTTCCTCTCACAGCTACGTAGTGTACTATAATTTCCACTTTTGCTAACCTTTACCAAAACCAGTAACTCAAAAAACACCTTCTACGCTTCATAAGAAGTGACTGCTGGGTCCAAGTCAAATTTCAATTGTGTGGGATTAAAGAACAATGGAAAGAACAAGCAAATTGACATAAGTTATGTTACTGGGACTTTGCCAAAAAGAGTCCTGGATTTTCTAGCTTACAGTAGTGAAAAAGAACTGTGGAAGCCTCAATGGAGAAGAGAGGTTTGCAAGAAGGGAAGTAGTTCCAAAATCCGCTTGAGTTTTAAAAGAAGACAAACAAAGCTCTTTATTGCTGGAAAGTGAAATGTTTCAAACTTGTCGCTAGGAAGGTGGCTGTAATATGGACAGTGGCTACATTTTGGTAGAATATTTCTACTGGTGGACGTTAGACAGAATATAAGAAGCTGGGAAAAACAGGTACAATGTGAAAGAGTTTATCTTTTGACTCACATTAAACTCAAATTTACCAATAGCACTCAAACCCCTGTGGAACATTTGCCCAGTGTACCCCAATGGCAGAAAAATTTAGAGTAAAAGCTCATAGTGTAGAGCTGGCCTTTGTGCAGCTTTCCAGAAAGACAGTAGTAGTGTTAAGAGAGTGGTTGCTGTGTAGTATTTCCTCTTTATGTAAGTAGTCATCAACGATTTCGCGTAATCTTCCTCCACCCCCACTGTTCTTCCACTCAGCAGCACTCTGCCAATCACCCACTCAGTGACTCACCCAGAGAGCCCTTTCTACTATATACTTATGGAAAGGTTAGAAACATTAAGCTGTTCCTTTTCTGTTCTCCCTGCCTCCAACCCCCTTCCTAAAATCACTTCAGACAACATTTTAGCATAGCTCTCCCCCAGTTTTCCCTTACAAAGCTTCATCTTCTTATGAAGACTTTTGAAAGTTTTGCTTTGAAATGGTGAGATGGCTGACATTGCTAGAAACCAAGACCAATCAGTTTTGCCTTTTTTTAACAAACTGATCCTTTAATGATCATGAAAATTCATATTTGAGTGAAAGTTCTTTCTGGCCTTAGTAACGGATGGCCATAGCATGATGATTTTGTTATGAAGCTGCTAATGCCTTGTCTTAATTTTTAATGGAGTGTGGTGGAGGATGCAAGACTACACTAAGGAAATGTGTAAACCTCGTGTTTTCCTTGGTCAGTTGGAGATGGATTTCTAGCAGTGGAAAATTGTTGTGTTTCCCCTGCACCCCCATGTTGTGCATGCAAATCTTAGTGGGGCAAATCCTCCTTTCTTTCTCTCCCCGAAATATCTCAATGTACCAGAAAAAGGACTCAAATAACTCATTTGGACCTGCAGAAGTTGCTCTTTCCAGTATTCTTATGCAGTAAAGAATTAATATTGAACAAACTGCCTAATAATAAATAAAGATCCAAGATGAGAAGTAGTTGTTTTACCCCGCTAGGCAATCAGCTGTTCCTCAATAGGTTTTACTCTAGGAGGACTTGAAGGTGGAATAAAATGAGAATTAGTTGCTTGTTCCTGGTTGCCAGCTCCTTATTTATTACTTTGTAAAGCTATGCATTAGTTTCTGTGAAAAGGTTTCAGATGGATTTGTATGAAATTGCTTGTTTTGTTGTTGTTCTTATTTCTTTAATGGTAATTCTGTGTTTTCTTACAAATGAAATATTAAATGAAATGATGGGGTGGGCAGAGAGACAAAAAGGAGATTTGTGGAGAAGTAAAGCTTCTCATCCATGAAAACTAAGTGTTCCTGGAAGTTCTCTTAACAAGGAAAAGCAATATAGTTGTATAAAAGAAGGAAAAATATTTTCTAGAAATGGCTCTTTATGTCAAGTCCTAACCTGGACATACTTTTTACTGCATAATAGATATGTGGGATATTCATAGAATCATAGAATGGTTTGGGTTGGAAGGGACTTTAAAGACCATCTAGTTCCAATCCCCTCCCATGGACAGGGACACCTTCTCATAGTGGAGTTTTTTTTCCTAATGACTTATCTAAATCTAAGCCATTTCAGTTTAAAGCCATTACCCCTTGTCCTATCACTACACTTCCTGATTAAGTCCCTCTCCATCTTTCCTATACTGGAAGGCTGCAATAAGTTCTCCCCAGAGCCTTCTCCTCTATAGGTAGAACAACCCAAACACATTCAGCTTGTATTCATAGGAAAAATGCTCCAACCCCCTGATCACCTTTCTGGTCCTCCTCTGGACTTGTTCCAACAGCTCCATGTCTCTGTCTTGGGACCCCAGAGCTGGATGCAGCTCTCCAGCTGGGGTCTTACCAGAGCAAAGGGTCAGAATCACCCCCCTTAACTTGCTAGTCATATTCTTTTTGATGCAGCCCAGGATCCAGTTGGAGCAGTGACATTGCAGATCAGAGAACATGTTGTGCAACACATCTATTTGACTTTATTTTTATAAAATTTGAAAAAATATACACAGGTAAATTTCAAGCACCTTACCTTCTGCCTAAAGAAGCAAAAATGAAGAAGCTAAGTCCTAAGCTGTGTCAAGAACATGATACCTAGGGGTGTTTCATTGCTCGCAGCAACAGACAGCATGTCTCTGGCTGTGGGAATTCTTCACTGGACAGCCTGGCTGCTCAGTCCAGGACCTGTCTGAAAAATTTTATATTTAAAGCTATTATGGATCATCAGTGTCTGCTGTGAGCAGACTCTCCCCTTTCAATGGTGTGTTAGTCCTTTGCATTCAGCAGCTTTTGTACCTCAGAGACATGTCTACTCTCTTTTGCTCAACCCCAGAATAGCTCTGCTTTTCCTTCTCTCTATTTGGGAGTTCCAGGACAGTAGAGAGAACTCCCTCCTCTTTACCTTCACTTTATCCAGTCTGCTGTTTTCATAGCTGTGGTAAATGAAATATTGATCTATGGGATGCTCTTGAGGGAAAACGAGGTGTTATGCTTTATGTGGTCAACTTTCTTTGCAAGTCCTATGTACTTTCATATACTGCGCTACAGGGAAAAGAATGATTGCCTACAAGGATACATTCAGTAGAGTTAAAAATAACAAAGCAAGTCAGAATTCTTTCTCTAAGGACAACAGAAATTATAATATAAATTAACATAAAGTATATTGGCAGAAATTTCATAGTATTCTTTACTTTACATGGTCCAGTTATGCCCTGAGGTCCAGAAGTGCTCCCAGATCTAGGCTTTGTGCATCTCTGTTTGCTGACCCTGGATATCACCTACACCTTCTTGCACGAATGATCATCTGCTGTCATCTTGGATGAGTACTGACTTATCAGGGTGTCATGGTTTAACCCCAGGAGCACAGCTGTCACCAGATGCTCAGCAGCAACCTGAGGTAACCCAGACAACATCTCTAGAAGACTCCTTAATCAGGTGTCCATAATGCTTTCTGCTTTCTCTTCTGAGGAGTAGCAAAGAGACAGGGGAGTGGAGCAGATCTGCTGACCAGCTCAGCTGGCTAATTTCTTTCCGAATAGGGTATCTGCTGCAGCTTGCAATCATCACCTTGACCTATGTTTGTATGCATAACTGCAACTGATTGCTAGATAAAGCCCTGAATGCTTCTGCCATTTTGCAATAACGATAAAAGAGAAATTTTAAAACTCCAACTAATAATAATCCTTGCTCATAAAAAAGATAGGTATTAAAGGATGCTTATATTCACTGAGTAATAAGAAGGGTTGGGGGGTGAAGAAAAAGCATCACAAACAAATATGGGATGACAGTCTGCTAAATGAAGTCTGCTAATGACAGTCTGCTGTCGAAGGCTATTTGACAAGGTAGGAATGGTTTAAACTAAGATGCAGAACAAGTTCAGCTGTGTAATGTTTTGTATAAAAAAGGGAGTAGCAAGGAGGAAAACAGGTATTTTGGTGAGAAAAATGGAGTGAGTGATACCCTGAAGAGCTTATAATGTGAATTATAATGGGATTTAGGTAAGTTTAAAAATTTACCGAAGGACTGATGCTTGTTCCTTTATGCATAAAACGCTAGTGCATATATATATATATATATAGGGTTAAACTATCTGAACAAATAATCTGCAAGAGCTATGAGTTAAAAAATGGCTGGAAATGGGGGTATTTTTTTGAATAATTTTTTATCCCCTTTTGTAATCCACTTTTTTCCAGTATGATGATAAGACTTTAAAGGTGATAAAATATTTCTAAAGAAGAACACCTTCCCTTTTGTGTGTTTCCTTATAATGCTCCCATGGCAAGTTTGTATTTATTCTCCGTTAATGTTTTATTTCCAGATAGAAATTGTGCTGCTCTGGATGCTCTATTTTTTAATAAATGCCCCGTTCATGTCATGGACCAGACTGACAGATCTGAGACGAATCTGTTCCCTGTTTATTTGCAGATACAGATAGCTCAGGATATGTCTACCTGCTCTGCGGGGTTCCCTCTGCTCCTTTGCCAGTGTTTTCTGCTGTCACCCAAGGTGAGCAGTACCTTCAGGAACGAAAGGATGAGGGATGTCTGTGCATACTTGATAGCGCTGGATGTAGGTCTACAAGGGTTTATCTGAAACAGTTATTTCTTTATCTATATTTCTTTTTTTAAAAAAATATAATCTATTAGCCAGTAATATAAATACATCACCTCAGTTTCAATCAGGCATGGTTAAAGTCCAGTTGTCCCCACAGAAATTTCTAAAAGAGAATCTTACGGACACACTAGGGGAAAATCAGCGTATTTGAGTAAATCACGTTTACTTGGTAGTTCTGGAGCTCAAAAGTTTCTCTCCTCAGTATGTTTCAGGAGTTGAATCCCAGCTTCCTTCTCAACAGACGCAGGGTTCTCTAAATGCATGCTTTGCATCTTCTTTCACGCTAATTGTTCAGTGGTGCCTGGGTCGGCCCTTGCGCATAGCAGCGAGAGCTCCAGTCTGTTGTGGCTGTTTTTCTAAACATCAGAGTGTGCTCATGAATTTGTCTGCTGCAGAGCTACTTCGGGAATTAGTCTGAGAATCTTTGGGCTTAGATTCCGAAGTAAATATGTATACGCATATTTGAATATCGCCTTGTGATCACATCGGAGGTTTCAAATCCAAACGACAGCTGGGGAGCCCAGCTCCCGACAAGACTTTAATGCAATCTGAATCCTTTATGGTGGCGCGGGGCCTTTGGAGAATCTCCTGACATTTCATGGAAATAACCCTTTTTGTTCTAACCCTGGGGTTTCAGTCTGTCAGACTCGTATTCTAATATTTTCAGCAGCATGGGGAAAGAAGGTAATGCGCTCTCAGTCACTGTGCAGCTTTGCTGGTTGCTGTGTTTGCTCAGATGAACACTAAAAAAGGGGTAGTCACGCATGCCTCTTTCAATATGGTAGAATAAAGCCAAGCCGGACAAGTGTGAGAGAGACATTTGCCATGGGGCGAAGTACTGCTTTCTTTTCTTTACCTTTTTTTTGTTGCTTTTCCACTCATTAATTTTTACGCTCTTTTACTCCACACCGATTTTGAGAAACGTGTACGGTAGGGATTTTCCTCCCTTAGAGCTTGCTGAAGGAACTTGCAGCCACAAGACAGTATCTCTACTGCTTTTTATTCTCTCCTGTGCTATTTCTCCATCAGACTGTGACAGTACCTCGTTTTGGAACGGATCTCATTTCCCAGGGCTTGACCTGCTTTGTAGGCTGTACCTCTAGCATTGTTTGTTTTCCTTGGTATAAGAAGCTGAAGGGGTCTTCCCCCCACCCCCCGCCTTTTTTGTCCTTTTTTAAAAAAAAATCCTTAACCATGACTATTAAACATCAACTAGACTCTTGCTGTTGTAGATTTCCGAATTCTAAGGTCTAGGCCATTGAAAAGGGAAGAAATCTTCAAAACTATCAAGCAGTAATAAAAGCTTATAGATTTGCAAAGGAAAACGCTGTTATGAACTTGGAGAGATGGGAGTTCTGTTAATGGAGATTAAGTATTTTCACTCTGGAGGTTGGTTAATGTTAGTCCTTGTACTTTCTGCAATGGATGTGAGCATTGACATTAAACAGGCAACTTGCTCCTGAGAGCATGCAACTGGCCCTTGTGTCCCAAAACTCATAAGTTTACAAAAAAATATGGAAAGGATTAAATAGAGAAACTGTAACAATGATTTCTTGCTTGTGTAACCATGGATCCAGTGAGTTCAAGGTACTTAGCTTATCAAAAAAAGGTTAAGGTTCTGGTCAAAAAATATTAGGCACCTATGCAGGATGTTAAAATTTGATATTAGAGGTTTTTTTAATGTTTCTTTCTTACTTATTCTAGCCTTTTCAAAACTGTATAAATATTTCTGAGGATATACTTTGCATATGAATAAGACTTTTTCACTGAAAATAGCCTCTTTAACTAAACTGAAGTTTCTGCGGAATGTCCCTTTGTTCTGAAATAGTCCCTGGTTTTGATGAAAAACAAGTTTGGTTATGGAACACTTAAATTACAAAGTTCTCTGTTTTCCAGCAGATAAATACCATGAATCTTCAATTATTTTTTTAACGTGTTTTATGGGCATTTGTCATGTAATACACTAGATTCTCTCCTGATTGGATTTTACTACTACGTGAAGTCCAGAAGTAATGGGATTTGAAGGACTGTTATAGACAGCTGTAGTAGGTGAGTTTGAAGTGTAGTGATTGATTTCATACTGGGATTAGCAGCCATGATGTGACATGACTGAGGTTAACAGATGAATGTTTGTACGCATGGCTCTTGAGATTTCTGCTTCTCCTTATGGCCATATAACACAATGGGGCTTTTCCTACTCAGTTGATGTAATGATTTTCATCTTCTGCTAGATTTATGATGTGTTCTCTCCCATTTTTCTAAAGCACTAAAAGAAACCTAATTCATGTACTCCCTGTGATTCAAGGATTGTTCTCCTGCATTTTTAAATTTTATCCTTTGTTAGATGAGCCCTCTAAGTTGCTTGGGTTTTTTTCCCCTGCTGTCACTCATACTTTTGCATTTCTTATTTTTACCTAAAAATCATTAATGACATCATATTTCAATACTAGCAACTCAACTCTGTATGGCATTAATTTGCCTTGCAACAATCTGTTCTCTCTGCATACAGCTGGAGTGCTCTGGCATCACTTGCTAAGAGCATTAGTCTTCAAATCTTCAGCTGCTCTGAACGGGTAAAATTCATTTAGGCCTGCTTTTTCATTAAATTCCTTCCTGAGCTTTTTATTTACTGGGAAGCCAGCTTTCTACTCTTTCTATCTACCACCCAGGAAGGTGCTGTCATTAATTTTTAAAATGAAATGTTTTGCTTTAGTTATTTGTTTGTCTTGACAAATACTAATCTCCATGTTCAGTTCAAATGTCTCTATTCATTAACCAGTTAATTGTTGGAAGGAAGTAGAATGCTGTGACACTCAGTGTTATGATTCTGTAGAACTATCTTTTCTGCAGACAAATTTGTCTCCCAATGAATTTCTTATCAATATAAAAATACCTGCACCAGCGTACCAGATGCAGATGAAGCAGGGCAAGGGGAAGAAGGCTGTGTGTGCAATTTTATGTTTTGCCCCTTGGGGAAGAAATGAGGGGCAGCGTACCCTCCTCCAGCATATGCTGATACATCAGACTAAGGCCTGTGGAAGTTATAAAACCTGCTGTTCACTCCAGCTTTGTCTATCCAGGCCAGGAGCAAAGCCTCACAAATGACCTCAGGTTTTAGGATGTATTTCCATGTGCCATGGATTAGCTACTCCTCTCTGCTTTTCACCTTGTGTCAAGATACTTGTCTGATGCTCCGTTAGAACCAGGTCCATCTTCAACCAATCCTATCCGCTTCCTGGAGTTGCCTCCTTGAATTTAGGTTACAGAATCTAATTTCAAGGGAGTAGTTTTATCTTGCTCTGGCCTTTATTACAACCTGGGGATAATTTCAGAGTTTCTATTAGCTTGACGCATTACTTACTCTGTCCTTTTTCCAGCACCCAGATTTAGGTTCTGTGACAGGAGTGAAGAATCCTTTCTTGAATAGCGGTATGTTCAACGATCAATAATACAGTGTGCTGATAACAAGCATGGATGTTTTCTTAAAAACTCCTAGATAAAAAAAAATACTTATCCTTGCTGTGTCTATAAAGTGTTTTTCCAAATGGAAATGATATATAAGTCTTTCTAATGCTTTTTACAGCATACTATACTTTTATTATCTAGTTAATCATATGTGAGAGTTCTAGTGTCAGGAGGACAAATGCCTTGCTGGCATATATTCCAGCTTCTAAGATTTTTTTTTCTCCAACTTCTGATAATACCATTATTCCAAAGAAAAGTAAAGTTTATTGCTATCTCTTTGCTGGTCCTGCACCATCAGCTTGTTAAATATTTTGAGGAGGATTTTATGCTCTTCAAGAGGTAAGAATTTATCTTCACTTCTCATTAGTGCTGACAGAAAATTCAAAGCTGTTTTCATTGAAAAATGTTAAAACTTCTACTTTGTTTTTTTTGCAAGGTAAGTTTGTTAGGTTACTTTCCTATTCAAAATAAATATTTTTTTATATATTTTTCACACTAATATTTTGGCCATCTTTTTAATCAAAATAGTTGAAGGAAATTCACATTCTTCCAAAGTGAAGTTGGTAACATGAATTAAAAAACTATAGCTGTTTGGAACAGACCTTCAACATCTTGTATCCTACTGCTTTTTAAAAAGCTTGAGCCTTTATATAGGTATAAGCTGATTTTATCAATATAGGCCCTTTGTTTGATCCTAGTCTTTTACTGCTTATTAAGGAATAATGCTACTGGTTATCCGCAGGTTTCATTTATTTGGAAAGCTTGGCTTCAGACACTCAGCTTGTGACTAAGAAGCTTTACATTATTCCTATGGGCGGAAAAAAAAGCACAGGTCAATATTTGAAATATTTTCTTCCTAAGAATATGAAATGACTTTTTTCCCAGAGATAGCAGGGTTGCAAAAATATGTTTTTTATTCACTTTAGTGACTTGTGGGACTGAGAGAGGAAACAGGAGACAGTTATCCAGGACACGCTCTCAGGTTAGTGTTGGCAAGCTGCTAATGTGGCGGCTGTATGTCTGGACATACCTAACCACACTTTAAAGGAAAAGGTGAGAATAAGGGAAAAGTTCATCTGGAATCTATGGCATTTCAACCTGTAACAAAGTACATTTAATATTTCTATCTGTGCTGGCTTATGACAATGTTTCGACTGGTAGGCTGGAAACTGCAGAATCAGGATTCCAGGGTCTCATCTCGTCTCACAATGTTAATGTTCTGGGAGGGAATTATGTAGCTTTAGAACAGTGGTATAATGTAATCAGTGTGCGTAAGTATAATATTGAGATAACAGAAATGTGATATGCTTTATCCTCTTGTTGCCTTAACTATACAGACCATAAAGATGCTGGTAATTCAGTCTCTGAATGATGATGACTGGATGATGACTGATGTAGGGTCCGATTAATGTGCTTGGGTTGGGGAAAAAAAGGCCCGTTTATGGGTACAGGCAAAGAACTGATGGTCTAAAAAACCTGTTGGAAAGTACCTCTGTGTTATAGTGAATGTTTGGCTGGACAGGAGCCAGCACTGTGCTCTCATCATGAATAAGTCAAACGCCTAGCTGCATTAGAAGATACAGGGACATCAGAACAAGAGGAATTATCAACCCTACCTTAACAATGATGGGAACACTATCGCAGGGGTTACTATATCCAGTTTTGATGCACCCATTTCAGGACAGCAGCTGAGAAACCAAAGTGCATCCAGTAGACAGCTGCCAGGATAAAACACTGAGGGACAGGATAAGGCCTTGTTTAGTCTGGTAATGAGGAGAGTAAGGAGCAGTCTCATAGCAGCCACAACTGCTGATGTGGAGCTAAAAAATGCTGGAGCTGAACAGCAACATAAGATGGTGTTGCATGAGGCAATAGTTACAAATTAAACCTTGTCTAGTTCACATTGGGTACTAGGAAAAACTTTCTACTACAAGTTTGGCACAATGTAGGAACCTGTTACTCAGTTGTAGTGAAATCTCCATCCCTGCCGTGTTTTATGATTTGGCTTGGAAAAGCCACAGCTGACCTTATTGGGTGTTGGCAGTAACCCCACTTAGAGCGAGAGAGTGGACTAGAGAGTCACCAGAAGTCTCTCCAAACAACTTACCTGCAGTTTTGTGCAAGGTGTTAATGTTTCTGGTCAAAATCAGTGTAAGGAAATCTTCATTGCTACAGATCCAAATCTTTGCAAATTAAAAGTTTGGTTTCAATGTTTAACTGCTTGTTGTTTTCTTCCTAATGTCTGGGGTTCTGATCCTTCCTTCTTGATGTGAACCTCAGAACTGTGCATCTGTGTGATTGGAATTGTAGACTGAAGGTTCCAGGTCTTCAACTGGTAGAGGCAATATTGACAGTGACTCTTCAAAAAAAAAGGGTTTTTTTTCATACTTAGATGTTAATTTGTAGGATAAGAAATGTTTTTGGAACATACAAGTTTATTGAGATATTTAAGGAGATAGTCTCAGTGTGGGGAAGGAAGATAGTTTTCTAAAATGAGGCCCTAGGCCTCGAGAAACTATGGAATTTTGTTACTACAGTGATTTTTTTTCCTATTATATTTTTATGTATCAAGTTTAAACAGTCAAATATTAATTAGCTGTTATTACTTTATCTGATTTTGGAAATACAGTGATCCATTAAATGAGGAACATATTTAATTTGGACAGCTTATTGAGAATCCCAGGAAAGACAGATACACTTCCTCCTATTGCTTGCTTTCATTGGGGAAATCAGTATCTCATTGCTACTAAATTTATTTAGAATATTTATTTAAACATTTTTTCAGGTTTTATAGCTTCCGTGATTTGATTCTTGAGGAGAAGGTGAATCACTTATGACTGTAAAGGCTTCTTTTTCAACTAGCCTGGGCGTATGTGTGAATTTCTTTTTCTTTTGGGATGCAGCACAATGTTTTGAACTTTGGCTATAAGGGTTTTGAAGTCCTCTCTTTCCACTAAAGTGTGCTTTTCTAATATTAAAACCTGTGCTTTACTGTTTTCCTATTTTAAATGGATTCAATAAATGATGTTTCTTCTTGTCATCTATCTGAATCCAGTAGTTAATCTTTTTTTTATACTATATATAATTAAATTAAAGATACAGTTAGTTTTCCCTTTGCTTATAAGTGGCATGAACCAAGTCAGCAGAGATAGCAGAACTGTTTCAGATGTTTTATCTATGTGAACAATTAGGAATTGGAAACCATTTCCCTTTCACTTTTCAAAACCTGTTATTAAAATCTGTTTTCACTATTTAACAGACCACTGCAGATTTATATAACACCACTGCCCTTTCATGTAGTTGACAAATGTTTATATCTGGTCAACAAAGTGACTGTGTCATTGTGTGATCTTCAGCCTTCTTCATCCTTTGGCTGTATTTCTTTATGATCATGCTGAGCTGTTTACTTTCTTGGTAATTGTAAGTTACTGGAATTTCAAGCCAGCCCAAGTAAGAGATGAATGAGACCTATTATAGTTTTGTTGACTTTGAAGCACGCTGCATTTCCATCCCTCTTCATGGAAAAGGTCACTCTAATCAGTGGTGAATACTTCAGACTTGATAGCACAAAATAATCTTAATAGGTTATTTGAATAGCAATTTGGTTCAGACAAAATTCCCTTAATTAGAAGAACATACACTTGCAGCAAATTGCAACATGTACTGGAGAGATCCAAGAGGAGATCCCTATTTTCTAGTCTGGCAATCAAGAACTGATTGACAGAACTAGGATTGCTTCTTCCAAAGGAAGAATGATTAAAGAAACACATGACAGCACTTCTTAAACATATATAAAGGTATTCCAAAAGAGAAGAGAATACACTGTTCAGATGACCAAAGAGACAAGAAGTAAATATCGATAAGCAACATTCGGATCAAACAGTAGGAAAGTCTTCCTAGCCTTCAAGATAATGAGTGAAGCACAGGGATAACTTGCCTTGGGAGGCTATGGGAATTTCAATACTGAAGCAGAAACTTCTGTTAAAAGCAGAACCAGTATCCAACAAGCATGACCTAGGTTTAAGACAGGATATGATCCTTCTCTGAAGCAAGAGATGAATTAGATGTCCTCTCAAGGACCCTTCCCAGCCCTATTTTCCTTACTTCCCATTGTTCTTAGATTTCCGACTTCATCATGTCAACATCTGTGTCCAGAGAGCATAATTTAGTAAGAAGTTTGGAGTGAGCTTAGTTTCTAAATCAGCTTGCTTGTTGAAAAGGTTGGGTTGGGGTTTTTTCAGCTTTTAAAACCTCTCAGGCTTTCAGTATGTCCTCATTGTTCAGTTCTTGTTTGCCATTTTTGGGGGTCTAAATTGAACTTAAAGGTTGTGATGCCTTCTGAGCAGGTCCTCTTAAGTGAAATGAATCTCAGTGTTAGCCAACTAATAGCCAGTTATCTGACCTAATACAGTCAGCCAAGCACTCACTATGGTCTATGGGGAGAGGATAGAATGCTGTTAGAGGACTTCTCCATCCAAAATGTTACTTAGAAAGATGAGTATCACTTCTCAAGCAAAATCTGTGTTTCCATGTGGAAATATGTGTTTCCTATGAATGAAGTTCATTGAACTAATTTCATTACTTTTAACTTAATTTAGAGAAAGTGTACTGAAAAGTCACGTAAGAATAATGCAAGTCTAACACAGTCTGTGATACCGTTCACTGCTTCAGTATATGCCTCCACTTCTCCTGATTACATGAAATATTTAAATGTGCAAATTTGACTTTTTTCCTAATTGTTACATCTTCATTCACTGTGAAATAAAATCAGGATCAGCCAATTTTATGTGGAATCTAATCACAGACAGTTGCTTAGATAAGTATGAAACCAATACTGAAAGATGCTCAGCTGCTCTAACAGAACACTTTGCTGTGACTGAAAGAGCTTTCTAGATTTGAGTTACTTTCACTTTAAATTCCTGACACTGATATCCCACCCTCAATAAGAAGGATCTGTCTCTATTGGAACTATTTTCAAAGCAAGTATTTCCTGCTGTGGCTGTTCAATGAGGATTATATGGCTCTACAGTTGATACGTGTGGCAATAAATTCACCAGGGGCTGTGATGGAGGATCATAAAACACAGCCTCTGCAGAGCACTATGATTGGATCCCTATGAGCACTGAGGAGTTCATCTCATATCTGAAGCTCTGATTCCTTGAACTTTTTTTTTTTCTAGAGTTACTACTCCTTCCTTTACTAAAAAAAAAACCTCAAAACAACCAGGAACTATGTGAAAACCACTCATCTCCTTTAATGCATGTTTGCAGTTTTGAGAGGCACGCTGGAATTGCTCCTGCCCAATGTCCAGGTATGATTTCTATATGTAACCAACACTATATGTAAACAAGTAAACCAAGAGTTGCTCCATTCTGATGGAGAAATGCACTTACATCTCAAAATCACAGAGGAATTGACTTTTGTAGCATGTCCAGACTCTACAAACATCTTGCACTCATATCTATATTTCTTGTTCAGTCCAAATTTGTGGTGAAGTCAAAGGGGATTTAATAAATCAGTTCTTTTCCTGGGAGAAAAAAGTCACTAGTTAATAAGATTCAGTATATTAGAGTATTGCAGGAAAGCTCAGGGCATTTTTTTTCCTGACTAGAAATTAGTATCAGTGAAGAACTTTAAGAAAAGTAACACATATAATGGAGGATAAAAAAATATGCCTTATATAATCCATTGCCGTTGAACAAACAGATACAAAACATGGTAAGAAAGTGGTTTTGTGCAAAAAAGCATCTTTGGAAAAAAGAATTTTTTTAATACTGAAGCATGAGAAATTATACCATGGAAACAGAATAGGATGGAGAGAAAACAGAATTTAATACATATGTCTTCCTAAGCATCATTCCATATATTACAAATAAAAAAGTACAGTCTGCATATCTAAAAAAACCTCTCTGAAACAACAAATTGACAATGAAGACATGCTGTCTTCTCTGTTCTTCTCAAAAGAATCTGATTTTGATAGCCATATAGCATTGAACAATATCTTCTAATTGAAGAGAAGAATTTATATAATAGATGTACTGCCGTATTACCACAGGGTTTCATCCATTGAAGTTATGCTTTTGTTCTCCATAGCTGGAGCAGGATCTCGCTGCTACTGGGCAAGATCAGCTTCTCTTGCAAATACCTTTCCAATTTCCTCTTTAAGCCTGTGGCTCCCTAGGGTGCACCTCAGGCTCGTTTAGAAAATGGGTTTGAATTTCTGCCTGTGGCCAGGTTTTTCAATGGTTGCTATTTTTCAGGATCTAAGCAGCTGGTTTTGTGTGCCATGGGGAAGAGCGAAGTACTTGTATACACAGTTGCCTGATGGCTCCTGCGACATAAGAGGCATGGCCATATCTACTTCACTGAAGGAAGGAGAGCCACAGATAAATCCCTGGCCCCCAAATCATATGAACTGGCTGGATCACATCTGCAGAATTTAAAGCTAGCTCATTCTGTAGAGGGTTAGTTTTGAAGGGAGGTGAGTGGAGGAGTTCGGGACTGAGCTGGCAAGTGACCTAGCAGTAAAACAATACAGACATTTAGGGGCTAGTCCTTAAATGTGCTCCTTGACCCTCTTTTCAGGATATTTGTCAGGATAGTTGTGCCCTAGGGTTATGTTTATATTAAAAACCAACCAAACAAAAAACTAAAACCAAAACAATGTAGTGTTTCAAGATGCAACCCATTCTTTAGCTGAACTGTTAGAAAGGCCCCTGTATGATTTCGTCCTGAGTCGGCTGGTATTTCTCCAAAAAGGTCCAGTGCATTGGTTTTGGGGGTCACGTGTTCTGGACATCATCGTTAATAAGCAGTCTGTATGTGCCTACTTTATTCTGATGGTTAAGAAAAATTTATAGTGTGAACCTGAGCTCTTTCTTGATTTTTGGTGAGAATATTAAACAGTCCAAGGCAAACAATTTGCTAGTATGTAACATATATAATAGCACATATCAAAGTCCATGAAGGTCCTCCTCTAGCATAAGTCTCTGCCATGCCCAGCTGCTGGTCGTTTCCAACTGCTGAGATGGCACAAACCTGGTTTCTGTGTTTCAGGGTTTGTGCAAGTACTCCCTTAATACATTTCAGACAAATACACTTATTTAAACTGGGTAACCTAACCTTTCTGATTTTATCTGCAGCGAATTAGGGAGATAAAGAAGAGGCAATAAACAGTCCTATAGTGCTTTATGATTTCAAATCTAACTACTCTTTGCCCAAAACTATTTCCTTATTTTTTTTCCCTCTGAGGTATCACTAGGCTATGTGTAGACCAACACTGTAATTGTTTCCATAGTAACAAAGACTTGAAAAGATGGAATGAGCTGAAGAATAAATAAAAAAAAAAACGAAGTTGTAAACAAACCAAAAATGAGTGGCAGAGACAGATATCTGAAGCTAAAGTCTAAGATTGTGTGACTCCTTTGCAATGACCCAGGCTAATGAGAGAGTGATGATATGTGTTCATCGCAAATTCACTAAGAAACTCTTCTTAGCAGTCCCATATTATCATAGCATTTCTAGTCACTGACACTTTTCCTCTCCTCCGGCTCTGTTTCTTTCTATTTAAACAAACATGCTGGTCATATCCTTAGCTGGAGATGTCAATTTGGGTGTCATCCTTCTAGTACTGCCCCTTAAATTCACATATCTAAGTGAGGGATCTGATGGACAAACTGGTGTTGCTCACTTCAAGGCTACTGATTTACATCAGCAACGAATTATTCAGCCACATCTGTAACTAGATACACGCTCCTGGGTTGGGTTTTGTGTTGTTTGTTTTGTTGGGGGTTTTTTGGCCAATAAATATCACAGGAATGAATATCAGAAAACCTGCATTCTGTTTTTGATTCCGTTACTGGTGTATATTGTGTATTTTATGTTGTGTACTGTTTGTGCCTTGACTTCTCTATGTGTACAAATGGAAGTGTAATACTTCTCTATTGTATACTGGTTTTGAGAGTAGGGTGTTTTGAGATGAACAGTGTTGGCAATCTTTTAGCTTGCTCAAATCTGCTTTGCATCAAAAATATATATAGTTAGCAGCAATATGCCTGATGCTTAAATATTGTAACATTCTGCAGCAGATTATTTTTTTTAGTTCTGTGAACTCTTGCACTTGTTTTGAAATATTTCAGAAAAAATGCTTAACATTTTGCCTAAATTTGGTGCTACAAATATCTAAACTAAGAAGCATTCTGTCTACATAATCTGTATCAGAATGTTACTGCAAATTACTTTTGGGTGTGCAGAGTACGGTATGTCTAAAATAAGTAGAGGTTCTTTAAAATGTAATGCACTGCATGTTGATGGCCAGTTAGGAAGATTAAAATGTTTGTTTTCTATTTGTGGACCCAGAACTCCTTGGAAAGTATCACAGCCCCATGCAAGGGGGTGGAAACTCCCGTGCCAGGAATCCAGCCACATTTGAGAGAAAATTAACTGCGGAAGGTTTGGCCCACAGTTTCTGGTAATTGCTCCTGCAGTCAACCCATCAGTCAGCTTCAGAAGCCATGGAAACTCCCACATTTGAAAAGCTTGTCAGAGTCTCCAGCTGAGACCTCCCAGGCACATGCATTCATATCGCAGAGTTTAAATATAATTTGTTTTGGCTAAAAAGCCTCTAAATCTTTTCTTCCTCCAGATGGAAGCATTTGTGTAATTAAGCGTTTGGCAATGTTGGCATAAGTAACCATGTCCCTTTTAGAATATTTTGAAAACAAATACACAGTAAATGTGGATAGGGTGATCCAAAGTCATTGGTTTTTCGGGAAGGGGTTGGTTGTTGTTTGTTTTGGTTTGGTTTTGTTTTGTTTTCAGGATCCATGCTCCTTTAATGTGTAAAAACACAGCCCTATGTGGTAGCTTCAGTCAAGCCAGGCATGGGGGTTGATGAAGAATGCTCACGTTATCTATTAAGAGCAGGGGGTGAAAAAAGTGGTATTTAAATTTAGCTCGGCTAATGCAGTTCTGCAGTGATCACCTGGCCAAGGCCTGGAGACTGAATCAGATTTGTTGACTTTGTGATAGGTAGGCTGTGTTTATTCAATGTAAAGTGGGAGTGAAACACAACTGGTAACTGGCTGTTGTGATACACCAAGGACTGGCATTTCATAACCATTGGTATAAATGACAGAAGATATAAGATCTCCATGTTGTACTACTGTAGCAAAAAAAGTGCTGTGAAGACAGAACTCTACCTTTTATATTGATAAAACTTCAGCAACTTTGTTGAATGTAAAGTTAGAGTCAGATCTTTGCAGATGCCAAAGGAAAGAATAGTCAGATAACAAGTACCTTGTGGATTTAATGAACTCTGAAATGTATGTTGTTGGCACTAGATGTCTAGCATATCTCAGCCCACACTATACAGAGCCAGTTATTTCCTATGTCTCTTAAAATGAGAAAACTGTACAATATCAAGGCCTCCTGTATAATGACTGTTGGCATGTTGTGGCTTCAAAATGACTATAACTGTAATTTAGTTATTAGATTATTTTAAATGTATTCTGCAATGGACTGTCTGGTTAGGATAAAGTTTGATGACTTGCAGATCAGAAGCCACATGAGATTTAGATATATTTTGTAGGATGTCAGGGTGGGCCAGGAGAAAGGTGTCAGCAGAAGGAGCAAGAGGGAGAATTATGATGACTGAGTTTCACAGAACGTTCAGTTTTAAGTACTGGTGGTCTCTCTTAGGAATGGTGGTCGGCATCTCTTAGTCAGAAATGCATAGGGTTTCCCCGAGGAAGAAAGTATTGCACTCTGGTATTTTCGTCCTTTGAATAGAGCCTAGTTTCCTGATGTCCAGTTTGGATTGAAAAGCTCATTTTTTCTTCACACCACTACCTAGTCCTGAGTGTTTCACAAAGCAGCGCTTTGGGGGGTTTATGTTTGTTTTTGTTTTGTAATTGTTAATTTTTTTCACTTGCATCAGTACTCGGTCACCTCACAGCCTAGCAAGCCTGCATTAGATCTGAAGGCCTCCAACCTGCCCTCACAAAAATATGAGGTTCAAGATCTTGTATGAAAGCTGAGCCTGCTTAATCTGACTCTCTAAAACTCAGTGTGCTTGATGTTTTGCTCCAGCTTTGAAGACTGTAGTTTTATTCTGCCCTGATAAAAATCAGCTTTGAAGTTACATAAGACTTCAGTCTTTTAGGTTCAAAAAATATTGAACTGATTTTGTTTTGATTTTCATTGTTCCGGAGTCATAACTCTGTATTGAGCCCTAAGTGAATAGAGGGGGAGGAAAGGAAACAATAAAACAGTAATTGCTCTGTCTTTTGACCCAAACAGTGAAATAACTGATCCCAGGAAATTTTTAGTCCATCTTCTTGGACAAAGAGAGTTAGATAAATTGAAGATAGAAAAGCAGCCTGAACTGAGTCGACAAAGATTTTCAGTCTGTTTTTTTTTTTAAATCTTAATTAACTTATTATTAAAGTCTCATGAGCCTCATAAGTTTTCTTTGACACAAAATGGAAAAAGGGTAAATGAGACAAAGCCTCTTGCTTTGAAGTTTGTGGAGGAGACAGCATAGCTGGAAAATTAAAGAAATTAGTTTTGTTTTGGCCAAATTTTTTTCCATTACCCTGTAACTGCAATCACTTTTTGGTGTGGGCTGTTACCTGTACATCACTCTGTCAAGGGCAGGAAAGCAGCTGTACACATCCTTTCCAGTTATTTTCTCCTCCTGCCCAGGGGCTTCATTTTGAAGGAGGAGAGCTTTGAGGCAAATGTACAGTGTCTGACATAAATCACAGCCTATTTGACACTGGGTTTGATATCTGAAGTATAAAAGCCATTTGCAGGAAATAATGGCAGTTTCTGCATTTCTGGTTAGCAAAAACAATTAACTTCATGCCTCTGAACATACCATTAGCTGGATCTCATTTTAAAGGGCTAAATATTGTGAATGTTTACAGGGTCTATTTACAGATCAACCACTGCCCTCAGTGCTTAAATCTGCTTTGAAAAAAAAATCCCATTATATCATCCTACAGTGAAATAAACAAGAGTGCACCAAATCTTTGATGCATTATGTAGCATAAGAAGTGTTTTTCCTTGACAGTTAAAATCACCGTGCGCTGTCTGAATGCCTGAGAGGATTGCCTTGCTGTTAGAACACACAGACCACCACGCCACTATAACTTCTGGAGATAAACACATCACTTGATAGGAAAAAAAAAAACCCCAAACAGAGGAAAATTATATTTTCTGCCTGGCTGTTCTGGATAGTCTGTGACATTTTACAAAATTCCCATCATTACAGTATTCTGGTGGATGGGCTGTCTCTGAGATCTCATCTCTGTATACTCATGGGAGAGGAAGTGGTATAATGACAAGAGACATGCATCATGTTGCTATGAGAAGATCCCAAAGTTCAAGTTGGTTACACATTTTTCTGCAAGGGGGGCATCTATAGAAGAATAAAACTGTTCTCTTTTGTACTGCTTAATAGGAGTGGCACAGCAATAGAGGTACTGCCCCTAGGATCTTGTACAACATAGTCCTGCAGGATGATTCAGTGGGGCAGATCAAGTCCCTGCACTTTGGGATTCTCCCTGCTGTCACCCTAGTATATTTTCTGTGCTTGTATTTATGGCTACCTAATTTAAAACCTGTCTGTAGCACATTTATCTTCAAAATTAAATGATATTTTATAATTCCCCAAACTACAGTGCACCCAGTGCTTGATCCTTTGTCCATTAATGAGGTTGGTGAGCACCTTGATAAGGCTTCCCACCAGGTTCCCTGCCTCTGTTTTGCTTTCTGACATTGAGTGATTCTGTTTTGAAGAGCTGCACCAAGACAGCTTTTAATGCTGCCTTGCTTCCCTTGTTTCATTTTCTTCTGAATTCAGGTCAGTGTTACAGCTTGGTCCTTAAACTCATCTTGCCCCCACGTATGTTTTGTAACCAGACTACAGACCTTATGATTCTTTATTGCCTGTTTTTTCTTCAATTAATTTTTATTTGGAAAGCAATAACAGGAATCTGGCAGTTGGAACTGCTTCTTAAATGCCCTTGTGTCACACTAACCAGCTGACATTTGTTTTGTAATCTGTGATGATGTTATTGCATGTATTTCCAAGAAGATCATATTGTCACAATCAAAATGTGCCATCAGAATTTTTTTATTTTCCAGTCTCTAGAGCTGGATATGATTGGGACTTGATTGCAAAGGAAGGTGGTTACAGAAATGTTTTGGTGAGCAAATCCTCAGGCACTGTTGAGAGAGGATAAGGATTGATTGTTGTTCTCATGAGGTTTGGTCCTAAATCTTGTCTGCCTTGGAGCATTTTCAAACATCCAGGATGAGGGCAAAAATGCAAATCTTGAGGTTTGTTCTGGGCTCATATCTGTTATGGTATCTGGGTTACGCTCCTCTGAAGAGTTTTTCTTTCTTGCTTCAACTCTTTGATATTGATTATGTTTTCTGTTGCTGTTAGGCTTGTTGTGATGCTCCTTGGTCTTTTATGTGCCTTTTAATGATGATATATAGCATTTTTCTATTTGAGAAATGTCGAAGTTGCAGTTGTTATCCATGCTTTGTCTATGGAATGGAACTGTGAGAGCCAAAAACTGATAATTGAACAGCAATTTTGCGACTTTCCCGTTTCTTCTTAGCCGTTTACTTTCTGAAATGATAAGCAATTTAGGGGTAAAAAACCTCAGTATGTTCAGGTAGAAGGTTTGAGTTTAAATCAAAGAGTTGTAATATTTATGGCAATGAATAAAAAAAAAATGTTAGAGAAAAGCTTGGCCCTCAGGAACAAGTCCTGTCTCAGGCTGTAAACCTCACACAGGCTTCTTGTATCTTGCACAAAACAAGATACTACTCAGGTGTGCTCTTTTGTGATCCAAATATCTGTGTGCGCTGTATTATCTGGTGAATATGAGGGTGTCAGAGGAAAAAAAAAGGAAGGTTGTGTGTAGTTTTGCAGGCCTTTAGGTACTTTCCTTTGTCTCCTGTTTGGCTTCATCAGAAGCTAGAAATGTGTTAGTAAATTTGTGCCTTCTGGTCTGTATTTGTCAAACTTGGTTACTAAATCAAACTTCTACTTTTGTAGCTGCACGTTTCTTACATAAAGAGCCTGATATATAAAGATGCTGGTAATTCTTTCTTGTATTTACTACTTCTGTTTGTTGGCTTGTTAGGCTACAAGAAAGATCAGGTCATGAGCTAGCAGCAGGGCTGTATGTCAGCCCAAACACCTCCAAGACTGTCGTGATGTTCTCAATGTCTCCCGTGAGTAAAATTGCATTTATGAACTCGTCTGAGGTTCAAGTTGCGAGGCTACAAATGTTTCCATTCAGATGTCCCTAGGCTTGCCTGTGGATGTCATCTTCCTCTTTGCAGGGATTCAATCTACTTCAGTGATAAATAAGCTGATGGAGGCTGTTGTGCGGGGGAAGGGAACAGCCCCATCCAAGCCAAAGCTGTCAATTGCCTTCTCTCTGAGGAGCTATCTAAAGGCAGCTATGATCATTACTCTCCTGCTCTAATTCCTTTCTATTCTATTTCACTTCCTTCCCTCACTTTCCCACAAAACACTGTGGTGAGACAATGCTACAGTTATTGATTCTTTTTTGCTCATGTTAATGACACCGCTCCTTCCTCAGGTGACTCTGTATTAGAGTCGTTAATCAAATGTCACGGCCTACAAGCATTCAGTCTCTGTTCATTGCCAGGAAGCAGTAATTGGCAGCAGGGTAGCAGTAGTACACCCTGGAGAGAAATTTTTCTTAAAAGTGAAGATGCCATTGTCCCATCCCAAGACAAGAAGCAGTGGAGTGCGTATGTGCAACTGTGTACATCCTTTCCTTACAGCAGCCATCCCATTTGTAATCCTCTTCTGACTATAATGCTACAGTGGCTTGGATTGCAGTGCACCATTTTTAGTACTTATCACATAGCAGCAGCCAGGCAGGCTTTTACAGTGCAAAATAGCCACCACTACAACAGTGGCTTAGATGGCAGTGAGGTACAGTCCATAATGCATGATCTTGAGCAATGTCTAGTGGCCAGAATAAAAATGAATCTGACATCTCAAAAGACTAAATGCAGCTGAATGGGCTTGTTCAAATGGGCTGTAACAAGTGAGGCATGCAGCAGAACCAGGAAAAGAGAAAGTACGTTTGCTCTCAGGCAGGCTTAATTACCTGGGTTACAGATTACTGCTAGGTTTTAGAGAATAACGTCACAACTGAAGCCGAGGAAGTACTGCAGAGTGGGGTGCTTACACTGTCTGTCACTGAGAGTTACTCTCCAGGATCTTTGTCCCGGGTCAGATGATGACTACTTCACATAGGCCCATATTCAACACTTGACCAGTGTGCTCTTTATTGTTCATTCACCTTTAGAAGTAGCTTGGGTGAGCAATTTTATTTTGCATGTATATTTTAGGAATGACTGTTTGCACAAATATGTGCCTTTGCTTATTAGAATTGATGTAGGTGCAAGCTATCTCCTTAACGATGACTTGCACTATTCCTGTTATGTGTTAGCCACTCAGTTAAAGAGACTAAAACAGCGTGGCTGGTCATCCTTATACAACAGTGAAATCATTAGGGCCCAGAAATTCCTGAACAGCTCAAATAGGAGAGTCAAAGCAGAGAAGAATCTAAATTGGCTACACTACAGGTGACTCTCTTAAATCTTAGTCAAGCACATTAATCAAGTAAGTATTACCTGTCCAGAGAGAAAGGGAGAAGATGATCTGTTGTCCATGACAGGGGATTGCACTTAACCTTCCCTGTTTTGGGCAGGACTGAGCCTTGAAGCACTGTCTTTGAGGGAGTTGCACATCTACAGGGAGGCCTGATGTTAGCGTGAGTAGATCTCATTCACTGAGAAACAGGATGGCTCAGGTTTTCTTCTCATCAAGATTGAATCTCAGAGCCATACAACTGTTTGGAAATCAAAATATTGCCTTCCCCTCGGGCTAATCTCCAAATCAAATCTTCTCAAAGACTTGCCACCTCCTTTCCTAGCTAGCACAACTCACAGGCATTGCTGCTTCCCTTGCGCAACTCTGCAGCAGTTCCTGAAGTGGTGAAGAGGAAGGAGCTCAGCAGGGTTAGTGCCAACCCACTGCTGCAGGCTCGTTGTTAATGTACACAAACCAAGGGGAAGGCTGCTAAGATGTGAATAAATTCTTTTGACTACTTGGAGAGGAACTGCAGTGGGAGCTCAGGGAGGAAGGATTGGTGGGAGGATTTCTTGCAGAAACACAGAAGGACGTAGGTTCTGAGAGAAGGGGAAAAATCGGAGGTAGCATGAGTTGAACAGCCTGAATTGAGGTGAAGCTAGTCACTATAGAGAGGACTGAGGATTCCAAATAAACTCAAAGTCTAGAATTTGCTTGGAGGTGAGAGACACTGTGGATGCACTCAGTGATATGCCCACTATTTGCTATTAAAAAAAGTATGCGCTTCCTAATCTAGGGGGACATAAAATGAGTTGTCTAATTACAGAATGGCTTTCTGGAACCCAAACTGAATTTTTTCATTCTGTTGAGCTCAGCTTTGCTAGGCTCACATGTCCTGGAAGATGTTTGTTCTTCACTGAATGTGATCTAGGATACAAGGAGGGGACTGGGGACAAGTTAAATTTAAATTGGAGATTAGAGCGCATTCCGGTAAACACAGAAGCCTGGAGTGTTGCACAGCTGCAGCTACAAACACCTGCAATGGACCAGGGGGAGAAAAATCCATTTTCTGGAATGAAATTCCAAAGGGACCTAATTGAGAGTCCATTGCAATGCACCGAGGCTTTTTTATCCATCTCAGAGTGGTTTACATCAAGCTTTTAATTTCTTGGCATATCTCAAATCAGAACTTCTAATGGTAGTAACTTAGGCTGAACTGAGTTTGCACTTGGTGCAAACTTTGGTAACTGTTTGCCAGTGTTGCTTTTTTCATACGTAAATAGGTCTCATTTGTAAGATGCTCATCTCAGGAAGTTTTAGCCAGCTGTCTTCAAATGCAGGCATTTCTTCTAAACTTTTCTGCAAGTGTAGTTAGAGAATATACATCTAGAGAGTGAGAAAGGAACATTTTAAAACGTATTTCTCACTCTTATAAGGCAGCAGATTCCTTCACAGACCAGCTTCATGTCTAACTTCTGTCACCATATCAATGAACTCAGAATGGGATTTTTTTTTCTTTCTGATTTCTCTTTGTTTTTGTTGGTGCTTTGCATATTGTTTTGTTGCACTTGGAGGATCAAGGGAATACACAGTAACAAAAATATTCTGTTAGAGAGTAAAGAAAAGGAAGCAAAAATTCAGAGAATAACAGAAGTTGATTTTTCTCTCTCAAAGGACGAGGGGGACCATAAATCATTTGTAACTTGTCCTGGCTCTCTGCTCCCTCAGAGGCGGTCTCTACAGCAAAGTCTGCATGGGGACCTGTGCACAGCCCTCAGCTCCTAGCAGCAGCAGGGGAAGCACGGGTGTTTGGTCTGATGGGAGCACTTCTCTATCTTATCAAGAACAAGTGCAGTAATGAGAGGTCTGAGATGAAGGAATGAACAGATGACTCCAACTTTCACACATTCCAACTTTTCACCATTAGTAAAGCAGCAATGACCTTGAGTGGGTTTTTACAGTGAGAAATACACAATGCAATGTGGTGTACCTGATCCACAGTCAATCCAGAGGTTTTGGGGTACATTGTATTGTTCACACCGTGCTTGAATGGCAAATCCAGGCAACACTTCATGACTCCTGGATGCTGGAGAAACTGTTCAGGGTGTACATGGTAAGCCTGGCATATTCTGTAGGGATGTGACTGACTGTATGCATCCTGGACACCTACTCTCCAAAGGTGCCTTAGAAACCTTTGGAGTTCTCCAGTGAACAGTGGTTTAGTCAGATTTACAAAGCTGTGATCTTTTGTGCTGCTGATCACAATGGAAAAAATCTACATCATCACATGTTATCCTCACAAAACTTGAATGAACTGGGAGAAATAGTGACATGGGTGCAAGGGGTGGGAAGAGCAGGAATGGTGGCCCTGTCTAAGGGGGAGTCCAAAGCCTCAGGTGTGGAGGATGTAGGACTGAGTACCTAGGTAGTAGGTTAGGTGATGCTTGAGCAGCTGGTGTCCAAGGTGCATTCACTTATCTCTGTTAACTGCAACTCCATCAGAGTAAAGGACAAACCCAAAGTGCTTAATTTGGGGAGGGGAGGAGCCCTAAGATGTTAGACTTCATTCATGACAGCCTTTTCATTCAGGTGGCCCTGTTAATATGGCCATTACTGTAAGAGTCCTACAAGTACTCCAGGAGCTGCAATTTCACGTACTTGAAATGCAAAAGTACTTAGATACTTGCCAAGGTATCTAAATTAGAGGAATTTCTTTTTAACTTAATAGGGTAAATGCTTTTATCTCTTGTAACATGGTATCTTGAAATATAATAGACAGTCCTAATGTTCCAAAACCAACATTCTCCAGCATTATGTTCTAGAGACTTTAGTTTTATGGAAAATTTGGGGGGTGAGGGAATCCAAAACCCCAATGCCTTCCCCTTTGGTTTTGTTTAGAACAAAATGAAATTATGCAACATGAGAATTTCAAGATTTAAGGGCTGTGGTGCTATGTTTTCATCCTACTTTTGCCATACTGCAATAGGAACACATTCCTAACACAAACTTGAAGAACTAGCTTATCCCTCTTGTGCTTATAATCAGCAGCACACGAACTACCTGTGTGGGTCTTCCATCATGGGAAACATGCTCAATGAAAGTTGCGTTTGTACCACTGAATTTTGGTGAGAATGAAGCAGAGGAGAAATTTAAGCCTGGTCTTATATGGGTTCTCACCTCTCAACCAGACAGAAATCAAAGAAAAACACAGACACTCAAACATGATTTCCCCCTGAGGCAGCATGTGGATAAGTTTTAAGTACTCTCCCCTCAGCTTCTCTCTATCCTTGATAACAATTATCTTATATAGTAGTGTGCCATATAAATTTATTTAGCGATTGTAATTAACAAATACTGTCATAACTCTGATAGTATTGTAATTATATCACTATTAGCAGCAGTAACTGTAGGCACGATACACCTCTCATAGATCATGAATGCCTTGGCTGGCATATCAGTAGGCTGGAGCTGATCAACTGCTGGTATTTACTTGCATCATGCTCACCAAATGCCATATCTCTTAGAAGGTGGGGATGCCACAGTTGTTTACAGATACAAATGAAATCACCCGCTAATAAGCAGCAGATATTATTGCCAGGGGGGTTGGGAACAAACCAGACAGTCAACAGCATTTTGCCCTCTGCATGTTTGCCAAGCGATGCGAGGCTGGCCTGGCCAGGGCTGTTCTTCAACCACGCATGAAAGCAGATGTTACCTGACCCAAACACTTACCTGTTTCTGTGTTAACTAGAAATTTCTAGAGCAGCTGCATGCAGTGTGAGCCCACACCAGCAGATGGGGCGGTTAACTGTGTGTTTTCAGTCCGCTCTGCAGTATCTCATTATTCCTGGAATGTGTTTTCCCCTGCAGAGCTCTGAAGCTTATTTTTCATTAGGAATCCGCTTTTTGTGGTTAATGGTATTATTGGCTATTGTCTGGCTTAATTCTGCAATCACTGTTGATGAATGAGTGTTTGAGGCACTGTTCAGGGCAGTGTCTTAAGGGCTACATCCTAAGAGTGTTTTGTGAAGCAACACAAGGAGTGGCCCATAGCAATAGCAGTGAAAAATACTTTCTGTTCAGTGAGACAGGTAATGTTCATAACAAGTTCCCCACCGTTATTCCTGTTTACAAGCCTGAAATATGTCCTAGATTTAAAACTTTAGTAGTGAGATTTTGGTGAGAAGGCACTAGATAGGATCTAGACAAACTGTAGTGATAGCATTTTTGTGCACAAAGGAGCACATGCAGTTCGTTATTATTTGGCCTGGCAAGAAAGGATGGTATTTACACACTCATAAACAAATACACACACACACTTTTCCCTCCCAGTTAGGTCATAAGTTAGGGATCTGTTTGTTTATATCCATAAGAAATCACATATGTCAATCTGTTATTGCAACTACATATTATATTCTAAGTACTCTGTTATTTTTTGTAACAGAAGAAAGCATGTAGAATGCAAATACACTGTTTTCCTAGGGTTAGTTATGACTTTCTTTTTTTTAAAAGGTGGTTTCTTGAAGTTCAAACCTCTTGTAGAGAGGAATATGCTACCACTTTTACATTTGTTTTGTGATGGGAAATTTCTTTAGGCCATATAATACTTCTGGTGTGAAAGTCAATAGTCAGAGCAGTGACCCAGGATACTGGAAATGTAAGTTTAAGTTCATTCTGCCTGGTCAAGACTTGGACCTGAAGGTCCAATATCTTTTACCTATTCACAGCAGTGGTTCTTACATCCTGACTAACTGTCCTATGGCACATTTACAAATGTATGAGCTAATTCCAGTGACATACTTCTGATGTAAGTATTCTTATCTATATACATTTGGCACAACATTGGAAAATGTCTGCAAAATAGCAATGTGAGGTGTCAGTTTATCAATATGCCAGTGATCAAGAAGGGTTCTCTTCTCCAGCATGAGTTGTTCTTTATAAAATTTGCCACGTTATGCACCCTACCTCACCACATGTCCCATACCTGAAAACTTGCAAATCAGCTACTTTAAAAGAAAAATGCAGAAACTGCGATTCAGTCCCTTCATGTCACAGTTTTCTGTTAAAGCTGAACTCTTCATTCAAAGTTTTTACCAAGATTTCCTAAAATACTCTTGGCTTTTTGCCATAAGAGTGGGACAGGGATACAAGAAAAGGAATTTTAGTCCAAATGGTAAACTGGTAAACTGGACCTGTAGAAAATACAGGATCATTGAAGAACAACTGCAGAAGATGAATAACCACCATAAGAGTATTTCTGTGTTGAGTGATGTGATAGCTTCTCTTTCCTTCAATGCAGTAGGAGGTACAGCTGGTCAATACAAAGGGAAAAGAAACTCAAAGTAACTTAAATAGGATCCTATAGATGGCACAAATAACAATAACATCTGTTTCAGAGGAAAAATGAATTCTGTAATCTAGTTTTAGCTTTTGAATCTGCAGATCATTTCAGACATGAGGAAATGTTTGTACACCATCCACCTTTTCAAAGTTGGTTTTTTTTTCAAATCGCATTGTCTAAATTATTTCTCATGTGTCTTTAGACCATATCAGCCACAGCATAATTCCATTTCTATAATCCTGTATGGAATAATTAGTTTATTTTAATGTTTGTTCAGAGGAAGACAATATATGGCCTTACCAAGCATATCAGATACCTTTTTAAAAAATTGTGCCATTTGTTGATGATGGTCTGCAAAGACTAGAGTGCTTTTGTCTTATGTGCTCGAAATTAAGACTGTGCTACAGACACAAATCTGAAACACATAAACAACATTTTACTAAAGCCTCAGATGTTCATGGTCTAGGATTAATGTTCTATATGAAACTGTACAAAAATCTATTTCAAAACATGATACAGCTTAAACCACTAAGCACCTTTGAGTGAAGCAGCGCTGTATGATGGGGATAAAGCACTGGGAATCAATTTACCATACAAAGTGGTTTTTCACCATTCATTTCATTTGGTAGCTCTGAAAGGCAAACAGTTGTCATAGAAACAGTAACATAAATCCATTTGTTAGGACTGAATGATGTGCTTCCTTTGAAAATGCAAATAAAGGTTCACTAGATAGGTTTTTGTCAAGTGTGGATCCTGCCAAAACTTTCAGTTTGGAATAATATGCTTCTGGTCATGTTTGTTTCATTTAAATGGCTAATCCTTCCCATGCTGGTTGGACTTACACAGCATGCTGTTCTAGCTCTTGTGATTTCATATTGCAACTTGTAATCTTAGACTTTTCAGACCATGTCTTCCATCCTACATCCACACATAAGAGCTTTTGAAAGTTTTCCTGGAAACAAACATGTTAGGACCTCTCAGGGATTCATTTCCCTACTATGTTCTCATGTCCCTTATTAGAGCCATTGTGCAAATCGAAGGCACAGGCTTCAATCAGGCTGTGCAAGCTTTTAAGCTTTTACCCCTCTGTTTAAAAGGCTAACAGCTGCATAGAGTGCTGTTTGAAGCCTCAAGGTCTGGCCCTGTCTAGTAAGCTATCAAATAAATGGCTTAGGGATGCACAGGAAGGACAAAAGTGTAAACTTACTCAAACACAAGACAAAAGCTGTGAGTAAGCCTGAAATCTGGATTTAGGAGTGAAAATTTTTCTAGCCTTTGGAAAGAGCAGAGCTAAAGGTACAGATTCACTGCAATGGTAGCAGTAGTGTATGCACCTCCCGAGCTTTCTTTAAATTATTTTGGTTTTCAGTACTGGTGTGGCAGTTGGAGTTCAGTGCAGTCTGATTTACTTTGCTTTTCTGACAAGTTCTGTGTTCCCCTTGTCAGACTGCTCCTGGTACTCATACCAGCTAGTACAAAGCAAATGACTACATCACGAGATGTACTGAAGAAGCCGGTTCAAGCCCCTCAGAACACCTCAAAATACATTTGAGCCAGCACATGCTGTGGTTACATGGCTGTCAAAATAAATCACATCATAAAGTAGGTGCTTTCTGGGGAAAGATTAACCTGATAGTGGCACCCTGAAAAACTTGGAATGTCAACAAAGGACATTTTTTAAAAGGACAGTAGCCTATGACCTAGAGTTCTAGAAATAAGGCTGAAGTGGGATGAAATCTGTAAATGTCTGCATCCGAAGTAGAACCTGAGAAGCAGACTTCAGACCCAAGCTCCCAGCTGTACTGTATTGCACATGGCACACATCAAGCCTTCAAGTTCACCAAGCTTCTGTGACCTCCAGTCTTCTCACTGCTCGTGGCTGATACATCAACATATGGCACAATGCAACATTATAGTTAAAATACTACGTGTTTGAAAACAAAGCTTTTGTAACCTGTCCGGTTGTGTTTCCCAAAAGTTTCAAGTAATGGAGAATTGAACTAAGACTTTGAAAGTACATAACCATTTTAGGACTTCTGGTTTTGTTTCCCCAATTCTGAATGCAGACAAAAAGGTGTGTTCTTTTCTGCTAAAAAGTCAAAATTGAGTCAGTAATCACCTTTGAAAATCGAAGTCCTGGCCCCTGCCTATATGCAGGCTGCATGGGTGAATCCTGGGATGTGAGAAAACCTTACATGACTGAACAAGTGTTTTTGCATTGGCCAATTTAGGACCACTAATATCCTTCAATAGGACTCTGAAGGTAAAGTGTTTAACAGAGGTCTTGAAGAGAAAAGAGACCTTCTTACTGAGTAAGTCAATCAGGCTTTTACCAGTGATTTTAAGAACTCAAAATTTCACACTAAAATGTGCCTCAAACGATGGGAGCTGCATTAAAAAAAAAAAAAACCCAAACCAACCAAAGCACAACCCCAAAAACCAAACCCCCAACAACCATAAACCTGCATTTGAAAGGTAAAATATTTTACATTCCTGCCAACTTCTAACAGTCTTGCAGTATTTATATATATATATGCATATATATATATACCTTATAGACAGGAAAAGATAAGTAAATTTAGTAAGTCTGCTTAAAAAGCTGTAATTCCTTGATATGTGGAGTAATAAAAAAGCCTGCAGAGTTCCATATTTCTATTTTATACCCAGTTATGCCCAGTGACTAACAAAAGAAAAGGATTAACATTCCTATAACTTAAGTAAAGGACCTCAGCTAAAAATACTCATTCGTCCAGTTTTACAAATGCAGATCTGGTGAAATGTACCTGAATTGTTTCTTGGAGCAAATATTTCCATTTTTTTTTCTTTAGTTTTCCTAGAGCTCTCAAGTTTACAGCAACATGGCTTATTCATTTCAGAGTGGAATGTGAAAATAGGCACACAGAAAGGAATGGATGCGTTTGATATGGACAAAGAAAAAACCAGTGTGGTCTTTCTCAGTATCCAAGTGTGCATCTTCTGGAGTTTTCAACAGTTCAAAATGTGGGGTTTTTTCTGCTGTTGGTCTCTATGTGGCTGTGGTTCTTTGTATGGTCTAGCCAAGACTAGAGGCAGTATTGGCATGACATTGTAACATTGGGCTCCTCAGACTGCTTCCCCAAGTAGAACCACAACATTCTCAAAAACCTCTTAAACTTGTTATTGAAAGGATTTCATTCCAGTATTTTAGATGAAGAAAATTTGAAAACAAGTTGGAGAACCCTCTCAATTTCAGGGTTTTCTTTTTAATATTTAAAACAATAAATTTCCCAAAGTCACCTCTTACTGGTGTACCAATACACTTTGATGAGAACTGCCCTGAGTTGTGCAGTGAAAATATTCCCGTTACTAGGGGGACAATACAAATTGTAATGTTTCCATTTAAAATAGCTTGTTTCAGAGATACCTAAGGATTAAAACAGGATGCATGTTTATAAAAGCTGGAAAATAAAGATATCTCAATTATCGACTTTTTAAATACCAGAGAATAGGCAGGTGTAGAGGGAGAGATAGAGGGGACAGTGAGCCAGGGGAAGAGAAATGGTATCGCTCCAGGTAACATGTGGTCTTTGGCATATTACTGATAAACTCTTCTACATCTGTCTTCTGGGGAAACATCTGCACGTTTCCATTCTCTATTCAACATTTTCAGTGAGTGACTTTTGGAGCGGGTCTTTGTGTTTGGGTGGGGTTATTTATATTAAAAAACTTCAAGTACTGTTTGAATTTGGAGAATGCTTAGGGGAAGGGCAGTTGACAAATTTTAATCAAGAAACCACTTGCATAACGAAGGAAACAATGGAGCAACTGGAGGGAGGCAAAAGCATCTGGAGAAAAAGATTGATAGTTTATGGAGAAGCCAAGGGTCTGTGAAAGAAAAAGATGTCTCTGGGCTGCATAATTAGCCTAGTATTTTATTTCTTTATGGTGTGTGGATTGTGGGCTAGTTCAGAGACCAATGAAACTCATGCAAAAATCTCTGAGGGTGAGGAGGGGAAAGGCACATAGCTTAAAACAAAGCTCGGCCATTTTCTCTATTTCCATTTCCTGGAAACAGATTTCTTTATTTGAATTTCCTGGAAACAGTGTCAACTCAAAGAGTTTGCTTTATTTAAATTTTTCATCATCTGCATAATTTCCCATCTCTCCTGGGTTTGCTGGTTCTAAACAATCCCATGACTTGCCAAATGTCACAGCTGTTCTTCATATTTGTCATAGCCTAGTGACATGTAACAGCAGGAGGAGACCAAAAAGTAACAATTAGCCCATTCCAAAATGTTTAGTTCTTTACTATTAGTCAAGATTAGTATTCTTTATGTCCCTATTCAAGTCTTTTTCTCACGTTGATCATCACTTTAATGGGCAGCATCATGCTCTGTGAAACATTTCCGTGACATAAAAACTTTGCTTCAATAGTTATGGGGGAACAAGGGAGCTGGTACCATCCAATTATCATTCTGATGTTTCCTTCTTTTCATGATTAAGCTAGGAAAAATATCTGCAAGAATGCTATGTGGAAGATATACCTAATTTTCATTAAAAATAATCTCTTTTTTCTCCATGAACCCAATAAGGACCTTTTTACCAATTTATGTTAGCAGTTGTCTTTCTATGTATTTTCTCCCCACTATTTTTCTGAAGTGACTTTTGTGAACTATGTATTAAATAACCATTCTTTTTTCTTTTTGCATCTTGATTTCTCCCATTGGCCTGTTTGCTTTTGAGATTTGAAATGCTATATTGTAACACAACTGTATCTCCCCTGGTGAAAGACAGATGAAAAACACATTCTGTGGCTGCAGTGCTGGTCTATACTGAAGTATAGGTGGGTCTTTAGGCATACGTTCACTGCGCTGATTCAATATTTAACTGCATCAAAGTTGATTTGGGTAATCTCTTATATCTGAGCACTTCTCTTGGGTTCCTAGCAGTGTTATAGCCCTTAAGCTACACAGAAATATGAAAAAACAAAAGACACCAAGTGACTGAGGAAGGGAAATAGGTTGTTACAACTACAGTGAGAACTATTAAAACATAAAAATGTGGGAGAATCATAGAATCATAGAATCATAGAATTGTAGGGGTTGGAAGGGACCTCGAGAGATCATCGGGTCCAACCCCCTGCCAAAGCAGCTCCCTAGGACATTTCACTGAGATAGGCATCCAGACGGGTCTTGAATATCTCCAGAGAAGGAGACTCCACCACCTCCCTGGGCAGCCTATTCCAGTGCTCTGTCACCCTCACTGTGAAAAAGTTTCTCCGCATGTTGGTGCGGAACTTCCTGTGCTCCAACTTGCAGCCATTGCCCCTTGTCCTGTCTCCACAAACCACTGAAAAGGGGCTGGCTGATTCCCCCTGCATCCCTTGCTTAAGATAATTGTAAACATGAATTAGGTCCCCCCTTAGTCTTCTCTTCTCAAGGCTGAACAGTCCCAATCTTCTCAGCCTTTCCTCATAGGGGAGATGCTCCAGGCCCTTTATCATCTTCGTAGCCCTTCTCTGGACTCTCTCCAGGAGATCCCTGTCCTTTTTATACCAGGGAGCCCAGAACTGGACACAATACTCCAGGTGGGGCCTGACCAGGGCAGAGTAGAGGGGGAGGATCACCTCCTTTGACCTGCTGGCTACACTCCTCCGGATGCACCCCAGGATCCCATTGGCTCTCTTAGCCACTGAGGCACACTGCTGGCTCATGGCCAACCTGTCATCCATAAATCTGCACTAGGTAACTGTTGTGTGAATTTCTGGGTATGAGAACATAGATTAAACTGGTTTTGGAGAGAAAAGCTTTTCACCTAAATGGGATCACTTAAATGTCTTTATAACAGTAAAAATCAGGAGCCTCGGCTGGGTTTCATGGAGAGGACCCACCTCTCAGTTTCTGTGCTAGGTGTGACATTGCTGTGCTGTGTTAGCATGGAGCTGGTGTAAGATAGTGGAGAATAAGCCTGATGGATTTTACACAAGTTAAATCCACTGCTACATGAGAAATAGATCTAACATAAGCCATCAGAAATAAAATATCTCAGAAATCCCTGAGGCTGTTCACAGCAGCAGTTCCTTATGAGCAAACACATATTTCTTTCTTTCCCAAGCAAATACAAACTGTTTAAAGAGTTGTTATATTTAACGATGGGCCCTGCTGGTGAAGGGTTTGCTTCAAGTAAAGCCCAGCTTCGCTGGCATTTGCATGCTTGTTAACAGCACCTCACCTGCATGAGCTGTCATGCAGTCACTGATAATCTGGTAAGTATTCTCCTGTGTAAGCAAATGCACCTTTTGTGCTTTGGACCTCAGTTTCAGATGTAACAGCTAATACAACATATCTGCATTTCTCCTCAGCCTGCAGATGCTCTCCCATTATCATCAACGTGTTGAAAACCATCTGTAGAAAATCACCCCCACCCATTACCCTATCCCACTCCTGCAAAACTGGGGGGGGTGGGGAAGAAGAGGCAGGGGGAAGAATAGGGGAGAGAGAAAAAAAAAAAAAGGTGGTATCTTTCCTTTTTAAAAAGCACAGATACACTGACAGATTTCTAGTGATAGCAATCAGGGAGTTGATAGAGAACAGGCATAGAAGCTCTGAATGAGGCCAGTTATTTAAAAGGCAAAATGGTCTCTGAGTGGGAAGTGAACAGTTGATAGCATAACTCTCAACTTTCAGACAAAGCTAATGGAAATAAAATACAAACATACAGAGAGGGGAAGAAATGTGTTTACCTACATGCATAGTTTGGGTTTGTGGGTTTTCTTTTTGATAGCTCATATTTCTTCCTAACAAACCTGGCTATCAAAATAGCAAAAATAGGGAAACACTGTGAGAGTTTATGGGCCTCTGTTTCATAGAACTATAGATTTAGTTGGAAAGGATCTTTAAATGTCATTTAGTCCACCTCCCCTGCAATGAGCAGGGACATAATTCAAATAGAACAGGTTGTTCAGAACCCCTGGAATGACTACTACCTCTCTGGGCCTCCTGTTCTGATGTTTCACCACCTTCACTGTAGAACATTTCATATAATCATAAAATCAAAGAATGGTTTGAAGGGACCTTAAAGATCATGAAGTTCCAAACACCACCACCACCCTCCCCTGCCATGGGCAGGGACACCTCACTAGACCAGGCTGCTCAAAGCCCCATCCAACCTGACCTTGAACACCTTCAAGGAGGGGGCATCCACCACCTCCCTGGGCAACCTGTTCCAGTTCCTCACCACCCTTGTAGGGGAGATTATTTTCCCTAATATCCAGTCTCAATCTACACCCTTCCAATTTAAAACCATTCCCCCTTGTCCCTCCTTGCCTGTCCCTTATCCCTCTGGACTTCGAACTCTGCTAATGTGTGATCACTGCAGCCCATTTCTTCTTTATATCTAGTCTGAATCTACCCTCTTTCAGTTTAAACCCATTTAAAATTTTAAAATCTACTATTTAAATCTACCCTTTTTCAGTTTAAAACCATTACCCCTTGTCCTGTCACTACAGGCCCTGGTAAAAAGTCACTCTCCACTTTTCTTTTAAGTCCCCTTTAAGTACTGAAAGGCCACTGTAAGGTCTTTCCAGAGCCTTCTCTTCTCCAGGCTGAAAAAGCCCAATTCTCTGAACCCTGTCTTCATAGGCGAGTTGCTCCAGCCCTTTGATTATCTTCATGGCCTCCCTTTGGACCCACTTCAACATGTCCATGTCTTTCCTGTTCTGAGCACCCGGGAGTTGGACACAATACTCTAGGTGGTGTCTCACCAGAGCAGAGGGGCAGAATCACCTCCCTTGACCAGCTCCTTTTGATGCAGCCCAGGATACAGATGGCTTTCTGAGCTAGAAGTGTGCATTGCCAGTTCACATCCATCTTTTTAACCACCAGTAATCCCAAGTCCTTCTCAGGGCTGCTCTCAATCCCTTCATCCCCTCAGCCTGTATTTGTACCAGGGGTTGTCCCCAATCCACCATGCAGGACCTTGCACTTGGCCTTGTTGAACTTTGTGAGGTTCATATGGGCCCAATTCATAAGCTTGTCTGGGTTGTTCCCTCTGAATGGCATCCCTTCCCTCAGGCATGTCAACCACATCATTTGGCTTGGTGACATCTGCAAACTTTCCGAGGGTGCACTTGATCCCGCTGTCTGTCATTAATGAAGCTATTAAACAGTAGGCCCAATACAGACCCCTGAAGGACACCACTTGTCACTGATCTCCATCTGGACGTTGGCTGTTGACCACTACCCTCTCAATGCAAACATCTAATCATTTCCTCATCCACTGAACAGTCTGTAAATCTCTCTCCAATTTAGAGAAAGATGTTGTGAGGGACTGTGTCAAAGGCCTTACAGAAGTCCAGACAGATAATACTCGTAGCAATTCCCTTCTCCACTGATGCACACTCTCCACCATAGAAGGCCCCTAGGTTGGTCAGGCAAGACTTGCCCTGGGTGAAGCTGTGCTGGCTGGTCCAAATCACCTCCCTGTCCTCCATGTGCCTTAGAATAGATTCTGTGAGGATCTGTTCCATGATCTTTCCAGACACAGAGGTGAGGCTGACAGGTTAATAGTTCCAAATGTTCTTCTTTCTACCCCTTTTAAAAGTCATGTAACTTTTTCCTTTTTCTAGTCACTGAGGGCTTTACCTGACTGCTGTGACGTTTCAAGTATCACGGAGAGTGGCTTGGTTACAGCATAAGTACCTCAGTTAAGCCCCAAGCTAAAGTTGAATTGGGCTGTGGGTGGGTGTATGCGTGTAAATGAGGACACAGAAAAAGCAACAAATTAATGTCTGACAAAATAGCAACACAGCACAGCTGGTGCAGGCTTCAGTGGTTAAGAATGAAATGGGAGGAAGGAACTACATCAGCCATTCTTTTCTACCTTTCACTGTCAGCCTGTCAGACCCTTTCCATGGTGGAACCTGCCAGCCCTAGGATGTCTCTGTACCTGCGTAACCTGCTTGTTCACAAGGTATCTTGAAAATGGTCGGTTGCTGCCCTTGAACATTTAAGTGCTTTTGTTCTCAAAAAAGATCTTTCTGCACAGGTTTTGCTTCAAGTTCTAAAAAGTGGGGTACACATGGTACTTGTTCCTTCATATTAATGCTCTTAAATACCACAATGTTTGAGTGACACAAAGATATAAGCCTCTCCTTTTTTCTTCCTCTTTCATCCTCCATACATATTCTTGAAGTAGGCTTACAAAAGGTCCTTATTGAGGCCGTACAAGGAAAAGGACAAGTGGCAGGGTTTCCATACTTGCTCCCTACCTCCTCTTTCTCCTGTGCACCACCCACACATGCACATGCTTGTTTGCTTGCCCACAAGCCTGTTACAATCTGGTTCTTGTTTAAAATTGCCTTTATTTTTCACATATATCTTGAGAAGATTTTGGGAAAGCACCTTTCCTTGTAATATGCCCAATAGGTAAACTGGGATTGTAGGCACTGTAGCTCAGGAAGGTGCTGGAAATTAGGTCTTGTGATTTGTGTTACTGTGGGGTGAATCACAATAGCTCTTTAAATTTTAAACTCTTTCAGCCCTTCTGCTGTAAATGGAACACTGATTTCCCATTAGAGGAAGGCCTGTAGAAAGATGTAATCACGCATTCAGTGATTCAAAGATGTTTTGCATGCAGGGTTGCTGGTGACTGAAATGTCAGCTCCCCTAAAACCTAAAAAGAGTCACTTCAAATGCTCGGGTTGTTTCCACATAAAATTGATTCATAAAAATATTCATATAGGCTGGACTCAGAGGCAGCCAACACCTCTGAAAGGTACTGCAGAACAAATAGCTGGCTCAATTAGGATAATTGCTCCGTGTTTTTCTTTTGAAAAATCTGACAATTGCATCACATTGCTATTTTTAGACAGATAATAAAGTGGAACACTGGGTTAATGAAAGCAGCCTGCACAAGCTGAGCGCTATGGAATATTCACCCAGCATATGCACGGTAGGCTATATGTCTGAGGGAAATGCACGCAGTCCACCTGCTCCTTAACTGTGCCTTAGATTTTAATTTTTTTTTCCTGGCTCTATTGGCAAAACAGGAAACATAATTGGAAACAATTTCTCTCTTAATCTACTCTTCTTAAATTCCTTGAGTTTATTTTAGAGGCAAGAGAATGCTTATGCCATCATCTGAACGCAAATGGTGTCAAGCTGTAGGAAGGGAATAATTTGACGCATGCACTGGTATTCACAGCGCTCTTCTGCAAATGGTCTACATGTTTAATTTACAGTGCAGTTTTCTAAAAGCTTAAAAAATATGCCCTGAATTTTGCAGCTCCATTGAGTACACTCTAGTAGGCTTCACACACTTTTTAAGGTTTCTCTATTTGAAATTCTTGCAAGTTACCATTGGTCTTGTTGTTCTGGGCAAATAAGATTTGAAGGAACCCAATACTTGTTATGACTTTTGCAATCTCAGTTTCAGATATCAGGTGCTGTAGATGCTTCCAGATCCAAATGGATGCTGCTTTCATATGGTTACAGGTTTCGTTAGTGCAGTCAGAAGGGGGCAAACTCAGCCCCAAGATGTCAAAATATGTAGTTAATACTAGAAGTGTCATGTTAAATTAAAGGAGGTAGTGAAAATTATAACTTACTGTGATCTGCACAAGAGAGGACTTGCAGAGTTGTTTACGTTTTTATCAGTTGCTGTTAAACATGGTGATGTGGATTCAGCCTCTGTTTTAGGAAGCCCCTAAATTCCCAGTTTCCAGAGGTTTGGAGATCACATAAAGGAGAGAAGCACACTATACCTGTCAGTATGATCAGGGTGTTATATTTTCTGGGTGATAAGAAAAAAGCCAAGAGGGAATCCTCTCAGTCTCTGAGATTACAGTGAAGCACTGACTTCATTGAGACGGTTCATGTTCTGGAAGCGAAGCGTGAGCTGAGGACCTTGCTGAACTTGGCTGTATGTAGCACAGGAAGCAGCTGTTGGGTTAGGGAAGGATTTGCCTGAGTGGGTGCTTTCTGTGCAGCTCTCACATCTCTCAAGGCCTAATGTGGATGAATTAGAGACTCCAGAGAAAACAGAAAATCTTTTCTATGAAATATTTTTCTCCTAGAATGAACAGATTAAGGGTAGATTAATCCATGCTGATTGTCAGCTTCATGAAGAATATAAAGATCACAGGGAAAAATAGAGGTCTTTCTGACTTACAGGGTCTGATTAGAGCAGTCATCTGGAAAGCATAAGCTATGATGGTACTTTTCTATTTCCAAGAATAGATTAATAACTAAATTGGTTGTTCTGTTATAGCCTTTTTAAACAGCTACACTTTGTCTCCAGTTATTACACTCTAGGTACTCTATTGAGTGTATTTTTCAAAGGCTGCTGCTTACTCTAAAGATCAGCATGTATTCAGACTTTTCCCAGTTGCAAATGGCACTTATTAGCCACTGGGAAAAGGATACATCAGAGGCAGCTGCAGCCTCTCACCAGCATGGGGTAGGAGTCAGGGGAAGCAGAAAGGGTATCCAGAAGGAGCTGGGGTTGCCCTTCCTGCCCCATAGGACGTCCAGAGATCCTTATCCCTACCAAAGTCTACTGTCTCCCATAGCAGGAACCACTATCTGATAATTCCCCATTATTTCTTGTTGGCTTCTGGCAGTCTCCTGCCTCAGGCGACTGATAAATTTGCCTGTGCCTGATTGATAGCCATAGAGCATATGTAGGACAGCAACATTCACTGTCCCTCCACCTGCCCCATCTTTTCCCCGGAGACGCTGTTTTCTTCTAAATCTGCATTATAACATTAGAATTCCATTTGTGTGTTATGGCTGAGCCCAGCTGAAAGTTATTGATGACTGCTACTTTCAACCTTGTTGTAACTGTATTTTGCTGATATTGACAGACTGAAGCAAACCAAAAATACACTTGTCAATTCTGTTGTGGAGTGCACATCCAGTTCTAGCCTATATTAATTAAAAATGTATGTAGCTAATAGTTATCCTTGATGTGTTACCTAAGTCATATATATGCTACTTATGCGTGAAGTTTAGTTTTGAGTAAGCATGCTTAGATTGAAGAGCTAACTCTTAAGGGTATTTCTGATTCTTTTAACTGACAGTCAGAAAGAATTTTATCTTTGTCTACTTGTTTCCCTGTACTTTTGAAATTTGTTAGAAATTCTGTATCTTTCCATCTATGACCTGATTTTAGCTGCCAGGGAAGTTGGCAGGAGTTTTTCCACTGGCTTCATCCAAAACCAGATCAGGCCACTGGAGAACAAATGATAAATTACATTCATAAGCTGGAAGTTACCACAGGCATTGATCAATACACACACGAATTTCTGCCTAGGCAAGGTTTGCAATTTGGCATCCTTCCCTTAGTAGTATCAGGATGCCATCCTTATTACAGCAAAAGGTGCACAACTAAAGTGATGTTGGGTTTCACTGTCCCTCTAGGGCTTTATTTGAGGCAGATATTGAGACCTGATCATGGGAATTGCTGGGGAAGGTACACTGCTTCAAAGGTGCTCATGAACAATGGCACTTCTTACTAGAGATGCTTTTCCTTACGTTTTGAGGCCACCAAGTTCAGTGAATAACCTCATCCTCATGTCATTTTTTTTTTTTTCATTTTTATTGTTATAAGTAACAAAATCTGAAAATTTTCAGCAAAAATCATGTTCCACAGTAAAATGTTGTGCTTAGATAGAGTTGCAAAATAACATCATTTTAGAATTACCAAAACAGAATATTCTCCAATTTAAATACATCTTTTAGGACCTTTCAATCTTTTAAGTGTTCTTTAACCTATTAAGACCAGTTATTAAATGTTTTTCAACTTCAAAGAGTAAAATATCATTGAATATATAAAGTGAGATTATTTTTTAGACTAAAGGCATGACTATTATCTTTCTTTTCCCAGGGAACATTTTGCCCATTATCTGCCTTGACAAACAACTAGTCTCACTAATAAATAATTCAGCAGCAAGACACTCCGGGGCTGTCTGCATAAAATTATGGCATACATTAACTGATGCCCTCACTAGGCAAGAGGTTCTGGGAGATCTAGCCTTGGCAGAATGGCATTGCTAAATCCCTAGGTGTTTCCTTAAAAACTGTCCCCTAAATTTTCAGGTCTCTGCAGTTAGAAACTGACTCTTCCCCTGGAAAAACAAGGACAAAGGTAAGTTTGCCTCCTCCCTCTCCAAAGCTTTGTTCATTTGGAATCTGTTAAGGCTGTCTGAATATCATATTTTACAGAATTCTTAATCTGATTCAAGATTAATTGAGCTTTTTTTTTTAAATTGTTTGCGTGGGATTTCTTTTGCCTTACTAAAAGAAACGTTGTAAGTGTCTGGCAGAGTAAAAGGGAAATAATAAACAGTCTTGTCACTGAAAGACAAACTGCACTCCATGCCCAAACTGTGCTAAATTGTGTGTGTGTAAGGCACATTCAACATAAATTCGTAAAAGCTTGAGGGTCATACTAATTTCAAGTGAAGTCTTTATCTCTGGGATCTTTCTTTCAGTTGTGAAGATTTCAATTAAGGAACGAAAAGGCTGAAAATAATGAGTACTGTACTTTCCACATGCATTACAGTTATCTATGAAAAGAACCCGATTTGATAGTGATAGCAGCATCATCTGTGAGTTGGTGTAGGTAGCCTGAGTGGAAGTCAACCCTGGGAGCTTCCTTGTCCTGCAGGGCCTCCTGTCCCTGCTCCCTGCAGTTGGGGTACCTTTGCCTTTGGCTTCTTACTGCTTCTGTCCCTCATGCAGCTTGTTGGAAGACCTGGACTATGTAGAATTACTATGTAGTTATTTAGAAGTGATGAAAGCTGTATGTATAAAAATACTGCCATTTAGAGAGGACTTTGTGTTTAATAATAGTCTTATCTTTTAAAGATAAAGTTTCCATGAAGTTGTTATGAGGTTGGGTTGGGTTTTTTTTCTGCAAGTAGGCTCTCAATCTTTGTGGAACTGTGAAGCCAAAACAGAAATTAGTGTATACATCTTCTGGCCTTAGTAAACAGATTTTAATATGATAAAGTTTTATTCTGGATTTGGAGAGAGGAGCGTTTGTGTTTGCAGTATCACATAGAAAATTTAATAACCAAGACTATCTCTCCACATATCTAAAACTACAGCATCATATAGACAAGGGAGTGAGTAGGAAAAATGTTTGGAGTTTTTTTTGGGGTTTTGTTTTTTGGTTTTGTTGATTCATGGAAACCAGAAGTGAGTAGTCCTTTAAACAAGGTCACACAGGAAAATTAGGGAAGGCTCAAATATTAACCCGCAGTCTCTTAACATGATCATCACATTGGTCAGCCAGTCTCTTCCACTTTGCTAATTCTGTAAAAGACTGCATTTTAGCAAATATGCTGGTTCATTATCTCAGGAGGACACCAGGGGAAGAGATCGGATTAGTCACAGGAGCTGGCTGCCCAGCCTATTGGTAGACCTTTACATTTTGAGAGATAGAAGTTAGGGAAGCAACTGTAGTTGTGTGGGAGTTCTGCAGTATCTGAATCCAGCCAAAACTATTCATTACTGTTTGCTGTAGACAGCTGAAGCTTCTACCAGTTTTGCTGCTTTTACAGGGCTTAGAATAATTAACACAAAGAAGGCAAATTTGTAATGGAAAGTCCTTAGTACTCATGGAAGGGCTTAGTGTAGTGAGGTTTGCACATTTGTGCTGCCTGCTCCCACTTATTTCACTTTGATTTTTTTTTTTAGAGTCTAATTATCAGTCACTTGAATCAATTTTCAGTGTCAACTGCAAAAATGTCTGAAAGCCTTCATCATATATACTCTGAGCACTTGGCCAAAGAACTCATGAGGCGTTACTATTCAGTTTTCTATAGAGTGTATCTTTTGAAAACAGCAGTTGGAAAGAAGATTCTGGATCATGTAATCACTCAGGGAGAGCCAGTGGTAAAAAGGGGTCAGAAAACCTTAGAATTTGTGCATGTTTTGATTTTTCTAGGGCATGCAGACCTTGCCAGAAGCATTTCTTCAGCCCAAAAAAACTTATGAAAGTCTACAGCAAAATTAACTGGATCAGTACCTAGTTTCAGTTTAATTTTCCTCTTGACGCAGTAGTATTGCCTATTGCTTTTATTGTCCTACATGCAGAACATGTAGTTGGTTTTATCTGTTCTGGCTACTGTGAAAGGATTTGGGGAGTCCCGTACTGTTGCTGCAAAGACACCTTGATATAGAAAATAACTTGTTTCTTCCACAAATATTCACACATCTAAGTGTGATGCCTGTTTCCTGTGCTACAGATATCAGTAAAATCGCTGTTTTTTTGTTGAAAGGGAGTAGAAACAGAACTAAGGATAAAGAAAAGCTGTTATATAACAGAGAAATATTTTTCACAGTCCCAGTTTGAAGTTTACTGTGATTACAAATTTTGAGGGCAACTGTTATGTCTAAGCAGATACTGAAGTGAGGATTTTCAGTTACTGCAGTTACTTAGGTGCTGAAGGGAAACGGATTCTCAATAATATCAGCTTTTTGCAAAATCACTGTTAAATGCATAAGCTGCAGACTGAATGAACATAGCAAAGGAAAATTACAAGAGAGTGTCCCATAGCAACAGTCTATTAGTTTGCCATTTTTAATGGGAAAGATATATTCTTTCCAAAGTCATAAAAATAGAACCTTAAAAAAATCACCTGTTTTTTGTAGCTGGGATAAGATCCCATATATGTACAGTCTTCAGCTGTGATTCTGCACAAAACATTCAATATTTATTATTTCTTTCCTCTTACATTTTATTATTATTAATAGAAGGGCACAAAAATATAATCAGGAATCAGACATAATGTGTCTAATGGAATAGAAATAGAATAGGATACCTGTCTGGCACAGAGAAGACTTACAATAGACGACATTAACATATGTAGAGAACATACATATTGACATATGTATGCACATGTGTCTATTTGTCCCCATGAACACCTTATACAATTATCTAATAAATAACCAAGTCAGTTACCTCTGAAATTACACAATATATCTGAACTGGGGGATCTGAAAACAATACTGACTTTCTGTGTTTAGGAACTTGACCTTGTCTCACTCTGAGCAGGGCCCTGCCAGCCAGCACCTATAAGAGCTTGGCACACAGGCCAAAAAGGAGTCCAGGTATTTTTTGCTTGGTTGTTTTTTGCCAGAATTGAGATTTGAGCCTGTTTTTGGATGAAAACCAAAATGTTTTCCTAACCTAAACTGAGCCCTAAATGTTTTCACAAAAATGCACTGAAGTGAAATGCCCTGAGGAGTTTGGATTGCCCCACCACTTGGGTTCTGGTTTCCCAGAATATGTATCAAAAGTTTATGTGTAAAAACAAACCAATTTTCAGCTTAAAAAAAAAAAAAAAAGGCTAAACAAACCCAGTAATTTCATTTAAATAATCACTAACATTTTCAGCCTGAGTATAAGCTCTGTTGTGAAGAAAAAAAAGCATTAATCTTGAAAGTTTTTGGAAGAAACGTGGGGGTGTTTTCCTTTATATTCTGTGTAAAATCTGTCCAATTTTCCAGGTTTTGTTTGGCTTTCTCCTCCTTATTTATTTTCCCTTAAATATCTGTCAACTTTGCTCTACTTGCTTCTCTTTAAAATATAGATAAATCAGCACTCTCTCAGAAGAATAAAACCCAAGCTCCTCATCCTTTCCCCAAGTCCTTTACTTTATGGAGGGATGAGTTTCAGTGATGTGTGGATGGTTCTTGTCACTCTCCAGTCTTGCAACTCTCTTCTGGTTGTCAAGTGGCAAAAAGCACAGCTCTGGGAAGTGAGCCATCACACAGTTCACATAGACAGAGCCCACTGCAACCTTCAGCAAGAAGGCAAGGCAATTTGAAGAGTTAACAGCAAAAGTTAATAGTTTCCTTTTCTAAAAGCTCTCTGCCATACCCTGGATCCTCAGTGGAAAGAATAAACAGCACAGAAACCAAATCACCTCTTCGCAAACATGAATGGTTGAGCTGACCTCTGTGGGGGAACTTCTGCAACCTGTAAGACCCCGGAGCTTTGTTAATGTAAAGGTACAGTGTTGTTGAAAACCATCCCTGGCTGTGATTTACAGCTGGAAAACTTACACTGGGCCATATGCCAGAAGGATTGGGACAGGGCTGAAAATGCAGTTCTTGAAGAGGAATGTTTGAGTTCAGACAGTGATACCATATGAAGGCAGCTTTATCCTTACATTTCAAATGTATTAAGAAGAGAAAGTATAAGATTTTAATTATTTTTTTCCTTGGTTTCTTGCTCAGAGGGTTCTGCTGGTTGGTTATGGAAGGAAGCCTGTTAGATTTTTTTACAGGTACTAGGATGTTCATCGTCTGGATTTGTGGGGGAGGCAAGACTAGCCTTTTAGTCTCTTCTGATAACCAAGATATTGATAATGCTATATTGAAAAATCTGAAGCTTAAATAAAATATTAACGGGCATATTTGGACACTTCTAGAAGTTACAGTTGTGACCCTTCACAAAGGCAAGATAGAGCTATAAGAGGGATTGCCTTACAAATGATTAATTATGGATTCAGGTCTAACTTTAGTCTGTACGTGAAGCTTCCAGTAAGATTTACAAAGGTTTGTGCTTAGAGCAGGTACACAGCTCCCTAGAGTTTAAAAAACAAATAAACAAAAGGGTAAGAAATGCATGAAGATTCCATTACAGTAATGACTAATAAGTGACCTAGGCTCTATTATTCAGAAAAAATATGCAGTACAGTTCTTTCAGACACTAATTGCCATGTTATTGCTATTGTTCCAGCAAACACAAATAGGCAAAACAGTACTGCAAAATAAAATTAGCCTTGATAAATGTATTGTGTGATCTGTGGCAGTGGAAAAATTCTTTTGGATGAGTGTAAATCTTCTAATCTGTGTTTAGAAATTGAGGCTGACTTACTCTGTAAGCCTTTTCTCAATAACAGCAATCAAAAAAGCCTTGCCATTCTGGCAAAGTTTCTCTCCATAAGATCCAGATTACCTGCAGTTGTGCATCTCCACTGAGTAAAAAAAAAAAACCAACAAAAAACCCAACAAAAAATCCTAAACAAACACCCAAAATAAAAAGACCCCAACAAAATAAACAAGAAAAAGAGGAGAAGAAGGTACTTGATTTTGGTAAATCCTTAATCTAATAGCTTTTCTTAAGAGATGGAAATGTCCTGCTGACTCTCTTTTTGAGCTGCTTTCTGCCAAAAGCAGGAAGGATACTTAAAAGTTATTAGTCTGATATCTAACTTTTTAAATGCACATCTGCATTAAATTCTCTGAAAGACCCATTCTTGTTCCTCCTGTGATGCAGTAGGACTATTCTTGCAACCACTGCCAGGTCCACAAATCCTACCTAAATCTTCAAGGTAAATCCTAGGATCCCGTTTTAGTTTCAGGTTCATTCTGGAGGTACCCAAACTCATACTTCTCTAAAGGAAGGCACTTGAAGTTGTGTCACTAGGAAGGTACATCTCTAGCAGTTTCCTCTACATCTCCTGCACAGGTGCATGGACCGCGTGCCTTCTGAGTGCACCCACTGAAACATCCTATGTAAAACAGAGCACCAGGCAATGTTGCTGTTGTTCTCTTCCTTAGCACTTGTTTGGAGTTGGTTTCTCCCTGTCAGAGGGAATGTGCATCAGCAACTCCCATCTGACTGCTCTGTGGACCAGACATGGGTATATCTAGGGCACTCCACTTCTAGAGAATGAGAGAATCCTTCTCAGGATGATGTGCCCATTTCTGAAGGTGTTTAAGTCTGCTTGGGTGTTGCCTATGGAAACTGAGCACAAGCCAGTGATGTAAATTATGTACTTTGTTTCAGGTAGCCTGATACCTGGGAATAATAGTAGCTAAAAACCTGATAACCTTGATTGGCAATGGACCAAGTATTTGTTCCTAGTGATAACAAACTAGAGGATTGTTAAGGTTTGGTTAGACGAGGTAAGGCATCCAAGATTATCCTCCCCCCACCCCCCAAATTACACTCGACCCACCTTTGTTGCTTCACATAGGACACAGAGCACATACGTTGCATTTGGCAGCCACTTGACTATCCCTATGGACACAATTTTTTTTTTCCTGTCTCTTTCTTTCTCTTGGTAGGGAGAAAGTGTGTCAAACATGGAAGATTTAGGAAGTGTGGGACATAAGTGTGGGGCTTGTAAAATGTTTCCTTTCAGAAGAAGCAGATGCAAGATACAGATGTAAATACTGACACTGAGATATGGCTGAGGAAGAGCTGGGGTGTGGAGAAATGATGGTTTATGTATCAATGTCCCTTCTGGAGTTCTCTGCTGTCTTGGAGACTATAACAACCTGCAGGGAAGAATTTAGTTACAAGGGAATTATTCTAACAGGGAAAACAAACAAACCAACCCAGAAAATTAGAAGTATGCATCAGAAACAATAGAAAAATGGAGTATGTTGATCTGAAGCCATCAAGAAATTTGGTAAAAGCAAGACATTGGAAGTTCTTCACTTGAACATTGCTGCCTGGAGTGTTGATGTGATTAGCAACACAGATGTTCTGGTGCATAGAGAACCTGGTTCATTGACTCAGCTGTGGGGATAAGTAAAGCTATCTGAGAATTTATCTTCAGTGTCACATGTAGCAAGTTGGACTTGCTATTTTTTGGCAGACCAGCTCTGCCCTGAACACACACTGTGCAGACTTGCTTCATTCACAGTATGATGTGTTGCCTTTGCTTGCTGCATCATGATGTCATTGATCCTGCAGGCAGCAGCAGAGGGTCTCCCTGGTGGTGTGGGAAGGCACTGTGTTGATGAAGGCTACCATTTTGAGCAAAACCAAATGATGTCCAACAGCAGACTGCACTGAGGAATTGAATCTTATTGGAGATGGCTTATCTCTGAGTCAGGCAGTACAGTTTTGGGTATTGCACACACAGGAGGGACTGTTGCTATAGACTAGAAAGCATACTTTCTAGGAAACTGCCTCCATGAGTTATTCCCTGGGGCTTTGGAGCTGCAAAGCTGGGGCTTTGGAGTTTGAGGTTTTCAGTAATGGGGGAGCCCACATGAGAGGCCTCCTTTACTAAGGAGGGAAACATTTCTGCTGTTGTCTAGGCCAGCTAGAGTCTGGAGAAGCCAGGATTTGCTCACCGAGGTATTACAGAGATGAGGTGAGCCAGCCATGGGAAGCAGGAAGTCACACAGGGATTTGGGGAATGGAGAATTGAAAAAGAAACTGTGAGAGTTTACAGGCTGAGTGAATGGGGAGTACGTTCCTACTGATGGAGCCCTGTTTTAGGGTACTGCAAAAGGAAGATCTGTGGTTGAATTAAGTTGTGTCTGCATTTAGTGTTTACCATCTTATTTTATGTGTTCTTTTTCTTCCTTGTTGCTGTGTTCCACCTTTGATTCAAGCCTTTTACTGATCCCATCATTTATTTGTGTGTGTGTGTGTGTACCCATTGTGAGCAAGCATAATGGGAATTGGTCACTGTGCATTAATTGTAAGTCTCTCCACATGAGCCACAGGTTATGGCTCACACATAAACAGAGTGGCAGGTTTTTGGAAATAGCACTCCCACTGTCACACTCACACTGTGTTGCTTTTTATAGGATTTTTTTGGGTTTTGTTAAGGTTGCCAAAATTGTCCCACTTGATTAAAAGATTGTTTGCTGATACCTTGTCAGGTCTGTTGTCATTTTCATGCAAAATTATGATGATGTTTTGGGTTTTTTTAAGTAGCAAAAATTTGGAGTCTGACAAGCTGAAATATTAGTAAGACTATTGGGAAATTTTGACAGTCCGTGCTTGTGAATTTTAATGTCTAGCAGCAAACAGCTCTTAAGCAGTGTTTTAACACATCTTTTATGTTCAGCTTTATGATGTACACCAGGCAGTGCCAAAACATGTACATGAGTGCAGATGTGCTAGCAGGGCTAAAGAGTTTTGAGAAATATGTGTTTAATGTTCTTGAAAATTTAAGAACATTTGGGGAGCACAATAAACATAAAGCATTTGCCCCATGAGTACCAACAGGAATTTACAAGTGCAAAACATAATCATTGCTTTTTCAACAGAATAAAAAAAAAGAAAAGAAGAAATGTATGGTGCCTGTTCTCCTGTCCTTAAACTACATCCTTTTACTACAACCATATTGTCATTGTCATTATACAGCCTAGGTGCTGGATTTTTCTGAGTTAGGGAGAACATCCCTAAAAATAACAGTGGTGGTGTTTCAGTTTGAGTGTTTTTAGAATTTGACCCAAACATACATTCCTTGCAAGATATATCTAGATCACAAGAGGAAGAGTGTTGAAAACATATGTTTGGGAAATTTAATCTCCAAAAGATAGGAACAGCCTCTACTTAATCCCATTTCTCATGTGTATAAACCGCACTCTTCATAATTTGCAATATGCATCATACAGAAAGAGATGAAAATTGGTATTTTTCTTTTAAAGGGGTAGGTGATTTTAAGCTGTGTGCCATTAAACTCAGTCATTCTTTTTTCAGGTGCTCTGCTGATTAATTTCATTGAGAAATTCAGAAGTACCTTGATGTTCTTTGTCTCTGTAGTGGTTCAGCCCCAACCAGTGGCTGAGCACCACATGCCGGTTGTTCGGAGGAGAAAGAGATAGACTCTGGGATAAGGACAGTTTACTGACAAAAATCACTGTGAACATAGAACAATAACAGACAATTACACTTACATGTGATGATAACACAGACTACCTTATCAACCTCACAATTAGAGTGCTGCCTAATGGCAAGGACCAACCTAGGACAACCCAGCCACACTCAGACTGTCCTGAAAGCACCAAGCATCTGCCCCTCCCCAGCCAGCCCCTTTTATGGGGAAGTGATGCCAGGTGATGTGGAAAACAGCCCAGGCTAACTCAGCTCACCTGTGCTGGCAGCTTGGGGAGGTTGACTCTGGCCTGGCCAGAACCAGGACAGTCTCAAAGTCAACCTAGATGCTGGAGGTCCAGGTAACATGTATCAGGCTACGGGTGCTGCCATAAACAAATAGCCATGCAAATGCTACGCTTGTTTCACAAAGACTTATCTCCTCATTTTAGCTGCTGTATGAAATTAATTTGCTTGCTTGTCTGTTGTTGTCTAGTCTGAACACTGAAAGGAATGTGAGAGCACAAATTAGGTACAAATACTCCATACTGTATAAGTCTAGTTTCTTGACTGAGTCCTAGGCACTGTTCCTGGACCTTATTACCTTCAGTGGGAACTGTACAGACAAACTAAAGCTTATAATGGCTGGAAAGATCAGAGGATACATTACAAAAATTACCTGGAAACATTTCATCAAATATTAACTGGGTTTGGTTGGTTTTTTTCATTTAGTCATTAAATAGACCATTAATCTCTTCATAGTTAAATTGCTGTTTTCCCCTTGTGCACAGACCCACCAACTCATCCTATACTATTAAGAATGATGTAGATCAAAAAATTATATGAGTGAAAGAAAAACTCTGCAATTCTATTAGCTAACATTTAAATCAAAAATTACTTCAGTGGCTGTAGTGTTCATATTTGGAATCAGACTATGCTGGCAGTGACTATGGAGACAACTTCTTAATATTTATCTTGTAATTATGGACTGTCTCATTAATTTTTAAGATCTGCAATGGCAGTGTTCAAGGCTCTTGTCTTTTGGTTATTAGCATGGCTGGCACATGCTTTGGAAATCACTAAATAATAAGCCAGGTGCTTGCTGCTGCTTTAATCTTTTCTCCAGCTGAAAAACCTCTGATTTTAATGTATAATGAAGAAAGCTTAAAGCTCAATTTCTTTCTTCCTCGGGGGACACGGCCTTAATAGTTTTAGTGGTTTGGGTTTGATATGCTATTCACTTCCTGACAGTAACGGTGGTTTGAAATGCTTTTGGAATTGCCTGAGACAAGCTTGTGATACTCACTGGTGTCTTTCACCTGCTGGAGAGCACTTCTTTTTAACACCACCACTGATCCTAAGAGATTTTTGAAGGCAGTGTCAGTAGTAGCATGCATAGTCATTAAAGCAACAGCCTGTAAAATCCAAGCAACTTGTGAAATGCACCATACTTTTAAAAAAAATCTCAGAAATCTCCTTTCAAATTTCACTCTTGATATGACCCGTTGCAAAACTAGTGGCGCGATGCTCCTCGATACAGTGCTTCAACCACGAAGCCTTGTGATGCATTAGCCATGCCTGAGTGATGTATTCTTTCAGTCTGTGAGCCCTTAGGCAGCAGGGAAAGTATTCTTCTAGTTTTCCTTTTTATACCTTTGCAGTATGCAAACTACTATCTGCCTCAACTCCTGTGCTGCTATGTAAACTGATCTGGCCAGCAGTGTTACCTAACCACTGCATACAACATGGTAAAAATACATGCTGTGTTCCTGAAGAATGAACCTGAAGGTTTTTTTCTATACAGATGCTGGGTTGTGATATAATATACTCATGAATGAGTAAATAAAAGTTGCTTGAAAGCAATATTGTGTAATTTAAAAACATCTCCTTTAAAAATACATTTGTAAAACAGGACAAGACAGTAAATTCTGTCATCTATTTGGAATGTAAAGTGTCTTCATGGTATCTGTGGGGTTGCAGCATATATAGAGGATTATTACACATGCAAATGGAGTGTCTAGGTAATTGTTTCTTTCCATCCTTGCTACTGTTAATTAGTTGGCAATCTTTTACACGGGTTCCATGCAAAACAATTATTTTGCCTCTTCCTTTTCCGTTCACGGTCTTGGTTATTTCAATTCCAAGTAACTACAATAATTTAGAAGCTACAGTAATGGATTTATTGCAGCTAAAATTATGATAATAATACAGTTGTAGAAATGGGAAAGTGGAGCGGGAAAAGAGAAAGCTCATATTCTTGCCTTGTTTTTTACTTACCTCAGATAAACAATCTGTCCTTTATTCTTATTCTAAATTGATACATATATAGGTAAGATGCTCCAACAACTAAGCAATCCTAATGCCAAAAATCAGCTTAGTCGGTACAGAGTTCCTATTTGCAGGAATACTTGTCAGAAACCCTTCTGTGTAAGGATGAGAACTGTATCACAAAATTCTCTGCACGGTGAAAACAGTCTTTAATGTTCTAGTACTTTTAAAAGCTCAAATACTTGCATTGATTTTTAGAAGATAGTTTAAGCCTGTATTTTTGTGTTATAAGGTGTGGAGAGAACAGGACCATAGGGCTATTGCAAGTTTGCAATAGTGAAATTTTGGCTGGTTGTGCCTGAACAACAAGCCCTTTGAAATCCCGGAAAAAGGAGGTCTCCAGAGGCCTGCAAAGGACTTAGTTCCAAGATTTTTCTTCTTGTGCTGTGACAGTGTGGTCCAGACTGTTCCCTTCCCCCAATCAGTGCAGAAATGAAGATATTTTCTTTAGGCAAAGCTGTGGCAATTTATATTTTCTCTTGGGCTCATTCCTGGCTACATTGGCCGAAGGATAGTGATCCTCATGCAAGTGAGGAATTTCTTGTTGTGGGATATCTGCTGCTACTTTGTGTAACACCACAACAGCTGAGGTAAGAGCACATGCAATGCTATGAATGGCTGAGGTGCATAAGCACTTATGGGCATGCTTTCTAGCTGTGTTACTCCTCCAAGGTGACCAAGAGAGAGCCCCTAGTGAGACAGCAAACCTGTGGCAATGGACACAGACATGAGACTCTCACCCTGTCTCCTCTCTTTCTACTTCCATGAGCAAGCCCAAGGGTTTTCCAGTGGCTGTGGTGATGGGGATCAGAGTGAAGATACAGCCCTGCATCTGACAGGCAGATCACCAAGCTGACATAGCAGAGAGCGGGGGAGGGCATACCCACCTCCCTCTGGTTGCCCACCATGGCTGTCTGCATAGTGATTTTTATGGGGAGACTTCTCAGGTCCCTGCTCCAGGTGTCTGACTTCACCCATGCTTGTATCCACAGTGGGCTGAGATGTGAGTGAGCACCATCCCCTTTCTCTGGCAAGATGTTTTTGTGGCATGGACGGCTAGGTACTTCAGCTAGGAGAGATGCAGAGCAGGCTCAACACAGCTCTGGTATATGCAGAAGTACCTGAGTAAGACTCTCATCCCTTTATGCAGGGATGTAGGCTCTGAAAAACTGGCACCATGAATGTTTTTTTCTGTCTCTGAAGTCAGAGATAGTGCTGGCACTGGGAAGAGATGCTGTCAACCCCTCCTGAGGGAACAAACAGATGTGAAGTAAAATTTTCCAAGTGATTTTGGAGTACACAGGACACAGAATTACCTTCTGAAGTCACTTTTGAAACTGTTCCCTTATAGTTCTTCTGGTAATGGGATTCCTGCCTGCATCTTTATTTTGGAAACACTACCTACTTGTGCCAATTTATGAGGTTGTGTCGCAGCACTATGCCTGCTTCATCTCTTGCCTCTGGGGACCGTGATCCATGTGAGGTCAGAAACAGTGGCTTAAATATCAGCCTTGATCTCTACTTATTTATTTGCAAAATCAGCCTGAAGTTTACTATAGCCTTTGGAAGTGCTACAGCTATTTGCCATAGGTATGCTGGAGCAAAGCTTTTCTATCCAGAACACAGAAGCAGTCCCAAAGGAAGATTCTGTTGTGATTGCTGTTAATGTTCCACATTTAGAAATGCTGGATGAGTTCAGGATTTTTCTGCTTTTGCAAGTCCTCTTTCTCACTTGGCCTTCTTGTGGGTGGCTCTTTAAATTTAGACAAGGCAGAAAGCTGCTGGTTCAAAGTGACTGATTTAACTGTGTGCTTGCATCGCCTGTTCTTCATTCTGGTGGGTATTTTTAACTTCTCTCATGTTGTCAGTAAGTGTTTCCTTTCTATTTCTCAAAGTTCAGACTATAAAATTTGGATCCAGCAGGAGAAGTAGTAGATTTGTGTGAGTGCCTCTTTCCACGATATCCTGACCCCTGTGTTAAACCACCAGTGTTGCAAGTATTTTGAAAGTTCAAATACCTTCAAGTATATTTCTATACAAACTAGGAAATAAAAGAAAAATAAGAAGCATAGTCCTACAGGTGAACAACCTAACATTTATAATGTGTGTTCTTTGGTAGCCAATCTGAGCCAAACCCTCTGGCAGAGGTCAGCTTTGTTCAACAGACGCATTTAGCTCTTTCGTCTTGTGCAGCTACAGCCTCTGCACAACAGCCACTTCCAAATGGTTGTGGTGACACTGCCCAAAAGATAGTGTTCCCTTTTCCAGCATCTGTCAGAAGTCTTAGCAACAAAAGTAATAACATATGATTATGATATATAAATAGCTATTGCTAAAGCAACAGTCAGTGATAGAACTTTTAAAAAGGATATGAATGGTCTGCTACTTCGCAGTTTTCTGAGGCATTCTGCGTCATTATTCCGTGAAGCTTGGCTGTTAAATAAAAGTCTTTGTGCTCTGCATTTTGCCTTGGAGAGTTGTTGTGGTCCCTAAACCCAGCAGCCAGATCCCTGCTTCTTACCTCTCTTTCTTAAGGAGTTCTGAAAGGTTTTGCCCTTTCTCCCCGAAGTACCCATTTGGCTGGTTCAATCTGCCATGGTACCGCTGCTTGCTTCTGTTTGAAAATACATTGTCAGGAAACAGCAGAGCCAGTGCCTCAAAACTGTAACAGTGTTGTGGTTTTCCTATCTCTTTGTGTTAACTATGAGGCCTGAGGTACTGTGACCTTAGTTACTGATAATATGTTGTCCTCTGATAATATGGTGTTTTCTGTTGAATGAGATCATCAGCAGGTAAACCATCTGTGCTTCGCTGGGCAACCATACTGAATTAATGTAAATCATCCCCTGTGTGGGTGATAACCCCTTAAATGCAAGCTGGACAAATTGAGGCCCATTAGGTATATGATGTTTACTGAGTACAAGTAATAAATCCAGGGACTGAAATCAAGCTATCTATTGTTATTGATAGCTGGACACAGGTAATATATTTGCTGGCTTGCTCTGCAAAAAGGTTTTGGGTTTCTTTTTCCCCTCTGGGGCAATTATTTCCTGTGGTACTGAAATGGACTCTTCTGCTTGGCTTGGCATGTGTTTTTGCCATACGTGACAGCCTTAACAGTTGCCTCAATATTTCTGTTCATCTGAGGACTTGTATAAAATATATTTGGCTCTTTTCCTAGAGGATATAAATATCCTCTGTATCCTTTATAACATGTTGCTCTGTAACATCTAAGGAGTCAACATTCCTTTGGCATTAAACAAAATCCTCTCTAGTCCCTAGAACTGCCTTTTAAATTGATAATGCTGCTGAGGCATTTGCTTCCCTGACCACCCTATGCTGACAGAAGGAATTCAATTCCTCAGACTCTGCTCCTCAACAGGGGTTCTGGCAGTCATAATTCATGTACTCTTAGAGATCAGACGTTTGTTCATTTCTTTTAATACAAGATCAGGTGTATTGATCGTATTTATCGAATGCTCCAGAGAATGACTGCATATAATCACTGAAATTCCCTTAGTTTGGGTTTTCCTATTATAGATGTGTAACTACAAATGCAATCCCTTTGTTCTCATTGGTGGGATTTTTTTGCTATGGCCTTGTATCTCTGAGTGCTTTCATGTGGGGCACCTAACAGCTCTGTCCTTCCTTTAAGGATATTCCAGTTTGTTTGACTGCAGGTCTCCAACATTCTTCGATAATCGCTTGGAGCCAAGCTGCCTGAAAGTGTTTGGGTTCATTGGGTGCCTGACTGTCCAATACTGGTAGTGTAAACCACTGCATAACACAGTGTCCACTTACAGTTTTCATCCTGGAGCCTCTTAGTTGCCCATACCCATCACTCATTTTCTGAAGATGATATATTTTAGCTTAAGATTTCTGCTGTCAAAACACAGAGGGCCAGAGATTCTCTGTGCCTTTGTGGAAATGAGGTCGGTCAGTCAGCCTTGCTGGCATAAAAATCTATTTGTATTCCTCAAATCAGGCAAAGTAGGACTGATAAGACAAGTACTTATCAATAGAGGCATCAGAAGAGATCTTAGGAGAATGAGACCCTGCATAGAAATTTTTCTTCCTCATTTTTTCTTCCTTTTTTGGTGTTTTATTCTGTGTCCTTAACCAAGGACATTCTTAGTTAAGTGCCTGTGTTTTAAGTGTTACTTTAGCTTTCCTCGTTATTGTATTGCCAGCATTTTGTGCCCTCACCATTATGCAGTCATAGTAGCTTGCTGTGGCTTTGTTAGCTTGCAGATTTGAGTATGTATTCCAGTACTTACCCTTGACATATTTAGCTTCTGAATAAGTCAGTAATGTCAATTCGTGTCCAGGAAAAATATCAAACTGAAAAATGTGTGTTATTTACTACAGCAATAAGAAGAGGCTCTTTTGATCAGTAAGCTGTCCAAAAGATTGTTGACCCTGAGGACATAAACCACATGGATAAGTAGTAGTTGCACAACAATATGTTTCAGCAAAAACCTGAAGAATCTTTAGAGCGTTCACTTTCCACATCCTCAATACAGTAAAATTCAGTGCAACGCAATAATAAAGTTCTGAGAGTTTCCCAGTCCAGTTTTTGTTTCAGTGAAGAAGGAAGGTAATGTGCAGTTGACCATGATGATGATAATTACATAACTCCTTACCCACCACAAACCCAAGATCTATTATCAGGAAGTAAATCCATCTTTGACCAAGTCAATGATTTTTTTGCCTTGCTTTGTAATGGAGGGCAGGATATAGAGGAACATGATTAATTTTCTGGGATTGGTGAAGGTGTTCACTAATAGATTGCTTGTCATGGCAAGGCCTTGAGGTACCGATGCTTTTGGTTTTCTGCCTGTGGCATTTTATTAATTGGCTTTTTTCAAACTTTGGTTTTCTACTAGAACTGAAATGTAGAATATGAGGGTATTCTGGGGCCAATGGTGTGAGGGGGAACTCTGTTCTGGGGTAAATGCTGCTTCTGCGGTTTGGTTGTAACATCAGGGCAGACTGCATTCAGTGACCAATCCGTTTGTCCTCCCTAACACAGCTCTCCAAAACAAGTAGTGGTTTATGGTGAAATGCATGCAACAACCCTCCCAACTCCCAATTATTTCTAAACAGCACCACTCTGCAAGCTAGATGCTCTGGCATTCGCTGTTTTACAAGGATTGTAAAAGTCCTTGGATACTTTGGACATGGATGATAATACAAAGTTAACAAGTTAATAGCTGTGGAATGGAATTATAGGAACTCTCATAAGAAAAGGCCAGGGTTTTTTCCTCCCAAGATTTCTCAGGATGGCTTATCATTGTTTTTATTGTTTCTTATATTTACAATATTTTCCTGAATGTATCTTTGATTTCTCTGGGGCTCTAATTTCTTTTTGTAGTTGGAAATGTTAACTGTCATAAGAAACTGATAAATGAAGTGGTTAAACATAAAACAAAAATCATTTGGGTTAGTTAGTGCTGGGTAAATAAAGTTATCAAGCTATTGGAAAAGCCGAGTCACTGCTTATTGGGAAAAGCTTGATGGCGGGGACTCCTCAAAGTTGTTTTACTCTTGGGATGTATATTCCTTGAAGTTCGACTTCTGTCATTTTTACGGAGAGGTGCACCTGTAACAGTGGTCAGCGGTGCCACCAAATCAGCACTTGCAGGTGATAAATACTCCGCATCCAGCACAGATGACTTAAGCCACACATATCAGGGAAACTAGTGAAAATATCTGGTCCTAGTGGTATCTCATGACTGTAGTCAGCAAAACGCGCTTCAGTGGAAGGTGTTGCAAACTGAAATTCTACTCTGTAAAACAGTGAAGTAATTTTCTTGGCAGAAGAGTGCGGAGTTTGACTTAATTCAGAATGTTTTGATCTTGATATTTATAAGCCTGCCTACTTTTTTTCCCCTTCTCAAAAACACCTTGTGTTATTAAATACCTTGGCTAAGTATTAGTTATTATTAATTTTTAAATTGTACGCAGTGTTTCCATATTCTGACGGCAATAAGCAATGCTGTCTGATTGGCTTAGCATTTAAAGCGACAAATAGCTCTGAAAGTCCCCCCTTCCTGCTTCCAGCTTAAATAGGTCTATTCATTTGATTTTTCTCTTTGCTGCCAATCTTCCCATCTTTCTTTATCTTTACAAATTATGCTGATCTCCTTTTTGAAATAGGCATGGCAAATGATCTGCAGTAATCAGGGCGGTGCAGAGTTCTGACTTCTTTTTAGCAAGAAAGACCAGTATTGGTGCTAATACCCAATGTTAGCTCAAACACCATTTTTATAGGTGAATGTCTTGCTTTGTCCTCACTGCCATATGGTCTTGTTTAACTGCCCACTGTGATACTCAGGTCTTCTCCTTGACTGGTTACAGAGGAGTGCCACGTGAGCAATACAAACTGTGGGGTGTTTTTTCTGTGTTTTCAATCTGAGTTCTTAAAGCTGAATGAAATTTGTCTTCTATCTTGCTCCAGATGCTTGCTGTTTTGCAGAAGAGTCCTCCCCATCATCCATAAATATTAAGTTGAATATCTCTGGGAAGATCACAAACTTACCATCTTGTTATTCCCCCAGATGGTTTAAAACTCTGGTATTGTCTAGCCTGTTGTTCTGCCCTGAAAAATTTTGTTTCTATAGTACACTGTCCCATCAGTTCCCTTGGCAAAAAATTGGGCCAAAACCTAAAAAACGGGGAAGAAAAACCCCAACCAAACAACAACAACCAACTAAACAAGTATCTGGGCTAATCCAATCTCTGCTTTCTAAGTTTTGTATTAGTTTTCCAAATCAAGTTTTTATTTAAGTGGTGAAAGGAAGAGAATTTCTCAGACATCAAGATCATGAGGATGGTAATTTATCTGCAGATAACATTTATGGGAAAGAAGAGGAGGTAATAAATATCAGGGAAAAACAGATGTACATCAGGCAAAAAATATGATGGCAAGTTATGAGATTGCATTCTACACCATCATGCTTCTCAAGGGAATGTATAGACTCAAAGAGTAAAAGATTTAATTTATCCTTTTCCAAGCATCTGATGCTATTTTAATGGTTTTAAGCAGTTTATTACTTTCAAATGCTTCATGCCATGTACTTTTTCTACAACTGTACTTTAAATAGCGATACTTCAAAATATTCAAGAAAATAACCCATTCCAAGGTATTATGACACCCAAATGGTTTCATAAACTGAATATGTTTTAACTAGTGTTTCTTATCACTTACCTTGGGTTTTCATGTTTAAGACTGATAGTCTAAGAAATTGTTTGTAGTTGTTTCATCAAAAATTTTGAGCTATAATACTCTACATAGAGATATTAATTTGGTGTTACACAAAAATGGGTTGCTTAAGCTTCATCAGCCCGTGTGAGACAAGCATGTGGCTAGGTGTGCTTGTGAATTAAAGTAAAAGCTTCAGCTGTCATATCTACAACCTGTCTGCTATTACTCTGAACGAGGATTGATGCTATCCTGCTTTGTGGCTTGAGCTGCTTTTTGCCATATGCATTGGCTGCAGTTCAGTAGATCTGAAATCCGCTTTTCCTGGCAGAACCGAGGCTTTGTAATCTGTCACTTCTGCAACACCTGAGTTAGAGGTCCTCTGAACAGGGAGTAGCACGTTGCAAAGTAGCAGATAAGGCAGGAGGGTGATACGCTTAACACTAGTATTCCAGGGTGAGACTTGGCCACCATGTATTTTTGAAAGTCTTGTCTAGAAAAATCTAGACATTCACACCATTGAATGAACATGTAGCAATGCGACTTCTTCTGGGGTATGCTTGAAATGTCATGGTGAAGCGTCTGTCCTCAGATCTCTACCTTTAAAATACAGAATAAAAGCCATAATCACTACTTCCTATCTCATGTTTACATGAACACAAACATGAGAGAGTTTGGCTGGTGTGCAGCCAGCAAGAAAGGTAGGGAAATGCCCAATGGATGTGGTAATACACAGCTCCAGTAGCCTGACTGCTGCTTGCTTAAAGGGTAAGCAGCAATTTCAGATGGTGTGGGGAAAGAAGAGGGAAATCTGCAAACCCAAAAGATTTAATGCAAACTGTGCAAAATCTTAATTGCAGTGGTTCCAGGAGAAGCAGCTCTAATTTGTGGTGATGAAATTTTTCACTTTCCTAAAACTACAGAGTTCTAATGAAATGTAGGCAATGTTGCTTGTTTTACACATTAAGCAAATTTCTACAAATTTAAGAGACTTCATAGAAAATAAAACAATACAATTATTATACATACCCTTAAATAGCCAAAGCACTTGAAAGAGGATTAAATCTAGTACAGTTCATACATCTAGTACTAAGCACAGTTAAGAAAACTTCATAAATCTAGCGTATGAGAGTTTATTACTCCATCAACAATTTAGTGTGACAGCAAATTTACAGCGAAACTCCTCTGAAATGAAGCGATTTCTTTGATGAAAGTCCAAGTCTTTGAAAAAGCAGAAGGTGAAAAACAGTTTTTGTTCTCCTTCTCAGATCTATTGATGTGCATCCCTTTAACATCATGATTACTGCTGAATAGATTAAGAACATGAGTTAAATGAGCGTTGATTGTCTTTAATCCAAGAATAATACACACTTCAGGGGTGTTTGCTTTCTTTCCTTCTTTTTTAGACTCTAGTTCAAACAACCTATCAAGGGACTACCCAGTGCCAACCATTGAGAAATGTGCCTATTTTAAAATCCAGACCCCACAGGAGACCCTGCTGGGGACTGCGCCATGTGCGGATAAAAACCCCTCTGACACAACGTGCTCAGTGCAGGCGTGCGGGATGGTTCAGTGAGAATCTGAAGGCAATGGGTTATACAGGAGCCTGATCTGGCAGATTTCACTTCCATTACAAGAAATTAATCCCCTGCTCAACAGACCCAAAATAGAAGCTCTTTTGCCTGCCTGGTAATTAGTCTTTTGCATATTTGCATCTCATTGGCTTTTTCTCTATGCTTAATGGCGCAGCTGCTTTTTGCTCATGATAAATTAGAATAGGGATCAGGAAAACAGATCCATTTGGTAGGAATGGTGTGTCTAATAAACTTGTTGCCTCCTGAGTTTCTTGGTCAGTATGGCAATCTCCTATTAATTTCAGAAATACTTTGCTTTCCTCTCTATTCCTTATTAGTTTAAGTACAGGCTTAGTGAAACCGATTTCCACATCAGCTATCTTCTACTGAAATCTCAGCTATCCATGCATTCCATCAGCTGGTCTGAATTGATGCCTGCACAAATATACATATAATAAGAAGGGGAAAAATTGAGCAAAGTAGGGAGCAAACAGCTAGTGCAATTCAAGCAAGTAATGTATTTTTGCTCCACTGCCCTCCATCTCCAAGCTGCATATAGCCAAATTCATATTGTCCATATCTGTTGCTTCCATGTAATGACTGAAAACCTTCCCTTTGCATCATGATTTGTGTGCAGTCTGCTTAAGGCAACAGGAAAACCAGGCAGTCCCTAGTGCTTCAACAGCCTTCTGGTTCTCTCAGCCTTCGATGGAAATAATGAGTAGCATGGGGAAGTGAATATAAACAAATTACTAGGTCTTTAATTGGAGTAGCTGGTGAGAATTTTGGATTTTTGTGACTGATGATTCTTCCTAATTGAGTTATGAATCATCTGTTGACCATCAGGTGTAAGTCAGAAGCTTCTTTGTTGAGGGCAGAAGAACTCAAATAGCTGGGGACAACTCTGTTGGTCATAAACTGAAGAAAAATTAAGCCAAAATAGGCTGTATGTGATTTGAATTAGAAGTTGGAATTGAAACTTGTTCTGTGCTGGTTTGTGATGTGTGAAATCACTGCAAGTGAGCAGGGGTCATAAGAATAACTCTGTCATTAAAATATTACCAAGGAATTCCCTGATTGCCTTATTCTTTGATACAGAAACTGCTGTGAAACCATGGCAGATTCTGTCTCAACACCAGACTCAACACTATGGTTGGGTAATAGAAATAAGTTTTTCTTGGGCAGAATATCTTGAAGTTTACATTGTCTAAGGAGCTTTTTTTTTTGTTTTTTCTTCAGATAGCCTTTGTCTGAAAGTATTTACATTTCTGGCTTTGTTTTTAATATTAATGTTTCTACTTTGACCTGAAACTACTTCTTGTGAATAGATTGCTGATGTCAGGGCTTGGAATTCAAGATTGAATTCTTTGCAGAAAAAAATAAACTCAAGTGCATGTTCTGATCCCTCTATTTTCCACTTTAAAACCTTAAAATGATATTACTAACTCTTTTGCCCACACTGGTCAAAAATTAATGAAAATGTCTTGGCATTTCTGTTTTTTTCTTTCAGCACTCATTAGGCTAAATCAAGTGATAATTCTGGAGGTAGAACTAAGGGACTAATTACTTTAACCTTTCACCTTCTTAGGATTTGTTATCATGAAAAAGAAAAATGTTGTTTGCTGAAAATGCTGGGTTTGTTATAGTACCATGAAAACTATTAAGCCACATTTACACTTTGTTGTATCTGAATGGACATAAAAAGCTTCCTCTTTGACACATGACATAGTGTTAAATCCTAAATTGAGCTCACAGGAACATTGTGTAGATGGGGTGACTAATCCAGCCCAAATTCTAACTGGTGTCACTGGTGGATTGAATCTCCATGGCTGATTAGCAGAAGTACCAGAAAAAAGGCCAACCATAAACACTAAAAAGCTCATAAAATGAATAGCCAGCAGCTGTGTTGAGGGGGAAAAAGGAATCTGGAGACAGGCAGAATAAGGTGAACTAACTAGTTGAGCATATGTACACACTTGCCAGGATTATACATCTTAATTTAGGATGAGATTTTCATGTGCTATTACAAATTTTAAAAGACTCTCCAGGAAAGGGAAGGTTCTTTAAAATAAAAACAACCCCCAAAACAAAACCCCAAACAAAACCCCAATGCCCTATTTCATCTGCAAACTCTACAGAATTTAAAAAACATAAGAGGCCTGGCAAAGCCCTAGATTAAATGAATTAGATTTTGTCTTTTTTGTAGCCAGTAGTTGTTTGCATTATTTCAGATAAGATGGATATAGGCACTGGGGTTTAGTTGAAGGGGGTCATGCAGTCTAGGAAAGAGAAAAAGAGAGCCATGCTGTTGAGGATGTCCTGGGCTTCCTCTAACAGGCACTTGCAATATTTACTATTGGTGTGCAAAGGATGAGAGTTAGTTGCTTGTTTGTATCTAAATTAAAAAGTTGTTTCACTGGTGATAATAGTGACTCTTATTTCCCTACTGAAATGGAGGAAGTTTCTTCTATCAGAGGAGGGAAGGAGAGAGAGGACGCCGGGTCTCCTCCTCACTTGCTAATTACCCAGAGAGGAAGCTCTTCACACTTACCACCTTCATCTCAAGCAGCCCTTATACTGTGAGCTGCATCAATGTCATGTCAGAGACATTTGGACCTTTTGCAAATTCCTGACTTTAGCAAAATGTGGAAACAAAGTTTCTCGTGGACACATAAGTAGTATTTTGTTGTTTCATGGTTGTGCCTTCATTAATTTTCAGGTTTCTCTTTATGGTCCAGCAAAAGGCAATTATTTTTCACACCACAAGCATAAAGAAGGAGGATGTTCTTTGAAGAACAGGTGCCAAATTAGTGATATAAAGATAAGAGGAATTAAAAGTATAGTAATGCACAGGGTGAGATAAATGTTTCATCAAATACATAAATTCATCCCTTGCTAGCTTTTAATACAGCTATTGTAGAACTAGAACATCCTCCTATTGTAAACCCCGAGCAACCTCTTCTTATCAAAGATAAGAATTTAATATTTGTCCCTACAAATGTTTTCAACTTGTTTAAAAAAAAAAAAAAAAAAAAACAAACCCCCAAAAAAACAGAGAAAAGAAAAGAATAAATGTTGGGAGTAGTTAGAAGGTGATGTTGCCCAGTGAGGCTGTGAAAACCATGGAGGTTTTAAGAACCCAGGTAGACAAGACCCTGGGTAACCTGCTCCAGCAGATGATGCTTTAAGCAGGGGGGTTGACTGTAAACTTCCAGATGACCTGTTTAACCTCAACTATTCTGTGATTCTATAATGATATTCACTACTTTGCTAGTTATGCAAGATAAAGGGAGAATGAGTCCCAGGCAGCATTGAAAATCTCTGTTCCAGATTTAACCAACAGGGATGATGTCACCTTACCTTACTTGCCAACAGACCTTATCTCTGTGAACTCATGTAATTTGTTATAATAAAGTGGCTGGTCTAAATGCATTTGCAACTCTAAAAATAACATTTCATTTCAAAATTAGCATATTTTCAATTAAGACTCTCCTGTCTATTACAAAACAAGAAACATGCACATTAACTGCTAATTGTTCTGTCATGGAAAAATATATAAATTAATCTGACAAATGTAGGAATAGAGCTCTCTATATGTACAAGAGCTATATGTGTGAAAGCTGTGGAACAGAGCAGGAAGAAGATTGAAAATTGGTTAAACATAAGCTTGGCACTGGAGGAAAGGGGGAAATGAAGGAGGCAAGATACAGCCATCAGCAGCCACAGTACTGCTTTTTTTAAACACGGATCATGGTGTTGGTTATCTTTCAAAATGGTGTTCTGAAGATTTCTAAAGAAAACTTGCCAAGAAATCATTTGTGTCACTGTTGCAACGTTTGAAAAAACTACTTGGAAAATAGATTAAATTGTGCTGTGTGTGTATGCATTGATAATGTGTCATCAGCCTCCACTGTTGTCCAAAGCTGACTTTGAATTTGTTGTGAGCAGAGCTCTGTGTTCCTTCTCCTTAGAAAGTGGATTTATATGCTGATAGCTTTTTTTAAGCTATAGCAAACCACTTTGTGCTGTGTATGCTCATTATCAGCTTGTCTAGATGTGCCCTATGGGAGTGACTGTGCAGATCCTAGACCCCTTCAGGAAGTACCAATTTCCAAAGCCATGCCAGGTTTGGACACCCAATTCCATTCTCCCGCTCCAGACACACAGTAAAATGGTGAGATTATTGGTAACTCACTAAGACAAGCTGTCACTTGTAGCTGTGCTTTGAAATTTCTAGCTTAAAGCCAAGACCAGGCTTTGGGCTTGTAAATGAGTTCTGGTTGTGGAAGGGCATGAAAAACGAACCCACTTATAATCAAATTACATTATCTAGAAAATTGGAACCAAGCAAAGAATGGCAACTACAGAAGAACTTTGGAAATCAGGAAGAATGGAAACTTTGGGATGAGAAAGGATAATCTGATAATCAAATGATATCTAGGTTTGCACTTGGGCCTGACATAAAGAAACACAGGACAGGTTTTTATTTATTAATTTATTTGGGGTTGGAGTTTTTTTGGCTTAATATTCTCATGACTTTGAGATGATGCCTGTTAATAGTTACTCAATCTGTGACCCTTGTTGCATTGCTCACTCTGTAGTAGGCTGGGGTTTGGGGTTTTTTGTTTTGTTTTTTGCTGAAATGCTGCATGTCTTTAAAGAAAAAAGAAATCTTCAATTCTTGGGACTGAGATTTGAAAACTGGAAATAAGATTACAGGTGCTTCTTTGGCTGCATTACCAGCACTGAATACTTTATTTGTTGCAAATTATTTGCTCACTTGTCATAATGAGAATAACCTTCATGATGTCTTTAAATGCAAATATGATAGAGACATATGGTGACATCACCAAGAAACTTCTTTCTGAAAGGTTAATCTGCTTCCTAACTAAGAAACCTCATTAGCCAAGAGCTGTCATTTGAACTCCAAAGCTTGCACCTGTAGGAGGGAATGTTGCCAAGTTGCACATAGACTTGTAGACCTTAATCACCTTTCAGCCAAATGTTTTCTTTCCAGTAAGTCCTTGCATCGCTCTCTCCTGTTGCTAAGCATTGCTATCTTAATATTTGCTCTTTGCAACCTAATTTATTTGCTATCTAATTTAACTTCAATACATTTAGATTGAAGCATAATCTGGGTTCCAAAATGTGATCTACCCCTGTAAATAGTTATTTTTTCCCAGCTAAATCGAGGTGCACACACACACACACACACACACACACACACACACACTATTGCAGCGAGGGACTAGCAGATTAAATTGTGATTGTGTAGAAAGGTTTTGATGGCCCTTGCTGTGATATGTTTTAACTGAGCCACTTCAGTACCATAGACTGTTCCAGAATACATTCAGACTGGTGCATTGATGCCTATGTCAGAACTGCAGATGCACGTTTTGCCAGTCTTTGTGTCTGAATGTTGCTTGGTTTCCCTAGTTTTAATATTTCGATCAACAAATCTGTAACAGTTTTACCCCTCTCATTTAACATTTACACTGTTGAAAAAGATAGTACCCTCACCAACTTTTCTTTTATTATAAGAGGTGTGTTTACAGGTAGTGTCAAGAAGATAGAAAAGCTAAGGACTAGTCATGGATACCAGGTGGGTGGATGGGCAGCCAGCCAGCCTAATCAAGCTGAGATCATCGGCAGAAGATTCTGCCCTCCTCCAGTATTTTCTCACCATACTACCCCTTGCAAAGAGTTTCCCAAAATACACAGCATTATTGAGCTGGGTTCTGAACTCAGTGTCCAGCCTTAACTGTGTGTACCATGTTAAGACTCCTATAAACACTTGTTTTAGGGGTGAAATATCTACACCTGAATAGGTTGATGAAGTGCTATAACAGTATATGTATATACTTATTTATGCATTATAATTAGATATATGTAAGTAATTCTGCTAATCTGTCCCAGTTTTATTCTTTAATTTCAATTGGGTATACAATAGGGTTGCTTACTGGAACATTTTTTTTTCCTGAACACTATGCTCAGGTTCAAGACAGGGAGGTTTTCCCTCATCTTTTTATGTTCAGCCTGACTGAGATCTCTGTGTTAGCCCATTGTTTCTGCCAACATCAACCTAATGCATAATTGAAATATCTGTGCTTTAGAAACTCTATATCATTTTAATGAGAAATTTTGGTTTTCTTTATCTGTAGATACTTTAGCATCCAAACAGGCCAGCTCTGCAGTAGATTTGGGGTTTTTTGACAGGAGTTAAAAAGGTAATTAGAATAACAATGGGAGAAAATTTGTGTCTGTACTTTAGAAATCTATCCTAAAAATCCTCCAATTTCAAATCTACTTTTCTCATTTTAAGTCAATTTCTGATGTCCAGCCGAAACTCTCCATGAGAAAAGTTCCTTGATCTGAACATGACCTTCAAAATAAATCATCTTAAAATGGTTCTTTTGCTTTTAAAGTTGCTGCTAAAATGACTCTTGATACTGCTTTAATTAGTACTTTATTTAATTGCTTACAATGGTTGTGTGTTCCAAGATGAGCTGGCCACCTAAGCAGCCCTGTGCCTAGACCCACCAACCCTTTTCAAGCAACAGGCTTGCCTGCAGCTTTATTGGATGATCTATTAAGATAGGAAGCAGCAAAGTCTAGAATTATTTGAGGGAAGCAGAGGACAAGTTAAAATTGGAAGGTTGGTTTGGGTTATATTTTACTTCTTAAGAGAAATTTCTGAGAGACCTGATGAGAGAACAAAGAATTGAGAGCACTTGAAGAAAGGGTACTTAAGTTTAAAGGTAAGTAGGACAGAAATTCCCTTTTCCAGGAAAATCAGGGTCTCCAGGAAAATAGGTTCTTCCTAGCAGAGACTGGGAGATTCCATCTTTCACCTAAATGCTATTTTCTGTTACAAAGTGAAATCACAGAAAGGAAGAGCAGAAGAAATTACCTGCTGTGATGGCCTGATGGATGTAATATGAAGAACAGGCAGTCTGAGAATGTCAGATACTGCTCTTTTAAGAAATTTTTATTTGGAGAAAGGTTGTGGGGAATGTTTTATTTTAAACAAGACGAGAAGGAGGAAAACACAAACATACTTCTTGATAATAGTCAGAGGGCTGTTTACAAAGGCTGATAGACAGCTGGAATGACTATTATGGGTCAATGTAGGTAAATCAAATTCTGGATTGATCAAGGGGCAACTGAATGCTTTATTAGATAACTAAATTAAACTATTCAGGAGATTTTTTTTTTAAAAGGGGGAAGGATAGAGAGGGTTTTGGGGTAGAATTGGGGGGTCCATTTTTGGCTCCTTACCACACCTGATTGAATCAAGCTCTCCTTTCTTTTGACCCCATTTTTCTACTTATAAAACCTCTTAGAAAACCTTGGACTCCAGCTGCAAAGCTGCATCTAAAGCAACATGATTTATAAGCAGAATAAGTAGACTTCATTGTATTATGATGGAATGGTAAATATTTCACCTTCCTAAATAACTCCCTTTATTTCAAGTTAAGGAGCATTTATCTATATGTGATGCAATGTAATAAACATTTGGGATTGTTTGGGGTTTTTTTAATGGTTTGCTTGTTTTTATCTACCTAGATCCTGATCCAATGCCTATGAAAGTCAATGGGAAGCTGTTATTCTTTAAGTGGTACTTTTTTTGTGGCTTTTTATTCCCCCTGCTACTCCTTTCAAAAGACTCATTTAAAATAATGTTCCCCATTGTGTCATCAGGAGAGTTATTCAGGGATAAGTGTCTCACATAACATATTGTATTGTATTGTCTGAATGCCTTGTTTTTTGATTAGATTATAATTTTTTACATGCTTAAAATCTCTCATAAAGTTTGGTCACTACATGGAAAAGTTGTGGCAAAGTGTATCTGCTCACCAGCATGATTAATTGTAGTTGGAAATTCAAGTAAATTGGTTGCTGACAGGGGTGGCGAGTTCACCCTGGAAGAGTTTTAGGAATAGTGGATTGATTGTTTAACTACTACCATCTAAGGAAAAAAGCTTTTCTACACCTTTCTATTCCCCAGATAATAATTTCTGTCTTGAGGGTGTGTAATATTTATGTTTCACAGGGTTGTCTTAGGGCTTGGGTGCAGACATGTGATCAACACACACTGCTCTCTCACTGGAATTTTCTGTTGCTCATCTTTTTGTTATTGCTATTTATGAAAGTCTTGAAAAACACACTTGGATTGTTTCAGCTTCACTCATTGTTCAGAATGGTGATGACTGGACCCTGCTCATTTAGGGACCTGTGTTCACGTGGTTAAATGCAGACCTCCTTGTACTAGCTTTTACCAGGTCCAGAATAATCAGGTGCAAAACAACTCTTGCCCCAGTCCCAAGTGCTACTGCTTGCAGGCCTTGCCATTACTCTTATCTGCTGCCCCTGGGTGGACTTTCCATAGTGAGGCTGGTCCTTCCAAAGTGTGGAGTCAGGATGTCAAACTGGGGAGATGGATGAGGCTGGTTGGTTTGCCTTATGTCAAGTTGTACATAGCACATACTTGTTGCAAACTAGGTTTCTGTCACTGCAGCCAACATAAATAATTTGGATTGGCTACAGGTGATGATGCACAAATATTTGCTTTTCCAGCTCAACAGTTCAGACACTGGTATCACTTTATTATGCATGTCAGTAGCAGTCAAAGTGAATAGAAACTTAAGTCTAAGTAACTGGGGATAAAGTTGAGTAGAAAGACACATGTACCAGCATTCATAGAGAAGCAGACCATCAGTGCTAGGGTTACGTATAGACAGTATGTGCTAAAAGCTTTAAGTTTGTAAGAACTTACATAGGTAAAAGTATTTTCCTCATGACCTGAAATGCTGGGTGAAGGCAGAAATACTTCCATTAGGGATGTTATAGACCACCTGCATATGGATGTTATCTTGTAGTCATGATGCTGTGCCACGGGGAATATTCAAGGATTTCTTACACTGCTAGGAAAATAAGTATTAGCAATCTTTAATGCCTCTGAATCATGGAAGTACTTTGAATCTTAATACAATTGCCATAAAGAGACCTTGGAAACGAGGGTTTGCCTCATACCAACAATTTCTCAGTTTTATTGTCCATTAAAATGATTTTATGCCTTGAAACTTCTGAGTCCATAATAGGAGAATTTAACTTTTCTTTTCTCTACATCTGGATGCCTCTTGTGTTTCACATCTTCCCTATCCTTGTGTTTCAGAAAAAATTTCACACTTCCTGATGCAGGTGGTAGAATTTCACTGTCAGTAAAACTGATGCAAGGTTAAGAAACAGTCACTAAACTACAGTGTTAGGTGCCTCATTTCTGAACAGACGGTACAAAAACATAGCTTAAAATATTGATGCATCCAGGAGTCTGAATGCCACCATAGGCATACTTTTTCCCCATCCTCCAAAAACATTTGCCAAAAAAAGAAATATAATATACAGTATTGAGTAAAGTTGGTGATGCTGAAAGAAAAATGAGAATGGTCGTCAGTTTGATATCTTTGAGTTTACAGATTATCTTTGTCAGAAATGTGAACCACAATAATGTGTCTGAGTGTTCTAATATGAAGAAGTAGGTAGTTTGAACGGTTGCCCAAACAAGAAACTCTTCCAAGATGCTCTTCATGTATCATGACATAAAGACAGGTGATGGAAGGAGTTAGGCTTGACACCAATGATCAAACTCAGACATGTCCAGAGAGGAATTAATTCCATATTATCCAGTGGACTGATATGGTGAGAGAAATGGGCAAAGCTGCTCTGTGAGGTCCAGTGTGGTACTAGTCCAGTAACTCTTATCAATAAGATGCAGAGTTGTCTGAAATGTGCTAGCCCCAAATTGAATTGTGTGCCATTTGTGAGGAGAAACCAGTAACTGTCACAGATCATTCCTACTCCAGGACAAAAATGATTTGGTATTCAAGGTGGTATGTGTACAACATCGTCAGTTTGCATACACAACTTGTCATCTCTTGAGTTCTTCTAGGCTCTGCTAGTGAGTGTTGTGTTACTGGTGCCTCACCTGTTTGCTTCAGAAGTGAAGAATTTGACTCCATGGACAGAAGAGTGGGGAATTTGTGCAAATTTGTGTTTTACAATATCCCTACCTTTTTTGTCTGCAGTACTGACTTGGACATAAATCAGTGCACTGAGTTGTCCCTTAGCCACCATCTCAAACCCTGCTTCATGCCTTCCTCTTAATCTAAGCAAAGAATTTCCCAAGACGAAGGTGGCATTCTGAGTTCTTTTTGCAGGGCTCATGGCACCGGGTGAGATAAAGTACTCTGAACCTAAACATGGGTTTGCGCCTTCTCATTTCTTTGTGAATTGAACTCTGTCTAAAGTAATGTGCTAAAAAATGTTTGAATTGCATCCCAGTAAGCCCCTGTAAAGCCTGAAAGAATAAAATGCAATGTGTGTAACAATACACCTATATATAATAGAGTCAGTGGTAACTTGGGAGGATTTCAGCATAGATTTTCTGCATCATGGAATAACCTCTGCCTCTTTCTACCTTTTACATTTTGGTATATATGGGTGTATATATTAGGTGCGTGAACTGTTGGGGTTAACTTTATTTCCCTTCGTTGGTTTTTTGATTAGAAATCTGAGGGTCCTGGTGTTAATGACAGCAGGTACGAACTAGCAGTTAATTTGTGTTCTGTCAGGGCTGGGAGAAATATAAACTTGTAATTCATAATTAGCAATGAGACACTTAGAAAACTACACTCAAGTTGATGGAATAATTTTTCATTTTCTCTTCATATTGCTTCTCCTTTAAATTCCTCTTTGGACTCTGCTTCAGACTGTCCTGTGGATCTCATGCTAGGTTTTTCCAGAAAATTTTAAGAGCACTTAGCATGTGATTTGATAAGCTGTTGCTTTCCTCTTAGTAGGAGGATTTGAAAAAGGCTCTCCTTAGGACCTAGTTGAGTAAACACATCTTCCTCTGCATTTCAGTGGCCTGGGTGTTGAACGGTTCATTGTTAGACTTCAGCATAGTTTCAGTAAATTCTTGACAGCACAAATACCTGCTCCAATGTACAATATAGATACAGGCTTTCTATCACTAACCCTGTGTTTAATAGAGCTGTGGATTGCTTTTTTTTTTTTTGGTTTGTTTTTTAATACTAATCAGTGATACTGTCCTAAGCCAGCTTGAAGCTGTAAACATATAAAAATTTTGTAACCATATATGTTAATCTTCTAATACTAGGGATATTGTAGAGATAAATGTAGCTAGATCCATATGGTTTAGGGGCAAGTCTTGTATTTCACTTCCAAAGACAAGTTAAGGAAAGTAGGTACTTAAGTTTTTCTTCTAAATCATATTGCACCACACCCATTTGTATCAACTTACACAACCAACTAAAGCAACCAATATTACCTACTAGGCGATCTATATTTTCCCCACATCCAGGGCACTTGCACTGCATACCCATGATAAGACATGAAACAATCTTCTGCTTGGATAATTCTGTTCTAATTTCAATGTGTGAGTGACTTATTTTTTCAATGAACCAGGAAGCCTAACATCCTGCTTTGCATTCCAAGGCATACTTCCTACTGTACATTCCAAGTGGGTCCAGGAGCTGGCAGGGCGCTTTGGTGAAGGTAACAAATGCGGGGATGTGGAGATATCCAATGGATTAGGACCTCTGTTGGGACTGAAACTGTCCCCATGGCCAGGCCAACTTAAACAGGAAATAAAGTAATGAGCTCCTAAATTCTATGTTTGTTTATCCTTATGGGTGTTTTCCAGAATTTTCTCTTTGTTTTTATTATTCAAGTACTTAAGCATTTGCATTGTATTTTTCAGAAAGTGCTCTGAGTCATGTTCTGTGAATGCTGCTGTGTAAATCATGTATTTCAATTGATTAACAGTTTAAAGCTTTCTTAGAGCAGGTGCTAAAATTAGTAACACCACAAAAAGACTCCGTCTGTAAGCTATGACAGTATCTTTGAAATAAATCATTAAGTTATTCACTTGGAGTTTAAGCAAGCTATTCTGATTTTATTCAGGATAGGTTCTCAAGCAGGTTTGATTGCGTTAGTCCATAATTAATGAACATGTGGTGCTTTGAGACCTATTGACGAAAAATAGCTGCAACCACTTCTCACTATTACCTTTGTTCACAATTAGAGAATTCAGCATCATCCAGACTAATTGTCTGGATGATTTCATTAACTATAATCTTGATGTGGAACGTTACGCAAAAGAGCTCTAATCTGAGTGCTTTCAGGGTTCCTACCATAGAGATGATTGAGGAAAGTGTGTCTGGTTTTTTTAATGGCATTTAAAGTGCATTTCACTAGGTTACTTTGCAGGAATGAAAATGAAACACTTTCATCTCCCAAAATTATGCAAATGTCTTCTACAATCTGCTGTTTCTCTTGTTCTTGTTTCTTCCTGTTCTCATAGCTGAATATATTAAAAGTGAAGTTAATGTCAAAAAACAGTAAAACTCTGACCCTTCTGAAACTGGACAAATTTTGAAAGTGTTAAAAAAATAAAAATTGCATCATAGATGGTAGTAAGAAAAGAGAATGATTTGTACATTATAATCCAGTTCTATTTTTATTCTCTGTGGCAGTTCTTGGTCACGTTTCAGCATCAGAGAATTTTTTTCTTTTGAGTAAGATCTAACATTTTCTATCATGTTTTATCCTTCATTGGTCAGAGGAAATTCCCGTTTCTCTAGAACAAAATTCAACTTTCTCAAACAGTTACCAATTCTTCTTTGAGTTCAAACATTCAGGGTGGAAGCAGGACTCTTCATTCCTGGTTAAGAAAGGAAAAATACTGAGGAATTAACTGTCATTTACTTCAGCTGACTGTTCTGGCCCCTCTCTCTTTTTGAGCCCAGAGCCAAATTTTACTTTTTGAACGCAGAGCTAGATTTTACTTTCTGAATACCTCTGCAGGCTAAATCACGTCAACCCATCAATGAAGGAGAGAAGGGCAGCGCAGTGGGCAGACCTTTACGATCAACTTTCCTGAAAGCTTTCTAGGCTATAGAACTCGTCAGTGGGCTTGACTACCATTATTGTGAATTGGCATCTATCAAACCAACATGAAGCTGCTTTGCTAAATTAACAGGTGGCCACATGGTTTGCTTTTATTATAGCTGGTAATGCATACTAATGGTACTGAACTTTGAAGAAAGAGCTCCAGTCTAATGTAATACCCATCTGGTCTATCTGTAGTTAAACAGAAAAAGGTATCACTCACTTTGGCATGCCAAAGTATGCTATTTCTATGTCCCTTAAATTTTCTGTTTACTTGATTCGATCAATTCACACATCCCATGGTCAGTATCTTCACTGTTTCTCATTATAGCTGAGTAAGTCAGTGACTGTGAGTTTCTGTTTTTAACTTTGGAAGTAATACTTTTTCATGGCGTTTATTTTGCATTCCTGTCACAAGGTATCAGGGACAGATAAATTAATGTAGGGATACTGGAGGATGATGATGGGAATGTGTTACTACTTCGTGTGTCCTCCTGGGATTGAAAACACTGATCCTGGGAAAGGCAAGATTGCATCCTCTTGGGAAACTCATTTTAAAATTCTTAACAAAGTTATCTCTGAGTCTTTCATAGGTTTAATTCAAGAGAGATAGTCCCCTCTCCCCCCAATAGGTTTTGAAAATAGTGGGAGGAAATGGGCTTCTCTGGTACTTTTCATTGCATAACATGTATCATTGGGCTACATATCATGCTTTCCAGCTCTGTATAGGCTGGAGTGTTTGGAGCTCTGAATGACTTATAAACATTTAATTTAGAAATACAAGGCACACTGCCGCCCCATGCATATTTATGGTGCTTTTCACCCTGTGAACTCATCCCAGAGGACTTTGAAGAACAAAGCAGTGGTCTAATATTGTGATAATAAACTGTAATTTAATTTATAAAACCCTGGGTACTTTTTTACCAGTTCAAAGCCTCTATCAAACAAGTGTGCCTATTTAGTTTAAAAGTAGAGCAGGAAATGATCTTTTCTGTTCTGTAAAGGTGGAGTGAGTTAAACAGTGAAGATGAAAACAGGCTTGCTCTAGTCCCAAGGCTTCCAGATGAAAATTAACGCACATTTTCTGCCCTTTGAGTCATCTGTCATCATCATTCTTGTGCATGCAGATTAAATGTAACGCAAATATCCTAAAGCTTTTTAATGAAAAGTACATAATTTTTCTTAGTCTTGAGCTTTGAGAGAGATGTGCACTCAAGTTTTTCCCTGTGCATTATGTAGAAATCCCTTTTGTTGTAAGAGTCAAGGGTTGGGGTTTTTTTCACTTTACTTCTAGTTGGAGCATGGAAGATGATGTCAAATTTTGAGAAAAAATTGTGATAATTTTGTTGGATAGATATGGAAAGGAAGGATTATCCGAATTATTCTCATTGTGGAGCAGAAGAAAGCAAGCATGCTGATAAACCTTTTCCTTTTCCTGTGTAAGTTAAGTATCTGTAGATATACTGAAGATGGACAGTTGAAAATGCAGTACAGCATCTACTAGGAATTTTCAGAAGTAATTATTTGCATTTTGTAAAAAAGTATTATTTTGATTTCCCTACTGTAAGACAATCTTCAGTAGTGAAATAGAGTGCCATAGCAACAGTTTCCATTATGTACTATAATGACCAAAACACAAAACTGCAGAGCATTGCCTTATGTCAGCCTGTCTTTAGCTTGCCCTAGTCCTTCTCCCTTGGAAATCAGACAGCCATGTTTATCAGCTAGATAACTTAAAGATTTGTGCTGTGCAAAGCACTATTTATGCCAGTTTAGGATACTGCTATCTATTGCCACACAGTCTTGAAGTGGAAGCACGCAGACATTTTGTGCAGTTTGTTATTGATAACTGTAGGGGTTTCCCTAAGTCTAACAATCTTGATTTCTTTTTAAACCAGAGACTTCCAACATCAGTGTGGATTTCTTTTGCTTGCTTTTTCCTCTACCTTATATAGGATTTACTGACTGATGGCACTGGGAAGGTGAAATCTGGCCTTTTCTCCCAGAGCATCTGTAACATCCCATAGTAAAAAGTTGATTTAGAAATTTAGTCTTTCCCTCCTTGGCACTGACTGTTCTATAGACTGGAGATAGTTTGTCAAAATGTTTAACAGTATGAGTCTGTCCTGGATTCATCTAAGACAGTGTTAATTTTCTGTCTAGTAGGTGGCGTAGTGCTGTGCTTTGGAGTTAGCATGGGAGCAGTGCTGATAACACACAAATGTTTTAGTTCTTGCCAAGCAGGCAGGGATTTTTCAGCTTTTCATGTTTCCCTGTTAACAAGAAGGCGGTGGGGCACCCGGAAATCTGGGCGGGGGCACAGATAGGACTGGTGACCCAAACATATCAAAGGGAGTGTCCCATGTAAAGGGGGGCTGGTGGAGGAGTGGTGTGCAGTTCCAAGATGGTGGGCAGGAAGCGAGCAAGCGCCTGTGTGGTGCTCAGCTGCTGGCTGGGGCTAAACCACAACAGGGTTAATGAACACAAATGGAACAATTTGAACACAAATCTCACTCTGTCACAATTCTTTTTTTATCAGGCAATATGTTCATCAGAAACAGTGTAGATGTTTAAGAAAGTTAATTAGGAAAAGCTTTAGGGACCCTTAGGGATTTATACAAATATATACTGTGACTTTGTAGTGTAGTATGTACTTTGCATGAGGATGATAGTTGTCCTGTAATATGCTCCAGTACTCTAAAACGTCATTACTAAGTGCCGTTCAAATTTCTCCATCAATGTAAAGCTGCAAGACAAAGCACATTTGTTTGAAAGGAGTTGTCAAATACACCCTTCCAGTCACACTGGTGATTGGTGTCCTCTTTCCTATAAGAGTACACTTTCCTTGATTATGTCTATGAAAATAGTTCCTAGAACAAAGATCCAGCTAGCCTTGTACATAATTTTTGACATATTCTTAGGGAAGTATGGAAGAATAAAGGAATGCTCCTTCTTTCAAAGACCCTCTCAGCTTCCAAATAACCTGTGGCTCAGAGCTGGGGCTGTTTTGGTTTTTTTTTTTCGTGAAGAAGATATTTTTTTAATTGCTCCAAATTGATTCCAGTTCAATGAACCTGTTAAATTACGCCTTGAGCCTGTGACTGCTTTTAGCACCTAAAGTACCGTGCAGCAAGAAGTTTCAGTTAATAGATGTGATACAAAGAACTACTTTGTGATTTGTCTTGAGCCTGCCACCTGTTAGCTTTCATCAGTGCCTCTTCTCCTGGGGACACTTGATGATCGTTCATGCTTTTCCCTCACATCCATCTCATTTAGTTAGAAGAGTTTTGTGGCAGCATCTTGATGCAATGACCTCCCAGGTTGAGAAATTGAGCTTCAGAAAAATAGTAAACACTTCTCACTCTGTCACAATTCTTTTTTTTAAATCAGATAATATGTTCATTAGAAAGTGTAGATGTTTAAGAAAGTTAATTAGGAAAGGTGATTAGGTATCCCTAATCCATAAGCACCTTCTTAATTTTTCGCATTTTCCTATGTCAGCTAATGTTGTTCTGCACACTTTGCGTGATGATTCCTGTAAAAAACAAGCCTCTAACCTTAACTGTTAATGTTTCAAAAATGTATTCATATGTGTCCCAAGGTTTTTTGCATAGTCTTACTCCTTTTTTATTTGGTAATGGAGCTGGGTCGTGATCGAAGTGACTGGAGTCTGCTGGCTTGTCACTGGGAGGAGTAAAGTGCACCAAATAACAAGGGAATCTGTAAGAAAAACATCGGGCTGGGGGTGGGTGGTGTGTTGATCCCCTGTCCCTTTATAAATGAGCTTTGTCTCCCATGAAAGATCTGTAGGATTGCTCCTTCATGAAAGGCACAGCAGCATCCACAATTATAGCCTCAGGGAAGTGATAGGACACCTTTCTGCTGTCCCATTTGGTTTATGGTCCTGTCATCTCATAGAGTTTGAGTCTACAGAGACACCACATTGGTAATGAATTTCTTTGTTCCTGTTCACATGCTCTCTTTTTAGAGAGCTCCGGTTCCTTCAGAAACCAGGTATTTTCTTGCTTTTAAGAGAAGTAACTTGGCAGGAGCTGGGGGGAAGCAGAGGAGGAGGAAGAGAGTGGGGAGAGACAGTGTCACTGTATCTTACAGTCTAATGTAAGCTGAATAACGTAGTAGCAGTAGAGCTGAATTAACTTTTTCCAGTTAAATTTCCTTTCTGACATTATTCTGTTGTTTGTAACTTTCCACAATAATAATTCACTAATATTGACCTTCCATTTCTGCTAGGATAATTAATTCTCCATCCATCCCATTTTCATCTTGAATTCTGATACTCAAACTAAAATTGCATTTTGTTTGGGTGTAGTAAGTAAATATCCCTCTAGCTGTCGTGCATTTATGCAAGCCATGCTCAAAATGCATTTCAGTAACACTAGGATCATTTGGGTGGAAGTGACTTTGCGAGGTAACCTAATCCAACCTCCTGCTTCAGAACAGGGTCAGTATACACCGCCTTAATTTCATTAGAGAACATGCATTAGTGAAGCACAGGTGGACAAGTCTTTAATCACTATGCTTCCAGATTGTGCATTTGTGCAGAATAAAATTAAGATTAAAATTAAGTAGTAAAATTTGCGGGCATGGTACAACATGGTCACTGTTGGCATCCTGGCTGTGATCATAAATTTGGGCTGACAACTCTCTCTGCAGTCAGCATGCTGATCTTGTGAGAGCAGCAATTAACATATTTAACATAACAGGGCCTGTTCATCATCTTCCTCCTTACTGCCCTCTTCCTTCTCTGTTTATCTTTATAAAAAAAGAACAGGATTTGAAATTTTCCTAGGGGACCATCACCTTGCATGCTCCTAACTGGAAAGTAAGGTGGAAGCTTCTAACACAACCATGTTGTTGTCAGGCACAGAAGGACAACTCCTAAGCAAGCCGAACATGTCTCCTCATCCAAAGGAGTTACTTCTATGTGTCTAGCATTTTGAGAGAAAGTCACAAGGGAACAGAAAAACTATTTTATATAAAACATATGACACCCACCTCAGGCCAAAGGTCTTGTTAACCTCCTGAGGATAGGATGGTGTAGCATTAGATGGCGACATGTTTGACAGTTACTTAAGTCACTTTGCTCATATCTTGGTTAGCTTAGGACATATACACAATGTGAATCAACAACAGTGAGTGCTAAAAGTATAACTAGTTACAAGCACGGCTGCAGCAAACAGTCTTCAGATCACTTGTGCTTCAGATCACTTTCATTTACAGTGCAATGTAGCCTAAGATACCTCTGTACCTCCAAGATATCTCCAAGGATTGCAAATATGCTGCTAGGAGTAGAGAGCTAAGAGCAGAGAGCTGATATACTGCTAGTATGTTGTGTGTCAAGAAGATGATCTTACTAGATGTGCGTTAAAAACTTTATAGGTTGGGAGAGGGAAAGGGGAATAGAAAAGCCTTTGGGGCTACGAAGCAGTTTCTTTGCAAGCCACTTTCTTTTTTTTTTTTTTTTTTTTTGCTAGACTTGCTTTGAAATGACACTTTCTATCTCCAAATCCCTTCAGCATGGAATGTGAAAGCTGTAAGGCAGAAAGACAGATTTCATAAGGTTTTTACACTCTTTAATTGGCTGGATCTCCGCTGTGCAGTCCACAGTATCTTTCTTTCAGAGATGAAGAGTAACATGAAAGGAAAGAGAACCACTTGCTCTGATATCAAAATAAAAGAGTTATTAGGACATGGAGAAATACCTTAAAACCCAGAATATCATCTTTTCCTTCTCTCATTTGGTGTTTCCCTTTTTTAAATAATAAGGCTCTGTAAAACCCAATATCACTTTGAAATTGGTCCAGACTGTGCAGTGAGTTTGGACCAAGTCACAGAGGTTCCTTCCAACAAAGAAAGAAATAAACAAAAAAAACCCACTCCCAAGCCCCTATTCTTAATCCTAAATATTAGTGGAAAATAGATACTTTCTTATTCTTCTCTTTTTTTCTCTGATGTTGCTGAAAAAAAAATAGAATTTTGGATACCTAGAGTTTTTCCAATGGCAAAGAGGCACAAGATGTCAACCTAGAAAGGAATCTGAGTCTAGAGCTCATGGTCTTTTGAAGTCTGGCATTGTTGTGTTGTATCTTGTCAAGGATGAGATTCTAAGGAAACCAGATTGTTGTTTGAAATGTATGATAGTCATTCGTAGCTTTTCATTTAATTCCCATACTGTGCAAAGGGTCAGGCAAGCAAACAGGCAACTTGGATCACAATTTTGCTGCATCTTCTTTACAATGACTCTTTTTGTGAGCTGGCATGAGTGTTGGAGGAAGAAATATATCTGTAGCTGTATCTTTAATTGTGTGGGACCTGAATTTATGAACAGACTTTTGAGCACATTTCTCAAAAATGTACTAATAGTTGTTCTGACAGATGGAGAGTAGCTGGGGGGATGTTCCAGGGGATATAATTAGATTTAATGGGCCATGATGAAGACAAAGAAAATATGGGGAAAATATTGGGGAAAGCTTATTCTTTATTCAATACAGTATACTATATAACATTGTACACAAAACTTACATTGGTACTTGAAGAAACAATGAAGCATAGAGGTGGGGACTGAAGCAGAAGGAGAACGAATCACTGAGATAATATGCAAGTTAGGTGGGTACGAAGTGCATGTCATAAAAGAAAATTGTCTTGGTTGATTCACTCTTTTATTGGCTACTAGGAAGAAGTGGGACTTTATGAGTATTCAAAATCATGCTGAGAAGTATTTGAATCCAGTCCTCCAAACACCTCCAGGGTATCAGCTGGCTAACACTTTCCAGATTACCTCAGCCTGCCTCTACATTGGCATCTTATCTGAAATGAGTAATGCTGATTTGGAATCAACAGCAACAACAAAGAAACAGTGTTAAAAATTAAGGTGATTCTCAGCCAGATTGCAAATTGAATCATCTGAAAAGGAATGTGTTCATCAAGCTTTCCAATAGCTGCCGTTACTACTGACTTGACAGCCTTGTCTTCTGTCTTGCCTCTCAACAGGAAAAGCGGTCACTATTTACCCAACGTGTGTACATTTTACGGTATTCCTAGAAAGTCTGGTTTGTCTTCCTTACTTTTCTTTCCTGCGGGACTTCAAGAGGAAAAAGATTCTGGCAGCCATAATTTCATAAAAAGAATTTTTCTTTTGCCAAGATCCAGATTTCAAAATCTCTATATCACATTCTCTTGCATCTAATATATTTCTGTGTCTTGAAGGATGTAACTTGAGCATATTGACTCATTGAGAGCAAGGTGTTTCCAGCTGTGGACTGCACTGTACTTCTGGTGTCTATTATTTTTGGTTTGAGATCAGTTTTATTTATAGGTGTCTAGTAGAAAATACTTTCAAAAGTACACATCTGGGGTAAGTAGCAGAAGAAAAGAGAAAAATGGGGAGAAGCAGAATTTAAGTGTGCCTCTAATCCCATAAATTACTTGCCTTACTTCTAATTCCTTGCTTTCTCTTCCTATAACATATACTTTTTCTTCTGAAAGTTTATCTGAACTTCACTTCTGTTTGTGATCCTAATGCTGACAGATGATGACAGAACCACGTAAAATATTGCCAAAAATTTTTAGTACATGATACATCATCTATCATCTAAGGTTTATATGTTCTAAAGTCACTGCCCTTCTTTATTTATGCATAATGTAAAATCATAGCTCTTTGAGGGCTATGAAATCCTACCCACACCTTTTTCAATATCAAGGATGTAGTATGAGTCACTGCTTCATTTAACCCAGCCAGTGACAGCTGTGTTCATGCAGCCTTAAAGCAGACAGAGTAATTCTACACAGTCCTTGAAAAAGCGCGTTGTGGGCCGTGTCACAGAAAGCCTCTCTCCAGTGATGGGGCAGCCGTCTTGCAGAGCTTTGTTTGAGAAGTGGAAGAAAAGCATCGGTTAAAGGAGGGGGCTGGTTCCACTTTGTTGCTGCAGCCAGCTGATTTGGTTGAGAAACCAGAGCCTGGAGTCTGAAAAGGAATTACAAAAATGAAGTTGTAGGGTGATGCTCTCTTTAAACCCACTTTGCCTTGAAATTGTTTTTGTTGCACAGCCTTTTTCCAGAACCACTCAGTGTTTCCTTTTAGTCATTGCTACTGTGTGAGAGTGAGACTGTGGTGATAGTTACATTACAAAGACACCTGGGAGGTAAAGGAATGCAGATCACTGAAGAAATTGTAGATTGACTTAGACTGGACACTGGGGAGGCCATGGACACAGAAGGTCTCCTCACTCCTAAAGAAATACTGAGTTCTCAGGTAACATCTCAGGCAGGGCTCTAGTGGCTCAAGATAGGGGAGAAATCTTTTGATAATGGCTAATATCCATTGAAATGTGCATGAGTTATTTATAACCAAGACTTTTTAAACCTCAAAAATTGACATATTTGGCTGGCTTCAGGATGATTCTGCTGAAAACACAGATTGTGTGATACAAAGATTTGCCTCATTGAATTTATGAATATCAAGTGTAGGAAAATCTGCTTTGCTCAGAATTTGTAATAATTCAGCATATGGTATTTTGTCACAGGCTTTCATTTGAAAAGAGGAAATTGCTCTTAAACTGTTAGTATGGAGGGCCCATATATACGGATATCTGTTTGAGAACAATTTCTCTTTTTGCACGAGTCTTTTGGCTATGTCTAGGCTTATCTCTTCAGACTGCCAAGTTCTATTACAGAGCCTGGCAGGATATAACTCTATAATAGCTGAACTGTACCATATCTTTTTGTGGACTTTTCCTTGATGAACCAAATGGCTGGAGTTAAGCTTGTTTCGTTTCATTCCCTTTTTAAGGGAAGCTGAATGCTGGCCACTGTTCAACTGAGTACCCATAGGTTTAAGGCCATGTTCCCAATCAACATTAAAAAAAAAAAAATCAAGAATAACTTTCTGGACTATCCTAACATAAAGTCCAATGTGTAGGATATTTTTTTTTCCACATCTAGGAAGCTGTGCCATTTGTTTACATAATTTTTGCTCGCTGAATCCAGACCTGTTAGTTATGTAGCTCACTGTTCTGTGAGTGGAGCTCTCCATGTAATTGCTTTCTTGTCTCTTTAAAGTCTAAGTGAAGTTGTCGCAGATCTACTAATTGCCTTGCTTATTCTAAGTAGCCTATCTGACTGAAGAGGGTGTATGTGCAAAGGGCTGTGGTGCAAATGTTTCAAAGTAAGCCTGTTCGCTGTGGAATTGTATTGATGGTATGCAGCACACACAGCATTGTATGTATAGATTGGCAGACTCTCACAAAAGCTGCATACAGACCAGGCCTTGATTTGCTGTCTTCTGTTCTTTCAGCAGTCTCCACAAAGCTTTTATATAAATCTTTCCTCCTCTTTTCTCACCCGCAAATAATCCTGAATTCCTTTCCACCTCCACTTTCCCCCCTCCCCAACTCCCAGTGCTGTGGATGGAGCTGAAATTATCTTTGCTATTTTTATTTGATAACTTGAGTCTGCAGTACATAGCACCTTATTTGACAAAACATCACGGTTGTGCACAAGCATCCAGAGTGATACCAGCAGGGATCTGAAAATAGTGTGTGCTTGCTAACGTTTCTATTAATTGTTAAAAATCTCTTCCCATTACTCTCTCCCACCACCCATGGGTATTTATTAAGAAAAAAAATCCTCTGAAGTCTGAAACTCGGAAGTAATCCCTTAATAATTTTACTGCTGGATTCTTGTGCCAGTTTTAAATGGAGGACAAAGAAAAAAATAGAAGAGCACGCTCTATTGCAGGTCAAGGTAGCAGCCGCTCTAACTTTAGACCTCAGTCACTTACTTAATTTTCCTCTCCTTAGTTAGATGTAGAAAGCTCTGAGTTCTTGCTCATGTGCTATTTGATGGTTCCTTTTTATCGCGTGTCTTTGCAGTCCAGAAGGTCCTGTATCTCCTTCTCCTTGTAGCTTTAACTTTGGTACTGCTGATAAACCAGCAGCCCTGGAAGAGGTTGTTCTGTCCTTGGCTTCAGGGAGAGGAATAAGATGGAAGGTTTTGAAAGTTGTTCCAAATCTCAAATCTTAAGGCCAGCTCTTGTTCCCAGAGGAGTCAGAGCTGCTTTGAGGCTGTATTAATTCATGTTGTAGAGACATAGTCCCAGCTGATTTCGGTGCTGCGGTAAATGTGGGGAATTCCTCTGCACTATTAAGCCTGATTCAGGCCCCACTGGGAAAAGGAAAGGGAGGCTCTGACATGGCTTCCCTGTCCTTCCTTTTCCCCGCCAGCTGTTTCTATACTGCTCGCAGACCTCTTCCAAAACTGTATCCTACCTCAGTGCCATTCTTTGAACGCAGAAGTCTCTATTTCCAGGCTACTCTGTAGCCAGTTGATCAATTTGTGGGGAACGAAATGAAAGTAAAAACATAAGTTTGATTTATTTTTTTTTAAGTATCCAAATGAGAAAGCCACAGCATCCGATGTCTTGTGCTAGGCATTCCAGAAAACCGTATCCTGCTCCACAACAACAAAACTCAGCCCTAATAAAGTACTGCCATGCAATTAACGTCATCTCATGAAGATTAAGCTGTTCTGCTCTCTGAGAAACACTGCATTTATCTCATTAAGGATTCCTAACACTTTACAATTAATAAAAGGCAAAAGCTTCACCTTTGTTGCAGATGGAAAATAACAACTGGAGAGGAACATAAGTAGTCATGCTGTCAGACAAAGGCTCACCTGCATCCAGAGGGATGCTGGTAGCACTGAACTGCCTGCACCTGTGCTGGATGCAAGGAATTATTTAATGGTGGGCTTCCATCTGAGAATTCTAAATGTTTTGGCAGGACTGAAATGGTAGCAACTACAATAAAAGAGGCTGTTTTTTCCCTCTCAAGAGTTTTAATTCAGAAACATATTTCATTTAGAGTACTCCCTGTCTCTTGTCCACAACATTTTTAACTCCTTTGTGATGAAAGGCATTTTAAAAAAACCCCAAAATTGGAATATGCTAACTAAAACACTTCATTAGCATAAAGTGCTGAGCATGGACTTTAATACTAGGTCTCTCCACTTAGCAAACTCCATTTCTTCCTTTCCCACTGTCACTCTAAGCAGGTCTGCACTCATGGTGATTTCACCACAGGTTTACACGGTGCTTGGGTACTGCATTGCAGCAAAAGGACTGGACTTGATCTCTGCTACTGACTCCAGATGCTTGTAGCAAGTCACTGAATCTTGTCTTCAGCTCATTTGCTTACAAAAGGATATAAATCAAACTAAATATAGTTCACTGGTGAAGAACTTTCCTTTCTGTTTGGGACATAACAACCCCATACAGCTCTTGGGGGAGACTGGCTGGAGAGCTGTCAGGCAGAGAAGAACCTGGGGGTGTTGGTTGACTGCGGACTGAATATGAGTCAGCAGTGTGCCCAGGAAAGCCAATGGCATCTTGGCTTGTATCAAAAATAGTGTGGCCAGTAGGTCTAGGGAGGTAATTGTGCCCCTGTACTTGGCATTGGTGAGGCTGCACCTCAAGTGCTGTTTCCAGTTCTGGGCTCCTCACCATAAGAAGGACACTGAGGTCCTTGAGCATGCTCAGAGAAGGACAACCAGGCTGGTGAAGGGGCTGGAGGGCAAATCCTATGAGAAGCGGCTGAGGGAGCTGGGGATGTTCAGCCTCGAGAAGAGGAGGCTGAGGGGAGACCTACAACTAGCTGAAAGGAGGTTGTAGAGAGGTGGTCTCTTCAGCCAGGTGTCAGGAGATAGGACAAGGGGAAATGGCACAAAGCTGCGCCAGGGCAGGTTCAGATTAGATGTCAGGAAAAAAATTTTCACTGAAAGAGTTGTCAGACCCTGGAACAGGCTGCCCAGGGAGGGGGTTTAGTCACCATCCCTGGATGTGTTTAAAAAAAGGGTAGATAAGATACTTAGGGATATGGTTTAGCATATGATGGGAACAGTTGGACTTGATGATCTTACAGGTCTTTTCGAACCTTGTGATTCTGATTTGGAAACACCTATTGTAGAGCATGAGCTTGTTCATGCTAGGTACAGTGGTGCAATATGTGATGGGCTGCAACCACTGGAAAGTTAGGATGAGAATAAGGCCAAGGGTTGAAAAAATCCGTAGACTGCCCTGATCTAGAACATCTGTTCTGTGATTTGTAGGAGAACTAGATGAGAATTCAACTGTCCACTGGGAGGCTTTTTAACTGCGTAAATTGAAAATATAGCCTTAAAATTAATGTTAGTGTATGTGTCTCATAATACTGGATTTTTATGAGCTTCTAATCCCATTGTTGAAATACTCTTAAAAATTTGGTAGAGTACATATATAAGGCAGAATATAGTATGATACGAAGTAATCGTTTGATTCTTTGAACCGACTCATTGAATAGTGGATAGTCAAGAGTGAAGATTTTCTTTACTGAGAAATGATTTTTTTCTTATCTGAGAGTAAGGATTAAGGACATATAGATGGATAAAATGTCTTCATTTTTATACAATATCAAGAAAGTCTATGCTGTTTCCTACTTGTTCTATCTGATCCAGCATGGTGGTGCTCTTTTGATAAAGAATTTTCAGCACACAAATGCAAACAGTGCAATGCTATTCTTAAACATCCTGGTAGAGATCTGGCAGCCTCTTTCTGGTGATGAGATGTGAAATATTGCATGAAACTTTCTCTGTGTGTGAGCGTTGGGGGGTGGGGGAATCATATATCTACCCATCTTCCATGAAGAAACTAGAGGTGGTTTCAGGGTTTTGTTATAATGAATGCAAGAAGAAAAACAAAATCCCCACTAAATTGGTGGTTTTCTGTGGTTCTTGATCTGTTTCTATTCATAAATCCAAGGAATTTTGCAGAAAGAGACTGGAATATCCCCTGCAGAAGGCATTAATTAAGGATAATGAACAACATGAAAAATACTCGACACACAAAATGCTTGTGTCTTCTACCACTCATTCCCTGTCTGCCAATTCAAATCACATCCTGTCTTTAGATCACTCTATTTCCTGCTGGTACTCAATGTATACAAACAATTAGCACTTTTGCAATGCCTTTTAGGCCTTTTGTTACATGCTGAGTTAATTGTAGTTTGTTTTGATGGCCAGCACACCACTATTTTTGGATGAAGAAACATGTTTTATTTTTAAGCCAGAAGTGGGACCCTTCAAGGAATCTTGTCCAATTTTTTTCTTTTTTAACCATAAGTATAGTTAGAACATGTTGCCACCATTGATTTTGAAGCTGTAGCAACATTTACTCTCAAGTACCAATGCAGTAGAATCACAGAATGTGTTATGTTGGAAGGGACCTTTAAAGGCTGTCTACTCCACCCACCTACGACCCCCCGCCCCCGCTCAGTAAGCAGGGACACCTTTAATTAGATCAGATTGCTCAGACCTTCACTGAGCCTGACCTTGAGTGTCTCCAAGGATGGGGCCTCCACCACATCCCTGGGCAACCTGTTCCAGTGTCTCACCACCCTTGTAGTGAAGAACTTCTTCCTAATGTCTAAACTAAACCTACCCTGCTCTAGTTTAAAACCATTGACCAGTCGTCCTGTCTTTACCTGCCCTTGCAAACAGTACCTCCCCATCTTTCCCAGCTTAACCATAGATACTAGAAGGCAGCTATAAGGTCTGTTCCCCCTGAGCCTTCTCTTCTCTAGGCTGAGCAACCCAAATTCCCTCAGCCTGGCTTCATAGGAGTGGTGCTCCAGCACCACTGGAGCACTGGTCGTCCTCATGGCCTTCCTCTGGACTCACTCCAAGAAGTCCATGTCCTTCGTCTGTTGAGGGCTCCATAGATGGACACAGTAGAGGAGCCATAGCTGATAATCATGTTGGTCTTTGCATAACACCTATGGAGGTCAAGATCAGATTTCTGGAAACATTTAAAGGCACATATTACATTGGATATTCCTCTGGCCTGAACAATTCTGAAATCTCTTTCCTTCAAATCTATTCCAGGTGCACGAGTGGTGGTTCTTTCTCTTTTATCTCATCTTCTCTGGCCTTTCTGCATGTTTGGATCCTTCCCACAGGACAGTGATGGTCCAGAAACCTTTGTGAGAAAAATATTCTTGTAGCTGTGGTGAAAACATTAAGTCTTTCATTATTGTTAGACATAATCTGTGAAGATGGAGGTGAGTAAACATCTGGCCCTTTAAGTGCTCCTACATTCCCTTTCGCTTATGGGAGTGAAGCTTCCAAATTGGCTCTTCTTAAAAGCAGATTTTTTTTAACGTTCCTATTCATTTCATCAGCTTTAAGGAGACTTTCTAGCTCATAGAAATAATTTTATCTTTTTAGAGTGACTTTTTTACCCCCTTTTTTTTTTCTTAGCCACTTTTGTAGTTGCTGGAAATGTTTGTTTTAAAGAAAGTGTATGCTTCTCTACTTCACTGTGTCTTGTGCCTGATTCCTTAGTGATACTGTAATAATATTGTAGCATCTTTGTGGATAGTAACAACCATTTAGAAAGAACAGCCTTTATGTCTCATCTGTGTACTTAGTGTTTTTTAACTATTCTGCTAGTATTATCCTTATTCTGTATCCAGAGGACCATAAGTCTGGGTTAGCTGGAATAGCCCTGTGTTACAGTCTTAGCTTTTGAGAACTGGCCAATGGGCTCATCTTAAATGAGTAACAGTAAGCTTTCAAAAAGAAAAAAGCTTTTATTTAGGTCTGTAAATAAGGGTCATGTTTTTAGATTCATTCAGTATCTACCTTTTTGAGCTGTTCTGAAAAGGGTACCATCTTTTCTAGCAAGTAAATGAATGCTATCTGCTTCAAGAAATTCAACCCCAGTTGTATCTGCTAAAATTTTTCAGATGATCACTTTAGCAAAGTATGATAAATAGTTAACCAAATCTACATACTTTCCACTTCAATATTGAAGTGAAAACAGCAAAACACTAAATGAGAGAAGGTGCATGGCTGTCTTTTGTTCACAAACAGCATCTCCAAGAGGTGTCAACAAATTAATGTGGGGGTTAGCTGGAAACTGCCACCAAGAATCACTTATTAATATAAACTCACACTTCTCTGTTACTTTCAAATGCTTTAAGCACTGTGTAAATGAGGTGTCATAGTTGTTGGTGGTATTTTAAGTGTAGGAAGATATTTAATTATAAAAAGATATTATAATTTATGTGGCTAGGATCCCAAGGTATGGTTTAGCTTTGCTTTATAATATATACTCTATAAACAGTTTGAAATATCTATTCTGTAGAGTTTAGGATAGAAACACAAGGGAGATGAAGACAGATTTGAAGTTGCAAAGAAAAGCTTGGATGAGTATGAAAGGATTTAGCACCTCTGCAGCCTGATATTCATGTTTACTTGTGTATATATAAGAGGAGAGGAATGGGCATTAATTTGTGTATTTTGTAACCATTAAACTGAGAGTTTCAAGGAATTCAGTGGAAGTGGGTAAAGATGTTATACTGCAGATATTAAGTTGCATTTTCCAGCCTTTAGATGTAGAATATGGGAAAGCACACGGCAAGATTATTCAGTGAATGGTATCTGTGTGGGCAGAGATGTTACATTCCTCCTTGGTTTGGATGACATTGAAGATTAAGGGTTGAGCAGGCATAAATTGCAATTAAGGAACTGACTGAAAACAAGAGGAATAAGCTTTCCAGTTGTTACAAGAAAGAGCCATAAAGTTTGGAGTATTACAAGGACAGGGAAGGCAACAGGCTAAAATAAATAGGCTAGAAGAAAAACTTCCTTATTATTTTTAATCTTCTCACTAGTAAAACATTAAGACTGTACTTCTCTGGGAAAGGGATATAGCTATTTGAATTTCAGACTTAACTGATCATGATTTTGGGGACTTCGCCCTGGCAGCAGGAGTTTCATTTCCTAACAGCCTGTTGCTCTAGGTGAGGGGTAAAGGTGTAGTTGTACCCTGTAATAAAATTTTGGTTTCCATTGAATTTATTAGTTTCTAAATGTTGTTTATACACTATATTTTCAGTTCAGCCTGCTTATAAAAAATTCATGAAAACCAGCTAGCTGCTAGGTCATCTTGATAAGTCTTATATCTCAGTAGACTTATGTCCTCAGCAAATTTTCATTAGCATGCGAAATGTCATTCATACTCCAGATTTCCGCAGAAAGTTTAATGACTTCCAGTATACAGATACAAATTCTGAGCTCAATCCCTGTAGCTTCTCCAGTGTATACAATGTGTTTAAACTGCAGTTTTGAAGAGTGCCACACACCGTGAGCAGAAAGAGCTTGAAAGATGATGAAAGTAGTTAAATGAAGCATTATGTGTGACCCTAGGGAACAAGAGTATCTCAGGACCAGCTTTGGGGAATGTATCAGTTACATTAGGACAATTACATTAAAAATTACTATTTAGAGTCTTCTCATCAACTGCTATGGCTTATTCTATATTTATGGAATGAGCCTGAAATATTTTTGCTTTTCTATTATTGTATGCCATTATTTAAGTAACCTCTGCAGCCTCAATTTTATTTCAGTGGGACAGCTTAATTATCTGATGCATAATAGATGTTTAAAACTATAGACATGTTTAAATATTAAAACCAGTCTCCAGATACAACTTTTAATTTTTTTCTTTAGTTTCTCACCACACCCACACCCCCAATTTTTATTTTTTAAATTATTTGAGCTGGTTTCTTTGGGATGACTCAAATCTCCTTTGTCAGCAAAAATGAAAGCAATAGAGGAATTGCTGAAAGTGCTGTGAATCTCTGCTTGGCTGGAGACTGTGCCACAGGAAACGCCAATGTGCTGAATTCAAGAATTCTCTAAACCTGCTTGTCCAAAATTTGTACTAAAAACATGGGGATGGATCGAGTCTTCCTATCACACCCATTTGTTCGTGCTCAACGTATTCCAAGTCCAGACATGCAATAAATCAATCCCAAAGATGTATAGAATCAAAGCAGCAAACCTAGGGAATACCAGGATGACTATTCTGATAATGCCTTATTTAGTCACTGCTTTTATGAATACTTTACTTTTTGTTTTGTTTTGTTTTGTTTCACGTTTCTGGCCACATTTCTTTCTTTCAGCTTAAACTCTAAGGTACATTTTCAATGACTATGTTTGAGTCATGTCTTGGCTTAGTCATTAAGAGAAATTACACTTCTTGATAATTTATTAATTAAAATTATATATTCATTAATTAAATATTAAGAATTATATACATATTCATAACATAAAGTAGATCTTGCAAGTGACCCTTTTCAATTAAATATATCGGTTTCTGCTAGCTTTTTAAGTCAGTTTTTCAGTGAAAGACAACAACTTGATGACAGGCATAGCATGCTGTTCCTTCCTGTATCGATGCCAGTGGAAGGAATAGTCCCATAGCAGAAGCCATAGCCTAGAAATCAGACACAAACTAAACTTCCCTGAAACTTTCGTTGACACTTTGGACAAGTCACTTAATGTTTTCTCACCTTTTTCTTACCTCCAGGTTGGAAAAAAAAAATTATTTAATTACCTGCTGCTTTCACTTATCTGAAGTCCAATGTTGAGGCAAGAGTGTTTATGAAAAGCAAGACTTCTGATGACTTGGCTGCCTAGCTGGAGAACATTGAGGGCAGTTGTTTTTGGAAAAGATGAATGATCAAGCTCATTATAAAGAAGTGTGTAAAATGTCTCATTTCTCACTTTTATTCCCCAAGTTATATTGAGGAAGTTTGGAGACTGTTGAGCAATTGCAAAGTGTTGTTATTTGCATGCTTAGGCTGGCTTTATGTAGACTATTAGTGTTATATCCATGCTCATGTCTGGCTTGTATTGCCTTTAATAAAAGGACACATGTCCTCGGGATGTAGAAATGGAAACCCATATATTATGCCTAATACACATATTTTAGAGTCATTATGTTATATAATGAAATAGCATAGCATAAAAGACCGCATGCAGGGAAGTGATTTCCCAAGAGTATTGTTGAAAACAGCATTGGTTTAATGTGGGGTAGAGAGGAGATATGATACCATATACTAGAAACTTTCTGTTCAGTATTTTACTTACAGTCCCCTAGCAATTCTAGCTTTGGGATCCTGTCCCCGAAATGCCCTATCTTAATTAGATTGTACTTTTGGTAATTAGTTTTTCTAATGCAATATAGTCAGTCCTATCTGAAATTTTCTTTTGATGCCTAGGGACACATTATGTCAAAACCTTGTGAGTGCTATAAGCTTATATATGTAAAAAATGATGTATAGTCAAGCTTATTCCTCAACACCAACATAGCAAAGAAAGGAAGGACTAGAACTAATTTTTTTCTTTATTTTTTTTTACATTCCCAGCAGGAAACCCAACTTCTTGTTCTTCTGCTGTAAGGTCTTGCAATACTACGAACCATAGGCTTTTGTCCACAGCCACTGAGCATGGCAAGGGTTTTCCATTTCCAGGTTTCATTTATTTTGATCATAATCAACACTGGTCCTCAGGACTTGGTGTATCAGCCTTGGGCACTGATCACCTAATAGCAGCTGGAGAAGAAAACAGCAATATTGGCTTTTTACACACAGAAACTGTATCTTTGACTTGACCTAATTCATTTTTCAAATGTGATTATTTTTCTAAACTGCTTAGAAAAGCAAAAGGGGATTAGAATATTTTGTTGGATGCTTCTTTCAGTGACATTTTCCAAACTGATAATACCTTCTGTGTCTAAGTATATTTTGGTGTGAATAGCATGTTGAAAACAATCAACTTTTTTTCATAAAACCAGGGGTTTGGCTTATTATTTTTTTCATTTCTTTGCACACTAGGGAACTTCCTGTACCCCATAAAAGGTTGGAGAAGTCTAATTACCTAAAGCAGAACTGAAGTGCTAAGTCCATCCCTTGAATATGTTAAATTGCTTTATTAAATTATTTCAGTTGCAGCTTACTTTACTCCTTGAGTTTTTATCTAACTTGAAAGCACTACACATTGAGAAATGTTTTAGCAGTTCCAACTAAAATTCTCAAGATTGATTCCTTTGACATTACGCAATACTCTGAAGTAGCTTATTACAGTACATTTTCTCATGAGCATGAAATTAGGAAAAAAAACCCAACAGTTTAGAAATTCAGGTCCTTCTGGATCTCCATCCAGATGGAGCATCCATCCCATGGGAGGCATCTCCCATAATACTCCCGTACGTTAGGTATAGTGAATCAATTGAGTTAGATGGATGGCTGCAGGGGGCATTACACAGGGACAGTCAGAGGGTATGCTGCGCTTGGGGCTAAAGGCAGACAGAGATGTTCTAGTGTTCAGCTGCTTTTTCCACAATCCTCTGCTGATACAGATTAAAAATAGGCTTTCAAGTACAGTTTTCATAGTCTGAATCAGCCCAGTGATCCAAGTTAGAGCACGATCTCCTGGCAGATGGCACGGGAGGCAGAGGACAGGAAAAGGCAAGTGCTGGAACATCATATAATTTTTGTTATAGAAGGAAGAATAACATTACCATGAAAGAATTGTGCTTTTAGGGAATGCAGCACACAGGAGAAAAAAGTCAGACCCTGAACTAATTTTTCTGAAGTCTGTGCTGTGGATATGAGGGACGTTTCAGCATAGCGTTTTTTCAAACTGGTACACAGTTAAAGCTTTTGGATGAAATGGATAAATTGAAATATTCTGGGCTAAACAGGCATAAGCCACAATAGTTTCTATTCTTCATGCAAAATCAGGTTATTCTTATTGGAAAAACAAGGAAAAAATAAGCAAAGTCGTGTCCCCCCCAATCTAAAATTTGTGTCAAGAAGTTCCAATTGAAAATTACCCACTGGTTCTAATTAAGTAATCTAATTATATTTAAAAAAAATAACAGACACATTAAATGAAATGTTTAAAGTTTGTGGAAACTTTGCCAAATCCACAAATCTTGCACCATTTCAAGCAGAGATATAGAACTATAGCTCCTAATACCCCTAAAATGGGAATGAACTAAAATGAACTCATTACAGCATTGTTTATGGAAGGCAGAAAAGAACAAACCACAAGTATGTCAGTCAAAATTTTTTGTCTTGTTAATTTAAAGCACGCTAAAGGCAGAAAATGGTTGTTTTCTAACCTGGACTTAAAATGCCACCAGGTCGAGCTCTCAGCTCTGGGAAGTGACTCCCACAGTTTACCTGTAAGTTTCTGACCTCACCTGCCTCCTACACAAAACCAGGGCAAACACTTTATGTGGATGCACACTGAGGATTTTAAGGCAATCTTCCTCATCTTCAGCGCGTCCAACACCATTTCTGAGGCTGTTAACGTTGTCCATGTGGGCATTTTAAGTGGGCATTTTTATCACAGATTATGTTCTGCCATGTATTTTTCATTCTTTGTCTCCTGTTTTAGGAACATTTTCTCCTACAGATTTCAAAGGCGAGGAAGCCTGGGAATGGGACGTTTAGTCTGTGAATCTGATGAGGGGATTAGTCTAATTTACTGCACTTAAGTAATCAATGTAGTTATTGAGCACAGTTTTACTGCATTTAATGAGTGTTACACAACATGCAAGGAACTCCCTCCTATACTTTTCAACTTCATTCTGTAGGAAAAAAAAAAAAATATGGGTTTGGCACAGCTCCATTGCAACATAGGTCCAGCTGATGGTTTTTTTCCCCTTTGTACTGTTAGTGCAGGGGTGACCATTTGGCATTGCAAGAATTCTCCTCTCTTGCATCAAGATCAAACTTCAGTTCAGAAGTTTTCTACCTAAGCACAAAACTGCGGAAGTTTCCTTGGGCAACCTTTTGATCCCCTGAGCAACAAACTAGTTCCCAAATTTTGGACAGCACAAAAAGTACCAAACTCTAGCTCCATACCAAAGACTAAGCACACAAAGGGATGGGGACTAGTTTTACTTAAACCCTTGACTGGCAATATGGATGGTTAACAGAACTAATATTGATCGTTAACAACACTAATCAGATCTTTGACGTTTACACCATTTTAGGTATGGGGAAAGAAGGAGCCTTTCTTTTATTTCCTAGCTTTTTCAGATTTGCTTAGAAACTCAGAAAAAAATTATTACTGGCTTAGCCTCTGAAGTTAATACAGGCTCTGAGAGAACACTTTGATGTAAACCAATTCAGCCCTCTCTCTACCAACGCTGATCTCTTTAATTACAGCTGCAGTATGTTTTATAAATATTTGTTTACAGCTTCCTGCATGAAAGCACAGGGAAAATATGGAAAGAAATTTATATAATTACAGTTTAATGATCTGCATTTTAATTGAGATTTTTACCAAATAATTATGTAGGAAGTTAGAAATGTTCCAATAATCCAGATGTATGGTTAGGCACTTTGGGGTTGAATTCTTTGTTATATTAGCACCTGTAAGGGCACAAAGACTAGGGCATTAAGCTACTTTTTAAATGTTATAACTGTTTTCTCTCACTCATATTTGCCACATTCTAGAAAAATGCCGTCTTTTCTTAGGTCTGGCTGCTTCTGATCAGTCAAACTGCATTCCACAGTGCTCTGAAGAAGGGCTTTAATTAAAGTTGATAGTGAGGTCTTACACATACTTGCAAAACATTTAGCTGTGCTGCTGTTACTCTCTGAGATGCCCTCTCCCTAATTTTTCTTCTGTGAAGACAAAGCTATACTTTTTTAATTTTGCATTTGCCCAGTCCTCCAGTTTCTGCCCTGTTTTCCCATCTAATGTTTACTTGACAGATATTGTCACTTACCCGAATAGAGAGTTAAGAATGAGGTAGTAGAGGATGCTGCCAGAACTGCTCCTAAGATATCTTTTTGCATAATTTATGATAGCATGAGAGTTGCCGTGTTGGCTAAGCAGGCAGGAATTGAACCAAGATCTCTAATGGCCTGTGATACTACTATTTCATCCTTATTTGGAGCTGTAACAGACTCCTCTACCCTGTCAATTATATGCAGAGGACAAAAGCCTCGGTAATGCTTTCCCCATTAAATAGTGTTGGAGACCAATTTCCCAGAGCGTTCTGCTGCATTTTGTAGGACAAGAAATTGTTGATGATGGCAAAGTCTGGCTACCAAACTCCTCCCCTTCACTTACTCTCATAATTTTGATACCATTAACAAATCGTAACCAAACTTGCCAGAAGTGTGGAACAACTTTTTGTGACAAGCCAAGCAGGAGGGGGAGACCCAAGCTCATTCCTTTGGGAGACTCAGTGGTTTTACTCTGTGTTAAGCCCATCAATGCAGGTTCCCACACTTGAGATGGAAGTTAGGTGAGGAATTGACAAAGTAATTGCCAGTCCAAGTTTTTCTGCTTTTATTATAACTGCTTTTTCTTTCTGTGTTCATATTCACATCAAACACTGATAAAAATAGCAAATGAACACAAGTCACTATTTTCAAAGTGATCTTCTGCAGTAGTTCTTGTTTTTCTACTGCTGTGTTCATGGGGACATGGTTATCAACTTAAACGTACTTCTTTCCTTTGTGATTTTTCTTTGCTGCTAAATGCTAAGGGCCACTTAATTTCTAAAAACACATTTTGTGTTTTCTCAACTACTACAGGTGCTGGGATTCTTTAGGTTTTTATTTTTTAGGATAACAGTAAATCAGAATCTTCTTGGCAAGTGTGCCAAATAAAAATGCAGCTCTTCTCACCTTCAAGGATAAAACTGTTTCAATATATTCCTGTGGTTATGGTCTTTTTCCAGATATGCAGAGGTTTTGATATGCTTTTGGACTTAAACTATTGAAACTGTGCACAGGACCCACCCATGGATTAAAAATTGTGGTTTAATTTGGTTCTTGGGGAGATACTGCAATGTAACTTTTTGTGTGCCACTTTTGGTTTTCCCAGAAATCGTTTCCTCTCCAGTGTCGCATCTCCACCATCCAGCCCTGCCTTTTCTATTGTGACCTCTCATCCATTTAAAATAGTAATCTCAGTTTATGGAGCCATAAACAGGAAATTAAGAGTATTGTCTCTTCTGGGCATTGAGAGTTGTAGTGTGTGAATATTCACTGTGCTCTACCAAAACTCTTTGACATCACAGAAGATTCTTTGAGTGCAAACTTGAATTGCTAGCATGTATCTGTCACCTGTGCCACACAAAGTACATGATGAGCAGAAAGCTTCTCCTCATTTCTCTGCAGCTACTTTTCCAGCTGTGTGTGCATGCAAAAATAGGTTATGTACTGAAATTATGCATAGAAGTCATCTTTAAATAACCACCTCATTTGGCTAAGATTCCTCATGCAACTCACAAAACTCTTTTAGATTTTGTAATCCATGTCTTGGATATTATCCCATACCTGATTTTTATTGAGTATCTTTCAGGTTAAATACCTTTTTTTGCTTCATTATCTTTCTCCATGCTTTACCTTTTGTGTGAGATTATTTTTCTCTCCCAAACACAATGTATAGCTCCTTGAGGTAAATTGTAGCTGTGAGTCTCTGGCTTTCACTTCTTGTGATTACCCTTTTTTTTCCGTCTTCAGATAATGCATTCTGTGCTTTGTCATATGCTAAGCAGGTAGTGTGATGAAAAACACACAATCACCAAATAAACTGGTACTTAAAAAGAGGAAAATCAATGTTACACCTAATTGTCTGTACTCTCATTTAATCCTATCTGATATTCTATTAGGTTTTGATCTGAGCTTCCAGTAAGTGTGTATGCACTTCACAAAACAATTAGTAAAGAGTAACACTGCATTCTTTTCCACAATGAAAATATAATCTCATCATTGCAAGATAGTATTGCTTCCTATTGGTATTCCATCTCGGTTGATAAAAAGAATGCTTAGTTGTGTTAGACAAAATTCAATATGACATGAAGGGTCTAGAGTCCAGTACCACAGAAAGACTTTTGCAAAGGACAGGCTTGTCTGTAATATATAATTTTTGTCTTCCTTTATATCAGCCGACTGGTAGAAAAAAGAAGATGGAGTAGATACAATATCACTGTGATAGCCTAAAAATAATTCATATCATGTCAAATTTAGATATAGCAAGTTGAACTGTTTCTCCTCTACTGAAATCAGCAGCAAAGTTTCCAATGGGAAAGCTGAGTGGATTACTGCAAGCCATAATTCTTAGTTAAAAAGACTGCTCAGACTATGACATTGTCCCATGACTAAGTACAGGGGGAAACTAAGCCTTTCTGTCTTGTTTGTACTATTGCAGAGTTGTGAAATCCTCAGAGGATGAAAGGACAGATCTGAGTGTGAAAGCGCATGACATTTTCTGAGAGAAGGATGTTAGTTTTACAAATCTAAATATAGAGGGTGGACAGACTGCATAACAGTTACAAACTCCTAAAGTCAGTGTGAGAGAATTATAATTACCAGGAGTGTAAAATTGTTATTTATGTAATGTCAAAAGAGTCCTGACCCACGTGAGAAAGAAAAGAACCAGCATTTTCAGTCTTGTTATTCACTTGTGGGAGCTCCTAATGTAGGCAGAAGGATGTGTCCTGTCTTGTGAGAATGGATTTTCTACACAGAAAGGCAGATATGTATAGAAAATGAGATGATGGGAATATGTGATGTTTTGAGGACTTGGGATTAGAAGGATTAGCTGCAAAAACTGAATGTCAACAAACACCACTCCTCTCCACAGTTATGTTGAATATAGAAAGCCAGATTGTATTCCAGAGCCTCTTAGGCTTTTCCTCTGACTTTTATCCTTGACATGCATTTGCTGTGGGGAACAGAGCAAATTCATCTTATTCTTCTCTTCCTCTTCTTCAGAGCAAGTACAGGTATTTGTCTTCACAAAGCTTTGTTCTTCTATGCTGTCTCCTCCATCTCCTCAGATGTTACTGGTTTCACACTGAAGGTTGGTTACTTGAGAGAGTTCTGTGGAGGCATTGGCATTTTGGCTGCAAAGACTGCACAGCAGCCTGTAAAAAAGGTAGAGGTACTGTAACATTGCACAACAACTTACCTAGGGAAAGCTACACGGATGGCCGTAAAACTAGAACTTGATGAGTGTGAAAAACTCCCTTTCACTCTATGGGGTGGACAGTTGCTTCACACACTAGTGATCTTCTCTTTCATGCTGCCAACTGCTATTTCTCTTCTACTGACATGAGAGAGAAACCAGGACTGCTCCCACAGTTATTCCTGTCCCCATTCATTTATTCATGCTGTGGGGAATTCTGATGAGAAGCTCTTGTTCCTTCCCTTAAATGCAGAATTTCTCTGCCTGGGGCTGAGTGGGGGTGATGTTGCATCGAACATATCCCACTGCACTGATCCATTGCACTCTGACAAAGGTGATGAATCATATGCCTTTGAGATAACAGTTTCATTCCCTCTCTACTGCTAGGGTTTGGTGGTTTGGTTTTTTTTCTGACTCCAATAGTATGGATTGCTAGTAGGTTTGGTGCAAGTTGCTAGTTAGGCAACACTTAGAATTATTTACCTAGAGAGAACCTCATTTAAAAATCCTTCCAATCTGAAAAGCTGTGTCTGTTCTCTAGCTCTTTGTTTGTTTTCCTTTGGTCATAAAATACAAAAATAATGATGAATAGTTAAAGGAGAGATGCTGAGATAGTGAGGGGAAAAAAATAATTTGATGGCCCTAATGAGTCATAGCTTTTCTAGTTTCTTATTAGCAGCCAAATGGACATACACAGAGGAACATTTCCTCAAACAGGCTTACAGCAGAGCTGTAGGTTCAGCTGCTTATGATCCCTCAGCCAGTCATCTCATCTGCCTTTGTATAAGTGACTCCTCAGATTGCTATTGCAACTGTTGGATATTTTGGCCATTTCCAAAAATAATCCCTTGTAAATGTCCCTGAGTTTTTAAATGAATCATTTCAGACTCTGAATCACTGAGATGCGCTACCAGGCGAAAACAATAGCCCCAATCAGTCGTAGTTAAATTTATGACTAAAAAGCTATAAACCCAAGGCTTGTAGAAACAGGATTCTAATTTGGTGAAATACTCCAAACCCAAGATGGAGAGTGAGGACAAGAGCTGCCTCTGAGCAGCTTCTTGTCAAGCTGTATAAGCTGTTGTCTGAACTGCAAAGCTGTCCTGTTGCTGCTCTTAGGTGATGCAAAACTTTAACTTCCTCTTCCACTTGCTGTTCAGCAGAGCAAAGATGGGACACTCACATCTCCTGATCATGTTTAATTCCCAGTAGTTGTAACCAGTAACAACACTAATGACCATGACTTGGATGTGTATTTCAGGTATAGTCTAACATGGCATCACCTGCTAGCATTGTCTGGTGTGGCTGCAGCATATAATTTGCCCTAGTGAAGGCAAACAGAAAATTGCATCTTCAAAAGAAGATTCTTTTGCACTAGCTCCATGAGTTGGTAACATCAGCCACAACTTAGTAGTGTCTGTTTTAATGAAATTGTTGACATCTTCAAATGGAGAAATGTAATAAGATAGCTCTCTTGGTGTCCTGGTTTCAGTCAGGATAGAGTTAACTTCATTTGTAGCAGCTGATGGAATGCTGTGTTTGGCAGTTAAAATGAAAGCAGTGCTGATAACACCCTGATGTTCTTAGTTGCAGTCAGACAGTCAAGGACTTTCTCAGCTTCTTCCTATTTCTCTATTCATGAGAAAGGAGGGGCGAAGCCAGGGCAGGTGACCCAGATGGGCCAAAGAGAGTATTCCATGCCAATTATGTCCTGCCCAGGATAACGGGGGGCTGAGGGGAGGAAGAGGAGGGGCGGTGGCGGGACGCGTGCTTCTTGGGGGGACGGTCGGGTTCCGGGACAGCTCTGGGTGGTACGGCCTGAGTTGTGTGGTTCGGGGAGAAACTGCATTGGGGATCAAGAGTTTCATATTCTTTTGCTCTAAAGTCCTGTTAGCATTGTTATATTTTATCTTTCTGTTATCTTAGTAAACTATCCTTATCCCAACCCACGGGCCTCTTAGTTTCTTGGTTTTGGAGTTATTTGCCCCTTCCTTTTCCCTTCCCTTGTTTCCCCCCTTTTTTCCTCTTCCCCTGCTCTTTTACTTCAAGAAGCAGGCAGCTGCGTGGATCTCGGCCCACAGCCGGGGTGAAACCACGACACTTGGCTACAGAAATTGCTATGATCTATCCCAAAGAAGCTCAATAGACCCCCAGAACAGATGGTTTGAATTTCTGCTACACACTATTGTTTTTCAGCTTCATCAGTTGCAGGTAGTTACAGGTAAAAGAGTAATTGCAGGTAAGTGCAAGTAAAGGCAGGGAGTTTTCATCATTATTAATTACAAGTTTGTATGCATGTGTGTTTTTCTCAAGAGGAATGCATTATGTTGTACTTGCCATTGAGCCACAATATAAAGGGGTTTGTAATCCTTTATAAGAAGATCACAAAAAAAAAAAAAATGCTTGCACTTTAATATTCTTAATGCTTTATTTTACCCACAAAAAAAAAAAAAATGCTTGCACTTTAATATTCTTAATGCTTTATTTTACCTCCTCCCAGCCATAGTGTGACGATCTACCTGATTCCCAATTCTTATGAAGCAGCTGCATTTTTCCACATTGCTACATACAGGTTGCTTTGGGGTCTTTTCCAGTACTGTAATTCTGTATGAGTGGATTTTTTTCTGTCACAGTATTCTGTGGACTTTCTTAAAAATGCATGTCAGATGTGCCCCTAAATGGCACTTCCACATTTTTTAAAGTGCAAAGAATGTTAAGTGTAGGCATTTGCCCGTAAGCGTATTTTATAAATACATTACTGTGTGTGGAGGAATGCTGCTTCTTCCGTAATTACACATTTTTCATATATGGTATGATATTCCAGTCTGAGGACCTGAGGGCCCAGTGTGTTAATGCCTGTTAATGGGTGCTAGTAAACTCTTGGGAATGTGCAATCAGAAAAGACCAAAGCGTTTAATATGCTTCATACAGATGTGTGGTTACTGAAATACATGTGATTTAGTTGAGTGTGCAATTACTACTTGATTGAATGTAATTTCAGTAAATGTTAAGAAATCTAGAAAACCCATGAAATGAGGTTAGGCTGGCTGAACTGTTTTTGATGAAATGTAATGTCAGATGCTGGCAAAAGTTTTCAGCCACATTGTTTATGAGCTGAAAAATCAATTTCTGCATGATCTAAACAATCTCTCAGTGGGGAACCAAGTTCAGAAGAAAATTTCTTTTGGGAAAATATAGGACCTTATAACATCCCCTATTTTATGCAGAATTTTCAAAGTGAAAACATTATTTCTTTTCAAATCCAAATTTTAGATTGTAATAAAATTAAAATTTAGGAAAGAAATAACCTGTGCCAACAAAATGGTGCAGTTTTAAATTCTAAAATCCTTTTTTCTTTCTTTAATCAAGTGAGAAGTTGGAGGAGGAAATGCTACAGTTTGAAGCACCTCATCCAAATTAAGTTTCGTTTGTTGCTGGCTGGTTTATGGTCTCAGTTACTAACCCCAAATAATCAATTATTTTTGCATTGACATCTTTCTAAGTGGCATACTGAAAAGTAGCTACAAAGTTTTGAGACTCTCATTAATTATTCCTACAGCTATGAACTTTTGCCTTCATATAGAACTTGTTATAATAGCAGGATAGTCTTGCTTTTATATCTGGGACTAGAAGGATGAGTCTAAGAAATTCATGAGATGACCTATTTTACTAGTTAGAGAGAACTTGTCAAAGTTGGCCTGTTAAAAAAAAAAAAAAAAGAAAGATATAAGTCCTTGAGAGAAGCATTCAGATGGTCTCATCCTGCTTTAAACGATTCCTGAGCTTCCCACCTTTTGAGATTCTGCCACATTTTGAAGAACTTATTTCATTTAAGAAAAAATAACCTACTCCTTTCCACCCCTCATGAAAGAAATCAACTGTAGGGAAGAATAGAAATTGGTAGTATTTATTTTCTTGGCCAAGAGTTGAAATTAATTCTTCCATGTAGTTTATCGTATTCCTCATGAAAAGAAAAGCCACTTTAAAAAAGTATTCTGGATTCTGAAGTGATATAGAATTTGCTATAATGGCAAGTCTGTTTCTATACCAATCTTTCTCTGTTTTTCCCCTAGCATACACACAGTTTTGGGTACCTTAATAAAGGTAGGAAAACAATCAATAACAGGAATTCATCATTAAATTTCCTTGTCAATCTAGTTAGAAATTAGCTGCAACTTGGGGGCTGGGGGTAAAAAAATCAACATGCATTCATGCTAGAATAAAAACACTAGAAGAACTTATCTGAAACCTTGCTGTTTATCCTTCTGGCTGTGAATCTGTAGAAGTGAAAAGCAATTTGACATTTCATGGTAGTGGCTATATCTACATAGTCTTGTAAAGATGTCCCCAGCAGCAAATTCAAGGCCAAAAGTCTCCACTGTCATCTTGCTGTTAAATTCTGGGATCTGTCATGCAAGCACATCACCTGGCACTCTGGGAGTCCACAGAGGATCTTTTGAGTGTACCTTGCTCCTGTTGTGCTGACAGTAGGAGCCAGTACGAACAGCACAGCTGATGGTCGCTCAGAGAAGTTGCTACTGTTCCCTTGTGGGGCTGTGCACCCCTGGAGCACTGCGCTGACCATGCCCCTTGCAAAACCTTGGGCCTTACCATGCTTTGACTTACTGGGCAACCCACAGGACTGTGGCAATGCTGGGCTTTCTGCTAGAGTCTTGTCTTTTGCAGGCACCTTTCCTACTGCCATCACTACAGGAGAAATATGTTCCATCCACATATCTCACCTGAGCTTCTTTGCAGCTACTGCCCATGGGAGATAAACTACCCTAAAGAACTCACCACCTGCAAAGGCAGCTGATACACCTCTGAAGGCCTTTTCTTCTACACAGGTTGCCTTTGCATAGAGGCCAGGTTTGCTCAGGGATCAAAATCTCAGTGTGTGATCCCAGGGTGGCATTGACCATCGTTCTGTGCCTTTTTGCAGATGTGCTCATGCACTTTATATTATCTTGGGCCTATTCAGCTTCTTTGCATAGCCGTGACTGCAGCCATCTCAGTCTTGCCTCTCTTTTCATCCTCATCAGTAGGTACCAATCCAGACAGTCTTACTAGTTTCAAATAGGTACTGATTTTGCTTCTGGCAAAAAGCTATGGACCAGTGTGGTCTCCCCCAACATGCACCAGTCCTCCTTTCTCTAAACTGTCCCATGCTCATCTACTTCACACCTCTGAGCTGCTACCAGCTTATGACGGTGATCTTACAGCTAGCTCTTTCACATTCCTCATAAACACAGTTTCAGGAAAATCTCCTTCCACCTAGTGAGAACTGAACTCAAGTGATGTGATTGAATCATACCTATAGATGCCCTCAAGAAGCAGGAGAAACAGACTTCTCTTAGAGGGCCAGTTTACTACACCACCTTTTGGTTTTCCTTTCTGGTTTTGGTTTAATGAAATATTAATTTTTAAAGTGCTTGTATCTTTTGCTGTTTTAATCAGTTCTTAGATCATTTGCCTTTGGGAATCTAATCTGATCAAAAGTTAGGTGGTTCTCAAATTCTCGGTCAAATTTTACAAACTGATTTAACTCACAGTAAGCCTTTAAGCACCAAACTAAGACATCAGACTTTCAAATGAGCTCAAGAAGTTGGATTGTGGAAATGCTTAAAATTCCACCACAAATGCTATGGCAGGAAGATGATGAGAGTTCACTAGTTTTCAAAACAAGCGCACACACAAAAAAAGTTCTCTGTCTTGGTAAGGGAAAAGATAATTGGAAAAATCATCCTATATTTGCAGACACTAATTCCTAGAAATGGTACTGCAAATACTCTTAGACTGATTGTCCAATATATTTGGTGAAAACACAGTTTTTCCTGTCACTGATAGAGAATTGCAAGAATCCTGTGTGTTCTGGTGGCAGTGAAAGTTTTATATGCTTCTGTTGCCAATTTTTCTATGTTTTATTTTTCAGAATTTAAATCAAACTTGTTTTGCAATCCAAAAAACTGGTTGGGTCAGTGCATTTTCACTTCTACTTCAATTGGAGAGCAGTTCATCTGGCTCCCTTTGTTTGCTGTGCTTTTCAACTCCTTGAGGTTACAGTGGTTTGTTATGTCTTTCACTTGTAAGTACTTAAAGACACAGCCAGCATGCAAGCTTTTATTCAGGCCTCGTTATCCTAGCATAATGCTAGCAGGTCGTAAAGGAGTCAGGCCTATTATAACGAGCAATGATCAATACTGTTGTGTAGCAAAATCATTCTCTTCCCCTTCCTGTCTTTTTATTTTGTCTTCAAACTAGTCTTCTCTCCAAATATCCTCCTTGGGCTGAACAGTTGCTGGTGCTTAGTGCACACAAAAATAGTGAGGTTTGCCTACAAGGTAGGATGGATCTCTAATTTGTCACCAAGAGGAGGACAAGGCTTTAGCATATGGGATACCCAAGGGACAGGATTAGGTTTGCACTTTGGATCGAAGGCCAGAAAGGTGCTGGCAGCTGGCTACAAGGTTAAAGGAAAACCTGTGCAAGTGTCGATACTGGCTGGAAATGATGACTCACTTCTTTCCAAGCATGATGCAACACAGTCTAAGGTTGCTGTGGAGGATTTTCTGACAGTTGAGAGTTCCCCCTATCTCAGATTTCCTTTATAGACTCAATTTACCCACTGCACATGCATCATTACAGGGGTATGATGCCAACCCTAAAACAAAAATTAACAGAGTGGCTCTTCAACTCCACTTATAGAAGAGGAAGATTTCAGTTTTGTATTGAGGAAATGTATTGTTTCCACAAAGTGGGCAGCATTAAGAAAAAGTGTCCATCAAGCCACTAAAATGTGCTGTATGCAGCTGGGAAGGAATGAGGACTGGGGAAAGAGGAAATGGGGAGGAAGTATAGAAAAGTGACTTAGAAAATTATAAGACCATAACTGTGCACCATTTTTGTTCCTTGATAATTTAGAGAGACTTTTGAAATCTCTCACTCCTTCCCCTTTCTGCCTTTCCCTTTTCCCCCTTAACAAGAATCAGTTTTTCTGTTTCTTTGTAGTCTCAGGCAGTTTCAGGATATTTGCCTTCAGTTCTTGTAGCTGGATTAACAGCCCTTTTTTTCCAGGAAACTTTCTGTGGAGACATCCTCACAGAAACACTGTAAGAAGTCTGCTGTTCAGGAGAGAATTATCAAACAGTGAGAACAGCACAGCAGGCAAGCTTTTCAAAATGGAGTCAATGCTGTAGTGAAACATTTCCCTCAAGATAAAATAAGCCAGGTAGACTAGAACTAAAGCAATCGTGTGGTGCAGACACATGCTGAGTAGATGTATCATTGCCACTTTATCATAAAATCTTCCATAGTTCATTGTATAATGTGAAAAGGCATCAGCTACTCAACACTCTTTCTTTACTCTCATGGCAGATTAGCACCATGTAATGGCCCAGGGCTCCCCAGGTATCATCCAGGTACACATACCTATAAAATCACCCAATACATGCTGGATTTATCAGACATACTGTTAATCTGGAACCTGATTCTACAACAACACATCTGTGTTTCTGCCTGGGAGTGTAATTTAGTCTGATAGACTTTCAGATTATTAACAGTTGTCCTGGGGCTAGTCTGTGCCACCCAAAGCATCCAAGCTCTGTAGATGTGTGACGTACACATGGCTGATTCCTGTAGAAGGGCTGTCTAGACATCTGGATTTTGGGTAGTCCATTCAGACTTCATATTCCAAGGGGAAGTCTGCCTACGTTGAAATTCTGGGTGATTAGCTAAATTACTTCTCTTCCTGAACAAAATGTTTGAGGGAGAGGAGGTCATGCCAGAAAAAAATTCAAACTCATGGTAACTTCATCCTGGGAGAAATTGGTTCATCATTGAATACACCCACATCGTTTATATTCGCTATCTTTCTGATTTCAGAAGGATTTTTACAGGGTATTATTACTAAATTTTGTTGCCTTCATTATCTTCCCTGTCTGTTTTTAACCAAAACTTCTGCTATAGGAATTTTGGCCAGAATGCCCAGCAGATCAGCGCGGGTCAAACATGCTGAGCTTTGACTGAAATTAATGAGGGCTTTCTATAGCAGCAGTGATCCTGGCACGCCTGTGTGACTCCACCTGGGAGCTGGATGGTGGCTTTTAGGCCAGAATCACAGTGTTTATCTCCTTGGAGGCAGTGGGAGTGCAATTTTTTCTCTCTATTAAAAATGTTCTCTGTGTCCTGTGTGTGGACCTGTTGCACAGGTAGTGGAAAGGGGAAAAAGCCCTGTCACTTCTTCAGACTTCTTTAAGCATCCCGCTTCCCTCTCACTCTTGTGAAGGAGTATTTGCTGAACGACCTAAGATAAAAGGACTGCCCTTGTTGGCTGACCCCTTCAACTGGCTGCTTGTGGAGGGGAAAAGTCTGCAACTGAGAGATGTCAGATGGGTAGCTGAGGTTGGTTGTTTTGTTGACAGTGTAGAGGAATAATAGCACTTGAGCATATATTTTTCTGGGCAACCTTTAAAAACATCATCACCAGTTATCCCTGGAGAGAGGCTTGTACAACTGTACTGTATACATACATTATTTCTTTAATGGTGCAGCAAAGGAGGAAGTAGTATGCAAAAATACTTACTTTTACTGTCTTTAACCCTCCTGACCATATATAAGGAGATGCTAGCATTTGAGAGCAACTGAACTTGTTCTGGTCATACTCTAAATACATGAGAGTAGTACCCATTTCTGAGATTCCCATTCTTAAATGTTACAACAGTACTTGAAATGACTCAAAGTTCAGTGTAAATGTTATGTGCTGGCTGCTCTATGTTGATATTACTGTGGCATATTTTCCAGTAGCAAAGTAAATAATTAGCACATAGGAAGAGGTTATTTTGTTAATAAACAGCATCTAGTGCCAGTTCGTCCAATATAAACCTATTGCATCTGTCTGTCTAGACAGCACATATACTCCATAGGGCCACGGCCTCATAAATTCCAGTAATCTGGCCAGCGTAAGGGTGGCTGCTAGGTGGCTGGAAACCGAGAATGATGCAGAAATAGATGATTCAGTAGTTATTCTATCTCTCGAATTCACCAGTGATCCAAAGTAGCTGTAGGGGATACTATGCCTCTGGACATGCTGCCAGATTAATAACATTTAAAACAAAAGCCCTGATGAACAGGCATAACATAGTCTCATATGGCTTGCCATGAGAGTGGAATTTCCTATCCATCCTAGTGAGGGTAATTGTATTAATGCCCATCTCAAGTTCTCCTTCCAGTCAAACTGAACGTGATGTAGTATAACTGCCTGAGTCTGTTGGAGCCAACCTACTCACGTCATGCAGGAAAGGGCAGATTAATTCAGCAGAACATTCAGTGCAGCACCCTTAGAAAAAATTTCTAGCAATCCCTGTATGTAGACCAGGTAGATTTGGCTGAACAGTTGATCTTTTCCTTGACAAGAGGTGCAGATCTAGCTTTTCATACAGGTGTCATTACGATGAGCTGGATACTGGGGCCCCCCTGCCTGTCAGGCCACCAGGTGAGCTAACTGTGTGGGTACAAGGAGGGAGACCTGATCATCAAGAGTAGGGGGATTAGTCTTTTTAAGCCAATTCACAGGGACTTGTGCAACATTAACAGAGCAGTTTCAGCCCCTGAACTTCTTGTTACTTAATGTTGAAAGGAACAAAAGCACCAGCAAATTTGGAGAGCATCCAGAGACCAGACACACAGAGGTTTTTTTAGTTGGCATTTGCCCAAATGTGAGAGATGAGGAGGGAGGGAGAGTGTAATGCCATGGCAGTGAGGTTCAAAAGAAATACATATGGCTCCTTTTCTAATAGGACCAATGGGGATCAGTTTCATTTTTCTTTAAGATTCAGCTTTCCAAAATCTATGACGCTCTCTTAAGGCTGTGGCTTCTTGGGGCTGTTTCTTTTTCCTTCCATCTGTCATGCAGTCATGAGATGAAAGCTTAGTTGCCGCGAGCTTGAAAGTGAAGCTTCCCTTACCTTAAAAGTACTATTTCTTGTTCCCCCTTTGTCATGTTTTGAATCACTGTGACAAGCAAAACTGCTAACCTTAGCTCTCCTCCTCCTAATTAGGCAACAGCATTAAAACTCCTTATTAATGCCACCCCTCCTGGGTGGTTGCAGATACATATACTTTCACAGAGTAATTGCTTTCTGGCCCTCATTTTAATTGGAGTCAGTGGGGGGCCTGTGGAATTCCACCGCCTTCATCCCCCGCCGGCTCATTGTGCCTGTGACACAAATTTAGAAACAGGGAACTACTTTCGGGATCTGCATCTGAACCAACGTAAGGAAAGGGGATAAAGCCCACAACATCACTGAGAACTAAGAGGAAGGTCTTTCATTTTGATTCCTATTTTTTCACTGGGAGGGGAAAAAAAAAAAGAAAAGCAAAAGGAAAGGGGAAAAAGAAAGAAAGAAAAAGAAAAGAACAAATTGGTGAAAAAGCTTTCCTGCATTTCTGTTTTCTGGCTTTCATTGGCTTTCATCTAATGTGGCACAGTTTGTTAACTGGGTTAACCAGAAGGATATTAAAGACTGAATCTAAACTTAAAAGTTAGTTAAGGTTACGCCTATTTTACAGAAATGACCCTTAGTTTTCTAGGTCCCCAGAGTCTTAGGCAAAGCTGGTAGGGAGAGATAACATCATGGCACAAAGGTAATGCAATACACAATGTTTCAAACCCAAATATTACAGGAACTGCTTCTCCAGAGTCTAATTTTGTCTTCAGCAAAAATGTTTTATTCAACATTCATATTTGATTGGAAATGGACCCTTTTTGAGGAGCAGAAAAAACACATTTGCCAGAAGAAAAAAAATTCTGTCAAAGAAACTCCAACAAACCAACAGGTTTAAAGGAGAATATTTGTTCATGCTTGGTTACACAAAATAGTTGGGGGTTTTATGCTTAGAGAAAATATAAGTTTTACATGCTTTAGCTAGATATTTCAAATTAAATGAGTAGTAGTGAAATGGTAACCATATTGTTATTATCAGTCTTCAGAGTTAATATATGCTAAGGTGGATGAAGTAATTCATATCCATCCAAGCTATTGTTTCAGACAGTGACTGCAGACACTCCTGCTCTGCATAGTGTTCCCATTAATGTTTTCTAAATTATAGTCATAATCATAAGGACTAGAAACTATAATTATTCAAAAAAAAGCAAACAGATACAACAGTGTGAAAAGAAATTCTGTCTCATTTCAACATCTCAAAGTAAGAAGTTTTGTTCATTTCTTTTTGTATTAAAGCAGAAATAACTTCATAAAACTGCAGGAATATAATTACCTGCTTTGGAGATTTTTTTTCCCTCCTCCCTTCCTGACATCTCACAATTTTGACAGTTTTCAATTAATTCTGCTAGAACTTTACCTCCATCCTTCATTCTAATTATTTTTTTCCCCTCTCTCCTTTGTTGGTAAGCCTAGCTACTGAAGCACAGTTTGACCACCTAGAAGTTCCCTAGTGCCACAGACACAGGGGGCTCTACTCTGGAGTCCCCATCGGTGGTAATTGAAACGCTAATGTTTTGCTTCCAGTCTCTGATAAAAAGCTGATTATGGTTGCCAGCTCTACAGCACGGTTGGGTGTTTCCAGAGGAGGACAGTCGTTCCTCATCACCTCTGTCTAATTAGGCTGATTGGTTCGCAGCACCCAGCCAACCTGATTGAGAGGTGTGCTTGCCTCAGCGTCCTTGTTTCCTAACTGCTTTTGCCTTGGGTTAAATGAACCTTTGCCGAGGCTCTTTGAGAGCTGATCTTCTGGCAAGAAGCAAAGATGTGTGACCAGTGTAATGCCAAAGAAGTAAAGGCTGTCCTGCTGACGTGCTCTGGGTAAGCTGTGCCACAAAGACACTGTTGTTTCAAATTGTGGCTGCACCGACAGAAAAATAAGCTGGGAGGTTTGCAGATTAAGGACTTGGAAGGTCCTTTGCATAACAGTGAAGATAAATGCAGGTTAATTAATCTGGTTTTCTATTTCGAGGTAGTTTGGCCATCCCAGATTGCTTTAAACCTGCATTGTAGAAAGGATAAACAAAAGATTCTGCTTGTTTCAGAGGCTGCGAGGCTACAGCTGATGTAGTTTTCAGCCCTGTTTTTTTGCAGCCCTTTCATAATTTAGTGTTCCCATTCCGTTCTCCTTCAGGGACTGAGACATTTGCTTCCCAGCACCGTTGACCTCAGAAATGCAGCTTCCAGTGTTGCCTAAGAAATAGATTGTGTATTAGCTGCAGCATCATGAAAACGTATGAGGAAGGTATGCTTGGTAAGTTACACTGGGGCAAGGAGAAGGATGCGAGGGTTGTGCCTGGAGCAAGCTGTCTATCTTCTGGCTGCAAAATCAAGAGGGAAGTAGAGGAGGGAAGGAAGGCTGCATGGTGTGAAGCAGAATTGAGATGTTTGTTTGTCTTTTAAGTCCCAAACTTTGAGATGTTTATCTTCATGAGAATTAGCGCAGGAGCTAATTATCTGCTGGCTGTAATTCTTGTAATCAAAATAATTCGTATAGCACATCATGCTTATAAAAGCATTTGCAGCATACATATACACACACACACATATATATATGTATCTGTATTAAAAAATGGATTTTGAACTCTCTCCTAAATGTGACATTGCCCTACTCCCAAAGAAAAGGTAGATTTTACATTACAGCCTTTAAATTACCCACTGGCTCTGCCAAGCAGTCATGGGAATTCTATGATAACATTTAATTTAATAGGGGCAAATGTACTTTTTTTGTTGACCCTTGTAAGGTTCTGAAAACCTAAAACTATCAGATGCTTTACTGGGTTCAAGTTCCATTACAGTTAAGTCTCAGTTAAAGTCAAGAGCATCAAAATTTGCAGAAATCTCATTCCTCTAAAACAGAAGCAGCACCTGACAGATTTACATCAAAATCACAGAGAAATTTTGCAGTTTCATTTGATTACATGTGAGAGTGTTTCATAATCTGATGTTCTTCTGTGCAAATTTAGAGTGCTGCCATTAGCTTTGAAAGCAACGCAGTGAATTCCTCCATCCATGTATCTAACCCAGCAAAACTAAATTCAAACCCCACATTCCTTGTCAAGATTGTAGTTCTTAATATTCTGCTCTTTTATTTATTCTGAAGTGATTAAAAAAAAAGTTCTTCCATTTTGGAAGACAAGGAAACTGATGCAGCTGCAGCACTGTGCAACATTTGATCCATTTTTCATTTCAAATATGCATCAGTATGTACAGCTGACATCCAAGAAGAATTTTGCATTCAGAATTAAACGCTCGTTTGAACACAGTATACCCAGCACATTCCCTCCTTTTATAGAAAGACCATTGCTCATGAGCAGTTGCCTAGGAAAAGGCTTACTTCAGATGCACAACAGATAAGAAAGCAAAGTGTTTCCACAAGCACTCTCCTTCCTCATTTCGTGAGCTCACATGGCTCGATCAAGCTCCAGTGAGTCACAGATTTGAAAGGCTTTGTCCACGTCATAAATGATAAACACTAGAGAAATTTGTCTGAAGGAATGAGATAAATTATGCACAATTATTTCAAAGGCCTAGGTAGAAGTGTAGGTGGGAGAGAGTAGTTTGCACTGGTCTAAGAGTGAGGGAATTAGGACATAGGTTTGGTGGTTCAGTAAGTAGATATAGGTATTAGCCTTCAAGAATGTATTGCCTATGTCTTCGTGCCTACATGACCAAGGCATTACAACTGAAAATATGGGTTTAGGAAAGACTTAACAGTCATTTATAGGATACTTCACATTGCTGATTTAGAATTTCAAGGAGTAAAAACACCACCTATTCCTCTTCAGTTTGAATGACAGACCATCAAGCCAAAGCCATCAATGAGTTTACTGTAGATAGGTGTTCATTTCTAATAAAAAGGAAGCAGTTATTTGTATCACCTTTGTCTAAGGAGACAGCTAGTTATGACCAAACCCCACTTTCTATTAAATGTGTTCTGAAACCTGCCTGCAGTCCTTTCTGGAGTCCACGTGGTGTGAACACAGACACAGAGGTTTTGCGTAGACAAGTCAATACATGCTCTTTCCTTTACCACCTGGGGAAGAAGGTGGTAAAGGCCTCTGGCCATGGCTCAGAGTCATGCTCGCATAGGTTCAGAGCCTGTCCCCCAAGAAGCCTTACCGTTGACTGCTCTCTGCTAAGGCCTGCCATGAATCTTTAATAAAGGTCAAGACACCAGCAGTGCTCTCACTGAGCAGCAATTTGCCTCCTCCACATTGTGAAAACCTATCCAACTAGTTACAACACTGCCTAAACTGACAAACGTGCTTCTCAATATCTGTCAAAAAACCCAATAGAGATTACAGTGTCGTGGTATTCTCAGAGTAAAAAAGTAGTAAGTTAAATTTGTTGGAGAGTCCTGACAAACTCTTTGTAAGATAAGGTCCTCAATATCAAAGCTAGCCTTATGGGGAATATATAAAACATTTACATGCCCAGGACTGATAGTGGAATAGGAGTTGATAACTAAGGTGACTAATTAAAGCAGAAAATTCTTGTTTCTTAAGCTAACATGTAACACTTGAATTAATAGGAATCCCTGAGGCTGCAATAAGGACATGGCTTTTAAACTGTGCTGAAATGCATTGGAATAGTTACACTTCTTTGTGAGATGGACTATATGGAAAAATATAGCAAATAGGAATATGTGTGCTAAAAACAGGGATTGTCCTTTCTGAGTAGGAACATCTGACAGCTAAGGCGAATTGGTTTGGCTTTTAAAATAGTAACTGATACTTTGTCAAGTTGCTCCCTTATGGGTAGATTTTTACAAAATGAGAACAATGATTCCATTAATTTGTGTCTCTTCTGTGGTCCCAGGTGATGTAGTTAATATAGTTTCTGTAATGTCAACTTACTTGTCTTTTCGGTGCATTCTATGAATTTGCCCTCAGCTCATATTATAGCCTCTGGTAATAGAGAAGTGGAAGGTTGAGAATGGAGCATTTAAGCTTGATCTAAAATAAATTACAAGAGCTATCAAAATAAAATTTCCACATGTGTCCTCAGATGCAACTTCAGTTGGGGCTTACTTGTTTTCTGATGCTATTTCATGCTTCTAAAACCATTTATGTAAATCAACACTGTTCCCTAAATTCAGTTGAGCTATGGTGAATACCAAACAATATTGTACCAACCCAGTACCTGGACATTTCACAGGTTTTTTCCCTCTTCTTCCATTCACCTTTGTCTCAATCTCCTTTTCCCTTTCTCTTTTTCCTTCCTTCTGTTTTTGAGTGCTAAATTCCTAAAGGAAAAAGTATGAAAAAGCACAGTCTCATAGAATCTTGACTCATGAAAAAGAGGAGGTATTTCAGCAGGGAACAAAGTTTTTGCTTCCCAAGAGGCCTTGAGAAATAGCCAATCCTCAGTGCAGGACACCTCTAGGCCAAAGATGCAAAGGAAACCTAGTAATACTGGTCATCAGAAGATCTCCAAACTCATCCATCTCATTTCTTCAATTAGGAGAAGTAAGCTGAACACCTATGCAGAGAGAACATGTTTTCAGGGAGAAATTTCACCTAAACTGTAATTTCTCTTTTATATATCCATTACAATTGATGAGTTAGCAGAGCAGTTACTGATATTCTTTATAGCTCTAGGAATTGCTGAATGGTCTTCTCAGAGGTGAAATGAATGCTGGTGTAAAAATGTTTCACAAAATAATGTTGTATGTTTCCAGAGATGCATCTTTCACAGTGACTGAAACAAAAAATAGTCAGGGGAAATTGTTTAGCCAGATGGTGTAAGAACCACTGGAAAGAAGTAAGCATTTGGAAGTAATATATGCAGCATTATCTTTTTTTCCTTTTTGTGTGTCACTTGGGAAAAAAATTAAAATCACAGTTAAAATGTAGTCTGGATTGATGCTGATCTCTCAGGCTATCATTGTCAACTTCAGTGAAAACTTCAGGAAAGTTTGGCTGTGGTCCATTTTTTCAGTTCTGTGCTCTTCTAGAAATTTTAATTTTTTCTTGGATAATTAGATCTCTGACATTAGACGCATATAATTAATGGGGAAAATAGTTTGCATGCTGACTATAATAGCACTGTCTGAGCTGTTTGCCAGATAATTGTTAGGGCCTTTTTTTTTCAGAATCTCTTTATTCCTACAGATAGCAGCAGACATGCCTCTCTGGAACCACCTGGATTTATTTGCTGGACTGAAATCCTGAGACCTCTTACTGATTTCACTGGTCCCAGGATTTTGCATGCATCCTCAAAATTTCCCTTTAAAGATAATCCTCTTTCAAAATATTTACTCTTTTGATAGTTGAATGTGAATGACTCCCCCTTGTCAACAGCATAATAGGGCTGAAACTTCATGTGCAGAACTCTGTTGCTCAGGGAAGATGTTTTTTAGACTTGACACAGAAGATTTTACTGTAATTTTCAAAATGTGTCGCTCTGGGTGGGAGGGAAATGTGTTCTCTTTAAGAACTAGCTTTATCTCTGTATTTTGTTAACCAAAGTTCAGGACTCTGGTGTCATTCATATCTTTTGAAAAATTGTCTGCAAGTATTTTTTGATGGATTATTTACCAGCAGCTAAGCAAGCAACACTTAACAATAACGGTCTGGAAAAAAAATCAATTGTAGCTGCTTGTTATCATGCATTTTATGCTACTTAGAACTAACCTTTTGCATTTAGATCAGACCAAGTTTTGGTACAGAATAAAGCTTTCAATCCTGACTTTTTAAGGAGTAAAAATATGGATGTGAACTGAGAGAAGCTAGCACCAGATTATTTTTGTTTCTGAGCATGGGTTCAAGGAGTACTTCTTAGCTGCTTAAAAATAATTAAAAAAAAAAAAAGGACCTAACGTGTTTTGAACCAAAGTGGCATTAGGATTTTCAGCTAAATCCTCAGTTAGGTTCCAAATTTTCTGTCCAGGTCAAAAGAAGGCAGCTTTCACATCTGAGAAGAAGAGAAAGGTCCATGAAGCATTTTTGAGAAATCCCACGCTGATTTGACCACAGTGTATTCCAGTTCATGGAAAAATGGCTTTTAAGACATATTGAAAACATCCTTATAACTCCACTGGGTGCAATGCAATTTAGCAAGTATCCCAACGAAGTCAAAATCTTTACCAACTATCTCCAGTTACAGCATTATCATTCACAACTCTGCATATTCTTCACTTCTCTGTGTGGAAGATAAAAATAGATTTCCTTCACAAAACTCTCATTATAGGATCACAAAAATAAACAGCAGGCCTTTTTTTTTTTTCTAAATCAGATTATTCTCTACATTACTTATTTTGATGTATGCAGTGAGCTTTCCCCTTACTACCCATTATTGTTGTCATTCAACATGTCTACAATATATGAAGCAATTACTGTGCTAAGCAAGCAGCATATGAACACATGTGCTTAGGTGTGTATATATATATATTCTACCTTTTTACTTCAATGTCTTTGTTTAAGCTTTTGGTCTTTAAAATACCATCATTTGTTTGTTTTCCTGTAATACCTAAGACCAGACAGAAAGCAAAACTAGCTTCTAGATGCTGTACAAATTCAAAATAAAACTACAGCACCTAGCCTGCAGGGCAGGCAGTTTATATCTAAACTGAAGTTTGCTGAAGTTAATATCTGAGGGCTTGTCACATCCCCTTGGAAAGACAATCTTCTCTGTTGTATTCCAGCTTGATTGTAAATTGTCCCCCTGCCCCAGCCCCCCCAGTACTCAGCACTGGTGAGACTGCACCTTGAGTACTGGGTTCAGTTTTATGCTGTTCACTACAAGAAAGACATTGAGGTGCTGGAGCATGTCCAGAGAAGGGCAATGGTAAGCTGGTAAAGGTTTTAGAGCACAAGTCTTATGACGAGCAGGTGAAGGAACTGGGGTTGTTTAACCTGGAGAAGGAAGCTGAGGGGAGACCATCTTGGTCTCTACAACTTACTGAAAGGAGGTGGTAGTGTGTTGTGCATTAGTCTCTTCTCCCAAGTAACAAGTGATAGGATGAGAGGAAATGGTCTCAAGTTGCATAAGGAGAGGTTTAGATTGGATATTAGGAAAAATTTCTTCACTGAAAAGAGTGGGCAGGCATTGGAACAGAGAGGTGTTCACAAAATCTGTAGACATGGCACTCCAGGACATGGTTTAGTTGATATGGTGATGTTGGACTGTAGTTTGGACTTGGTGATCCAACCTTAAAGATTCCTATTCTACTCTATTCATGTTTTCCATATTTTATTGTGAATCAAAGTCGGGTATTTTCTGTCTGAATTTATATCTTCCTGATGTCTGCATCTTTTGAATGCACTGATCATGTGGACTACCAGGTCTGATGGTTTTCCTTTTATCTGGGATCCCAGAAAAATGCCCCAGTTTGAAACAATCCTTGACATTATGAGATGCTGGCTATCCCTTCTGTCATAAACAGCCACTTTCTTCAGGTTTTGGTGAGCTGAATGTAAGTCCAACCACCTTTACTCAGTTCATGTACTTCTGCTTTTGACTAAATTAAAGCACCCCAAACATTAGCAGCCCATAGAAATTTGAAGTAACTTGCTTTTCCTCGAGATTTCACCCTTTCTGATCAGTTGTCTTTTCTTTCCTTATGGTCCAGTAAAAGAGACCAAGAAGACACAGAATATTATGGATTACAAAATGTGAAAATAGGATTTTAAAATCATACAGACATATACTGGATAAACGATCATTCGTGAAACTTTAAATGTCTCAGTCATCTAATACAAAACCAATTTGACCAATTATATGGAAAAATCAACATACTTCAGTACCCTACTTACTCAAAGTCTGAAATCTTAGAGCTTGGTTACTAGGCATTTGAGTTTGAGATAATCCATTCCATGGAAACAGCAGGAGAGGTCCAGCTCTTACAGGGTCCAGTGTGCAATCCCTTTGTGCCTGAACACTCCAGACACTCCAGAGGCAAGAGAATGACAATTATAGAGTGGTATTGCTGCAGGTGTTATGACTAACAAACATAAGGAAACCTTAAGTGATATTTTTTTTCTTTTTTTCCCCTTAAAGCCGATGAAGAACAGAAATAGTTATGAATGTGGAAGGTAAAGGCACTTGGAATTTGGACAATTTTCCTTCATTTTTCTTTTATTTCTTTTCTGGCATTTGTTCTTATAAAAATCTTGACTGTCTTTGCCAGGGAAATCGTTTGCTCTTGCAGCTGAGCTTGATCCCCTTGAGTAATAAGAGACAGTGATATGTACTTATCAGAAGAAGTGCTTCCAGAATGCTCTGTGTTGAGATTTCAAATGGAATATGGGGAATCGTAATCTTTGCTATTGCTTTAAGCAACAAAATGTAACAATTATATGCACTGGAGCACTTAAAATAATGTATTTTCTTTCTATGAAGAAATCTGGTTGGAACTGTTCTCCACTACAAAACTTAAGGGTTTTCTTGGAGATGTAATAGTGAGATCTGATTTTTTTTTCTATGTAAATTAAACTCAATCATTTTTAAAAGGTATTAATTATGTTTGATAGGCCCATGGGATAGTGATAGTCTTGCCTTTACCAAAAAGACAAAAATATCTTCCTATTCTCATTTTTCACTAGAATCTTAAGGCTTCCTACTGCTTTAAAATAATACAAATCATTACATGATAACTTCTTGCAGTGTTTTTTAGGTTTACCTTCATTTTTTTGCTCAATTCAAATTTTACTTCCCATTTTTATTTTGAACTGCTAATTATGTAGAGATTTAACAAGCCAGCTACCATCAGTGTCTGTCAAATTTTGGATCTTATCAAGATTCAAGGAACAAACCCAATATATTTGGGCTCTAAGATATTCACTTTCCCATTGGATTTATAACAGACCGAACATTTATTTTCTTTATTCTCATTTGAGAACCGCATCAGATCATTAGAATAAGTTACATAATTGCGGGCAACCCTCATCATACACGCTTCTATTCCAGTTGACACATGCACTAATCTGATAGAGTGGAACGTTAATCTTGATAATGATCGTTTCTGATATTTCAACAAAGCTTTTCATCCTTTGGGGTCGGAAGGCATTTATAAGATTTGCTGCGTGTAACTGTTCTACCACATCCTGTAGAAAAGCCTCGCTCTCCAGACAAAGGTCAGTGGCACACTGAGAAATCTTTTTTTTTTTCATTCCAAAGCAAAAAAAATGGTCACACAACTGTGGTAGGTTTGCAGATGACAGTGAGGTTCATTTTGCATTCAGCATGGATGTTTGTGCCTAAATCTTACAGTGACAGGCACACTGTAACTACCTAAGACAGGAAATACTGTGCATGCACAGCCTTTTAGAAATTGGTGCATAGCCATAAAATATCTGTATGAAAAAAATTTGCATATACATATCCTTGTGTTCACCACCAGCTATGCTGGGAATGCTTGCCAGATCCTATTTTGGATTCTATTTACAGTCTAAGCAAAACGTTGCTCTCAATGCATTTTCACTGACATTAGTTAAGAAATAGCTCATGATGACGGTATTCAATACCAGAGTGAATGGAAAAAGCAGGAACTTGAGACAAATCCAATAAAACCCTCTGGGCTGTAATACCCAACTCATGCCTGGAAAGGCTGACCACTGGACAAAGGAATTTAAGGGACAATTTAGGTCAAGGAAGGTCTAGGCAAGAAAGAGGCAAATGAAAGTTCCCTCCTATCAAAAGCTTTTCTTTTTTTTTTTTTTTTTAATAAAAAGCCCAAGATCCAAAGTGGTGACCCTCTGTTTCCTCCCACCACACCCTGGAAAAGGCTGAGGAAAAGTAGATAGACCTGGGTGAGATGCTATGATTATATGAGACCCTTTTGTGTGGTACTGAGAGCCATCGGGAAGAGTCTTAATGACTATCTAAGGAAGAAGAAGGGAGGTTAAAGCAGAGTCCAGAAAGAGTGGAGGAGATAATGTTAATTATCATATCTTTGTTATCTCTTTAAATATGTGGAACATGGATACCCTGAAAAGATTTAATCCATGGCTAATCCACCACTGCAGAAACCCATTGAGCTGGTTCAAGGCGTTCCTGCTGCAGTCACATTGGACCGAGTCAGTAAACGGCAGGAATTTCTAGGAGCATCTGTGAGATGCAGGAAATGGTGCTACTGATTCCACGGGCCTCTTCTTTTTATATCGCCTTCCTATAAAAAGTGAGAAGGAATCATATTGCCAGCAGAGATGTAAAATCAGGTCGGGACTGTCGCTGGTTATTTAAAGGTATTGCCATGCTTTTTGTAAGACTGAGCATATTATACGCTGTATCTTTGGCTAAATTCCATCTTCTCTAATTACATCCTCTTCTCCCCTTCTCAAACATTTCTCACTGTCACAAGAGGATGTAGCATTCTTCCTTTTCCTGGTCTAGGTGTCTGGGTAGAGGTGTTTAAATCTCATTGTGACCTCTCTGAAAGACAGATTCAAGTCGCCCAAGGTGCAGTATGATCTTCACATCCCTCCCTATGGCATCACCGTGGTTGGACAGAAAAAGGGTTTTGACATTAATACTCAGGCAGAGGTTCCATTTTGCTCCCCGCTTAAGTGCAAGCACAAATCTGTTGGTTTGGCTTCCTCCACCATTACTCCTTTGCTACAGTATAATTGCTCCCTGGAGCAGTGGGAGGCTTAATACTTTTAACTCTAAAAAGTACTTTGAAGTCATTTTAGTCAAAATGCAAGCCACCAGTATCCCATTGATACTGGGAATGTTTTCAGAGCATTGACCAGCTTGTGTTTCCAGCTTGACAAGCTGGTTATTGTAGCCTTTAGGTGGCATTTTGATAAGCAGAATCCAAGCGGGGTTGTTATCCATAGTAATGTTAGCTGCTCAGTGAACTGCCAAGATTTTACCAAAAGCAAACAAGGGCTGTATGACTCTAAACAAAAAAACAAAAAAAAAAAAAACAAACACAAAAAAAACCCAAACCAAACACCCAACAAAACCCAGCCACCTGATACTATTTTAATATAATTTTCTCTGTGGGTACAGTGGTCGCTGACAAGAAGTCCCCACAAGTGTGTGACTCAGAAGCACAGGCAGATACTCCACTAGAGCGATAGTCTGGTCTTTGCTGCCTAGTAGCCAGGTGTGCGTGATAGTGGATATTTGAGAGGAGAGCCTAGTGAACACATCCACCAGTACATCTGCCCAAATGCACCATGCTGTCACAAATGGCACTAGAGAGGTATCCTGTGGCCAGTTTCCATGAAGATAAAAGTGGACTAAGAAATGAAACTGCTGTTTCTCACCTGGAATACTCAGAAATTGGACTGAGGGATTTGGAGGGAGGCTGATCAAGTTTCATTGCAAGTGCTAATACTGCAAGCTTTTTTTCCTGTGCCTAATAGTTTTCTATGGCACTCTGTCTGAATCCTCTTGGAAATTGTATTCTCAGTAGACTTAATTTTCTTTCCTTTGAGGGCTCTGCTCTGGTCACAACCAGCCTGATTACTCACTGCTTTGTACGTTTCTAGAGAGAGGTACACAGTGATTTAAACAAGTTCAATTTATCAGTAAGTATCGTTTCTATACGCTCCTTTATATACCCTCATTGCTTTGGACTACAGGACAGTTTATGCACCAGGCAGTGAATACTAACACCTGTGTCTCCTTTTTACTTCTTATTTTTCTCTAGTAAATACGTGGGGGTCCAAGCAAGAATAATGTATTTCAATAAGTACCGATTTCATATCTTTATTTTGGTAAAATTCAGCTCTACCCATGTACCTCCTTTGCAGAAAGGTGCTCAAATATTTCAGAGGAAGAAGGCAAAAGAACATGGTGTGGACCAAAACCCTTACATTAGGTTAATCTTGCCACCATGGAGCTCTACAGCAGGTAGAACTCAGCAGTACAGCAGTGTTTTATACGTTCCTAATCTCAGGAGCCTCTGGGATGGTCTTACCATGCCAGCTGTAGCCAGAGCTTAGGAAGAACTACTGGAGCCCCATCACAGAGGAGTGCTCTGCATCACACCCCGTCACCTTTATGTGGGCAGGAGGATGGATGAGGCGTAGTGCCCGTGGAATCAGCCTCCCACCGCCCTGCTTGGCGGCAACTCCAGGCAACGTTCAAGCGCCTTTACATGGTGCAACAACTTCAGCTGGGGACTGAGAATCGGATCTCATATTTTATTCATCTAAATTGCCTTTCCCCACTCTCAGAAATCTACGCTCATCTCTTCACTAAAGGATCTGTTCAATTTCCTCTTGTTTAGCACCATGCCGCAGCGCTCACATTTCCGATGAGTACCTTCTCTTAGAGACTGATCGGCAGTAATCCCCAGTCCAACTTCTCAGGAGTGAAGCGTGGTGCCGAGAGAGGGAGATGTAGGTTCACCTAATTCGATCAGTCTGTTTTATTATACTGAATATTTGGTTTGGTTTTTTTCTAACAGCCTGCTTCTGTGAAAGGAAATCAAACTACAAGAAATCCACTGTCTTTTCCTTTTTTGCTTTTTTGGTAAGATTTTTGGGTTTGACTCATCCTTCCCAGGCTAATTGTCAAGAATCTGACAGATCAGTCGTGGTTGACAAGTGAGTAATTGGGAGAAGAGAGGGAGTGCAGCAGGTGTCAGTACTAATTTGGTAAAACAACAAGAAAAAAAAGAGTAGAGCATGTTATCATAGTCACTTACACAGTCATGACGTTACAAGCTTTTCATACAACATGTGTGCAGGATTTTACAATGCTTGGAGCATTAACTCTTAACCAGCCACTCCAGGACCATTTCAAAAGTGACCTACAAGTTCAGCAGAAGAAGATGGGTAGGTTGGATGGGGCTCTGGGCAACCTTGTGTAGATCCAGGCCTGGAGGTTTGTGGCCCTGCCTGTGGCAGGGGGTTGGAACTCTATGATGCTTGGGGTCCCTTCCAACCCAGACCTTTCTATGATAACAGGACAGACTGGTTCACAATGCTGCTGGGGAACAGGACAAAAATCAGCATCACAAATTCTCACCTCTCGCATCGCTGGGCACACAGAACAGTCCTTGCAGGGGGGCAGACCCCATGCACTGCATGGCTGTGCTTGGCTGGACCATAAGGGAAGGATACTGCTGCCAGAGCCAAAGCATTCAATCACTGCCCTGCCCAGATCTCTATTGCCCATGGCTGCCCTAATTCTCCCAAATCATGATTCTGCGCAGTCCCTGCTCATTGCTAAAAGGCTGATCTTACAGCAGACCCCAAATCTTACTTGCTGAGGGGAAGAAATGAGCTTCACAACCAGAGAATTCCTCTGGCTATGAAGAGAACAGCCTAAGAAGATGGCATATTTTAGAAATCAAATCCTTGGAAATATATTCTTTTACTTATCTGCTAAATCTGCCCCTCCAAGCTCCGAATTTTCTTGCTTCAGCCTCAGCTGTCACTGACACTGCCTCAAGAGCCACCAGTGTTGGGTTTTTTTTTGATCTCTGTAATGGTGTTAGCAACTACAGGCCAAATAATAGGTTCTACTGGCAGACTCCTAAGACACATGTTTGCTCTGAAGTAGCAGCACAAATAGCATTGCAGCGTTTCAGATTTATTGTCTGCTGAAGATTTCACTATCTTATATGCTCTATTTCAAAGAAATAAAGCTTTTTTCCCCATTTGACTGCCAGTCCTGAAAATTCACCATGGATTCAAAGAAAAGCTGATTTCTCTTTTTTTTTCCTGGTTTCTGCATAGTTATTAAGAATACAGAGGCTTCAGGGCAATTTCTGCTCTGGCTTTCATCTGTATAACCCTTACTATCTTAGAAACTTGCCTTCACTTTCATGCATGGATTATTTGAGGTGGAGGCAGGGCTGCAAGGCAACTCCAGGTAGCAGCTGTGTGTTCTAAGGGATGAGGCTGGAAGGAATCTAGTACCCTATCCCAGAGCTACAAGGTACTGAAGCTCCTCTCTGACCCACACCTATGCAAATCACCTCCAAACAGTATAGATAACTAAGTGCCAATTATATATATATATATATATATATTTAGTTCTTCTCACTTTCCAGTATGTAAGTATTGCGTATTGGAAACATGTTTAGGCTGTTTTTTCCTGTTTTCTTTAAATGAAGGAGTCATCTCCACCAGCCATATGGAGTGGCTCCCTCCCTGCAAAGCTTATGGGAAGCACATCCATTCAACCTTTCACCATACGGACCTTAATTCAAGAGGCAACAGAGCCGACAGGCACCTTTGCAGCAGATTTAAATCAGAGGCAAACACTGGAGCATTATCAAGCAATCTGAGCCAGGCAGCAAAGTCACGCTGACCTTCTGCCGGTATTCCCGCAGCCCGAAGCGTGACTTCAGGTGCCGCATCCTCGGGAATGACGGCGCTGGGGTGTGTGTGTGAGGGGGGAAAGCCAGCAGGCCCTTCCCCACGGCTGCCTGTGCTCCGTCGCTGCCCGATGAAGTGTTATCACTATGACAACGTACAGGTATAGGATGTGAGCGGGAGCGGGAGCTTCCAGCTGACCCCGATTGCGTGTGCATGACTCAGAGATGGGCTTCCCTGGCCCGGAGGGGAGCGAGGGACACGTGGATCCACAGGTGACTCCCCCTGACTGAGTCCTGTCCCTTGCTAGCAAGTTTGGGATGCAAGGCAAGGTGGCAGCTATAAGGTAACTGTGATTTAAACCAATTTCTTTTCTGGCACAGGTGGAAGACATGGAAGGAAAAGACTTGGAAGAACATAAAGCTGCTCTTCAAACTCTGTCTTCTCCAGCCTTTTAAAAGGTAAAACGCTTCCATGCACACTGCCTGCCTGCCTTTCTGCCCGTCTGTGTGCATGCGCGCATTTACTTTCTCTCACTACTATGACAGCACATGCTCCTCCAAAGCTATTCCCAGCGTTAGAAATACAACTCCTCCCTCCGGTGCCCCGTGTGTGTGCGTGGCTCGGGCTCCCTGCTTCGGCTCACTCCCCTCTGATCACGGGGCTGATGGTCACGACTCTGCTCCGCACCTCCGGGCTTCACACGGAGGGGAGGAGGAGGAGGAGGAGGAGGATCAGGAGGATCAGGATCGGGGGAAGCGCAGAAGCAGGCACACAACTGACCGACGGAGCCACCGATAACTTGCTCCCCTCGCAGCAGAACCGCCGAGGGGAGGGGAGGGAGGAAGGAGGCAGAGGAGAGAGAGGGGGCGGAGGAGGAGAAGGGAAAAAAGAAAATCCAGAGAATTCTAGTCTCGCAAATGTAGTGAAACCGAGCGGTCGGAGTTCATTTGCTCTCGAGGAGCAGAGAAGAAAAAGGACGTTAAATGAAAAAAAGCGAGAAAGGTCTGTAGCTGCTTTGCCTTTCTTCTTTTTTTTTTTTTTCCTTTGCCCCGATAGTAGCAGTGTTTTAGAGATACAATGATTCCTCCGAGCAGCACGACTGAAGTCAGCGTGGATAGTGTGGAGAAAGAGAATGAAGTGGAGAGCACGGAGCAACCCCCTCTCCAGCATCAACTACCAGCCAGGAATCAAAGGTACTCAGAGAATGAGATTTTTTCAATTCTATTATCATTACTATTCTTTAACTCTTCGTTTTGAAAAGAGATGCATTGCTTTGATTTTGTTATTTGGAGCCAGGATCAGTGGCAGAGCTTGATGTGCCACCTCTGACTGCGGTGCCTGCTCTGACACTCCTACTTCTGAATTCTCCCAGTCACCTGGGTGGCTCAGGAGCCTGAGCTGGGAGAAGACCTGCCTTCTGACATGTTTGGGTCTGGGGGTCTTTTGCTTGTGTTTTCTCCTCCTTGTTACAGGGCCTGGGGATTTGGTGGGGTTCAGGGAGGGAATACCAATAGGTTTTGTTAGTAATTATCACACCCAGGATCAGCTCATTTAAAGGGTTTTGTTCACGGTGTGAAGGATTGATTTTTTCTTACAGGTTCAGAGAAGTGAAATTTGGGGGCTTGGGGTATTTCACCTGCCTTACCTTCTCTGGCAGACCCACCAGTGAACTTTCGTTGCTAAACGAGCCAACACTTGAACCAGGATGTGATAGTTTTTGACACAGTAATCCTTACATACACCACTCAGAAAAGGATTTTTTTTCCCCACACCTTTGTATTTATTTATTACTTTTTAAAATGTGGTTCGATTTACCTTACTGAAAACCAACTTCCAGCTCAGATGGCATGCCCTCTCAGTTGTAATTGACTTGCATATGAAAAGTTTTCCTGCCTGACAGTGTTACTTGGAAGATGGAGAGGTAAAGGGAGAAAAGTAGTAAGCTTATATAATGAATGTTCTTTGCCCCCTTTACCTGGATAATGTGTTTTTCCTGATCTTCTATTACTTACTTACAGTTGATATCATGATAGCACCTGACAGATCTTCCTGTGAACTTCACAGTGATGCTATGCGTTGTATAAACATGTAAAAACAGGGGGAGGTCCTTGACACTAGGAGCTTATAGCTGGGCAGAGCCTTAGGAGGTACCTTATGAGCAGAACAGCTACTTGCCTGGGAGGGTCTGTGCTGGCCCAGGTTTCATGGCAGTGGCTGCTTGGGTCTGTCGTAGGAAGGCTGCTACGTTATTCCACAGTTATAGCTCGGTTTCTGGAGAGTGAGTCGAAATTATCTGTCTGTGTGGGTAGAGTTCTGACGTGGGCTTTGGGAATTTTTTATTTTTTTTATTAGATGCTATACTCCAAGGAGGAGAGCTAAGGTATTCCCTATGTAAAACTGCCTCTTTTTAAATGAGAAGAGCTCTCCCGGCAGCAATAGCATACACTATTTGCTGTACGCATTCAGCACTACTGGGACGCTGCTGTAATCTTCCTGGTTAATGGGAAATGAAAAGTGAACGGGTTATTGGCTTAACCCCAGGCTGATCTGGTTGATCAGTACATAAATCCACTCCTCTGGAGACCACTTCTCTGGAACTACTGAATTGTTATTTGGCCAGTGGGAAGCTCAGATGTCCCAACAGTAACTGGAGCCTTCACTACCCTGCCAACACCAGCTCCTCATGTGTGCTGAGCTGTGCACAGCACGTGGTGGACCATGTGCTCCCAGCCACGGTCCTCAGTGCTGAGCAAGTGGTTATGGAGCTCGAGTTGCTGCTCACATGGTCAGGCACTTCATTATGATGGTGCTTGAAAGACTTTTCCCACTGAGTCTCGCAGCGCTGTGCCCAAGATGAAGTGACCATCATGAATCCGAAGCTGAGAGAAAGTGAAGTTCTGCATGTAGGGTTTCGTCTTGCTGTTTGTGCATCCATGCGCTTGCAAGGATGACAACAGGAATTAGCACATCTGGACAGAGAACAAATAGGCTACAAACCAGTTTATAATCAAATGTTATCATCATAATTTTTTCCAGTTCTGTGAGCATTGCAAGTGATGCACTGGAGTAGACAAAAGCTATGACTGTCCAGTTGAGGCCATTACGTGCATATAGATATTTTTAGTAAGTCTATAATCTGCCTATTTACATTTTAGAACTGCAAATACATTCAGGCTTGCTGTATGGTCATTTCAGTAGACAGAGTCAAAAGAGCCTTCTGATCACTGGGGTAATGAGATAAGCTTTCTTTTTTGGGTCCTAGTAAACACCAAGATGGGAAAAAAATCTCAGTGATTTCATAAAGATATTTTGTGCGTGTTTGTTGTTTCTTTTCCAAGAGGATTGGTGTATTTCAGAAGCTAAAGACTTTGTCAGAGGTGTAGGTCAGTGTGTGCCAAGGGCCTGTGTGCAAGCTTTTACTCCGTGGTGTCCCTTGCTGAGGGAGCCATCCCATCCTTTACAAAGGGCTCCACTTCTTTCAGGTACTCTCAGTTGTGTAGGTTAACAAGTTTGTATCTGCTGCAGTTACCACAGAACAGTTTGTGCAGTATCTAATTACTCCACAAGGACTTTTTTCTGTGGCAAAACGCTATTATGACTCCAAATATAGGAACAGAAACAACATGGATAATTGCAACCTTCAAAATGCATTTGAAAATGTTTCAGCAGAAAAAAAAAAGAAAAAATTTGAAAAATTGATGTAGAAATAACGTAGCAAGCTTGCTTTCAGTCCTGTGTAATCGTAGTCAACTATGGTACATAGCCCCTTGTAGTACCAAAGCCCTGAAAGAGAGTTTTACCCAGCACACTCCAGACTGTACTCAGAAGGTGACACGGAGGAGATTATGCAATTTGTAACGAGCATGAGTTTCAGGGGCAGAACTTTCACCAAGTAGGTGAAATTTGGAAGAATGACTCTCGTATGAACTCAAAAGTCCCTGTTACAGCAAAGCAGTTTACTCTTTATTAAAGTGCTAAAGCTTCCCACTACTTTTCCCTGTGGATTATGAGCATATTTACACATAGACACATTTCTATGCTGAAAGACTAGACTCTCATGCATGCCCTCCTCATCGTGAGCACCTTAATGCTTGGACTTCAGTGCGACTGCTCAGAATGTGGAAAAATCAAATATACCACTTTTCCTGAGCCCTAAATACAAAACCATTTACATGTTGTAAGTACACGTTTGCCTTTTGGCATAGTATATATATTGCTATATAGCGTGACTGTGTCTCTTGGATTATGTGTCCTCAAGAACTTTACACATAGTATCTCCAGTAACTTGTAACTTCAAATAGATGTCCAAATCATAGCAAACATGCTGTAACTGAGCTATCCAGTAGTAGCATATATACTGCTGCTGTGCTAAAAACCCTACAGCTTTAATGGTTAATAATGTTGTAAAATTAATAATTAATTTATTAAATCAGCTTAATAGCTCTTGAAAACATTTACTTCACACCTAAGTATGACTTGAGTGGATACTTAAAGTTTACTAGGAGAATAACTTTATGAGGGTACCATACAAATACATGTAATTGCTGATTTTATTACATTCATATGTTTGTAGTTATGGTTCCCACCTGTTTGGGTCCTTCACATCTGTCTTCCAAGAAAGCAAATTACCAGTTTGCCAAAGATACTTGTAGATTTACAACTCAGTGACAGAGGAAGTTATTAGCTAATGAATCCTAAGGGAAAATTTCCTGCTGGTGGTAGCAATTAAAGACACACTGCACACTTACACAATCACTAAGTTAGCAATATAAGCAGAAATCTAGTGGCAGCAATCAGAGATCATGATTCTGATGCCTCTTATGTAAAGTTACCTTGGAATTTAGTAAAGAAACCTAAATTTTGAAGGCATATGTGTCTAAGGAAAAAATTCCTATGCCAGACAATATTTCTTTGTGTTTTGCGTAGTTGGCACATAACTCTGTTAGCTTTATCTGTCTTATATTTAACTGACATTTCTATATGAAGAGGAAAGAGCCCATCTGCTGATTTCTTTAGGTGTGAGTCAAGTCTTTATTGCTGTATTGTGAATAATGGCTGGAAGTGCTCATAGACAACAGAGTAGATCCCAGGAAATTCCCTTACCATTCTTAAGCTTTAGGGGGTCCTGAGCATCTGTGTTTGAGCTAGTTCCAGCAGGGTAGGTCAGCACTGCTGAAGGTCTATCAGGTGCTCTCATACACCCCAGAAGGTGTATCAAGCCCTGCCCCTGCCATTGCAAGCAATCCGTCATGTAAACGTTACTTATTTATAGGTATCAGTGGATATTTGTGATGACCAAATCTTTTCCTTCACAGCTTCACCTATTTCCATCTACTTTTTATAAAGGCCAGCTATAATTGGGATGTAGTGCAGTCATGCATCTTTGGTGTGATAACTTCAAAATTTTCCTGTGAACCACAGATTCATTGCCCCAACACTGTATTTCACAAAATAAACTGATCTGTCTCGATCTGACACGTCCATACGCTGGCCATTCAGTGACCAGTGTTCAGAGAAAGGCAGGCTGTCATCTTCAAATTTAGGTGTGGCAGTTCAGGAGATGTAGCACAACTGTTCAAATGCTAGCTAAAGTGATGTGTAGTACACAAAATGAAAGTTGATGAAAAATAACAACCCCAGAAAAGAATTAAAGCATTGAGGCTTGAGACGTATGTCACGATATCAGCCAGTAAGGTTGAATTTACCTTCCCTTGTCCTGCTGGTCCAATAGAGCAATATTGCTTACATGAGGTTTCAAAAACAGGTGTTGCTATTAGAGGCTGAACTAAATGCAAACAGCTTGAAACTCTTTGGATTTTAATAGGATTGCATGGGATTTAAATCATGTAAGATTTGTGCTATGCTGTTAAACAGAGATCTTCGCCACTTAAATAGTTAATACTTTATGAGGTTCCATAGTTGGTAACTCATCAATTAATATTTTAAAAGGACAGGGAGTGTGGTGTACAGTTAGTGTTTCACCCTCCACACCACTTATAAATAACCAGTATGTAAGCCACTGCCGTAGTCTTCAAAGGAATACCAAACAGCTTTAAAAAATCCTGTGAAAGGGGAAGGAAAGAAAGGTTTCTCCTTAATCTCACCTCCATGCCTCTGTGTAAAATGGTGAGTACTTACCACAGATCTAAGACTAAGTGAAATAAACAAGCTTAAGTATTTTTCTGTGTTTTGATGAAGTGTTAGAACAAATTATGTACAGGAAGATTTCATTAAGAGCAGGAAAGTAATGCTCTACCCCATCAATAATTTCTTGAGCAGACTTGTTCTTGTATTTACATTTATTTTGACTTTTCTCCCTTTTTACTCTTTTACTGATTAAAACTCTGGTATTGTTTTCGCTTTGATATATGTGTCAGATCAGTTTCTAGGCACATTGAGGTATCTAAGGCAAAATAGAAATGTGATCAGTTCATTCTCTTCTATCCGTACTTTAGACATTGAGAAATGATGAAAATGTCTCTTACCTTTCAAAAACTGAAGATGACTTGACTGAAATCTGGTGTGGTAAAAAAAATGGATTTACTAAAAAGGTGCACATTTTCACTGAAACAAAACAAGTTTTTTTGAAAACTGGAAGAGAGTCCAGTCCTACCGTCTCAGTCTTTTATGCTGTATTCATAAACTAATCCTGTTGAATTCAGGTTTTATCACTACTTTGAAAAGGCTCTCCCAACACCTGGATGCTCTAAATGGCTAAGGGATGCCCTCTGCCCCTTGCCACCTTCTAATTCCCACCTAAGTTTATTTCTGGCCAGCTTGTGTGGTATTGTAATTCTGATAAGGTTGCTTTAGCTTAAACATCTCTTCTATTCTTGGTGCAGGTTTCCATCATGTAACAATAGATTTTTATATTTCTTTCCAGGCTTTTATTTTTTATAATAAACAACCTAGGCTGACGTAAGATAACCTCTCCACTTAATTTAATTCTAGTATTCTACAGCAGATCTTGTACAGTGTCACTAATGCTTCACTAACTTTCCCAGAAACTATGCTTCTGAAGTTTTTGTCTGCTAGTGACACCCTTGGTCAACCAGAGGTCACCATTCCATTCCTCTGTAATCTCCAGGAGATCTAAGATACGTTTGTTTGTCCTCGTCTAGAGTGGTTTAGGCGAGGTCTCAGATGCACAAGCTTGCATTTCCACAGCTGAACTTCATCACATTTCCTTGACTTCATCCTTCAAACCCCAGGTTTTGACAGTGCTTCCAAACTCATGCCAGAGGGAATGGCCTTATGACATACCTAAACTTTGCGTCAAAGTCATTAATAAAAATACAGAGAGCAAGACTGACTCTAAGACTAGGCCAGTGCTGTTCTTTGAAGAAGTCCACAAATCACTATCCTTCAGCCTAGTACTTCTCCTTTAAACAGTAACTATCTCACATTGAACTTTCCTTATAACTTCACTACTTCCCTTCTTTCTAATCTCGGCTAATAGATTCCTTTTTGGTAGCATACTCAATAATTTTAATGAAATCCAAATAGAACCTATCTTCAACATAAAATATTTTCTTTGTCTAGAAAACTTTTCATCTTATCCAAAAAGCTGGTCTAGGAGGAGGTTGCCAAAGTAAAGTTTTGTAATGAAGATCAGCTGGTTTATTTTCCTCTCTTTCACCTCACCAGACACATTGAACTGCTTTTTTAATGTCATACCATCCATTTCTGCAAACCCTTTCCTATTACTCCTGTTATTTTTGCCCCAGGATCATTGTTCTGGGAAGAAAGCAAGATGAAGCATTTGTTGAAGTTCTGATCCAGCCTTTTATTCCATCCTTACTGTACCACAGCCAGTTTCTTCAGCCCACCCTCCCCCCAACCTCACACACCCAGTCTTAGTCAATCCATTGACATTTCCTTAAATACCTTTTGCAAGGACTCACTCAGTTTTTCGTGACAATTAACATAAGCAGACCTAAGGAACTCTGCTTAAAAGCTCCTGTTTTATTTGCATGCCATTTTTTTTTCTCTTTTTCTTTCTGTTGTTCCCCTCCCTACCATTCTTTGTGGACTCTTTGCTTATTCCAAGTTTCCTTTTTGAGATAAGTATTTTCATGCAGTTTGCCAGGAGCACACAGTCACTGCATCTTTCTTTATTTTTGTTTCATATTCCAAGTAGTATGAACAGATTTGCTTTGAAGAAATTCTATGTCTCTTGCACATCCAAGTATCTGACCATTTCTGATCAGTCATCTTTATCAATGAAGCATGTCTCTAGCCTGATACCTTGAGGCTAGCAAAGGCCAAGGCTGTTCCACAACCCATTGGTCATCTGGATTCATCAGTACTTAGTGCTTTCTGAGAGGCATCACTTAGAAGATGCAGCAACCTGCTTACAGAACTGCACTGCTTTCCAGACCTTCATACCTTCAGACAGACACTAGCTTGGGTCACCCTGTGTCACACTCCAAAGCATGATGTGGTCTAGAATATATCCCTAGGGAGCTGAGAGTGCTGAAGTCTTTGAATTTCTTCAAGGGAATATAGCACATCAAAGGCTATCCTCATGATATCTAAAACATGGCTTAAAGGTTCATTTTCCCCTTATACTTTATTTAATTTAAATGGAAGTAAATCATAGTCACCTGATAGAAAACTCTAATGCCTTGGATGACAAGCATTCCTCCTATTGCCTATAGAATCATTGCTGTATATTGGTGATAGGTAGAAGATTGTATATTTGATAAATTCGTGCTCGTGTTTGTCAGAGGACTAATCTTTCAGATGTGGGCATGAGTTGAATATTCTTAACACAGTATCCAGTCCTGCACAGCTTCCATTCACATAGGCAAATGGTCATTCAACGTTAAATAAGCACTGGCTTTTCCAGGCAGGTCAATGTCTATATTCTAGCTGAAGCAAAAGCATACTTCTTGTGTTCATTAGCTAAAACGACCAGCTGTGAAAATGAGAAAAATCTATGTGTGAGTGACTGAAATAACTTGACCTTGTTTTCCTTTGACATATGCCTCTGCTCAAGGAAACTTTGGTGGTTCAGTAGACCAACTGACACCATGCATGCTCCTTGTCAGGGAATTCAACGCAGGAACCATGCAAAACATATTTATAATGGATGTCTGAAAAACAGACTACTTATGTCTTTGGCATCAGTCATTAAATATGACAAATGGCTTGCACATCATATTTATTTAAAAACATTGAGTCTGATGTCTGTGGTCTCGCATAAATGTGCTACAGACTCAAAGAACCTTTTACGTTAACGGGTACCCATTTCTTAGCTGACCTGTTTATAACTATGAGAGTAGTTTGCTAAGCACCATCAAATGGAAGAGTTACAGTTTAGAGGCTGCAGTGGTGAAACTTAAAAATACCAGAGCATGAATAATTGTGAGAGGTGTTTCCTAGCCACAGGAGGCTGCAAGTTCAATACTGAATTGCAGACAGAGCCCTTTAAGCGAGTAACAGTGACAACGTTACTCGCTTTTCTTTTCTGTAGACATAATATACTCCATTTCTGAGTGCCATTTAAAAGCTTTATTAAAATGCCACACATGCTCTGCTTTATTAATAAATATCACTTTAGCAGTCTAGTGTTCTGAACAGAAAAGCAAAATGCTGCTGACCTATAGTAGCTTATGATTAGATTTAATTCAAAAGGGAGCAAAATGCTATAAACTGGTGTTCACAAAGCTATTAAAATCAGCATTTAGAATGTTATGTCTTTTGCTTAGCTTATTCATCAGAGTAAGACAAAGAAATGTACGCTACAGAGGCACCATTCAGGTGAGAGAGCAAAATCAACCTGACAGGTTGTTATAGGAAATACTGTCAAATATGATCTTAGAGACAGACTTGCATCTCCATTGCCCAAATATTTGACTTAATTTGGCTTCTACAAAAATTGTTCTTGTACAGTGAAGGGAGGCATCAGTTTTTGTTGGCCAAGAGTCAGATTTCTGGCATGATGCATACAAGTCACCTCCTCAAATATCACGTATATAGGGTACTATTGGTTATTGATTTGCCAGCTTTTTCCCTGCCAGTTGAAGAGCTGTGGTAGTGATTCTTAAAACCAAAATGCCTTGGGATTGAACTGAGTCACTGAAAACCTTGACACAGCTTCACTTGCCTTTGTGCGCACGCAGGGTGTGAAATGGTCCTGGACTGTCCAGCTCTGTCCTCAAGAGGAAACAAAATACACCAGGCAAGATTCAACATGGTAAACTTGATAGAGTGCTACTGACCTTCTGTGCAGTTAAATTGAGGATCCAGTTGTTGAGACGTCCAGGTCCGTATGCATTTTTAAAATGCATCGCATGTTATCAGTATCAATCAACTCAAGGATCCTGCATATGCAGTTCTTGTTGTACCTCTTAGTGTACTTATGTCTCTTATAACTGCATGTAGCTCATTTCTCACTTACGTTCACACACCTTCTTTTAATTCAAATGATCTAATTAAGCAATTATTTACAAATAAGTATAAGGTGACTTGTAATGGTCTGACAGGCATTTGTGGTAATGAACATCCCAGTGAAACATGTGCTTGTGAAGTGCTTTTTTGTTTGTTTTTCAAAGTCAAAACCTCTGGGTTTGAGGAAATTCTCAGTTTTCTTGATTGTGTAAACTTCTGTCAGGAAGCTTTCCCTGGTTGCAGGTGAAATTTCCAGTCAAGAGAAGAGAATAATGCATCCTAGGTTAAATCATACAGCCTCACCTGTAATTAGGGACCAACTTTAGGCAGTCAAGTTAGTAGTTCAGTCTCCCAATGTTATAAATGGAACACAGCCTGAAATTATTTTATCAAAGGTGACTTAGAGGAAAAGCCTGCTTTATGTGCTCTAAATTAGCCTCTCTGAGGGGAAATCTTTTTAAATTGACCATAGTAGGCAGCTACAGCTGAGTTAAAAGCTTGGATTTAAGTAGGGTGAAATCCACTGTGAATCTGTTAGAGCGAGGTCTTGAACCTTGCCAACAAAAACTGGTCAGTTCTCTGATCCCCTGGCAGGTTAGTCTGTCTGACTTTCCCCTCTTCTGCCCACAGCACTCTCAAAGGCATTTTGAAAGGCTGCAGTTGTGGGGGTTTTTTTATGTCAACATGGAACAAAATCATTCAAACTTTGAAAATCTTCTGCTAAGTGGAACTGCTGTTTTCCAGCCAGGCCTATAATGGAAAGTTATGCACCTATGACAAAAAGAGAGAAAAATGTGAGCCTATCCAGGCTTCAAAATGTGAAGTGCTGCTATTACACTGTAGACACAAGATGAATCATGTACCAGTTTCATGAAGTATGTGCACACAGGAGCCTTTGGCAGGTTCACAGCAGTTAGATCTATCTCCTGTAGTTAGTCGTGATGACAAATGGACTTCATCCTCCTGGCTGTTAAAGAAGCAGGCGAACAGTTAACTTTTTTTGGTAGCTCACACACTCGCTGCTCTCTGCCTTTCAGTGTTGCTCTCTTTCTTTCCTCTCTGTTCCTATTCTCACCCAAATGCTTTAATCCAGGACTGGGCTCTCTGATAGAATGAGACAATGCAAGGTCTGTCTTTACAGGAAAAAAATTCTAGGTTTCCAAGCTTAGCCAAGTTTAAAGACTTCTGTTAGGAAAATGGATGCTGCTTCTTCAGTTGGTGGGAGGGAGCTTTTATGAACACTGTGTGGATGCTGGCACTCATGCCATAAGTACACTTGGAAAAAAGCAAACCCTACAGTTTTCACTTTCGCCTAGGCCCAAGCCATGTTTACTGTATTTACAAAGACATGCCCTAAGTTGCATTTTAGTTTCCTTACATTGACTGGTATTACATGGGCTGTTCCTTGTACATAGATGCACATTTACATCTTGATGTAACCTCACATTTTCTTTATATGTGTATGCAGGAAACTATCCATAAATTTGAAGCCTAAGGCCATGAGGTAATAGAAAACGTTCCTTATACAAAAGAAAAGATGTCTTCCTCTTAGTCTTTCCTGTCTTCTTAGTCTCTTTCTTTCTGAGTAGGTGGTTGAAGACCAGCGCAACTCAGGAGAACTCTTTCCAACTGCACTGCCAGTGGAAAGCTTTTTTCTTCTGCCTCCCCAGCAGCTTAGGTTCCCACAGACTTCCCTGAGATGCAGTTCTGCACTTCAATAGCACTGGCTTTTTTAGCAGATCCTGCCCACTATCCAAGATAAATGCTTTGGAGAAATGATTCCTTAGAGATTATCAAAGCTAAAATGAATTCCAGCAGTTGTAATAGATCTACTTGAATCCTGCTAGAATCTAGATAAATTAAAACCGTTTTACAAAGGTTCAAAAAAATGACAGCCAGGTCCTAAAACTAAAACCTGAACAGTGTGATTTGCCTCTCAGGAAAAACTCTGCTATGATTAGATGCTGGCTGTAAGAAGTAGCCACTCAGTCTGGTCAAGAAAAGTCAAATCTTTTTTTCAAACAGGATGAGAAAGCTAACTTATTTTTTAATGTCACTACAAGAAACACACCACAGTAAGTACAATATTCTTGAAGTAGCAATAGAAGTAATGTCATTTTTCCTTATTACCAGCTCCTGAATTCCAGGGGGAAAAAAATCTCCTTTCCATAAGTTATCTTCCCTCCAGTACAGCTGTAGCCACTACTGCATATTTTAAAAAAAGAAAAAAAAAAAAAAAAAAAGACAGGAGATAATGGATATTTATCTCAGAAGTTAGCACTGTGCTATCTCTTCAGCTCAGCAATGGTCAGTCGCTCTGATATCTCTGTAAAAGGTCACACTCCTTTTAAGTCAGTACCCTGCTGCTGATACCAAGAATTGCACCTACTCCGACGGTAGAATAGACAAAACAAAGTGAAGCATTTCATGAAAGTTCCCCCTCTTACAGAGGATTCATATTCATATTCTTCAAAACTCTCTCTGTCCTAACTTGACTTTCCTTTCCTCTCCCTTCTCCTATTCCCGGGCTCTCCTGCCTGCCTGAATCCCCATGCAGGCCTGTGTAGCACATACTTCTCCGTGAAGGCACTAATACTGTTTGTCAGACAAGGCTTCACAGTTTTACTGGTTCAGAGTCCCTTCCAATCAAATAAGTAACTCTTGTTAAATCTTTTGGTATTTTATATCAATACCAACACCTCTTTTCTCTTTGAACACCACAAATATGAAGTTTGGATGTTCTTCATTCTTTAGGTGAGCACAATCTTATGACGGTGTTAGAAGGTTGGGTTTGCTTTCAGTTTTTTATTGATTAGCTGATTGTGTGCAGGCTTTCATTAGCAACAATTTAACAGGATTCTGAAAGACTTAAAAATAATGTCTTTTAACATTCAGGAAAAAACATGTAGATCTTTAGAAAGGGTTGCAGTCTAAAGTTCTCTACTTTTCCATTTGTGATATTCCTTATGTAACTATCTTTTTACATGAAGCTAGCCAGATCAGTATAAAAACATATTTTTTGCACTTCTGACAGTCATTTTAATCTTGAAACTTTGATAGAGGTAATTTGAGGAGGAAAGTTGTGCAGCTGCTGAGGATAAAAATAAAAGGTTTTTGTTTTGCAGGGTTGATCTTGAAACAATAGCTGGCTAAAGATGTTCAGCAGCTTGGAGGTTTAGGAAAATTAAAGAAATGGATTAGCCTGAGGCAAAAGAAGTCAGAGATGTATGATAAATTTCATACATAACAAGGCTTGCCAATTAACATCTGTAAATATATGCATTTACATTGTCAGCTTCTTGAAGCAGTGTTTAGGCTTTCAAACATCTCCGTAAATTGCTGAGTAACTATGTCATATGTATGGCAATGTCATCATCAAGTTAAATAGATTCTTCGTGTTGAGAGTTGGCATATTCCTTTTTTAGGACACTGAATGCAGTTTTTGCTGGGCATGACTAATGTGCAATAACAAGAATACAAAAGACAGACTGAGATGGAAACTTTCTGTACTAGTAACAGGTTCCTTGGAAACTGGTACTAGAGGCACAATTTTCCCTAAACTTATTTGTAAGTGCTTTTTGAAAATTAGAAAACAACAAGAGTAGATGTGTTGAAAGGGATTAATGCATGCCAAAGTTGCACTTTGAGAAAAGCTTTAAAAAAAAAAGTGTTATATCTGGACTGGATCTAGAAACAGCCATGGTGGCTGTTTCTAGATCCTGTAAGGGTGAAGAATGAATAGCAACAAAGATGTTATTGAGGGCAGGACAAACATTTAAATGGCACGGCATTTGTTATGTATCTGGTAGCTGCTGTAGGACTTCAGAACTGTAAATACGAGATGAAGGAAAGTCAGTGGGTAGCCAGGTGAAACATGAAGAAGTCCAGAGGAATTAACTGCCTTTGCTCAACCTGTGCCTTCAGCAATTCCCCCAGATCCAGGACTTCAAGCCAGAGTGGTGCCAAGGCAGAAGCATGTCTCTGCACCAGGACCGGATGGGTCCTGTTGGACTTGTAGTGTCACAAGAGGCACTGCCAAGGTGGCCACACACCCTGCCCTCCAGAGTGGCTGGCAATGGTGTTCAGAGGATGGGAAGTGTCAGTCTCTGGGAGGGATAAAAAGTTCCTACCCCATTAGTCATGCCCTACCCCATCTCCCACTGAGAATAGTTTGAAATAGAAAGATGGAAGCAAATATTAAAATTTGGGTCTGAATCTGTTTGTGAGCAGGTGGCAAAGAAGAAAGTGCAGAAACCTGTGGAATCAAATCAACCGAAACATCTACATTTGGGGGCTTTTTTTTAAGCCAATAGGCCATATAGCACCCAAATTCTGACTCTTTCTTTGATCAGAAAATGAGGTAACATCATCTCAGAGTTAAAGCTATACAGGAAGTTTGCGTAGAGTTAATTAACACGAAGTATGAATTTGAAACAAGTGTCTGGAAAAAATAGAAGCAAGAAGCATAGGTGTGCCCCTGGAGCTATCTGTGTTCAGTTTTGGAGCAGAGATTGACACAGGTGTTTTAAAAAAAGAGGAGGGAATTGAGAAGGGTTGAATGAATAATCAGCCAGGTAACGGGATGCCAAATGTGGCTGGTGTTTTATCATGCTGCATGCAGAAAGCCTTTATTTTTAATGCGTGGTGTAAAACAGTAAGAAACCCCAACACTTCATTTCAAAACAAAAAACCTCACGAACCCAGCCAAACCCCAAGCCTTTACTCAGGAAATATGCTCGTTGAAGTCAGCGGGAGTTAGCGGTAAGCAAAGACCTTAGGATTTGGCCCAGTGACAATAACTTTGTTGTAGAGCTGAGCACTTACATGTTTTCATTGTGAAGCAATTTTAATAGCCTAAGTTTTGAACCCCAGAAGTAGGAGTGGAAACACTGACAGAATATTATCTATAATGACTCCCCGTAGATCTCAGTCTTCCTTTTTGTTTTAAAACAGTACAAATGTGATTATACGGTATGTGGGATCTGGTGCTGATGTTAATTTGCCTTGGGTTAGTATCAACCACCCTGCCAGATGTATTTCCATATTTGCTTCAAGAGACATACTACCATTTAAAGTAGTATAAACCATCTCTGTTAAGAAAAAAACAGAACTAAACTAAAGAAAAATAAGAAAAGGAAAAAAAAAGGAAAAACAAATGGGTAAAATAAACTATAGGATGCTATTACTATAGGTGGACCAGCACTTTTTAGCAGAACACTGCTTGGGTTTTTTTAAGGTCCAATGGGGTCATATTAAGCTTCAATTTTTCATAAAATCAGTAGTGGAAAATAATGATGCACACTTCATAGATGGGCAGACACGAGATACAATCAAGGATGATTAATCTTAGATTCACAATCACATTCACTGCAGATTATTCATGAGAAGGAAAAGAAGCAAAACTCTGGCCTTATTATTATTATTATTCTTGAAGAGTCTCAGCAGGTAGATACCAGTGCAGCTTCCTTTACCTCAGCAGGGCTGCCTGGATTTACATTGCTCTGAAATCCAGCCTTTTAATCTCCAAATTTCATTGTGCCACTTCCACTGCAGCAATAGTAAATGACTAAATCGGGAGTTACCAAAGGGAAATCACTCTTCCATTTAGAAGTTGAAATGGAAAAGAGATATCCAAGCAGGGCAGCGAAATGTGGGATTCTCATAAGGGACTTCAGAGATAACAGCCCAAATTCCTTCTATGTCAAGAAGTGAGAGATAACCACATTGTGCCTCATCCTAATGGGGAGAAAGTATGGAGATGACCGGCTGCTTAGCAACCAGATGCCTGAGGTGAAACCCAAAGTACAAAACAAGATGTTGTAAACATGTACCTGTCTTGAAACTGAGAGTACAGGGAAACTAAAAAAAAAAACCCAAAACCCAAACAGAAGGACTATTCCTATCCACCTCATGTTTTCTTCATGAGCTTTCCTGTTGCTTTCAAGAGAAAAGCAGGGAGACAATTCAGTTGCCAGACCATGAAAGAGACGGGAGTAACATGGAAGTTTACAGCTGGTTATTCCACCAGATACCTTTCATAACCTGAATTATAAAAGACCTCCTATAGTTGGTGCCACCCAGGCTGGAACAGGTGTTTAGCAGCAGGGAGAAGATAATCCTGGATATAAATATGGGATCTGTAGTCTTTCCCTCTGCATCTGAGAGGAGCAGCTCTTCTTTTGCTAGATAAGACAGGAAAGGAGATCAAAGGGGGAAAAACATTTTCCCACCCTGATTTAAAATAAGCAACAGGGTTTGGTAATAGCTGAAGTGTTGCTTAGCTTGATTTGTAGCATGTTTTGATTGATGCACATGTTCACAAAAGAAGGAGGAACCAACAATCCTTGAGTTCAACACTATGAACACAGCAGATCTTACTTTCGGACAGTTAATCTCATCTTCAGGAATTGGATGATAAACTTTGGAAAGCTACAGTAAGGCTTCGCTGAAAGAATTTGTGAGTTGTTAACTTGAAGCACCATGAATTTGAGAAATACTCGCTACTTCTCTGCTAGAACCAGGCTGAACAAAAGTCACGGTAGAGTGACATTGCAAGCATATTCCCCAAACTTAATTTGAATCAAACCTGTTAGGAGGCTTGAAGAAATGCTAATAAAGAATAGAACTCTGAGGAAGAAAAATGTATTATGCTGAATTTAAATGATATATAAAAAAATTGAGCACAAGGGAGAGTTCACACTTTTTTTTTGCTTTCTAGATTATTCTTTTTTAATATAGATTGATCAAAAGAAAACAAGGGAGTACTCCAAAATAGGGCTGTTTCAAAACACAACAGCAAACATGCTGTTAAATATAAAATTTCAGAGTTTTGGATAAATAAACAAATTGATTAAATATGTTGGAGGAGGTGGATTTTACTTAGGTTTTGATAAAAAAAGCTTTAACATTTTGTGGATTTGACATGCACACAAGTATCATTACGTTTATTTTGCACATGTTTCCTCCTTTTTGCAAGCTGTTTTAAATTGTTTAAATGACTATGAGTCTTTTGAAGTTAATATGAAAATATATTTGGCAGGGAAGGTAATATGAGATCAGAATAAGTAACAATTGCAGAATGTCTAAACCAGCTTACTCTTTTTGTGTCTTTAGACTAAGTAGACAGTTCTGAATGTAATAGAGACCAAAAAAAATAAAAGATTTCCCTGAGATCTGATGGCAATTTTTATGGTTAATAGGTTGTTTTTCCTCAAATCTATCATTCCTTGGACCACGTTACTTTGTCTTGTCACATCTTACACTGAATTTTGAAAATATATAAAGGAATTTGAAGCACAAGGGGGACTTTTTCATATTTTCAGGCCTTAAAACTTCCAGCGCGTTATTTCATTTATGTCTCATATTTGTTAATGCTGGTTCCTTGCAGCACTATAAGAAGATGTACCTAAAAACTGTAGGGTAGTTTCAAACCAACTACAGGAGCAACTGTTGAAACAAAGATTAATTTTTCAGCTTGGTTTAAGCTAAACCAGGGACTCATGGGGAATGAACAGGTCTGCCAAGCAAACTCTCTGTTTGGCTGCACGTGCAGACCGTACCTCTTGATAATTTAGAGGTCTGCCAATTAGAGATGCAGATACACAACTGCCAAGGATGTAGTACATCAGGAGAGGGCTGAGAATGTGTGATTCACAGTGGCAGTTGTGGGAACGGTGACAAGCGAGCATCCCATCAGATTTCATGCTTTCAAACCCCGAGGCTCTTCCAGGGCTTTTTGCTGTTACGCCCTGGCATGCCAATCAGAGCGTTTCGTTGCAGTTAGGACTCTGCGCGTGAAACAAAAATCACAGACAGCCAGCCCTGCCTGGGAAGGCTTATACCCTAAATAGGTTTGAGAATCAGTGAGTGGGTTTCAGAAACAGAATAGGGCAGGGAGGAAAGTCTGAGCGTGACAATCAGAGCAGCAAGAGCCAACTGGAGTAGTTGGAGGTACTCAGTAAATAACTAACGTTGTTATTGTTAGGTGTTATGGAAAATGCCTCCCCTTTGACTAGTCCAGTATGGTATTCAAGCAGACAGTTTGATTTTTTTAATATATATTTTTTTTACAACAGTAACAAACATATTTGTTCTAATGCCAGCCATGCAATTTGTTCAGGGAAAATACACAAATATAATACGTAGCAGATTCTGCAACAATGAACACTCCCTCTTTGTCTGTAGTGGTTAAAAGGATACAGCTTCCAATGCTGCTGGCTAGGACAGGCACAAATACGTGATAGGTCCAGATTCTCAGACTTTATAAATCAGCTACAACTGAAGGCAGTTTAGCTAATTCAGTTTGTGCTAGTAGATTATTTGTACTATTTATTATTTAGAATAAGAAGGTAGAAAAGGAATCAGCTGTGCTCTAATTTTATTGCAGATGCTTTACCAATAAACAATACCAACCCATGTTAAGTGTCTGAAATAACCTTTTATCTTGTTTAAGATAAAAGTAATTCTCTCATCAGCAGGCAAACATACATATTATTTAGAAATTGCATACTGGCTTTGGGCATGTCATAATCTTATTTTTGCTCATTAAAATTCCAAGGCAGTGCATTTTCAGATCAAATCCAGAAAAAAATCTACCCTTTTCTGGGCTAAAAAAATCACTTACTTTTCTGTCCCTCAATTTAAAGAAGAATATCATTAGCCTTCACACTCACAGTAAGTAAGCACTTCTGTTTGAGCTGGTTCCCTGTTTGCTCTTAATCAGGATAGCTAGCCGAAGCCCAGCAATGCTGCCAGCCTGGTTTACACCCCGGTAACATCCAGCCCTTCAACAAATCTAGTTAACGTCTGAAGAATGTTTTGAGGGCTGCCAATACAAATTGAATGCTCCTTGACCCAGAAAATGGGCTGTGCTCACTAAAATAGATGCCATTCATCAAGATTTTTATTTACCTTATTTGAAAAGCTTTTGGTAATATCCCATGTACCTGACATGCTCTTTAGTGAATCTACACGACCTCATCTGTGCCCTATGCATTTAAGTCCTTTTATAACAATGTGAGTCAAATAATTTGGAAACTTGCTCTGAGAATCTGAAAGGAAGAAGAAAGGATTCCTAACAGAAGGTGGATGTTTATTTTGCAGCAGGGTGAAATCTGCTGACAGAGCATTTTTGATCTGCATAGCCAAACAAAATAACTACACTTTATAAAAATTGCAGGAATCAAACTGGCTTGATGGCTCATTCCATCACTGTTAATACCCTGTATTACTTGTAATCCATCTAATGATATTGTTAACACTGGTGTAAAGAAAGGGAGAAGGGCAAGCAATATCATCTTCTTTCTTTTTTTTTTGTTTTTCTGCTAGCACAGTAGCAATACAGCCAGCAGCTGATGTCTGAAAATGAGGCTTAGTTATAAGGTTTGTCAGAAAGGTACAGTTGATAAGCCTGGTTCATTTGTTCATTTCTCCTGGTAGATAGTTAAGTGTGGAAATGTAGAAAAATAATCTCCCTGTTGGCCCCATGCTGTACAGGAGCCTCTGCTGCTGGCAGGATGTTTAGCAGGGGCTGAGGAGGGAGCAGCAAGACCAAGCATGCTGGAAATTAGGCTGATGTGGGCAGACTCCATGAGGGTTGCTCTGAATGCCAAAGACGATGGCCCAAGAAAAAAGAACATAACATAACACAACATAAATTAGCTACACCAGGGCAGGTTCAGATTAGATGTTAGAAAAAAATTTTTCACTGAAAGAGTTGTCAGGGCCTGGAACAGGCTGCCCAGGGAGGGGGTTGAGTCACCATCCCTGGATGTGTTTAAAAAAAGGGGTAGATGAGGTACTCAGGAATATGGTTTAGCATAGGACAGGAGTGGTTGTACTTGATGATCTTAAAGGTCTTTTCCAACTTTGTGATTCTGTGATAACATAACATAATATATAATTGGTGTGATTGATGTGATATGATACAGTTGATATAAGTCCTCCTAGTAACTATCATTCACACTGAGATCACTAAGGAGGGAGCTTCAGGAAGGGGAATGAAGCATTTGTGTGTAAGCTGCACGTCAAATACTGTGTTCAGTTTTGGGCCCCTCACTACAAGAAAGTCATTGCCCTGGAGCATGTCCAGAGAAGGGCAACGAGGCCAGTGAACAGTCTGGAACACAAGTTTTATGAGGAGCGGCTGAGGGAACTGGGACTGTTGCTGTCTCCAATTACCTCAAAGGAGGTTGTAGTGAGATGGGGATCAGTCTTTTCTCACAGATAAGCAGCAATAGGACAAGAAGGTTGCAAGTTGTGCCAGGGGAGGTTCAGGTTAGAAATCAGGAGAAATTTCTTCTCAGGAAGAGTGGTTAGGCATTGGAACAGGTGGTGGTGGAGTCACCATTCCTTGGGGTGTTTAAGAAAAGGTTGGATAAGGTACTTAGGGACATGGTTCAGTAAGTATAGGTGTTAAGGGGATGGTTGGACTAGATGATCTTGGAAGTCTTTTCCAACCTTAATGATTCTATGCGGAGGGAATGAGGGTTTCCCTGAGCATTGAATGGTGAGAAGGTTTGATGAAGAAGTAGTGCTAGAGAAATGTGATGGCATATCTTCGCATTTTAGTTTTGTTTGGGAGCCCAGTTTCAAAGCAAATCTCCCAGTTGTTGCTGCTTGCCCCTCCTTGGTCCTTGTTGTGGTGCATAGAGCCCAGGTTACATCACTTGGGCATTTGTTTCTGCTCTGTGTGTGCACCAAATGCATGCCAGGACTAACAGGCTGGTCTGGTTCAGAGTACCCCATGCCCTGAAATTCATACTGTGTGCATGCTGGGTCTTCAACAGCCCCTGCTTCAGTCTCCAGAACCCCTCCTACTGAACCATGCTGACTGCTAATGTAGACAAGCTGAAGAGGCAAGGGAAGAAGGGTTTCTAGACATAAGGGAGCAGTTAGGATATAAATTACTCTTTGCAGGGTGGATGATGATATTTTGTAATTGCAAAGCTAGGGATTATGAAACAGCTCAAGTCCCTGTTATCTTTCCATGGAAGTTCGTTCACCAAAATTGTAGAAAAGATTTGTGTGCTTCCAGTGCACAGGTCAAATGAAGTCTTAGTGAGGGCAGGTGCAATTCCTGTTCACATCAAATGCACTGGCACCTAGTTAACACTAGGAATGTATTGCAAGAGCTGTCCTTTTTCTGCCTCCTGTTTTCTGGTTATAGCAGCTAAAAAGTTGTAGTATAGGGGAATTAGGAACAGAGGAGGTACAGATAAGCTGTGGTTCATCAGAGCTTTCTGATCCCTTGAAGCCTGAATGTTCAGTAACTCAGAGGAAGATGGAGATTGTGCTGGGAGATAGGGAAGAAAAAAAGGTTAATCAAGCTCTGAGGTTGAGCTATTGCACTTATCTCTACCTTGCCTGCGGAGTTAGTATGTGCAGTCACTGAGAGCCTGTGTGACTGATAAAATGCTTTTAACAAGAGACAAACTTTTTCCCCAAACTGTTTTTAGACTGCAAGAACATGCTGGATTTGATATCAAGGGTTTATGTTTCTGAACTGTCAATGTTGTGAAGTCTCATGATGTTATCACAAGTCTGGAAATGCTCTTGTGCTTGTGGGAATTTTATTTAAATGAAAGCTAATTTGTATCCCTCCATTCAGAGAAGAAAATGTGAAAGGCTTAAGAGATTTATCTCAAATATGTTTCTTAAAGCCTTTTTGTCCTTTGTTTAGGAGTTCTTTTTCGATCCCAATACATGATTTTTCACTGAAGTGTTGAAGTAGTGAGGATAGAACAACCCCAGATGCAGGTTTTTCCAAAGTTTTATAGCATTTCTTCCTAAGATTTAACTCTGGACTCATTAACTCTGCAGAAGGAAATTACAAACAGCAAACTGTGTGTGTTTCACCCTCTGTTGAAAGAACTGATTCTTGCCTCAGCTGAATGCTACAGCAGCTTTATTAGGAGTCAGTGGCATCACAAGCGCATTAAATCAGGCATATATTACAAGCCTGTATTTAATGCATTTGAAATCTTCCAATAACAGCACAGGGCTGGGCCATAGCAAACTACAAAATGAGGAGCGGGTGATAATTTATTTAAGTAAGGGAGGTGATGCACACTTGACTGCAGTGCGAAAATCACTTAAGCTTTTATGATTTTACGATTTATACTATCTGTACAACAACCCTTGCCCTTGCTTGGGCCAGCTTTTCCTGAGTAAACAATCACATACCAGTACCCTATTTCAAATTCTCTCATGAGCCTAATATGAGAAAGGAAAGTTGGATCAAATTTTAAAGCCTGATGCCAATCTTCTAGTGCCCTGTATACTCTCTCTGAAAACACTCTGATCTCAGAAGTACTTCTTAACAGTACTGAGCAAAGTGTACAAGTAGCTGTGCAAAACACTGAACATCGCCTGTGCTCTGCGTTTTTGCACTGTCACTTCTGTACACATATAACCTAGTTGGGATGTAATAGCCGCAGACTTTCACTGGTGTTTTGCATTTGCAATGCAAGCAAAACACCTAGGCTTCTTCCAGCCTGAATGCAAATGGGCATGGAATCTTCATTTGGGAAACAAGGATGTCCACCTTGTCCAAAAGTTATTTAACCACATTAACGCAGGACAGTGCTCAGGGAACCTGAGAGAGGACTATCAGTTTGTGCAGAGATGCCCGCCAAATCTGTGACTGCATCTTGGTCAACTCCTCCTTGAATATGTGCCCTGCTCTCATCATTTTGGTTGGAAATGCACAGGTTACTCACATTTGCATCCTTATTTTAGGTTTGGGCAGAATGCTGGACAGCCCTTCTTTGGAAAACTGCTGAATTTTCTGCCTGGGGGGAAGAAAGGCTGTTGTTACATCCCTTGACTAGTAAATGACTGCATGGGAGATCGGGATGAGGATAATAAGTACAGAGAACCTTAAAATATACTGTGTACATTGTTCAAACTAGCAGGACAGTTGTTTCGTGATAAAACAAATACGGTGTTGCACAGCTTAGTCTTCTTTCTGTGGCAGAAGCAGTGTTTTGAAATTTAATTAACTTCAGTTGGCACTGTAGAAATGGATGGCAAATCAATAATGAATGCCATTTCAGTCACCTTGTGGTGTTGTAATTCTCTGTGTTTTGCTACACTAATTAGGTCTGACTTCAGTGAGAAGCATTTCAGGAGCAAGGGGGTGAATTATTGCCGACTTCCTGCCTGTCACTGGGGAGATGAAGTAATTTCAGTACTGAGTAACCTCAGTGATTTCAGCAGCCAGAGACTGAACATTCAAGCAGAAAAGGAAGATCTCGCATTTTGTGGGTGCAGTTGTACATGCTAGTCCATGACTTAGGCTTCAGCTGAAAGGGCTTCAGCTGAAAGAACTTCAGAAACAAGACTGCTCTTAACTCATAGTTGGCATTTAATGACTTAATTGCTCTTATTTACTCATTTCCCCATAGACTGAGAGGTTTTTTGGCAAACAGGTAACTATTTCTTTCCTTTGAATCTAGGCTCATCCCACCAACCCAGGCAGAGTCATGGGTGAGAGTGGTTTACATGGGATGGGTCCCTGGCTCTGATTCCTCTGTAACTCCAAACTCCCTGTGGAGAAACAGTTCAGGGAGCAGAAGGCGGTTTGCTTCTATGTAGCAAACCCAAACACTGTTACCTGGAAGCAATGGCAGGTCTTCGCCTGCTTATCGGACTTGGGGAGTTTATTGTGAAATGTGGGGAAGAGACCTGGAGTGCCTCCTTTCTCCAAAACCCATCTGATCATGTCTGAAGGTGGAAGAGAGGCTTGCCCCCAGGATGCCTTGGGGCTCCTCTCCAACAGTTTTCTCTGCATCATAAAGAAAATGTCTGGATTGGGAATATGAACTAAGGAGACCAAGTGCTCTGAGGCCACTAAGTCAGTGTGACAGGCCAGTGCCATGCTTTTTTGGGAAAGTATGTGAACTCCTTCCCTTTATATTCATGTGAATTATGATTCCCAATGATCATTCCTTCTAACATAAACAGTTTGTAATATAAACCATTCCTGCTGGTTACCACAGACAGCCTGAGGGGCATGGAAAATTTCAGTTGTTACATCACATTCACCCAGAGAATTGCATCAGTGATGGAAATGTTTTTTGCAGTGGTTGGGATAATGCTGAGTGAGAGGTGACATGGAGGTATTGCATTTCAGAGACAGCAAACATCAAGTGGACGCAGAACTGGCTTTCCTTTTAAGCCAGGCTCTACCTGTGGGCTGCTGGAGCTGACAGATCTGCAGAATTATGTAGCTGATACCCTGATAGCTTCTGTACCTCGTCTAGTGCCTTTCCCAGCCTTATAAAACATTTCAGAGTGGGGAAGGATGAGAGGAGGTCTGATGAGGTACAAGGCAGTTTACAGGTAAGGAGTTTGAGCTAATAAATAAGTTAATAATGCCTTGTTGTGGTGCTTAATAGTCTGAGAATCAATTCAGAATACAATATGCAAGAATGTATGTGAACGTGTGTTAATTAGTATTAATGCATTAATTATCAATTAGCTAGTTAATTATACCGATACTGCCTCTTAGGCTTCTTTCCTTTAAAAACCAAAAGAAAACAAAACTTTCTCAGTCAAAATTGCATATAATCACTTCTTCTACCAACTTCAAGAAATATTTTACTGAATTCACTCCTTGTGCTGCCAGTTAACAGCTGCTCCTGAAATGGCTTTACAGGCTGCTTGAGGACCACACAAGGATGAATAATACTCTTAAGTTCTCTCATGTTTGAATACAAAGGATATATTCTCCAATTAATATTTTCTGCAGTACCTCTTTGCTGTCATACCGGAAAGAAAAGACCAATAGAAGTGTTTATTAGGGCTACCAAGTTTATTTTCTATTGGAAAGCATATATAGAGTAGTTTTTATTATGATTGGGTGGGATCTGTTTTCATTGCTCTAGAATTACTGGTTAAATTCTAAATTCTAAAGTGAGTTTTATTGTTCAGGTGGTTCAAGGTCTGCCAGTGGCTCCCAGGTTCACTTGTCAACAGCACACCCCAAAACCAGGAGCCTTACCTTGCTGTTGAAGAAGACAAGACAGTAACTGTAACTGGCTTATTTGTTGCAGCTGCAGAAACTGAAACGATCACTCTCCTTCAAGACCAAAAGCTTGCGGAGTAAAAGCGCAGACAATTTCTTCCAGAGGACTAATAGCGATGTGAAACTGCAAGTAGACTTGATGCCTGAGGTGAGCACAAGCACTGGGCAGCTCCCCAGCTCAGAGAGCCAGGCGTCCTCCCCCACCAGAGCCCAGCAGCTGCCAGAAAACAACAAGGCTCACATCTTCCAGGAGCACATCTTCAAAAAACCCACCTTCTGCGATGTCTGCAACCACATGATTGTTGGTAAGAAATTGTGGTTTGTTTTGGTTTTTTTTTTAAATCCGTGTGGGTGTTCATACTAGAATTTGCAGGTTAACCTTTCCATAACTTATGTGAGCCCAAATGTCTGCTTGAGAATATTCATGCAGAAAGGATCTGGACTTATGTCACATATGCAGCAGGCTGATACAGGTTCTAAACTTGCTGGCAGATCTCTTGCCTTGTAGACATGTACTGTTACCGCAAATTACAGGTGACGTTTGAGCTGGAGATGAATTCCCCTCTCATTCAGGTTGTACCGAGCACTAAACACAATCTAGAAGCAGCAGAAGTGCACCTTGCAGATCTGTGTCTGCTACAGCAATTCTACCTCTCTCGCTCGTTGTGACTGTCCCCATGCACTGATAGTGCCCCCAGTTCCCTTTCACAGTGGTGATCATGCCCACCTCCTCCACTTACCTCACATCTCTCCTAAACAATGACCAGGCAAGCAGTAGCACCTGGCAGGTGCTAGGCTCTGAGCTTGCTTGTGTGCACATGTTGGCTGTCGAGGGCACACATTTTGGAAGACCACATTGGTAGAACAAATAGAAGCTGAGTTCACGCTGCAGACTTTCTTGGGATTCTTGCTACCTGATCCCTGCTACACACAAAACCTCGCACAAACTTTGTACCTTTGAAAGATTGCTCTGTCTTCTCCCTGATACTGTCCGTGGGTATGTAAGTTATTGCCAGGGTCTGACTGACAGACCAACATAGAGGATAGAGATAATAATTTATTGTTCTCTTCAGTGTGCAGAGAATGTTTCCATAGTGATCTTTGCCTGTAAGGTAATTTTCAGTGCAGTATGAAGTCCTGAAGAGCCTTCGCGCTGCAGATTATCTATGGGGCTGTGCAAGGAGAGGGCAGGAACAAAGTAGTGGCAGGTGGCTGGAGGTGCAGAGTATGCATGGTCACCATTGTGGGAACCTGCAGGAAACGGTATGCTGGTCCTAGAAATTCACATCACGGGCTAGCTTTTTGTGCATGTGATTTGGTCTTCTTGCTACTTGTCATCAAGGTGTCCCAGTGGAGCAAAGCAGGGAATAAATTCAGCAACAGTGTATTGGCATGTGAGTGACGTGACTTCTAAGCTTTTAAGCAGAACAAGGAGGAAAACGCTGTTTTAGCTTCATGTAGTAGTAGTCTTTGAGTACAAACTATTGTCTGTAATTTGCCTAGCTTACTGTAAGAAACTCACGGCTCTTGGCATGGAAGTCACTGCCTTTCAGGTAACAGTACAGTAATTTCTTACCAGATGCTGATAGGATTGTTCAACCTTTTCCAGAAAACGGTACTTCCTTTTCTACATAAAGGTTCTGTGTCATTCCCCCACATCCCCCCGCCTCCACCCTGTGTGGGGAACTCATGTTCTTTGGTAATGGCAGCTGTCTGCACAATGTCAAATCTGATGCAAGACAATACTTCTTCCATGAATTAAAGAATTAAACATGACACTTGATTTCATCTTCTCTGCACCACAGCTCTACTGAATCCAGGGCAACAGTGGAGTTTTAATGCTGGACTTTTTGGTGTTATTTTTTAGTCTTTTAAGGTTTTTTTCTGCCTTAAGTGGTAGAACAAGTCAAGAGGAGGAAGAGTGAAGCATGAATACTGGGGAAGTTCATAGTTCAGAGGTTAAAAGGAAGTCTGGAAGACAAGTAGTTAATTGAAATAGCATTATGTGTGGAAACAGGCCCAGAACTTGTAATGTGGATGGACATTCTATCAAAGTGTAGGTTCACAAATACATACTGCAAATGTAAGTTCTCCGCATTTCTGGCTGCTTCTCATGAAGTTGTAGGGAGATTAGGATCATCACAAATCTGCACAACTCAGCAATAATGTTTCAAAACACTGCTGCTAAAGACGGATTATTACTGGCAGCAAACTTTGCAGGGAGTAACTGTAGTTCATAAACACCCGTGCCCTTCTCCTTTGCTGGGCAATCTGTGTCACGCCTGGGATAGGAAAGTCCTGAAGTATTAGCTACAAACTTCAAAACATCACCCTGCCTTCTGAACTTGTTCTGTTTTTCTCTACCCTCATAGGGCTTCCCTTTTCTATTCTGTATCTTAGCTGCTTCGTTAGAGAAAGAAGCCTTTCATAATTGCTGAAGAAGCTAATGCGACCTATTTTTTCTGGCAGCAGGCTGAGTCGGGTGAATTGCTCTGACCTCCTCCAGCTCATCTTTGCTTGGAGGTATGGCAGAAAAGATGTTAAGAGTTTTACCTTATAATGCCTTAGAGTCTCAATGCCCTGATTCTCATAGGCAGATGTCTACTCTCTTCCTGTAATCCTCTCTCTTTGATCCTTACTGCAGTCATGCCTGGTTTCACTGTATTCTATTCTAAGCAGCATGGGAGTTCTGGATGTTACCCTTTGCAGCTCAATTAAGCCATGGAAGTTGTGCAGCTGTTGGTTGTGGGGATGGTGAAGCAAAACAGGCAGCTTTTCAGGAAATCATGTCAATACTGCTCGCAAAGGCAAAGTGAAAAAACTTCACTTCTGTGCAGGGACTCTGAATTTGCACTTGCAACATGAGGCCTAGTTGTTCTCTCTATTTGCATGTTTCAAGGACGGTGACATTTGAGAGTAATAACTCTATGGCTTTAAATTCCTTATTGATGAGAATAAAGGCAAAGACAAATACGTGTTTTGAAGACTGGGGGAAAGAGTCCAGGAAAATCGCGGCTTGACTTTAGATGGTTTCAATTTTGCCACCAAGAATGATTCCAGGTTCACCTTAAATGGCTTTCTGATCTATGAACTAAGCAGCTGTGTTTGGTACAGGGCGGCACGATGAGCTGTTCAGTACACACTTCAGTCTCAGTAGTATGGCAGCATCGGTCTGTAGCTCCCGAGTGAGCAGGACACTCAGAGCAGAGGCAGCAGACTCTTTGGGCTGCTCTTTTCATAGCAAAATTAAAGCAAAGGAACGTGAAACATTATCTTCCTACAGAAAATATGTTGCCTTTGGGATGCAGCACGTGTTTCTGTTTGTTCATTTGACAGAAGTACAGTCATAGGAAAAAGGGCAAATGCACGTAGCTCATTTCAGCATTCAGAGGAGGATGTTTACTAGCATCAGTATAATGCAAACTTACTAATTCAGATGCCTTTTGTACCTCCCAGAGTGCAATGCAACATACTGAAAAGAAACTCTGATTATTGGTTTGATTACAAAAACCAAGAACAGTATTACTGGTGTGCTTCATAGATCGCATTAAAGAAAGGAGTCAAAGTGTTCCTCTTAACAGTACTAGACCAGGGCTGAAGTTCTACCTCTGTAAACAGAAGGAAAATTGATATTGAAGCAGTAGTTTTCTGCCAAATGAAATACTGGACAAAATTTCAGATTCAAGGGAGCTCTGAAGAGCACATCGAGGATCCATTTTACATTAATGGGGTTTTTGTGCATCATCAAATACTCCGATACAATTGTCGGTTCTCCTACTGAAGTCAACAGTATTAAGTCATGTAATTTCAGAGCAAATCAGTACTATGCTAGAGCAGACTCTGTACTCCTTCCTGCTGCTCACTGTTCTGCTGTTGTGACCTCCAAGCCTTGGTTAGTTTAGAACTGAGGTTTCAGCTCCGTGGTGGGTTATATGTTTCCCTAAATATATCCACTCATGAATATCCTCTCACAGTATGACTCTTAGAAATCCCGGTCATTTGCTGTTTGTACTAGTAGTATTACTGTTCTTATATATAACCCCAGCAAGGGAGAACTTTGAAAATCGAAGTACCTTGTGGAATGTATCACTAGCTCGTTATTTAGAAGAGACTGTTTTGTTTATTTTCATCGCTGTGAGATAAGATCAGGTCAGAACACATCTGAGTTTGCTTCGTGTTGTCTACCGTTTTCTGTTTACCAAGAATGGGGTAAGCTTTGGCAATGCCCAGTAAGGGGAGGTAAAATTGCCTGGCTCATCTTCAGTCTGTGGTGTCTCATCAGTCATCTCTCTGACACTTTACTCTTGAAGAAAACATGATGTCAGTATTCTACTCTTGAAAAACATTGTGTATTTTTAAAAAAACTCCATCTGTAGACTTCTCACCATTTTATTCATTTGCAGTTCATTTCCTGTGCTGACTCACATGGAAAAAATTTTATTTTCCACACATTCCAAGCATATTACAGGCAATTAATGCATTCCCATCTAAGTCAAATATAAGTAGTGTAGCAAAAAAGTAAGCCACTTTGCTTTTAAAAATAGCTGCCTTTAAAATTTAAATTCTTTTAAAGAAATAGCTGCTCATTTCTGACAAGTCTGTTCTATGTTTCTTTGTGGTTCAAAAGTGTACTCAACAGTTTCATTTCATGCTTAGCCTTAACACTGATCCAGAATTTTGACCAACCGCCTGTTTTATTGACATACCTGTTAGGATATCTTTACTTGAAAAGAGATGCTGGAGTGCCACAAACTTTCAGAAAAAACAAAAAAAAATTGTGGTCTGCAATGTCAAATAGTAGTCAAAGCTCCATCTTCCTGGATCATGTCATTGCTGGCTTAGGTACCTGGGATATATGCATTTGGTCTCAGGGCAACTGCATTTCTGGTTTAGGTGCAGACTCTTCAGTCCTTTGCAGCTCTGGATGTAAATAACTCAGTACCTACCTTCTCAGGGAAATAACAAGTTCCAGTCAGAGAAACCTGTAGAAAACACACAAGTAAGCAAAAAAAGATAAAAACAAGAATAAACCCCTGTCATAGTTTATTTCCAGTCTACTAATCAACAGTGCTTAAGCAGTTAAATTGTGCTGTGCTTTTGGTGCTGACTCTTACCACCTCTTGTTCTGTTTTAGCCAGTCATTCTGGGGTATTGAACAGCCAACAAGATGCCACGAATAATTTGTTCTGGCCATGTTTTTAAAAGCAGCCCATATTTCTTTATTTCATTTTGTTGCTGTGGCTACTAGAATTTTCAATCACTTTTATCCCCAAAGCTGTTATGTAACATCCTCCATAAAGCTAGACTCAAAGTTTATAAATCGTCCCTGCTTTACAAATGCAGGAATGAAGGAAAGAAAGAGATCCCCCCGTTTTTGTTAGTCACTGTATCTGAGCCTCTTCTCCTAGACTATCAGCAATTGCAACTGGTAAGTAATGGAAAAACTCTGCAGTTTGAGGAAGTGTTTATATAACTGTAATTTATGTGGATGTTTATTAAATATAGCAAAATTTCACAGGAACTATGACACAGAGCTTTCTGCTTCCAGTCTGATCAGCTCCCTCATAAAGAATACTCTTGTCTTTTTTTTTTTTTTTTAAGCTTGCTGTCTTGCTCAATTAAGTGGGCATTCTGGTTTGATCCAAGCCTGCCTTTATTCAGCATTATCCAGGTAGTCAAGGATGCAATAAACACCCACAGATTGATTGCCACCACTGAGCAGCTAGACAAAGTAGAAGTACTCCTAGGAAACGTGACTGTAAGTGAAGCTGTGTGTTTCAAGGCTGTGGTTATTTGGAGGACTCCTCCAGAGCTCTTAAAAAAATTTTTTTAAAATTTAAAATATGCATTTTTATTTACTGAAAATGAAAACATTTTGGTTTTTAAGACACGTCTGAAAAAAAAGTATGCAAAATTATAATTTTAACATATCAATTAGCTTCAAAATGAATCTGGCTTCTCCTTTGATTTCTTTCTTGAGCTAATAGCTCTCCATAGATGAGACCTTCCTACTTTTGAGATGAGCCCCACATGAAAAGCTAGACAAAAGCCTTCTGAAAATATGAAGTACTACATTAATCATGCTGAAGAGTATACCGTTATCTGTTACTTATAATCTAGTTGGATATAGATAATGTTAGAGAATGTCATCTGGACTCTACAAAATTTTCAGAAAGCAGAATTTTGTATATTAAAATAGATAAAGTGGGGAACAGATAGAAAGAGGTGAAAACACATGTGGGAGGTGAAGTAGAGTTGCTCTCCATTCGTATGTCTCTTATTGTTAATAAGCATGGCAAAAAGGTATCTAATTCACACAGCCCCACATTTGTAGAGTAGCTACAGGGGGCTACATATTATCCTTGATTAACAATTAACAGTTTGCTTTGGTAATAAAGAGTTAAACATACTTTAAAGCAAATATTGAAAAGCAAATATTTAGTCTGTTTATCCTCTGGGAGGGCTTCCTCCTCTGAGATGAGGCAAGAATGTTCTCAGTAAATTGGATAATCAGGAACTGCTTAGAAAAGAGGGTGGAAATATATTTTAAATTCTAATTTGTCCTTGAACAGCACCAAACATGTTTCACATTTGTTACTAGATAATTTTCAAGCTTGTTGTAATTTGGGGGAAATTGCTATTAATATGAAACTGCACTTAATCGTCAGTGAAAAGGGAATTTACAGATGTTGACCAGCATTTGCTGCCTAATTAGATGGAAATTTTTATTGTTTTCCATCACATCTACCATCAGTTTTTTAATATGTTGTTAGCTGAGATGATTTTTGACCAGAAACTACATTGAAAAACACCACCCTACTCAGTAGTGGCCATTGCTCCTGAGATCAGCCCTAGCAAAGAACAAAATGGTAAGCTTAAAGACCTCGGGATGAAGCAGAATGCAGGGTTTCTATTTTTTATGTCCTGCTATGTACTTTTCCTGAGCTCATATGGGACACTGGGTGTTTTCAGATAAGGAAATTAAATACATCTTCTTTGGCACTGACCTTCTAGTAAAAACATTATTTTTCTACAGAGTCTTTGTCTACCTGAGTATCACTGTTATGTGGATAATTACATTGCCACATGGCTGACAAAAGCCACATCTAGAAGGGGAATTATTAGGAGCTTCACCTTACTAGGAGCTGCAGAAGCCATTAAATGAGGCAATTAGCAGAAATGCTTTTGTGAGAAATAGAGCATTGTCATGTAGAGTAAAATGCCTACCTACAGTTGCTTATTGATGACCTTGATATAGAATCATAGAATAGCATGGGTTGGAAGAGACCCCAAGGATCATAGAGTTCCAACATCCCTGCCACAGGCAGGGCCACCAACCTCCAGGCCTGGATGTACACAAGGTTGCCCAGGGCCCCATCCAACCTGGCCTTGAACACCTCCAGGGACGGGGCATCCACCACCTCTCTGGGCAGCCTGTTCCAGCACCTCACCACTCTCTCTGTATAAAACTTCCCCTTAATATCTAATCTAAACCTTCCTTCCTTTAGTTTTAATCCATTCCCCCTTGTCCTGCCATTGTCTACCCTTTGAAAAAGTTGATTCCCCTCCTGTTTTTATGCTCCCTTCAGGTACTGGAAGGCTGCAATGAGATCCCCCTGCAGCCTTCTCTTCTCCAGGCTGAACAAGCCCAGCTCCCTCAGCCTCTCCTCATAGGAGAAGTGCTCCAGCCCTCTAATCATCTTTGTGGCCCTCCTCTGAACCCTCTCCAACAGTTCCACATCTTTCTTGTATTGGGGGCCCCAGATCTGGACACAGTACTCCAGATAGGGCCTCAGGAGGGCAGAGTAGAGAGGGACAATCACCTCCCTGTCCCTGCTGGCTACCCCTCTTCTGATGGAGCCCAGGACACCATTGGCCTTCCAAGCTGCAAGAGCACACTGCTGACTCATGTTAAGTTTCTCATCTACCAGAATCCCCAAGTCCTTCTCAGCAGGGCTACTCTCAAGCAGCTCTTCTCCCAGTCTGTAAATATGTCTGGGACTCTTCCAGCCCAAGAGCAAGAAAAGTATGTGTCAGAGAGAAATGATCCTTGTGGCTCGCATGGAGCATTGTATGCTCTTTCTGCTTTGGTATTATGAATACAAGTAAATGCAAGTACATCAATTATCTTCTCTAAGCCTCCCATATTTTAATTTTCCAGCTATACACAATCTATAACTTTTTCAATCTTTGACATAAGCTTCTCTTACCTGCTGAAGGATGCTGCACACACCTGGATACCCTCTGACTTGTAATTCTGAAGACACTCCTCAGTTGAAAATTGTGATTATGCCGTAGTTTCCTTTATAACATGCAGGCAGTGATCTTGGAAATCTTGACATATTTTGTTTTGAGGAATAGATTATTTCCTACTTAATAGAAGGGTTGGAAGCAAGCAAGAAAGAAAGGAAGGGAAAAAAATAAAAGTGGTTTTGTCTTCCTGCTCCCTGCAACAATTCCACTTTTCCAAGCAAGAAAGGAAATGGTTTATGGCTGGTGTGATCCCTGAGCCAGTGTGAACTACACCATTATAGTTGGCGTGTTCCTTGGCAATCACAAAATAAAGCCTATAGACATAACACAGAGGAGGATCTTTCCAAATAAGAATCAGGTGTCTTGGTGAGGGAACTTGTGTTTGTGTGCTAATATTGCCTGGTTTCTTCAGCTGCACCTCTCAGAAGTGTAGCAATCTTTCATATCACAAGATCTGTGGCACATGAAACTTTCCAGACAGTGTTTGTGCTGCCCCAAGTGTTTTTTTCTGAAGCATGAGGATGAATTTTTAATGTCGCTGGTTGTTTACAGAGCTCCATCATCAATGGGCTCGAAATGAGAGGCTGCTATGTGAAGTATCATTTTGTTCCACCACTTTGTGTTTCTCTGTAAGCCCAGGCACAGCATATGGATATCAGCAGGGGTTCATCTGCACGCCTCTTTACAGCTGTTGTCTGTCTTGCAGTGTTTGTTACACTTAGCAAATATGGCGAGGTTACACCAAGGTGCTCAGTCTGTTTGGCCAGATCTCGTCCCTCAACACAGATGAGCATGGAAGTATTTTGTCCATTAAAAACCTCTGGATGGGTCTCATGGTTTAAGCCCAGGTGGCAATGAAGCACCACACAGCTGCTTACTCACTCCCACTCAGCAAGTTGAGGGGTGAGAATTCGAAGGGTACAAGTGAGAAAACTCATGGGTTGAGATAAAAACAGTTTAGTAATTGACAATAATAATAATAATAATAATAATAGAAATGAAAAGGAAAATAACAGACAGAAATAAAACCCAAGAAAGACAAATTATGCAAATGGCAACAATTGCTCACCACGAACTGATGGATGCACAGGGGGTTCCCAAGCATCAGTGCCCCCTGTCAACATTCCTTCTTGTTCTATTGCTGAGCATGATGCCATATGGCATAAAATATCTCCTTTGTCAGGTGGGTCCAGCTGTTCCAGCTGTGTCCCCTCCCAAATTCTTGTGTACCCCCAGCCTACTCACTGTTGGGTTGGTGTGAGGAGCAGGACAGCCTTGGGTCTGTGTAAACACTGCTTAGCAATATCTAAAACATCCCTGTGTTGTCAACACTGTTTTCAGCCCAAAACATAGTCCTTTACCAGGTACTATGAAGAAAATTATCTCTAACCCAGCCAAAGCCAGCACAATGGGACAGACATTAACGGGTCTCTCATGTCACCAGAAGCAAGGAAACAGCATGGTTTTTCTTGGAGAGCAGCAGATGAGCGTCTGATGGGCGCTTGTTTTTTGTAACAAGATGATGGTATGCTCTGGCAGACTGAACTGCTTAGTGGTGTTCTCCAAGGGCAACTAACTCTTTGTTTGCTGAAATGGGGAATTTTCTGAAGAGCAAGAGAAAATTCATCACCTAAGATATTAGCGGGGTTCGGGTGCATCCCTCACAGATGCTGTTTCAAAATGCCCCATCTGGAAATTTAGGCTGTCTCTTAACCAAAGTAGCAAAAATTAATGTTGAGCTCTTGTTGAGGGTGAGACAACATAAATGGCAACCTAGAGAGGATCTGGATGCAAGGCTTATTGAAGAATCTGTGACATTACAGCTCTTACCCTGCTTATTCTTTCTTGCACTCCCTTCCTTCCTCTCTCCCTGCCAGCATTTCAATCTGTAGGTCTTTCCTTCACTTGCGGGAACTGCTGGCCTGGGAAGGTTGGGCAGAAAGTTATGTTGGTTCCTGCTGTGATGCCATTTGCAGTTAGCCAGCTCAGGTGCTGAGGGCAAGGTCCCTGGACATTGATGTCCATGGCTTCCTCATCTCCAGGATCTTCCCCCATTTCCCAGACCTCTCCTCAGGCCGGTATCTTCACTTTCTTTTTTCTAGGCCCCCTTATTCCTGAAACCATTTCTTCCTTCCCTCCCAAACGTGTCTTCAGTGACTTCCCACTACAACTCCTGTTGCAGTAGAAATAATTTTGCTAAAAACAAGGTTATCTGGTGGAATTTTGTTAGAATGTTGTTATATGTCATATCATTGTACAGTCCAGACAGTTGTAGCTACCAAGCCTATTGTTACCCCTGTGGGTTTCCTTATCTCTAATAGAGGTAACAGAATTATGGTCTACATTAATTAAGGCTTCTGGATAAGCAACCACATAGTCATGCTGGTGCAAAACACATGTGTAGATGAGAAAAGTTATGACTGGAGCTGGCTTGATTTATTCCTGCTTGAACCTAGGGTGAGTTCAGATAATGCAAATGCTTTCTAACAGTGGAGAGTATGAGTGATACATTGAATTATTCCTGTAGATAGACAAAAATCTCTGAAAGCAGATTTTTGGTTTACTGATTTAAATATTTAGAAATTAAGTACAAATTCAGTTTAATGTCCATAATTATTTTTTTTTGCTCCCCAGATTAACCCCCAGGCAGGTAGTACTGTTTTTGCATGGATGAGCTGCAGAAACTTATCTACAGTCATTTGACATACATTTTCCTTATTTATTTAAATGGTAACTGATACCACATGGAAGTGTACTTGTAGGTGTGCTTTAGGCCAGCACTGTTCTGTGTCAGGTACTAAAGTCTCTCAGGTCGTAACAGTGAAGGCTGAGATCACCTCTTCAAGCGGATGACAGTAATAAATGGAAGTGTTTTACTGCCCAATTTGTGTGATTTCACTGAACTCAGTAACTCTTTTCTGGAAAAAAGAAATTTGAAATCTTCTACTCGGGTCAAAAGGTTTCATTTGAATGTTTTTCCACATTTTGGGTTTTGTTTTCAAAACTGCTGTGGAAAAGAAATTGAAACACTTTGTTATAAAATGGGATTGTAAAATTCTGTAAAGAAGTAAAACATTGTGACTAATTGTAAAAAATAACTTCCCCAAAAACTGAGCCCACCAAACTGGTATGACTGCCCAGTTACTTACAGTGGTGCCCTGAATTCTCTCTAGTCTGCATAAATCATGTTGTTGCTTACACCTGCAGCTTCTGATGAGGTTCTCCTCAGCTTTGTGTGATCCAGGGGAAGAAACAGCTTTGGAGCAGAAGCATCTGTGCGGCCAGATCCTGACCCTGCACTAAATTTTACGTGGAGACTAGTGTAGTTGCCCTCTGTCGCTCCACTCTCCAGCCCCATCACTAGGTACCATGGAACAGGCAAAAGAGGGAGGGAGAGGGATTATGGTGGTGGTTAAGTCATGCTTCAGCATTTCATATTTTGAGGCCCATTGTCACCGGAGCTGCCAGTCAGTCTGTGCTAACAAAGACCAGGAGCAGCACCCAGAAGTTGCGCTGATGAGGGATCATTTTATCTAGAGGAGGAAAGAGCCAAACACCTCATTTCATTTCAAACAGCAGAAGGCCAGAGAGTAACTGGCTATTTACATATCAGGAGGGGTTTTTTTTAACTAAACCTTTTATAGTCCTAATTGATTGTCCTAATCTTCTGGCACATAGCAGCCTCTCATTTCAAACCTATTGATGATGTAGCTCTGTAAGCAATAGGCAATGTTAAAAATCCATTAGCAGACAAGAGAGGATAGCAAATCCCCTTGGTCAGGGCAGACTGTTCTTTTGTTCTGTAACTCTATTCCCATATTTTCAGCTCTTCATTTTGCAGCATAGTTTTTTGTTCAGATATTGTTTTTTCTGTTTTCAAATTCCTCTATAAAGGTAGAAGGCCCTTGAAAGATCAAGGTTTCAGCACATATAAGTGGCCCTAGAAAACTGAACTGCTTTTTCAAAGCATCTCATAACACACACACATAAAAGGCTGTAGCTGGATGACTTTTCATTTCAACACGTGTAAGAATGCAGGTACAAATAACCTGAGCCTACTAACATGGAGATCATCTCTGAAATCTGACTTTCATTGTCTTCATCTCAAGAAGAGTTACTTAATACACTATTTATAATAGGATTACTGAAAGCAAGATCAACCATTAATCTCTGATCATCTTCCTTTGGGACACCAAACTAGGTTTAATTTCTCCATGTTCCCTTGTCCTGATTCCATCATCATCTCTTGAGGTGTTCAGAATCACCTCCCAAAGGCAAGTTTATGCCTACCTTCTTTGAGCTATTTCCATTCTCAGCAAAACAACTCAGTGCAAAGATCTACAAGCACATGCTCAGCAGTCTAGAAAATTGTCTAGAAATTTGCCCAGGAAAGTAGGTATTGAGATATTGGTGTCAGTTTTTTTATAGCAAAGAATTAGATATGATTTATCATGTTTGGTTTATGGAGGACTAGGACATTTTCTTTCACTAATAGTTAGCTGTTAGTTTATTTATCATGGCACTCCAGCATCTTAATTAACATTTAGACGATTGAAAACCTGACATGGTATTTTAAGAAGTACGGAGGTGGATATTCCCTTTCAGGGACAGACATTTATAACAAAGTTGCTGAGTATGTGAAAAGTGCATTGCAAAAAAAACCCCAAAACTCCAAATCAGCCAAATTTTTCAACACAGGGCAGTGAGCTTCATCCTCTCCTGATCAGGAGGCACCAAGAATGAGAATCATTTTTTGCACCAAAAGACAGGAAAGGCCTGCTTGCATTTTAAGTAAATCTCATTGTTCCTGAACCACAGACTGAAAGGTCTGAAAGCATTGGAAGTTCTTTGTCAAGGAGTTACAGAGTTGATTTGCAAGCAGAATAAAGGCATATCCTCTTGTTGATATGTATGATTTAAAGCCACGAAGTTAGAAAGGCCTTTATTTTAGCAGGTATATTTTTCTTCTCTGTAACAGCCTTGAAGAAAAACCTGCCTATTACTGCCTCAGTTTTTTCTCAGCATGTCGTTTCTAAAGAAAACTATGTCACTAGGAAGTCAGCTCTAATTTTATGCACTGTTTTGTAGCCTGCCTACATGCAAGGCAGCTTTTCTTGCTATTTAAACATGGTCATTGTTATGAGGAAATTGGGTGGGGTAGGCACTCAAATAAGACCCACACCTCTCAGTGACATATAATCTAAAATGTATTCATTTGGTGGGACAGGAACCATGGTTGGATATCAAGTCCTATTCTACAGAATGTAAACATACAAATCCCAGCTTATCCCCACACCCCATTTGATTTGGACTGGCACATGGTAGACTCAGGGGAATGGGACAGTCAAACCAGTCAGTGTCATGTCCTGATCCCAAATGGAAGGGTTCCTCCTCTAGCTCCCATGTGTTGCTGGATGTTCTTGTACACTGTATCCCCATACCAAGGAGCTAGTGATTTAACCTACCTGTAGTTTTGCACATATTGAACTGGCAGATTTAACTATTAAAAAAAATTTCTTCAGAAAAAGACCCACCCTTGCTAAAGAGTAAAAACTTTGAAGTCAATCCCATGCTGCTGTTATTCATGAAACATTGCCTACATAAGATTTTTTGCCTAGCCTTCTCTGTGTGTTTTGAACCTTTTCATCCTACATTTCTGTTATTCATTCATAGAGTGCCTTTGCCACAATGTTCAAAGGAGTGTAGACTGTCTAGTCAGGTCAAAAGACAAGGGTATCCATAAAGTCCAATTTAATCTCCTTAAAAAAAGAAAATTTATCCTTTTGAATCTTCAAAATGACAATGCTAAGAGTTTCCATAATACATTTATCTCTGGGCCAGTTAGGAACAATACACAGCAGACCACAGAATTATGATGTCCCTTTTTTTATTGCTTTTTTGAACAATCCATTCAGTCTTGTATTCAGCAGTGGAAAGTGCTGTGGGAAGATTACTAATAGCACTGGTAATTTTATGCAAGGTGAATATTTGTGTATAGGCAGTGCACCTGGCAATGGGGCATCCATCAACTTGAATCGTCAGTCAGGCATCAAACAATGACTTCCAGTGGTTGGCCATCTAGGGTGGCTGGGGAATTCTGGGTTCAGGTCTTGATCTATAGTTTGCATGATGACCAGCTGATGATCTGTGCCTCCACGATGTCAGCTGGGGCAGGTGATGGTGTCTGAACCTCAGTAAAAAGAAGCAGGAAGGTGCCAAGTATTAGAGCAAAGAAAGCAGGCAATTCCCAAGGAGGCGGGAGGCACCAGAAGAGGCTGAAGGCCAGAAAAGGGTGGGCAAAGGTCTGTCCCACTCATCCTTATAAACCTTATGATCTGGGGGAAGTAGGCTCAGGACTTTTAACATTAAAGGTGTATATGTCCTGCATAGAAAATGCCGTTCTCTGATCTACCCACAGCTCTTGACTGTGGCAGAGCAACGGAAGGAGGAGGGTAAGTGCTTGTCCAGCAGCAGCCAGCTGTGAGGGCAGGGAGTAGCCATAGAGGAATTTTTAAAAATAGTCTGCCTTTCAACATCAGAGCTTTTACGTAAAACCTATTAATTAAAAATGAAGAAGTGGGTGGGAGAGGAGGTTGCGCAAAGCCTTGGAAATAACTGCAGGGGCACCAGTGCCATTTCAGGAACTTTTCTTTCTCCTTCTAAGGTGACATCCTAAACCCTCCACTGCTACAGTATTGGCCCAGGTTGCTTAAAATTCTCCATTTCCCATAAATTCTGGCATGGAGACAGATTTCTGGTGACAATTGCAAATGCGCTTGGGGAGAAAGGGGCAAGGCACTCATTATTTTTATCTGCCTCCCACAGCAGAAGTTGAAGTTCTATGGAAAATATGTCATTTTAAATGTATTTATTTAAGAAAGTTTAAAATCAAAACTGGAATGATAAAAAATAGTGGTTGGGTCATAGCTAGGTTAGCTGGAGGTGACAAATTCTCCGCCTCTTTCCCTTCTTCTTTCTTTCTTTTGTAGACCTGAACCTTTTTATCCTCTCTATTTTTTCCCCCCACTTTAGCGTGAGTGCCTAATATAATCATCTTTATACAGTCAGCATAACATCATGTTGTTACCAGCATGTCTAGTTTCCTTTCAAGTTTCTCCAGGCGCTAGGGCTCATTCTCCCTCCCCAGAGGGAGATCTTACATTGGGTCCTGAAACGTCAGGCAGAAATCACCAGCCAACAGTGCTGCAGCCATAGCTCTGCTGCCTAAGGGGATGATAAAGGTTCCCTTCTCATGTGACAAACATCATTCTCATTTGCATTCCTTAGGATAAATCTCACTTTCCTGAAATGCACAAAGGATACCGAATTACTTTTGTAGGAGAGCGAGACATAAAGACTTGGAATCAAATTCTGCCCTGTCTCCTCTGTCTGCCTCCAGATCAAGGTGTTCTGTTTCAATCTAGGCTTCCTCCTGAAAAGGCTTAGTTTGTAAAGTGTGTCCTTTTGGTAGTATTTAAGGACAGATTATCAGAACAGTTTAAGATTCAATTTTCCGTGGCTGTTCTGGAAAACCCAGCCAGTGGCTTAGGTATTCAAATGGGAGCTGACCTAGTCATAGAGTATTTCTAGCAAGGGGTTATTAAACATGACCTGCTTCTCAAAACAATACGTCCTTCCAGTGCCGTGTGTCTGGATGTATTAGCTGGAATCTGAAGAAAATGATTCTGGCAGAACCTCATTTGTAAGTTTATTTAAGAGCTACTCAGGTATCCTGACGTGAAAGTTTTTCGTTTTCTTCCAGTGAAATGCTGTTTCTTCTGTAAGTTTTAGCTTTTTGACTTGCAAAAGGAATACCAATCTCTACAAACTATAAGATAATTAATAGGTACGCTAATATATAGGACACAGAGGACATATGTGCAAATGTATGTGCGAGTGGTTTTCTTCCTATAAGAATTTCATGCCTACATTGACAGTTATGTTTATGGGTACTGTGAGTCAGCTCAACACCTCCAGTACTTTCCATTCAAACCCCCAGTTTTAGCAGCTCACAATTTTTACAACGTATACACCAGTATCTGGGCCAAATAGTGCCATATTAGTGACACCTCAGAGAGTTCTTCCCATTAGACTCAAGTGGGAGTCAAAGGAGACAAAGACAATGGGCCCGTAGGAAAAGCCACAAGGTTATTAATCACCTTGTCTTTGTCATTATGTTAATATGGTACTCAAGATATGATGGTTAGGGACATACACTGACTGATGAAACTGGAAAAGTAGTATTGAATAGAACTACCCATTCACTGAACACTGTCCACCCTCTTCAGTGAACGAAGTAGTGTGTCTTGGATCAAATAGTCACAATCCCATCCCTAGATTGCAGTCAAAAAGTGACTGAGGAGAACCTTGGTTCTGGCATGCTCAGCATTTAACAATTCGATTAAGTAATCTTAGTAAGGGTCTTTGGACAAGAAGGTGGGAGGGATGTTTATTTTTTGAAGGTCCATCAGAAAGTTCATCAAAGCTGTTAGTGTACTCCCCCTTTGAAAGAAAACCAGAAGAAAAAAGTGGTTAAAGTATTTCAAGTTTGGCTTAACTGCTAAGCCTTTAGTTCCCCTATGCCACCACAAGCTGAAATGGTTCCAGGTGGGCTGAGACATTTCAGTGAGTACTTTATGCCAGTAGCTTCCAGCTGTGCTTTAAGGTTGACATAGGGGAATGACTGCTAATGGGAATAAACAGTAGACCACAATCAGGCTGTAGCTGTTTAGGGGCTAGGAAGCAAGCAGGAGAGTGGGGATCAGGCTTGCAGGTCATCAGAATACATTTGGCAGAAGTCCCCGAGGAGAGCATTTTAGTATCCCAGAACTTCTGCAGGAACACCGCCCTTTCCAGACTCTGCTGTAGCCATCTCAGATGTGAACTCTCTCCTTACCCTTCTTCTCCCATGCTTCACTCTACAGAAAGATTTACCCAGTGGGAATAAGCCCACCACAAAGAGGCTTTTGAGGTCAAACAGGCCCTGGTACCCCACAGCAAATAAGTGAAATGGTACAAATTCCTCTCAGATATCCTGTCCCCTTGTGGTGGTGTTATTGTTGTTATTGTAATAATTTTTTACTTTTAATCATTAATACCACTTACTTTCTATATGCTCAGACCAAATTTCCAGCTTTCTTATTCTCTCTGGGGAATTTATTGGCAAATAATGTTTCAATACAGTACTGTATCCTGTGCCACCACTTTAGGCATTATGAAATACTTCTCTTGTTTTAAGGGCATGACTGCAGAAGACTCACCATACCCTCTCAGGTTTATATAACTTTTTTGCAAGTGCCATGTTCTGCCTACTTTTTCTCCATTTCAAACTAACAGGATATCTTCCAAAACCAGGCCTGTACAGGCAACTGAAAAGTCAACAAGCTTGCTAACATGGGAAGACAAAACCTGCTGCAATGGGTCAAACCCTGGTCTCATTTACACTTCTACCAAATGTGGGTCTGTGCTTCTCCATGATGTGAGCTGTGGCTGTGTTTCAGTTCTGAATCTCAGGAACTTTTGGATCAGATACATTGCCATTATGTAGTTTTCTAATCTTGGGCACACAGTTTTGAAATAACTTAGCAATGATTCCCTGAGGGCATTTGATTTAGTGTGATGGATATCAGAAACTGAAGAAGAACTAGTTATCCTGGGGGGAAAAATAAAATGTAGACATGTTTTGTAGAAATGTAATTTTCAGAGTTTGAGCTGTGGTAGTTAAGTGTAAATACAGAATAAATGTTTCTTCTTTATCTATTCCTCAGTAGGAGGTGGGGAGATACATGCAAATTATTACCAAGCTGCCTAGACCTACAGTAAACCAAATAGTTAGAAAAGGCAATGAATTAAAGATTGGAGCTTTTGGTAGTTGTAGGGAATTTCATTTGGATTTTCAAAGACTTCTTGTAGACTCAAGTGTGTGTGACTGAAATACTTTTCCTCTCTTTGAAGCCATGACTTACCTACCCACAGGTAACCAATGGCATCCAGCAATAGAAATATAGTGTTGCTCTTTTGTTATTTATTAACTTGCTCCTTCTTGTATGACCACAGATTTCTGTCCTGAAGAAGTTTGGGTTTGACTTTTGGAAGTAGCACAGATACTTTGCATTCACTTTGCACATCATTTGAGTGTGCAGTTACATTGACAGATGTGTATCTTCTGTGATCATGTGGTTATAACATCTGAGGACCAACATCCACCTTGTAATGTTAATGCTTAAAATGGCTGGAAGAGCGTAACACGGCTAGCAGAAATGACTGTGAGACTTACTGCCTTTTCAGCTAAATCTCAGGAGTAATTTGGTAAAGCCAGTAAGACTTACACCTGTACAGACCAGAGTGAGAGGAGAATTAGGCCATGTAAGCACTGACACTAAATGCATGTTGTATAGAGAAGTATGAAGTCATGTTCCTTTTTTTCATTACTGCCTATAAATATAATTAAAACATGTGGAGGAAGCCCTATTTTCTCACTGTGTCAGTTGTTGACCATCAGGAAAGGTGATTCAGCATTTCATCATCAGTAATGAAAGCACAAAGCCACAGAAATCAATATTGGTTTGAGCATGTGTTATTGAAAAGAAACTGTAACTGAAAATATCCTCACAGCACAGTAATCCAAGTGCAGCCATGCAGAAAAAAAACCCCAAAACATACTAGAAAAAAACCCCAGGGATGTGTTCTTTTAGTAAATCCTGTGTTTGCTGGGATAAAAGACCCAATGAGGTTAGATCTCTGACCATACCCAAGACATGGCACCGTGCATCAGCACAACTGAGGGGGACCAGGCAGGAAGCAAGTGTGGAGCAGGATCTGTCCCCGCTCCATGGGAGTCCCCAGGGTGCACCTCACACTCAACCCCATTCACTCCTCACCTCTCCAGCAGCCTCAGTAGGAAGGCGGGGAGGATGTCCCTTCCCTCTCCTCCAAGAAGGGCACAGGTGAAATATCTGACCTGTTGGCTGCACTTTCCCCTCCGCTCTTCCAGCCTGCCTCTATCTGGCTGGAAAGTGGCCACTTCAGGGACCCCTTCCCCCTGAAAATGGTCCTGTTGAGGCTCAGGTTTTGTCACCAACTTGACGAGTCCTTGCCTGAAGTGCTTCTTTCAGACATAGCATTTCACTGAATGAAGTCAACAGCACATACATGGTGTTGACTACTCAAATAGCCGAGCTACATGAGTACTCTCAGATGCAGGCTCCTTCTGACTAATATATCCTATCATGTCTGACTAATGAGGGCCAGTTAAAATGTCAAGAGTTGTTGGCTGATTTTTTTTTTACTACCTTGTTTCTTACTCATTCTCACAGTAGATGATAATGAACTGACATGTTGTTTACTTGTTCCATTTACTCGGTCCTGTGGGGATAAAAGAGTTGCTGCAGCTTAACTGCTTCTGCGTTGTTTAGGAAGTCTTACAAGTGTATGAATAAGAGTGACTGTTCCTGCCTGGAAGGAAACAGACTTGGCTCTGTCATTTAAGAGTAGGTCCACACTGAAGATAATGCAGAGCTACTGTTGCCTAAGTGGAAGAAGTCTGCTTCTGTAAGGCAAAATTTCTCCTGCAACTCCCCTACCTGCTGCACTGAAATTTTTTCACTGCCAGTGAAGGAGAGCAAGGTCAGACAGGGATGTGCAAGGAGCCCTTCCTGTACCCTCCAAGTGTTGGCCCAGGGAGGTAAACAGCAGTCCCTGGTGCATGGGTGGGCAGTGGTAAGGGTGCTGCCTTAGCCTTCTCACACACCCCTGGAGCTACCTCTCACCCATGAAACCTGGCCCTCCTCTGATGGCCTGGCTCCCCAGGTCAGCTCCAGAGCCTGGGTGCTCCTCCTGTGGCTCCCCCAGCCATGCATGGCTCTCATGCCAGCCCTTTTCAAAATAGCAAAGAGATTTTGCTCGATGTTCATGAGGCAGAGGCATCACTGATAACACTATCATAAACCAGAGCATAATCCAATATATATCTAAAGGCAGTGATAGCCTAGGAAAGAGACTGGGGGAGAAATGCCCAAAATGGAGAGGCTGTAAAGAAACTGCATGTGCAAATGCATATAAAAAAAAAGTAGGCAAGGGCAAGAATGCTGTCAGTATTTACTGCATCTGACCTCCCCATCAGTTCTTTCAGGTCATTCGTTAAATGCATGGAAACTATTGATTTTTGTCTAATTAAATCATTTCTGTGCATTTCACAGGGACAAACGCTAAGCATGGGCTGCGCTGCAAGGCTTGTAAGATGAGCATCCACCACAAGTGTGCAGACAGTATTGGACAACAGCGTTGCATGGGCAAGCTGGTAAGTGAGCAGCTCAGGGTGGCAAGTGAAGCTGGAGGCACCACCTGGCACTGAAGGCACCACGTGGCGCTGGAGCCATGTTGGGCGCCTGAACCCTCCCCCGGGGCTGGCATTTAGCTGGTGTATTAACAGGACTGACACCAGGTCACTTTGCTGAGGCAGGAAAAGTGAGACCAGGTCGTGCCCTATTATAAATTTGGGGAATTGTTACTATTCAAAAACCTGAACAAAAATGAAAGAGAAATCGGGTCTGCTTTGAGGATGTGAAGATACAGTTATGCAATTCCCTTGATTGGAACTGTGCTTGCTGTAGTGTAAATCTCTCAAGGAATGCTATAAATTAATCAAAATATTTCAATGGAGTTTAACAAATGAAAAAATCCTTCAAATTATGTTTTATTGGATTTTTTTCCACTGTCATGGCTTGAAGAAAAACCATAATTAATCTTAAAAAGAAAACTAAAGGCTATTCCACAGTGAGACATTACAGCAATCTCTGCAGTTCAATAGCAAAAGAACTAGTTGTCTATCATTTTTGATGTATATCAAATATAGGATCTGGAAAACATGCACATCTCCATAAGGCTTTTTCCATTTCTCACTAAGACTGGAAGAGACTCACACAGGTTAGAAATTTGAGAGACCATTTGTGAATCTCTAATACCTTGAAGGCCAGAGACTTAGATGTTAGCACCCTCATTTTGGGTACTCAACCTTTGCCTGAGGTATTTGCTAGGTAATAGAGGAAACAGGTAACAGGAAATGTTTAACCATCTGAGAATGGGGCTTAGAGTTCCAAAGAGCACCATTGCTGGCCATATTCTTTTATGGTACAGCTATGGTATGTTGCAGTGCATTTCTGTACAAATGGACATCAAGGGGACAAGTGGTGACAACTTGGAGAGTGTTTTGACAAAAAAGCGGTGGAAGCAGCAGTCAGTCAGCAGCAAACCTTAGAAAAAAACAAAAAATAGGCTCTAAATTCCTTGGGTTTTACAAGTGAATCCATGGGAACACATGAATTTGGAGCTAGGGTGGGAATAGCTGCATGTTTAGCAAATGCAAAACAATGCAAACGTACATTACCTTTGTAAATTCACATTATAGGAGAAAGGGAGAGGGAAACTTCCCAGTGCCTCCAATGATTCAGCACTTCTGCTGTAATTAAATAGTGCTGCTTTTGTTTAAAAAAAAAAAAAAAAAAGAGGTAAAAGAGGAGGGAAAATGAGCCCCTCCTTCCACATAAATACAGGATTTATTTTTTTTTCCAGGAGAAAAATCAAATAAATCCTTGATCACCCCACAGTGACTCAACAACAGGAGGCAAATTTCCAGCCTCTCCACAGTGTTACACCATTAGCTGGGGAGCTGAGGTTATTTCTACTACACCAACCATGGCAGCAATGCACTTCACTTGTTTTTGCTTTCTCTCCCTCCAGCCAAAGGGATTTCGTCGGTACTACAGCTCACCACTACTCATTCATGAACAGTTTGGCTGCATCAAAGAAGTGATGCCTATTGGTAGGTTTTGATTGCTTTTCTGTTCAGTCTCCCTTTGGCAGTGCTCTGCAGCAGCAGCGGCAGACTTCCAGCCCTGGTATTTACCCTCAGCAGCCTTCCAGCTCCTTTCGGTGACTGGGTGCCCTTCTGCCATCTCAGGAAAGGACCACTTCAAAGATACAAAGCTGGAAGAGGAGAGGGTGTGTTTATTGTGTGTTTCACTCAATCCCCCATATATATAACCTCTTAGCAATTACCCTGTTTATAATAACTACCTGAGATCAAGGTAGGAACTTCAAAGGGAAGAAACACTGGTGAAGGCCTGACCTGGGAAGAGCCAGATAAAAAGCAGAGGGATCAAAACAGTGGGAGGCATTCAAAGCACTGCTCTGGCTTTTGAGGGACATGGTTAGGGTCCTGTCCTTTTTCACACACATTTCTGACATTCTTCATATTTTTTTATAAAAATATAAAGTGAACGTTCTTTCATATTTTGACCATGTCTACACATTATCCAAGTATTTAAGAGACCAGATTCTGCTTACTGTAATACCAAGTTCCTGAAAAGAAACATTTTGAAGTGGAAAAGTTGAGTTGATTCTGGAAAATACTTCTCCCCACAAGTACTCTGACAAGCATGACATTACAAAAACCGAAAGCCAAAACTCAGTAATCATTTTAAACCATCTTGTCTAAGGACATTTACTTTGTTGTTTTCAGCAGTTAAAAAAAAAAAGGGGGAATAACAGGGATTTCATCTAAGTTTTACATTCTAAAAAAATTGTGTCATTTTTGTCAGAAGTAATAGAAATGTTTTGATCTCAGGCTAAAAAATGAGATGTACTTAGCTCTCATCAGAATTCAAAGACCCATATATTTTCTCCATACTTTGGCCAAAATTCCCCTCCTGCACAGTCCTATAAATGTGCTGTATTCCATATGTCTGCTGTCTTGTATGGCAAGGGAGGCTGAGGTCTAATAATGCAGCATGTAGAAGAGGATTTGAACTGAAATCGCTCATACCAATTGAAGATATCAATTTCTCTGCCATGGGAGGTGACTTTTGGTGCCCCTTATCAGGGAGAGTGGGAATGAGAACTGAACAGACAACTGCCAGTGGGGGTGGTGGCCTTTCTGGCTACCCCTAGACTGAGTTGAGCAATCTGGAGACATTCCCAACAGCAGGTACTCATGCTTGCTTTCGGACCCCATATGATCCTACAGTGGGGAGGTCAGTATCTTTCAAGGAAGGTCCAGGCCATCCCATTTGTCCATATTTGCCAAGTAGGAGCACTGTGAGGGTAGATGGATAAAGGTGATGGCCACCCATACCACAAGGATGCTCAGGCACAGTGCAGGGTTTTCTCCTTCAAGTGTTTACTGTTGAGAGTAATCCAAGAGGTCAGTGGTGGGAACTGATGGCAAACATGGATTAAAGCCTCCTGGTACTTTGTCTTCCTTACCTCAGTGTGGGCACCATCAGTGGTGATTAAAGGAGGATGGCAGGGGAAGAGAGCCAAAGCAAGGCCAGACACTCATAGGGCCTGTATGAGGGGAGAATGATCTCTCTGGGAGCAAAGAGGCAGCAGAAAATCTCTAGCAAAAGCCAATTCCAGTAAGTTCATCAAACTCTTTTTATCAGGATAGCCTCTCAACTTGTATCTAAGCATACATGCCAACATGTTGGTAGAGGCAGCTGTTTCTTCAAGTGGAGCAGCAACATGACCAGAAATATCTTCAAGGGATTGATGCATGTTTTGCACCTTCTGTTGCAGCCTGTGGAAATAAAGTTGACCCTGTGTATGAAACACTTCGGTTTGGGACTTCCTTAGCCCAGAAAACCAAAAAGGGAAGTTCTGGAAGTGGATCAGACTCTCCCAACAGAAACTCCGTAAGTATCCCACATCTTTCTTCCATTCTCTTTGTGGAGGAGCCACAGACTTTCATTCAAAGTAGTTTGTATCAGAGTTCACAAAACTTGTATTTCAAACTGTAAAAGAATCTGATTTCACCCTCAGCTTCCAAAATGAGACCAGAAAACACATCACTTTTGCACACTTTTAAGTATTTTTAGATGAGTCTTGTCAAGAAGGGAAAAACGCAAATCAAATTAATAATATTTTATTGGATTGGAAAAAGAAATCATTTTGATTTTTGTATATCTGTGTAAAAGTGGAACAGAGAAATTAAAGTGTCATGCTGGAGTAGATGGTGTTGCTGATAATGGGCATTTGCCCTCCTTACAAAGGAAGCGATAAATCCATACATGGTTCAACAGTAACAGTTACAGTTTTGTTCATTGTAGAAATGGGTATTTCAAGATTATTAGGACTGATGAGATCAGAACCGCATTCATGGTGGTGTAAGAATGTTTCATACCCTCTAAACTCTTATAAACAGGCACTTAAGACTATGCTTGAGGCTCTTTTATTTTTTTTCCCAAGACATTCTCCTCACTCCCCACCCCTGGCAAAAAAACAAATAATAAAACTGAATACACTGGAGCCTAAAGCTGTTGGCCATGTCAAAAAATCAGACCTACATTATCTGACAATCTCTCTTGCACTCACCTCAGAGTAAGAATCACTAGGCATGACACATAATAAGACTTGGTCTCCTGGCCTCAGAGCAAATACTTACATGTTTAATTTAACATTGTGCTAATATCTGTTGATGTTTGGTACAACATTTCCCTGGCACTTAAATGTATGCTCACTCACAGGGCGGCACTGTAACCTCAGGTAGTATAGGTGGCCTCTAAATCGACGTGTCAGATGAGAAAAAAGACAGAAAAAATTAAGCAAGAACAACTGAAATCTGCAAGGGAATTATTAAAGGACATGTCCTCTATCTACCCTTGTTTGTGCCTTTAAATGAATTTGGTAATTTCCATTCTCTCTTTTAAAACCCAAAGTGACTCTACCACCTGTCGCATTGTGATTACAGTTCTTTCTTTCAATTATTTAATTTACTTTGAAACAGAAGTTCTACAAATGTAATTATTGCTTTCTAAATCAATAAAGCATTATGTTGAATTATGAATGACAACTCAAGCGTAGAAATCACACATGCTGTGTCAGCTTGCCCTAGGGAGCTGATCATAACTAGGTGGGGTGTGGGTGTAGAATGAGGAACACGAGTTCATTATGGGAATTTCTCCAGGGTATTGAGGCTGAGAGAGAATATAACACACGTCAGTGTACAGAAAATAGAAAACATTAGAGAACTGAAAAAACCAGACATGTGAAGCCATAACTTCTGTCAGTGCAAGTCTGTGGATTGAGACGAGGATAAAAACCAGGGGCAGACACAACCCTGATACAAATGATGGGGCGATGGAGCTTTACAGCTGTGACATATGACCCCCAAGCAGGCACTGACCAGTGAGCAGAGCAGGGGTGCATCACACAGTCCAGGTAGAGTTGCACCAGAGCATGAGAGCTAGAAGTACAAGTGCAGTTATCAGCATTAAGATCTTTCCCCAGTGGTCCTCAGCTATGAGGCCAGTAGCAGCACAGGGGCTTTGCAGCCAGGATGTGCCCTAGTCCTGGGAGCTGGGGAGTGCTTCAAGGTTCTGCCCTGTCACCAAATGAGATACACCAGGGACATGGTAAGACCTGGCATCCTGCGTCACCTCTCAGGTGGTGCCCAAGCTGACAAAGAGCTAGTTCTGGGTCAGAGCAGCATAGCTGCTCCTGTTGAAGGCAGTTAAAAGCAAAGGCAACTAGCTTAGGAGCTGTGCTTGCCTCTACAGCCATGAAGTTTCCAGAACTATGGTTCATGTCTCTGCACAGAGTAGAGATAACTGTCTTGCTCTGAACTAGCCAAGGTATTTTTAACATGACTGAGCAGTGTGGACAACACCCGCTGTGATTTTTCAGCCTGGATTCTGCATTTCCCATAAAAGAAAGTGTCCATATGCTCCAGATTTACTACCTACTGCTGCCTTCAAAAATGTGCTTCCACAATTCACAATCCAGAAAGTCACTTGAGGTGATGCAAACACGATTCCAGTTCTTGTTAGTATTTTGTGAATCAGATCCTCCCAAGAGCACCTTTGTACCTCTGTCATTTCTATTAGACCATTTGTCATACAGCTCTTGAATGAAATAATCATTAAAAGTAACTGAGGTTACTTCAGGAACTTTTGGATGAGATACATACTGAAAAGACAGTTACTACATCCCACATGCAGTAGTACCCAAAGGAATATGAAGCTGATCAGCAATTATGAAGCTACTCCATGAAGACTGAGGAACATGCTGTAGCAATGAGCTGGGAAATAGCTGGTGTTCGCTATTTCAACAAAGCCAGTCTTTCCCTTCTCCACTCAGCAGCTAGAAATCCCCAGATACGCTCTACACTGACTTTGTGCTAGCTTTGCTATTGCAGTGTCTTCTCATCCAGAGGTGACCCATTTGTGCAAGATGCAAGACAAGCATGACCTGCTGCAAAAGGCTGGATCTAAAAACAAGGCATAACGGATCAGTAAAGAGACTTAAAATAGCAAGGGAAACAAGATAACCAGCCATGACATAAATCTACCTTTAACCTCTTTGTTCATTAGTATCCCTGGATGGAGAAATAGCTAGGAAAGAACTAGGTAGAGGAAATATAATTGTAAAAGTCAAAGTCAACTTTCTAAAAAAGGCTCTGTTGTCAACACTACTGAAAGGAAGAAAAAAAAAAGTAAAAATAAAAAGCTATAACACAATTCAGATTTTGTGCTCCCTGACCAAGAGCAGTAAATGTTCCTCATTTGGCTTTTCTTCCCATAACACAAGCAAAGGTCTACAAAACAAAGGTACAGTACAATTGTAAAGTATCATGGAATAATGAAGTTAAATCTTTCCATGTGTCTTAAAATCCTGTTCACAAGAAATAAATAAAGCTTAAGGGCATGTAAGGATTTCAAGGTATTTTTCAGATTAGAGAGAGCACCGGAATTAAGTTCAATGTTTGGGCTTTTTTATGGCTATCAAAGATGTTTTACCCAAAAGAAGTCAAGTGTGGAGATTTCAGAAACTGGAGTTCCATAAGGTCAGATTTGGACAGAGCTGTTTGGAGCAGCTCCTGGTTCCTGCCGGGCTATACTTGGAGAAGCTGACTACCCAACCAAGGCATCTGGTGCCTGTAGTGTGCACTTCTGAGGCTTGAGATTATGTCATCCCACATTTTCCTACACCCTAGAACAATGGGTCCCTAATCATGATTGACATTAATATGGCACAAATAAGAAATCATAGTAATTCTAACAACAACATTTGGGTTTCATTTTTCCCTGACCATACCAGCTAGATGACTGTTTGAAAAGAAAGTGAGAGCAGATATTTAAAGACTGACTTCAGAAACTGCATCACGGTCCAGCTGCTTCTTTCACAGAATGTTAACAGAATTAAAAACACCCTTACATTACAGTTATTTGTCCTGAGAAAATGTGTGCAGGGTTAATAAATTAATAGTCAATAGTTCAAATTAATGGTGTCTCCTTGGTAGATCGCTATTTAGTATACCTTCAGGACTGAAAAATCCACCCAAACCTGTTCTATTTTATACAGAGAGCCTCATTGTTTACCATAAGTCTTCGTTCATTAACTTTCACTTCACTTTACACTGCGAAAATCTTTTGTACTCCGGACTGTATATTTGATCTGGACTTCTTTTTGGGCTTTCACTGCTCCCAGCGAGGTAGGTATTTGTTGTGCATCACTAGATACAATGTTTTCTGCAATAGGATTAGGCTGACTCGCTCTGTGCTGATAGCACCCGGTTACCGTGTTCCCCGAAGGCCCTTGTGTGGTCTTATTTCACCTCATCGCTCGCTTTTTTCTGGCTTACTCCATCTCATTTGCTCTTTCTGTCCCTGCAGACAGCTGACCTGGCAGAAGTTCCTGAAGAAGGCGATAACTCTGCAGGCACGCTTGACATAAGCAGGAAACGCAGCAACAGCGGTGAGTGCTGCCAGGCCAAGATGGCATCTTCAGATGTATAGTCCCGGGTTCAGACTGTTTCAGATGGGGGTTTTATGGCATGTCCTGGTCTTAGCAGCATTCTGGTTTTCAAAGCAGGAGGTGAGTGGGGCATGTAGGTGCAAGAATTTGGGGAATGCTTTTTGCCATACAGATTAAATCCAAGCCACCAGTTTTCTTAATTCAGATGCTGGATAAAATTCAGGTCTATTCCCTATCTCCTGTGCTTCATGAACAGATTAGTAGACTAATCACCTAACATGTTTCAGTTCTACACTGGCAAAACAGAACAAAAATAAGACTTCCTTTCTTTTCCATGTTTTGATTTGCTTGTATGTCTCTATATACCATAACCTCTTTAGGACATGAAATGAATCATAGTATCTGTATGTCTGTAACATACCCAACACAATGAATCCTGATTATAATTGCAGCTACTCAGTACAACTAGAGTATGTGCCCAGTAATATTAATAGCCCGATACTTTTGCCTGCTTTGCAGTACAACAGTCCTGTTTTTTCAGCATTGTTATGGTGGGATTTCAAGACCTTCATACCTATTGAGAGCTTAGCAGTGAAATCTCAGTCACTGAGGGGTGGTGTTTGTGACCCTGTTCTTGAATTCAGTCGTGGTAAGGGAAGCCATAAATACAAAAGGGTTTGGAGTGTGAAACAAAAATTCAGTCCCAAACCATCAGAGCAACTTCTCTAGTTGCACCTGAAGGCTGCTTTGATGAATCTCACTTCAAAAACAAATCACAGTGAGCACAGCTTTCTTCACAGCACCCCCAGTGCTCCTTACATACTGTTAGCAATTCACAAAGGTGAAATGCCAGCTTCAGCTCTCCATTCCCATTTTATGCTACCTCCTTATTCCTTTCCTCTCCTCCTGGTCCTCACTGTGTTCAGTCACTTCCTCCCTCTCATTTTGTGAACATTTCATCTACATTATCTGCTTTCTCCTAATATTTGGGGTTTTTTTAAGGTTTTCTGTCTTGAAAAGGTAGGTTGACCCAGTCTGGTTAAAGATAAAGAATTCAGTCTGCTTCACATTGTTTAATTCTGTCCACCTGAGATTAACTTGGCCCTGTCTGGTGTTTCAGATAACTTCTTATTTCACCATAGACCACTGGTTTAATTTCTGAAACCCAAAGAAACTTTTTTTCTCTGAGATCTGTATTCACTGAATGTACTGAGAGGCATTCAAGGAACTTACTCAAAGAGATTAGTTTAAAAACTCAGCATGTGTCAAACCTCTAAATAACTTCCGCGGCACATTAATGATTCCTTTGATCAGCACTGGCTTTTTTACAATCCATCCTTCAGAGGCTCAGGGTATAAATTATGCATCAGTCACTCCAAAAATTTCCCCTTGGTAGATTTTTAATAAAATGTTTGCACTGTTTGCACAAGCTATGGAAACGGTAAAATCCTTTTCAGACTGTAAAAATCCCTGCTTTTTTTTTTTTGCCTTTCTTTTTGTCTGCAGCTGCTAGGACAGACAAATATGAAAACAGATGGATTTCTGTTATGTGGAGACATGAACTCCATACCTCTATGGCCTTCACATTCAAGTGTCTCCTAGTAATATCCAGAGACCATGAGCTAAACAGAGATAAAAAATTTAACAACGTAAATTCAAAATGTTATTACAGGGTGATTCACCACTCGTTTATCCTCAGTTGCTCACTGCCTCTTTAGCAGGCAGTTCCACGTTTATGCCTTGATGAATCAGGTCCACACCGGTTTCTTGGCATTTTTTTCCTTTCCCATTAAAAAAACCCAAATCCAAATAGGATTTTAGGAAAATGTGTGTCTGAAACTCTCTCTGCTTAAAGGAAAACAGTGGAGACAGTCTGCAGAAGGGTGAAAGAACCCAGTACGTATGTGGCCGTGTAATCACTCCTGTAGTCTCATCTGACAATAGCTTCAAGGGAAAATTCTTTCATTCAGGCCCTGGCACACATACTATGAAGCAAAGCCTCATAGTTTACAACTGTAAGATGCCATACCTAATTTCCAGCTCCTCAGCCTCCTCTAAGCCAGTTAAACTCCTTCACTGATGTGAATTGGCATCTGTAACAGGAATCCCCACAAGCCAAAATGCAGTTTAAGTGCCATCTAAGAGCCTGTTATCAACTGGGATTTGAGCACTTTCCCCTTGAGACAAATACAGAATGTCCTCCCTTCAAGCCCAGGTTTGGTGAGAACTTCTCAGCAAATACAGGTATCCAGTTCAGCTCTCTCCCCACCTGCTGGGTCAGCTCCACAACTCAAGTGGCTGTACATTAGTAAATCAGCTTTATTTTCTGCCACCAAACAGGAACTGCTCCAAACATGATGTTGAAATACTTTCACTTCATCTGGTGGAATACTTTCTGCAAGTCCACAGTGTTCCCAGCTACCCAACTCACTGGAACTTTTTCTGTTTGCCTCCCTAACTTCTTTTTGTCTGGATGCAAAAAGAAATAAAGCATAGTAATTTGAGTAGGACTTAAACCAAGCCAGACTGTAACAGCATCATGCCAAATTTATATATTATAGAAATGTGAGATACACATATACCCTCTATAGTAAAAGGTACAGGAAATTAATTTTATTTTTAAGGTTTCCTCTCTGGTACTCATGACAGTTTGCAGGGTCAAAGTCCCTCTACAGCAGGACATGGTGAGGAGCACAGGCCTCCAGACAAGGTGCAGTCAGACCACCTCGACACAAATGGGGGCATTTTCAGGTTAAATGCTACAACTATCAATTCACATGTTGTCTTCCCATTCAAACATTGGACTTTTGACTGCTGTATTGTCTTCCATTTTATCAGAGAACATGTGCTTCTGTGTGCTCATGGATGTGTGTCCCTGTACAAAACCTTTCTCTTGCATGATGTGGCTGCTGGTTTAGCTATTTTTCATCTGTTACTCTACATTTTTTCAATGCTAAAGTTAACCCCTCTTCTATCACGGAACCTTATTATTTCAGTGATAAAACTTCTTCAAAGACTCTTTGGTTGGTTGTCATTTACAATGTGGAATAGCCACAGAAGTATGTGTTAATGGAAGGAAGGGCAAGGAAGTGAAAGAGTAGAAGGGGAAATAAATCACCAGTTTGGTTGGTGTTCTCTGGCACGTTCTTTCCCTTTAACACATATAAGTGTTAAACACATAAATGCATACAGTCAGCCTGATACTTAGGGCCGTTTTGATTATTTCCAAATCGTAAGAGATTACAAAATCTAGCATCTGCTCAAAACACTGGCAGAAGTAAATGGTGGGCGAAGATGCTGATGATTCTAGCTGCTCCAAGACTCCATCTATTAAAATCCTATTCAGAATTTATCCAGAAGCAAGAAGCACCATATGATACTTAAAATGGAAAGGGGGAATTCAGTCAATGTAATGAAGTCACTGTTTTCTAGGGAACAGAGGGCAGGCATCAGTCATCTCATGAAGCAATTACAATAGAGTGTAACTGATTAGATATCAGGTGTGTTAGGTGCTCTGACCATTGTCTTATTCTGTGAGTTTCTGATTTAGTAACTTAGAAGCAGATTTTCACACTTACAGGCCTGTGTTTTATATAACCCGTCCCATTTTGAAAGCGATTCAGGTACCTCCTATAAAATCAGATAAAGAGGCAGCATGCCCTGCCCCCCAGGCAGGGATTGCTGGAAAAAGATATCGAAGAGGAAAAAGATATCGAACAGAGGGCAGGCATCAGTCATCTCATGAAGCAATTACAATAGAGTGTAACTGATTAGATATCAGGTGTGTTAGGTGCTCTGACCATTGTCTTATTCTGTGAGTTTCTGATTTAGTAACTTAGAAGCAGATTTTCACACTTACAGGCCTGTGTTTTATATAACCCGTCCCATTTTGAAAGCGATTCAGGTACCTCCTATAAAATCAGATAAAGAGGCAGCATGCCCTGCCCCCCAGGCAGGGATTGCTGGAAAAAGGTATCGAAGAAGTCTATCAAATATTTAGAGATAGAGAGTTGAATAGAGGGAAGAAGGGGTTTTACATGCAAACTTCCTGGATTGTGTAAGATCATCAGGTTTTGCAGATACTTGTGAAGGGAAGTATGGCTTGTTCTAAACATGAAAATGCAGCATTCAGCGTGAAGAAAAGTTGGCTGAACTTTAATAATGCAGTGAGGGGACCTAGGCCCTATTCCCAGTGCTTCACCTGATCACAATGGTTTATTTGTTAATTGTAAGTTCTTCAGGACGGAGATTGTTTTCTGCCATGTCCAGTGGTCTACACAGTTTTGTTGGGGGTGTAGAAAGAGTTCAGAGGTGAGGACAAGCAATCAAAGAAAGTAAAGGGGAAAGGAGATTAACAAAATCAAGGTGATCCTGTTGAGGTGAAGAGTCTTAAACTAGTCCTAAAATGTCATGTGTTTGCTTTGTTTCAGTGTTTACATACTCCGAAAATGGCACAGAACACTTTGGAGAAGAACCAAAAAGTATACACTCCCCGGTATGGGCATGATTCTTGTGAGAATGTAATGGGAATGGGAAGTCATTTTAAAGGCTTGTTTTTATGGATAACTGAAGACCTTGAGTAGGTCTTCTGTGCCACCACTCTGAAGAAGCATTGATATCTGACTGTCATGTACTTATACCATTTCTGGGCCCCTGGCCATGGTTGAAAGCAATACAGAGGGCTGGATGGCTCTCTGCTTTGCCCATTATGGTCCCTTTTATGTTATTCTGTTTATTACAAATTGATATTGTGAACACAAAAGACCCAGAGTGGAGACCATGTCATTCCAATAGAGCTTCTGTAATGTAAAAATCAAAGATTTTATTTGGAAAATTATTTGGGAATTGGTTTAGGTGCTTTTTTTCTTCTAGATTACCATTGGAGAAAGGGAGGAGAAAGAGTAGCCAGTCTTTTCTGTGAGAATCCCAGTGCAAGCAGCTTTCTGTTTAAGAAAGTGATTTTCCCACCTTTTTTTTGTGGACCTGTGCACTGTACAACTTTAGCTCCATCCATAACGAGGACTGTATAATAGACACCTTTTATAATGACAGTAATACACTACTGGACTCATAAGAGTCATACATCAACAAGAAAGAAAAAGGCATACTCATTTTTAAGATCTCACCTGAAAGACCAACTGTAAGTGCAGATTTGTGCTTGTGTTCTTCGGAAGCATGGAATTTGATTTTGGGGTTCAAAGAACCTTATTTCCAAACTAAGATAGCTACCACCCTAGTGGTTTGCAATGAATCTGGCCCATACTCCTCCGAGGTGTGAAAGCAATGGGATTAGTCCAGCTCATTTCTTGGAACATCAGGCCCTGGATCCTTATTCTTTAATAAAATGAATATAATTCCTGCACAGGACAGATATTTACATTTCTCTTTTTTTCTCTCTCTTTTTTCTTAAAGGGACCATTTTATAAAAGCACGTTACAAATGAACACCTATGTTGCCTTGTACAAATTTGTACCACAAGAAAATGAAGACTTGGAGATGAGGTAAAGCCTCAAAATATTTGTTAGCTGATTCCACTCGTGTGAACTGAGGTCATATGAAGTCATATGAAGGCAGCCATATGAAGTCTTATGACTGTACATGACTTCAGGGGGGAGGGTTCATTCTGACATTTGTACTTGAGATTTTGCATTAAGATACAAACTTGAAGATCCACTTGAAGATACAAAAATATTCTTGTAGATTAAAAGATGGTGAGCAAATCATTTGGCAAGGACAGAAATAGATAAAATGTTTCAAAACCACTTATGTCACTTGAAGACCAAGATGGTTTTCCACTAGAAAATATTCAATTTTCAGTTGCTTTAGTTTTTCAACAAGAAGCTTTCGACTAGGAATTTCTCACCAGCTCTCATGCTAATGCTGAGTATCTTACCAGTCCTGTTTGATTTTCCTGCACATGCAGGTCATGTTTGAGAAAGGAGAACAATGACCAGCTGCTTGATGGCAGTGTTTTCACATGAGAAAGAGGCATTCTAACCTTTGCAAAATAACCTTGTTAATTATAATTTTTAACACTTCCTCAGTTCTGCATCAGTTCCTTGCATGGCAAGGTCTAATCCAAGCCCACTGAAGTGAAAGCACATTTTTTCTTTTAGTGCAATTAGTTTGACTCATGCTACTCACATTTTGCATGGTCTTTCTAGAGTTCTTGTTGTGAAATGTGTCAGCTTTCTTCAAGGCATCCTCTATATCAAAGAAGTCATTCACATGCCACAGAAATTAGGGAATTGCCACAGAGATGTCCCTCTTGTCCACATCTCCTCCGCTGAAAGCCTTTTCTCAGCTGTGCCTTCTCATTGCTCTGGAACTAATGGGTGAGATGTAAGGCAGACATTGCAAGCTTCCCTATCATTCTCTTTCCTGGGTTTTCCTGATAATTTTTTTAAGAATGTCAGCCCTTCAGGAAACAACCACAGGGTATGGTGACTTATGGAGCAACTTGCCACCTATTCTAATGCAGGATTCCACTTTGCAACCTGCTCCCCTAGGGATGTATTCCAGCTTGCATGCTTGTTCCATGAAGAGGAACATCACTCAGAGAAGCCTTCACTAAGTTTCCATCCTCATCAAGAAATAACAATCCAGAAAACAGATCATTCTCCAAAATTGTCCTGTCCCTCATATTAGGGGGAAACGCAACTTGTGGTCTGCAACCTGGACTGTCATGACCAACAGGCTCTTTCCAGAAACAGCAACCGGGTTTTAGGCTAGTGTTAGTCAGCTAGAGCAGCATTATTTGTCCCATGGCCAGAAATTCACTAATACATGGGTTAGCACTGTTTCATAAGGGATGCTAAATTGCTACTAATGTTGTTTGGTCACTACAGAACCAGGCAGAATTCAGCTCAGTTGCACAATGTGGTTTAGTTGACATGGTGTTACTAGACAGATGGTTGGATTTGTTGATCTTAGTGGTCTTTTCCAACCTTAAAGATTCTTACATTTCTGTGATTCTATGAATTCTCATTTAACATAGCTGAGTTGCTGCGCAGCAAGCAATGTCATAAAGACTTCCAAGCACTGTCTTGGGAACCCAAGACAGGGACCAGACAGGTGGTGATCCATCCTAATATAATGAAATCAAGCAGAAGGGAAAGGAGTTAATGAAAATTTTTGGAGATCTCAGCTCACCTCTGAGGGTCTGCAATGCTGCAATTGCAATTCAGCAGCAATTAGTACTTTCCACCACACTGATTTCTTCCTCAACAGCAGGAGCAGCCAGTTAGGTTTTCCAAGCTCTGGCATAAGTAAAATATGACATTTCAGTAATATGCTTATTCTAAGATGTGGATCTATTTTACAATAAGTAAAGGGTCCTGGCAACAGGGAACAACAAGTTTCAGACACTGCAAGGAATGGAATAGAATGGAACAGAATATTTGGAAGGGGCCAGTGGCTTCCTGGACACTTAAAGGCTGATGAGTGCCTATCTTGCCACCTACTGAAACCTTGACTGAATCTGATATAGAGCAGGCAACTTAACCAGGATTGTGGTTTACAGAAGCAAAAGATGATACCTGAGAGTGATTTCGGCCACTAGTAAAACACAGAGCAAGATGCCCTCCTCCAGAGATTAGCAGCCTAAATCAAGGAAGCAAGCATAGCATCAGTCTATCTGGGACTTCTATTTTGAATCCTCACTGGAGATTAGAGACACCTATGTTAGTCCAGTCTTGCACCAAAAAATCTCAGAGCTAATACCATTGACATAGAGAGAATTTAGGCTCATTTACCATCTTTCTTTTGACACCAAAATAGATTTATATTTTCTAAGTTATTAAAATAACAACCAGATGTTTGTGGGATGGGCCTTTCTGAAGCCTTCTTATTGAAAATGTTCATCCTTGCAGTGCAAGGGCTCCAGTGGTGTTACAGCCTGTTCACTTAGATGTGGCAAGATGGCCTCCCTCAAAACCTCTTTAAGTGTTTTATATTAATCATTAACTTTAATAAGGGATTGAGGTGTGCTTTCCTATGGCAGAAGTCTTTTGCCAGTGGGATACAAAGTTGTCCCTTTTCTTTAGCTTCCTTTCTCATCTCAGCAGCATTATTCCAAACACATTGGAACAGCTTCCTGAGGAGGAATTGAGGAACATCCAGCCCTGCTGCCCTATTGATAGCACCTGTCTGTGAAAGCTGGAAATTTCTCGTTCAGATTGCACAGGGTTAGGAGACCAGAGGCCTGTTTCTCCAGTTGTCACCAGCAATGATAACCACTAGGCAAGTGGAACAAAGAGGCTCAGCACCACCTGTGCCATAGACAGCTGTGTCCTAGACAGGTCCACATCTTCTACGTGTGCTCTGACACAGGCCACTAAATTTAACTTGTTATCCATCACATGCTCTAGAGCTTTACAAGCTCTTGCAGTGATACCTCAGTGGTACAGTGAGCCTAACAGGGTATGCAAGGAAAGCTTAATGATTAGGGGTCAACTATTAATTTTATTAAGATCAAAGAAATGTCTCTTATCACGCAGACAGAGCTTTCTGAGGTTAATCTATTTGGAAACAGGCTACCACTTACTTTCCACAATGCAGCACTATTATAATTACATAATAATGTTGCTGAAGTGCCACCACTGTGGGGGGAAGGAGGTCACATAACTGTTCAACTACCTGCACAAAATCAGCTCAGCACATTTTGCCATTAGCATTTCCAGCCAAATTATTCTCCTAGTTCTGCTTTGAAACTAGTCAGCTGGATGCTGATACTTAGCAATTACAACCCTCCACCACACATTATAAAGGTAAATATGTCCCACTCAAATGAAAAAGACATTCCTGGGCAGAATTATATCCCTGCTGACTAATTGCCTTTGTCAGTTAAATAGAACTATTTTCCTGCTGCCTTCCTTCTGCAAACACAGCTTGAAAACCCAGATGATAAAGTGGTGTGTCCCAACAATGCGAAACATCTTTAAGTAACAAGATAATGCCTGTAACGAATAGGGACTGGATTTTAAACAGTTTCTTATTAAACAAGAAGAAAAAAAATCCAGTTCACAGACAGTGTCTCAAAATAAAGATCTAGCCCCAATAGGGACTCTCTTTGTACATTACCACGTGTGATTAAAGAAAATCTTGCTGCCTCATTGAGTCTACCAGCAGTGAATGCTCAGATAAAATGACCAAGAAAGGACCAGTTTCCCATTAGAAGGTAATTGTAGAAGCTGCTGCAGCATAACATTTAAGGATCACCTTAATTTACTTCTCCTCTTCTAATTACAGGCCAGGGGATATGATCACTCTTCTGGAAGACTCCAATGAAGACTGGTGGAAGGTGTGTGTGCTAATTATTTCATATCTATCTGTTTTCTCTCCAAAGGGAAAAATATGTTATTTTCCATAGTGAACTTGTATTAAAGCTACCATTGTCAACGAACTTCTTGTAATTAGTATGTTTTCTTCACAGGGTAAAATTGATGACAGAACTGGATTTTTTCCTGCTAACTTCGTTCAAAGAGTGCAACATGATGAGAAGATTTACAGGTGTATCAGGACATTCATTGGCTGCAAGGAACAGGGACAGATAACTCTGAAAGAGAACCAGGTAAGCTCCTCTGTGCCAGATCCCCAACAGACTTGAGTATCCAGCAGTCTGACCAATGACTGGAGGGAAAGTTGTGCTAGATGCACACAGGCAGTTGCCATTCACTGCAATTTTGCTACAAAATTTAGTATTTGTATGGTAACCGGTTAAGAACAGTGTTGGCCTTGTACAAGTACATAATTCCTGCCCAACACAGCCTAAATCTTCAGTCTTACAGACATCCATAAAGACACTTTACACATTATGGACTGTCTTACTTTCTACTGAGGGACAGCTTGCAGAACACACAGGCTTAGAGGTAGACTTTGTCTGCGTGAAAAGTGTTGTTTTAATCCACACTGTTAGAGCTTATCCAATAAAAGACAGTGCCTCCATCCCCAGACCTTTCCTTGACCAAAAATATAAACAGCTCATTGTTTTGGCTTCGTCAAGAGCAGAGTTAAGGCAGAAACAAACTCACTCATAAATCTTAAATTTAACTATTATTCACTAGCTGCAAAGTATCTTTATTTATTAATTCATTTATTGCTTGTGTCACCATTTACACACCCACTCTACTAGTTTATTCTAAACTAGAACTGCTGCTGTAAGTTAAAGTACACCACATGCAGTGAGCACTTGCAGGGTCCGTTCACCCTGGCATACTTTCAGCAGTCTCTTCTACTTTTTGCCATTCAGGTGGGTTCACAAAGTGAAAGCCATGACCACCATTGTAGATTGTGTCTTTGATCTGATTTTTAACATGATTTTAAATTTTTACCTGTTAAGTCTGGTGATTCCGGGCTATAAATCCCTGCTGAGGTGAAGCGCGGGAAGGATAGAGCTTAAAATCTACAGTAAGGGACAGTCAGATTTGTGGCATAAGCTCATTTAAATGGGGAGACAGCTGACCAAGGACGGTGCACAGCCTGAGTTTTCTGACACCTGGATGAAATAGAACGCTAAATTTTTCTTACTGTGTCCTGTGAAGCCCAATGTTCTTCCACCTCATCAAGTTGGCAGTTGAGATCACCAGGAACTGTTTGCCTTACAGTGCTTGGAAAGGCACTGATTATAATAAAGTAGAGCAGAAGTCAGCATCAGGGTGGACTTCAGGGGCACAGATTTTTTTTTCTGTGCAGGGCTTTTGTAATAACTCGTTCAACTCGTGGGTAAGGTTAACTTGTTCCTTTGCTGCTGCTGCCTTGGAACATAACAAAACATAAAAGTGCTAACAATCCCTGAACATAGACAGCTTTTTAAGGAAGGCAGAGCAATACAGTAACATGAATAGCACAGAATACGTTAGGCAGCTCTGAAGTTACTAGAAAGAAAGTGCTTACTTTTTTGTTGTCCCAGCACATCTCTTGATTGTTTATGTATACGTGCACAGAGGGAAAAACATTACCAAAGAAAAATAATGAGAGGGTTTTGGACCCTTTGTGCTCTAGTGTAAACAATACACAAGGGCAAAGCTTGGGGAAATGGTAGTGTGGGAAACCGGTGTGGCACCATGAGGAAATGGTCAGGATCTGACTCCCTTCTTGTCAGTGGGTGTACCAGAGCCTCTCTGTTAGAGTAGCTGCCGCTGCAAATAGTGAGGGCACAGTTTCCTGCCTCATTTCTCACAAACCCACAGTTTCCAAGTGGGCAGGTCTGGCAGCTTCATCTAAACACAAATTTCCTATTGTCCCTGTTTCATAATGGGCCCACAAGGGAGTTTGCCATCAGGAGCCTGTCATCATCTCTGGTAGGGCAGGAGAAAAAGAAAGGGATGAATCCATCCTGTCTGTCTACTCCTTCCTCTTTTTGCAAACGTATTCAGCCCTGTCTCAAACTCATGCAGATGCTGAGGTTGAATGTGAATGCTGTTGGGTCCTCACTCCACAGGGGAAAGGCTTCAGAGGAAGAAACAAATAAATAAATAAATTGGTGTAAAATATGAAACAGAGATCAGACTGCAGAAACACATGAATGCAGAGATAGAAAAACATGAATGCAGAGATAGAAAAAGGAAGGAATGGAGCCAACAAATCCCACCCTACCTTTGCCCAAATTATGCTAAAAGGCTACATCCTCAAGTAGCTTAAAGGACATTTTGAGTAATTTCCAGGTGGGACAGTCACAGTGAGGCCATGGAAACTCATCTTCTTCTTGCTGTCCCTCTGTGCAGGGTTCAGGACCCCCATAATAGCCCCCACTAAGAACTGGCAGCCAGCACAGGCCAACCCATAGCAGGACCACGTGGACAGGAGCACAAAGACTCCTGAACCCCGCCTGTGGCACTTGTGCCTGCCCTGGAGATTGCTGCCTGAATAGCACATTTATTTTAATTTATTTTGTTCAGCAGAACATCTTTGCCTTCACTGCACTTAATATAAAAAAAAAACCAACCCTCATGAACTTTTTACTCTAGGATTTTATTTCAAATGTCCAAAGTAACTTTTTTCCTTCCTTTTCTCTTTCTTCTTCCTGCTCTTACCTTCTGTCCTTTATTTCCCTGTTGTTTTCCATGTAAAACAAAGAGAGTGGTGCAATAGGGAAGGCATAAAATAAAAAAAAAAACAACAAACATATCTGAATAGGAAAAAATTGCCAGAATTCCTTTTTCACTTTTTTTTTCTTCGTTTTTTCTTCCAATTTGAGGATCTCTGTGGGATATAACCAGCCATTTTAGCTGTCTCTGGGCACAGTGTCCAGAGTGCTATGAGCACAATAAATGTACTTCTTGCAAAGCACTGGCTTGTTCCAGATTAGCAAGAAGGGGATATTACTCATTACTACCAGTTCCTGTCAAGTTTCACTTTAGCTAGAAAAACTCATTAACTGGTCTAATAAATTCCTGTGACTATAGTCACAGGCGAATTGCCTTCATTTTTTACTGTTCATTCACTGGGTCAAATTCTGTAGGGCCTAACAAGAGTCCAGAACCACTCTGCAGACAAACGCAAGGATGATATGCAACAAAAAAAGTTATCCAGTGACTTTTTCAGTATAGATAGAATTTTCAGTACATTGCTTGATCCCATCCATGGCTTCTACTGCAGGTCTCTATCCCCTCGGTGCCTTATATGCAAGTTTCCAGGTACAGAGTCTCTTCTTGTAAGGCAAAAGGTAATGTATTCATGTCAACAAAGCCACAGGAATACCTTAAGAAAAGCCATTTCAGGCAAACAACAATACTTTCAAAGTTCGAAGCATGGTAGACAAGAACTGGCTCCAGAATCACTTGCCAGTTTCCTGCCCTGGGAATAACATTTTGAGTTTCAGCTTCATGCAAACCTTTCTGATGAAGTTAATACTCTAGGAGAAGACTGAGGGAAAAACAATACAATTTGCTCACCCATCTTGAGCAATATGCACAACCTAGTTTTCACAAAGGATCCTTTGAAAATTTCATTATGAAATATGAAACCCAGCCTGGGGGAGAAAAAGTGTACTGCTTCAGAGACATCAACATCCTGGACTTTAGGGTTCACTGATGGATTTGTGGGCCCTGAAAAAAATTCAGGAGATAACTGGGCACTACAGGGCTCAATCAGGTATCTGCAGGACAGAGGCAGACTTCAACCCTGAAATCAGTAAAGCAAGATTATTAACAAGGAAACCAAAACCAGACAATTTCTGTGGCTTTCAACTCTTTTAAGCTTTCTCACACACAAGACTGGCTGCATTATTTCCAACTCTGATTGTACTCACTTGGATCTATAAAGTCTTCTCCAGCCTGTAACTTCTGCCCAAGCCTACCCATACACTATACAAATGTTTCTCTGCATAACTACAGGCTCTGATTTGACCTCTTTTCACAAAAGAAAAAGTCAGCATTTTAAAAAAGATATATCATCAATATTTGGAAAATTGTCTCTTAAAAATACCTCTGACATTTTTGGTCATCCTTATTTTTAAAGCCATAATAATCTATTGTTTGGATGTTTTCATTCCTCTTAAAATATCCTACTTCAATAAGGTAAATAACCTTCTAAAAAAAAAAAACAACAAACCTACTCACACCCTTTACTGGCAGCCTTTCTGATGTCTAACATCACACTAGTACAAACCACTTTAGAGTTGGGCTTTTTGTGATTAAATAACAAGATTGATTTTAAATTGCACAAGTGGTCTTGTGCAATAGAAATGACCCCAAACCACGACATTTGTAACAAGACTGGCAATCAGAAACTCTCTGCCTGATCCAAATGAGGACTGTAAGTTTACATAAAGGTCAGTGCTACAGATCCATTTTGTGATGGATGTGTTTTATAAGTGTCACTGATGTAAACTAGGTCTCACAGGAAGCATCTCCTAGCCAGCTTCTGCAGTGGCTGCAGATAGACAGCTGCTGTGTGATGGGCCCAACCTACAAACTAGAGCTGTCAGCCTTGCTGTCCCCTTGGCACAGGGGACAAACTTCCCTTCTACCCCAACACCCAGTCACACAAATTTCAAGGAGAGACACTTTCAGGCACATGTATATTCACAGTTATGTACGGGTCTGATCCAGCCACTCAGAGAGAGGCTGGGAATGGGCTTAAGCATGTCCGTGAGGTTTGGTTTAACAAAGCAGGACTGCAGCCCAGGTCTCCAGCCCCAGGGGATGCACCTGGCTTGGGTCTTCTGATTAACCTGGATGTTCTGTTGCTACCTTTTCACCTGACTGCCTAGGATTACTTTATTTACCCACAGTTTTCATTGTGGGATACTCTAAAAGCAGTTAAACTTTTAAGAGCATGAGTCAGCTGCCTTCAAAAACCAGTTGCATCATGGTGCCTTACGCATTTGGACTGAATCATTTGAAAAACAAATTCAGTGCAGAAAGTGATGTTCCAGTTCTTCATGTGCCCCCTCCCCCAGCAATAAATGCTGCACTACAGATAGATTTAAGGGGGGAAAAAAGTCATCTTTTTCCAGCTCTCTCTCTGTGTCATTGATGTCAGATTTTCTGAGCTGGGAGGGGTGTCCCCATGCATTCAGAGGTAGAGTAGGACACAAATTTTTCAAGAGTCCAAAACATGGGCATCCAGTTTCATCCAAGTCATGTTTAAAACCCTAAATAAGTGCAATACACAAAGCAAGCTTGTGTTTTCAGTCCAAAAGCTAGTGAAAAAACTGATCTAAAACCTGTCATCATCATTTGCACTACCAAATGGGTGTGAAAGCTGAAATCCTTACCATTTCTATCCACAAAGCTCATGTAGGCAAGAACTTTAGTGCACAGGTGGCAGTAGCAGATTCAGAAATTCACAGTGTCCCTGTGCTGTCATTCTTACAGGCAAGGAGAAGACTTGAGGTTCAGAACTTTTTACCTGGCATTGTCTACAGGCTCCAGGACAGCTCTTGAAACTGTACTGTCCTCACAAACAAATTCCTATTTCACCAGAACCAGTCTGTGGTAGGTAGATGGGTTAAGTGTACAGGACAGAAGAGATCAACAAAAGACAGCTGCAGAAAATTAGAGCAAGTTCAAAACTGCACCTGGACAAAGGGAATTTTGCCACTTGAGCCCAAACTCTAAGGCAAAGATACTGGAAGAACAGGAGAGCGTTAGTGACCATGAAAGATTAAAGGATCATTTCCTAAATGCTCATGTCCCCCATCTGCTTGGGGCTGACTGACAGACAAAAATTCCTCAGGGCAGATGTTGAAAAGTTCAGACAACAGTCATGATTTGAGCAGTTATTTGTTTTTGTTTTACTGTTTTGGGTAGTTTTGGTTTTTTTAAACAATATGAGATTAAAGAATGAGGAAGTGACTATAACATTAGATCCCACTTTCAGCTCTTCCTGAAGACCACTTCACAATTAAGAAATACCCTGAGATGTTGTTTCTTACTCCACTACTAAACTCTTGAGCTAGGGAGCAGGGAAAAAAAATCAACCACCAAAACCAACAAACTCAACTATCTTTCTTCATTTGTGTTGCTGGCAAATTCACTGGAGTTCAGCTGCTCACTTACCTTTTCAGACCAGCAGCCCTCCCCCAAGACACACCAGCCTGAGTGATTTCCCATTTGATTCAGAAAACCATGATCACCTAATGGTAGTTGTGGCACCTAGCGCCTTCACAACCATCACATTAGCTGTCACAAGGGCTAGGCCTCAGCAACAGCTGATTCAGCAGGTGGATACTACCATGCACTTATCTGGGGTTACTCCTGATTTACACCCACTTAAGAGAAGAGCCAAATCACAAGCCTGTCCCTCGTGGGTGAAATCCTTGGCAGCATTCACAGAAGAGGGGAAGGACAGAAGTAGACAAAGATGGTGGTCTATTCCCTCTTTACTGAAACTGAGGAATTTGGAGCAGTTCCAGGCCTTTGCAAAACAGCTACCACAGGCCCTGTGGGAGGGTACCTGAGCCAAACAGGATTAGGAAGGTGTGGCATATTGTGGCAAAGCTCATTCTGCCCTCAACACATCCCTTCCTTTCAGGAGGAGTGGTAAAACCTCCACCAGACAGGGGCTGGCACATGCAAGGCTTAGTGCATTACTGCAAGAGAATTTCACCGGGAACTGGGGGAATCCTGATCACTGTATTAGTATGCAGAATCAGAGAAGTTCTTACAGAAAGGACTTGTAATCCTTATGCCTGGGGAAGATCTAAAACTATTGCTGCAGCAGAGCACTCCCACTGATATCAAGGAGCACTCAAACAAGCAGCAGAACCAAACACACCTGTAAAAAAATTTTAAAAAGCCCAAATCTGCCATCCTTTCTCACTCCAAAACCAGTGTTGAGAAAGTTTAGTATTTTCTTTTGTCCACAGATCATTCTGCAGACAGTACAAGACATGAGGGAAAAAGCACTCTGTTCTTAACAATGCTCTGCACAGCACCAGAGGTTAAGCAAGAAACGAAGTGTGGCTACTGAGCAGTACAGATGTCCTTTCTGAAGATTTAACTACTTTTGATGTTTCCGTGGCCCATGCAAAAAGCTAGAGGTCTTGAAGACTTATCTAGTTAGGAGAAAAGCACAGTGATGGAGTCAAGCATTCCTTTCAACCAGCCAGGTCTAGTTACGAAGAAGCTGCAAAGGCTCATTTTCCCACACAGCAGTGGCTTCTTTCAACCAAGATGCTCTTTCCCTCTCTTGGCTACTTTGCCATGTTCAGCTGTCCTTAGTTTGGTGCTTTTTCTCTCATTGAAGTTTTCATAGTTTTTCTCAGAGATGCAGACCAACATCCAGCAGTAATCAGAACCACCTTTCTGTGTATACCTGCTTTACACCTCTCTGCTTCGAATGGTGATGTGACTGTAGAGGGAGCAGCTACTGTGCTAGATATTCATGACAAAAAAATGAGCTTGGGTATTTTGCAACAGTACCTAAACTAAAGAGCATCAATTGCTTACTTTGTCCATGCTTTTCCTGTGATTTAGCCCCTCCAAAAAGGTACTTTTTTTTTTCCTCTTTTAATTGCATCTCAGCTCTGGTGGTGTGCTCAGTTATTCTGCCTCAGGAATGCAATTCAGTTAGTGTTACGCGGGTAGCTTAAGTAAGAAAATGAATGAGTCCGTTTGCTCTCCAAGCCTTTGTTTACCGGTACAGAGATGCACCTGACAAAATACTGGAGGTGGCAAATATGAAGCAGCTTCACCTCCTTTTTATGATCTTTCATTTTGCTCTGGCAGCATCCATGTTTCTGGTAAATTTTACATACGTAACAATAGAAGGCCTAGTTGGCCCAGAATTCAGAGGTGGTATTTAAGCATCACCATACAATCCATAACAATCATGCTGAAATGCATTTAGCCAGGAACACTTTTGAGCCTTTTTTTGTCATTTCATACCCTCTGAATTATTGTAATTAAACACTATAAATACTTATCAGACAGAGCCTTTTTGATTGTTAGTCCAGACAGAGGGCTTTAAAGGCCTGGCACTGATTTAATGAGAAATCAGGAGGTTGGTCTCAATGAGACCATCAGTTTTATGGCTATTTTTCAACCTTGTCTGATTTGTAAGAAATACATAGCTCCTTGACACAAATGTTTGAAAACGGTTCCTAATTTTGCTCTTGTGCCCACTCTAATGTACCTGTGCCACTAGGCCTTCAAATGGCTCAGCCAGTACCAAAAGAATCTCCAGATAGGCCCTAAAATGGAAGTACATGAGACCACAGAGGTCTTCAGGAAATGCAAACTTTTACTATGATGTAACACTTGTACTATTGTAAAGACCATATGGCTTCACCATAATTACTTCCATTGGGAGTAGGTGTCATGCAAGCACACTGACAGAGCTGGATTCAGATCACAGGCTTCAGTATCCACAAGAGACACCTGTAAGTACAAGAGCTGAGTAAATAACAAACTCCACTGCCCATCTGAGGCACACTAGAACTCCTTAAACATGCAAAAGAGAATACACTGGCATTCAGTTCAGCTGCTGGAAGTGACCCACCTTGGCATCATGATAACTTTGACCACTGTGCTGGTTCAGCCCCAAGCAGCAGCTCACTCACTCCTGGAGAAAAAACAGACAGAGCCTCTATGAGTTGGGATAAGGACAGTTTACTGACAAAATCACCATGAAAAGGGAACAATAGCAGCCAATTACACTCACACCCAGTGACAACACAGAGTACTGTACCAACACAAGGACTGACCTGACACCTCAGCCACACTCAGGCTGCCCTGGAAGCACCCAGGAGTACCGCTCCCTGCCCAACCAGCCCCTTTTATGGGGGACTGATGTCAGGTGGTGTGGAAAACAGCCTGGGCTAACTCAGCTCACCTGGGCTGGCCAGAAACAGGACAGCCACCAACTGTTGAGGAAGCCAGCTAGCTTGAGATCTGAAACACCGAATCTTCTCATACACAGATGACTAAGTCACAATTGTTACAGTAAGCTGAAGTTTCAAAATCTTTGATCCACCACAAAGTTCTTCATCATTTTAATGTTTCATGTATGTGGCATTTCAGGGAGGCAAAGGAAAAGGTAACTCTCTACAAACATGATTTTGAGTTTCTTATCAAAGCAGTGAGAGTCTAAAAGGTGTAGTTCTACTTACAGAAGTAGCTAGCAGGACGTCTAATCCACCTGATAAATAGACTGGAATAATTTGTTGCTTGATGATGGTAAAGAGTTTATTATTTTCATACTTTCTTTGCATTCAGATTTGCGTGACTTCTGAAAAGGAACACGATGGCTTTATCAAAGTATACAGCGGGAAGAAGAAAGGCTTTGTCCCCATAGACGTCTTAGAAAACATCTGATTTCAACAGCCCGCTTGCTGCAGTAGGAGCCCTTTGTTGGCAATGCCTGTCTGCCTCATCTCACACTGTGTCAACCCAGATGGGCTGTTTTGCAGATGTTCAGGGGAATAGTGAGAAAACTGCAACTACAAGAAGAAAAAGACATTTAGACTGCCACAGCAACACTATGAAATAAGAAAAGTGGAATGTTTGGAAGAAAAAACAGTCAGAACCCACAAGGGAAATGAGGGGCCCTTGTATACTAACAAGAATAAGGTAAGGGGAGGAAAAAGGTCTGGGCTGATTTCTGGTGCAAGATGGCTGTTACGGCCTTGATAGAGACAGAGAGCTTGTTCTGAAGGACTAAACTCACATCCTATTCTTGTGTCTTAGAAAACTGTTGGACTGCTTTCTTGTTTGAAGTGTGTATTTTGGGGGGGGGTGGGGGGGCGGAAATACCATTTAAACTGTCCTCGTACTACAGTCCAAGGCTTGTAGTAAAGAGTGGCTGTGGTTCTACAGTTCTGTCCCCAGTATCAACCAATCAGTTTAAGCATTTAATCCTGGTGTTTACTCTCATAACAAAGCAGTTTGGAGAGACCACATGAACGTCAGTCCAAGAAATGCACTGTGCCCTGGAAGTTGGCAGCTTTCTCTTTCTGTGCAATCTTCCCATATGAAGGAGTAGCAAACTTGTGTGTCCTTTGTTTTCTCTGTATATGAACAAAAGCTCTCAGCGTATGTATGTCAGGTGTGATGGCTGCTCTCATAGCTCACAAAAATAGCTGGTCCTCTGATTCACAAGCTTGCTTGGAAACGTCCCTCTGTGTTTCCTGCACCTTTATCTGGTGATAGAGAAAATAGACGAAATGCTGGGAGAGAGGCACACACACAGGCTTGAAACATTTTCTATTTTTCTGTGTTTATTGCACTTAAAAGATTTTATATATTATACCTATTTATAAAAAAATAAAACAGTTAACTAACTCCCTGGAAGACAGAAAATGCTAAGAAAGGACAGGCCACACACAGGAGTGAAGTCTGTAATTATCAAAATCCAGGACTCGTGACAGAAAGGCACTGAGTGTCTAAGCATTGTGTTCATACACCAAAGGTATCTTCATCGTTAGCTAAATAGAAGTTTTGTAGATTCAGCAGTAAATAAACCACCATGAGCATCCCATCAATTTTCTCCATACCAGTGAGACTGTGAGAACAGGTCTGGTTTGTCCATGTAGAGCTTCCATCTTCAAATAGATTTTGGCCATACTAACCCTTTGGTACCTGATAAGCAGTCTGTGGGACCAAGTTATACAAACCAACCAGTGCCAATCCTGTTGTAGAGCAGGGGCCTTAAAATAGTGAAAGACAGGGAACCTATTTTCCAAGTATTTAATTGGATGTAATTGCACCAAATACACTTAAACAGCTTAGCATGTGTTATGACGTAGAGATTAAGTTCTATCCCAAAGCTCCCTGCTGAATTCATGCCTTATTTGACCAGCTTCGGATTGAATACCAGTCTTTACTGCGATTAACCCCAAATTGATGTCCTAAATCCTGAAAGAAGAAATCCACACGCTGCCAGGCTAGTATAGGCCTTTGCAAAGTTGAGTCTATTTCTGAAAACAAGCTGCCGGTCCTGCTTCCATATACTGCAGCAGTTTGAATCTGTGTGGCACAGCCCAGGTCTCAGTAGTTGGGTTACCCTAGTTCAATAGCTGATCTTACTCAAAGCCTTATGAAATCCAGTGCAACTTTACACATGACCAGAAGTTCACAGAGCAGATCAGTCCTCAACCTCCAAGAGACACATTTTGCAGCTCTTACCTATCACTTATGGGAGAGGAGGAAGTTGTAGTGGTGTCAACTGCTGAAACTTGGTTCTCCATAACATAAGTGGTCCATACCAATTATTACTTTCCTCCTGGCTGATCAAAAGTATCTGATTTCATATCGTCTGTGGGAATATCAGCAATGTATATTTTATTTTTTCAGATCAAGCAAATAACATTTGCTCAGCTCATTTTCCTAAGTAACCAATAAACTCAGTGGCAGGACAGAGGACTCTGATAAGCCTTAAAGATCAAGAGGAAAAGCAGTACAGACATATTAATACACTCTGCTTTATAAGATAATTTTTTTATATATATTCATCCGTTCAAAGGAAGAACTCAAGCATTTGTTAGAAGTAAAATATTTGCTACTTTTGATCAGGCCTGTCAAGTGGACAAAGGAAATCTGCAGTAATCTACACATATGTGCTGTTGTTTACAGGATTGCGTCATACTGTGATTCCCTTCTATTTCAGTCCTCTACAATTTCAATTTATCCCTACAATGTGCATCATACTATTCAAAGAATTATATGAATATTACCTACAACTCACAATGGCCTTTAATCTATGTCAGTTTGATTCCTTTTGATACTGAGCAATAAATAATAAAGTGACTGAGTAAAAACAAAACAGACCTTATGTGGACTGTATTACGTTTGAAAAAGCATTGCTTCTGAACCAAAGCTGTCATGGTTTTCTTTGTTTTGTCTTTTTACTGGGTTTTTGCTGCCATTTGATATATAGACATAATTTATGCCTAATTTAGCAAGAAGCACATACTTGAGTCTTACTTTAAGCGTGTGATTCATTGGCTATTTGCATGCTTAAAGCTGAAGCACTTTGCTGAATTAAGGTCATTTTCCTCAAATTTATTTTGTATGCCTTACTCTGAATCCAGATGAGTATCCCATCTTTTTTTTTTTTTCCTAGCATATGCAATTCACAATAGATACTGCATTAGCAAGCAGTTAAACGTCAGGCAGAAGAAGGAATGGACTTTGACTGACGTATGCTCAGAAAAATTGAATTTTAGGAGATAAATGCTGTTCAGATTTAATTTAATATTCTGCTTAATAAAGACTATGCGATGGTTGGAAGGAGAATAGAAGTGTATGTTTCTTGGCTTATTTGCATCAGACCGTATCATTTTCAGTTATCTGCCTTCAAGAACATTCACTAAATCCATCAGCAACAGATGTTACTGAGCATTTCCGTTTAAAATCTACAGCATTTGCATTTGCCACATATAGAAAACCATTTCTTGAGTATTCTTCTGAAGTATATGTGGCAAAGTGACGTTTTCTGGTGGGGCCTTCCTGAACATTTGTTTCTGGCAGATCGGTATGTATTTTAAACCATTCAACATCTCACCACAGCACAAAACTGGCTACAGAATATTTTCCTAAGTGCTAGGAACAGTTGATCAACACGAATTGAGGACGAGCTGCCGGAATCATGATCTCCTCCCATCCATAAATAACACAGCATCTCAGTTTATCACCATCTTTCTCTACACTTTGGCCATTTTGACTCAGTGACTTCCTTTGAAGACAGATGCTGCAGTGCGCCGGCAGTTGTGGCCTCATTGTCCCAGGGAAACTAAGACACTTATTCCTACAAACATTGTGTAGATTTAGCATTGCTTATAGGCCTTGTTTTGTAATAATTTCTTGAGATCCAACTGACTAAATACAGCACCCAGCACCACCAGAGGAACTGGCCCAGGGCCAGAAGGCAGTGACATTGGAGTTTGGGAAGAGCCTTGACCTTCTAAAGAAGCCACGTAGAGGTTATGTAGGTTGACTAAAATGGCACTAGACAGATGTCTCTGGAAAATGAACCTAACTCATTTATTTTAAATATGTGCAGACAAGTCTGATTTATTGAGCTCTCAAATTACATCTTTCTTTCCCTAAAAGACATTGAATAAGTACAGAAAGCCGTATCAATCTTCTCCCATTTAAATTCATGGAAAAAAGAATCCTTGAATGCCACAAAGACTGGAGTTCATCTGTTATCTTAGAAAAAGGGTACTCAGTGTTACCCTATCCCCCCAAAACTCTGCAGTGTAATTTTTCTGATCTAACTGTAAATGTCTACAACTAAGCTAGTACATCAACTTGCTTTCCCCCTTCCTCAGAAAAGGGTAACATGGACTTCAGAAGTATGATTCAGCTAACCAACCGAAGACTTCTGCTTTTGCATGAACTAGAATGTGCCTCCCAAGTGCCTGTTTTTGCCAGACAACAACCAAGGGAGAACTGAATATCTGGGTCAGATGTAGACCTCTGCAGACATATCATCTGTATCAGGACAGCATTCTTAACTCTAATTTCTAGGTGTGTAGGTGTAACAGATGTGTCTCTGTACCAGGTACACTAGAATACCATGGTTTTCTTTTTTCAGTGCCTCTGAATTTACTAGTCATGGTTATTATGAGACATGAGAAAAGAGGTGCATTTTTTTTGCCCCTTTTTCCTTTTTATATGATTTTCTTTCCTGGTTGGTGGATAAGGGTGGCTTCCTAAATAGAACATTTTGCATTTAAATACAAACATAAATTTAATATCATACGGAACAGATCTTATTAAGGACATTTTAATTTAAAATATTGAACAGGAAGAATATTACCATAGCCCTATCCCTTCCTACAAAAATACTGAACGTCCATAAATTTCGAGAGAAACAGTAACAGCACTCATTCACCATGTGACTAGGAAGATAGATTTGTGTGTCATTCATCTTCTACTAACATTTCACAGTGTTTCTTCTGGACAACATTCTGAGACGTTAAGAACCACCAGAGTGAATAGCATTGGCCTAAGCAATCAGACCAGTGTGGGTGGTGATGTGCTCATTCATACCTAACAAAAGGCAAAATATAGGTACCCGTTTTCTATTCACTGGTGATATGCTTATCACGGGTACCTTATCACCAGTGCTCATATAGCAATGAAAATAAGCACAAAAGAAAGTTAACAAGTACAAAGTACATCAGGTTCTGTTTAAAATATAAGGAGGGAGGAATGTGAATGATATTCCCATGCATATTCCTTCTGTATTTTGCTCTAGTATGAATAGCGTCAGACCAACAGAATTGTTTAGTTTCATATTTGAGACATTTCATGAAAAATGTACTCCCAAATTATCATCCAGATTATGTGCACTACATCATTTTGTAAAGGAAGGAAAATAAATGTTTCTCCCCAGTGGGAATATATGTCATCACAACGTCGAGTTTTCCATGGCTAGAAAGAACATCTGAGTCTAAGAGGTACATGAGAGTTATTTTTAAAACCACTCTTTATATAGAAAATTGTTACATGCCTGGGGAATGAAAACTTGGCAGTGTCTCCAAAAAAGAGGTCCAGACAAAACTGTAGTGGGTCTGCCTCAGGTAACCACGTGTGACACTCTCCTGGCTGGCTCAATGAACTCTATACAACACCTACCTTAATCAGTGTTCATTCAATCGAATGAACTTAAGTCAATTTCATCTTTTATTTTTGTACATAGAGGCAACACAAACATACATAGATATGTATCTATACCTATACTCATTAGCATCAACTCAATGGCAAGAGGACATGCCCTTAAAAATGTGTCCTCTTTGACTGTATTTTTTCCTTCTCTTAATGGAAGGAAACAACCTAACTAGGATGGTATTTAGTCCCTGATAGCTACTGAGACAGACTGCTATATGGACAGATATATAACATATAACCCCAGTTACAGGCAGTTGAACCGCAAATACACAATACGTTGAGCACAGTCGAGGTACACGCTCTGAAACACGTGTCATTCATCAGGCAAAGTTAGGATTGTGTGCCGCATACAAATTGGCAGCCTGAAAACATTGTCAGAACAACATGTAAATCATACCTCTTTGACCTGGCTGCCTCACAGTAAGAAGATATTGAAAATAAAGAGTAACTTCTCCTTGGAGACCTGAAGGAGAGGAAGCCAGGAGGCATTACCATGGGCTTAAAATAAATTTTTTCAGAAGTCCTAACCAGTTCCACATGCACACCATGAGAAGGGCACATAAATTTACCTTCATTAGAATGAAGTAAGCCAACATCTGAGTAATTACTATGCTACCAGCGGTTTGCCAGCTGATAGGGTCAGAGGCTGACAACACAATACTGAAAGACTGTCAGACTTGTTTCAGCTTTGCATCACAAATGCGTGGGGAAAAAAAAAAAAAAAAAGAGAAAGAGAAGTAGCTGTGGTTCAACTCCAATTTTTAAAAGAAACAGTGCAGTAATGGTACTGAAGCAAACCTTTCAATGTGACTTATCTTTTCCATGCAGCCTCCTTCCACTGGAGGGGATGGTCCAGGCAGCATCTCCCGCCCCATGGTCTTGACGGAGGGCAGCACTGCAGGTGTGTGGGCACAATTACAGAACAGACCTCTGGGCTGTTCCCAGCATGCCCAGGCCATGCCAACAGAATCACTTTCCAGCTGCTCTTCCTTCCAGGGATCATGCCAGTTTTGTTGCTGGCTGGCCACTCCTTGCCCTTGTGTCTGGCAGGAGAAAAATAACCAAAATTATCCCAAGCAAACAGAAGCCAGACAAAGCAGCCAATGTGGCAGCAGTCCTCAAAACCTTGGAGTGTGGCCTTCCTGTACACCCTTGTGATGTTGCAAACTGCACGGCAGAAAATGGTCATTCGTTGTGCCTCACTGCAAGGTGTCACTCCCCTCCCCTGCTTCTGGTCCTTCTCTGTCTGAGCAGGATGCAGCACCTTTCTCACCAACACACTAGCCATACTCATTTTACACCCACTGACTCTCATTCTCAGTCCTGCCAGGAAAAACCTTTCAGGACCATCCAGTCCTTCTGCTCTGTTAAATGCTTGCTGTTAAGCAAGTTGACCCAAAAAGATAAGGCTTGCATTGCCCCTGGTTCAGCACCCTTCCCACATGGGCATCTATGAGCTGGTTAGAAACCCTCATTCAAAGGGATGTGAGGCTGCTGAGAGACACATCCCCATCGGCGCTGAGGATGGAGGGGGTCCACTCCCACATGATCACAGATAGAAGGGGAAAAACAGGTGCTACCTTATTTCGACCCTTTGGAAGAAGTCTGGGTCTCTAAGTCCCAAGTATTACGTGAGTCATATCAAACATGGGAGAACAGCTTCTGTTTTCAGCCCATTCACAATATTTATCATGCTGCATCTACACATTTTGGCTCAAGGAATGCAAAGTGAATGCAGATCTCTTCCTGCTCTCTGATTCACTCCACATCCTAGTCAGCTGCTGCCTTGTGTCTTTGTGCTTTGTCTTGCAAAGGTCTCCCCTGGTTTTTCTCCTCCTGCCAAAGGAGATGCTTCCTATGGTTATTATCCAAGGTACAGTGAGAAATTCCCCCCTGCAGCATAGTGGGGCCAGACTTTTTGATGTTGATAGTGTCCCTAGGCCAATATCCTTGCAGACACCATTGTTCATGTCATGGATGCCACCACCCAAGCAGAAGGAAGGGAGGAAGGGCTATGACCTTCATTAGTGGCTTTGCTCAGGGCCTCATGTGACTTGAATGTAAAATAACTGATCTCCAGCTGGGCAGCATCCAGCACCATTGATGTTCCTGTACCCATGTCAGGTCTGAAGATCTGGCACAGCAATCTGGTTTGTACTTTATGCCTGCTGCAAAGTATAGGAACATGTCAGAAGCTCATACTTGACAGGAATGAGGTATCAGCTGCACAGGGAAGAATGTGTTCAGTTTCTTGCTTAATCCTGGACAAGGTAATTCATCTAATGGTGCTGAGGCTAAAATGAAAGTTATTACTGTGATGGGGCAGTCCAGGAAAGCACACTGGAACAGATGTTTTTCTCAGTATTTATATAGCTTGCAGCATTTTACCATGTAAATAAAAAAGTAAATAAACAAAAATAGCCCGATACAAAATTATTAGCTTACTCCTACCCACCATTTTATACATGCAGCTTTTAAACCATCTGCTGTATTTTTTTTCTGTAGAGATGCATATAGACTTCTGGTCTCAAGATAGTACAAATTATTAGTACAAATGGCAGGCAAATCTGCTTTACTGACATATTGAAACTAACTAATAAGGGGCTTTACGGAAGGAACAGAAAATCAGTTTAACTCCTGCACATAAATCTTCATTGGATAGTAAGACATTTCATAAAGTCTTCCTTGGAAGGGCAAAAAGTTCCACATGCCTGGGCTGGAAACGACAGATTTCTTCTTGAGGGCTGCAGCACTAAGACCACTGCTGTCCTTCATATCGCTTGTAAGGCTCTGTGCTTTACAGACATCAGAGACACCACAAAGACCCTGTGCTGGCCTTTCATCCCAATACCAGGGGTTCAATGGGACATACAAGCCTGCATGCTATGTTAACTGGGACAGTCTTTGTATCCTGAGCACTTACATGCATTTTGTGGGGAAAAAGAAAGGGGAAAAAAGGTGGCTCACTGAGCATATCTGTATGTACACCATGCACCGTTGCAGACATAATCAAGTCTTGGTTACAGACCAAGTCTCAGCAGCTCTGCAGCACTTCTGGTGCAGGGGTGACTGCTAACTGCATAGAAAGCATCCCTTCCCAGTCTGTGCCCAATCAGTGTCTGCCCAGTGCTGACCATACTATTTTCACAAGTCACAATGCTCTAGCTTGGTTTCTCCAAAATCCCAATAGCTTTTCTGTTGGCTTGTGTGACATTAGCAATGGTTGCTCAAACAGTTTGCTTCTCTGCATAATGCATACCTCCCAACAGGCAAACCAAATTAACATAACGCATCAGCTGAGAGATCAGATGCTGGAGCAGACACATGGTTCTTCATCTGACAGCACTGTACTCACCCCTTGGACTTCAATTACACTAGAAACTGAGAAGGAAGTTCCATAATCTCTTGAGTTTTAAGACCAAGACCTCTTTAAGAAGTCTTCCTGCTTCAGTGCCCCATTTAACCCCCATCATAGACCGAGCACACTAGTCACATTTAATGCAAGCAATTAACAAAACAATCATCATCAGAGCAGAGGCATTAAATAGCTTCTTGCCTGCAGTGCCCTCTCTGTGAGTGAATGCTTCTACCTGCCAGATCAGTGCAGCTGTGGGTGGTAGAGGGAATAGGAATAGTCATTTTTGTTCCCATTCCTGTTAGGTGGTTCCACCTCCAGATTAATCCAGGTCATCCTCAGCCCCAAATAGCAATTTTCACAGGTAGGCATTACTAGAAAGTGGTCTTTGCATGTTTTAACTTAATATCCAGGGAGATATCCCTTGGCCCTTCAGAGTAATACCAATTTCATACCCACCTTTCAAAGATGTTGCCCTCTTGTAAGTTTTCACACTCTTTCAGCAGTAGCACTATGACTTTGGTCCCCCACCAGTCAAGGAAAGATCTGACAAGTATATAGAGAAGGAGCTAATGTCAAGTTGTAGCCTCTGAGTCACTCCACAAAAGATGAAAATTCCGCACCTGTTTAGTGGAAATCCAAACACAGATGGGGTAACTACCTTCCTCTCCACCCCCTCTCTCCCTGCCTTGGGAGCAAGGGAAGGAAGAGCTGTCAGTGCTAATGAGATATAGAGCAGGTGATGTAATTATCATCTGAGAGCCTGAGTAGGATGAGGCAGATGTTGCTTTCAGGGTTCATTGCTTTATTTGCGACACCTGCTAACCAGCATACATGATACCCCCTCAAGCCACACCAGATACAGTCTAATATAAATTTAATGGTTTTGAGTGAAACCAAAACACTCTAGGTGATACCAAAGCCATACTAAAGGCTGCCCTTAAACAGTGGTAGTTCTAACAAGAATTGAAAACAGGGCCATAAATTACAATAAATATTCCGTTCTTGCTTCCTGAGAATCTGTCTCCACGCTTATACATTATCCTAAGTCCTTTCTTTCCAAAATGGGATCATTGCTTTTGACAGAGCTGCAGAAGAATAGTGACTCTCTACTCATTTACAGGCTGAGAAATAAGCTAGATAACCACAACGTTGAGGTTATTGTAAGAAGGAGGGCCCACCTGACATTCACTTGGTCAGATTCAAGTGGTGGTGCTGAGGAATGGAGGTAGCTCCCACCATGGTGGGAATGGTACAGAGAGAGTTGGGGTACGTAAAAACCACAGTTGCACATCAACTTGAAGTTAAGCACTTTCCATAAGGCCTGACATAACAGATTACTACTCAAATAGGGGTTTTGGGGAACTTGTTTTTTCCCTAGGGAAGATGAAAGGAAGCAGGAAGACCTTACAGATCAATTTAAATCTGTGTGGTCTGCATGCAATGGCATAATGACAGCTGTATGCCATGGATCCATGTTCACCCTCATTACCGAGGGCTGAGAACAAGTGGACAAGGGAGATGATAAAAATCCATTAAGCATGAGAGAAGGTAAGTGAATTAAGACCATAAAGTGCTTTGAGAATCTTGTACCACTAGAACCCAAAGTGTTACCAAGACACAGATGCCGGGCAGCAACTGGTGCTCTGTAAAGCACTGTAGGCTGAATCACATCAGCTACGGGGGCACACATGGACAGGACTAAAAAGGCACCTGTGAAATGTGTTGCTCTTGCTCTTAGGCTTGTCTGGATTGTGGGGGGCAACATGTTACTCAAAGGGAGAGGGCGGTAAGAGAGTAAGCAGGCATATAAGAAATCTATTTTTTGCCACCAGACCAACTTGACACAAGAAAAGGACTTTTTCTTTTCAAGTTGTGTTCACTCATTTAAATACTTTTCCAGGTAATTAACACCATGCAGAAAAAGAGCTGATGTTCCTTGAAGAAGAGTGAAACATTTATTACCCTTTTCATCTTCCTTCCCGAAATGATTGAGGTGAAAGAAAGGTTAGAAGGAGAGTCTTTTCTGGGCTGTCTTATTTCTCTTTTGTCTTTCACATTAGTTCCAGGAATGGAAAATCATTAATCACCTATCAAGATGGCAGATAAGAGTTGCCTTGGGGTTAGAAAAGATTGGAAAAGATCATTTAAGCATGGTAATTAATTGAAATGAGTAAAATGGGGACAGACTCTTTATTCAAAAGTAAGTAGCAGGTGATAAGCAACAGATTTTGACTGGTATTAAGAAAAATTGAGTGAGGAATCTTATCTGACAAAGATGAAAAGTAGAAAATTAGTTATATTGTAAAAAAGTGGTAAATAAATGGAGAAAAAAAAGTCTGTAGTGATAATCCCAATATATTTATTGTTTTAAATTATTCAGCTGGAAACCTCTAACTCTACCTTTCCTTCTAATTATGTTAGCCATGTCAGTACTACACAGACAAAGCAGTGGGAGCCAAACATCAGCCACCCTGAGGCCCCAGTAGAAGGATGCTTCAGAAAGTGATTGCATTACACATCACTGTGACAAAGTTTTCTCTCTCCAGACTCATATCCTGGAACGTTGCAGCTGCAGTTTCACGGGCTCCCATTATAGCTTTTGCTGGCTTTATGCATCCTGTGCTTTTGGCACAGCCACCACCAATTTCACCATCTTACTCCTCACATAAGCTTTCCTCCGTGTGAAGGACTTCCTGGGAAGCTTCCACTGACCACTCATTTCTTCTGAATTTGGTTCAGGGTTGTTTTACAGGGGCAGGCAATACCACCAAACAACTACTGTTTTTATCTCATTTCTGAAGGAGGTGCCAAAAGGCAATGAAATAACATGCTTTGAAGACACAACACAATAAAACCTGATCACAACCTAAAAATACCTAAGAGATTCAGGAGGCCTTTCCTTTGAAAAGGCCTATGGACAGAACAACTGGTGATGAAACCCTTTTTACTGTGTTCTTTCTGCACTAAAAATCCTGCATCTATAAAAGTCTCTGAGATCTATGATTTGAGCAATGTACAGTCTTTTATCCACAATCAGTTTCCACATGGTTTACTTCTACCTCTTCATTAAGCTCAATACATTCTCTACTAAAGAGATTTGTTGTCCCACACCCATGCAAAAAAAGATTTCCCAACACCATGTTCAGAGTTGGAATATCATCAAGCTGAGAAAAACTTTAAATCAAACGCTTTGGTTTCTACAAACTGACATTTCTGTAAGAAAAGGGCATTAGAAAAACTTTAATGTGTCAATGGGTGCTGCTTCTTGTATGCTTAGATGTTGTAAAAATACAGTAGGGCTACACGGTGCTGTGGGGCCTACTGGCAGGGTCTGCCGTGCCTCACTGTTCAGCTCATTTGGATTTTCAGACGTGGTCCAGTGCGACATGGTGAAAACATGAGTAGACAGACTCAGAGTTTGCTAGTGTTGCAGCTTTGATCTCAAGAAAACTTTGATCTCCGAGAAAAACCTGAGGAAGGGAAAAGTTTCCAGGAGGAAAAATTAATCAAATTCACTGATTGTATCAGATGGCTATAAATTGTTACTCTCTGGAAGTAAAGAGGGAACAGAACTGAAATTGCCTTTCAAAGTTGTATATTCAGAAGTCAGAGTTTCTCTCCTGGCTGTTGCTGAACAGCTGTTAGTCTTTGAATCAGGGCAGAGGCAACCAGGACTAAGTTTTCAGCTTCTTTGTGTCCAGAATTTCCATGTCCTAGTGAATCTTGAAATCCTGCAGGCAAATGTAAGGACTTCTCAGGAGTTACTGCTTGAAGCAGACTTTTGTCCACCACTCCACCTGGAGTGATGGTTTCCAAATAAATTAGCAGCCTCTCTGTCATAACTCTCCCTTTCACCTTGCTACAAAAAAAAAGGGGGCTTTGAAAGGGTACTGTTTGCATTGTGATAGCTGGCAAAGTAAAAAACCATTCACCTCCTGGAGCTGAAAACTGATCCCTGTGTCACGTGTGAAGCATCCAGTTATGATGTTTTTATTCCTGCTGAATAAAACACCAATTTTAATAAATCTTTGATGCCTTCTAATCAAAGTTCAATATTTGGTGCAATAATTTTCTTTTTGCATAAATACCCTGCTCAGCTGCTAGCTGGAGCACTCAGAGCCAGGTTGATCTAAAGCATCAATCTTGAGGAAATTGGAGAAGTTCATAATAAGCTCTCAGTCATATTTGCAATGCAAGATTAATGCCATTTCTGCACTACTTGGCTCAGTTTGAGTCCTGAAAGACCAATAACACCCAGAGCAGCTGTGATTAAAGTTCACACACTGGGCTGTCATTTAGTGGACATTATACTAATCACAGTCCTGCTGGCTTCAGAGAATAATTGTTCGGCTGTCTCTTAAGATACCAAGGCTGTTATAATCACATGTATTCAAAATAAATCTTTAAAAAAAAAAAAAAGATATAATAAATCTAAAAAAAAGAAAAGTTTTGGGTAGCAACTTCATTAAGACTGTGAACTTGAAAGTAGTTCGGTTACAACAGGACAGATTTAACTTTCCAAAAGTGATGTTTCCTTCAGATAGGCTGGCTGGTACAATTCTCTTTGCATGCACTATTACTGCTCAGTATATGGGGCATGACTCATGATACATCACAACACAAAGTGATAGCTAGAGAAAATTGAGCTTCTGAAAACTGAGATTAAAGGGGAAAAGCTACGGGAATAAATAATACAATAGATAGGTAGAACCAGAGCATACAAATGGGATACCTCAGAATACGTTTTGGCCTGCTGTCTAGCCCATGGTTGTGGACTGTGTAGCCACTTTATCATCCTAGCATCCTAAGGGAAGTGTGAGATAGTTACATGAAGCATGAGGTTTTTTGCTACCAAATCCAGGTATGCTGGTTCTTGAGGTTCAGAGACTTGTGTGTTTTTCAGAATCCCCTTATTTTCAGTCCTCTGATAAACATTACCCAAGCCACCAGCCAGCTCTGCCCACCTGCATCCAGCAAGGATGGACAGCTGCAGCAACTCCCTTGCAACTCTGGTCTCAGCACATCGGCCCATTCCCGCCCAATAAACCCCCCACTTGGTTCCTCCAACTCTGCCCTGTGTTGCGGTGGGTCTGAGAACAGCCATACACCTTCCTGTGGGAGAAAAGCAGCAGTATGGCCTTGCCCCAGAAGTAGAGACATTTGTAGCACAAGTGTAAGTACTTAATTCCTACCAGCTTATTTATTTTATTTCACTTAAGAGTCTGACTTGAAAATTTGTCTTGCAGTTCCTCCTATGAATTTCATGTTTGTCAGGTGGCACAACATTATTTCTAGTGCTGCTTGCAACTAATAAAACTCTTCACAAACTTTGCTTTAGTTTGAGGAAAAAAAAACCCCAAACATATTGCTTCCAGTATTTCATACTCCTTCAGTCCTACAAATTCATGTGCAGAGCAGTGTGCAAGCCGAGCAGAGTATACTTTACAACCTCTGATGCTTCCTTTTGGGAAAAGAAGAGATGGCAGGTCTGGAAACTGGAAGACAAAACAAAGAGAGGACAGGGAGATTTCAGAGAGCAGAGACAGAACAGTCCTTTAAAATCCCTTGCTGCTGTTCTGGCTCTGCAGATAAACGCATGTACATAAGTTAATTATTGGGCCTTTTTCTCTTTAAAATTACTGTCTCTCAGTAGTAAGATGCAGAGGCTGATGCTATAAAAGGATGGATGGGTTTAAATTAAATTAAAAGAAGACAATAACTTCATAATGGCCTTTACAGAACATAGGCATTTTTCCAGCAAAAAATAATCTGATGTTATTGGGAGCCATTAAGCTTTCACACCCAAATTGCCGCAGCATTACAAACTAAATGCATGCAACTCATGTACTGTTTGTTATTCTTAGCCTTGCTAGCCTTGCACCACGCACGCCACCTGTCCTTTTGTTCACCCTTGCTTTCCACAGTCAGAGGTGGGCTGCTGAAACGCTTCTGGGAAATGCTGGGATTATACATGCTCAGGAAAGTCACCGCGTGTTGGCACACCCACACACCCTCCCACCTGTCAGACGTCTTTTTGTGAAATCAGTACTCATGCCTGTCTATGTACAAGTGCATGCAGCACTGCAGCCTTCATCATTCTTGACACAACTAGGAGCAAAGTAACACCAGCAACGGCCTCTGTTTTCCTGAAGAAAATGGTGGAATCACAGAGGAATAAATGAAATAGCTATTCTCCAACCTTGGTTTTACATGGTGGCCTTCATCCCCAGTGAGTCGAGCTCCAGTGGTGCCACAAAGGTTTTAAATGGGCAAAAATGTTTAACCACCAAGAGCTTGTGGTGGGATGGAGGGCAGAGTAAACAGGTCCTAATCCCACTTCCACTGAAGTAATCTGAAAGGCTCCCATGGAGAATATGATCCTAACTCTCACTGCCCATGTTTTAGCACTGAAAAGAATTATGGAGCAGGTTAAACAAGATGGATTAAGGAGAATTTATTTTAAAAAGATATGAGAGGGAAGAGGGGTAGACAGAGACAGATGCATTTGGAGCAAAACCTAAAATTTCAAGACAAGAGATACATGAATGAAACACAAAGGAGCTTTAAGCTGACTGCAAATATACTCCTTAAAAAAATTACTGTATCCAGTGAAGTACATATATGCCCACCTAAGGACAATACAGCCAGGGTGAGAATGATGCCATATAGACTGTGAAGGAGAAGGAGTTTCTGAGTCACCTGTGTGTGAGGTGATACATCCTGGAGAAAAGGATGCTAAGTCATCATCAGATTCCTGTCTGTCTATAGAGGAGTCCAGTGCAATGATACCAAAACAATCCTTTGTTAAATTCTCTCCCCAGTTCTCTAATGAAGGATGTAATTGCTGATACTAAAAACAAGAAGGAAAGTAGAAACCAATTGAAATTGATATGGAACAAGTTACAAGGCATTTTTAAAAATGATATCTTATTCATTCATGTCTTTAATTTTTCTTTTTTATTTTATAGACATTAAAACTTAAAGTTTGTGCTGAAGATGCCAGGAAATCTCTAGGACTCTCAGGACTGGAAGAGAGGAATTTTCAGGGCATGTTCAGCACAACAAAAACTGCATTAAGAACTGTCAGTGTTGACGCTGAAGCACTAGACAAATACAGATCTAAGCCTTAAAGAAAATTATAGCAAAAGGTACTCATAAGGAGATGAGATGCTCATAAACTGACCTATTCAAACATGTTGTGCACTGACACCCATGGATGCAAATTCTCTCCAAGACAGATGAAGAGTGACTTTTTTTTTTGCTCTAAGACTGAGAAACCATGGTGTTTCAGATCAGGACAGTCGCATCCTGAGACTCACTGAAAAGGATTTAAGCTATACAGGGCACAAAAGAAGTTTCAGCAGAATGCTGTAGGCATTAAAAAAAAAAAATCCTAGAATACATTGAATAAAAAAAAGAAAGAAATATGTTGCCTACTGTACAGGATATTGTGTTACTTGTGCTGGCAACATAGAGAAGATGAACACCAGCTACAGAACTAGTTGCAATTTAGGTGCTGAAAAATGTCATGCTGGAAAAGGTATAAAAAATGATACCAGTTACTTCAGAAATTACTTCCAGTCAGGTAGTTATTCAGAAACTCATCAAAAGGATGGTTTCTGAGTAATTTGTTCACCTGGTGTTATTACTTTCAGAGAGCAAGGCCAAGGCCAGTGACAAGTTCTTGGACTAAAGAAAGACATGGGAAAAAAAAGCACCAAGGACTCAAAGATGAATGAGACAAATTCAGACCAGAAATAAAGTCTGTATTTTGAGGAGCAAGGGTAACTGACCGAGTAGGCAAGATACTAGAAGAACGGCAGATTTGGGGTCTGAGAAAAAGATGGTTTAGAAAATAATCTTCACCTAGCACTGAAGCTACACTGGCCTCAAGACAATGATAACCCTGTGAGATCAGAAATAACACAGGAAATGTGGGAGGTGTTCTAAGGGTGGTATCTGAATTCAACCTTTCCAAACCATTGTTGAAAAATGTAGTTATTAACCTGAAATATAAAATGGGAATGAATCACTGAAAATCTTTGAGAGGCCTTTCATTATAAGTATCCTTGCACTAAGTTATTGAGTGCACTTCAAAGAAACAAAAAGGAGCAATCATGCTATCCAGGAACAAGGAGTGGACAATATTTTAAGCCTTAAAAATGGCACTTACTTTTTTAGGAATTGTTGCCCAAGTGTTTGCAGCATTAGTGAGAGTTTTCAATTGTCTAATCACAGTTAATCTCAACCTCAAAACTGGTTATTATTCAGTCAGCACCTGGGAAGGGGAGGGGAGGAGGGGAAGGTTTTGTTGTCACACACATCTATCAATGCAGAACAACCCTAACAAAGCCAGAGGAATTACAGCAATGTGAAACACATATGTAATATGAAAACCACATATTCTGACTCTGCATATTGCACCGGTGCCAATGTGATCGAGAAGCAGCCATGTGTGCGTATAGATGCCTGCTCAGCCAGGCCTGTAATTTGTGAAGACCTTCCCTAGAACCCACTCTCCTAGAAGGTGAGCAGCAGCAAGTACTTCAAAAAGTAGTGGGGAAGTGTAGTACCAGAAACTAATCCAGTAGCCACTTGTGCTTTCCTGCCTCCTGAGGACCCAGTTTTATGGAGGAAAAGATGGTGGGCTTAGGCAGGTTCCCTTGGTGGCCAGCCCTGGAGATTAAGCCACCATTTCAGAGATCTAGCTGCTAACCTGAGTAGAGATGTACCTGCAGCAGCAGAGAGCCAGGGTAATAGCAGTCAGGATGGGTCAAGTGTATGCACATGTTTCTGCCACTGCTACTACGTGTGCCCTGAGTAACTCAAGTGTGAGTGAGACTAACGCTTGGACAGTTCCAGTGTGTTAACTTTACTATTGCATTTTGCGACCCCCAAATATTGATGACCACACAGAAAAGTTGATCTGTGCTAATGGAGCTCCCACTGAATTAATCTTTTTGCTTAAGGAGACAGGCACAAAGAAGAATGACTGTAATTCTTCCAGAGGTGAATTAGCCATCTGTGGGGTCAGGGTTGGAAACAAATAATTTTGAAGAACCAGGCCTTGAAGGCCCATCCATTTCTTAAAGGTGGATAGACCTGGCATGTAGTGATGAGCCATATGAGTTTATATGTCCCTGGTGTAAGCAGAAGACATGCTGGTGTGTCTCTGCTGGAAATGACACAGAACATTACTGATCAGTGCTTTGAAATCAGCTTTTCCCCTCCTCTACATAACCACCCAATCTTTTAACATGATCCTGGGAATTATGCTTTTTCCAGTACCCCATTTGACTTTGTTGTTGATGTCATGGAAAAAAAGCAGTCAGTTGTTTACCAGAGCATTCGATTTCTTATCAGCAGATCTGGCTATGAATAATTATACCACATATTAATACCATAGTAAGCCAGCTAATGGGCTGCAGACGCCTAACAAATAACAGGATGAGAGAAGAAAGGGCAGATTGGCAGGAGGTTGTTTGCCTTTGTGAGGGCTGAATTATAGAATTGGCTGGGCTTCAAAACTATGAATCATTAAGAACATGCACACAGCAGTTTTACATCAGTGAGCTCTATTGACTGTAGAGGAGCTAATATTGATCTACGAAACATATGGGAGTGGGGAAGCAGGTCCCACATAGTTAAAAACGTTGTGTTTTAATGTCTGTCCTCTGAATTGTGTTGGTTCCCTCAAGCACCCACACATTTCTGACATCATGACCAGACCTTTCTCCAAAGCCTTGGAAATGATAGCGGTTTCTTTTCAGGTTCACAGTGACAGAAATCTGTGAAACATGACTGTGAGTTACCATGCTTATCATACCTTGCATCTCCCCTGCAATATTAACTCAGTTTGCAATACCTGTACTGATATCTATATTCATGGAGATGTTCCTAATATATATATATATATTAAAAGAAACCCCAACACTAATAAAAAAATAACCCAACAGAACAGAATTTACTTGCCTTTTCTTATTAGATGGAATTTATCTTTATTTTTCCCTATTTGTACAAATTTTGCCTTTCGGTATAGCTCTTCTATACCACATTCTAAACCACAGCCTGAGCAGTATGGAGCCACCACTACAGCATTTTGTTCTCTCCTGTGGGAACAGAGGAATGACCATTGCAGACCGTGACGCTATGCTGACCCCAAGAAAGGGAATTCAGATTTGATTGTTTTTTGACTCATAAATGCCCATAAAGACACTTAATTATCTATTATAGGAGATAGCACAATTAGACCATTGATTATTAGAGGCTGTTTCATGAGGCAACAACAAAAAAACTTAAGCAGAAATTATACTTAGTCTGTTTTATTCACAGGAGTCTGAGACCCTGGACTAGCTTCAACAAACCGTAACCATAGGGGTTTCCACTGGGGTGTTCCATCACATGTTTGCATACAAATGACAAATAAGCATTTTCCATGCTGGCATGTAATAGGTAAACACTGAATTTAGGATCTTAACTGCAACATATGATTTTTTCTTTATGTACTCAGTTAATACTTCAGGTCATACATAGAACTTTATTAAAAATTTGCATCTCTAATTCAACTGTAACATTTTCTTGAATGTGATCTTAGCATCATGGTTTCCCATTCCCAGTGACCTATTGCTATTTCTCATTCCCAGTGACCTATCGCTAACAATGTCTGACTTTATTCTTCCAAATATCGGAGTCACTTCTCTGTCATTCTGAGCCATAACACAGGGCTAAAAAGGAGTCGAAGCTGAAAACAGTCCTCTTCTTTCATTCTGTCAAGCAGGTGCACATCCACAAACACTTAACTGTTTTGACAGCTTCCCATAATGATAACCATACCTTCAGCCTGTAGAAATGCAGAGAAGAATCTCTCTGTGGGGTAGGGTTACGTGAAACACAAGACGTTCTTCAGATGATAATTTTCCATCTATCCACTGTAAAGAAGTAGCGAGTTTGTGATATGCATCTGTCTCAAGGAAAACTCTTATCACAACACAACCTCTGCACGTTGTGGCCTGTGTCCTGGTAGGCATGATGGAAATCTGTCATTTCAGGTTTGGCTATTGAAAACCAATAATATGTGTAATTAAATTTTCAGCTGTTTACAAAGAAGACGAACCAGTCACAGAGCTCTTTCATTGCTCCTGTTAATCCAGCCTGCCTCATGGAAAACCTGAGCTGTGGCCCTTTGTGACCCCTTTCCTTTGCTTTCACACAAGAGGAAGAGAGGGAAACCAGAGGAAATTTAAAACAAAAACAAAAACAAAAATCAAAAACCAGGGGAGATAAAGTAGTGTCTCAAATTACAAAGACATCAAAAAAATTCAAAACCAGCAACTCACCTTGAAGTTTCCAAATCTACGGTTCCCCCAGATCCTTTCAGGGAGCCGAACTTCATACCTTGCTGTGGGGCACAACATTATCAGCCTCTTCTCCTTCTGAGAAAGCAAACGTGATTTAAAGCAATGAGGGACAAACAGATGTTTGCTCAAAAATTATTCTTGACATTCAAGATCTCTGGTAAGGACCAATTTAGGGCTGATTGGCTGCCTCCCTTGCACAAACATTTGGTAATTTAAAATTTGATCACTGTAAGTCACTTAATCACAATTAATCTGTAGATCAAATTGCGTCATTTTCCCTAAAGTGACTTTGGAAACAAATGAAATAATTGAAAATATAAATTAGTGTGGAATATATTAGATATTTACAATATATGTGTGGTCAATATAAGATTTCACTATACAAAGAAGAGCGTAAGGTAATGCAAACAAACTGGAAATGGCAGAAGCTTTCATTTAATAACAAGCGTATTTAATAGAACTATTTTATTACACACTTCTGAATGAAACCCAGTCTTTCGAACTGCAGTTGACCTGCATCTGTAAAAATAAGATAATATGACTTACAGACAAAGCAATAAAAAAAATTTTAAAAGAATAAAAAAAGAAGCCCTTATTTCCCTAAAATGTGCTGCAAATACTTGAATCTTGAGGAAACTTGGCAGCTTCCAATAACTGAAAGATATTTATTGGTACTTACACAATGATCAGATTCACATTTTTTGCTTTATGATACATCTTTGACCGTTGTTATTCAATACCAGTTTGATTAAAAAGCAGTCTTCAGTACAGTGTGAATTCATTTCTTTTTCATAGGTCTTGTAATGATTCTAATAATTACTGTAATAATCCTAGTACCTATTAACTGTCCTCCCTTTCAATTTCTTCAGCTTAGATAAAATTCTGGTAAAGCTTTCCCACTGACTCTTCTCAAACATCAGGGCTGTTGGCATTTAAAGCACTGCATGGTGTTGTACATCCTCAGTTTATCAGGGCTTACACCTGCTGGACCTTGGGCAAACTCCATAGAGGAAGCCAAGCAAGTCCAATAGGAAAAAACTTCCTCTGCCTGGGGCTGGGAGTTTCCTTCTGCCACACTGCAGTCACCTGTCTTGCTGGAAGGGAAGAACTGACATTCAGTAATGGTGGGCAGAAACCAGAAGGGAGTAGACCTTCCCACTTTTGCAGCACGAGGCAATGCAGTCCTTTAATAACAACAGGGTTGGAGAAGGCTCAGTTTAAAAGGGATACCAGAATTTCACCTTAAAGAAGAAACAGGCATCTGAGGGGTCATGAATATGTGAAAGAAAACAAGACACTTACTCTGCCCCATCTGAACACTGGATACCACAAGGCTGCCTCATTTTACGTTTTGTATTTCTCACTGTCAGTCAATTTATTCAATGCTGTTTGAAGTAATGCAGTCCAGTGAAATAATATATCTCCACCACTCTTTTTCACGTTGATCCTGGACTCCATTTAGAGCTTGGATTTCAACGTTTCATACTTGTTCCCTGCCCATAAAGCTAATTATCTTGGCTAGATGACAGACCACATTACTTGCAGAGTGACACTGGCAAAGACGGTGAGTTAAGCGAGGATCACATAACTTCACAATCCCCGTTTTAATGAGATGTTAAAGTGAAAACTCTTTCCAGAGTTGTCACTCACTAGCCCACCTCCACCTTCCAAAAGAACTATTCTCAAGAAGGGGGCTGCAGAATGGTGATTTTTATCAATAAAATCAAATTTGTACAAGAAAGGGCTATACAGCGAGCTTCCTAATGGGAAGCTTCAGCTACCTACACTGTTTGTTCGGTTCTTTAAATAGCAATAAGTATGTGGAATTGGAATAGAGACCTGATCATAGAAACTAAACTGAAAATAGGAGCCCATACAGTAAGTATTCATGTGGTGTTATCCATAACAGAAGCAGAGACACTGCTGCTATTTGAATTAATGACCAAGAAAACCTGAAGCTGATCCCCCAAGGAAAAAGATGTACAGTGCTCTTTCTACTTGGCCTCATTTTAAGACTCAAACTGGTTCAAATTGTTGATGAGATAAATATTCAGCATTTTTCTTTCCTCTACCACCTACTTCTCCTTTTTTTTACCTTGGTAGGCATCATTATTATAATATAGGCTCATTATATTATGCATTGGGCCCAATTTTGACTACTTAGTAAGAAAACCTCCCTTGTTCATGTACTGCTGTTGAACCCAATGAGAGTGTTTGTGGGGCGATTATTTACATAATTAAGGGTTGTGCTACAAGATGTGGAGCTGACTTAGCAACATGCTTTGTGTATTTAGTAACTTATATTAACATATTTATTAAACAGGTCAATATGTCAAGGCATATTATAACAGTTCCTATTTCCCTGTCTTATAACAAACAAGAGATGCAGAAGAGAGCGGGGAAAGAATCCCATGCTTACAACAACCACTAGGCAGGTCTCAGAAAAATGGAAGGAGGAAAAGCAGAGAGGACACCAGACAAATGAGGCACTGAGGAGAGTAGATATAAGGGAATATTAGAAAATTGTATGGTTGATGGCAAGAGAGCAATTATGATATACAACAGCCTTTTGCAAACCATCCAGGCTGCCCAGAGAGGTGGTGGATGCCCCATCCCTGGAGGTGTTCAAGGCCAGGTTGGATGAAGCCCTGGGCAACCTTGTGTAGCTCCAGGCTTGGAGGTTGGTGTCCCTGCCTGTGCCAGGTGGTTGGAACTCTGTGATCCTTGGGGTCCCTTCCAACCCAAACCGTTCTATGGTTCTAATACCATGTCATAAAATCTTACTTCAAAGTTAGTTCAAATTGCTTTGGATCTGATCACCATCAGTCGGACAGAAGCTTGATCAACCAGCTATGAATTCAGGGTAATGACAGCAAACAGCAATACAAAGATGAGAGATGAAGCGTATGGTCAGAAGCTTGGATACAATAGCAAGGTGCCACAGAAGTTAATTTAGAAGACTGATTGAAAAATTGAATGGCCCCTTTAGAAGAAGGGGCAAAAGGTCAGTAATTAAAGAGACCAAATATTACTTACCTGGAACTATACACACTGGTCAGGATGGAAGACAAAAACTGTTCACCGTGCACAATGACAGAAAGCATAAAGTGCGAATGGCCATTTTCGTGCCTGAGAGTCCAGTGAGCCTAATGACTCATTTCCACCATGCGTGAGGACTGATGAGAGCAGCGGTCAGAGGCTGGTGCTTGAGGAAGGCAGGAAACTCAAGGCATGCAAAGAATTGTCCTTGCCCTGACTTCAGCCCCACTGAATCCAACCTCTGAGTCACCCCTGGGCAGTGTAGTCCCACTTATTACACATTCCCAGAAAGGAGAGGATTTACAGTCTACATCCCCCATGGGTGGCTGAGAAACGTTGGGTAACATTTTCCAGTATACAATGAGGACAAACATCTCTGGTACCTCTTGGCCTTCCCCAGGCAGAACTACCCCCCTGCAGCAGTGACTCTGCTCAGTAGAAGAAGGTTTCTCTGATCCTCCTGAATTTGTCCCATTGTCTGATTCAAGTCTTTGATCAGGGCTTGGGTTTGCCTTCCTGGCTGCCATTCCACTTCTTGGGTCCTGGACCCCAGCGTTCACAACACGATTTAAATCTGACGTGACCATGTTGAAATCAACCCAGATTCCTGTCTGATGGTGGGAGTCAGAGCAACCTCAGGCCCACTGCGACCAGGTGTTGAAACCACACATTAGGCTCATGCATGTACAAGCAGACCCAGCTCTGGAGACCTGATTCAATTCATCTACATTTGCTCTGTGGTAGCTCTAATTAGGCTGAAACTCAAGAGACAACAACAGCTGTCTCTCCTGAAAGTCACCACTCCTGGGCACAGTATACTCTATTCACAAACATCTGGTGCAGGATTTAGACCTGTTGCTGTATGCTTATTGGTGGGTAATTTAGCTCTTCTAGTATGAGTATGACAGCATTACATTTTATTTCATTCCATAATTAAAAAAAGTCAGGATTTGTGTGCAACAAATTATTTTAGTGCAAACTTTACTAAAAAATAACCTTTGGAAAGGGTAAATGTTCTGACATCAAGAATGGTAAGGAAATGGGTTAGCCAGGTTGCCTAATTATCTTACCATAGACTCACAGGGAGCCACCACAGATCCAAAAACTGCACAGCCACACCCTGGTGGCACAGTCTCATATCTACCTCCTGTGGGTCAGCACTTACTGGGGCTCCTCTGCACTGTTAAGGTCAACCTCACAACTTCCTGCTGTGCCTCAAGGGCATGTTTCTTGACTTCTCTGTCACACCTTCCCTCTTCATCATCACAGGTCACCAGGATTGGGTCAGCATGGGGAGGTTTGTCCTCCTCCTCACCCCAGGAGATGCTGGCTGCAGAACAGGGGTCGGGATGTCTTGATGAGAGCAGGCATGCAGGTATGTGCCGCTTTTCCAGCTTCAGTGCCTTCCCATTGCACTGGAAGGACTATTGCTGGCTGGCTTCTTCCACATTTCCCCACTGGAGGGGCAAGGAAAAGAAACAGAGAGAAAGCAGAAATTAATGCCAGCTTGACTTCAGTGCACTCGCTAAGAGTGCTCCCTGCCTGCCAAATAAAAGCACCATGGTAACAGCAACAAGTGAATTAATGAATTAGGAAACACTGATCTTTGCAAATTGTAGCTGTAGCCACAAAGCCCCATACAAGGCAAAAGCCATACACATTCCGAGGCACGCGGCTCCTCCGCTCAGCCAGAGAAAGGTGCCAAACCACAGCCATATACAGGGACCTGAAGGACTGGTTTCAGATGGGAGACTGGTGTTTAGTCCACTCTAATTTTTGCCTTTGTTGTCATTACAGTCCTGCCCTTTGTGGGGAGACTTTAATGTGTTGTTATTCTAACAGTAGGTGAATTTACAGTGAAAAATCAGGGGACTGTTCTCCATTCCAAGTCACACTGCTTTTACAAGTGCCAGTTTCTTCCTCAAATAGCAGTGCAAATAAATTTCAGAAAAAGCCTAAATAGTCTAAACCTCAGTTTAGGAAAGCAAGCACAACTAAAAAGTCTTGATTTTTTTAGGTATTCATGAGGTGATTGCTATTTTTCTTTTGTTAGGGTTTTTGGGCCTCCCAGCAAATGAGGGGTGCACTGAAGGATTCAACAAAGATGTCACTTTTTATTGATGCTGAAGGAATATCTCCTAAATGTGAAGAAGTAAGGACTAGGCAGAAGCCCCAAAGCATTTGAAAAAATACAAGAAATGGACAATCTACGGAAGAGCAGAGCTGTCCAAAAAAGGAAGAGCTTGTTGATTAAGACTTGTGATGAAGGCTGAACCAATGAGTTTTAGCTTTCTTGAACTGGAGCTGGAGATGGCACATCAAAAGGAGATTTCATTTGTACACAAGCGGATGGGTCTGGAACAGAGAGATTGATCTGTGGCTTGTACATATAAAGAGAGCAGTTAACTCTGTGCTTACAAATGAATCAGGTACATGAGAAAAGAGGATGAAACCACAAGCAGACTTCTCTAGAAGACCCAAAATATGAGCCCCCGTTTCCAAGCCCACGCAATAACATGTGCACTTCCATGTCACTTGCTTCAGCAATTCCTTATTTTAACACCAAAGTCTGATTTTCTTCAGACCCAAGCCTTCAGAAGCATCCTGCGATACAAAAATATGGTACTGACAGCAGCACACATTTTCAGAAAGATGTATTTCAGTTTGGGGAATGTAAAAGGTTACTGACATATGTGCAAACAACAGTGAGTTATGTATTAAATATTGGTCCCGAGTAAGAAACATTTTGTATGACACTTTGAGAAGAGAAAAATCAAATCTCACTGGTGTACCTCAGTGACAGACCTGGAAACCAAAGATACCAACCTTCCTTTTTACTGACCAGATCTGCAGTATGACATGAAAGTTGTCTCTAGAGCCTTCCGAGAGGGCATTAGACTTATTTAGATGATAGAAGTCATTTCTTTCAACACAGGACTTGCGTATGGGATGTAGAGGTTCTTTGGCTCCTCCAGACACTCACACACTGCATCCATCACAAGACTGGAGAGCTCTTGTGGTCAGCTCGTTTTCACAAAGACATGGCTGCTTCAATGTAGTCCCAACAGGACATGAAAGATGTGAGATGACCCTTTATACATTTAGTTAGACACCTTGACTGCTACATGAGCCAAGACAAACGATCTGTTCAGTGATGTTTCAACTCTTCACATCTCACTCACTGGTCAAAATCACTGCTGCAGAAGCCCTGCCTGGACAGCTCAGAGACTGAGATTGTCTTTATGTTGGTGCTTGGAAATGCAATCCAGTCACAATTCCTCTGAAAATCTGCCCTCTGTCAGGAAAAGACACTTCCATATTGACTCTCATCTTTTCATTGTAAACTTCTGGCTGCTTCATGCTTTGACCAAAGACCCAACATCCAGCAACACATAGCAAACTTCAGCTGGTTTTGTCAGCTGCAGTTCCCAGTTGTCACCCAGTAGTCAACACCCAACAAATACTGTCATTGCTCTTACCCTTCTGCCCAGCCTCTTTGGTGCTTCTCCCACTTGCAACATCTTCAGGTAAAGTCAGCACTGGTGTATGGTCTTGGTGTCCAGACCCCTGTGCAAACCAGCGCAGCACCCAAGCACTGGCTGTTATCCAGGCAGTACTGTGACAGACCTAATGGCTAAAGAGATATATGGTTGTATGATGGATAAGGGTATAGGTGTATGGGTGCACCAGTATAGATAGCTTCAAAGGGAGATTCTATTGCCTGTGAATTTTTCAGTGCAGGGTTGTATCTTCTGAATAATCTTCAATATTACCAGGTCCAAATTAAGCATTAACTGCTGAGATTGCTGTTAAGCACATTTTGTAATAATCTTTATTGAGATAAGAAACATTATTAGAGCTCTGTTGGCTGAATGTAGCTATTTTCATTAAAGTACCACAATTTCCTTCAGCTTCTTTGTCTCCTCTTTTCTCTTCAGATTATTTGATGATTGACAGTTAAATGTACTGCAAGAACATTGGAGGGGCAGAGATTACTGTACGCCTCAGACTGAAGGTCCATTCTGCATAAAATCTATTCTCTTCATTAATACCTATTTGACACAGATTTAAGAGCATTTTGCAGCTGAGGGCCACATGTAAAAAGACTATAGATCATTTCCAAAAGACCAAGTGCAAGAGATACACTCACCTACATCAAGGAGTTGATGAAAGCATATCTTTAGGCTGTACCACTGGTGCACACCACATCATGGGAAGGAAATTAGAAACGGCAGGCAGCAGCACAGCTGGCTAAAAATTTTAGGAGTTACATATGTGTGTGATTCTTCACTGGTAAAGGAAGTTCTGTTGAACTAGGAAACAATAAAAATCTCATGTTTGTTTGCTTCTCTGTTCATTTTACTGTTTAGCAATAGGAAACTCACATGTTGTGTCTGCAACTGCGTGAAAAGGGAAATCTGCTGCTTCTGAGCTGCTACAGAGCACTGCTGGGGTTGTAATTCCTTACCCCATTGCTCTTACCTTCCCTGGGGTTCTGGAGCCCCAGCTGAATCAGACTTCTCTGGCACCACATCAGCTTTCCCAGATACCTTGCTGATGTAGTACCCGCCACACCGCATATCCCCAGTGAGGCAAGGCAGAAAACATGTCATTGGAGGCATGGCGCATCTCCCACTGGTGCCAGGAGTGAAACACAGCCTCCCCCACTGCTCTCCTCTTCCTTCCTCACCTTAGTACCTTGATACTGGGGCTAAGTTCTTGTAATTCATGGTAGTCATGATCCTGTACGGCACAGCCTGAGAACCAGGGCTTGGCTGGAGAGCAGGGGAACAGCAGGGAGGAGGTCCAGGGAGCTGCAAATCCCATGAGGGTAGTTCAGGCAGATGGAGAAACTAATGACAGCTCATAATGCACAAAACACTCAGAGAGAAAGCCAGCTTTACATTCTTGTGTGCTGATCCTGATTATGGGAACCCACATTAATGTCTTAATTCATGATGCCTCTGTAGCACCAGCCTTCAGGATCCTCATACATCACTTGGCTCACCTATATAATCGAAAGATGCTGGTAGTGATCTTTGGTGACCTGAAAGATCGCAGAGATGTTATCACACACTGTTGTAAATCACTTTGTAATTTACAGAAAATTAGCTGATTGGTGTATGGTCAGATAACAGAGGCAAGAACATGCTGCCAACAAGCTTTTGAATTCAAGCTGATCCCAGCGATACACACATCTTAGTCTGTGGGCTCCTTAGGGGCGTATTCCTGTGTCTAGCTAAGGGACACCAAACATAGCTGAATGCTCTCTTAAATCAAATTCGCTTTTGCAGGAAGGTGCACGAGGGCTTTATTAATTTACCCCGTGCTTGATTTGCTTTTAGTGTTTGGCTTTGAGTAACACTGAAAATGCATGCTTTCATCTTTGCCACTTTGCAACAGCAAAACAAAAGTAACTACTATAATCAGTATTATGCATAATTGCAGAAGAAAATAAGCATGTGTCCTGGTTTCAGATGGGATAGAGTTAATTTTCTTCCTAGTAGTGGGTATAGTGCTGTGTTTTGGAATTAGGATGAGAATACAATGCACTGATATTTTGTTTGTTCCTAGGCAATGTTTACAGTAAGTCAATGACTTTTCAACTTCTCATACTAGCTCGCCAACAAAGAGGCTGGGGGTGCACAAGAAGCTGGGAGGGGACACAACCAGGACAGCTGACCCAAACTGGCCAAAGGGATAATCCATACTATATGACATCACACTCAGTATATAACTTGGGGGAAGATGGTTGAAGGCCTAACTGCAGCTCAGGAGCTAGCAAGACATTGGTGGTCTGTGGGTGGTGAGCAATTGTGCTGTGCATCACTTGTTTCGTATATTATTTTATTATTAATAATAATATTATTATCTTCCTTTGCTTCCCTCCCTTGCTTAAATGGAAAAGATTCCCCTCGAAAAGTAATTCCCACGAACACTGTTTCCAGCATGTTTCCCTTAATGACCCTCTGATGCCTGTCTAGCACAAACTTAGACATCTCTGCGGATGTACAGCTATCCTCCACCCAGACACTTACTTTCACAAACCTTGTAGGAAATTTTGATCTTTGAGACAGATATCACATTGACAAACAGGTAGCGGGACACATATCATCTGAGACTGATCACAGCCTCATTTCCATAGGGAACCAAACTGAAGAGGGCAAACCCTGAGGATAGGAGGCACTTGCAGCCTACCTGAAGAAGGACACCTACAAAATATGTCATAAAGGGGCAGGAAAATGCTGATAAGGCAGAATGAGCAATGATTCAGTTTGCTTTGGCACATACTGGGAAATCAACAAGCTCTCCTTCCTCGCAGCACACCCGGTGCCTGCACCCATGGCAATTTTTCCTCCTAGACCTTAGCTAACACAACCCACGGCAGAAAAAGGACAGGTAGAGTCACTACCTGATTCCATGCATGTAGCTGAGTGTTCCAGACCCTGTACAGAAGAGGGACAGAGGAGAGCTGTCAGAGATGAGAGCACTTCTCTCCCTCCCCGCTTTGCCATGCCAATGACCTTTCCCAACCCCAGCTAACAAACAACTGGAAAGGGAACATCTGCTGGGGGACTGGTGGTGAATGCGCAACCAGTGCAGCACAGCTGCCAGGCCACTGAACAGCAGGAAGGACCCACGTGACAGGCAAGATGGGCTGTCAGAGGGCAGCTGAGCAGCTGGCACAGCCACCGGCAGCCCAGGAGTCGTGCGTGCAGGAATCATCTTGCACGTACATTTGTGCAGGGGTTTGGCTTGTCTAGGACCTTGTGCTGTTTTTCTGTTCATTTCTGACTGAACAAAGGGAAAGCACACGAAGAAAGAAAGATGCAGGGAAAGGAAAACATCTCTAGTACAAAGCAGTTACTTGCACTAGGGATGTAACTTGGACATCCTCATCTTAAGACATCCAGTTCAACTACCCCCCAAGTCACAGGAAAAGCTCTCCTCTGACCCCCTTCTCCCTTGCTTAGAAAGCCACAGCTCTACAGCCTGGATTCAAGTATTTCCATTTTACACAGTTCTTAGAAACGTCTCTCTTGAAGCCATGTGAGCAAGGGACAGATGATTCAGACCTTCTGAAAGTCTCATCCCACAACTCTATGGCCTTAGGACAGGCAAATGTCTACAGGATCTGCTAAACAGCATTCCATCTCAATTTTTCTGTTTATTTTTGCCTAAAAATGCAATTCTGTCCTGCCCTTTCCCCCTCCCAAAGAGCTGCATGTAAACAAAAATGGAACGGTTGTTTTCTTGGCAGGAGAGAAAGCACATGCTTTCTGTGAGCCACCAAAACAAATGAAGCTGCCTAAAAAAATCCCAGCAACTCTAAATTTATAGTAAGTGTCAGAGCACTGCATAAGCAGTTGATGGATGGGATGCTGACAGCAGACCAAACCTCAGTGCCAATCTGAATACCATCTGTTGAAAAAAATACTCGTGCCACCAGCATCAGTGGCCAGATGACAGTGCCTTTCCTTGCTTAAATCAGGGTCAGGCTGGAGTTAAGTAGGGGCAAGAAGAGAGATGACAGCCTGAAGGTGCTACAGCTTGGAGCTAGAGCCCAAAACAGTGGCCTTACAATGCAGTGAAACAGTGTTCAGTATATCATGGCTCTAAATTAAAGTTACATGATCCTAAGCTAGTCTTGACAGGCAAAAGTTTGCACTAAGAAAGCTATACTTTGCTCCAGTATTGGAGAATGTAATAAGTGCTTCGTAGAAACAACCTTGTCTTAAAGAGGCTTCAGTATTCAATCACTGCAACAGAAGGAAATTTAGAGTTTTCTTTGCACTCATGTTACTCTTTCTTCTTTTGTCTTAACTCAGAATTTGGAAACAGAAAGCAGAAAGTTATTGAGTTAGACACAGTAAAAGAAATACTGAGATTTACCGGTCTTGTATCATTCCTTCTCCTCCATTTTTTCTGGATTTTGTGTTCCACGGAATTCTGTGGACACAATGGCCTAATGGTTCCTCTGGATGACTCTAAGTTCCTTGCTCACTGTTCAGTGAGTCCCCCAGGTTGGTATCCCATGGTTTTCAGATTCTTTGCAGAAGAAAAATGCATCTGACTTTGGGCCTCTGGTAGGAATAAGTGAAATAGAAATGTTGCAGACAGGCTGCAAGGGTGAAACCAAAGTTCAGCCATTGTTAGAGCAACAATCAATGTCTTGTCTGTGTCACATACTCTTCTAGTTCTACAGCTCAGTCATCCAAGAGGTTTTTGCCATCATTACAAAACAAAGGGGAATCATGTAAAACGTTAGTCTTTGGCAGAGGATAGGAACAAAATCAACTGATGTTGAAGAGTCCTACTGACAACCTCAACAGAGGGTAGACAGCAGGAATTGAAGTCAGCCAAGCAGTGAGTCAGGATGAATTGGTGAGAAAGCATAGGTGGTTCACATTACTGCTGACAATGCCGAAATAGTCAGAGCACCTGCTTAACCAAAAAGCCATGGCCAGGGCTTTCCTGAACCACTCCGTTCACATATCAAAAAAAGTGAAGAGCTGGAATAAGACAAGATGAGCACCAGAAGATTCACTTGGGAGAAGAGTGAAAAATACAAACATTACCACAGCAGCGCTCTCCATTGCCTAGATGTCAGAAAATAGATCCTTAGTGAGGGAAGTGAAGTTTTAAAATTTTGTCAGGGAGTGTCATGTTATGTTTGTTAGAAGTCTTCAAGTCTCATCAGGAAGCAGCCCATTAGAAATTCTTCTGCAGCTAGTAGAAAATATATGCTATGAATGACTCAAACCTCCTTTAGCCTTATTAATAAGCTCAGATATAAGCACAGTGTGCCTTGAGTTGCAGTGGCAGACATTATGATAGGTGTTACAGCACATGTATGAGCTGCTATATGACAGGTATCGTAATGTTAGTAATTAAACAGAGAACTACTAGTGATGCAGTTCAGAAAATGAGGCAGGACTTTGATACTTCTAAAAAAGCAATTTTGCCTACTTTTTAATAGACATCTTGGATACCACCATCAAAACAATATAACAGCTAAAAGCACCACTGTATGTTAAGTCATGGTTATTTTTAACTTTTTTTCCTGATACTAGTATCAGATTCTCCAGTCAGGCTGATTATCTTACTCAAGCCTTTGACAGTGCCAACCAAATCTTAACATCCTTGCATCCAGAGGAAGAATGTGGACAGGATTGCGTAGCCAGTTCAATAGTTCACATTCCCAGACACAAAGGTGTCAGCTGCATATGTTGTACACCAGCAACTTTGCTTTGCTAGCTTATCTTTTCATCCTCTTTCTTTTCAGCTGTGATGGGAAATCCAAGTCTCACTAACTAGCCTAATACCTATCTCCACAGAGCAGCTTTACTCCCTTCTTTAGCTCTGCTGGCATCTGCCAGATGCCTCTGCTACAGTATTGGTAAGTTATGTCTGGGTCTGTGACTGGCACAACAGCAAACTTGTGCATCTTTGACCTTCCTGTATAGTGTAGAAGAAAAATACTCTATTTCTGGTTTGTCCTTGGGTAATAAAAGTAGTGAGGAATCACCTTCATGGAATGGCATTGATTTAATATTTCTCCTGATTAACTTCAGCCTTATCACGTTTTTAAGGGGTTTTTTTCAGTAAAATGCAGCACAAGAACTCCCACATAGACATCTTCATGCATCAGAGCTTACAAAAATCAGATCCCATTGTCGTTCATTTTATTTTTCCTTTTCAAAAGGAAAAACACACCAGAAAATGAAAAGCATACTTACTACTCAAAGATATGGGTCATAGAGTCAAACATCTCCTTTGTTCTACCTAGTCATCGCCTGAAAATCAGGAGCTGTAGCATCAAATTTGAGGCTAACAACTTTCACATACCTGGAACAGCCAATGCTTAATTCCTCTCTGCAGCCAGGTCATGAGCCAACAGCAACATCACAACCTGAGCAGCTTTCATGTGTTACCAGTCTCTATGCCCCAGAGATCAAGGAGCTCTGCAACAGTCTGGCACCCACTTTTTTTTCTTTTTGGAAGTGTATTGCTTCTCCATTTCAAATTATCTCCCAAATATGAAGATTGCATATTTATTACTTTCATCACTAGCTGATTAGATTAATAGAGCAGTGGTACATCAACCACTGTTCCTGTAACCTCTACAGAGACTGCTGGATAAGTTTTGCTCCTAGATATAAGAGTTACCACACCCAACACTGGAAAATTGAGGAAATAAAACAAAACTGTGAACAGCAGCTACATGACAACTATTTAGACCCAGACATGCAGAGGAAATTGGATACAGATGAAGCTCCAGGGGACGTTAAATATGGATGAGGTACCTTGAAAGAAAAAATCAAGATGATGTGTCAGAGTCTTAAAAAATGCACTGGGTTGAAAGATTCACTGCTACAAAAGAGGGCATAGTCCAGTACAATCAGAGGCCTGCTGCATTACTTTGTGAAACGTAGCTTGACAGTCCTTTGACAGATTTCAGGCAAGACCTATTCATTCTGAAAGGGTGAGACCAGAAAAGGGAGGAAAAAAAGGAAAAAAACCCAATAACCCAAGAACCCGGAGAGCTTTTTTTAGTTCTTACCATTTCAGAATGGTGACAGCTAATTATAGCAACCGCTCTCATTATGGGCAACCTCTGCTCATAGTGAGTAATACTTTGTTACAGGAGCAAATCAGGGAAATTAATTAAATCGTTCAGCGTAAGTCCTCACCTCTTCAAAAGGTAGCAGAATATGGGCCCCAGTTAGCTATGCAGCCATCCTGCCCTGCCAAAATTCCCACTGGAAAAGACTTACTGCTGTAATGGAAAACACAGCAGCATCTCTGTATTGGCTCTGCGTGGCCTATCTGAGCCTAGACAGCTACTACACTCATAGGGATACACTCATAGTTGGTTTTCTGCTAGTGCACTGATACTTAAAGGAATGTCTGTACTCCCAATTTGTTTTCTGGTTAGCTGGCTACTCACAGGCATCAAAAGAGAAATGAAACTTTGAAGGAGGTGTGGGGAGGAGGGGGCAAGACATCACTATGAAAGCTGAGCAAGAAATATTTCTCTTGCATTTTCGTTACGTGGTGTTGGGAATAAAATTAAAACAAGTTACCTCTTTTCTGGACAGAGGAGGAAAGTTGTTCCTACCTTTGGGAGAGAGCTAAGGAATCAGAACCCTTCTGTAGCAATGCTGTTTGTGCAAACACTTCATAAGGAAAAAAAGTCCTTTTAAACACCAAAATATGTTTTTTCTTGTAGAAATGTTAAAAAAGGTAATTTAGACATGTCTTTCTTGATTTTTTTCTCCACATAGAAATTATTCTATGGTCCATTTTAGCCTCCTTTTTTTCTTCATCTCAAATAAGCTCGAGGCTTTACTTTCTTATTCTAAGTCAAATTCATTAAATCACGTTGCAGACCTGTAGCTCTTCTTCAATATTGCAAATGAACTATGATAAAGCTAAGCCAGTTTGAATCCCATGCCAATGTACACCAAATTGCTTTATTAGCAGAGAGAGGAGTTCAAAGGCTGTACAAATACCAACCTTCTGGTTTTTAAAATTCTTGAACTGCTAAGAAGTTTTGTGTATCATTCAATATCTATGTTCAGTGATAAGATACTCAAATATGATGATGCAGACATGAACATTGTAAGTAGTTTGAAAGATTTGATGGAGGGCTTCTCACTTTTAAAAGGCTCTGTGCACAAGCAATGTGAAGGGTTAAAAACTCTACCAATTTGACTGAAAAATGGAACAAGAATGCTTTTGGATTTGTTGTTCTGTACAACAAAGCAACGTGTCTTCTCTTCTAGAAAGGTTGGGAGTAATATGTTCAGAAAATATTAGCAATGCCATCATCCCAAAAGGTTAGCAGAAGGATTTACTTATCTGTAATGATTTATGGAACTGACAAGGCAGTGTACAAATGGGGCTAGGAAATGCACAGGCAGAAAATCTTAGAAGGAAATCATTGTGTCAGGGCACTGAGCAGATAGATCCTTTCAGTAATGAAACAAGTGTTCTAATTCATAAATCATGTTTGTCAGGAATAAATAAAAACAGAATCGAAGTAGGTGCCTTCTGTCTTTACAACACACTGAGCAGAAAGGTTCTCTCCCTGGAGCATAGGAGAGAAGGAAGTGTTATTAAGTTGATCTACTCCAACACTGCATGTCTGAGGGATGTTTTCCACCCTTCGTGGGCTGTTTATGCTGTATATTATCGATATTGGCTCTTGATGCCAAGGTCTCAGTTGTCAGCTAAATGCTCTGCTGTGACTTGGGTTTTAAGCAGCAAACCATCAACATCCCTCCAAGAGACGGATACTGCAGTAAAACTTGTCATTTACTTTAATGGCACAGATGTCAGAAAGAAGTTTTGTCATGGCAGATGAAGCTGTCTGTTAATCCTCCCCCTCCACACTGAGACTGATGGGATTGTCATGTTTACCCATCTAGCAAAGCTCCCCGCATAAATTACCCCACGCCATTTCCCAAAGTGTAATAAATAAACATTGACCTCTCACTGACGTTCACTGGTTGGCATTACAGATGGGACATACCCAAGGACAAATTATTTTGGTTCAGCAAATTTCAACCTTGGGGTAAAAGCGATACTTGACATGATGCAAGAACTGACCAAACAGCCTTCCCAGACACACTTGGGATAACCATGATTTGAGGGGTGTACTCTTTACTTACTGTAAGCTTGGGCATTGGTACAGCTTAGGTCTTGGACCAGTCATGGAGCTTGCCCTGCCACTAAAAGAGAGCAGCTGGTAAATGATGCTACAAAAAGGTACCATCTCTCTTAACTTCTGTGGCCTAAAATTTAGGCACCTATGTAATAGCAGTTGTCCAGTCACCCTCCATAGCTGACAGAGCACTGTCTCCACATGGCAGTTGATGTCACCTGGTGTAGATGTTGATCCCAGAGTGATCTTCTTTTAACTTTAAATATAAAAATAAATAAATATATCTCCCACAGTGTTAGAGATTATTTAACATAAAAATGCAACCGTGGGCTTGAGCAACAGATACATTTTGTTTGCCTGAGACTGCTCACACACTAGAAGTCTTCTTCAAACAAGAAGAGCAAACATCTATGCTGAAGCTATTAAGAGTGAAAGAACAAAGATGTTGGGTTGGATCAGAAGTCTAGCTAACTAATATCCTGAATCTAACAGTGCCCCCAGGAGATGGTCAGGGCGACATAGAAACCAAGGATATCATTTCATATTTTCCTGATTTGTCTAGCCAGCATCAAGTATTATTTTATCACTGTGGTAGGTTCACCCTGGCTAGATACCAGGTGCCCCAAAAAGCTGCTCTGTCACTCCCCTCCTCAGTGGGACAGGGGAAAGAAAATGAAAAAAAAGGCTCTCTGAGATAAAAAAAAAGAAAAAATATTTAATTCAATGTGAATCTCAGCTTCCAATTGGAAAAATAATTGTATATCACATGAGCCATAAGCAACAGGGGAGAGAGAGGCAAGTTTGCGACATCAAGAATAACCCTTTTATGTAAACCTTGTGCCTTCATTGCACCTGCCACTCCTGATAGGGGTATGTATGTCTGTACAACCATTACTTTACAGGTTTGGTCCTCTAGTTCATGTATTTCTGTGTAAGACAAGACTGACAAAATGGAAGTCAATGTTTCCCTTCATTGTAAGAAAATATCACATTGATGCCTGTTAGCTTTGGGACAGTTCTCTCTGAGGAGTCACAGAAAAAAACATGAGCACATACAGATTGTAAACCTACTTCAAGCTGAAGGTGATGGCACATCCCTTCCTTGCTCAAGACAGGAAAAGGGCACAGGGTTTGCTGCATCACAAAGACAGCAACAAATGCCACGAGCTGAACAACAAGAGCCACTAAGGACTGGCACTTTTACAGGCAAGAGGCTTAAGGCAGAAGATAAACCAGCTCCTCACAGAAGCAGAAGTGTCCTTGGCCTAGACAGAGGAAATGTTTGGAAATCAGGTCTACATGCTGTTTTAGTTTGCTTCTTGCAGCAGCAGTGACCCAGTTCACAGACCCCCTGATGATGATCCCACAGATGATTTACCGAGCTGTTAGAAGTGAGTACCAACACGCACACGTTACACTTGTCAGTGCAGGACCAACAGAGCCATTACAAGAGCTGTTATCTGTCATCCTTCTGCAAGGCACAGAGCCCCACATTCAGCAAACAAGCAAGATAAATTGGACCTTGATTCCTTTCTCTCTTTTCCTCGGGAACTTCCAGTGTTTGGCAAATTCTGTGAAAACTGACCATGACTAATGCTAGGAAGCAGAAATTCTTCTGGCTGATAATGTGCAGGGACGCTCTGTATTAGTCCTGTCACTAATGTGTCGCTTCCATTTTTTTCCAGCTAAGAAATAACAAGCTAGAAAACTTTTAAAGTATTCTAAAAAAACTTTCCTTTCCCCAGGGCCACCAACCACACGTTAGCCCATGCCATACATCACTGTCTCTGCCTGGCCTCTCACTATTCCAAAGAGCACAGCTAGTTTCAGGGGTGACTTAGCCCATTTAAAATTTTGACTCAGGCTTAAAACTATTACAATAAGATACATTTCATTGGCATTTCAAAGCAAACTAAGTTGATTGATGGAGAGGAGAGGAGGGGGAATTCCTCTGAAGTATAACAGTATGTCTTTTCTACATTTCTTACATTTCCTACAATACTTTGTGTCTAGAGACCTTAAACTGCTCTCCAAATATTAACACATTGGATTTATTCTTCCTAAATAATGTATCTTTCTCCATATTGCAGAGGCCTGAAAACACCAAGCGAGCTTGCCTGATTTCCACTTTCAAAACAACTAAGAACAAACTTGGTCTGTTCCAGTTCTAAATCCAATCCTTGGGCCACATAGAAATATTTTTGAACCAGAGTACAATAAAGGGTTAACCACCCTATATTACACCAGATCAAGATTAATCCTTCCCTGCATGTAAGGAGTAGCCTGGAAAATTCCTTTGTTCCTTGCTATTTATCTCACATGAAAAAATGGAGGAAGGACACAAATTGCTTTGGCTAACCTCAGGAGAATAATTCCAGCTCTTCAGGCTCAACCACACTCTGACAACAGTGGAGAGAAGAAACTCTCTACATCCCAGATATCTATTATGCTTCCATAGTTTTGCTCCTATCCACAAACGTTACAGATTCAAGCAAGAAAGGGAGAGAAAGGGAATACAAACTTTAAAATGAAGAAATCCTTTTAAATATAAAGAATTGAAAGCTTTAAAATTCATTTTGTAATTCTCAGCTTACATTGGTTGTCAAGTATAGGCATGGTGGTTCATCCATTTCTAATCCTACCTTGTAGAATAGCTTTCCATGCTAGCTTTCCATCAGTGGAAAGCAGAAATCACAATAACCACTGGCAGTTTACATCTTATATGTTCTCTTCTCTTATTTTATACTTGGGCAATGGTAAATACATGATTTTTGTGCACAGTTGATCAGATGAAAGCCATCTATTTATTTACCTGCTCCAAAATTAGTTGAATTATCCAAAGTTTTCCAATTAAAAATTCAAATACGAAAAAGTACAGACTGCAAAAAACTCTAAGGAGCCTCCAAATCTCCTCTTTTAGGAAATGATGGGGACCTTCTTCCTTTCATAGAGCTTTCTGGAGCTGTCACGTGAGGAAAATGATACTGAATCAGGCTGGAAGATACTCATAGTCCATTTTTTCCATGATATCTTTGTCATTCTTTGCAAAGGTGTGTATCTTTATGACTTAGTGAAGACTATTGAACAGGTTACCTGGAAAGCTTAGAAAGCAGTACATCTCTGTATAAAACCTCACAGATAATGCTGGGATAACATAAAAAACCCACTAACTACATACAAAAACCCCACAAAAAAAACCCAAAACAAAACAAAACAAAACAAAAACCCAAACAAACAAAAAACAAACCCAAACAAGGCAAAAAGCCACTCCACCCTCACCCCCCCCCCAAATTGTAATCAGCAAATATATTGCATTATTCACATCTCTTTGTGGACATCCGTAAGAAATGATATTTTGTTCATCTCAACGCTCACAGAACTCTGGCATTTATTGCAAAATACTAAGAAAACTACAATTTCTAGCAGAGATTTTCTTACAGTGAGATGCCTTTATGGTTTTACATGTGATTTCACTTCCCAATCTGCTGGGACCAGTAGCTAATTGTCTCTGTCTATTGTTGAACTTAATAGTTGAGGCTATGATTTTGCCTAATTAAATAGGTCCAATGCTCAAAGGATACCTGCCCTTCAAAAGAACTCTCATCAGTAAGTACCTCGAGAGTTGGTTTTATAGATATACTATGGATGAACTGTCCTCAGAGATAAACTCTATAAATGTTCCTTTAATCGAATTCCACCTTATCTCAGAACTTGCTCTCTCCCTTTGGTACCCTGCACTGGCTAACCCACAAAAAAGGAAAGGAAAGAAGGTGAAGGGACCAGCCAACCTAAACTTCCAAGACACACTGTTCTCATTGGTGATACGTACATGTTGACTAAAAAACAGACAGGAAACAAATAACATACATGAGCACTGCTAGTGCAGGGCAGCATCTGCCAGAGACAGTTTTTTGAGAAGCCTGAGGAAGGACCACATCTCCAAGGTTTTCATCTCCTCCTGGGAAACATACAGCCCGATGTAGAACCACCTCCTATAACCTGGCAGACCCAGGGAGGCTTGTCTACAAACGAGGTGCATACACAGTCTATACACATGACAATCCCCATGCCAAAGCTCAGCCAGGTGCCAGAGGTAATCAACCACTATGTTTGGATGTTGCTTGCCAAGCCTTAATTTGTGAAACCTTCCCATGCAGCATCTGTAACTGCAGGATCTCCCCAGAAATGCTCAAGAAGAGTGCTCCGTTTCATGCCAGGCACAGGGAAGTCCGGTATTTAACCCTTCACATCACTAGTTGCAAGCTGAGTCACTAGCTCCTGACACCTGGCAATGAAGCATCCTTACTTATCAACGTGACTGTAACTTCTACCTGCTTCCCACACAGGGAATCCCAGACCAGAGATTTGGAAAGAGTAGGGTTGTGTGGAGGGGCACATTTCCACCATAAGAAAATTATTTAAAAGTAACATTTTAAGGGGGATGGGGAGGTGGTGTTTGTGGTTTTTGGTTTTGGTTTTAAGCTTTTTAAACCACCAACCAAAACATCCCTTGATGCTTAGGAGAAGCTGCATTTTGGATGCCTTTCATCTTAATTTCTACCAGAGCTCATGCTGTTTAGATCAAGCTACAACTCCCATGGTATCTCTTGCTGGTATAGGGGGACTTTGAATCATGGCAATTACACAGCAGCTTAGGGAGACAAAGAACAGCCATGGTGCTGGAGAGGAGGTTGGAGCAATGATGGCTCGAATTCAGCACAACAGTGGCATACCAGTTGTGCTTTCAGTTTAGGTTGAAGCATTTCAGTTTGCAAACAAAAAGGGTATTTTTCACTTTCAGTTGCTCCATTTTCTGAGTAAATGGAATACTGAATGACATGCACGGAACATTTCAGTCCAGCAGACAGAAATAGGTGCAACAAATCAATATTTTTTTAATAATGTACTTTCAACAACTGCTGTTCTGCCAAAACAGCAGAAATGACAGGGCAGGGCTGCCTCTCAGAACCCTTTCACATAGTGGATCATCCCATCCTCCTCCCCACTGCATCCCATTGCATCAGGAAACTACAACTGCAGTTTGTGTTAGAGCAACTCTTAACAACGTGCAAGAGGGAGATATTTTCCTGAGCTTGATCCCTTCTGAGCTACTGCTGCGCCTCACCAAACACCCAGTGCTCCCACAGCTAATCCCTGGGAACACTAATCCTGCCTGTGAAGTTTTGCCCACGGGGTTTGTCAGTCGGTGAGGGTGCCCTGTCATGGCAGCTGGAAGGGTTAGCACCATCCCGCTCCGCCCTCCACACAGCCCACGGCCTCCACCACAGGGACCATGGGTTTTACTTCAGGAGCATCCCTCACCGCGATTTCAGAAAGAGCCACATGATGCGAAACATGAGTGCAATTACTTCATTCGGTGGTTACAAAACAGATCAGTGGTAAATCTGGCATTAAAACCCCCAGGGTCCTCCCAGTCAGCTGCTCATTCCTAGTGCAGAACACACCTATTAAAGCAAGACAATACTATTCCCTGTAGTTTTCATGTCATAGAATGCAGTAAGATTACATTTAACATTAAGCTTTCGTCTATAATTTATTAAAATTGCTTACAAATCTAAAGAGATGTAACATCAGTAATGTATCTACCTGTTATGCTGCACAGTTGTAAGGCAAGGTTACAAGCAACACATGAAGTCACTAACTTTCAGGCCAACTGACAAGCTAATTAAATAATCACTGACACTTTATGACCAGGATTCTCTATGAAGTCACATCAACATCCTATTGGACACATGGTTTATCTGGGAGAATTATGGAAAATTTATCAACAAGTGTTGATAAAAAATTTCTGTTTTGGGGAAAATGATGCTGCCATTCTGAAGCTTCAGTACTCAAAAATATTATTTTCAAGGAATATTTCACTGAAATTTGGTTCAGGTTAGACAACCTAATGACCCTTCTGGCCTTCTAATCTGTGACTATGAACTGATACTAAGAAACTTGTTGGAAAACAACAGGGAAAAAAATCCAAGGAATGAAATTGTACAGCAGATCAGAAAGCACTATTCTCAGTTTAGGTTTTGAATGGTGATGATGTCGTCATTTCACCTTTTTCTAACTGGCTAGGACAGTGATGTTTCAAAACATTTCCAACCATTAGTATACGCAGTAAAGTTAAAACTGAGTGTCCAGGAAACATTCAGGACACCGGTAGGAACACTGTATTTGAAGCAAGTGGCTCTGCTTCCCCTGTGATTCCTGTGAACACACAGAAGCCATTACAAAAAACAAAGACTGAAAATAAAGAAGCCCACCTCAGATTACTTTATTCTTCTTGCCCAACCATGTTATTTCCCCCTTCTCTCCTCTTTCATGTATGGTCAGTCCCTGCAGACCACTGTGCTGTGCCCATCCCTTCTCACTCATGGTTTTTGGTTTAACACATCACTGCCTTTCACAGAGCAAATTTTCACTACCAGGGCTGGAAAGCAAGGTAGGGAGAAATTACAGAAACTAAACACAGGCTCCGATGGTCACACATTGGGCCAACCCTCGGACCTGACCCAGTGGTTTCAATGTGTTGTTTGTTCAGATTCATGGCTAGAAGAGGAAGGTGCAGCCAAGGAACATCCAGGGCTGGACAAACACCAGCAAAGAAGCAGTAACTGGAGATTTTTTATTAAACATCATCGGAAACACATAGGCTTCATAAATATTTAGGGAGGTTTTGTTGCTCCACAGCCCCTGAGATAAATACAATTTTGCTGTTCAACGCACGCGGAGGCAACTTGCTGAGAACAGCACCTCTTTTGCTGGGCATGAATTAGGTCCTTCCAGAGTTTTTCTTTGTAATGTTTTGTGTTTGTTCAAATAATGAGAAAGGTTGTAGCCTCCGTAATAATTATCTCAAACAGAGACATTAATGAATCATTCATCAAATGAAAGGGAACAAGTGTTATATAAAACGCTTTCGAAAACTTCCCTTTGTTCTAGTAATTTAGCAGCTGGCAGCTGTCTCATCTTCACGCACACACACACAGGGATTAAAGCAACAAGAGAAAAATTTGGCTTAAAGCAACCATGGCCAAAGGCTAGAGGGTAAAATTTTCAAAAGACCCTGTGTGGTTTATGCACTCACAGCCTACCCAAGAGCACAAGTTTTGAATTTCCATGACGCTTCTCCTCTTGCACAACTGTTACGCAGAAACCCAGCTCCCCTGCCTTCACTGCAGCCCCAAGGCACAAAGGCAAATGCACACACCCCGCCCCCATCTACAACCACACTGTATCTCTAGGATCCCCTGCTCCCAGACTGTGTGCCCCACAACGCTGGGCTCCCCTCAGGGACTGGCTCCTGGAGAGGTAAACCAGTGGGACCAAAGCACTGGTACATGCCATGCCCAGAGCCCTTCCTCCAGGCTGAGTGTGGGTGCTATCTTTCGCACAATCCCATCAAATGTTGCAGCCAGAGTGTTCCATCTGCCAAAGGGTCAAACCTGCCCACTCCAACAGCCGAGTCTGCTTGCCTCATACATGTGCTTTATCACCCTTAGCTGCTTAAACAGCTGTTGGGCAGGTTTGGGGTTTTTTTCCATTTCTCTCCTTAGTGTGATGGGTAGCGTGTTATTAAATAAACAGACAAGCCAGATCCTGGGAAAGGTCAGGATTCGTTATGAGTAAGAGGAAACAACTTATCCCCCACATGCACATAATTAGGCCTGACTGTCATTAACATGAGGCAAACAGGCAGCTTCCGACTGGGTACCTCCAGGGAATGGTATAAAAATAGCTGCAGGCTGAACCAACTTTAGCCAGACAGGAGTGAAGACTAGCACAATAGCTAACAGAGAACCACAAAAATTAGAGAGACACACAAAGAAGACCACAGGTGACTGCTTGCCCCCCAGAAAAGCATTTTGCTCCATTAATCATAAAGCCACCCCACACCCAGTTTAGTCTGAAAGGGACAAAAGCAGAAAATCTTTCCAAGTACTTTCATCGCATCTTTTGTGAAGATCTGATAGAATCTTAGAATAGATCACAGATACTAAAGCAATACTGCTTCTTCTGAATAATACTTAGATGTTTTTCACATTATTCTTTTCCTGCTGTTAATTTTCAGCCATACAGAGTCTAACTTGGTAGTCACTATCCCAGGAAGATCAGCTGTTTGGATACCTGTTGGCTTTAGGAAGACAGGAGCATCAGCACAGTTAATGCTACAGCCAACTTTTCACTCTGGTTGAACAAAGGCAATCATAACCCATGTCTCCAAAATGTTAACTGAGGTCTTGCAACAGCCCTGAAAAAGACAGGCAGTGTTTCACCAGCATGTTATTGCTTTTAACCAAGACAAAAGAGAGGAAAACTCAAGCACGACCTTCCACAGAGAGTTGTTGCAGTTCTACTGAGAGGGCCAGGTCCGGCAGAAAATGGCTGCTGGAATCTTCTGCAGGCCTGCTTATAGCGCCTCTGGGAATCACATATAGGAGACAAAGACTCCAACCAGAACTTGGAGTGCCAGGAAAGACCGCGAAGTTTGGCCCATTAAGGGCATTGTGATGTATATTTGCTTGTGAATGTAAGCAGTTGACAGACATAAAAGGCCGGGAAGGCTGGGGGAGGAGTAGGCGCCCAGGTACCCAGGGGAGAGATTGTCCTGCAGCCCGAGCAGAAGCACCTGGAGTAGCCGGAGGAAAGGACCCATGGAGGAGGCAGAGACCCGACCTGCCCGGTGGAGAGGCTCGGCTCCACGCTGCATGGAGCCGGGGGAGACATAGAGAAGATGCCGTGACTTACGGTGGGATGAGCCCCTGCCAGCACAAGCGACCTACAGAGATGAATGAAACAGGTTTGCTGGAGGAGGCCTATAGCCCCGTGGAGGACTGGGACTGAGAGACACTGTGATTTGTTGCTGCCTGCCAGAGCAGAGATGAAGCCCGGTGGGAAGAGATTTGCCTTGGAGAAAGTTCGTGGAGGACTGGCTCTTGTGGGTGAGATCCTACGGTGCAGCAGGGGGAGGCTGTGTGGAATGGATGCCCCCATCCCGGCCGAGAAGGAAACCATCTTGCAAGGGACTGACTGAAGCCCCCATCTCCTAGTCCCTGCCCCCCTGTCCTGTGCTGCGAGCAGGAGAGGGGAAGAAGGGAGCAAAATCATGGCTGAAAGGGAAGTCTGCTTTAGAATGGAGGGGTGGGGGGAAGGTGTTACTAAGACCCCCATTTTCCCCAGTCCCTGCCCCTCCTGGGCTGCGACCGGGAGGGAAGAAGGGAGCAAACTTCTAACTAAAGCCTGCTAAGGAGGGAGTGGGGGGTGGAAAAGTGTTTGCCTGGTTTGCATTTGTTTCAAGATTGTTGGTTGCACTCCTGACTCTGGTTCTTTTTCACTGTTTTCTCTTTAGCGTGGTGTAATAAATTAGATAACTCTTCTCTTCTGCTCTCTATGTTGAGTCTGTTTTGCCCGCGTCATTAACGAGTTTGTCTCTTGAGCCGCCCAGTTATGTTTTTTTCTCCCCTGTCCAACTAAGAAGGGGAGTAACAGACTGATTTTGGTGGGCGTCTGGCCTTTGGCCAGGGCTCAAACCATCACAAGAGTCTACACTGACATGGTCAAATCCAGTTCAGATCAGGCTAATACCATCGTTATAACACTCAGGATAAACAGCTGCACCTGCTTAGACCAGTTTAACTTAAACTTGCTCAGCAGATGTTTCAAAACAGTGCAAGCACTTAGTATAAGTCTTTGCAGCACAGGCTGGCTTCACACCACTACATCAGAACATGCTCACACAGAGAAAGTGTTCTCAGTATGTCAGGCACTATGTCCCTGCTGCTTTAGGAGCCACCCCAAGTGCTTGAAAACTAGCTACCAACCACCTCCCAACACGTGGCCACACCAGTCGCCTGAGCCGCCTTCACACTTCCTTGCAGCCGTGGAGATGGGGAAGCTCAAGTCATCATCTCTAACCTTCCATTTGTACTAACCACATTTCTAAAAGATCGATTACACATTCCAGTGGAGGTCCACATCTGGATTTAGTCATGTCTTTCATGGGTTTTCATCACTTTATGATGTAGGGGCCTTACCACAGAAGCTAGAGACTGACTTCCTAGGAAAAAAAATCCCCAACACCTAAAATGTGTACAGTTTAACAAAAGTTTAAGAAAAAACGTGAAAGACAGCTCTAAACTCCTTTCAGATGAAACCAATAAATAGAAATCAGTACTGAATGGGAAAAGAAAAAAAAAAGGCATTATGTGACACCCTCCACACCTGCAAAGTTAATGGTGTGATTGTCACGATAATACCTTTACTATGGAAGTGTAAATGAAAATATAGGCTCTTCAGAACACACAATAGTTCTCAGCCTAATTTATCCCAAATCGGAAGAGAAGCAACTGTAGGGTTAAAGACCAGCAGACTCACCTACTTGTTTTTATTCATATACTAATTTTTTTCTTTCTTTTTTTTTTTTTCCTCTGCCTCCTCCAGGAGACTTTAACTATTTAGAACTTGATCTGATGAGTATGCAAATAACTGACCCAAGTTTTTAGCAATCCACATCTAATTGGATGGACAGCAATGCAAAGCAATATAATTACTGTAAGCTCCCTGTGTTGGGTAGCGAAGAATCTGCCCAAAGAAGTGAAAAATCATGCTAGTCGCTGCCTTTGCTGACAGCAAGAACTTTTCAGATGAAAAATGCTTCCATTTTGCTATTCCATACCCCTGAAATTATCATAGCCTATTAATATAAATGCAGAAAATGGCACCACTCGGCAATGCAGGCTTGTTACATAAAGTGCTATAAACACGCCATTAAATTTAGACTGTGCGTAAGCCTCCCCAGTTTCAGAACAGATTCAGACGCTCTTCTGAATGGATGCCTAAATGCACTGCCTAAAGACATGTAAGCTGAAGAGCGGCGGCATCCTCCTAGGAGGTCTGAGCTGGCTGGAGAAGCACAGCTTCCCTGCAGAAGAGCGGCTGCTTTTCTGCTCAGCCTGAACACGCTCTCGGGACACTGCGAAGAGGAGCTGTGGGCCTAGCCTGAGTCGGCATGCTCCTTTAGGTGCTAAACCACAGGCGTTCGAGGGAGCCTGGTTTGTAGAGCCACGACACCAGGAAGGAGCAAGGCAGGCCAAACATTGCTGTGATTAATGAGGACAGTAGCCTGATGCTCTCTGACAGTGGAAGGGGCTGGAGATGGCAGCAACCCGTGACAAGGAAAGTGAAGAGCAGCCTTTGATACCATGCACGATCATTAAGTAGGTCCTCTGTGCAAGGTGAGGCATTCCACCTCCCTTCCTGGCATGCAAAGAAATTAAGGAGAAAATGCTACTGGTACCTAGTGCTGCCAAGCACTGTTCTTTTATGGGAGGACAGGGGAACTTGGTGTCAAAGGCTCAGGCTTTTGTCTGTGGTCTCCAAAGCTCATATTCTTATCCATGGACTTAGTTCCATGCCAAAGGCTGGATCTGGCTCTGGGTGGGTCAGAGGGACTGCAGTTATCACGGTGAGATATCATGGGAACCACAGGTACTCCAAGCTTATCTGCTTCCCTGGGCATAGATGTGCCACCAAGGGAGAGCAGAGGCACTAATGAATTGGTGAGACTAGTTTGACAAAATAATGGGACTAAAAAATGCTATTAGTTGTAGTAATACTTGCAACTGAGGTGAGCAAGGTCCTCCCAAATGATGGTGAGTGCGTGACTGGTCTGGTTTGGGCTGAGGGGAAGCATGATTTGCTCCCGACAGTTTAACAGAGAAAGGAATTAAAAGAGGGTTTATATCTTTTCTGTAGTTCCTGGTGAGCAATGTTGGTAGGGGTTTCAGCTGAATGGGAAGATCCCTGAAATGCAATAAAAGCCTTGATTGTTGGCTAAGATACAGTGGCAAAGATACTCAACACCGAGAAACCCTGGTAAGACTTTCTTGCCAGTCTCTCATTGACCACAGAACAAGTAGGGGAAAAAAAGTATCTGTCTTACCATAAGAAATACAACATGATACTTTGCCAGTGACAATCAATTGAAGACATTGCTCTGCCCTCTGAAATGCTTTGGCAACTTTCCCAAGAGAGATGTGATTCTTTTTTGTTTTGTTTTAATCTTTAATGACTCTCAAGTCATGTAACAGGCAGATCACGTAATTCACTAAGCTATATCGCTGCTTTCTTCACCAGCAGCAAGCCAAGAAACACAGACTTGCCCTTGCACTGTTTCTGTGCCTATTGATTATATCATTAGGTAAGCAAATTGGTTACCTCACTTGAAACTCAGTGCTAAATTACAGTCACTAAGGTTTGTCATCACCTTAAAAGGGTATCAACTGCCATGAGAAGAATGCATTGAAAAATCCCTGTATCCCAGGAGAAGTGATTCTGAAGGAGCATTCCCAGCTCAGGTATGCTCTAGAGCACGACATGCATCATAATAAATTGTAATCTATAGCAAGATCAAAATTCAGATATACGTTGCAAGCATTCATTTTAACAGATCAAACAGGCTACCCATCAAACACAGGTTTTCCTAATACTTAAATTGCTCTGTCAATGGACAGCAAACTGGCCTCCCTGCAGACAAAAGCGCTCACATTATGTTAGTGATGGCTGAGCTTCCTAGGGGACAAAGGACGGAACAGCAGGGATGTTGATCTGGTCCTGCAGGTACAACTCCTGGATTCTCTGATTCTGCCACTGCCTTGCCTGAGGACTCCGGGTTCTGCTCACCTCTGTCCTTTTGAGAAGAGGAGCTCATACTGCTTTCACCCATCCGCAAGACAGCCCTGATGAAGGAGAACATTCATCAAAGAAGTGACTGAACCTCACCAGACAAAGGACTAGCCTAACCCCTCATCTGATTCTTCCTACTCACAGAGTGCATGCTTTGAGCAGGACCCACAGCCAGCAAATAATCTACTTCAGCCTGCACTTACACCCACTCTTCACGTTTTAGCATAGATATAATGAGTATGTTTCCTCATTAGGCAGGTAAGCTTAAAGGGACATACTGACTCAGGGCCAACAGCACATCCTGACTTCAGCCACAGGGAAAGCATCTTATCGATGCTCTGCAAAATGCCTCAGCCTGCACTAAAACGGCCAAGGCACAAAGCAAATTTGTTTAGGTCCTGAGGGCTGAAAGATGGGCAGAGCTAGCTCTTGTGGCCAGGGAAGATACCAGGCAGTCTGGAGATAAGGTCTCCATCCCACAACAACCCATACAAACATTTAACCTATTTCATCTGGACTACTGATGAATGAACAAGTAGATACAGTCTTCTGGAAGGACCTCTCTGTTAGTCATTGAAAATGTTCATTGATTTCCATTGGCTTTTAAATTAGGCCCTTAATTACTATTAACTTGGGCTGGGGGTTACAGAGCACTTACAAAGCAGCCAAACCACTCCATTTTCTCCTGGAAAATACCTGAACTCCTTAGTCACTCTGCCAGGCACTGTGCTGGGCTCAGCTCAGGTTTGGGGTGGATATTACAGGTTCTCACACACCGAGAGAAAATAGACTTTCTTCTTTTTAACTTTATTTTGCATCTCACACGCATCAGTATTCCTCCTCTTCATCCATATATACTCTTTATGGGATTTTGCTAGAAAAGACAATTAGCCAGCAAGTTATTTATATTTCCCAAGAAGCATCGTTAACGGTATGTGACACCCCTGCCTGCAGCGGGGCAATTAAAATGCTCAGCACAGAAGGCTGCCCAGGCAGATCACAAAACATGAACCCCACACTGGAAGGAGGCAAGATATGGGGAGACAGGAGGAAACAGAGGAGGATGCTGCACAGCCATGAAGCTAGGGCTGAAGGAAAGCAATCCCTTTACCATTCACTGGTATCTCAGCTGTCATTTTACCTAAGAAACAGAGCTCTGCATTTCCCTCTACAATGGGGAAAAAAAAATTGGTATGGGATAAAGCACAAGGAGCTGTGGTTGCAGGACAGGCCACAGGCAGGCCTTCTCACACCTACATAAGCAGCGACTACTGCCAGAACAGTTCATGGCAGTATAAATGTATCCTTGGTGTACAGCTCTCTGGACCACAATACCTGGATTATTTTAGTTAGGTTTCTTTGTAAAGATTTTGAGGAAGCTTATCATCATTCCAGGCATTGAATTCAATGGATTCACTCAAGCAAACACAAATCTAAGCAGCTCCAAGGAAAAGAGATAACTTAGAAGGACTGACCTGTACCACAGAAATTAAAGAGTCTGAGGTATATTTATTCATAGAATACAGTTCCTTACGAACAGCCTGATGTTTGTTGAACTGATGTCTAACCAGCTTTATCAATAACGCATCTATTTAATTAATGGGTATCTTTTATGATTTCTCTGGAGCAGAAACATTAGAATCCCATGGAAAGACATGTGGACACTCTCAGAAAACTGAGCTGAACAGAAAACAAGCTGAAGCAAATCAGGTGTAGTCATTCCCTGACATCCAAATTGAGAAAGAAATTCAGGGTTTATGCTCCTCATTTTTTTTACCCCCATACTCCCATGAAGCTGAAAAGCTCGGTGCTTTTTGTGGTAGGACTTCCTCACCCCAAAGCAGGAAGGGCCTCCTGCACTCTTGCTTAAAAAAGAAAATGCAAACACACACCCCCACATAGACAAACCATAAACACTAACTTTGCTCTCAAAAATGCACCAAGAGAAGAAAAACTCTATGGAGAGCAGCGTTGCTGCCTGGGGACCTGATGGTTCCTTGGGGTTCAGTAACACTTCTGCACCTGAGCACACGGCTTTGTAAGGAAGCCATCTAATACGCATGTGCTCATCTCACCAGCGCTGGTGCAAGGACAGTAAACCTGCTCAGTGGGTGCTGAGATGAAGAATTAATCCCTGCTGGGACGTGGACCAAGGCTACAAATGGTTGTTCCTCCACCCAAAACATGAGTGGTTTCCACATGCTTCATTCATGGCTAGGCAGCTCTTTCCCCAGCTCCAGCCATAGGGCATGACACACGTGGACCCCACATCACTCCACTAACCCCAAACTGGCAGGAGCAACGTGCCCCACTTACTGTGAAAGCACCCTCAATTCAGGCAATGGGGGGAATGCTTAACAGCTGCAAAGGACAGGTTGGAGAGCCTGTACATGGGGTCTCAGGGACAGCAGCAGCAAAAGCAGTGGCTCTTCTCTGGCCAGGCTGAGCTGTTCGTCTTAAGAGGGAAACAGAGCTCTTTATGCTCTCTATAGGACACTATAGAATCCCATGTGTAGGCTGAAGGGAGAGTCCTCCAGCTGAGACTATAAAAACTGGAACTGCTCACTCTGCATTTACGCTGAAGAGCTCGTGGCTTTATTTCACTTGAGATGCTCTTTCCTGCAAGGGTCCTTAGAAAAATCATACAGTGGGTCTTGTTCAATAGTACCTTGAGAACTTGAGTCCCAGCTTCACAAAATAATATGTTTCGGTGCACCTAATCCACTTGGGTGTTTTCAAGTACTCCAACAACAGATAATTTTCTTCTTCTAGTTGTAGAAAGAAACAGAAATTACAGCGACACGCGGGTACCTGCATCTGGGTAATAGGGGTGACATGAGAAAGACGCAGGAGTCAAGAGAGCTTGCAGATAAGGACCTGAGACATTGATGCTGAGAATGTGTCTCTCCCAAAATTCATACAGCAGAGGAAATGAAGAATAACAAAGTTTGCCTAAGAAAATGATCAGAATGGGAAGGGAATTACCAAGAGACTTCAGGAAAGGCAGCAGCTTGGAAACGAGCGTGAAAAATGCATGAAAATTTGCAGCAGTGGAGAGAAAAGTGGCAACAACAGCAGGCAAACCTCAGTCCAGCACTGCCAGAAAGTCAGGAGTGTTAGTTATTAGAGGGAGTTTAGGCATTTATGAGCATTAATTAACATCTTATAAGTGTCTTTGTCCCCAGGTTTACCTTTTACATTGCTAACACTGATGCTGAATATATAGTTCAGTGATTGCCAGGTTAATACACATTTGACCCCGATTTCATTAAAACCACGCGAGTCAAGTAGTTTTTCCCTGCGACACGCCAGAAGTTTTCCTGACTGCAGGAGAGAACATAACAGGAGGATCAGGCTTACAGGTCCAAATCCCAAATCCCTCACCCAACTCTGAAAACATGACTCACCCAGTAGTAATGGTCCCTACCGTCTGGAATTTTAGAGCGCCATTTTAGTGCTTCACAGAGTGCTTTGAGATAAAAGATGCCATATAAAAATATTTTATGTTTAACACTTTGGCAGGTGTGTCATTCCGTCTCATAAAGGATAATCAGAGGTATATATGGGATAACACATTACAACTTTATCTTATGAATCAACCCCAGCAGAGCTTAAGTGCTTATCCAGCAAGTCAGACAGAGGAAAACCAGAAACCACCCAGAGGATTTTTCTTTTTAAATGTTATATTTGATTCCCTTTCAAACCCATTTTGTTTTATTATTTTTTTTCAAGAGCTGAAAGAAGTCAGATTAGGTATTTAAACTCAGGTGCCTTTTCAAATGGGAACAGATAAATTCAGAGCTCAACATTAAAGCCTACATAAACCCTAGGCATTTCTGTAGCTCCAAGCAGAACCATATTGCCATTTATGCTCCATTCAAGGCAAGACAGATGCAGTCCCAAACCCAAATATGCCTAGATAATAAAGACTGCTATAAACCAGGCATTTTCTGAACTTGTGCAATTGACTGATTCTCTAATAGAGACTACTTGGCAGACTTCTCTTTTTTCTCACCCCAACAGCTTTATATATACTGGTTAAAGAACCCAATCCTGAAGTTTTTGTTCACAAACTTATGAGTACTGCTGATCTCAACCCTCATTATGAGCTGAGATGTTTTTTTCTTTGGTAAGTTTCTTACACCCACCGTTTGTTTGAGGCTTGTTCCAGGGGATTTATAAAACTAACATTAAAGAAAAAAAGCCAGGAGGAGAGAAATTTGCACACTTAAGACAGTTTATCAACTCAGTATCAACAAAGATTTGAAACATGATGGGAGTCTCTAAGGTTTGGGTTTGTTTTATTTTCTACATAGGAAACAAACTGCAGGAGAAACCTGGCCCAAAGCAATGCCTGCAGAACAGGGACAAAGACAGAGGTTGAGGAAGCAAAGGAGGTGCTGGGCTTTCTTCTGATAATTTTCCATGTTTTCCAAGGATATTACAGAACTTCAGGTAATGGACCACAGCTAAATCTGTTTATTCTTTATTAGGTTAAGGAAAACCTTGTGCATAATTCCTAATGCTCCTCAGTCTTTGACGCAGTTGGGTGAAAAAAGTGTCTCTCTGAAAGGCTTCCCTCCAAAATTTATTCTTTGTAAGCATCTCGGTGCTTCACATGGTCTGTAAAGTGGGCCATCAAATCCACTTTTCAGTGGTCTACAAGAGTGGTGGACCACCTACCTGCTCACAGATGAAGCATGTACACAGATGCTCAACAAATTCCCATTTTTTTAAAATACAAAACCTAGGCACTAGTCCTTGTCGCTGTATCCTCAGTTCTGTACATAGGGATATGCCTGACATCTGGCAGCTACTAATGAACTTTCGGGTACTGCAGTGACCTACTTTTAAATAAAATCTGCACAGCAGGTCTAGGAAGCTCACCCTCTTCATTCTCCCTGTGCTCAACAGTCAGCCCAGGTAGCAAGCGCCTGTAGCACAAACACAGACATTTTCTTTGTGGTTTCATAAAGTTCTGGCCACTTTTCACTTCAAGGCATGCAAAGCAAATTGCATTTCATGTGTAGACTTTTTCTCCCCTAAGCTACGCCTGTGAACCTCTCCCATAACTCTTTCAAAAGCATCATTTTCTTGTTAAAAGTATGTTCTAGATGGGGAATTTCTTTTAAAGCAAATTACTTACCAACAGCTCAAATCAGCCCATTTAGTTTCCAGGCCACTGAATCGGTGCAATTTTGGTTCTTTTCAATACCCAAATGTCCTTTTACTTACGCCAGTATGACACTGATGTATCCCTCACCCATCCACAAGTAGGCTCGGGCCTCCAGAGGCAGTTTTAATGCCCATCAAAGGATTTCTCAGCCTACCCCCTGTTTAGAAACCCCAAAACTTGAACCTTGTGCCTTTTACCAAGAAGGAGCCAGCAGTACCAAGGAGACAGGTAAGATGCTGTAGGACTTGCACCAGAGAAGAGAAAGCGGTGCCAGCCCAGAGCAAACCCACCTGCCAGCCACATGCCCACCTCCACTGGAGGAAGCAGGTCACCCCAAGGGCCTGACCCGTGAGTTACCCCAATGTATGCAGGACTGGGTCCTTCAGGCACTGCCAGCACAAGAAGGGTTTTGATTTTCACTTACAGCTGAGAAGAAAATGTTTAAAGAAATTTAACATCCATTCAAGAATTTTGTCTCCATTCATTTACATCTTATTTTTGCACAGAGCATTTTTCATGAGAACAAGGACTGGCCAAGAACTGAACACTATGTTCAGTCTCAAGAACTGAAAAATCTCAATCTACTGGAAGGAGGGGGTCTACTAGATCAGATAACTTATTTCCCATCAAAGATTGATCAGCTCAATTTTATTTTAAAAAGCTAGAAATTCTATCAATGCATGCTGTTAAAAGGGGTTGTGGATGGAAAAAAAAAAGGTTATAGGAATGTACAAAACATATCCCAGCTCACTCTGACACCATTTTCAATATCGAAACATCTGCAGAACGGGTCTCTCATAGCTGGACTTTTTATTACCAAGTTCAGCTCGTGTGAGCTTAGTAAGAAGACAGGGAGACCTCTTGTGAAGGAACGATGTACTGCAAGCACACATACTGCATCACCTTTTTGGTAGCTTCCTCCTTCTTTTCCCTTTTCCCATAGCAATGGGCTCTTCAGTGAACACACTCATCTTCTATTCCCCATCGATTGCATGTCACTCACCAGCACCGTGGTGGAAGGACTCCAACCAATGGCTTCTGCTGTAAGCTAATTTTGTGCTCAAAAAATAGAGGGAAATCACCTCAGAGAGCCTGCTCCTCACTGTCCTTCAAGTTGAATAGCCCAGTCCAAGAGGAGGGTCAGTCTAACCCAAGAAGGAGAATTTTTCATCCATCATAAAATTTTCCATGTAGTTCAACAGACTTGAAAACAGATCCACATATGTTTTCAAAGTGCTTTACAAGCATCTGAAAGTTCATATTTTATATTTTGGGGCTCTTAAAGAGTGTAAGAATATAAGCAAGTCAGAGACAGTGAGGGAAAAAAATAATTAATGTGATGAGCAATAGACATCAAAAAAGCCAAAGATGATGCATGGAAACCTATTTTCTCTAAAATTGAAAGCCCATTTGCATCTTAGGGAGCTTTTGCTCCACTCGGTTGGTTGCAGGGCTAACAGCAAAAGCAGTTGACACAGAGTGCAAGTCTATCTGTAAATGTAGCTTCTGCAAGGGATCTATATGCCATTAGTAAATAGGATACTAAGATAGTATTGGGTGAGGTTGTCTGCATATCAGTGCTCAAGAGCTCATGTACCCTGATTCAACTCTAAGAACAGCTCCAGTGTCATCACAGCCTTCCTCATCAGAAAGCTTTTTATACAGCCCAAGGTTAATTCAACAGACCTTGCAAAGCAAAGGCACCATGTCAAGAGGCCTATCTCCCTCAAGCTCAAACTCCAGCCCCTGCACGCACCCCTTGCAGTGGGCTTGGGGCAGGGATGTGCAGGTACCACCTTGCTGCAATTGCAGGTGGCAGCAGGAGAAGAATGGCTGAAACCCATGACTGGGGAGATCAAATCTCAAAACTTGGGATGAAAATACAGCCCAGCAGAACATCCAGCATGGCCCAAAGAATCAGGAGCCAGAGTTGGCTGCGATTGTTTTACTAGCCATTGCGAGGGAAATATAAACAGCTTGAAAATGAAGGAAGAAATAAATTTGCTGCCAGACACTGGTTGTTCATAGATTTAGAGCAGTGATGAGCTGTTAAAGAATGACTGCACACAGACATGCCAGTGTTCCGTTCAGTGCCTGTTCGTTTTTAATGTAACCCACTACAGCTGTACCACCAGTGGTCAGTGTTTTCTATACTGCATCAGCTGCTCCCAGTCAGTAATATGGGAAGGCCAGTGATGTCAGGCAACCTACCCTGTGCCCAAAATGAAAGCTAGTGGCCAGGTGTTGGGCTGCCATCTCCTGCAGCAGGGAGAGAACTGCTCACCAGCATCTCAAAGGCCTTTTCTCTGCCAGATGTCTCATCTTCTCACGATGACCCTGGAAGATGCAGGGGGAGGGGGTCAAACCAAGTGCAAGAACTTGAAGAGGCAGAGTGCAATCAAAATTGAGCATTTGCTCCTAGAGGAAGGAAGACATTGGGGAAAAACAAAAGAGGTGAGGAAAGGGACAGTGTGAGGTCCCAAGTCCTCCTCAGAGAACCTGTCCAGGGATTAAAAAACCCCTTTTCAGGTGCCCCCTTCCTTCACCAGTAGCTTCAGCTGCTTATAAAGGACTGGTTCAGGACCAGAAAGTCCAAGCTCCAGCGGTGCAGGGACAAAGCTCTGTGCCTGTGACTCAAATGAAAGGAAACAGCCCACAGAGCTTAGTAAGATACAGAACAAAATAACATGTTTTATCTCCAGCTTCTTCATCCACCCTCAGTCTATTCATCACTCAGAGACAGAATCACAAGGTTTGAAAAGACCTTTGAGATCATCGAGTCCAACCATACCTGTCCTCTACTAAACCATATCCCTGAGCACCTCATCTACCCGTCTTTTAAATACATCCAGGGTCAGTGACACAACCACCTCCCTGAGCAGCCCATTCCAGTGCCCAACAACCCTTTCAGTGAAGAACTTTTTCCTAATGTCTAATCTGAACCTGCCCTGGCACAGCTTGAGTTCGATTCCCCCTCGTCCTATTACCTATCGCTTGGGTGAAGAGACCAACACCCACCTCCTCTCTGCAGCCTCCCTTCAGGTAATCAGTGAGCACAAATCTTGATGTTTATCTCTAAAACAGGCAAGCTGAATAGGAGATGAGGACAAAACAGTGACAAAGATGACCAAGCCCTGAAATGGTATAAAAATGGCTGTTATTCTCTGCCAAAGAGTGTTAGCTACAGGCACGGTTTGCATCAGTGGAACCATACCAGGAAAAAAAACAGGGTGTATGCATCTCCCCAGGGCAGCCCCTTGGAACCAGCAAGGGGAGAGAGGCTTTCCAGGGAAACAGGCAGAGGAAAGGCATCTCCTCAGCATTTTTTCCTGGGGAGATTCGGAATAAAGATACCACATTTCCACACCCACTGCCCACGGCAGCTGTGGCGCACGTCCCAAAAGGTACACGGGTGCACCCAGCCCTTCCTCACGCAGAGGTAGGGACATCATCACTGCTCCCTGTCCAGGGGAAGTTTCCCATTTCAGAACGCGTCTTCTCCCCACACACACAAAGCCTTTGAGGGAACTGGAAGGAGATGCCCATATTTAAACCGCTTTTCCTGGACTCATTCCAAAACCAGGGGCCTTTTGAGCATCCCGGGGATGAGACAGTCGTTTGTGTCAAAGTTCGTTTGCTAATTACTGCCGGAGCCATACCGAAAGCTTCGGTGCGCGGCGGGACCGGGTGCGGAGAGAGAGAAGCATCCTGCTGCGCCCGAGTCCCCCCATTTCTGCGCCAAGAGCACCACCCCGTGGCCTCCTCCGAACCCTAATAAAGCTAAAATATTGGAAGGGGAGGTTAAGAAGAAAGCAAAAGACAGCAGCTTGGGGTTGTGTTAAGGAGCTGTGTGGATCAGGTTGAGCAATGAACGAGGTCCTGCGTTCCAGGCAGCTTGTGGGAGAGGGAAGAGTCACAGGGTGGGTTTTACTGGGACTGGATGAATGTGAAGGGCTGCAGAGGCTTTAATAGGGCAAGCTCCAGTCTCACTCATGTCAACCACTTGCTTCCTCCTTCTCCTTCAGCACCTCACCTCCCAGGAGAGCAACCCTGGACTTGCTCATAGGGTGCAAATACGACCACCCCAAAGGTGCTGCATTGCACAGCAGCGTGGCCCTGCCCCATGAGCAGCTCCCCAGGACCTCAGCAAAGCTGGGTAGGTCTGGTATGGCTGGCCCAGGCAGTGATGATCATCCAGCCCCCCACACTTCCACTCTCCCCCTCCTCACCCCCCTCCTTGCTATCAGTTCACTTCTACAACTGGGTGTTTCATGGGTTTACTGCACGTTTCTCTGAAGCTTTGAAGATCATAGGGTCTAAAACAACATGTTTAACATGTGCCTGTCGGTAATTATCTACATACCACTCCCAGGCTTTGGCTGGAGTTGTGCACTCACTGTGCTCCCTGGGGCACACTCACCAGAGAAGAACTTCTTTTGAGCGTGGTGGGGTTTCTGTGTGTATCCTCCATCTGCCCGAAGCAAGAATACATTGAATAATTCAGTCCTGGCTAGGGAGACAGCTCTGCAGGAAATAATTTATACAGCCTGGCATGGGAGACCTTATCAAATGGGCAAGTGAACTCACCAGTTACCTGAAGTGCTAATAAATGAAAAGACCTCACCACAGCACGAGCATGAAGGAGGAAAGGGTCAAGCAGGACTAATTTAGGAGTGAGTAGCATACACCAAGAAAATAATAATAATAAAAAAAAAAGGTAAAGCTTGTGGGTTGAGATAAAGACAGTTTAATAGGAGAGAAAAGGAGGACAAAATAAAGTATACAATAAAATATAAAGGACGGGACAGCCTGGCAAGGCAGGAGCAGCTAGACATGCAAGTTCAGGTCACCCAATGCACCTTTAGCTCCCTAGGTTGTGGAAATCATGTCAAAATCATTCAGTCAGCTTGTGTGGTCCTTCGCCTTTCTCTTTCCCCTTTCTCTTTCCTTTCAACTTTCATTTTCCTTAAGAATTTAGAAACAACATCTTCCATTGTCTGTAAATAGACCAGCTGGCAGGTCACACAGCCCTGCCTGTGATCAATACTACAAATGTGTGATAAATACATCCAGCATGTACTTGTCCTGTGTATCATTTGAATGTCACTCTACCTAAATGCATTCACATCACAAGTGCCTTCTCTTTTTTTTCTAAAAAAAAAAATAAAAATCAAAGCGCTTTAGTAAAGATAGAATTACCTAAAAGCCTCTTCACTTCAAGAGACTCTTCAAGACACCGCAGCGCTGCAAACCTTTATCATTTCAGTTGATAGAAAAATCCTCTCAAGTGTTTTGTACAGTGAGCTGTATAGTTCCTGGGACCAGCCAGCATCACTGGAAAAAAATTAGTTAAGTACAAGCACAGGCACACACGTGTTGTGTAACAAAATGTAGTGTCAAGCTTTAGTTGCCTATAATTGCAGAGGCCCAATTTTATAGGGAGACACTAAAAAGATAAGCCCACGCTAGCTTGAAACTTAAAGCAGTATTACCTTAGTACTTGTTTTTTTCCAGGTGTTTGCAGCCACTTGGGCAGATTCATCGTAAAAATTTCATCAGAATATCAAAAAAAAAAATATAAGGAAGAACCCAAAATGATCTGTCTCATGTTTAAAGCTCTTTGGGAGTTCATTCAGATGCTTTTGTCTTAAACCATTGTACCTTTGTTCCTAAGAAACACATGATCACACAAGCAGCATTTGCTTTTAAAACACAGCAGAGTTATTGGATTTTACTTTGACATAAATGTTCTTGATGCCACAATATGTAAAGCATCATTTTCCACAGGTTAATACAGTTTCCTTAGCCGTATCCTTTCCTAAACATATTTTCTCATATTGTCTTTTTTTCCCCCCTCTGAAATGCCTTTCACACTGTAACACTTGTCAGCTTGAATCTAGAGCCACATCTATTTTTCACAGCCAAACGTGCAGACTCTAGCAAACGAAGGATGCAAGAAGAAGGTGGTTTCTCAGCAGCAACTGCAAAAAGTACGACTTGCTGCTCACTGTCATGGTGAATTTCCACAAGGATGGCTTTCAGGAGTGAAATTTGGAAGAAAGGCATTACAGAATTTTGTTTGTAAGCTGCTGCTTCCACCCTGCTTGAACCTCTCCTAGCACAAGAAGAATCCACCCTGGAAGGTCTCTGGATGCTGCCTCACAGAAGGTATTTTAATTACTCTTTGTAGACCTCCTTTTTTCTTAAAGCCTGTAGCACCAATGTAATTGAAGTACTTAAAATCTCCATATAAAGGATCACTAGATCTCATTTCTCAAAAGTATTTCTCCAATAGCAACATCCCAAGCTTTGAAGATTTGTGTGTGCTCCAGCCACATGTAGAAGAATTAAACTGGTGCAAAGGGGGAGGCAAGACTCTGGCTGAAAAGTGCTTGTAGCTTACAAACAGCACTGAAATGAGGTGTACATAGCAAAGTAAAGTGAAATATGCACTTGAGCATAGACATTGATCCCACTGTAAATTTGATCAACTCAAGCCATTGCTAGTATCTGAGAAAATGACAGTAGACCTGCCAGAGGACAGACCTGAGACTATCAAAACTTTTATTCATTTCCCAAGAGTTTTCTAGCTGAAGACATGAACCAGCCCTGTCACATCTCTGGAGAGGTGACTGCAGAGGGAACAACCTTCAGGTGCAGAAGGAGAAAGGGAATAACCTGTTCTCCAAGCCTTCTCCAGCTGTGAGCAGAAGCAATAAGCTAAGGTTTTGGCAAGAGACTCTCACTTGGCAAGAGAGAAATTAGGAAACACTTTCTGACTGTAAGAAGAACAAGATACTATTACAGATTTCCTGAAAAGCATACAAGATCTCTTTCTTCAACCTTGGGATCTTTTTCTCCAGGCTTCCAAAGAACAACTTTGCAGGTATCCATCAGAAAGGCCACAGGTATTTTACCTTAGAAGAAGGGGGAGTGGTGCCCTCCTGAAATGACTTGTAGTCCCCTGGAAAGTCACCGAAAACATCTAGGGGAAACCACAGCAGCTAAGCAAGCTCTCAGCTACCCCTTTAAGCCCGGGGTTTTCCCTTGTTAACAATTGCCAGCTCAGGTCTTTCTCCTCCTCTCCACACCACCACGGTAGGCAGCCTGGTCCCGCAGCACAGGAGCTCACAGCTCACGGAGAATGCATCGTGCAAGCATGCAATGTGTGGCACAATGTATAGTGAGTGCAAAGGGGGGAGCAGAGTACACGAGTCACACACTTGTTGCACAAAGTCTGGTGGATCTGTTCACTGAAGTCATCTTCTGACTGTACCTGGCTGGCTAGGAAAAGTGAGTAATAATTGTATCTGTTCACTGTATTCATCATACATACAATGTTTATAATGTGCATTACTATATGTAGTCATAACTAAAGGGTTGTTGCTTATCAATCTCCAAGTGCCCTTAAACTCAGCTGTCCCAGACAGAAGGTATTTATCTGCTGAGTACCAGCTTCTGGCACTTTAAATATTAACTACCATTCAACACCACAGTAAGAAACGTTTATGTTAGTGCATGTCAGCCTCACACTGGCCTCCTTCCTGCAAGACATGAAGGGAAGCTGTCATTCTCTAGCAAAACAGAAGTCCAGATGAGAGTCTGAATCCATGCTTATGCAGAAAGCAGCCTCCCTCAGTCCCTTGCTGCTGCTACTCCTCCTCCTTGCTTCTACTAGAGATTTTCTCTTTGCATTTCTCTTGTTGAAACAACCCCAGTTACAAAGACTGACTTTAACTCCAGGTTAACTTATGTCTCTTTGAAGATACTTTTCAGCAATCACAAAACAGCTCCTGTCTCCCTGGCTGCTTTTAAAGCCACCACTGATGGCCATTCTTGCCTTTCCCTGACTGAGGGTTCCTCCTCACACACTATTTTTCTCCACCACATAATTCTTCCTTCTTCCCAGGCTAACCTTTCTAAACACAACTTACCTGGGGGAGCCCATCCAATTAGGCATTTAAGTCAATTAGGCTGATTGACAGCAGGATTGTGTCTAGCGTATTCTTAATTGTGAATGCAAACACTCAGCTGGAATAAATACCTGCCTCATAAGGACTTGCTGAGGCTTAATTAGTTAATGTTCGTGAAGAGCTTTGAGCACATGAAGCTCTGTACAAGCACTAAGTGCTATTCTCACTGTTCTGGGTAGCAGAGACTTCCAAGTTGGACATGGCAAAGATGAGGTGAAATGATTTCAAGGACCAAAGGTGGCCCTGACCCACAGCTGCTGAAGACCACAGCTGCAAGAGCAGGAGGACAGACCAACATCAGGCAGGGCTTTGCTCTTACTGAAGGTCGTTACTTTTTGCGCTCATGAAGCCTCTCTTGTGCCTCAGCAGAATGGCAGCAGCCCACAGCCTCCAGACCTCTGCACCAGCCCTTCTTTTCCCCAAGCCAGGGTCAGTGGATGATCAGCTTGGCTGGCAGGACAGGAGTCAATTCTACGACTCTTAGATCCCAGCTGTCCCACATCCTGAGCTCCAGCATTCCTCCCAGGATTGAATGCAAGGTTGCTCTGCTTTTCCAGAAGGCCTATTGCAAAGCCATTCTCTGAGGTAACGATAAACAAACAAGAGCTAAAGTTCATTAAAGGCCTCTGAGGATCCTCAGAAGCATCACTGCTGTTACTGTTAATAGCTAACACAGATGTAGGAAAGCCTTATGTTAACAAAAAACATTCACACACCTCAGTCATGCAAAGAATCTTTTTCCAAAGAATCATCTATAAAGAAAGCGTCACCTAGAGAAGCTAAATAAATACCTTATATGGGGTTAAATACAGATGATGTTTTGCAAGTTGTATTTTTCAAAAAACCTTGCACCTGAAAATCAGTAGAATAACTAAGGACATACAGCTAACATACCACTGAAAATAAATCATGCTTTTTTTTCAATCCACACAAAACTGTCCTGTTCAAAACTGCAAGCCTGCATGCATATGGGAACTGATGCCTCAGAAAGCCAGAACAGAAACTCAGTATCCTTAGTGACTATGAAGCAGGTATCCTTTATTGCAGTGCTGGGCACACAGGGGATCGCTCGTCCTAATGTGTGCCCATTAAAGCCAAATTTCTCATATTTATACAGATTAACTCTACATATTCATTATAATTTCTAAGAAAAGGCAGGGTTGTGCAAATTATTTCTAAGTAGTCATTAACTCCTCCCAGACAGAGCATGCTCAGTGACACCCAGAGGGTCCTGTGGTCTTCAGGGATGAAGGCTGGACGTCTTCCTCTCTCTCAGCACATGCTCTTTACATTTCTTCTCCATAGTTACCTGAGCTCAAAAACACATCCCTGCACAAACCAGTCAGGAACCCCTTTTCGCTGAAAACAAGATATACTCTGTCTCTTAATTGGTCATTAGTCTCATTATTTATGACTCCCCTGTCTTCACTTTCTTTAGTTTCAAGGCTGTTGTCCTGTTATGGCTAAATTTTGCAGCTGCCCTCATGAAGCAACTCACACAGTTATAGCCATATTCTAGTAAAATCCAAAACTGATCTATTATTGATAACACATAAATTCTTATATTAAAGTTATATTAATTGTCTCTTAAGCTACATCTATATCAATCTATCCGGCGTGATTACATTTCATTGAATCAGAACTGAAAAGTTTCTAGTTAAGGACTCACAAAATATAGTTTGTACTGGCATTTAAAAAAAAATAAATCCCCAGAATCCAAACAATTGTAGCCTACCAATAAGAAGACTTCCATTTAGAAACAAAGCTGCCCCATCCTTACCCTTTCTCCATCAATCCGTTTGACATTGAAAACAAACTGAAGGACAGCAAATCCAGGTTCTTGGTGGTTTGTCTTACCAGAATGAAGCTGCTTGTCTATTCTCTTCTCAGGATCCCTCATACAGAATCTATCCAAGAGCTCATCCAAAGTATCATAGAATGGTTTGGGTTGGAAGGGACCCCAAGGTTCATACAGTTCCAATCCCTCTACCACAGGCAGGACCACCAACCTCCAGGCATGATCTAAACAAGGTTGTCCGGAACCCCATCCAACCTGGCCTGGAACACCCCCAGGATGTATCCTCCTGGTAAGGACTGCGCAGTTGCTGGTACAATACATAGCAGTCCTATCACTGATGCATTAAAATAGTGATCTAATGACACTATTTTTGATAGCACATTTCAAATAATGTACTCTTTTTTTCTGCTACATGGAAAAGTAGTAACACCAGCAGATAGCTCCGAGAACTAAACTACAGAAAAGCCAGTGCAGAATACAGCTTTTAGATCATTTAAGCACACATGCACCCCTCACAGAAGCTGCTAACCTGAAAAACCTCAAGCAATAGTTATGTGCAACTGGGGCAAAAGACTCTTTCAGTGGACATCAGCTCAAACCCACTGAAACACAGAGGAACACCCTCAGAAACATGAGCAGATCTTCCAGTTCTGAAATGCAACTTTTGGAAGATGTTCGTGAAGGAATCTTTGCTGCTGACAAGTACACAGGAGCCAAGTTTCATGTCATATAGATCTGTGTATGTTTTCCTTAAGAACTGGTTAAACAATCAACAAGAAAAATAATTTAATTGGAGGATGGGATTTTCAAAGCTGATTACTTCACAAGTGTAAACCATACCATTTTTTCCACGGAAAGCGATAATATAAGCCCCTTTGTCATGGCTTTTAAGATCCCACCCTCAGAGCTTAAAATAAATAAAAGAAATATTTCATCACAAAAGTAGTACAGGATCATTTTCAGTAACCACCACATTTGGGGGTCTGTTTTGGCAATTAAAGAACCAATTCATTTTCCTGCTCATTAGGGTAAGATCCACATATCTTTGTTCAAGTTCTCATATTTCCTGCAACCTTTCTCCAGAACAGCATACCTAAACTCAGGGCTCAGATTATGCTAATTTTCCAACCTTACCAGTCATTTGCCAGTAATATATGTGAGGCTTCATCTGTCAGTAGGAGTTTATTAGTGTTACATCCGAGCATCCAGCTCTGACTATTTGTCCCTTGAACATTAACTGTATGAGTTATGAAAGCTTTTAAAAATAAACTTCCATAAAATTCTTGTGTGCCAGAGATTTATTTACAGGGTGGCACAGTTTTGCTTTTATTTCTTTTAAGGGATTCTCCTCCTGTCCCATTGTTTGGGAATTACGATCCAGGTGGGATAAAGCTAGCGGTTGCTATATTGCCTGCTCGGAATCAGTTATCCCCAGCCACACGGAAGTAGCTGGGGAACCATCACAGGAATGTTACACACCAGCAAGAGAAGAGACATTTATTTCGCTCATAAAGTTCTGTTGGATTTGTCCAGAGCATTGATTTACTTAAAACTGAAACATTTTGGGAAAAGTTATGGGTTTTTTCTTCAGCTTTTTCTCCTCTTGCTCTTTTCCCACTTTTTTTTCCTTTCACAATCTTTTCTCTTTCTAGTAGTATTTCTTTCAAATAGTATTTCTTTCTCTCTCTCTCTTTGTTTAAAGTACATAGAAATAACACATGTTTAAGGGCACCACATGTCCTTAAAACTGGTCAATAATACATGTTTCACCCATCAGTCACCATGTGAACATTACTGTGGCCAGTATGTTTCCAGCCAAGCTGAAACAAATAAAATGTATTTGACCCACTTAGTTCCATCCTTACACCAGGCACATAGGTTTCTTCTGAGCCTCTTAAATAATAAGTTTAAATGCTGAAGCATTACAGTGTCATTAGAACTGTCAACACTCCAAGCTGAGTAGTTGCAAACGCTTAGGATCGTGAAATCAAGCTCTCTTTGAAAATCCAGCAATAAGATTTGCTGGGCAACTTGCTGTAGCAGTTAATAATCACACGCTTCTATTTTCTAGCCAAATTTCCTTCATTGCTGAAATCCCCGACATTAAACATGACCTGAAATATTTTATGCTGAAATTCTTCACAAGAAACACCTCCTTAGAATGCAATGGTTGTGTCTCAAATCTAGAAAACTTCACCAACTAACACAGCAATGACAAGGCAGGAATAATCCTTTGTCACATTTCTCCAGTGTTTAGAATGAGCACCCCTTGTCCAGTCCCACACCCTCTCTCCGACAGAGCAATCTCGAACACGTTTGGAGGCTGGCAATTGTAGCACCCCTACTTATCCCTAGCAAGGTATGGCACAGCTCAGTGTTCTCACTGGGTGAATCATTCTTATTGCTTGAATTGCTGAAACATTTGTTGTAGAAGTAATCCTACATTTCTCTAAACTTTTAGATGTTCCAGCTTTTCATTTCAGTTCCTGAATTCAGAAACCAAAATACATTTCTGTCAGCAGCCTAAGCTTTGTAGCTTTACATTTTCTGTGTTTTTCCATTTGCTACGTTATCAAACCAGTTCTAATTTCAATTTGAGATTAAATCCTGTAGAAATACAACTATCTGCTTATAGCACAAGGCAATGGAGTGAATCAACAAACCAGATGATATAAAGGATCATCTCTTCTTTTAAATAAATAAATAAATAAATAAATTAAAATGCCATGTAGCAGTAGCAACTTTAATGGCCCAGTTAGAAAAAAAATATTGCCAGACTCTGACTTCAGCTACCAGTACCACAGGAAACACAGCTGAATCGCAATTCCAACAGCAAAGCATTAAATCAGTTTTAATTAGCTGCCTATACATACTATTAAAATGCACTGCAATAAATGTGTGTGATCATCACAGAAATCAGTCACTCCTAACAGGCTACAGTTACTCTAAGAGTAGCGGGGAGGCTGTGGTCTCCTTAAGCACCGGTACACAAGGAATGAGAGCTGGTAGCGATTCTCGCCGGCAGCCGCTTCATCACACACGCTCATATCCAGGGAAGGCATCAATATATTAGATGCATTTTTATTTCTGCTGCTTTAGCTGGTACTGCAGCCCTGCAGGAAAATACCATTTTTTAATAACAAAAGTGAAATACACACAAGCTGCTAAGAAATGCCTTTGAAAAAGCCATTTTTGAAGTCGCCTTGACTTGAATAGAAATGACTGTTTCCACAAGCAAAGCAAATCATTTTTTTCTCTAAGTAAACTCAAATTTTACAGAGTAAGAATTAATGAGAGGAGATTTCAGTTCTGTGTGCATTAAGCTTCAACAAAACTAGCCCTGCTTGTCATGATTGCTCCAACATCATAGCAAAGAGTATGGGGATAAAAACGGTGTTGGAATGAATCTCAGCTTCAGCTTTACAAAGAATTGTGTTGGTTTTAGTGTGACTACACACAGCAGCAAAGAAAAAACACATCTGTAAGCACTCAAGGGCTGCAGCATTAGAAAAAAATCCTTCTAAATGCAAACAAATGTACACACAATACTTAATGAACTTGCAAGACCTTTTAAAACAAGCATGTCCCAAATAGATAAATTGTTGGGGAGGGGGGAAGGGAACGACGATGCCAACAAACCACAATTCAAAATACTTGGCCACACAATTGTTTCTCAATTTATTGGAAAGAAGATTGAAACATAACATCCATTATATGCTCTGCCTATATTGGCAAGGGGAACAGCAACTTTTCTGCTGGAGTCTATAATGTATTCTGATTTAGAAAATGACACATTCAGCCCAGTTGCAAATAAACCATACTGTACAACAACAGTGCCAAACATATGCTGTTAGTCCAGTTAAAGTGCCCGTATTCCTTTCAGGAGCAAGAATGTCAATAGTAAAGGATGCTACTGGTGGACTCAAGAGAGAACAGAAAAAAATGTATGCCCAGCAGCATAAAAGAACATTTTCCATAAATTGTTTAAATTAAAAGAAATCTAGGCAACAGAAGAAATGACAGGACAAAGATTTCAGACTGATACTTTCTTGTCTTTGGGAAGAACAGTTTACAAGCACAGCACATTTATTCTCAAACAGACTGAATACCACCCCAAACCCAGGTACTTGCAGTAAATCAAGCAGTCCACTCCAGAAATTTCACTTTCACAGTAGGACCATAACCCAAACAACTCAAGCTCAGAGGATAACACTCCACTACCCCTCTTTCACCCTACAGGCAAAAATTGTAATAACTGAGAAACGACAGATGCACCTATCATGCAGCTCAGAACAATATACTGAGATGGCAGATTTAACGATTTAAATCAGAGTTCAGCTATGCACAGAGCAGCTAAACAAGTTGTAGGTGAAGAAGAGGGGTCCCTGAGTTAGAGATATTGGAGTGTCTATGTCTCAGAGGCAATAGGCTCTCTGCTGTACTGAGTTCTCATCTCTTGGGAACACATTTTAAATATGAAGTGACTCAAGTATAGACAGGGACCAGATTCTCATTGTTCTTTTTAAGGCCATTAAGCACCATGCAGGGTGAAATGCTAGTACCCTTTGCACACTTTCTGATACCTAAATACTTGTAAAAAATGTTCTCATTTCCTGCACCGACCACATTCATCGATGTGATGATACCAGCCCAATGCTGATTTACTTTTATTCTCATGTGTCCAGAAGAAAAACATACTGGTGTGTGAAAATTTCACAATTTCTCAGTAATGAGTGATCTGAGGAGGGAAGATAGGCAGGTGACAACAGGCAGATGCTAGGTGACAGTAACCAGGCAGGTGAGGTGTAGGAACCGTGAAATGTAATAGCATACAGGAAAGTGAAGAGGTTGATGGACAAACTGAGGAGAGCATCAAGGGACAACTTCATCTTTAGGCATTGGAAAGTCTATCAGTGGAGGGAGTTACCACTTTGTTTGTCAGCCACAAGCAGCAACTAAAAGCAAGAACTTGACATTCAGAAACTCCTAATACAGTCAAGGAAAGTTTATGATGCACAAACCTAGTAACACTGCCTTTCAATAATCTTCAAAATGCTTAACAGGACTCTTTAGCTGATCTTGGGGAGTAGCACACCCCTACACAGACAGTAACTATCCTGTAGTGATCACTTCCGTCACTACCATAGTTCAAAGCCCTGACTGTGATTTTAAGTGTTGACCCAGTAATAACAAAAATCATATTGAAAATGGTAATAAAAGTCATTACTGCTTGTGAGACAGGAATCAAACACCACCTTTAGAAGGCATGAAAAGATCCCTACGCTGCTGATTCATGAAAGTTTTCAGAAAACAACCAGGTTCTTCCCTTCTGTTGCCTTAGACCTAGCAAATCCTCTGTTAAGTGGATCTTTCCTATTGAGGTCTGAAATATGATTTTGTATTTTGTACTTTGTTTCTTGGGGTTTTTTTCTTTTTTGCTTGCTTTTCTTGGTGGCATATTCTGACTTTCTTCATTGCTAGTACATAAAGAGCTAGGGACACTATAACTAGTTTTCCTTTCAGTGGAGTATAAGGTTATATGAGAGTCTAAATCACAAAGATTTAACAAAGGGCAAGGAGTGATATTTCTTCCTATCGAATCAGCAAGAACTTGCTCTACATGAGACTTTAATCTTCCCCCTTAGAGCTTCCTCAGACTTTCTGTAAACCAAGGTACCAATCAAGAAATGCAAGCATAAGGGGAAGATTACTTCAGAAACCAAGGAGACAGCAATCATTAGAAAACTCTCAGGAAAGAAAGGAAGAACAGCAAAAATCCTTCACCTCTAGAGTGTGAATTTGGTTTGTGTATTAGAAACTGTCTTATAGGGCATAAAGGTCAGGTTTGAGCTGGAATGTCATGCAGTGGGAAGAGAAAAGCTTGAGAAAAGGCAGTAGGAGGTGACAGGGCACTGGAGACCTTCAGACCAAATAAAGGATTTTTGCTGTGGTGGTTTTGGTTGTTTTTTTGTCTGAGTCCTCTGTAATCTTACTAACTTTCAACATCAGCAAGCAATGCTTGAGGCTGAGCTCACCAAAATCTGACATGTCCTCATTGCTTCGAGCAACTTAAACCATAATGACTGGAGATATAAAATCATGCAGCACAGAGGCAGAGCAAGAACAATGGATACAACAGGGGAAAAGAGGGACTAAGTAAGTAGGTGAGAGAAAGAAAGAGGCGAAAACCCTGAGAAGCACCTGGAAGCTTTTTTGGCCTCCAACCTGAATAACAAGGGCCTAATGCCACGTGTCTATTAGCAATACCAATGAACCACTCCCCTTGCTACCACAGCAGTGTCTGTACTTACAGATTCAACGCAGCAACAGCACACAGCACAGTCCATGTTTAGTCTGCCTGGGACCCAGAGCACAGAACTTGAGAAGAAAACAAATTCTTTGAAAAAAATAATTACTTTTATATCCATTGCAAGCAAGTTATCTGTCTTCTGCACTATGAATAAGGCTCTTAAAGGTGAAGAGGTGAAAAAGGCAACTCATAACACAATCTCCAAACTGTCAGGTGCATTGTTTATAAAGTATTCTTTTTGTCACTTCAAACTTTATTCCTAAATGACTATAGTAAAAATAGGAGCATTACAAAATATAATATTGCAAGTCAAAAGCTATTTTTCCAGTTTCCTATCCAAAATAAACTTAAATTAACAGAGGAAAAATTATTACTAGTGCTCAAAGACCACATAATGCGTTTAGAATATGAGGTTACATGTAGGTTTAACTGAAGAAAGCACTTAAATCCATTCTTCTTTTAAGAAAAAGGGAAAGTCTTCCTGACTCAGGGCCTCTAAAGCACAGGTATGGATATTTATAAAAAGTTTTTCACTTTACAGGGACAGAAACACATTTGGGTTAGTGCTTAGAGATAAATATACTGAATAGCTTTGCTAACAAACATACCCTTGAAAGGAAGCTGATAAAAAGGAAACATTGGAGAGCTGGGTGATTGCCAAAGAGGCCTGAAGTCAACAAAAAATCTCCCATAATTGGGGAAAAAGTAAAAGTGACAGGGGGAAATCTCAACCACTGACTCAGTTAAAGGACTATGCAAATTAGCCCCCATACACACCCCCAAAGAGCATGCATGCTAATTTATATATGTTTAGCCAATAGCAAATGATGTAGGAATTACTAACCAGCAAGCATAATTTTAGGTGGGTTTTCTAGTCCTGTAACAAGATATATACGTTGAAGTTCCTTTGTGTAGCGTGCTGGGTTTGTGGAATTACCACCTAGCACCCATTAAATAAACAAAATGCCTCTGCTCTGTGTGTATATTGGCATAATGCACAGGGGGTAACTATCCCCCTTTTGGGACAACAGTGTGACATATCGTATACGTTTGTTTCACAAATTCTTGAACTCCACAGCAAGTCTTATTTCAATAGGTATTAAAAATAATCCACTTGAATTCAAAGTGCAATTCTCTTTGAAGAGCCAAGTTGTCTCTCATACATCATTCTTGCAGCAAACCTGTCACAAGTCGAAACAGAAACATGATGACGGTACCCCACGCTTTTTGGTAATTCATAAAGTTTGCACAAAATATTAGCACTCACCAAAAATAATATTCTGGATCATATACTTATGAAAACATTCTACTGATTCTGAAATGCTGCTGACATTTCTCATTATGAAATACACAGGCAGAGCAGCAGTTCTGTAGTTGTAAAATACCCTTATTTATTTATATAAACTAGGATTTCGATAATAATACCACTGATATTTTAACATCAATATTATTTGCTAGCACATAATATTCATAGACAAAACATAAAAGACACAGCTCAAGTGCTTTTTGGATTTGATTAGTTAATCAAAAATTCTGAAATTCAAAGGCTGTTCTAGGTCACGGCCCTTCTCAGGGCTGTATTTCTCACCCCAGTCCCCCAGGAATTCTTTAAAACAGCATCCAATCCAATTATAGAAAACATATGCATGACAATTTTCTGGGAAATCTTTCAACAGCCAACAAGTTGTTGTTTTTCCCCATGCTGAATTTTAAAGTAATTTCATCCTGTTTCCCATCCTTATGGAAGCAAGGAGAAAGAGTCCCCAGGGAAGGCAAAAGGGAAAAAAAACCCGTCATGAACAACTGTTAAACTACAATGAAAAAGTTCATAAAAGCAATTCAGCTGTGAAGTGTGCTGATGAAAGGAGAAACGTAAAGATAACGGTTCTCTTAAGTCACAAAAGCAGCTTCTAATCTCCAACAGCTTGGAAGAGTCACAGACGTATATGGATGGCTCCTGAGAAGAAAACCAGTATGAAAAAATTCTTGGGTTATCATTCCATAAATATACTCTCAATAAAAGAGCTAAAGTTCCTTTAGAATTGTTTAACTTCCTGCTTTCCAGGGTAGGAAGAAAAGAGCTCTGAAAGTTACTATTACAGCCTTGAAAAGGTATCAACCATAATATCTTCCTACTTCTTCTCACAAACAAAACTACCATATTACACAGAACTACCATTGTTTAACAGAAAGATTGTTCAGTCTATTGACTTGCCCATGAGAACATACAACGAAAGATCTTGCCAAGCTAGGTATCATAAAATATCTGATTTAATCTATAAGGATTTTTCTTCCCTCTCAATTTAATAAATAGTATCTTGCTGTTTATTTAACATATTTTACTGCCAAAGGGGGTTGTTTTTGTTCTTTATTATTCCTTCACCTTCTCCATTGCTATCAAGAATTGGTGAAAAGACAGTTTAGTGAGTAAGTGCAGAATGTGTATGCAGACAGCTATTTTGAAAACATTAGAAACATAAAACATTATAAACACAAAATTTCTATAAGATATCATACAAAAACAGAGAAGAGAAAAAGCATTTCATAGTCATCACCAGTGTCAGCCACAGAAGCAAGTATTTGTCATCTAAAAGTTATACATAACGTAAAAGCCCAAATCAGTATTTCAAGAAAAATAATAGATACCCTCCAGGAAATACCTAGTCCCCAGTGCTGTCAAATGGAGAGACTGCAATGTAACATCAGAGGGAAGTGGATTCAAATTTGATCTCTGTCCTTCTTCAGAATCTCAGAATCAAAAAAAAAGGCATGGCAGCTGCCAGCAACAGCTATACACTAAAGGCCCAATTCATTTAGAAAACATAAATAACTTGTTAATAGATAGAAAGACAAAATGAGCTTGAAGAGAATTCATGTGTCCTTATCTGTAACTTCCTTTCTGCGCTGGGCCCGGAAATGACGCTCAATATTTATTGTCACTTCCCTCTGTAAATTTCTGCTGTTGTTTTTCCCAGCTGTTCTGATCCAAGGGTGCTGAAGTACTTGTCGTGCTGTGTAGCGCTTCTGGGGATCCACTATCAACAGCCTGGTTATGAGGTCTTTTGCTGCTGTTATGAAAGAAAGAAAAGGAGAGAGGGAGAAGAACAGTGATGTGAAGATACTCACAATTGTACCTGCACAAAATGTCCTCCTTATTTTTACTTCTTGGTTTTACTGCAGACATTTTTGTGACTATCCCCTGGCGATATTCTAACAATTGGATTGAGATGTAGTGGCAGAAATCAAATCTCCAACAAACACTTTGCTGATATCATTCACCCCTTCAGAGGGGGAACTGAAGGGAATTTAATCTTGAAAGCATGCTGAAGTCATCAAGCTAGAACAGGAATTAGCTTTGTTGTCTCATTCCTCAAGGACCGTAAGTGTCATAGAAAGCTGTTGAGCATATTCTTCAAAAAACTGTACAAGGAGAGGGGGTTCTAGGGTTCCTGATTCTGAAGAGTGCACAAAAGACATGGTACTAGCCTGTGAGAAGGAAAAAAACCAACAACTGCTACATGCAGATCCAACTGATCCCAACAGAAAATCCACATTGCATTCTGCAAAGATTTCACTCTCAGCCTGGGATTTGCGTGTAAATCTTTACAATCAAACATAACCTTAGAGATTAATTTTGTACAAAATCTTTTTCTACAGAGACAGTTCATGTAAGCAAGGTGAAGAAAACCTTGCTCTTGCCTGAGAAAGGGAGTGATTCATTGAATTGCTAATATTCAGATAAATAACCATTGATATAACCAGAGGACAAAATTCACATTTAAAACCAACACAGAATCACACTTGAGAAACCTGTAAGACACCCCCCTGAGCACACTGTCCTGAAAAAAGGGAGTTCTTCCCACTGGAGGCAAGAAGTCCACCACTTCTCAAATCTGCTACATATGTTGTATCTTACCTGCAGAAATATTGTCCCAGTATGGGGAAAGGAACTCGTAGTGACCCAGCTGAATGATCTGAAACAGCTCTTCTTGATCACGGTCCTGACTGCGAAAAGGGGGAAGCCGCAGAGCAGAATGTAAAGGATCACACCTGCAGCCCACATATCTACTTCCAGCCCATAGCCTGAGGAAAAGAAGACAGACCACAAGTGCTGTTTTAGAAAGAAAACTCACAACTGGTAAGGAACTGCTTCTTTTTCATTCTTTTCCTTCCAAGAAACACAGAAGCTCTGCTCAGCTTCTCAAAAACATGAGGTCAGCAAAAGAATCAGTAGCTGATAGACCACGCTCACAACCTGAGCTATTCTGCCTGCTAATAACTGCCGCTCTGACAAAGCGCCTCTCTTCTCCATCATGTTTCACAACCACTGTCTCACAAGGCCAGTGTCAATTGGAGACTAATTGAGAAAACACAGCGTATATTTCTAAAATAGTCCTCCTCAGACTCCCTCTGAAAAAGCGCTAAGAGTGCCAAGTTTCCATTGAAATTGGATATAACTGGAGATGTGCAACCCAGCTCCACAGAACAAAGAACAGAAATAGCTTTGCTTGAGTCATCAACAGAACTGACTTTGTTCCAGGTCTGAATCTTTCCAGATATAAAAATCTCCAAAATTTCCTCTGATGTGAAACATGTTTTGTCTTCTTATGTAAGTTTAACATACATATTCATGATGCTTTTGCATCATTAGGGGCTTTGGGGGTTGCTTGGGGGTTAGTCATGAAACGTGGCTGACACCCTTAGGTTGCAACATGAACTTTTGCTCACTTCCCCACTTCAGCAATTGCCATCTAGGATATTTTATGGATTCTCTGTTTAGAAATCCATGTTATATTAGCATAGACATTAATAATGCAAACATGACTGATGTCATGCTTGTGTTTGTCAAAAGCTAAAAGGTCTCCTTGCCTCTCACAGATTACTATACTGCAGTGAACCCCCTACCTTATAAAAACATCTCAGGAGGTTGAAACATTCTGGAATATTTCTGTGATTAGAAAGTTCAGAGCAATTGTATGATTTATGACAAATTAGAAATATACACACTTACCCTTCTCAGCAAGTATTTCAGGGGCAACATATGTTGGTGTTCCACACACGGTAAATATGGGCTTTGTAACCTGCTTTGCCAGGCCAAAATCTGCTAGCTTCAGTGTAGTAGATTTATCTGCATTATGTTGAACCTACAATCAATGAAAAATACCTATGTTTAGTCCAGATGCATTTTAAGACAGCAAAAGATAAAGGAAGCAGCAATAATAAACAGGAAGAAGTTCCAGTAAAACAGTATTGTAATAAAACAGTATTCACAAGGTGGTTTTCCTCTCCCCTCACCCGCAGATACTATGAGGATGCACTATTTAGGGGGACAAGAAATACTAGAAAAAGAAAACTTTGTTCTACAAACTCTAGCACATAGATTTCCAAGAAAATAAGAGGAGGAAGACAACAACATCAAAACCCCCACAAAAAACTCCAACAAACAAACAAAAGTAAAAACAAACCAACCAACCAAACAAACAAACAAAACAAAAGGAGTCAATTAAATGTAATTATTTTCTCTTGGGAAAGTGATCTTTTCTTTTCCCCTGGGAAAGCAAAGAAGAATGCTGTGGCTGTCTTTAAGCCCCTGGTAGACAACTGAATTTACTTTGTCACTTGAAAAGCGTATCTCCATCATAATGGACAAACAAAAGCTTTATTTTCTTTGCAAATTACTCTGCTACTCTACCTGATGCCCTGAAAATAAATGTCCCAGTCATCACATAGTAACAGTTGGGGAAATGGATCCATGCAGAATGTCCCCCCAAATGGGTCTTTTCAGTAGTTTCCATCTCCCACATCCACCTGGAAAGTAATCAAAACACTTCTTCCCATTCTAATGTTGTGTGCACAGGTCTTAGGTATTAATTTGTAATGGAGTTAATGAAACATTGTTTTAAGAAACAAAATCTGCTAATGACATTGACAGTGGGATTGAGTGCACCCTTAGCAAGTTTGTGATTCTCCTCCTCCACTTTGCTACGGCGAGACCCGACTTGGAGTTCTGCATCTAGCTTTGGGGTCCTCAACATAGGAAAGACATGGACCTGTTGGAGAAGGTCCAGAGGAGGGCCACAAAGATGACCAGAGGGCTGCAGCACCTCTCCTATGAAAACAGACGGGGACAGTTGGGCTTGTTCAGCCTGGAGAAGAAAGGTGCCAGTGAGAACACATTGTGGCCTTTCAGTATATAAAGAAGGCTTGTAAGAAACTTGGAGACAGGTTTTAGCAGGCCACGTAATGATAGGACAAGGGGTAATGACACAAATTAACAGAGGGTAGGTTCAGACTAAGTGTAAGGAAGAAATTTATCACAGTGAGGGTGGCGAAACACTAAAGAGGTGGTAGGTGCCCCAAGCCTGGAAGCATTCAAGGTCAGGTAGGGCAGGGCTCTGAGCAATCTGATCTTGCTGAAGATGTCCCTGCTCACTGCAGGGGGAAAGAGTGGACTAAAGGTCCCTTCCAACCCAAACCCTTCTATGATTCAAAGGCCAAGTTGTGAAGAATGTAGCAGTATAATTAAACGCATCAGCATTATTAATACCAGTGACTGATAAATATTCTTTAAGAGGTGAAAAAAGTACTGAAAGGTTGCTTTAATGAAAAATAGACTGTCTCTGAAACTATGGGGAGCATTGCAGCAGCTAACATGCCTACAAAAAAGCCAAGGAAATCTGAATTCTGTTTTTGAATGGACAAACTGGAGTGCAATCTGACAGGTATACTCCATGCTTTAACACATCATATTTTACCATCAGACAGTGCTTGAGAAAGCAAAACATTCAAGATGGTCTCTATTATAAGACAACTAAGGGCACAGATGGGACAAAAGTACAGCTGCCTTATTCCTGTTTAACTTTATAGAAACTGTATGTATTCATCCAATTTTGATGATGCTAAAAGGTTTTGAAGGATTTTTCTTTTTTTTTTAGGAAAAACACTACATTAAAAATAGTATTTTATAGCCTACTAAACCCTTTTAATCTTTTTTTTTAATAGAGAATATAAGCCCTCCTCTAGTTTTTGGTTAAGCAAAATACATTATGTTATTTTCTGTTTTTCTAAGAAAAAATATTATTCAGTATCAAACTGAGAATAAATTTTACTACAACCAGTCAGTCAAAATTCCTGCAGGAGAAAGCTAAATTGCCATAGCCATTTTGTCTATTGCATTAGTCACCTTCAGAATGATTTTTCTGCCATGATGCACTGTGGACAAAAATGAAAAATACGTTTCAAAGGTAATGGTTACTTTCTAGAGTATCCACACAATTTATATTCTAACAAGCAGGGTAATAGTGGTAGAATACAACATACTCAAAATTTAAATGCTCAATTTTGTATGTACTATGAAAATAGGAGAATGACTATATTTTCCTGTTGTAAAAGTAAAGCTTTTAAAATTATGTAAGAAAATTCAATGTCACATTGAATTTCAACAAAGACCTTGCATGCTACTGTACCACAAAAAATAATATTTATTTCATTTTTTAGAAACCAGCAGGGGGTGGGGAGGGTAGAGAACACACTGGTTTTAACCCCAATCCCAAAATCAGCAGGAAATGTCTTGTTTTGTAAAATACAGGGCTGCAGTTTTTCTTTTACCAGGATGCCTAATCTCTCATGGCAGCACAAGGTGGCAACACTGCACCATCTGTTCTTCCAGGAGAAACCCACCGAGCTTTCACGTCAACTTCACAGCCACACAGGTAGGAACAGCATGCGCCGCGGGTATCTTCTCACAGCTTTATGACAGTCATTTCAAAGACAGCATGTAACCTGTCAGCACACCTGAAAACCTCAGCCCAGACCTCTTCAGCGCCTTCACTAACGCTGTGCTCAGAACGAGTCAAAGTCAGCTCAGGCGAAGTGAGCATTCCCCCCAACTCTGTACTCTCCGGTCTACCCTTCTGTCACCTGGCATCACCCCGAGCGTGCAAATAATGCTTCAGTGCAGAAACAAAAGCTGCTCGGTTCACTTTTATTGCTTCCTGAGGCCAGACTACTTACTCATAGCAGTATCTCAGAAACGTACAACCTGTACAAGGGAAATCTAGCCTGACATCTACAGGACATGCTGGGTGAAAGGGCAAGAACAAGGCAAGAGCGGTAACGTCAGATGAACACACTAGCCTTACTGTGACACCTAAAGACAGCTATTTCTATTTCTGCATTCAAGACCACAAAAAATATTGCCTGAGGATTTCTAGTTATCCCAACCATTCAGCCAGAAGATCATAATATAGTAACAGAAAGCCAACTTCTTCATCATCAAAGGGATAAATTGATCTTTCCTCCTGACTGTTGATGACTCCTAGTTCTTCGTGCTCTTGTTTGGTTTTATAACTACCTTGAGTAATCCATCAGGGTGTTTAAAATGATGATTTACAGCATTAATATTTCTCTGTATGCGTATGTATTTGGTAGCGCAGACTCTTCTATATATCATGAAAGCAAGCTAGCCCACGGGACATGAAAATGTATATTAGAAATAGGTAGAGCTAAAGAAAAAATACTGTTTACACATTAGAGTTTCAGGCATCCCTTGCTGCTAGCTAGAAGAATCTCTATGAAAAATCTTACAGAAAATTCCCTGTGTAGGCTTATCATACTGAAAGCTCTTGACAGGTACCTAGTTAAACAGGATTTTAACTCAAATGCACTGGGAAACCTCTGACAGCACATGTGTTTATGTAAATTGTGTCACAAAAGCAAAGTTAAAGGACAGAAAGGCTGTACTTGAAGTTCTCCTAAGAACTGAGAGAGAAAAAAAGAGGAAGGGAGAAAGAAAAAAGCTCAAATGCATAAAAAGCTGTAACAGTTTATATATATATATATTTATGAAGCTGAGTGTTAAACAATTACCACACTAGTACATTTGGGAAGTGTACAAGGAGTACACAATCACAAATATAACCCTCCCCTTTCCCTCTTAAAAGGGGGCAAGGGGGTGATTTTTTGTCTTTGACCATTCTAACCTGGAAAAACACCTTTGAAATTAATTTCTCACAAGTCAGAAAATGCCAACACCTGTAGAACTAAACAGATCATTAGCTAAAAACCTTGCCAGCAAATTCTGCTCCTCCAGGTAGTATTAAAGCGAGTGGCTTCTTCTGTGGGATCAAATACACCACATTGCTCATCCTTGGTAGCAAAGGTTTCCTTGCTGAACACCTAGTCCCAAATGAGGTGATTCTGTTAGCAGATGGGAGGGAGTTGGAGCAGCTGTCTTCACACCAGCTGTCAAACAGATTTTGTTTTTGTAGGGCAAGTCACCACCCTTCTGCCTTACAGCTACGTTGCAAGGAGCCTCCTCACTGTGGGCAGACACAGCAGTGAAAGAGGGAGAGAGGAAAACGAGAAAGGGTGATTGCAGACTCTTAGAGAAGTTTATAACTAGAGGACAGTTCCATAAAGAGGAACAGTAGTGCAGTTAATAATTAAACCAGGTTTCCAACTCTCTCCTGTGTCAATAACTTTACAATCCACTAGAGACTCTGTAGGGACAGAAATTGTTTTCCTTCTTTCCCCAGCTGCTTATTTTCATGAAACTTGTGGAAATATTTTTTCCCTGGTTTGCTTGTTCTCTGTCAGCTCTGATGGTAATTAGCCAGTAGGTTCAAAGGTCATTAGGAAAAGGGTTAGGTTCTCACAAAAAGCAGATTTATAATAGAAAACGTAGTTCCTTAGTAAAACAGACCAAGGATCTTTTCCATTTCCCATCTCCTGGAAAGGGTAAGGTGAAAAATGTTGACAAGAAAAATAAAGGACAAGATTCACCTGATCAAAAGAAGACTCCAAAGTAGGACAAACAAGTCAACAGCTGAAAAGTTTTTGTGTCCTCCATGTACAAAGAAAGCCTAGGAAGACTAATTCCTCAAACATCCTCAGTGTAGGAATCTGAAGTAAAGCAAGAGTAATGGCCCAACCAAGGACATCCCTACAGGATGCCAGAACTTCCAGCCTTGTGCTTCCTCTACAGAAGGCTGCCCCCAGCCTCTGACCCACCAACAGCAGATGAACCCAAAAACATTATTTCAGTGCTGTTTGTTACTGTTCAGCACTGGCTGACATTAAGATTAATAGCAGCTCTCCTTCCTACTGAGCTGCTACTGCTCCAGTCACTCTGAGGAGTCAAGTGGCAGCACACTAAAAAGTCAGAAACTTGACCAAATGGCCTTTGTTTATAGGGATGCTTATTAAATAGCAAGTGAGCTATCCACCACTGTCAGGAGCTTATAAGCTCGTTTGGTTTGTTGAACAGGACAACTTTTCAAAAGGATGCTTTACATAAATGATCTCTAATATGGTTGTTCACAGCCAATTAGCAGCAAAGTGAAACTGGAACAGGTACAATTTTTCTTCCCATAGCATTTGGGTAACACTATTCTCACTGAGAAAATACCTACAGGCTGAGGGCCAATCTGTACTCGAAAAATATTTACTGACTGTCAGAATGGGCAATATGATTATTTCAGTGTTACACAACTTTCCCATCACCCAGCAATCTCTTTTTTGCAGTGCTGTGCATTAAATGTGAAAAAAAAGAAACAGAATGGACCTGTACCTTGCCTCTCTGCTTACCTTATAGAGGGAAATGAAGCATCGTGACAGAGCCCTGGGACAGGCTGTGCAGGGGGGTTGTGGAGTCTCCATCTCTGGAGATATTCAAGACCCATCTGGATGCCTATCTGTGTGACCTGTCCTAGGGAGCCTGCTTTGGCAGGGGGTTGGACCCAATGATCTCTTGAGGTCCCTTCCAACCCTTGTGATTCTGTGATCTGGTCTCAGGTCTTTCACATGCACTAGGAGCAGAGCCTGGTTCATACTGGAAAAATCAGCTTCTGAAAAAAGCCTGCAGCTCTAAGTGAAGTTTTGTTCTAATGGCAAAACGAGGCACAATGTCAGGGCCCACAAGGCTACTTGTCCCTGCAAACCAGCCACTTAGACTCAACATCTTATTTACACACAGACCACCTACCAACAATTTCCATCAGACTAAGCAAGGATGCATAGCAAGACCTAGTATAGATACCATTGGTCAGCCAGAAGTTTGGAGAGTAAACCCTTCAGGCCCAGCTTTGTGCAACCTCTGTATGTCCTACAGGCTACATTGCTGCCCTCCTCCAGAAATCCACAGAGATTTCTTCCTAAAATTAATTCCCTTAAAGAACTGAATGGCACATTGGACTAAATTATTTATTACCTTTTTTGGTCATCTTTCAGCAACAGATTAAATTCAATTTGTTACAGACACGCAAATATTTGGTATCTATCTATCAGGAAACTTGGAGCCCTAGCACAAGATCATAACAGAAGATTAGCAAGGGAGAGTTGCATACTGTTACTCTTCTACAATGGGTGTCCTGTCAAGTGTCAACACTGCAAACATTTCTATGGACATTCACATATGTGAGTAACTATTGACTTGAGCACTGGGTGCAAAGAATGTAGCCTCAGAAATGAGCAGGAGAAAAAAAGGAACTTTTCTCTCTGGCATGAAGTTAGTATTTGAGCTGACTTTAATGCTGTATTTGACCAAAACACTCACATTTTACAGTCAGATTATTTCCATCAGCTGCATCATACTCCTGCTCCTAAGAAAAACTGTCACAAGATAGAAATCGGTACACTACTAGCATAGTAGTCTGTGTGACTGCACTAGACAAAGAGTCCACCTAATAAATAAGCTAAATTGGCAATTTTTCTAAATTGTGGTTTGCAAAAAAAGATGCCTTATGATTCAGTGTATGCTTTATGGCAAGAAAAAAAAAAGTCATCCTTGTATACCTAAAAGTGAGATGCTAAGGAATAGGACTGATATCCAGAAAAATGCAAGAGCTTACTACCCCTGAACGCCAGGTCATTTTTATTTGAATTTGGTAATTTCACTTCAAAATTGTATCCATTCTTCCAAACAGTCCTACCACAGCACATTATCTCTGCACAGTATTAGCTTTAAAATATTCAAAGATCCATAACTAAAAGGAAAAAAAAAACCTCGACTCCCTCACACATGCAGTGTGTTTGCCAATACTTACCAAGAGATTCTCTGGTTTGAGGTGCCAATACTTACCAAGAGATTCTCTGGTTTGAGGTCCCTGTGGACAATTTTCTTGCTGTGAATATAAACAAGTGCTTCACACAGGTCGGTGATCATGACAGCAGCATCATGCTCCGTGAACTTCACACTTTCTATGATTGCATCAAATAAGTCCCCTCCTGGGACATACTCCAGGATTAGGTAGATCTCAGCTTCTGTCTCATACACTTCAATTAAGCTTACGATATTGGGATGAGAGAGACTCCTAATGATCAGAATTTCACTTTCCATCATGTCCTCTTTCCCCATCAGCTTGGACTTATCAACAATTTTCATGGCGTAGATCTGATTGGAGTCGCAATGGCGACATTCCTTCACCACCGCAAAGTTCCCGTCCCCGATAGTTCTGCCGATCTCGTAGTGTTTCTCCACATCGGTTCTGGTTTTAATGGCATGCCTCCGGCTGGTGCTTTCCAGGCCCTGAGCTTTGCTCTCTTCTTTGGTCGCCCTGCGCTCCCCTGTTTTTTCTCGTCGCGTCACATCGCTCTCTCTACACATGATATTCCCCTCTCTTCTGGCACCCTCCTCTTTAGCCCTCTGTCCCTCTCTGCCCTCCCTGTGTGTTTTAGATGGTTTCTCAGCATCCCTCAGAGTGTCTTTTTTCAGCCAACCGCTTTGGCTCATTACACAGCTACTTCCATTCTCTTCCTTCACTTCCCGAGTTAGCTGTGGCCCTTCTACAGTATTCTTCTTGATTTTTACTACCTCCTTCCCGTGGCTTTCGTGTTTCTCCACATCCCTTTCTTTTTCTATGCCCCTTTTTTGCTTCTCCAGCCCCTCATTAACATTTCTATGTCGGGGCTTCCACGTGCTCCTACAGACATTATCTTTCCAACCAACTTCTTCACCTTCCAAACAAGTTTCTGAAGATTTTCTGCAATGTCTGATTTTTGCATTTCTTTCTACATGGTACCTCTGACACACACCTGTGTCCAGGTCTCTGTTCTCAAAGGAGGCCTCAGCCTGCCTTTCCCTTTGTAACTTTTGCCTGGCCTGTCTTTCCTGTTCACACTTCTCACACCTCACCATCTCTTCTGAACCCTCTTCTAATCCCTCCTCAGGACTCATCTCACGGTTAAGGTACCTCTCGCTTTCTCGGGTTTTTCTAGAAGGCTTCACTCCTTGTTCACCACCCCAGCTCTCTCTAGTCCACTTTTTTTGGCTCTCATTTTTTCTTCTTGCTTTCCCTTGGCTTGACTTTTTCCTTCATGCCCAGCCACCGGTGCGGGAGACATGCCATCGCTGCAGTTCTTGGCAATTTCTGCCTCATCAAAGTCACTGTCCACTTTCGAAGCCTTGTCATAGTCATACAGCCTGCTGTTCAGTTTTTGGGAGTCCTCCTTGTTCTGCTGAACGGCAGCACTGGCAGCATAAGGATTTTCAGGATAAAGTTCTTGTAATACCACTTCCAGACTCTTCAGAGTGAGGGGCTCCTTCCCCATAGCTATGAATGCATCACCTTCCCTGAAGAAGTCCGAAACACTTCGGATTTCTCTGCCTCTCAGATTGTAAAGCTTTCTCACACGGTCATTCTTCCATCGTGGAAATCCCAGAGCTTCTGATATGTCAGCCATCAGCTGTTCAAAGGTCTGGACTGATCTCCTGTTGAGGAGCAAGGTTATCCTTCTGAGCGTATGTCCACCAGGTTTCACCACTGTAATTATCCTGGGCTTCACGGGACTGTGCTCTGAATGTATTGTGTGAAAACAATTACGGGCATTAAAAAATGGGGACCTATGACTGCTTTCACTCAAACATGGTTTTCCACAGTTTCCATGACCAACAGGAGGACAAGTCCCTTGTAGTTTCCTCTCTTTTACTTTTGAGCTTGCATTGTGGGGCGAATGGTCAAACAAGCCTCGGCGACCTAAAGTAATCAAAGAGCAAACTTATTATTCATTTTACATCACTGGATCTGAGCAATAGCTTTCTACATATCAGTGTACCTGCCCTCAGAGAGCAAGTGTACATGAATTCAATGCTTATAAAGAACTTGAACCACCACTAAAGAGTAACTCCCCATATATGCAACTACAGACATTTTCAAATTTGTGAGAACATCCAAGTCCACTTCATGACAGAGGAATGCTATTTAATAAACAATAATATTGGAAACAAATCGCTCCTTCTCCTAAATCCACCCATCTTCTAGAAATCCTTATAAAAAATTAAATAATGGAGCTAATTGTGCTTGGATTGCTTCCAGATTGTTTAGCATCCTCTTATGAATCTACTCTTTCAATTCCATTCTGAACCCAATTACAATTTTGGCCTCTCTAAACCCTGTGGCAACAAGTTCCACAATTACATTGCATGAAGGAAAAGAAATTAAATACTTCTGTTTTAAAATTGCTACCATATGGCTATGTATGTGCAACCTTACAGTCTGGTAAATAATTATCTCCTCTTCGTTTTCCCTGGACCTTTCATTTAGTTTCCAGACTTCTATAAAAAAAATGAAGAATCATAGAATAATAGAATGATTTAGAAGGGACCTTAAAGACCATCTAGTTCCACCCCCCTGCCATGGGCAGGGACATGCTCCACTAGACCAGGTTGCCCAAAACCCTATCCAACCTGGCCTTGAACACTGCCAGGGATGGGGCAGCCACAGATTCTCTGGGCAGCCTGTGCCAGTGCCTCACCACCCTCACAGTAGGCAATTTCTTCCTATCTAATCTAAAACTACCCTCTTTCAGTTCAAAGGCATTACCCCTTGTTCTGTCACTATATGCCATTTCAAACAGTCCCTCCCCAATTAATAAGATTCTTCTTTAAAAGTATTAATTTTACAGCAATTTTATAGCACATTTAAGAGTAATGTAATTTTTTTTCCCCTTAAAGAAAGTCCAAGTTTTCCAATATTTTGGTGTGAGGTTTTTTTTCTAAAAATGATGTGAAATAACACATAGTTCTGAATATCCTCTAGTGACATTAACAATTATCCCTCCAACATTTCCCTCTTAGAACACCAGCAAAAGAAAACTGCATCATTCATTATGTGTCATTCTGAAAAGAATTGAATACATAGCATGTGGTTACAAGTCGAGCTGTAACAAAATTCAGTGTCTATAAACACAACAAGAAGCTATGAATAAAAACATCCCCTTAAAGCACTCTGATTTCTTGTACTTATTAAGATCAAAACTTGATTATAATGCAATTCTTTTCAGACTCCAGAAGTAAACTTTCAGAATGAGATCCAGAATGCTCCCAACTCCACTTAACACTCTTGCCTTCCCTTGGGAGCAAACATTCAGTATGTGTGAACTAACAGGATCAAGCCAAAAGAAAGCAGCCAGAACAATTAATGAACCATTACAAGGGAATTCCCATACACAAATGGCTTATCTCCCAGAAAATACCACCCATTTTCACCTGTTACATAGTCATGGTGCAGCGGGCAAATGGAGAGGAAAATCTGTGCATGGGCCTTCCTCTTGGTGCTAGGGTTCACAGGCCCATCTTCAATGCTGTTGACAAGCTTGAACCTACTATATACTGGGTTTCAACTGCTGAAAAGCCATTTTCGGTATTTCAAGCTCTGTGTTTTTATTTGGCTCTTTCATCAAGGCACAACAGAGTGAAGAGGAAATCTGCCTCCTCACCTACAATAACAAACAAAAGGGAAAGCTACAAGCGCGGCAGGAATCGCTTGCTCTGCCTCAGAAACAGTGGATCCCAAACGCTGGGGTTGAGTGGGGAAAGCACACGAGGAGATGCTGATTCAGACCTCCACTCAGTTGTTGGCTTTGTTCAATGCACAACAATGGACGCTTCTTGGCTGCAGGGCTCTCACCAGTTAAGAGCTGTGTGCCCCCCAGCATCTCCCTTAACTCTTGGCTTCATTTCCTTCCTCTGCCAAATGAGATAGATACTTCTTCTCCAAGCAAATATTACAAAGAAGCCCAGCTGCCAGCATGCTCCTTGAAGACGTAAGCATTATATAAGAGCTACGTGTGACTAATGCTTGGTGGTTGTATGAGTTATTTCTGTCTTCATTCTGATTTTTAAGGATGATCTCTTGTTGATCAAAAGACGATCACATACGTGCTGGTGATTTTTCAGCAATCAGATATTTACATTCCACCTAGAACAAAGCCTGCTGTGAAAGGGGAAGGAGGGGTGGCAGAATTAAAAATTCAGATGTAATAATAGTTCTCTGAAATCTAAATCAACCCCAGAACATGTCGGTTACCAGGAACTGCCGAAGCTCTGAATTTAATAAACATTTCCAGATTCTCGAGTACCCACTGTCATCAAAGCATTAACTTGCTTATGGGAACAGTGCGTGACATTTCTACTGCTTATAATCTTGGTACAGCATAAAAACAATGCTGCACTAATAATGACTTTTTCCCAGAGATTATGTTCCTCCCAGCTATGCTGCTATTATCACACCTTTCTACAAACCATTCATTTCACGTGTCTGGCTGCGCTGTTGATTGTTTCAATTACCCAAACATCAATAACATTTCTTTTCTTCACTAAATTGACTAACCTTTAAACAGAAACCAAGATTATTTTTTTTTTAATGCTATAACTAATGGAATAAGAGCAGTTTGATGTAATTATTAAGAACAATCCATGAATGTGTTGCTTGGTTTGGCCAGTTTAAACTGGATTAATTCCTAGCCAAAAACAGTTTGACATAAGCTACAAGTGAATATATACTCATTTTAGGAATAATATTGCATTTTTTTCTAAGATGAAAGAGAAAGTCACATGACTGCTTAAATCAATGCATAAAGGAATCTCCTAATGTTTTCTAAGAAAAAGAGGAAATGTCAAATTTTGTCCAAGTGGTGGTCACAATGACTAATCCATATGTTACATTAAAAAAACCAAAATAAATTGCCTGTTAAAACTGCCTCAGTCATAATTTCTGTTATTTTCCAGTTACGCTGTATTTATTTTAACTGACAGACATGAAGCAAGCCTCAATCTGTCAGGAAAGTGCACACTCTTAAAGCAGCAACAAGCATTTCTAGAAAGCCTCCAAAGGTCACACACACACCACACACACAGATCCTATAGCTACAACATACATTGCGTCAAAATCTTGTTTCCATATTTATATACAAGTGGGAGAGGGAGGAAGAGGGAAGCGGGATCAGAAACACACTTCGACAAGTCTCAGAACTGGCAAATCATACATCAGAGAATAACGTGGGTTCTTTCTTTCTTTTACTGTCCTACTGAGGGCTAACAGTTACCAAACACACTTATTTTTGAATGCTGTTGAGGACTGCTGTTGTAGAAGGGCAGGGGTAAAGCAGCACGGCTGGACAAGGGCGCCACGTGTGCCATGTAAGCTGCACACATGGGCACAGGCAAAAGAAGACTGGGACACTCAGAGCAATAAGGAGCTAAAGATCATCAAGACATGATGGTGTTAGAGGATAAACAATCACACCAAGTCCCTAGAGAAGCAGGGATGATGGGACAAATGGGGATCTGAGGGCTTGAACAGGTATCAGGAACAGGAATTTTAGCACCTGCTGACCAGAGCACAAGTGATCCCTGGAGAGCAAACAGCTACTGTGGGGAGAACGCACCGCAGCTTCTGTGGTTCATTTTTAAAAACCAATTTACAAACTTTGTGATGGTCACAGCCAATCCCTCTGGTGAGGCTGAGGGGACACCACAAAAATTCCTCTGGAAGACCTTTCTTTATAGGGTTTTGACTCATACCCTGGGCCTGGAGTAAAATAAAGTGAATTCAGAAGACCTAAACTCTGAATAAGATGTACCCGCAGGGCTTCAGCCAGACTGTATCATAAGGAATACACCCCTTACAACAGCACAGTAACGGGGTTTCCCAGAGGTCACCTATTCTCACAATTAAAAGAAGTATTGCTGCCATTTGTCCTTCAAAACTTATCCCTTCCCTTGACTAGTCTACAAGTTTTTGTTCATTAATTATTTCCCCTCATCTTGCATTCCTTCTTGGCTCTCCTGCTTGAGATCACAGTTTCAGTAATTAACTGAATGGTTTACCCAGCAGCTAATTCTGCTATCAAGTCACAGGTTGCAGCAAAATTAAATTTTTACAAGGAATATTACAACATGATTTAAACCAGAAGGCAACACCAAAACAAGATCTAGCTATGGCACTGCTTTCTGGGAATAAGATGGTGTTATTTAAGCCCCATAATTTCTTTAGAGGGCCTTGGATCAATATGAAAGCCTCCAGTCATGAAAGCAACTGTGAAAACTCCCCAAAACATTAGCAGCATTCTGCATGCAAGTAAACCGGCACATGACAGAAATCATGTATCTGGGAGGTGTTTTGATCTATCACTCCCAATATAGCAGAAAAAAAATACTGTTTCAAATAAGAATGGAAAGAACAGCATTAAATATGTCTGCTTTTTCCTTAAGTCTCAGCAAATCCTGCTGAGAGCACGCGAAACAAGGACCATAGGGAAAAAAATTAATTGGAACCAAAAGCATTTCATTCATGTCAAAGTATCAACAAGTATGCCAAAGTACTTGAGGGTAAATAATGCCTCTGGCCTTTAACTCAGAGCAGCCAAGTATACAGTTCACACGGGTTACATGCACAACAGCTGATGGCTCCAGGATGCAATTGGAGTCCTCTAGAAGTATGCCACCTTGGTCTCCTCTTCTTGAGCTAAATTATTAAATGCTGCAACTTTCAGGGCTAGCACACAGCTGTTCGTACCCAAGACTGAAGCAGCCGCATGACAACTCTCAATTTACTAAATTAGTTACACAGAAACAAAATATGATCACAGGCATCCTTTTACAGCAAGTAAATTTTACATGGGCATTACTTACAGCCCTACTGTTGGAAACACTACTGGTAATTTTTTTCTCTAAAGAGAAGTAGCTGTAGCACCCTCTCTTTTCTTTCCTCCCACTCAGCCATGCCTCCCTGCCAGGTTTTACAGCATTTTAGGGCAGAGATTTTGTTTCAGTCAGGGCTAGTGGTTATTTCAGCAGCAACAAAAGACAATCACACTATCAGTTTTGTCCAGATGAAATCCTGAGTGGAAAAAGAAAGTCAGGTTTCACAAGGGCTGGGTCAGGACGGTGTCACAGGTAGCAGGACAGTCCCTACTAATTCCTTGCCTGAGAAAGCTCCAAAATCTCAGAGGCATGGTGGTCCTTGAGGACTCCAGGACACTTCAAGCCAAACTTCAAAATGTCTTTATCCCCTGCAATAGCTACTTCAGTAAGTGCTTGAGTAAGGTCAAGCACCAGAACTGCAAAGATAGTTTGTATCTCCATTCTCTTGGCCATCCCATCCTCTGTGTATGAACTGTTTCATTTGGACAAAGGCAGACAGAACTGATTGTGATGGAAAGGAGCATCTGAAAATACGGCATTCAGCAGTATTATGTAAGCCGTTTTGGTGGGAGGTCAGTGTCTGGCTACTTTCAAAAACCCCACCAGCTATGAGGCAGAGACAGTGATGTTAATAGAAAAAGTGGAACAGTTGAACCAAAAGATTGGGATTAAGTCAAGGTGGCTGAGCTTCTCACATGGAGACTGAGAGTCAATGAGGGAAACTGAGGAGACTGAAAATGGCTTGTCAGAAGAAGAAAAGATGGAGCATGGAGAATTTTGCTACCAGTGGAAACTAAGACTATAAAAAAAACATATGTAGAGACATATGAACAGGACTGAGGAAAGGGGGTCACCCTGACCTCCCATGTGTTAGAAACTGGCCCAGCAAAGAGTCAGGATTAGAAATTTCTTATAAAATGGGGTACAACAAGGGATTAAAAATGGAAGCTGAGGGGGAAATGTCACAGAATCACAGAGTCATTAAGGTTGGAAAAGACCTCCAAGATCATCTAGTCCAACCGTCCCCCTACCACCTAACTAAACCATGTCCTTAAGTACCTCATCTAACCTTTCCTTGAACACCCCAAGGGAGTCAAGGAGTGACACCATGCAGCAAGTGTTGAGAGAGAGATGGAACTTGCAGGAAGAGGACAACTGGGAATAGGAGAGAGAACTGGAATGGCCATTGGTATCTTGATATCACCATCCGGAAGTGAACCAGCTTGTAGCAGGGCCAGACACTGAAACTGAAAAAGGAAAACTAGTGGAGAATTGGACTGTGAGGCTAAGAGAAGTTATAAGAGGGACTGGAGTAAATAGAGTCATAGTTAGACACTGGTGACAGTAATCCCTATTAACTTTGATATTGGCTGACAGCAATTTCCATGAACTTTGCTGACACTGTGGAGACTGTAATAGGAAAACAGTAAAAAGTGAGGGTGAGAAAAAGAGCAGGTCAGGAAGTCAGGCTGGATGCTGAATTTAAGCAAAGGGACAGAATTGAGAGAGAGGAACAGAACTGTCCTCACATACTCTAATCTTTTGCAGCTCTTCATAAAGAACATCTACATGCTTTTGCTGTCACTTCTATTAGTTCACCTTTTTTTTTTTATTAAATAACAAGAAAAACTATACACACACAAACAGGTGACTATGTTAGGGGAACACTACCAAAGTCATCATTAAGACAGAACAAAATTAAAGTTGCCAGAATGACTTGGATTCACCTCTTCCTTGCACACAAGATAATTTAGAAGTCCATACAGTTTTTCCTATGGCTACTCCAGAGTACGGTGGAACTGGAAGCAGGACTGTGCCATAAAAAAATCCTGTTGTCTATAGAGACCTTAAGCTCTGTAATTAGAATAGCTGAAAAGCATGTAGTGATATAACACAGGAAGAATAGTTTCTCTGCATAAGGCCAAAATAATTGGATTTTCTCTCAACATACCCCATAGAGTTTCAAAGCAATCGACTTAATCTAGACTTCGCAGAGAAGAATACATGCTGGTGGCCAAAACAGTATCTTGAGACCTGATACAACAAACCTACTCGGTGCTCATAGCTGCAAGAGAACATACTGGAAGAGGTACTTTGCACTCAAGGTAATACAATACAACGCACAGCTAATATTAAAGTCATCCCAAAATTCAGGAACCAGGCACCTTGAGTTGCATTCTTGCCCAAACTAAAGTAACTTTGACTTTATTTTTTGCCCCTTGATTCCCACTGAATGCAACCCAAGCCCTCTCTTTGCAGGTACTGCAGAGACTCATGTTTGTTGCTGTAGCAATAACGACAACAGAAAAAGCCCACAAGTTAATAAGCCTGCTACAACAGCAGGGCTCAAAAAGCATGCAGTGAAAGGCACAAAAGGGCAGGGCAAACAGTAAGTAGATGGTCATTAGGTGAGCTTTGTCCATCATATGCTCTGATTGAGACAGAGACCCTGGGGGAGGAAAAAGCAGCATCTGATAGTGTAATTAATGTTTATATATTAATGCACAGGAACAGGGGTTGGGAGGACAGGACTGCTAATCAATAGTCATAAATGCTTGACTTTGTAACCTGAATCATGTTAGTTAAGTACCTGGCCTCACAGAAAAACATCTTTTTAATACAAAGAATGAACAGATTTAACAAATTACATCATGTTCAGAATATATTTGATGGTAAGGAAGTTATAAAATATACTGTGCAAGAAAATATTCCTATATATCACATGGTATTATAAACACGGTTTATTAAACCAAGTGAACACAATCTAAGTATTTTTAGAAGAACAAAGTGAATTTTATCTAATTACATTAAAAAATGAAGTCATCATGGTATTTGCACGAATTCTTACCTTCATTAGCTACAGGTGCAGAAGGAAAACTAAACCATGTTCAATATTACAATTACCATTTATCAGCTGGAATCTTTCAAGAATAGTTTCAATACTTCCATGATTTAAAAAAAAAAAAAATGGAGAGAGAATCAGTTTAATTACAACATTATTTCTGCTACCCTAATGGGTATTTCCAGCCATACTGACGCCAACACATCTATGTCAAATTTGCCCTAGTGTAACACAGATCAACCACTCATCCAGTCTAACCCAACCTATAGAAAACTAAAATCATAAATCACTCAGCAGTTCAGGCAGCACTCTAAGTTCACCAAAGGAAAACTAATTTGGGCTTATCAACAACAAATTAAAAAAAAACCCAAACCCCCAAACAAACCACAAAAAAACCCCAACAAAAACCAAACCAAACCATACAAATAGAACCAAAAATAAAACAAATCCCACATATCTCTGTCTCATAAATATACAGCTTTAGCCCTAAGGATCCTATAAAATTAGTATGATGGGATTCCAAGTTCATTATCTTTCACAATTTCACATCAAGCATGCTTAAATTCACATGCAATATTATTTTTCCTTCAGCTGTCAGCCCTGCAAACTCAGCTGTGTGTCAAGTTGGGTTCCTTCTGTCCCACATGTCTCCAGCAGAACTAACATTTCTCCAAGCCAAATATGTCTGGTCCCATTAAGTGAGTGCTAAAGTGTCAGCTACAAAGAAAGAAAACATCCTTGGTGGCTACTCCTAGAGTGTGAGCTCACACACACACACACACACACCTTTGTACTGACTCCCTGCCCTCATAAGGGCAAGCAAAAGGACCTTCACAATTCTGCATCATGCACGAATTCTTTAGTATATCTGCTTTTTATTTTGAGAATAAAAGCTTTTTTTATTTGAAGAATAAGACAAGCAACCATTACGTCATGAAAACTGGTAACAAGAGATCTCCAAAATATTTCAGTCCCATAAACATCCATTCTTATTCTTCCCCAGTCTTTCACTCTAGAAAAAAATAAGGGACTCCCTCCTCTCCATTTATTTCTCTCACTCCCTTTTCACTGCCACTTTTGGGACATGGAGCTCTTAGTTTGAGAGATCCTAGAAGGCAAAACTATAAAGCAGGCAGATGTTGTAGCAAAGGCGTTCCTAAAATAGGAAGGACTGTCTGGAGAGACAGCCTGGGTGGAAAACCTTACAGCTGGCTGGACTTCAGCCGAAGGAAGGATTCTGAGGGATGGCCATATTGTATGATTGCTATGGCCAGATGAGCTCTGGATTTTTCCATTCTGAGGACGGATGGTGGCTCTGTGTCAGTCCCAGTCCCAGTGTGGGTGCCATCCTGCAGTGAAATGCCTGTAGGAGGCTCAGCATGCAGCAACATGTGACCATATTTACTGTATGACAACCACGAGGGATAAGTGGCATTTAGCAGCCACCTCTCTTTCTCCTGAAACAAGAGAAACTCGGGGTTATCCTTGCTTCTTCTCCTCCTTCGCTAGAAGTTCAGAGGCTCTTTGCAGCCTGCTCTGGCCCTCTCCTGTCCATCTGCCCCCAAAATGGAACATCAGGGGTCACTCTGCTGCAGGGCAGCCTGGTTTGCTCTCTCAGTGTTATGGTCCCTCTTCCAACCTGGCAACAGTGGTTGGGCAAAAATTACCTCCCCAGGTGCCCACCTTCTTCCTCTGCAGGCCCACAGCCACCCAATTGTATGGTTTAAGATATTCTAAATCAAGCCATTTGTAATTAAAAAAAAAATAAAATATTTACAGCAAACACAGATGGCTATTGCCATGTGTTAAAGTTAAACTGAGCTGAATCACCCCCAGAGCAGCAGATGAAGGTAAAGACTTCATGTAGTCTGGTAATGAGTCATAAGTGCCATAATTTTTTTACTTTTTTTTTTTTGAGCAGAACCCCACTTTCATTATCTTCTTTCTGACATTTTAAGGGTAGCAAATTAAAAAGTGAGCATAAAGAAAGCCCTTTAAAGAAGTATACAGATGCATAATCTGTAAAGACTAAGTGAAATGTAAGACTGCACGTGAAATGAATCAGTGCCTTTGGAGGTGTGAAGCTCAGTTTAAGTTATTACCTTGCATAAAACCAAAAAAAGAATATTATGAAACTGCTCATTTATTTCATTTCTTTCAAAGATGACAGGCTGTGTATTTTATTTGGAACAGCCATGGCTGCTTTCTGCAGTTTGACAGCTTTAGGGTCTGCCCCAGTAACCAGGGAAGGGAGCTCCACAGTCCAGGACTTTCCATCAAGAATCTTTCAGGAGAGGGACAGAACTGACAGGGGGAAGCAAAACTGTCTTACTCAACAGCAATATTTGCCAGGATCCATCTGGCAAAGCCCCCTGTGTGTTTCTCAAGGCTCAGTGTACAGACAGCTTCACTTTCACGTTGATGCTCTTGACTCTTGAGCTACCATATACTTCAAATTAATTATTCATGTTTCACCACAAAGTAAGCTTTCATTGCCTTTTAATCCTGTTAGCCAATGTTGCCTCAGTCAAAGGAGGAGGAGGATTCTGTTTCTTCTTGTGGGGGATTTTATTTGCATTGCTTCCTAAATCTCAACTTGATGACTAATCGGTTGCAACTGAGCAAACCTGGGGAAAATAAGACAGCTTACAGAGGTGTCGCTGAGGCTTCCAGATCCTTTATTACCAATAACCTTGTTGCATAACTAAAGGAAAGAACCAGCCAAGAGTCTGATCTGGTTTGCAAAAAGGGCGATTGCTCAAAAGTTTTCTTTGTCATTTTTACAGATTTAAGAGGTTAACTGGCATTTAAATGTAGAATTCCCAACCACATTATTAAAGAACCTCATTTTCAGAAGAGACTCATATATTGAAGTCAAAATAAATTGTTTTTTGCAGAACTTATAAAAGAAGATAGCTTTCTCAGGGAAAACTGTACGCCAGTGTTAATTAGACTTAAAAGCATGATGACAAGCAGAAAGATCAGGATTTTCACCCCACCAGACATGTCTCAGCATTTTGATTAACTACATTGGGGTGACAAGAAAACTACAACATTGGAGTATATACATAGGCTAGCAATACTGATTGAGCAGGAGATGATGTTTTTGGAATGATTACCCAGAGCTTCTTGAAAGAATACGTGACAAAAAAATTTGTTTGACATTCTTACAAAAATTAGATTGAGTAAACTATATTAGCAGCAGAGGGAAGATGGTAAACGTGCCTGACTTCCACTTGCAGTGAAGGAAAACTACTGCTAGACAAGACGGACAGTTTGCAAGCATTACCAAAACTCCAAATTCACATTAGAACCTATTGGGGCAGTAGCTCCATCTCCTTTTTTTTCATTGTTTCCAGTATCTGGTGAACACTCCAAAAGGAGAGACCCCATGCTCTGAAAATAATAAAAACCTGGAAAGCAGTACACTGTTAAGAAGAGAAATCTCACATTCACCTCTTAACTACTCTGTTTTCAGGTCTGATCCAAGCGCCAGCAAAGCTAATTGAAAGATTCCCATTACCTTCAGTGACAGCTGGATCAGCTCTAAGACTGCTATAAAGTCACCAAAATCTACATAAACAGCGATTTCAAATGTTGTTAAGTGTTCAGAAATCACTGAGTCAAAGGAAAAGAGAAAAAGCAGTGACAGAAACAAACTCAATCCACCCTAATGCTACTGGAAAAGAGGGAAGGACCTACAGCTTCCTTGACTTCTACAAAACCATATATGTGTTCTGCAGAAAACAAACTAAGCTAAGTAATCTTAGAAACAGGGAAATGAATCCCACACAACTTCCCTTAGTCACCACATGCTGAAAGTCCCTCAGATGCCAAAATTGTGAAGCTCTGCAGAACACGACTAGGAAAAGCAGCAGTGCAGACAGATACTAAACACATAGTGACACTACCAGTTCAAGGTAACTCAAAACTCAGGTTAGCATGCCCATGGTCATTGAGTATTAAAAAACAAACCAAAAAAAAAAAGCAGGTAATTTCAGCACAACATAAATTCAGAAGCTTGAACAGCTGCCAATACTTTGAATTAAAACCAAGTTATCTTTGCTGACAGTTTAAGTCCAATTAACCAATTCAGGTTAATGAACTACAGATGGAGATTTACCAGAAGGTAGCTGTCAGCTGATGCATCCTAACATCCTTTAAAAAATTTCATGGAATGAGTCACATCATTTCAGGAGATCCACACCTGTTACACTAGAAGAAAGAGGCTCCAACTCTACAGGATCAGTTTTATCCAGAAAGCCATAGGATGTCTTCCAGAGTTAGAATATACAGCCACCCCTTGAGAAGAACGTGACAGAGTTGCTATAATAACTGGCACTTGTACTTCATAAAGTAGCTGTAATATGTTTTGTAAGTCTTGGTTTCATGTGCTGACTGTTTTGGGACTTTATGCTGGTTCTTAACATTTAAAAGAGTCAAAATTGCATCTAGACCATATGAAAAAAAAAAGTACAAAGAAGCATCAGAAGGAGAAAGAAAAAGGAGACAGGAAGACAAACTTACATGTAAACATGCATAGGCATACGTTTTCATTTCTATAGAATGCTAACAGCAAAAACATGCATGGTAAACTATTAGGTTTGGTGATACACTCTTCAGGCAAGGTGGGTGGCACTCTAAAAGTTCAAAGGAAGAAGCTGGAATTTTGTTATGCTACTGCAAAAAAGTTTTGTTTGTTTTTATAAAAAGGAAATACAATGTAGCAAGAGTTTCCCTTTATGGGGTTATTTCCAAACACAGCATCTCACAACTTGAAAACTGCTCTTTAGATCAAACCAGTAGCCCCTCCAGTCCCTGACACACTGTATACTGAATGTCCCCTGAAGAAAGCAGAAAACAACGCTACACAGTGAAAAGTTACAGAATAGCTTTTCTATAAATACCCATTCTGTTACTGAATAGGAGCAAACAGAACAGATACAACTACAGAAGTCGGAGGATAGGAGGACACAAACTGCATTCTTCCCCAAAGAGGTTTGGCTACCACATGTCACAGCACCCACCCCCACGGGACACAGCAGCCCTCCCCACCCTTTGAAACCCACCTAACTCCAGCTGCAGAAGTTTCCCAGCTGCAGCAAAACTCACACACAGTTGAGAAACATCTTAAACAACATGTGCTGTTCACATTGGGGCATTGCTTTTTCGCAGAGGATCGGTGCTCTCCAAACAAGCGTTCATTCCGAGAGATCTACACTCGCATCGGCTATTTAAGACTGCAAGTTACTTCTAATCTTCGGGGGGTTTACTGCGGTATGGGTGACGCTGTTCCATGCCTTTTGGAATAGCAAGAGACTCAACTTGACGTTCAGGCTTCAAAGCTTGCTCCTGTATCTCACACAGCTGCTGAGGCGGTCTCTCAGCCTGGGAAAAGGGCGGAGAGGTGACCTGACCCCCACCCAGCACCCCCGGGGGAAGGAACAGACCCGCTCTCTGTGTAGTAGCGGCCTCTTGTTTCACTTCCCAGAGGCTGAGCAACAAATCAACTTCATTAGTTTCCACTGCGATCCAAAGCGGGGGCGGGGGGGACTTCTCTTTAACCAAAAATACAAGTAATAAAAGGAGCACGGTGGAATAAGCATCATCACGACCTTACACCTTCGGGGATACCCCCTTTTAAAAGCCTTGCATCCCTGGAAAAGCCTCAATCCCACCGCCAAGCGGGAGCCGCTGCTCCCGTCCCCTCAAGCCCCGTCCCCAGACCAAACGCCACCGAAAGCTTCCCCCCGCCCCGCTCTCCGCAACCCCACAGATCCGCAAGGGCTCGGGTAGGAAGTTTCACCGCCGCCAGAGCCACCTCTCGCCCCTCCGAAGCCGGGGCGCGGCGCCCCCAGCTCGCCCCCTCCTCCCTCAACCTGCGAGCGGCGGCGATGTGGCGCGGGGGCCGCCCTCCCTGGGGCGGGGGAAGGGGAGACTCACCCGCGCAGTGACCGTAGGGGCAGCAGGAGCCCGCCGCGGGGTGAAGCGGGGGTGGCGCGGCGGCCGGCATGGCGCGGAGGCTCGGCTCGGTTCGGCTCCGGCTGGGGGCTGCCCGTACCGCGCCCCACCGCACGCACGGCCTCTCCGCACCGCCTCCCGGCTGCCAGGGCAGTGAGAGGGAGGGCACCCGGCGGGGAGGCGGTGCCGCGCAACGGTCACACCAGCGGTCACACCTCCGCACCCCTCCCCGGCGCAGGCGGGCGGGGAGCGGTCCACCCTGACGGGGCAGCCCCGCGACGCGATGCCTCTCTGCCGCCATCTCCTCAGGCGGCCGCCAGCCCCCGGGCCCGCTTCCCTGGGAGCCACAGCCGCTTCCCGCCTTTCTCCGGGCTCCCTCATCCCGTCGGCTCCCGGCGGAGACGTCGCGCTCGGCCCCAGCCACAGAGAAGTTTTCGTTTCCCCGCCCTCAGCCAGACGCCCACGCACCCGGCGCGGGAGCTGGCGATGTGGTGGGGTTTCAGGCGTCCTCGCCGCCGTTCCCCTTGCGGCGGGACACCGGGCGTAGCAGCAAGGCCGCTCTTGGGTGCAAACGCTCCCGTTGTATCCAGCTGCACACCGATTAGACTCTGTAAGCCATTTCATTTGTATTGGATTAAAGAAAGACAGGCAGTAAGTGAGCAGTCCGGTGGAAATGGCTTGGGGGTACTCTGGACATGAGCCAACAACGTGCGCTCGCAGCCCAGAAGCCCCATCGCATCCTGGGCTGCATCAAAAGAAGCATAGCCAGAGGATTGTCCCCTTATATTCTGCTCTGGTGAGACGCCACCTGGAATACTGTGTACAGCTCTGGAGCCCTCAGCACAAGAAGGACATGGACCTCTTGGAGCAGGTCCAGAGGAGGGTCACATGGATGATCAGAAGGCTGAAGCACCTCTCCTGTGAAGACAGGCTGAGAGAGTTGAGCTTGCTCAGCTTGGAGAAGAGAAGGCTCTGGGGGGACCTTATAGCAGCCTCCCAGTACCTGTAAAGGCCTACAGGAAAGCTGGGGAGGGACTGTTTGTGAGGGCAGGTAGTAGCGGTAGGACGAGGCACAATGTTTTTAAGCTAGAGCAGGGTAAGTTTAGATTAGACATTAGGAAGAAGTTTTTCACTATATGAGTGGTGAGACACAGGAACAGGTTGCCCAGAGAGGAGGTGGAGGCCCCATCCCTGGAAATATTCAAGGTCAGGCTTGATGAAGCTCTGAGCAATCTGATCTAATTAAAGGTGTCCCTGCTTACTGCAGGGGGTTGGACTAGATGACCTTTAAAGGTCCCTTCCAACCCAACACGTTCTGTGATTCTAAGTGATATCAGTGCATACACTGGATGCATGAACACCTGGTTGCCCAAGGTCTTTGTAAAGTATGAGAAAATGAGGAGGAGCAAGGAGTTAATTCTATCACCCTGTGCTGCAGCATCCAGGCTGCATGTGGGATGTTGGCTGTGTACCTGGCACAAGTAATCGTTAGGTACACGTTTCAAAAATACGTGAGAGCGAAGTGACAAGCCACAAAGCTGATTTAAGGACTGTATGTGTGTATATATATATATATATGTCAGACCGCTTACTGAACTAAAAAGGAGATGCAATTTGGTAACAGCACCTTCTTCATAGGAGAAAATGCCAGGAATTAAAAGGCCCCTTAATCTTATAGAGGAAAAGGAGAACAGAGAGTTGACATCTTGAAGCTGAAGTAGGACACATTCAAATTAGAAATTTTATTAATGGAATTGAGTAATCATTGGGGCAAATTACAGAGGGAAGCTGTGTTTTCTTCTCTGCAAATCTTCAAATAAGTCAAGATATCTCTGAGGAAAACACTGTACCAAACAGAAGTAGTTAGACATACCGTAGGTGTAATCGGATAAAACTTAGTAGCTAGAGATTCCTATTAGGTCAGACTAACAGGCTTAGAGCTCCATTGTTCTGGACTCAAATTGTACAACTAGGACAAAGCAGAACATGTTTAATGCATGCACCTTCTACACTGGTTTCTCTCATTTACTGCAGGTTTTGTGCTGCTGCCCTATTTATCAAAGTTTTCTTCTATGCTTTTACTCCCATAGTGTTTCATCATTTGAAGTAATACAGTCTGACACAAACACCTTTGTAGATGTAGAACTTGGTCAATAGTTATCCTGAAATGTGTTTCACTGTGCTTTGTAAGAGTTGAGTGTAATGACACGGACAGAAAGCTCAAGTATCTTCTCTGGATCTTTGACACAGAGATGAATGATGAATGAAGCCATGTAAAATAATAGCATTAAAAAGTAGTCACATAAACGAGTGAAAACCCAGGTTGTTAAAACCTGTAACACATTATAATAACAAGTTAGCAACTTGCTATCTAAAAATTTAGCATAATTCCACTTATGTTCAAAATATTCCAGTTTGTTTAAAATCTCAAATACTCTCTGATTCCATTTTTGGTTTTGGGTTTTTTATGCCTTACTCCTTTGTCTAGACCCTGTTAATCCTACAGTCATCATTTTCTGTTTGCTCTGAGTATCAAAATTATTTTCAAATAGAAGGTACTAAGCATTAGAACTGCCTAGAGGACCATAACTGAAGTGTTGGTGTTGCTTTTTGGTCATTTTTGACACATGCAGCTCATACAGTGTCATAGACAACCTTTTCTATCACGCTCCAGCCCCGTGTGAAATCTTGGCTTCACTGAAGTCAATGGCAGATGTCTTCCTCTATTCCCCATCTTTAACATGGTCTTTCTCCAGTTCTTGGACTCTTCCAGCAGGTAATTCACCATATAACACCAGTTAAAGGGATTTGCTGTCTATAGGTGCAAAATCATAGCATCTATTCCAGTTATCTTGTATTACTCCCTGCATTTGGTTTCAACTATAAGAATGCAACATGACTTAAAAGTCATCATTCATCAGCAGTACTCACGTCTCTTACTGTAGAATGAAAAACAGATGAAGAGTAACTACAGACTTCTGAAGGCACCTCATTCCTACTTGCCTCCAGAAATTTGTCACCTCTCTCTTCAACAGCCAGTGAAGCTGATTTCCCTTTAATCCACTTTTTAACCAGCCAGTGATCTCAACCATCCCGTTCCCCTGCTACACCACCTGCAGCTTCCTTACTTGCTCTTAATGGTACAAACAGGAAGTCAAGATTTGCTTCTCAATTAGAGTCTTTTAACCTGTAAGAATGCTTCATTTCACAGACTGACATTACAGGCTAATGTATGATTAGCAGAAAGCTGTCAAATACATGTTGCTGTGTGTCACACACCCAGGTCTCTACATATGCCTAAAATCGACAACAGGTATGTCAGTACACCCTTGGATTTTAGGAAGAGCTCCTGCTTTCTTTTGACCTTGCCTTAAACTCAATTATTTCCTTCTGTCTTAGAAACTATCTATCCTTTCTCTCCCTTTTCCTCCTCCCTTTGGACCTGGGATTCTGCTGGCACCTGCTGTGTTCCAAGGGCTGTACCTAAATTAAAGCTCTTACTGATCCTCTTGAGGAATTGTTCTGCATAGAGGATCATGCTAAGAGATTGCATTTTGTGTGTTTCTCATCATTTTATTAGGAAAATACCATGATAATAAAATCCACATTCTTTCATGGTGGATCTATTACACTGTACCCCAGATATGACCGTCCCTTCTGATACCACAGTGCATTGTTTTGAAAATGATAAATCACGCATACACACGTACAATGTCAAGTGTGGGAAAAGTAGCAAGAACAGAGGAACAGCTCAACTACATGTATTTATTTGCCTCTATTTGTTTTACATAAGGTAAAAGACATTATGACTGCCTGTTGACAAGAAAAAACCCAGCTCCTTTAAGCTTAATCAGTTTATTCACAAAGTCTGATGAGAGCTGTCTTCCTAATGTCCAGAAATCTAATCTAGAATATTGAAGAAATCAGGATAAAAGTAAGCAGCTTCATAATGTGGCTTCAATAATAAAAACGTTAGCTTGTCATTTGTATGTGAAAGTCCTTCTCTCGCAGTGGTTTTCCAGCTTGCTGATAGTCCTTGAGGAGGCAAATTAGGTTTGAAGTCTCAAAGCCCAGTGCTGTGACGTCATCTGCCCTCAGTCTATAACAAAAAGTGGGTGCATCCTTTTCAGATGAATCTGGATACCCCGCGGCGCTGGGATTTTCCAAACACCCGGGAGCTGACGGTTGCTTTGGGCGCATTCAGCTGTGTCACACCCTGCGGCGTGGTGTAGCTCTCGTCGTCACAGAGCTTGAAATTCAGATGGCGTGTGACAGGCATCCTGACACTGCTGCTACTGCCAGAACTAACAGGGGTGATTTCGTATTTGCAAAAATATCCACGGTAAATAAGACAGCAGTTAATGCAGCTCCCTTTAGAAAAAAGCAGCCAAATGCATTTGATATAAAAATAAAGGCAAAAAAACCTGACCTTTACAGAGGACTAAAAATAGGACTGAGTTTTCTCCAAACCATGTTTCTGTTTCATGTTCCCTGGCTTGAGTATATGAGATACAAGGGGCAAAAGATGAAGGAATTAATCTGAATAAAGGTGGTAGCAGCTAACAGTAGGCTGCCTGTTAGAGGCTCCAGAGGCACATTTTTCAGAGGTCCTAAGTGAGAAATCAAAAGCCAGCAGTAAAAATAACAAAAATTACAGGCATTATTCAAACCACAAAAGAGAAATGACAAACTGTATGTGAACAACGCAGGTTTTACCTTCCATCCTCAAAAATAAATAATAATTTAAAAAAATCAAAGCGTTTACACCTATGGTGCATGCCAAATGTAACGAAGAACATCGCTCCCAATAGAAACCAAGACCCAGTGCTTGAGTGGAACCAAGGGAATGTATCATTATGCCAGAACAACATTGTTACAGTCATTTACACAGCAACAACCCAACAAATTCACAAGATCAAGAGCAAAGATCAGGATCCAAAACTTCCTCAGCCAACAGACCAGCAGATAGGTACTCAAAGCAAAACCCAGACTTTTGGCGATACATTACCTAACGAAGAATAATGATAACAAACAAAATTCTGTGTTTCTTTCCAGAATTAGCTATTTGTTGAAAGGGCATATTTAGGAAAAAAGCACTGTAGTTTCACCAAAGTAAATTGTGTTATCTTCCTCTAACATACCTCCTTATTTCAGTTTCCAAGTCATGAATATACTTAATCAGAGTCAAATTCAGGTGATTAGAAGCTGCAATGGAAAAGGGCATTGATAATAAGTGTATTATAAATGGCAACGTTCTGGTGATGTGGGATAATTCTCCAAGACCTGTTTTAGAAACCATTAATATAATATTTTAAGAGAGAATCATCAGTATCAAATGAGTAGGAACTGTGACCCCCTGATATCCCCTGGCACTCCAGATTTGTTCTTTACCGGTGCTAAACTAATGGGTACAGGATTGTGACTCTCGCCTTCTAGGAAGACTCCCAGAATGATGTGTTTGTCATTAAAGACGCTTTTCAAAGGAGACATTTTATATACTAATATTGCCTTTCACTCAAGTTACCTCAAAGCTCATCAACATTCAGTGAAATGCCACACAATGCAAGACATGTAGGAAATTCATTAATTGGTGACCTGATGAAAACCTAGAGCTCAAGAAAAACAGTTAAGGTACATGAATTTTATTTTATTAAATGAATATTAGAAGTGAGAAGATTGAGATAAAAAAAGAGTCTCAATGAGGGTCACACACAGAGCAACTCATAGAATGGAAATAGAAATAGAACCCAAACTGCTTGACATTTTATGCCTCAATATTTACCATTATTATTACAATGTTTGATGCTGGATACGTTTCTTGAAAGTACCCAAGGTATTTAGACACCTACACACACACACACAACACACACACAAGCTCCTTGTGGATTTTTAAGAAGCCAAATTCCCTGGTTGACAGCCTAGCTTTAAAAGCACGCTCCTTCCCTTGCTTAGAAATTTCAAATTTTCTCCCGGCTGTCAATACCTCCACTTGCTACACGTCAGCTTATTTCACGCCTCACGTAAAGCAAAGAGCCTTCGCTTATGGGAGACACTGATTTTCATTGCTGCTAATGGCTCAGGCAACAGGGAATTTAGCTGCAAACAGTGTGAGACAGTGTTTGTACAGATACATTTTTAAATGACACGATTCATCCTGTTTGGAAGCAGACAGTTTATACTTACTAATCATGTCTATATTCTTTCCGTACAAACGGAATACAACCAGAAAAATAAAGATGGATGGGAAAAACAGATCAGCAAACCATAAATAACAGTGCCAGTCTGACACCATCTTTTAGCTTGAGGTCATTTAATCTAACACAGGTCAGTACTGATGAATGTGCCTGACTTCTGAGCACCACCAGAACAAGGCAGCTGCTGCTGACAAGGCAAGAGAGGCATCTGTGATCTTCTGGGCACCTCTTCACCTGAAGTGACGGGCAATGTATGTTTCTCTCCTCACGTTCAGCAGCTGGACTTGATGACTAAATTCAATTCCTCACTTCTGTATTGAATGAAAAGGCTGGAACAAGGAAAGCATTTCTGTTTCCAGGAGTGGGTGAACAGGTCTCAAACTGCCCAACCTCTGCTGCTTCTTTAGCAAATGCGGCCACAGCTCGTTGTGGTCATACATGCAAAGGGGAGATCTTAAATTAATTCTCATTTAGAGCTTTTGTAGTAAGGATTTACCATGCAAATAAAGGCCATGGCCTGTGGTTGGCGGGAAAAGCAAGAATTTCAAAAGTGAAATTTTATCTGAGAAACCTCCCACATAATACGTAACATGGGCTTTAGCATCATCAGAAGAAACATCTCAACTTCTGCACCTTCATTAAGAAAACTTTTGCACAAGGTCCAGTCTGACTAATAATGATTATTAGCTTATGATTCTTAGGAAAGATGGGTAAGGAATCCCTATTTTCCTCCTCTCTCTTGAATTCCGATGGAGTTAAAATTCAGGCAGCAAAGAGGGCACCATTACTGTTACTTTCTGCTTTCTTGCAGTATCACTTCTCCCTTTCTTGTTGATTCCCCATGCTTTTGGAGTGCTGACCACATCAGAGTTCCTCAGTCTTTCCATAAGAAGCACATATGACACAGAGGGAACTCAGGCACGCAAGGACTAAGCATTTTGCCACCTCCCCACAAGGAGAATTCACAGGTCAAGCTGACACAGGCTGTGATCTCATGGACACAGACATCAGTACGAATCCTCAGCAAGCACGTCAGGCAGGTCAGACAATCTGGGAAGACAGGCTATAGCACCAGCCTGCTCTTACTCTATCCTCATGAGAGCTGAAAGGACCCAGACCTCTATACAGAAATATAAAACCCCTGCAACCGGAGGTAATCTGCTGCTTTGTACCCAATAGGGATGAGAATTTGGAACATATCACGTACTTTCACTTGTACTATGTTCTACCCTAACCCCCCAAACAAGTGCTTCACAATCCCAGCTATTCAATCCATTATTGTAGCAGAACAGTAATACTGAGAGGGGATGATGTGAAGTGGCACATCTTTGCACCTGGAATTACACAAATGGATTGTGATAAATGGGTCTAACAGTCTGATGAGCTGGGGTCCAAAACTATGCCTTAATTAATTGTGGTTTGTCAGTTAAAATAACAAAAAAGGCCAAGGTTAAACCACATGGAATAAGAATGTTTCTAATGGATTACAACCCACACAAGAAGTTAACATATTTTTGTTTGTATGATTCATAACCCCTTTCATATCCACAGGAACCTGCATGTAGCTGTTTAGTTCAGAAGAATAGGGAAAGACAGACCATTTGCGACCCAAGTGAGTAACAAAGGAAGAAAAGTCCTACAAGAGAGAAAAGTATATTAAAGGGGGAGGGGGGGTTGGGAGGGGAGAGGAAATACACATATCCCTGACAAGGCCAATAGACAAGACAAGCCTGTGTATGGAAAAAGCATGGAGTGTTCACACATTTCTGCTAAAGCCAATGTAAACTCAAATATATTTAATGAGAATGTAATTCCCATGAGAGGTCACAGCCACGTGACAATTCACGAGTGTCTGAAAAGCATGTGATGAAGCAGAATCCTTGAAGTACATTCTTTTTCCCTCCCCTTTTTTCCCCCCTTATCTCAACAAAGATTTTAACAACCTTGCATAAAAGTGAGTGAACGCTGCTCAGCCATACCCCAAGACACAGCCTATTTTGAGTGTTTTGCAGAGTTTTCTATGTTTATTAAGTATTCATAATGTTTCCTTAAAACTTTGAGTTTCGTAACACCTTATTAAAAATGCAACATTTTGTTTGGGACCTTGCAATGCGGCAGGGGAGCCCAGGGAAGAGATTCTGATGGGGAGGCGAGAGGCTGAGCTCTATTCTCAGCTGAGACACCCATCAGCTCTGGAGCCAGGCACAAGTCACCTCATTTTGTGGTGCCTGTCTTCCCTCTTCCACTCTTTGCCTAATGAGCTATGATATTTTTGGGGAAACACGTGGAGGGGAACTGGGGACAGGATTATCTGCTACAGCACACAGATACAAAAAATAGTACCTTCAGGCTCCACTTTCAGCTAGGACCTCTTGGTATTACTGAAGTATGGATAATAATATTACATTGCAAAACACCCTCTAACATTTAGAGGAAAGTGGTGTGTAAAAAGAGGCAGCAGCTGTTCCTTTTCTGCATGCTTAGGCTGACTGGTGCCACTCTGTAACTTTTGGGAGCCCTGGTTAAAATTAGCTATTTATATCAGACTTTGATGGACACGACACAAAATGACCAAGAGAGCCTAATCAGGAGAACCTGTTCCAGCAACTTCTTTTTTCTTCTTTTTTTTTTTTTTAAATTCATCTCACAATGTAACAATGATTTTGTGAGGCCTCAGCTATAGTTACAGAAGAGTTGTCTATTACTGTAAGAAAATGCTCAGCCCTCCTGATTGAGAAAGAGTACCTGGAAAATATCAGTCTTACAGATTGAAGGAGCAGACAAATACACAATAACTGGCATTAACTGTTTCAAGCCTGACTTCCCAAGGCTTTTGAGGCCGTTATTTTCTCTACCTGTCTTATTTAGCATTTTCCCTCTCCTCACCCAACAATTTTGAAACCAAAACATTTGAAATATGTCTCCTATGTACGTTTTGAGAAAACCTAAAGCTGGCTAGCACACAACAAGCCAAATTCTTTTCCCATGCGAGGGAAAAGCAACTGAGACGTAGCCACTCTTCACGCATGCAACTGCTGACAACCAAACGGCAGTTGAACATGGGAGATCATACATGGGTAGCTTCACATTAGCCCTGGCCCTGTTTCTCAGGGCAAGCATTGACAGCTGCTGCATTAACAGCACATGGTGGAGTGATGACATGATTCAAATTGGAGGAAACCATAAGGGGGAGGGGGAGGGTGATGCTGATAAAGGACTGGAGATGAAGGACAATTCATAGGAAACCAGGATTCCTTCGTTCCACTGCTTACAGAATAACTTGCTTCAATCTCACTGATTGAATGGGCCACATGATAGCACAAACAACATCAATTTTAGGAAAACATAGCAAAATAAGCACGTGGCCTTAATTCTTACTGTTCAGAAAAGCACTTTAAAAGTCTTACCACCTTTTTTGATAGCACTTTCCTTTGATTCTTGTGCCAATACACAGCAGCCTTACATTATTTACAAGATTTTGAGCTCTTCCTGCATTAATTTCATTGCTTTCCTGACTTAGCCTTGCAAAACAAGAAAGCAAGAGATGCACATAACTGGACAAGGTGAAAAATCACCTGAAAGCGTGTGGCTTTCTGGGGGCCCTAATGAACCTTGCTCAAACACGGGAAGCTGAAGTACTGAGAGTGTGCCTATATAGCTGCCAATCCACCCATACACAAGTAAAGGAGAAAAATGTAAAAAGTCAAGAGCAGGCAGTTAAGTGCTTTGTTAAGGATATTGATGGAGATGGTATTTTAACACACAGCAGTGTGCCAATTTTTTTTTTTCCTGGTTTTGTCCTTCTCCTCATGGTGCAGTAAAAGAAAGTGAAGAGAAAGTTGAGGGGCCTCCCAACCCATGGCTGCCCAACCAGGAGGGCTGTACCTCATTTAGCCCTGCCTCTGGCACGTGTCCTTCAGACAAAGTAATACGTTTCTTCAGAGGAAGAGGGACACACTCTCCCTGCTCCTACCCACCTACATGACACATAAAATGGCATGGGCACAATTCCTCATCTTGCTTCCCAGCTCAGTCAGATTGGAACTGCCCATATCTCAGAGGCTCTGAGTGTCTCTCTCTCAAGTAAGGAAGCAGGAGCCAAGCAGTTCAGAGTAAGCAAGCGGTTTCTAATCCCTCTACACTTGTTAGGAACAGGCGGGCAGCAGAGTGTTTGCTCACAGCCTGGGAGCCTGGGGACGGTATTTTGCTACCCAGGCAACTTATTCACATCATCAGTAAAGCCCTGCGGATAGTATCTGCAAATCAAACTGAATGAAAAGCCCTACATCTCACCACCTAGGTCTTATTTACTTAACAAGATATAAATACAGCATCTGCCTGACTGTTTTTGTATAGAAAAAAGTGAAGTGAAGAAAACTCAGGAGTTGTTAGGCAGCGCTTTGTGCTCCCGCGACTGTGCTAAAGATCATCATAAGACAGGCAAACACACTCCAAGGATAGATTTTCCTTATGTGAAGCTGGATTTGTTCAGCCTAGAGAAGAGAAGGCTGCAGGGGGACCTCATTGCAGCCTTCCAGTTCCTGTTTGTATGCTCCCTTCAGGAGGGGAATAAACTTTTTGAAAGGGTAGACAATGGCAGGACAAGGGGGAATGGATTAAAGGTAAAGGGAAGGACGGTTTGGTTAGATATTAGGGGGAAGTTCTTTACAGAGAGAGTGGTGAGGTGGTGGAACAGGCTGCCCAGAGAGGTGGTGGATGCCCCATCCCTGGAGGTGTTCAAGGCCAGGTTGGATGGGGCCCTGGGCAACCTTGTGTAGATCCAGGCCTGGAGGTTGGTGGCCCTGCCTGTGGCAGGGATGTTGGAACTCTGTGATCCTTGGGGTCCCTTCCAACCCAGACCATTCTATGATTCTATGAATCTGGTGTTGAAATGAAGCATAACTTAGACCTTTGAATGCAACTGAAGATGCAATTCAAAACACCATCTTTCTATCAGGGAGTAATTAGAATGATCTGTTGAGTTTTGCCAAAGACGAAGAAAAGAGCGAGTCAGTCCTCACTCAAGTTGTAAAAACTCTGAGTCCCTTTGCTGAAACCAAGCAGATGAGATCACTTTGGTTATTTTAGGGGTAAACTTAAGGGAGTCTTTAAAGAGAACAGACATTATCTGTTTAAATTTTGCCCACTTCAAGTAATTGATTGAGGACATCTGGCATTTCTGAACACTTTCAGACATTCTTAAATACCGACTGTATTAAATACATAGGTCATGCATGTGCCAATGCATGTGTTGGGCACACATCAATACTGTCCAGCACGTGACAAATTCCCAAGAATCAGAGCCGAGGAAATGAATTCAGCCTGTGCAAATCTGTCTTTAACATTATGTTCTGAAAAGGGGGCAGGCTAGCTGTTCCCCTGCCCTTTCCACTGGAAGATTTAAGAAGGCTATACGCATTATTTCACAGCCCTTCATGCCCTGCAATGAGGGTGAGTGCGTTTTGCACTTGAAAAATCTAGATGGTAACAAAAAGATTGTCTCTCTGGCAAGTGGATCAAGGAAACAGCAGCACCACGTGAACAGATTCTTGCTTTCTGTTTTAAGCTTACTCTTTTTAAAACAAGAATGGGGATTTGCTTTAGACATTAAGAAAATAAATCCTTTAAATCAAATTTCTGTGTTACCGCGATACATGCACCTACATGGCAAGGGCATAGAAAGCATCTGGATGCAAGATGACCAGCTTAGCAAATTTGAGCCGTCAGTGAGTGCTCCAAAGGGAGACAATGTGGAAGAACCACACCGTGGTAAGTCCTGAAAGTTTTCAAGAAGAATTCTTTCAGCAGAGAGTCTATCTGAGCCTGGATTTTTCTCTAGCCAACTTCTGACATGATGTTTCAAAGAAAAGCTGATCCCTCTGCTATAAAATCAATGTGTGGGTGCTGCTAATGCCTCCAGTAGGTTGGGGATGATTGCACATGACTTACAGCTTTGTTTATTCACTGCATTTTTTTTTTAAAATGACATGGCATAAATCCAAAGGGAAACAATTAGCATCCATGTGCTGAGAAACGAAGCGGGGCCAATTCTTTTACTCCTGAGCTCTCAGAGGAGTGACCAAGTGCTAGATTAAAGAATGAACTAAAAGTAACAGGAGTGAGACTTAAGTTCACCAAACAAAACATCACATTTTTGAACATCTCCCCCTCCCCCATGCCACCTCTAAAATGCTTTCAGCACCTTCATTTTATGCAAAATCTGTTCAGTGCAACATGAAGAACTGTTGAGGGGTTTGCAGGCTTCACCCCCTCTCCCTTTCTCACCCAGTAAGTCTCTTAACGACTGTTTGCATGAAAGGGCCAAGTCCAGGAGGGAAACTTACCTCCAGCTTGGCTTTGTAGCATGGTCTCAAGGTGGGAGATGATGGTCTGAAAATCCTGGGTGAGGAAGAGTCTGACTGCCCTCCCATTTTATGTCCAAATGCTCCCACCATTTCAGTCTTATCTTCAGGATGGAGCTTCAGGAAATGCCTTAGGGAGATGGATCCTATGTAGACACCAAGACACCGCAGCCAGAGGTTCATCCTTCTCTCTGTTATTTCCACAGGCCTGGCTTGAGGCAGCTGTATGTTTCAGCTGATCTCATAAATCAATGTATTGGCTGCACTGGGTCACACCCTGAAGCGTTTTGTACTCTACATGAACTGCATATATTTCTGAACAGAGGACTTTAATGCCTGATACATTCACTGGGCACATTGGCTTTGGCATGCCTTCGTTAAATAGAAAGAGAGAGAGAGAAATATGTACACTTGAGGTCACTACAGCATTTGAAGTCATCTATTAATTGTTCATTACTCAACTGAAAACCTAAAAAGAATTAAAAAAACTAAATTCACAAACGCAGCTACCATCAAATGCACACAAAGCCTACAAGAGCTCAAAGAGAAAGGTAACATATGGGTAAGGATGAGAAAGCTAATTTTAACATGATTTAGCTCAGCAAGAACACATCCTGATTCAAAATGTGGCTTTATTCTTATCTCACATTTGTTATACTTAGTTATTTTTCTGAAGATTGAGTCTCACTTTCAGCAATTATTAAGGCACAGTGTTTTGCAAGTGAGAGAGGTGTTTTTACTAAATCTGGTAATTTTTCTTTGGTAACTAGAAGAATGTATAATTAGGTACGTTAATTTTTAGACTGCATTCTATTAGAAAAAGGCAGATAATGCTTCTTATTTCTACGGGGATTCCTTTTTGTTCATGATTTGAATTAAGCTAATTTGAATGGAAATTTCAATTACATATAAAAAGGCAAAAAACATGATATGCTTTAATCAAATATAATTACATGCAGTACTATGAATAATAAGAAAACATTTGTTGAATTATATTTTGAAGTTAAAACTATTTGAACAGGGAATTCCTTGTGGCCATCTGTCCTTGAAGATGTCTAGAAGCAGAGGAGGTTAACTCCTCCTCTTCGAGGTTTTGTCATTAAGCTGTAAGTTTTCTTCACCCAGGTTTCAACTCTCAATCAACTTGTCGAGTTCTTGTATTGAATTTAGCTTTTCATGCAGGAAAGAGGAAGAGTATCTGTATATAATTTATTACTTCAGCAAATTCTAAACACAAAATCACCAGAGGCGATTTCACTGACTGGAGTTTTGTGATTGACAACAAATATACCTTTTCCTAGGTGTAATTTCTAAGGATTCATAACTAAGTCTAATCTGAAATACACATTTTCACGGCAATGGAAAATTTGTACATTTTTGTAGAAAATATTCATGACAACATGCCCTTGTTGCCTGACATGTTTTTTTAAAGCCATCATTGTTCTATTCTGGCAGAAAAATAAACCATCAAATTTACATTTTAATTTGTTAATCCACTCCTAAGCAAGCCTGGGAATGGGTCAGATAGCTAGTGCTCTTTCACTCTCCTTACGATATGTTTTAAAGGAAGGAAAAGGACTTTCTGTCTTTGTTTATAAAACTGGTTTTGCTCAAGGCTCTGTATCTCTTCATGTCAATCAGCCAAGACAAATACGTGTGACGAAGTAGGACAGAGATTCCCCAAGAGGGACAAAAAGTATTATGTGACAAATAAGCTGGAGAAGATGCAGGGTCATTCCCCTCTCAGCTTCAGTGAAATACCTTGCTTTATGAGTCAGCACTGAAGACACAAATAGTTTGCAGTGACAAAAATAGCCAGCTGATGAACCCCAGACATTTCCAGGATGTGTTTTGCGACCCCAGTTTAGCCAGGCAGGAACAAACAGGACTGGTTGACCTAAGATATTGCAGTTGAAAAGCACAAACCCAGGAGCTGAGTCCATGTGTTGGGTATCTAATCGAGCAGGCGGAACACTGAGCCCTCGTGTGACAGAGGCAGAATCACCTCACAAAATGCCAAGAAATCTAACGCTTTGGCAGCTTTGCTTAAGAAATCCTCATATGCACAGAGACACTCTCCCAGGCACAGAAATAAACATTTTCTAGAGCTGAGAAAGCCAGCAAGACGTTCATCACCCTGCAGCCTTCACCAGCGGCTCAATGATACCAGCACCCAGTTGAAGAGAGCATCCTTTTTTTCCATTTCTAACTGGATGAACAGGTCTGGGTAGTTCAGAAGGTCAACCTGGAGACCTGACTGTCCAGCACAAAAGCCTTGAAGAATCAGACTCTGGTTTTGCTGGCTTTCTTTTTTTACCAGTGAAATTAATCTGGTTTTTACCAAGTGACTCCAATTTCCCACAAGTAAAAATAAGATGAAAATGCATCTGGAAGGATCTATGCTGGGTGGAAGTATGCTCACATAGTGACTTCCAGTGCACGGACAGCAGGTCCCTCTGAGCTCATGCTTCAGCATTTCACCCAAGTACGTATCTTCATGGAGCCATGATTTTCACCTTACTTAAAGCCACCAGCCCTTTATTGCAGAAATGGGGAAAGTTATTTAATTTATATTGCAACAAATTATCAGAAAGGCTTTTTTCCCCCCACTTAAAACAACTGTTAGGGGGGTGGGGAGGGAAGCTAAGATTTTTGTGGGTGGAAACAGTACAGATGCTCTGACTTGGTGGTTCTCCTCCTGCCATTCTCAGATGGAAAAATTAATTTTTCAGAAGAGCTTTAAAGTCACTGGTTCTACTGAACATGAAGGGTAAATTAAGCCTGGTGAAGGAATGTAAATGACAGTGTATTCCAGGAGAAGGCTGGGTCAGGCATGTACAGAACTGTCCACTTCACACCAGGCAGCTAGGTCTGGACAATGCATACAGAGAGTGAGGTTCTGTACTGGGAGCAGAAGCAGCTAGTAACATAAGGTCCAGCCCTGCAAACCAATATTCTTGTACACCTAAAGCTTGTCACATACTCTCTATTCCCAGATTTCTCCACCCCTAAATAGGAATGCTCGATATCATAAAGCTCGGCCGCCTAACGCCTGCAAAGCCTTTCGGCAGTCCCAGATGGAAGCTGCTCCGTAATTACGGAGACTCGCCCCTACCTCCTTGATGCTGCTGCACTTTCTAATCCACCCTTTTTTATCGGCTGGTATTTCATGCCCCCTCCCTTGCAGCCGAAGCACTGAGCGGAGAGAAATGACAAAGTGCGCTTCCAAACTCCCCTCCCACTCACCTCTCCTCCATCTGTCGGGGAGAGAGATTTTATTTGCCGCAGAAGTGCTGTCTGGCTAAAAATGTGAGCACTTTTTACAGTACGATCCCACTCTCTCCTCCACACACACCCACCGCCCAAGTGCTTCATTTTGAAATATGACATCGCTTCTTACCTAACGCCCCGTGTAAGAAGGGGGTTCTACAGCACCTTTTATTAGGTGCTGACTTAAAAGCTGCTATAAAATCCCACACGGAGCTCGCTGTTGATCATCTCCACCCTACCTCTTAGGAACGGAAAGGAACAGAGGATATCCAACAACAAAGACTATTTTTCTCTCTCTTTTCCCTCTCATCATCAGTCCAATTCCATCATGTGTCTCACTGCGTCCAAATTTTGTGGTTTAATCCTGAGTCCCGTGACCAGTCGGTGTTTCTCTTCAAGGCTTGGCTCCTGGAAAGAAGCCCTCATGTCACATTTTCTATGTCTTTGAAAGCAAGCGGTGAGTCGAGAAGCCCTGGCTGGGGAGGAAAACTAGGTTTGGCTGAAGGCACTCTAAAAGAGTCAGGAAATGAACATATATATATATATATATATATATATATATATAAAGCATCAAAATTCATTAAACACTCGATGTAATCCTTTGGTTCTAAGCCAGCGTGCAACACTTCTAAAGCTGTGGAAGTGGCACTGTGAGAAGTGAGGTAGGCCTGGGGTCACAGATACAAGATTGTCCACCACGTGGAACTAGAGGGAACATAAACACCTGTGTTCAGACAGTTCTTCAGGCCAGATCTCAAGGTCTGGGGTTGAGATACCGTTGACAAGAGTAATTAGGTGAAAAAGGGAGATATTGCCTCAATCATTGACATATAACCTCCCAACTTCATTCTCATTCTGAATGTTGCAACTTTCGTGAAGTTTGTACAGTTTGTGACTTTTTGGAGTTTGATTGGTCAAAGGAAGCATCCTTCTCAAGCATGTATAATAGAATCTATTGATCTCAGTAGAGAGATCATATTATCCTACGTTTCCAGCTAATTTTTCAGTAATCTTTGCAGAATGAATACAGAATAGTGGCAGCTGGAAGATGAGTGTCAGGCAACAAGTGTGATTTTCTCTTCTCTCACCCTGATCTTGGTTAGCAGGAATATGGAGATGGAGGTCCCAACTGCCCTTTTGAACCACAAAAATGTGTGTCCTGTCTTCCATAAAGTCACAATTTCTCCAGATTGTACTCTAGCAACTCCTGTAAGAAGGCTTTAACCAGTGAGGCAAATGCATCACTCATACCAGTTAAAGGCCCAGGCTGTTATTACCAGGTGATTACAATTCAGATTAAAAGCTCATTACACCTAGATGGGAATGCTTTCCCATTGGGGAGGGATGGCCAGTCTCAAGTGGTGGTTCCAGTCTTTGACAAGCTTGAGTCAGTCATGACACCTACAGGTCCTCCTGACCAAAGGGGGTTGTGTAACCTAACTTCCCAAAACACTACTTAGTGACATTCAGCTTCTTTATCTTAATGACTCACAAGCCACAAGAGGTTCAAAAAATCCTCCAGCAAAAATGGGCAGAGATAGCTCTTCCCAAACTAGACAAAACAAAATGGGCAAGGTGAGAGGATGAAGAAGGACTTATGTCCTTAAGGCTGGTGCTGGAAATAGGCAGAATTTTCCTCTCTCTATACCTATACTGGTAGTTCAGTAACAAACACCAATCTAGTGTAAATTCCCAAGAAAAATACATTCCACACAACAACCAAAACCTTTTCTTCACCCCTACAAGACTGCTGCAGAGCACAGAGCTATGAATACCCCATCTGACAGGTGCAGTTCATTGTACTACAAGCTTATACCTTTTGTAAACATCAGTGACTCCTCCAGCCAACGCAAAGAGAAACCATGAATGTCACACTAGGAAACTCCTTCCCATTAGCTGGCGTTTAACCTTGTCTGAACAGGATCAGATCCAACAGTAGACACGTTCAAAGTGACAGGGTCAAGGAAAAGGGAGAGCTGCCCAGACACATTACTCACAGAGACAAGCAGAGTAATTTGAAAGCTGACAGGTTGGTTGGGTTTTTTTCCCCTCCTTGCTTACTTACTTTCTTCAGCTTGATCTCTCTGCTCTTCATGCAGCTCTCCAGCCAAGTGGTCTTTGTCAACGGCTCAAAACGCATCTTTAAGGAAAACTGGTTCATTTTTTGTCTAGGAAGTGGGGAAAATGTGGTTCTGCATGATTTGTGAAAACAAGGTATTTCAATGTTTTATATCTGCTGAATAATTGTGGTTCAAATAAATACGAAGCACTGCTAACTTATTCCGGTGCTTTTGAGTGAAAAAATTATCGTAGAAGATTGCAAAGCACCAGTAGCTCCAAAATCTCCCTACCCTAAAAATTGATGGAGCTATGTAGGCAACAATTTTAATATCAGCATTTAATGAATACAAGTGCAGGAGTATCCCTATTCCCATGGGGATGGGCCGTGAAACAGCATTCCTCATCCTGAAGGTAATGTCACTTCAAACTTGACTTAGTAAAGAAGCAGACAGGCTGAGGGAAGGGAAAAGGCTTCAGAAGAAAACGTGTGGGATCAGAAACTGCCTGGTACCAAACCCAAGGCACCGGCTGCACCACCCTCAGTCAGACCCAGTATCTCCATTGTATACCCAGAACTGGCGCATTGAGGCAAAGTTGAGCAACTCAGCATGTTACCTGTCTGCAGATCCAACATGGATCCAGGAAATGCATCTTTCATCTTCTACCTTTGGCCAGTAAAGTACTCCCTAAGGTTCTTGTACACCACTGACTTTCCCAGAGAACACAGGATGGTCACTACTGACTAGCCTCTGAATCAGGTATTTGGGTTTAACTCCACATCTACAATTTCACAGAAGACAAGCTGCTGGCCTTTTCCACCTCTCCTGCCAAAGCTGTTGCACTCTGCAACAGATTAAACTTAACAGAGAAAGGGGGCTCAACCCTGCCCAGCAAACCAGCACCACTAACACTGGAGCTACGGGTCCCCCTCTGAGGGCTGGTTGTATTTTTAAATGCAGGGCTACTACTGTTGACGCCCATGCACCTCTTCCCTTCCCAAGTGCATCTCTCTTCCACCTTCTCTCTGGCCAAAAAAGATCCTCAATTAACTCACCTGCAGCAACAGCTGCAGTGAATGCTGCTCCAGGCAAATCAGCACGTGGCTCAGAGCATCCTCCTGGGAGGGGAGACTGAAACCTGGCAGCCTCAGGAGTCTGGAGAAGTACAGCCACCTGGCTGTTACCCAGATACTCATCATCACATCCTCCTCCAAGTAAACTTGTTTTCTAGTGGTCTCCTGGTGAAAATAAAAAACTCTGATCTGTTCTTTTTGACAGAGAGGCTGCTGAAGGTTTCCAGGCTGCACACTTAACACCTCCTACTCAAGGACTCTCCCAGTCAAAGCCCCAGGGATACAGAGGCTCTGAAACTCATTTTTCTGTGTGTCTTGCAGACAAACACCATTGCAACACACCAGCACCTCTTCTCAGCTCAGGGCACTCGTGCTCCCTATACCCCACTGAGGTACCCGCTTTTCTTCACTGGAAACAGGTACCCCATCCTTTTCTGCTTCAAAGTCCCTTCAGGCAGCTCCGTCTTCAAGGGCTCTTCTCCTTTTGGGAACCCCACCAAGACCACTAGAAATGTAAACTTCCCCAAGAGAAGGGCTGCGTAGTGCATGTACAGTACCCCAAACTACACCATACTGCATGCAACTGGGACGAGGTGGCCGAGTGGTTAAGGCGATGGACTGCTAATCCATTGTGCTCTGCACGCGTGGGTTCGAATCCCATCCTCGTCAGACAGTTCAATTCTACAAGGGCATGTAGCTCTAGGACAAAGAGTAATGATTTTAATCTAGAAGAAGGAAGATCTGTGTTGGGTATTAGGAAAACCACTCTCATATTGATCACTGAAACACATAGAAGCCCCATCCTAAGTGGGGTGTCCGATCTAGTGAAGATGTCCCTGCTTACTGCAGGGGAGTTGGACTAGATGACCTTTAAAAGGTCCCTTTCAACCTCATTGTAGGATTCTATGACATCACAGACACTGGAAAGCGTAGCATTATCTCAGCTGACAAGACAAATCAGCAGCAAATCTTCTTAAAATGTTTATTTCCCTTCTAGGGCAGCAGCCAACTTTTAAACAGCTCAGATGTTCTATCTCCGATTGTCCGAAGGTAAAAGCTTCACCCCACGATTTCCAGCACAAAGACAAGCAGAAGTTACATGAATAGCTCTCACAGAGGCATGTAGCGCTGAACTGCTATGACTTAGCTTCAGTAAAGACGTACTCACCCCTTCATGAGAAGGATTTACTTATATAAGATTTAAAGAAAATGGCTTTCTGGCATCACTATTATTTATTTTCCTGCAGGATGTTTTAGAGGTAAACCTAATCCTGCCAGCTCTTTGCTAAAAGTCCAGCACTGGCTTACACTAGATAATTCAGACACTGGTTCATCAGAAGTCAAATAAAAGTAACTGAGTAGTGTTGGGAGTATTGATATTATTTAAATTGCTAGCAGTTGCATCTTTATTTAAACCACGAAACTTCATGTGCAGACTACCCATAAGATGGGCTGTGTGCAGGTAAGAGTCTTCTACCCATTTCTTTCCAAACACTCTTTCCGCAGCCCAAGCAACACAGAACGATCGTGGCAGAACTTCAAATCCACTGCAACAACGCAGGACCAACACACCACCTGTGCACACGCACTGCACACACCGTGCTCAGATCACAGGCTGAAAGGGGTATCAGAAGCCCCTCAGTCAGAAACGGGAAAGAAACGCTTTCATTCTCACAGATTATTTGTCCCTAACTGAAAACTCCACTTGGCATTTAAGTGTCTCGGTGTTTCACACTGACTTGGAGCATGTGCACAGTCAGAAATCTTGCTGTTTGCAGCCATGAAAGCTACAAAATAAAATATGGAAGCTCTCCCACCCTCCCTTTCCCCTCCCCCTCCAGGTCTTATACATGAGCATTAGAGAAGACACTCAAAATTTCATCTACTACTCCAAGAGCCACAAATATGATGGAGCGGAACATCTTCCCTATGAGGAGAGGCTGAGGGAGCTGGGCCTCTTTAGCTTGGAGGAGACTGAAGAGTGACCTTATTAATGTTTATAAATATGTAAAGGATGAGAGTCAGGAGGACGGAGCCAGGCTCTTCTCAGTGGTGGCCAGTGATAGGACAAGGGGTAACAGGTGCAAGCTGGAGCATGGGAAGTTCTATGTGAATATAAGGAGGAACTTTTTCACTGTGAGGGTGGCAGAGCACAGGAACAGGCTGCCCAGAGAGGTTGTGGAGTCTCCTTCTCTGGAGACATTCAAACCCTGCCTGGATGTGTTCCTGTGTGATTTAGTCTGGGTGACCCTGCTCTGGCAGGGGGTTGGACTAGATCTTTTGAAGCCCCTTCTGACCCCTAACATTTTGTGATAGGCAAGTAAAGAGTATGACTGTTTCATACTTTGCTGACACATTTCTGAGTTAGATGGTATCTGAAAGCCTGAATGATGGAGGTGCCATGAATCTAACACACAGCAAGACCTGGAGGAACTTCTCTAGGTGGAGGCACGAAGGTTTTCATGGAAACCAAATGCTCCAACAAAATAGGCAGAAGCTCAGCAGCTATGGCTGGTGTCTCCTTTCCTGTAAGGAAGGGTGCTTCATAACTGACTTTCAGCAAACGATGTCATGGTGAGTGCTGGCAGGAAAACCTTTGATTTTGTTTATGCTGAGATAAGACAATTTCTTCCCTCCCATGTTTTCAGTGAGCATAAAGGCAAAAAAGGCTCACTTCCCTTTAGGAATAAAAGCAAACACTTAAAAAAACCCAGCAAATGTTTTGCTGAGTCAGAGTTTATAACAGCTAATTGTTTTGGAACAAAACTGTGGGCAATGTTACTGTGGAAAATGCTGAGAAATGTTGCTTTTGCAAAACTGAAAATTTGTATTGTATTTTTCTTACTGACTTAGGAATTAGAGGACTCAGGCTGCCTCATCAGAAATCTTTTGTAGGGAATTTAGGATAGTACCTAAAATGAGAGGGAATACTGTTAATATAGTTTTGCTGTTGGTTGTGTTAAAAGAATTACTGCAAAATCTCTCTCTCAAGTAAGGGTTCAATTCAAATACACAGCTCTGCTAAAAGATAAAGATGATCCCGGATGGAGTTAAAAAGTGACTGAGGTCATGGGTTGGAAATGTGGCTCAACAAACAGGCTGACTGATACTGGGACACAAATTACCACATCAAGGTAAACAGGCAAAGCTGTGGGGTCTAGACACCATCTCTCTCTGAGGAAAATGTAGTCAATGCCTGTGACTTTGGCGACATTGTGGCTGCCAGCGGAGTAAGAACCTCGAGAGTAGGATTCCTTCCCCACACCCCTTGCCTTTTGTTGTCAAGATTGCTCACCGTTTTCAGATGAGCTGCAAATTATGTGATTTCTGTTAAACAAAAAGGGCAAACCCTAAAGCTAAAGATGCCCAAGGAAGGATACAAAATTACCAGGTGCAAACAAACCTGTTCCGAGCTTTAACTCCCTTCAACCCTAGGCCCCTGTCCCACTACTCAGTTGCCAGGACATCTGCATGTTCATATTTAACTTCAAAGGGCACAGACAAGAGGGATATGCAACAGTTTGGTGTTATATAAGATAACTTAGTACTCTGAATAAGTTAAAGTAAACCCAGGACTGATAAAGAGGAAGCATCCCAAGGAAGGTTGTGCCTGGGATAGATAAGAAGGAAACATCCCAAGGATAATCATGCACATCTGGAACAATCACAACTACACATGTGCCAGGGGAAGGTGAGTGAAAAGTTCAACCTGATGAAGACTTTGAGCCTTCATCGCTGAGACCCCCTGAAGACCACCACCACGAGACAGTGCGCAGGTGCAATTGGGAGTTCATAGAAATCACCTCATGGGACTCACTTTAATACGAAGCGGGGCAGGTTAGGAATATGTATAGGTGTACCAGGTGATCTAATGATTTTGGATGGAGATACGGCATAAAAATGCCACAAACTCTGACCAAAAGTGTGCCTACTTTGTTAGGTCACCCACTCTTGCAAGAACGTATAATAAATTACTGCTTCACTAATGCGTCTACCTCGAGTCCTTTCTTAGAACCTTTGGCATTTCTAACATCATGAAACAATACTTTTAAAAGGAGTAAAGGGAAAAGGTGGAAAGCACCCATCACTTTCCACACAGGCCTTTGCATTAATATGAGGTTCAAGCAAGCAAGAGGCTTTTTTTCTTTTTGCCTTGAAGAGTTTGGAATTTGAAGAATTTGTCCTTTTTAGACCTCCAGCTACTGCAAATAGTTCCTTCTTCTTTTGCATGTAGATGTCATTTTTGTATCGCCGGGGAGAGAGATTTTAAGTTGCTGGTTTCTGTGCTTCTGAAACCTTTTCTGAATTCTTTTCAACTCAACATGGCTTAGACAGGCAGAAGTGGGTGGATTAGCTTGACAGCCTGCATCCACCGCTCCCTTCCAAAGGTTTCAGTGCAATATGCATCTCACGCATGCCATGGCACCTGTCATGGCTCTTAAGCCCTTCAAGTTAAAGGCATCACCTGGTGCCAGAACACTGGAGCTCCCACCAAGAGAAAGATTTTTAAATAAACAAAAAATCCCCTCCCAAGATTAGAGATGGGTAATCTCTTTTTTCTAATTAAGCATTCAAACAGGATTAATGCACACAGATAGCTATTATCTGAAAGGACTGCTGTGGAAAGGAAAGGTTTATGTTTGTTTAGGCATACCAGTGTAAGGGGGGAAAAAAACCTTTTAAGCCTTCATATCAGACTGGAGATCCCACCAGATTTCCCATCTCCACTCGAACATTATCGAAACCTCGGTCTAATAGAGACCTGAAACCACAAACCCTGAGATCTGAATTGCCACCGATTTTGGCTAGCAGTCAGTATCTCACATGCTCTCGAAGGAAGTTCCACCTGGGAATGCCGATTCAGAGAACGACCAGTCGTTTGTACTGAACCACACAAAGGATCACAGGTCCCTGTGCGAAGGAAATGCACTCAAGATGAAGCTCTTGGTGCAGGGTAACTTCTGTCCTTACTTCTCCCCCTTTGTTTTCTCTTTGCTTGGTCTTTCAGAATAATGTTTCTAAAGATCCATTTTTCCCATGAAGAGAAAGAAAAGGCATAATCACTAGATCTTTAATCTGTGGCCAGCAAGGATTTTTAAACGCAGTTGTCCTTAAAGAGTTAAGGAAGTGTTTACTGCCACGAGTGTAAATACTCAGGTTGAGAAACTAATCAGAAACGCTTCTCTGAATAATCTCAAATGGCAACAATGCATCACTACAGAAAACAAAGCCAAAGAAGTTACCTTAATGATTTAACTGTCTTGATTCCTACACGGTGTAGGTGACTTAGCATTACACTTCGTCAGTGTTATGTTTTTAAATCATCTCCTAGAAGCTTGCTCACCGCAACAGGGCTCCTTTAAGAAGCAGCACTTAGTAAAGAGTCTCCTGGCAGACAACAGCAATTACAGTGCAATAGATAACTATTACTGCTGCCCACGTTGCTCCCTTCTACAGTCCCGTTTCATTTTCATCCACGGGAAGTGTCCCACTTCCACGACATTCAGCACAATAACAAGCTGTTAACTTTTCGGGAAAAGGTAATTACTGAACCAATTTGTTATGTATACAAAGTGGCTCCCTTTTCAAGGCAAAACACTTCAACAGCTAAATAATTAACTAATTATGCTTAAGATGCAAATGCATGGATTCAAAACGCTGCTAAAGGGGCCCACAGTATGTTGGAGACACTGAAGTCCCAGAAGTAAAACAGCGTCAGCATTTACAGGCAGTCTGGCCTCAAGCTGTAAATCTCCATCATGCCCCCACTCACACACAGCTTTCATTCAAAAAAGGAAGACACGGTCAAGTGATTTTAAAAATCTTACAGGCTTTATAAAAACGTTGTACATTACAAAAAACTTTTTATCAATTAAAATTTAGAGAACACTTAAACTGTGTAATACTCTTTTAAAGAAATATCTATATTTCACTATGTACAAAACTTGATGAGACAGAAGACAACCCAGAACTTTCATACCTGTCTAATTAGATGTACACTGTCAGAAATATCAATGTGTTTATCAACTGCTGCTGTTGTCTACAAAACTAGAAAGAGAGACTGAAAGTACCTTGCCTGAAGACACAAAAATTTGCAAACATAACGAGACTCAGAACACAGAACAGTTTACAATGGTAACCTAAAGCCACTTATTAAAACCTCTTAGAATCAGAGAAACTATCCTTCTATTTTTCTGAATATTCCAGATCAGAAGAATGATGATGTAAATTAACAGGGAAGAAGAAAGAAAAGGCCGAGTAGAAAAGTACCCCTGAGATAAGGCAGAAACATTATCTTACCCTACTTGTTTGTTTCTTTGGCTTTTTGTTCAGCTTTTAAGCTACCACAAAGGTTTGAAAGGAGATTTGTCTTGTCACAGGTTTTAACAATTACACTGTCACCACACAGGTATTTATTCTGAGACAATACAAGCAATAAAAAAAACCCAATCAATAGCTTCTTTTCTTCAGACTCTTCCCATTTCTGACCCCATCTCTATTTGTCTTTTAAAATACTTTTTTTTTTTTTTTTAATTTTAAAATTCAATTGTTAAGAGGATAGAACAGTAATTAGAAAAAATAGGCAGGCAGCTATTTCCCACATCTTCCTTTTTTTCTTGAGGGTTTTTTAGAGACTAGTTCTTCAAAAGCCATGCTTTCATCTTCCACTTCATCTTCCAAGTCTCTATCATGCACAAAGCCTATATTAAAAAAGAAAGAAATTGATGCAGAATGGAATTCCCCTATTAAAACCAAGGTATTAATACAAAGTGGAAAAACCCCAACACCTTTTTGTCTTCATACTATGACAAGCTATGTCATCTCTATTTTACATGTCAGAGCTATACCTTCATGTGTATAACTACGTTTAAGAAGCACTGGGCTTAATATGACAATGTTCTTAAGAGCTCAGCTAGGAAGCAGAAATTGCCCTAGTAATTGATTTTTACACTGAAAATCTGTTTCTATAGTTATTGGCTTTGACTTTAAGATGTTTCTCCTCTCTCTCAGTTCAGTTTCACCAGACAGTGTATTTGCTTACTGACTTCAAAGTACATGTCAGACAGACTGTAACGCTTCTTGTGAGACTATGAGAGCCCTCCTGTGTAGATTTACTATCTTTCTTGGAATAGGATGGAGTAACCTGAGGCTTTATCACACTCAAATCTTCTACAACAGAGTTACTTTAATGCTTTACATGTACTGCCAGTTGTAAGCCCGATCACTTCATTGCTGCCTTCTTATGCCACTGTTACCATCTCACCACCTGAATGGGTGTTTAATCCTACACATATCAGTAGGCACAATGAGTCTTAAACATGTCCTCAGAGGTCTGTGATGCAATAGTCTGCATCAATATATGTCACTTTTGGTGTGAAACCAAGTGAAATGGAAATGAGAACAAAAGAAACCCGACTGTCTATCATGTTTTTCCACAGAACTCTTAAAGCCAGGGGTTAGTTTTGTTAGGAAGGTGGTTCCCAAGAACTTGGGACCGTGCTGCCCATAAACACGCTGCTGCAGCAGTTAATGAACAGGGCTGTCTTGTTGGAGAAGACAAAAATAACTTCTCTTCTGCCCTCCCCCCATCCCACTCAGCCTTAGTTTCTATCCTGAAGCCTGCACCTGAAACACAGTGCATCCAGGGGTGCACACTTTAGGCAGGCTGGGATCCACTGAGGGCCAGGGGAAGGCTTGCTCCACTCTGGCCACCCTGTAACCAGCTCAGGCTCTGCTTTAGAAGGAAAGAGTGGTTAACTCATGTTTTGCAGAGCGCCCCTATGGAGGGGCCCGCCTCCTGCGGTCTCAAGGGTAAGTGAACATCCACAACACTGCCGACTTGGGAGACTAAAGTGATGCCAAGAGGCCATTAGCAAACAGAGTCTCCTGGGGTCACAGAAACCTGTGTAATTTGAAAACATACCTTCTTCTTTTGTCCTATCAGAGTCGATCTTCTTCAGCCACTTACGAGCCTCCTCAATGGTGTCAACTAACTTGCTGGTATGCTTGGTTATTATTTCTTCACCTGAAATGGAGCACAATTAACACCCTGTAGGAACACTAGCGGAGAGATCGGCAGCAGCTAAAAGCCAAGCACAAAAGGAAGTTACACAGAGCTGTGTCATAACAGGAGGCTGCAAAGCAGGAAGTCCCAGTCATCAGTGATCTCACGTGCAGGCAAATGCACTACCATTAAGAATCATAGCTTTGCCTTGGTTGGAAGAGACCCTTTAGATTGAGTCCAACCACAGCCTAACCCTGCCTAGGCCACCTCTAGATCATGTCCTTAAGCACTTCATCTACACGCCTTTTAAATACCTCCAGGGATGGTGACTCCACCACCTCCCTGGGCAGCCTGTTCCAATGTTTGAAAACCCTTTCAGTAAAGAAATTCTTCCTCATATCTAACCTAAATCTTCCCTGGTGCAATTTCAAGCCATTCCCTCTCTTCCTATTGCTTGTCACTGAAGAGAAAAGACCAACCCTGGCACCTCTGCAACCTGCCTTGAAGGCGGCTATAGAGAGCGATAAGGTCTCCCCTCAGCCTCCTTTTCTCAAGACCAAAAACCCCAGCTCCCTCAGCTGTTCCTCACAGGACATGAAAAAATGCTTGCTATAAAGTGAGGGAAAAGTAATCTCAAAGGCAAATAATTTCTGTAAATATATTTTCACTGAATGGATGAACAAAGTAACTTTAATCAAGTAATTGTCACAACAAAATCAACTATTATCTACTTAAGCCTACTACATCAATCAAATTCATCACTATCATGGCTCATTGAGCAGAAACCCAACTAAATAACAAGCAAAACTTTACGGGCTTCATCCACGTGTAAAAGCTTTCCACTAGGAGTAAGAGATAAAGCTTACCCATGAAGGCCACAACCTAACATTTAGTTACAAACTGAACATATCTCACTGATCAGAGCTGATGAACGTACCAAATATTACCGTTGTTCGTTACTGTCAGCCATCACAGCCAACGTGACAAGTTGACAGGGTTAGCAGATTTCTACAGCTAAAGCCAGCAACGATGTTGTGATTTAAGATGTCTATTTCCCAGAGCAAGTACACCAGACAGAGTTTTGCTCCTAGGCCACTCATCCAGTGATTCAATTTTGCTTGCAAACAATCAGCACAGAATAATGCTTTAAGCAGATGAGGGGCAAAAAGAATCACAATATGTTTAAGTACCATAATTTACCAGACTTTATAATACCAGGGTTTCCCTTGAGTGTCTGACACCCCACAGATGTGTAGTTAAGTATCCACTTACATTCAGCCCTAGCAAAATTACAAGTTCAAGGGCAGACTACTCAGAGATATCCTTAACCAAACACTCCAACATTCTATGCCTGCATATCCAAATTGCTATGGCTGGCAGAAGTAAATAGGAAACAGTAGAAAAATAAGTAAAGATTAAAAGGTTTAATGTAATAGTCGGCTGGCTGTAGGACTGTACAAATTCAGAGAACACAGCACATCTGATCACACAGTTAAAATTCATTTCACTGTTTCCTAAAATTCACCACTATTCACTTTAGCTGTGCTATCTGATCGATTCCTTTGTGTTTGGAAGAGGTAATTATATATTTTGTAGTATTTTCAACTCTCTCAGTTCCTCTTTTCCTCAGCTCCCTGAAATACCTCTCTTGATCCCATTACCGTTTTCAAATGGATCTTAGTCAGGTCTAGAAGTATGGCCACAAATTACATTAAAGTGCTTAAAAGAAAACTGGGAAGGTCCTACCTTTAGCCCAGGCTTTTCTCTCATAGATTTCCTCCACTGCATCTGAAATCTTCTTAATATTCTCCTTGATTTTTCTCTGGCACAAGTTGGAACCTTCTTTATACACTAAATGGTCTTGGGTATAAGTCTGCTCTCTAATAGCCTCCACTACCTCCAGTCCATCATATATTACTGGATCTACCTTTCTTCTGAAAAAGTCAGCATAGTATTTATAGGCAGCATTTTTGTTTTTGTGTTCACTTGTGTTTCTGTGCTCTATGTAAGCCTCACTGGCCACAGAAGTTGCATTTCCCTCTACATTCAATTTTTTTTCCCCGCTGATCTCTGTTGGTGTCACAGGTTCTGAAGCGTCTCCCTCCATGCTTTCTGACCGGCTGAAGTAGTTCTCAGAGCTCTGGATAAACCTGACACCGCAGAGGTCACACTGGGTTTGGTCAATATCCGCCTTTTTGAAGATCACTGATTCTTCTCCTTCCTTTGCAACAGGTTCAGCTTTGGAGCAGGCCTTCCTTTTCCACCTCATGCACAGGGAAATGAAATAGAAGACACGACGCAGGTGGCGCTGAGCAGACGCTTTCTGCTCTTGCTTCTGCTGCTTGCTGAGTGCAATGTCTTCCAGAGGATCCTTTTGGTCCTCTAAGCAATGAACCCTTTCGAGTTCCTTTTCCAGCTCATCAGCGTATTCTGTATTATCCAAAGAGGTCATAAACCTGTCGAGGTTTACGGTTTCATACAGGATGCCCCGTATGGGTAGATGCCCTTGAGTGTAGGCAGAGTCCCACTTCCATCGGCAGTCAACCAGGTACTCTGCATCTCGCTCTGTCAGCAGGTCTTGCAGGCCTGCTGCAATTTCTCTTAGGTGTGTAGCATCACTCACTTGTTCCACAACCCTCAGCAATCTTTCAGGCACTTTAGAGGGAGACTCTTTTCTCATTGATCTCAGCATCATCTTGATTTGGAGGAAGTGGTGGCATAGGAAGGATCTATATTTAGAGTTCTGCACCTGGTCAGCATTCAGTAACATCACTAAGCAGAGCACTACAGTCCGCTCAGCCTCCCCTGAAGTTATTAGATCAGGATCTTTGAAAGCATCCAGGAGGACACTGAACTTCCTGTGAGTTCCACACAAGACCTCTGCCAGGTAACAGAGATGAAACCTGAAATTCTGTACAGCCACATATGCATCCTTTGGTCTGTAGTCTTGTATAATAGAAAATGTGTCTCTAAGTTCTTTGTTATGGTCCTTGCTTCTGAACAGAAACTCCCAGTAATGAATGAGAGCAATGTAACTCTTTGGAAAGCAGAGAGTAATGTTCTTGGAGAGACGCAACAGGACAGCGCAACAGAGAATATACTGGAATTCCAACAACATCACCGTATTTCCTACGCTTGGAATCAGGTACCTCGTGCGTTTCTTCACCAGGACATTCATAAAACGGAAAAAAAACCTTTTACAGTTTTCTGGGTTCTTATGAACATATAACTGCTCAAGTGAATTTTCAAGCAGTCGAATGAAGCACAAGTGTGTTCTTCCTGCGTTTTCGGCGTATTTGTCAGGCAGCAACATACCGTGCCTGCCCTCTATCCCTTTGGGCTTCCCTCCCTGGCCCTTACTCTTTGGGAAGTTTTTTGCCTTTGACAAAACAAAGTTTAGCTCTTTGTTATAATCATCCTCTTCCTTAAAAAGAAGCTTCTCAAATTCTTCAGGATATCCCGAAGACAAGATGAAAGCTTGCATGGCGCTTAGCCACAAGTCAGTTGATTCTCTCCTGGCTGCGGTGTCTTCACTTTTAAACTTAAATGTGATGTAATCCTTCAAATGGCTCTACAGGGTTTGGAAATAATATTACTGAATTCCAGTATTTCTTTGCATGCCTTTGGGTTCTCAGATAGTATTCTCAAATGGAAATGACTAGGGAAAAACATTTCTAGGAGGGCTTTACAGGATAAGTATTTGTCTGCAGTCAAAATGTCAAAGCTTTTGCACTGGTTCAGTAGCTCTTTAGGGAACATGTGTGCTGCTTCCAACAGCACTCCGTTTATTGCCACCAGATGCATTTTACACTGAAATACTATCTTTGCTTCGTGGCGCAACAAGGGCTTATGGTAATCCTCACAGGTTTTATCTTCACACTTCAAGCCAACAATGAACCTCATACAAATATCAGGGTAACGCTTATTCAGCAATTCATGGGCGATGGAGCACAACCGGCTTAACAAGTGCTGCCTCAAAGCTGATTTTACCTCTTCAGTGCTTACTGAGATATCACCTTTTGTCTTCCTCTCTTTTAGACTTGGCTTGTCTAACAAAAACTTCAGGATGGGTCCAGCTTCATTTCGAGACACCTGGCAAGTGTCACCTGTTGGGACAATTCCAAAATAGGCAAAGCACGACTTCACCATATCTTTCTCTACGTTGGTGGCTGCTTTCTTCAACCCCCTAACCAGACTCAGAAGAGCCATTAAGCCACGCGTTGCCATGAGGAGGATGCTGTGGCTAGGAGCGCTGCAGCGAGATAATGCGAAGAGAGCCTCAACTGCACCGGCAGAATGATTCAGAGATAGGAACTGCCAGTACGCTTTGCTCAGCTTTGTGAAGTCTCCCTTCAGAGCTCCCTGAAAAAACATAGCCTCAGCAATGCCAGGCCTCTGCTTCGTTTGTTCACAAAGTTCAAGGGCTTCTCTTAGGATGACCTCCATGTCCGCCAGGTCTGATCCTGAGCAGCGAGTCACACTGGCACGCGCTGCAGCAAGCAGACACGATGCACGAAACTCTTTCACAGTTGTGAGCTTGGCTGCTTCCAGAGGGAACCCGTGTTGTTTCATTAGCTTTGCAGCTTCTTCCTCTCGACCTTCCCGTTTCAGCAAGTCTGCTGTTTGGTGCAAGCATCCACGAGACTTCAGGAACTCCAGCTGATCCTCGATATCAAGTTTTGAGAGGACTCGCATCATCTCCTCGGTTCTATTCAGACTCAGATACTTTGCGGCCGCTTCCAAATACAACTGATTTGCTGTACATGACAGTTTGGAAACCATTTGTCCCTTTGAATTTAACATCTCTTCATATCTGAAATAACAGACACATCAATTTACTGACACAGATGATTAACCTAGACAAAAAACTACCGCATTTTTAAAAAGCCCCCTTTGAACATTAAGCAAATAACTGCACCCAGAAGCCCTTTAAAAAGGCCAACTATTCCAAGCGATGTGTCTGCTGTGCAAACCCCATCATCTTAAAAGATCTACACAAAGAACTCAGTTAAGACAAGGATGTCTGAAGCAAGATCATTAAAACTTCTGGTACAACAAGACTACAAGGCTTACAGTACTAGCGAATCTTTCTCCATGGTGTCAAATCACTGTACAAATTATTTTAATCACATTTTGCCAGTGCTAATCTTCTGTTTATTAAAGTAAGTCTCAATATAGATGGTTGTTTACATGAACAGAAACCAGAATGAAATAAATCAGAACTTCAATGAAATCTCCACAGGCCAATACAGATAACATTCTGTAAAATTTACATAAACACATCAGTTTAGAGAACGCTTTCAATTCTGTTCTATCTGCATATACTTTGCTTCTTATTGAGAGCCTGTACAAAATACCTGGCTGCATCTTTCAAATCATGCACTTTAAAAGACTCAGTTATTAAGTATTATTGGCTGATGTGAAATTATTAAGATATGCCCTAAGCCAGCCTTGCAAAAATATTCTCTCCTGCATGCTGAGAATGAGTAATGTTTTCCTGATAGGTGAGTAAATTACCATTAGCCTTTCATTATCATCTTTTTCACGATAAACGTGGGAGTGCAGATTTTTGTACCTATGCTGATGAATTTGCATGAATGATCTGGGGAGGCTGATTTAAAAAAAATCGTGAGTTGGTAAGGTGATGTTAATGCTTAGACTTCTTAATCAAACTACCTCTACATATTAAACAGCCTTTAGTCCTTCAAAAAGGTTATTAAAGGTACATCACAAAGGATTTTAGTGAAGCTGCGTAACTGCAGGCTTTGCTGGAATTCTAATTGGTGTTATTTATTCTTTAAAAGTCATGGATCAATTTAGGTGTAATGAAATGTGTGGCCATTGAAATTATTATTCTTTGTTCTTTAAGTTAAGAGATTTTTGAGAGACAAATAGTTCATTTGCCACAACGACTGCTGCATTATATACCGCGCATCTAACGGTTATGCTCCTACAGAGGTTGGTGACTAAGTGGCTAAACCATTACTATTTCACTCCTAAAAGTACTTAATATTTCTATTGAATGTTTTTTGTCATCTTTAGCATCAGAACCTAGTTCAGAAGTTGGCTGAAGGAGAAGCTGCATGACTAATAATACAGACCAGAAAAAGATTGCCAGGAAAATGATGCTTATCACTGCTCCAGCTGCGAGGGCAGTAGAAAGCTTTCACCATCTTGTTACCCAAGTGAGAATTCTGACAAAATTAATTTAACTTGATATAAAACAAAGTCACCAGTCAAAACTCTTGTGAAAATTTTATGGTGAGCCAGCTGTATCATGCTGAACTTGGAAGTGGCAAGAATTATATTTCAACACCACCTTGGAAGACATACCTTTCAACTGCCTTCGCTGCTTCTTCATAGAGTTCTTCCTGACAATACATTTTGATTGCCAGATCAAACTCCTCAATTTCTTCATAACATTCAGACGCTTCTTTGTAGCACTGGCTTTTCTGATAGTAGACCGCAGCATCCTTTATCTGCAACGCAGAAGTCAATAATGAAACTGAAGTGCTCTAAACAGTCAAAACCACATGAATAGAATAAATGTAGTAATTCCATCACGTAGGTGTCTCAGAAAAGCACACTTTAATAAAATGTAATTAAAGTATCTGAATGTAATCAAATACATATTAAAGTAACTATCATTAAAACTCAACAGATTTTTAAAAACCTTCAAAATATTTGTGTCTGGACTAGAAGGTAAAATTGAAGGTATTACACAGGATTTCCAAAGCACTTATTCACACAGCTCTCTCCCTTGTTAAAAAACACCACACACACTTCTGTTGATTTGCAAATGTCTCACAAATCAACAGGATTAAATTAGAACAGTTAATGGACGAGGAGTGAGAAGCCCAACCCTGTGTCTTAAACGTTAAATATTTGGAACAACTACATTATTTTTGTGGAAATGCACTGCAAATAAAAATGTAAATATCTTCACACAGTTAGAAAATTAGTGTTAGTGGATTACTTCACCCTTGCAAAGTTCAAGCTTCTATTTAGATGACTGTAATCAGTGAAGCTTCAGTACCATCAGAGCACCGAATGAAGTAACAGCTTAAGTTTCACGAATCAGTCAGTAACTGACCTTTGGCTCCAAAGCAGAAATGACTGATGGTGACATTTGAAGAAAGTTAAAGAAATAAACCTAGACTGCGTAATTGCATCACTGTCCTCTTCATTCGCCTTCTGGCTATTCTGGGACAAATTCTTCCTCTTGAATGGTCTGGCTTAAACAGCCCTTTCAGTTCAGCCACCACCACGTCACAGAAAAATACTATGAGTAATATGAGGGAGGAAAAAACTGTAGGAAAAGGAAAGTGATAAGGAGAGGATAGTTTAGAGGATTTAATACCTTTCCTAACTTTTTACACAGTTCTGCACAAAGCCGGAACTCCTTGGACTGAAACAGACATTTTAGTGATAGTTTTGGTTCTCCGCATTCCAAGTAAGTTTTAGCCAATGTCATATATTCCATCTGCTTTTCCCTGTAGAAAGTAAGAGAAAATCACCACTTACATCCAAGTTTAGGATCACATAATCTGTGACTGACTCCAACCAACACTGACATCATGTGTTCTTCTTTGTATACATAACCTGATGAAGTATTACATTGCAATTAGCTATATTTTGGGCTGACGCTGTTCTGACCAGAAGTCTGTTCCAGAATCTCACTGCTCTGAGAAAAAAAAGCTTATTTCTTTTTCGCTTTTTTCTAATTCTCAAACTAACTATACTAGTGTGGCTTTGTGCTGCTTCTCTCACTGAACTTGCTGCTTCTTTGGGGGGTTGGATCCGATGATCTCTTGAGGTCCCTTCCATCCCCTACGATTCTATGATTCTTCCTTTTGCTGTTTATCCCCAATGCCATTAAAGACAACAATCAAGTTTGTTCTCAGCCTTTGTTTTGTATAACTAAAGAAGCCTGTGTATGTGTTCTGTATAACTAAAGAAAGATGACACCTTCCTTGTATCATCACAGCATGTCGGTTTTCTTCCCAGACCTAGTCTGAATTCATCATTCTGGAGTATCAGAACTGTACAGAGTATTTCATGTTATACAGCACACAGGAATCTTACTTATGCTTTGTTTGCTTTTGTATACTTCTACTAAATAAAAAAGCCACTTTCACAGTTTCTTGATTATATATGTTATGTCATCCTAATATATGCAGCTTTTCCTTCTCTTCAAATCTTACCCAGTTGACAAGCACCCCAGCTTACAGCCAACTGAAAAAAGTTTTTTTCCAGTTCCATCAACCAATTGTCTATGATCATGAAATTTTATGAGTATCCTTACGCTTCTAGTCAGGGCCATTAATAAGAAACAAGTAATTAAAAAAGGTAAAACCTTTATTAACTCCAGTAATAGCATTTCTCGGGAACTTCCCCCTTCTCCCTTCAGTGCTAGCTTCCTCTGCTCTAGTCATTCCTTACCCATTCTGCTACCAGTGCTCATTTTCATCATTCCCATTGTGAATAGAAATAAATTCATTTTGGTTTAGAGCTCTCTCCGTGAAGTTTTTTTCCTGTCCTATTTGATGACAAGTCCCAAACAGTTTTTCAGCCTCTTCAGGAAACTGCAGACTTTCTCCCTTGTCAAACCCTTGGTCAAACCCTTGCCCTTGAGATGAACTAAATGATTCATCTCAAAATCTGTTCTTCTAAAACTGCCCTTTGGTTCAGAACTAGTTTAGCGTAGATTGACTCCAACATTAATTTGACCTCAAAGCTCACTTTCTCCCCTGATGTACACTGTCATTCCTCCTCCTTTGTTAAATGAATATGCAGTGGGCTTAACTGGAGTTGAGCACTGCTGATGGCATATGCTCTTCTATCTATATGTAAGAATATAAAGCCTCTTGAGGTAATGCAGATCCTGTTGCTTCTTCCACATAACCAGTAAGCCCTTTCAAGAACCCTATTTGTTCTGGACAGCCTATGACACACGACTGCTTTCTCTACCCCCAAAAGGAAAGAGTGCCCCAGATCCTGCTGGAACTGTGCTAGCCTTCCCAATGTCTTGTATCTCTTTTGCCACCCATGAAGATGTGAAGACACCTTCACTGTGTGATTCTCTGATGTCTCCAGTCTGGTCCCACAGCTGTGGTGGGAATCTCCACCCTGCACACACCCACGAGGTCTGGCAGTGCTCACCCACCTTTACACCTACCTGGGGCTGCTTTTCTTTGAGCGCACTTTGAGGACAGCGTCGTGTGCCAGGGCCAGTTTTGACTTCTCAGCCGCTCCTCCCTTCTGGTAACATTTGGCTGCCACCTGAGGTGAAACCATACACAGCATTCACACACCTGCACCCCGCCCATGGCTTATCACAGAAAAGCAACACTTAATTTTACAGTCACTGCCTTGCAAAACAGAGAGGCTGGCAGGGTGCCTGGAAGAAGGTGGTAAAACATCACGGTATGTTTCTAGGACCAAAAGAAAAGCTTTGAAGTCAGGTCACATGCACCCATCACAGTGAGAATCTACCCATCTACATCACAGTGAAAACTACAAGGTTTTACATGGAAGTAGCAAAAGGAAAATTCTTGGTAGGCTGATAGAACAAACAGCAAGTGCAATTTCCATAATAGCCTAAACCATTACCTGGTAAGTCACCAGGCATCTTCCACGTAAGTTTTATTAATAAGAATTAGGAAAACCAACGTGTGCCAAGTCAAATCTAGAAGCATGGTACATTTTTCCATGCTTTCACAGTAACATGGTCTTTCCTGATAAGCTAAAGAGAAACAGAGGGAGTTGCATGCTCCTAGCAAGGTTTGCTTCATTATCACCTTACTCATTCTTCAACACCATTACTTCTTTATTCTATCCATTAGTTTACAATTTGCTTCTGATTGGACAGTGCACTCTGCAAGCCAGTGTTAGAACTGCCAAATTCACTGGATCATTTCTTTTTAATGCAGCAATGATAAGCAAAGAATAGAGTCATAAAGACAACAGAACAGCAGATAATATAGCTAATACGTTACTGATTTTAAGATTAATTTTTTTCAGCTGTGTGGTTTTTAATCTAAAAAACTTTTCTGTCCATTTAGGAAATTGGCTTCTTTTTTTTTTTTTTTTTTTAGGGGAGATAGAGACTGTAGAGTGGCAACTGAGTATTTTGCTTTTTGCCTTGTAAATATCTTTCACACCAAAAAAATATGTTATCAGCAAAAATTGGAAGCTTTCCTCTCCCATATTCAAAAAGAGTACTGAAAATTTTATTTTATAGAATACTTCAAGCTGGAAGGGATCCATAAGGATCACGGAGACCAACTCCCTGCTTCCTGCAGAACTACCTAAAACTAAACTAGAACTACTGTCTTAGTGAAGAACCTTCTCTTAATGTCCAGTCTGAACTTCCCCTGATGCAACTTCTTTCCATTTCCTCATGGCCCATCACTGGTCCCCAGAGATCAGCACCTCCCATTTCACTGCTCACCTTGAAGAACTGTGTACTGCAATGCAGTCACCCCTCTGCTTTCTCTTCTCCAAGCTGAACAAGCCAAATGACCTCAATGACGACTCCTAAGTCTTGACCTTGAGACCTGTCATCATCTTGGTCACCCTCCTCTGGACACATTCTAACAGTGTAATGCCCTCCTTATATTGAGGCACCCTTTTGGCTCCTAGTGCACCCGGTTGACTCACATTTAACTTCTCATCAACCCAAACTCCCAGATCTCTTCCTGCAGAGCTGCTCTCCAGCCTCTCATCCCTCAACACAAAAACATGATTATCATGCATATAAAAACATGATTATCCCTTCCCAGATGGACAATGTGGCACTGAGTATTGTTAAATTTCATATGGTTTGTGACAGTCCAGCTCTCTCGTCTATCAGAGATCCCTCTGTAAGGCCCCTCTACCCTTGAGGGATTCCTCCTCCTAGTTTAGTATCTTCAGCATATTTACTTAATATACATTTAATTTTCTGTGTCCAGATCATTTATAAAAACATTAAAGAGCACTTTCCCTAAAATTGAGCCCTGGTGAACCCCACTGGTAACTGGCCACCAGCCTGACATAGCCCCTCATTTACTAAAATTCTTTGAGCCTCACCCATCAGCCAATTGCTCACTGAAGGTATTATGGACTTTTCCATCTGCATGCTGCATTTTTCCCAGAAGGATACTGTGAGAGACTGTATCAAGTGCTTTGCTTAAATTCAAAACCACCACATCTACTGGCTTCCCTTGGTCAGCTAGATGCATGACCTTGTCATAAAAGGAAACTAAGCTGATAAAGCAGGACTTTCCTTTTGTGAACCCATGCTGGCTATGACTAATGACTGCTTTCTTTCTCAAGTGTTTTTAATTAAATCTCAGAACAACCTTCTCTGTAATTTTACCAGGCACTCAAATGAGATTGATAGGCCTGTAATTACCAGGGTCTTCCTCTTATTCTTTTTGAAAACTGGGACCTTTGCCAGCTTCCAGTCAATTGGGACCTCTCCAGAGCCCCAAGACTGTTGAAAAATAAAAACATCGGCCAGCTCTTTCAGTACTCTAGAATGAATCCTATCAAGCCCCATAGATGCTCCTTTCATGGCACATGGATGGCACATGGCACATCTAGCTGGAGCAGCAAGTCTCAAACAAGTTCAGAGTCAGCTGGAAGTTTATCATTCCCTCAGACATCATCTCCCAACACAGGGCTCCATGGGTCCCAGGGCTCAACATCAGTGTTAAAGACAGAGGTGAAGACAACATTAAATGCCTTTGCATTGTCTACATCCTGTCAGATGACTGACCACATCAAGTAACGAACCAATGTTATCTCTGATCCTTCTTTTGCTGTTAACATATTTAAGAAAATCCTTTCTTGTTCTTCGCAGTGCTGGCCAGCTTGAACTCTGATCAAGCTTTGGCTACAAAATTTTTCTCCCTGCAGTGATGAACAATGCCTCTCTCTAGTCCTGCTGTGTCACAGGTCCTTGCTTCCAACATCCACACACCTTCCTTTTCTCCTTAAATTCTAGAAGATCCCTGAATGGTTAAGCTGGCATTCTGCCCCACATTCTAGCTTTCCGACACTTTGGAACTGCCTCTCCTATGCTCTTAAGAGAAGCTCTTAAAAAGTGACCAGCATTCACAGACACCAAGATCTTCAAAACCAGATTCCCAGGAAACCTTACTAACTAGATCCTCAGCCACCTGAAGTCTGCTCTCCCCATACCCAGGGATGAAGTTTTGCTGGCAGTTTTTCTTCCATCACCAATGATTTGAAACTCAACTACTTTGTGGTCATTGTGACCAAGGCAGTCACCAATCACACCTTTGCCCACCACTCCATCTCTGTTAACAAACACCAAATCTAGAGAAGCACCCTTCCTAGCCAGCTGTCTTAGTACCTGCAGCACGACGTTATTTTCAACATGCTCCAGAAATTTCCTGGACCTGTGAGTCTCCACTGTATGATATTCCCAGTTATGACTGGGAAGTTAAAATCACCTATAAGGATAAGGGCAGTTGATCTAGAGATATCCCTTAATTTCTTGTAGAATAATTCTTTGGTGTTGTTGTCCTGGCTAGGTTTTACTTCCATTCCATTAACTGCCATCCCATACCTGGATCTACTGCCAGTGTAGAAAATAAAAGAATGTAAAATCTCCAAATTCTTTAAATAGTAAGGGAATTAAAACATAATTTTGCTACTCTTTCTGTGGTTTTCTTAGTGCTCCCTTGGTTCTTACATGTGGCTCCTTAATGTGTGTTTTGTATCCATCGCTAATTACTGTCCAAAAAAACCCAATAGAGGACTCTGAGATCATGATCCAAATCAAAATACTTCCAAGAAATGTTTTCATTTACCTACAGTAGCCTGTAATGATATTGTCAAGCACGTGCTTTAGCTTCACAAATTCCAGTCAATTCCAGTTGTCACAAATAATTGTTTTTTCCAATGCTATTTCATTTGGACATAATACAATGTTTTTCCCTCACTGATCTGAAAATTTCTGAGAAGTGAATTTAAGACTGCAGACAATAACTGCTTACTTTTTACAAGGCATTTATAACTACTCTGTAGACACCTACACAACTACAAACCACAAACTAAGAGACTGCTACAGAGCAACTGAAGGTTTACAGATAATTTTATAGGAAGGAAAAAGGAAAAAAAGAATTTTCAGAATAGACAAGAAACCTTATTTCAGTCAAACATATGCTCCTACCTCCCAGAACTGATGTTTAGCATAGTAGTCTCCCTGTGCAATCCATTCTTCTGGAGTTGACGTTTTAGCAAACATGCTGTCATCCAAGTCTAGGTCAGGGACAATTATTTTATGTTAGAATGGATAAACCGTAGAAACCATTCACCATGTATCAAAATAAAGCATTAACATTCATAATGTTCCAAACTCTTTATGATTTTTGCTCACATCAGTAATAGTAGCTGTGAGTTAAACACATTTTATCCCTCTCAATCAGCACTGAAAATCAACAGCTGGGGTTCAGATTTGAAAGACCTTAAAACCCTCATGCTTGGTGCTTTTGACAAAACTTTAGAGTAAATCCACTGCCTTTATACAAAGTAAGTTCTTTAATTTGATAAACCTCTTAGTTGGGATGTTTTGCCATGAACAGCCTGCATCACTGTGATGGATATACTCCTCCTATTTGAACTAACTAAACTTTTGTCCAGGCAGGTGCTCAGCAAACAGGCCTAGCCAAAGTTAATCCTATTGTGTGAGGCTATCTGCAAGAACACAGCACCAGAATTGAAAAAGAAAACGGTTTGGCTGGAGACTGGGCTGACAAGCAGCTGAAACTGTATAAGCACAGCAGAAAATCTGACTACAAATCAACTGCTTTACACCATAAATGACTGCAGCCATCAGGATCCATTGAACCTCCCTCTGTAGCAGCTGGCTGAGTGGCAGTGATCTCCCCTTGGGTAGGGACACCTTTCAGGGTTACCCCTTAAGACTGACAGATCCCTTACCTGACTCCAGACATCGATGGGTTGGTAAGTGGTATTTTTGCATGCATGTAATATTTAAGATACACGCAGAGGGCTTACACAATAGTATTTGTATCCCATACTAACTTGAAGTGTAGTAAATAGTATCGACCTCAAATCCACCTATACTTATGAAATATTTTACATACCTAAATTTACTGGTTAGAATTCAATAAACTAACTACTGGATCAGATCTAAGTGATCTCCGACTCTTCCCTTCAACAGCAGAAAGACTTAAACTAATGAATGAGCAATGAAGTTATGCATTAACACATGCAACTGGTCTTTAGAGCCAAAAGACATAAAGCCCAGTGAAATCAGTGGAAATTTGCATGGGCAGTTGTCAATGTGTACTGTTAGGAGGGAACAAGGAATTTAACCTTCTTCATTACACAGCTTAAAAGCGAGAAAGCATAAGTAGGTCGCCCTGTTTGACAATCTTCTAAGAAAGTTTCAGGATAACAAACCTTTCTTTTCATCTGCTTTGACAACTTCAACAAATCCTCTTTTGATGAAATACTTAAAAGCTGGAGCCCGTTTATCACTGTCTTCATCGAAGATCCAAAGATTGACTCTGGCTCTTGTAATGGCAGTGTACAATTGCTTTAGTTCTCCATTCAGTAACTGAAGCAAAAAAACCAAAAGGCAACACACCAAAGTAAAATAAATGCCAGAAGAGCTGAATTGTTAGAAAGAAACGTACTCTGCAGTTACAAGAAAACAGTGAATATTTACAGAATGAATAACAAATAACAAAGTAGCTTTAAATAAGCAAGTCTAAATATTAAATACATGATTTTTCAATTGCATAAGCCATTGGCCAGCTGATTTGAATGCAGCTACAGTTACAGCAGTTCCAGCAGGTGTGACATGCCATTTTTCTTCCAATCACTTATACATAAAATTATTCTTTCTTCACAACATAATCCTGAAAATATCTAACTCACTAGATTCTATGAAGTTTCCTTAAATTTAAGGTAGTGGCCTTATATGAAACCAGATTAAAGTAATAACACTTACTGAAAAGTTAATTTGCTGTTCGCTTTAACCACAACTGTTCTTCAAGTATACCTGAAAGCCTATTACATGTAGTTTTTGTTTTCTTACCAAATCACACTTACAAAACACCTCTTATCTTTCAAAATCAAGATTACGTTACGCAAATGTGAGCGACTACAAAAAAGGCAAAGCAACCTCGATGGAACCACAGAATGAAAGGATTTCTTTAAGAAATGTCTCTTCTAAGATTTAAGAATTTAATCTCTCTTTCCTATTCCAAACATTACAGAAAACTCACCTTGTACATTTCTACATTAAAAGGAGTTCCTTTCTGCATGCCAGCAGTATCGTCTAAAGGCATTTCGATCAGCAGTTTGTTTCCTACTTGCACATGTGAATCGGGAGTATAAGAAGAAATTATCTTCCATTCTTTGCTCGCCTAAAATGTCAAGAGAATGAGGTTTACTAGTATGCAGCAACCACTACAGCCCACATATGCAAAAGATAAGGTCGTATGTTGTGGTAGACCACTGCATCCCTACGACCACAGAAAGCTCAGAGGACATAAGTGGGGGAAAAATCTCTCAGGAAGAATGTAAATAGTAACCACCAATTTACATCAAGAAAGCTGAACTTCATCTCAATGCAAGCAGGACTGGAATGTAACCTTTGTTTTGAGACACATGTCTGTACCAGGCAATCGTCAAGCCAAGTAAGTAACTTTCCCTAAAATAGGTGGTATGGAGTCATGTCCTCCTGCGCTGCCCAGACCAACACAGGGGAAAATGAATACATGGTTCAGCCCAAATGAGCAACAAAAAAACCTGTAAGAGTACAACTGGCTTGAAGCTAGATATTATTTTCCAGGGACAAGGGATGCCCAGCATCAAGATGGTGGAGTATATAGGGACCTCTAATGTGAATGACATTTGTAGTGTGCTTCTGGTGTATATTGCCATTGCTTTATTACACTTGCCTTGTGACTTCAGGACACTGATGTACAACACTTCTACACCCAAATCTTATGTGACACCTAATATATCAAATAATTATATGGGACATTAAACCTGAAAACGTCCTTGGGTGGACTATAAAATACTAGCTAAACTGAAATCCCTACAAGGGATGGCCCATCTAATAGGAGGAAATCAGGTTGCCCTCACCATGAACTGAGGTTTCTCCTACAAACCCCAATACCACTGTGGGGGTGTGCTGGCTGCTGGGCTAGATGGCTTCCTGCCAGCTTGGGGCAGGGTAAACAATAAATGGTGGTGGGATAAAGCCCACAAGTTGCAATCTGTCATGCTAAAATCTGTTACCTAAGACATGCTGGATGGATCTTAGCCTGTAAGTAAGGATGGGGAGCTGCCAAGTATCCCTGATGCTACAAGACTGACAAGGTCTGTGAGGTGCAGACCAGCTGGCCCACAACTCACCAACCTCTTCATCGCTGTAGCAACAAGGAGACTTGGAGCAAAGAGGATCCAGACAGAGGCGAGTGGTTTCTTTGGCTGGTGCACCAAGAAGACAGTTCTCTGAACAGGGACCAGACCATTCACGTTGGCAGGAAAAGGCAGTGGATTAATGAGATTAATTTGGGACAACATCTTTGGTGTGTGAGTCATCACCAGTGCATGATGTGGTGGAGCCCATGGACAAAACAAAGGAGCTGAAGGTGGGCCTACTGGTATACATGTGATGAATGTATATATCATGTATTAAGGTCACTGTGAAACACCAGTAATTGCTAGTGCTGGTCCAAGCCAGGGAGCAGAATGGCACCTGCCAACACACCCCCTTGGAAAAAGGTACAGAGATTAGGAAAAAACATTCATGGGGAATATCTAAAAGAGTCTGGTCAGAGATATTGGACTCTGACATAGGGATGTGTGAGAAATCTCTATGAACATGCAAAGACATGCTTAAATCTGTGTTAAGTGTGGCAGCAGATTGGTGTGCACTCTTGTGCCATGTAACAAATATCAGGTCTTGATCACACCTATCTGCAGGTTCCTGAACCCCCACAAAACTAACCACCCAGAAAATCATACATATATTTTATGTTGAGGTTTACCCCCCTTTTTAGTATTTAATGGAAACCTCTTTACACAGGACCACATTGCTGGCACAAAATGAAAAATACTCATAAGGCTGAAACAGCTTTTTTAATATATTTATATATATATTTTATATATATATATTTCAGAACATTAAGCAACCTGATACAGGTCAACTGTCTTCCTATGACAAAAAATGCAGGAAATTTTCCTTGCAAAATGTATTTTGAAGTTCAGATTGTAATGAATCAGTGATCCAAACGTTCCTAAGCCTGTCATGGGTTACAACATAACAACCAGCTAACAGTATCATTTTGGGCAGCAGTTTGATGGGTTTTGAGGATTTAGGGTTTTTTTTCCATATTCTTCATTCAAAACTGCTTCTTAAAATAAGGCTAATTTCAGATCTCATTTTCAAAGCCAATAAAAAGAAAACCCAACACATTACAAACAGCACACATCCACATTAGCTGTGTTTACAACAGTTCACATACTCAGCTTTTCAAAGCTAGAAAAACCCAGGGTGAGCTACTTTCTGACTTCCTTGTTTAACTGCTCAAATCACCTCAATTACTCACAACTTGCAGGAAAACAGAAGCATTGCAGGAAAACAGTTCTCCAGGTCTGTGTCCTCGTTCTGGCCAGGAGAGAGTCAACCTCCCCAAGCAGCCAGCACAGGTGAGCTGAGTTAGCCTAGGCTGTTTTCCACATCACCTGACATCACTTCCCCATAAAGGGGCTGGCTGGGGAAGGGCAGGGGCTTGGTGCCTCCAGGACTGGGGTGTTGGGTCAGTCAGAACTTGCTGTCAGGTAGCACTCTAACTGTGGGGTCAGTAAGGTGCTCTGTGTTACCACCAGGTGTGAGTGTAATTGGCTGTTACTGTTCTAAGCTCGTGGTGATTTTGTCAGTAATCTGTCCTTATCCCAACCCATGGAGGCTCTGACCCTTTCTCCTGTGGGAGTCAGCGAGCAGGGTGTACTGCTCAGACACCAGCTGGGGCTGAACCACCACAATCTGATATACATTAGTGTAAGCTAAAATGCTCTACACAACTCCACTCTGTTAAACTGCCACTGCTAAATTCTGAGAAACGGTTTGTTGTTTTTCCTGAGTACAACTTACACCACCAAAACCAAATCAACAGTGAGAAATCTACCATGACAGCTAGTGCTATACTGTCCCTGAATCTCAGTAAGCTAGATACAAGGTCATTTACCTCTAGCTCATTTCTTCTGCCCTGACCATGTAATGTCTGCTGACCTCTATGAAGACCCTGCAGTAACCTGCCCTCAGTCTTCCTACTGAAAACCAGATCTGGAGACACTGTTTTGAGGGCTAGAAGCAGAGGGTATCTGCAACACAGGTGTTCATACTGAATGTTTAATTATAGAGCAACTCACTGGGCATTCTTGAGTCTCTGCAGGAATGGTGAGTACGGACACTGCCCACTGCCTGGCTGAGGCAGGCAGGGATGGGCTTGGTGATACTCCAGCACAGCAAGCCTGCTGTGTGGTTGATAGCCCTTTGCAAAGAGCCTTAAGGATTGCACCCCTGATAGGTCAGGTGTTAGAGGAAACCTTGGAGAGACAGGGTCTGAGCTCCCCAGAGAGCCACAAAGGGGAAAAAGGGAGTACATAAGAAAAATAAACCACGGTACCTCCAGGAAAGAAAGTCTTCTATATCTGAGGTCATTCTATGGGTGTTAGTCCCCACTACTGACTTTCCCACGTTTTTTGACAACTCTTAAGCTAAGTAAAAATGAGGTTTCTGAGGCTAAGCTGTGGATGGCTACAAAGCATGCTCTTCCCCAAGCACACCAAACACATGCTCACACTATTTGATTCTAAGCATAACTGGCTTACAATTTTGTGGTGATGCAAAGCAGAGGGTCTAAGGTGGTTTTTGAGATCTGGAACTCCAGAATAAGGTAAAGAGTATGAGAGGGTGATGGAATTTTCCTGCACCACCTGCTCTGACCTGAACAGGGAACAGCTAGGAGAGACATGCTGTAAGCTAGCAGAACAGTCCCGGTACTCAGCAGAAGAGCAAGTGTGTCTGCATTAACTGTTGCGTGAACCCCATGGTTCTCCTTCAAATTGCAAAAGCCAACCTGAAGGAAAATGCAGTGCTAAGGGAAGACCATCTCAATTCATAAACCAATGAGCCCTGTTTTCTACCGTGATGAAACCTCCCATCTTCAGAGGAAACAGGGAATCCTGCTCCAGCTGGAAAGCCAATTAGACCACATGTAAAATCATACAAAAAGAAGAAAAAAATGCAGAAAATGTGTTAAGAGTGAAATACCTCTGAATCTGTGAAAAAGTTGTAAAGGAGTACATCATCAAATTCCAAGCCTTTTGCTTCATAAATTGTCAGTACAAGTGCTAAACTAAGTTCCTCAGGTATCTTCTCCTTTGCAGTTTCATTTGCCACTAACACCACCTGTTGTAAAACACATTCATAAAAGGAACATATTAGGAGGAAAAAGAGAAAAGAAAAGGTAACAGCTGCACAGCTAAAGCAGACAAACATGTCAAGATAATGCAAGTGCCTTCTCAAAACCAGGAATTTGAGAGAGATGTTCCAGCACACTCCACAAAAAAAGGTCACAAAGCTGCCACTAGAAGACTGACAAATGCGTGATATGTGCAGAAAGTTGTAAGTCTGCTGCAAGAAAATCTGCTCAGAAAGGAAAGGGACAGGCAACACAATGCAAAAAGAACAGAAAGAGCTAGATGTGTATTTAGAAGAAATAGAAACCAACACAGTCAAAGTTTCTAAGTTTAAAAAGCCTAATTCATCACTGAGATACAAGGGCTTAAAACAGAAAGTTGTGGGCTGTCCATATAAAATGATGATTTAGCAGTCGAGCTAGGGGAATCTGCAAAAAGCCAGATACCTAAGAAAAGCAAACCTGATGTGCTCCAAATTCAATGGGCTGTGTTTTCCTTTTGTTGCCCCTCAGCAGAATCGCTAGGTCACTAATGCTGCAGGACTCCAAGACTGTAGGTTTTGGTCCATCAAAGAGGCCACAGTCCTTAGGAAGTCGATCAAAAGATTCTGGGAAATAATGCTGAAGCAAATCAACCACTCCAGCTGCTAAGTGGAGAATACCTGCAATAAGCAGAATGCAGATTTTAAACTTCACTCTGACTTCACATCTTCAATGGGTATGATTATTTGTTAAGTTTTCCTTCAAACAAATGCAGTCCAAACATGCAATAAGCATGAGTGTTCAAAAAATGTGTTTTACAGCTGAGACAGCAAAATACAGAATTTGCATGTCTGAAAAAGCTGACCATCTATCTTTCAAAAAGGCAGGCTGCTTAGAACTGGCCAGTAGAAACCTTGAATCATTAAGGACACCTGAAGAGAAGAGGTTTAGAATGTAAATAAATTTGTGACTCTACCTGAATGGGACCTGTAGTTCTGGTACAATTGATATATCCGTTTTGGTTTTCTAATACGTTGCTTCTTGTTCATGGAGTTCTTGCTTGCGTAATGGAACAGCGACCTCAGGTCACTAAACCGAAAAGCAACTCCTTTCATTATGCTCTGGGCAGTGTCTCCAGTTAGAAACATGGTATTAGGGTCATTGATGCACCTCATTAACAGTGCTAGCTCAGCCTGGGTGAAATCCTGTATCTCATCGCCATAGAACTCATGGATGGACCATGGCAGCTCCCTGAGCTTTGAGAGTCTTTGAGACAAATTATACAGCAAATCTTCTTCATCAAAGTAACCTCTCTGCGATCGTATCTGCTGATAAAGGCAGAAGAGCTGATAGATTTCACTCCTGTCTTCTGTGAAGTTCGGTGATCTCTTCCGGCCTAGCTTTTTGTACTGCTCTTCAGTAAGCTTACCCCCAAAGCAACTCAGTGCCTCAAAAGAGCCTTTCAGAAATGATTTTATTTCTTTCCAAACCAGTGCTGGATTGTACAAGCTTTTACCTTTTATCATTTTTGGCCATATTTCATTTGCAAATACATCATAAGTCACAAAAGTTCGAGGATCACTTTCCTTAGAGTATGCATCTTCAGGTCCTTCATCATCACTATGTTCTGCTTCAACATTACCTTCTTCATCCTCATCTTGCCAATTCGGTACAACCAAGTCTTCCTGAGGACTCCAACCAATGATGCTTCTTTTAAGGCTTCCATCTTCATTTCTTGGAAAAAATGGGTCAGGCATAGACGCATCCAGTAACAGCAACAACTGCTTGGACGTGACAAACAGTGGAAAATTTTCATCTTTAATGTCTTGTAGCTTGTGAACATTTGGTTCCAGAGGCTTGAAGTGACTGGTTACCTTGGAAGACTTGCTCAGTTCAATGAAATTCTTCTGAACTTCTTGGCACAAGACAGGATTCTTTGTCACGAAGATCTGGTGCAGGTGTTCCAGCCTGTTCGATACTTCTGCACTACACATCTGGCCATCTTCATGGTCATCACATGAATTCATTTCCACACCAGCCGTGCCCGAAGGAACCTTTTCATCCTCACTGTCCTGGTCTTGCTCGTCACTCACTAGTTCGTCACTCGAATCATCACTGTCCTCTTTCAGTTCACCCTCCTCCTTCTCTAATCTAACTTTTTCAACCTCACTACACTGTCTTTGCTGCCACGTTTGCCTTTCCAACAGAGGACTATTTGCCAAGGTGGACTTCTCCCAGTATGAATAGAATTTCTTCCAAAGCCTATACAAGCAGCAAGTTGTCTTCCCTGTCCCACTTCGCCCAATTAAAATGATCGGTTCCATGGGCTTTGGATTGAGATCAATTACCGCGTACTCCAGCTCCCCAACTCGGAAAGGGTATTCAACAGAAGAATGGACATCGTTTATAATGTTAAGGGCCATGTTAGTACTGAAGCTGTGAAATTTCATTATATTGTATTCCAAGTCTGCTGCACTGGCTGGAGGGAAATACTCAGGCATGGTACGTTCTTTGGATTTTTCTGCCTCTGGGTCTTCAACGTAACAACGCGGAACGCGCTTCTTTGTCGTCTCATTGTGGTTCTGATGTCCCTCGTTTATGCCCTTGAGCTTTTTCCTCAAGATGCAGGACAAACCACGATTGTAGGAAATACATATGTTATCTAAGACACGGTTCAGCTTGCAGTGGTCGAGAACAATGGCCCAAATTCTGATTATTTCCGTGTAAACTCTACCTGATTTTTCTGGAAGGCATTTTGTCTGTTCTGTCTCCATAATCTTTTCCGCGCTCTCGCTGCAACGAGGAGAAAAGTCGATCGCAATTTCCCAAAGCATTCTTGCACCTTTGCCCAACTTGGCTTCATACAGTTGGATATCGGCTTTCAAGTGTTTCAGTGGCTTCTTAAGTCCCTTAGTCCATTCTCCATTGCCAAGCTGCTTAATTGTCATTATAGTTTTAGTTTTCAGATAATGAGGCATAGCTTTGCTGGCCAACGTCTTCAGCGTTTCAGGAGTGCACTCTATTTCCCAGGTCATGTTATCAAATTCCTGCACATATGCCTCAATATCCACTATCTTCCCCTTCTCTTCTTCTGGTTCTTCCTTCTCTCCATTAGGCAGGGCCACATTTATTTCCCCTGCTCCCTTCCTTTTCTCCCAATCATCTCCTTTTCCTTCAGGATAAACTACACTTACACAAGGTTGCGAAGACTCACTCCTTCCCTCTTCCAAGTCAGTCCGGGCTGAAGATGGCTTTTGTATGGGAGGATGATCCTTTCTCAGGCTGTCGCCCAATGTCAGCTGCTGAATTAAAGCTGTGATGGCCTGCCCTAGGCTATCCCGCAGTGTTAAGGGGTTATTTATTCTTTCTGTTTCCTGCTTTGCCAACTGACCTTTTTTTGTCTTTACAGAACACGGTGTTTTTAAATCATTATGCACTGCATTGCCAGATGGTGCCTTTAATGAGGACTCAGATGAAGAGGAATGCCCTGTGCTCTTTGGCTGCGAAACCTCAGAGGCTGGAACAGGCTTGGATGGTTTCACTGACTGCCCTGCTATATCCTGCCGGTACTTCTTTTTCTCCAGTGCAGCATTATTCCAGGCAAGTAGCAGTGGGTCAGTCTTTTTAATTTTATGCCTCACATCTCTTCCTGATTTGTTTCTTATGTTAAAGTTAACATCAAATTTTGCCAATGACTCTACGATTCTCTTAGCCTGCTTTGAAAATCCTTTCTGAAAAACAAGGTGCATCACTGTGTTTCCATCCTCATCTTGTACGTTCGGATTAAGATATGGGAAGTCAGAAGGTCTTGAAGCAAAGAGATCAAGTAGACAGTTCAGGATATTTAAACCAGTGCCATCTGAAAGCAAGAGAACAAATAAAATTAAAAAATCACTTGCTTTACAAGGCTGTTTTATAGGCCAACAATTTTTAACACATTTGTTCAGCATCTACTAAATGAAACTCAGTTTGCTTTCAGAAAGCAAAAAAATACCTACGTTTCATGTTTTTAAAACATGCTGATTTGAAATGGCTCAAAACTAAGCTTTTCTAATGTTCAGGGAGAACAATACAATGGCAGCAAAGCTTTAGAAATCCTTAGTGCTGCAGATGTTCCTGTAGCATCGGTCGATTTCATTTCTTTTTTTGTCTCCAAGTGCAGACAGATTCGTTCACCTTCTAACATCAGCCCTGACTGCTACCCAAGACAGGCTGGTGACCAATCATCTGGACAAGCAGCTGCTCTGGCTACTGCTCTGGGGTCATTTGGTTCACCTTCATGTGTCACCCAGAAGTAATCTGCTGCAGATCACTTCAGTGTACTAAAATAACCTGTGGCAAATTCCAATTACTTCCTGATATCTGATGTCCCTAGAGCAATTTCCTACAATATAACTTTAGTCCAATACCTCCTAGGGATGGGGGGCTTGGAGAGGGGAAGAAGAGAGACATTCTAGAGCTTTCTGGATTTAATCCAGAAATGTTTCACGTGTATTACCTTTCCTAATTGTAAAAATGGTGGCACACCAAAATCACTGTAAAGAAATTTGAACTCAAAAACTTTACACAGTGAAAAATACTTAAGGTATTGTCACTAGACTTCCTAACCTTTTGATTTAAAATTTACAACCGGCAGTTTCAATGCTTTTAATCTCTCTACAGATATTAAATGAAATATTTGTATTTTAAATATTAATAAATTCAGTATTTCTAATTATTTTAATCCTTGAATTCAAAAATGCTTTTTTTCTTAATTTAAAAAAAAACCCCTGATTTAGGGGCTTAATTTGATAGTTTATCTTATTTTCTAACATTTTTATGCAGGCCCTACAAGTCTTCTCAGTCCCACCTCCTCTAAGCAAACAACTTGATTTATGGCCAAACAAAAAAAAAAGGAAACAGATTTCAGATTGTCACCATAGGATTTCCTTCAAAGTCTGCTGCCATTGCTCTGTCTTTACCTTTGTTTCTTCCTAGATTCTTCCCATTTACTTCATTCTCACACAGTACACATTTAACAGGGTTTTAAAGAGGAGCCTTCCTCTCTAAATCAGCTTGATTAAACAAGAATGTATTCACAGAAAAAGTAACCAATGGAGACACTACAGCTGCTTGATTTCCCCTGGTCACCTGAGCTGCATTTAACTCTCCTCACAGTCCCAGCCACTGCAAATGGAACACTTCAGTTTAACAAAGTTTATCCTCTGGCCTGAAAACTTTGGGGGCTGAGACACAGTTGAACATCCTGATCTGCTGCTATTGCATCAGTGAACAGCAGCAGAAGGGGCAGTGCGCTGAAATGGTTAAGAAATGGGGATGCTTTCCACAGATGCTGTGAAAACAAACAGTGCACAATTGCTAGAGCTCTTTGCATTTGTGTGTCCTCACCTCAGCCCAGGCACACAAAAGCCTTACCTTTATTACTTAAACAGATGGAAACTGCAGCATGCAAAGGAGTATCTCCTGGTGCAATGGAGACATTTTGAGGATCTGCACCTTTGGTCAGCAGCAAATATACCAGCTCAAAGTATTTCTTTTTGAGGCATATTTGCAATGGTATTTCAGAGTTGGCTCCAATCCCATCTGGCAAAGCTGGTGTGAAGGACATGAAAATATCAGGGGTTAAATCTGATTTGCAGACTTACAGGAAGTTCTAAACAGATGAAAATACGTGCTGACTGTAGAGCAGCTGAGTTGTTTTCTATGGGGTTTTTTTGTCAGCTTTTTACATGTATCTGTTAAAGAGTTATTGACTAAGAAAACTTTTAGAATCTCCTCCTGATCTCCCATTACACTGAGCAACCAGTCCTCCTGTTGTAAGAGGAACACAGAAATGCCAGAACATATCTTCTTGAGGTCAGTCAGTCACTGACCAAAGCAAGAAGCCTCCTTGCACCTCTGGCTACAGCAGGACTGTGCCTTCATCATTTATAGCTAGCATTGAGTTACAAGATGACATTAACATTGCCAAAATAATCCTAGGAAGAAACCTCATGCAAAACATCAAAAATTCAGATGTCCGCACTAGATAAAAAGAGAAAGACATCTGGTCATGCCTTTGAAGTCAGTGAAGTAGTTGATTACCTGTAACACAACAGACTGAACCCAAAGAACATGGCTTACAGTCTCTATCAATGAGGATGATATTGGGGCTGAAGACAGAGAAATTAAGCCCAAAGAAACTACAAGGAAAGGACCAACAATTATCTTTGGCATTTTACCAACCCTGACAGCAAAATTGCATTTGAAAAACATCTTCTATTCCATGTAGCCTTGCTAGCCTCCCCGTGTCGCAGGTGCAACCAACGGTCTGCACTCCAACAAGCTGATGCACTTAGATAGATCCACAAAAAACATCCAGCAGTATTTCTGAAAACTATGTTGTTCCAGACATGCCAAATAAAATACAAGATCTATTAAAGCATATTAGTATTGCAGTTTTCACCTCCTCGTTCAATCAAGCATCTTATGAGGTGCACTTGCTTATCCGATCTGTCGCACTGTTGGATAACGTTGCCAATGTCAACATCTGAAAGACTGCAGTTTTTCAAGAGTCCTCCATTTGATGGCTCTTCCCCACTGGCTTTCCCTGTTAGCAGCAGCAAAACTTTATGCCACATTTGTTTCTCCAGCAGCTGTTTTATGAAGCTGTTAGCACAGGCTTGGGAGATGTCGCAAACCACCCCTTCAGGGATTTCTGCAAGACAGTCAAGGCAACATAGCTCACTCAAACCACATAATTAATCTCACTGTAAACTAACTTCAGAATAATGAACTCCTCAAACTGAAAGTACACTTGCATCTTTTCCTCCCAAGGCTGGCAGCCAAAAAAGTTTGAGCATTTTGATTCATTATACTGATATTTTCTGACCGTTCTGGTGGCTCTAAGTGTAAAACACAGCAGTAAAAATAACCAAAAGCACATTGTTCCAGTGATAACAGTTGCTGAAACAGGGAAGAGAAGGAGGGGTAAGAAAGCAAAAGCTGCATGTTAGCACCAAATACATTTTTCACAGCAATTAGTTTTCTGAAGGGAAGAAATGGAAACTTGCTGTACCTTTCACAGAAGACAGCAGTTTCAGAAAACGTTTAACTGCATCTTCTTTCAATACGTTTTTAGGATGTGCTCCATTTTCAAGCTTGTAGAACTGGACAAACTGCTCAAGAACATCCAGGAGAGAGTCTCTATCAGCTACAGCTCTGCTTTCAGTCTCCCCTGCAAAACATTAACAGAAATTGAAAAATCAGTTCCTTGCCAGCGTATTTTTCAGGGCAGGACTGTAGTATGTTACACCTCTGGACTCTGAGAAATGTGTAGTGGAAGGTTAAAATCAGATGGCCAAAAGTCTTCTTGCTAAAGCCAGTCCTGTGATAGACTTCACATCCAAAGGATATTTGATACACTTTTTACCATAACAAACTAAGCTGAAAATGTTAATGATTAACTGCTTGATCTGCAGGCAGGAGGGACATTGCTGCCTTGTGGTGATATCTTTGTTTGGAATTTTTAAAGTACATGACTAAAACCAGTTATGTTTTCATGTTATGTTTGTGTCCAGTTCTGGGCTCCCTGTTATAAAAAGGACAGGGATCTCCTGGAAAGAGTTCAAAGAAGGGCTACAAAGATGATTAAGGGCCTGGAGCATCTCCCCTATGAGGAAAGGCTGAGAAAATTGGGACTGTTCAGCCTTGAGAAGAGAAGACTAAGGGGGGACCTAATTAATGTTTATAATTATCTTAAGCAGGGGATGCAGGGGGAATCAGCCAGCCCCTTTTCAGTGGTCTGTGGAGATAGGACAAGGGGCAATGGCTGCAAGTTGGAGCACAGGAAGTTCCACACCAACATGCGGAAGGACTTTTTCACAGTGAGGGTGACAGAGCCCTGGGACAGGCTGCCCAGGGAGGTGGTGGAGTCTCCTTCTCTGGAGATATTCAAGACCCGTCTGGACACCTATCTGAGTGAAATGTCCTAGGGAGCTGCTTTGGCAGGGGGTTGGACCCGATGATCTCTTGAGGTCCCTTCCAACCCCTACAATTCTATGATTTTATGATTCATTATAGTTCTAATCAGGCATCCTGAGCTAGTTCGATTCCTCGGCGGTTAAGAAATACGGTCATAAAATAATTTCTCCTCTGAAAAGAAAAAAGGGGGAAAGAAGGAGGGGGAAAGGAGGAAGAAGTGGGAGGGGGGAAGGTGGGGGAGGAGAAAAGAAATAAACCATCACACCAAAACAATACCTATAAGTTTAAGAGATGGTAATGGGCGATGGCAGATTTTAAATTATATCCTAATAAATGCCCTTAAACAAAAACCTGACCTAAAAGCTTTTAGGAGTTCAAGCACATCAAAGGCCAAACAAAACAGCAGCTTTGTCCCTTAAGGCAAAGAGACAGACAAGGTCAGTCATCTTTTAGCAACCAGGATTAACTTCAGACTAGTATCTGTACAGCGGTGGCTTATTCTCCAGCCTCTCATTTTGCACAAAGCCCAGAAACCTCCTTGGGGGCTGAGCACTGGGGAAAAGAAAGAAAAAATGACCACAAATGACAGACTGAGCAACCTGGAACACCAACCAAAGCAGTTACCACCACAACTGGATTGGTGTTAACCTCCTATCCTAACTGGGAACCACTGGGGTAATAACATGAACAATGTTCACACCTGGGAGTTATTTTTAAACAGCAGTCTAAACCATGGCTTCACTCAGTTTCTGAACCTCAACATCCTGCAGGAACATCCCTCCTAACCAGCCAACCTGTCAGTTCTCACATGGATAGTCACAAGAGCTTCTCCAAATGGCCTCCTACAATTGGACCCTCTGCTGGGAATGTCTGTGGCTCACTACAGCCCACTACAGCGATGGGATGTAAGGACCAAGCAAGCTGTAGTGCCATGCTGCCAAGATTATGCATCCTGGAGAGACGCTCAAGGCCTGAGGGTAGACAGATCCCCATCTCCTGCTCCAACTAGCGTCTCTCCAACTGTACTGCAGTACAGGCAGCTCAGGCTTGCTCCATTTCTTAGGGCAGGCAACGGTTAGCCGGTCTCGTTACTGTCACACTGGGGTGGTATTGTGCAATTTCTGTGCTTTCTCATTCTCATTTATTGGTGTGGAAGAGGAATGCCTCATTACTTGGGCAATCCAGAATGGAAAATTATAAAAAAACAGACAAGTCAGAATTGTTTTGAGAACAGGCAAACAAGCTGGGACAGGGGAGATTTAGGCTGGATATTAGGAAGAGGCTCTTTACTGTGAGGGTGGTGTGGCACTGGAACAGGCTCCCCAGGGAAGGGGTCACAGCACCCAGCTTGACTGAGTTCCAAGAAGCATCTAGACAATGTGCTCAGTCACATGCTCTGACTTGGCTGGCCCTGTGTGGAGCCAGGGGTTGGACTCGATGATTCTTATGGGTCCCTTCCAGCTCAGCATATTCTGTGATTCTATGATTATAAAAAAGCAGACTGGAAACCAGTTTACCACCCCAGTTCATGAAATTTCTTATTAGCGCTGAGACAAATACATTTTGGCTTTCTGTATGACAACAGGTACTTTGCAAACTGCCTAGAAACATAATTGATAATTTTTAAAATGCACATTGAAGTTCCCCCATGCTTCAAGACTGTTAACTAAATTTTAGCTCCCTTGTTTTGGTTATGAAAGGCTATCTGGTTTTGATCTGATATTCTGCTCTTTTATTTTTTTCCTTTAACCTGTAAAGAGGCTAAAATTTCCCAAGTAGTATGGGAGTTTTAGCTGACTATCACCAACATAGATCAAAGACAGCTAAAACATTGCAAACAAAGAGCTCCTACTAAAATGTCATTTTGTTTTTAGAAAGATCATCAACTTTTCACTCAGAGAGCTTCTCTCTTCTGTCAATATTGTTTCTTTATTTAAAAGCATTTTAAACATACCACCAATACTTTAACAATATGTTTCCTTTTCCAAAACCTAAAATGAAGGTAAAAGGTTAAAACTGGAAAAGCATCAAAAAGCAGCAGTTTCTGCGACAAGGGGATCCTCAAGTTAAGGGTAAGAATAAAACCCCAGTGGTGTATAGTAACTTAGAGCAACTTGTAGTTACTTACTGCTTTATATATTGAGAATACCAATTGGACAGCATTTGCCTTCAAGCAAAGAGAAAAGGTTCGTCGCTGACTAAGAGGAGATCAGGGTGACAACTCAAGGGGAAAGCCGCATAAAACCCAGCTACTATTACCATTTATAAAGGAAACAATTTTTGTATCTGAAGGATGTAATTTTAAAACAGGAAAAGCACAGAGTCCATGCAGTACCTGTCCTTGTCTCAGAGGAAGCACGTTTCTCAAGGTGGTTGCTAATCGCTTTTACGGCATCGAAGTTTTTGTTCTTTTTGAAGATATCGATGACGTATCTTGACCGTGCATCTGGAACAGTGGGGTCAACCCCGAAATTCAGGAGCATGATCACATCTTCTGTTTGGTCTAAAACATTACAATGAATAAACGTTAGGGGAAGAATAATTTTCATTGTTCAGAGGTTTTTGTTCTGTTCTCCTCTGTATTTTTAATTTCCTGGCACAACTTCTCATATAATTTTAATAATAAAAGAAACAAAAATATTTTTTCCAGTGTCAGAAGAATGAAGTACTGTTAAGTATTTTTCCCCAAAAGAACCTCCTTCAAAAAAACTAAAACTCTAATCTTCATTATTGTTAATTGAGAAATCTGAGTGTGGAAACACAAAGAGACTGGGTGCCCCATGAACAGCTCACCAGCCAGAGGCAGTATTTGGAATTCACCTCCTCCCTTATGCCCCAACCCTGTTCTCCAGGCTCAAGGAAAAGCTGCTCTCTACATAAAGAAAAAACAAAATTTCATGATTTTGCCCCAGCTGAGAGCCAAGCACCATGCAGCTGCTCACTCCCTAGGAAGCAGGGGGAGGGGAAGAAACAAAAACACCCTAAACCTCACAGGTTAGGATAGTTTACTGTGACAGCAGAGAGAAAGAAATATAATGATAAAAGTTTATAGCAAAAATGTCCAAAACTTGTGATACACAATGTGGTTTCTCACCAAACTGCACAACTGAGGCTGTACAGCTCAGAGCCGTCCCCAAACCAGAACGTCCCCAAAAGTGCACATCGGGGAGCTGAGTGCTCCTCCCTCTCACCAGCTCCCCTTTTATGCTGAGCATGATGTAATTGGCATGGAGTACCCTTTGGCCAGTTTGGGTCACCAGTCCTGGCTGTGTCCCCTCCCAGCTTCCTGGGTGCTCCCCGCTTTCTTAGCAGGGCAATATGAACAACTGAAAAGTCCCTGACTGCCTGGCAGCAGCTGAAAACACCCATGTGTTATCAGCACTGCTCCCAAACCTAACTCCCAAACACAGCATTAAACTGGCTGCTAGGAAGGAAATTAACTCTATCCCTGCTGAAACCAGGACACAAAACAAGGTATTTTGCTACTGTTTGGAAGCTGACTCAATAAACCAGAATATTCACATATTCAAGCACGAATATACACAGCCAGACATTGAGCTTCTTTCCTATACAACATGAACCACATGATTTTCTCGGTAATACGCCTTACAAGGATGTCTCTTTGGCTAATGGCAGGTGCCACCGCTTCCAACAGAAACTACTATCCTCTACAGCATTTCATAGCAAGAATTACAGGTCACACATAGATACAATAAATACAACGGTGATTTAAAGCCTTGACACAGTAGCCAGTATTCTGGAGGGTGGCATGATCACTTCTAAGTACCTCACACTGCACTGCTGCGGGAAACTTTGCAGCCCTCCAAGTGTCTGCCTGTATTCCTCAGAGAGGCTCATGTGCCCTAAGCCATGCCCTCAGAACAGCCAGGAGAGCGCAGGGGCACCAAACCACCCTTTGTCACGCAGGAGAAGACTGAGCAATGGTGAGCAAGTAAGTGTTGGAGCACCACATGTCCTCCAGGGACACCACCACAGCACAGAGCCTCTGCTACTGCATGTGCCAGAGGCTAAACCTAGATGAGGAGAAAATGATTCCAGCTAACTGCAAGTGTCTTGCTTTCTTTGTCTAAGCCTTACGATACATGACATTTTGGGGATTTTTTTTTCCTAACAGATGAGTGCAAGGGTTCATTTTCATATATATATTGTACATACTTATCAAGATACTCCCTATAATATGTATACTGTGTAAAGAAACAAACTTCAATAAATACATATACCCACCCTTTATATAATATAGACTATATAAATATAAAAAAAAGTTAATACATATAAGATTGTATACTCTATATTATATACACAATATAAATCAGTTATTTCTTTCTCTTCTGGAAAGGCAGGAGTCACTTAGCAACAGACAGAACTGCTTACACCCTTCCAGAAAATTAAATTATTTAGGCTTAGGCTGCACGCGTTTCATTCGTGCTATAAACAAGAGCCACTTTAACGTCATGGCATTTGATGACCTCAACGTCTGGCGTTATCTCGATATTGATGCTTATTTCCTGTTGCCACCTAGTGGGCAAAGTAAGAAATACAAGGGGAAAAAAGCCAAGCTAAATTAACCTAAAAGAAATCCCACAGAAAACGTAAAGGAAAGCGTTTCATTTTCCTCCTCTGGAAAGGTATGCCGCTGCTTAGGTTTTACATTTTAGCCTAATTAACAGCATAGGATAGGCTTCCAGGTGGTCAAATATGATTTTAAGGGCACACCAAACTTTAAAAGGGTAACTTCTATTATTCTAAAAACTGCAGCATACTTGTGGGAAAATCAGAACCAGTTGAACCGAAGAGCAAATAAAATGGCTACAAACCAAATATACAATTTTAAAAGGGAAGTGTTGAAATGCTTAAGTATTAGTTGCTGTTACAACTTTTACATTCAGATGACAAGACTTTATCAATTTTTTTCCTTAATGTGAAGTAGTCAACACCAAAGTATGAGATTTTCTTCCACTATTACTTTTTCCATATGAAAACTGAACACCAACATCATTCCCCTCCCCAAAAAAAAAATTTCAAAAATTGTATTTACTGCGTTTCTGGAAATATTCACTGGAAGTTGCCACAATATGCAGGAGGGTGCATCCATCTCTGTCCTGCTGGTTGATCCTTTCCTTCAAGTCCGGCTTCTGAGTCAGTAACCACTTGAAGAGATGGTTCTTTCCTGAAAGGATCAAAAAACCCCACTTGTTCTACGTGGTAAACAGAGCTACAGCAGAAAGAGATCCTGTTTTTCTCCCCTGTGGAGTGGCTCAAACACAGGGCGTAGGAGAGGTAAGAAATACATAACTGAAATCATGGTAAGAGCCAGCTGCATTGTGGGAGACACAATGTCAGTTCTTGCTGACTTGCAGCACCACACCGGCTCACAACTCTTTAGCACTTACAGAAACTGCTGCTCCACACTGAGGTCGCAGGAAGAAATTCTGTATTTTCATTAAAGCTGATATAGTCAGCTTATGAAAGACTCACATCAATCACACTGTCACTTCAAACCATGGAAGAGAACAACCACACAAGGCTTTTACCATTATCAGGCACACAAGAGACTGTTTACAACCATCTCTAAATACCGCCTTATTGGCACGGGCAAGGTTATACCCAGCTGATCAGGTTTTATTAGTGTGTGAAATAAAATCTACAAAGCTTTAGCTGTCAGTTGTCTGGCGAAGGCCACCTTTGTTTTATTTTAGCCACTCACTTGCTTTGATGCACAGTCTCATAACAGCATGAAGCAGATACACTCCAATCGTTTCAACTTTGGCCCCAATGGAAATCAGCCACTTGACTAACTCTGCTACTTCTTGCATCTTCTCACCGTGCCCATACAACTCAGAAGCCTGACAACAAAGAGAACAATCACAACACATTTTACATAGCCAAGAGGCATTTCTTTTTTAATCCTATTTTATATAGCAAGAATCTGCAGAACAGTAACAATCAAGCTGTACCTACTTCAAAATGAAACATTATTATGCAATAATTCCAGCAGAAGCTCAAAACCAAATACTTTTCTCCAAGAAGTTCATGAATCCTGTCCTATTCTGAAAAGCACTGAACCCGAAGTGTAGTTTATAACACATGCTTCTATATTTTTTCTCTGTAATTAGACTGCAATTTTCTGCTTTACACTTGCCTTACGTAAACGTTACTGTGTCTCGGTGCAAATATCACTGCCACCAGATATTGTGACTCTTAAGCCTGGATGAGGCAGCTTATGCAGGCAGTTACCTCAAAGCAGGAAAAAGCTGGAGAAATGCTTTAAATTGAAAAAAAGGACTGAAGAGATTGGGGGAATGAGATTTAGGGAGCTCAGCTAACGAGTCCTTTCACAGCTCAGGAACCCTGTGGATGGAGAGCAGAGCAAAGCCCTACTCTCACCCAGCTGAGGAAACATCTGGTGTTATTAAGACAACAGCGGTAGTATGCTCACACAAAGAAAACGTGTTAAGTCCTGAAGTCTAGTTTCGGAAAACAATTTTTGGCAAGATAAAATCCTGTAAGGTGATCTGATAAAAGTACAGGATTTGCAGGGAAGTTTACAGACCAAGTTTGAAAGCACACAGCCTGAGCAGAAGGCGGCTGAACCCAAAAGAGATGTTCCAGCAAAGACTTAATGAGCACGAAGCACAGTCTACAAGGGGTACAGCAATATGGGGAACTCTGAAGGTGGGCAGAGGAAGCTCAGATGGAAATCAAGACAATATGCCAGAAAGGATCAGGACATGAGGGGGTGCTCGGAAACAGCATTCAGACATGGTATCTCTGTTTGTGCCAGTCATCTTTTTAAATAGCAGTTTTCACACGTTTGCAGCATCCACAAATAAATCTTTCTTTCTAACACCTCATGCCAAATTTTGACTGGCAAGAATTACTGTTTGTGCAGTTACAAAATCAAAATACAACAAATTATAGGGAGTATGTAGTGGCAGCAGGGGAAGTTTTGAGTTGTCAGAAAGCCACATTTTCCAATTTTTGCAAATGATGAAGAGTTTCAGGAACCTTCATATTGATTGTTTTGTCTTCCACATGTATAACAAAGCCACTAGAATAGCTAAGACTGTGGGGCCAGTTTCACAGCGAAGGACATACTATTTTACAAAGGCAACTCACTTTTATCCTCCTCTCTCAAATAAGGTGTTAAGATTTTTCTTGCCTAAGAAGGAATATTTTTTGCTTCGACAACCTACATTTGTCCCCTGCTGCACTGTCGTGCTTTATTGACAGCATGAGGAGCACATTCGTCCCTTGTAGGATTGCACTGCTGCTGTGCCCCCAGGCCAGGGTGCTGCTAAGTGTTGCAAACTCTGCAATAACAGCACTCAGGAGCTGCTTCAATCTGAGGTTCTCATGCCTTGTCCCCCCAGCGGCCACACCACTCTAGCACCACAGACACGTCACTGCTTGGTCATGGGCCTGGCTGATCAAGGACTGAACCCTGACCCACCTCCATTCCTGCACAAAACTGTGCACAAGGGATAATGAAGGGTAGCATGAAGTCCCATACGGTCTACTCTACTGGCACTGATGCAGCATACCTGGCACTGATGCAGCATACCTGCCTAATGACAGCTAACCTAGGCAGGCTTGTGTATACTTTGAGTTAATGGCTTCAAGCTGGAACATAGGAAGTTCTGCACTAATTTGAGGATGAACTTTTTCACAGTGAGGGTGACAGAGCCCTGGGACAGGCTGCCCAGGGGGTTGTGGAGTCTCCTTCTCTGGATTCAAGACCTGTCTGGATGCCTGCCTGTGCAACCTGTCCTAAGGAACCTGCTTTGGCAGGGAGTTAGACTCAAACACTTGAGGTACCTTCCAACCCCTACAATTCTGTGATTCTGTACTCATACACTAATATTTCTGCTACCACTATAAAAAAGCCTGGGAATAGATGCTGATTTATTTCCTTTGCCATCTTTTTTTCAGAATTACTCCTGCTCACTCTCTGTCAGGCACCTAACTGAAATACACTTATGGAAAAATCCCCCAACTTGAAATTATGATGACAAAAGTACCATAAACAGTGTAACAGCCAAATGGAATCAATATGCCCTAAACTGTTACTTGGCCAGCCAGTAAATGCCAAGCAAACATACTGCTGTAGGTTAACACCACAGTGCTGTAAGAAAGGTGGCACACTTCAGCATAAAGCCTAATGGAATTTCTCATGGAATGTAAAACTTTTAGAAGTAGGTAAAGTACCACAGAAGTATAGTTAATTAACATACACACACACAGACATGGAAGAATAAAACAACAAAAAAAAAAGTGCAGAGGGGAGAATTCTATTCATGGTCCAGTCAAGAAATGCTTGACTTTAACTGCACTTGAAACAGGCACGTATGGCCAGGCACGGAGACAGCCAGTGGCAGTCAATGACGCGTGAGCGTGGCAGTTTCTGACAGCTGAAAGATTTTATTTCATCCTGCTGCCAGCACAGAAAGTTTTGGAGGTTCCCAAATGCTGCAGAACATGAGGAATCACAAGATAAAGAGAGGAACAAGTTTCAGAAGAGCAACACTGTCGCAGTTTTGTGCAGCTGTGTTCTGGTGGAGAAGGGGGAGTCTGCAGGGGTGGTTTCTGCAAGAAGCAGCTAGAAGCTCTCTCATTACCCAAAAGCTCTCTTACTGTCTGACTCTGGTGTCACTGGGTGTGCAGTGCAGTATAATAAATTAGAGAATTTTCTGTCCTTTATTCTGTGTTGAGTCTGTTTTGTCTGTGACGCTGATTGCGGGATGATCTCTCCCTGTCCTTATCTCAACTCCTGAACCTCTCAATATGTATTTTCTCCCCTGTCCAGCTGGAAAGAGGAGTGACAGAGCACCTTCGGTGGGCGTCTGGCCTCCAGACAGGGCTAAACCACCACAAGCATGAGATCAAATTCTGCCATCTGCAGATGTTGTCACCTCAGTGAAAAGCATTAGGAATCATGGCTACCTGGTATATGACTACATGTTTCCATCTTGCCAAAATCCTCTGAGTCATTTGGGAAGTGTCAAAGCCTTTATGCAGAAACTTTAGCAGTTGCTGCCTTAGGTATGAAGCTGGGGCATTGAGGGAAGGGAAAATTCCAACACTGCACCTAACTCAATTCCCTCTCATCATACGTGGCAACATGAAGCAGTTCAGGGACAGGCCAGCAAAGTATGAAAATACCCTATCCCATGTATGCCATAAGTCATCCTTGTTGGGAAGCATATCCAACTTAACTGTCAGATGTCATGACATTTTTCAGCATTAAATTGCTGGGTTACAAGCATGACATGAATAGCTTGCTGTACTTGAGAGGAAGACATCTTCTTGTGATCAAATTACAGGAAACATTAAAATACATACAGAAAATATGCAAATTAAGGATTTTTAATTTTCAAATTAAAAGGTACAAAATAGATTAATGGAATAATACAGTCAATATATTATTTTTCATTTTCTTTGATCTGCTTTAGCCTTGCACACGAGATGGAAAATCTCTCACTAAAGTGAGCAGAAAGAAAAACAGACACAGGAAAAAACAAAGGATGCTCCTTTACCTCAAAGAGACTCTTCAGTGGTACCTGGTTGACTCTCAGATTGGCCGGCAACACTTTCTTCTCAGACAACAACAACAGACAAGACTGAAAAAAAAAAAAAACCCAAAACATTAGTGATTAGTACACTCAGGAATAGGTTTTTTTCACTGCCTCATCATTGTTTGTAGGAAAACAAACAAGGGATAACAACATTTCGGTTCTTTTTTGAAGATTACTTAACAGATTACTGAATATCACTTTCCATTTTTCAACTGAAATACTGTAATATACAGTAGACTGTGGGAAGCTACACCTGATGAAAGTTTCCTCAAAAACAACCCAAACAGCAACCATTTAGAAAAGTCAGGCCCTAAAAGCCTAACACATCTTAGGAACGGACCTCACAGGGAAGAGGCTCCTCAGCTACATCAACATCCCAATAGAAAGTAAAAAATGCACACTATATCCTGTTCCATTTTCTCAGTTATCTTAAAACGTTTACCTTCCTCCTTGAAAACCCACATAGTTTCACCAGAGGAACAGAGAAGAGCTATAGATATCATCTACCCAGAATCTTGTAAGGCCTTTGATATCCCAACACAACACTCTTGGCTCTAAACTGGAGAGATACGGTCTGATGGATTGACTACTGGAAGGATAAGGAATTGCCTGGATGGCTGCATCAAAAGAATTATAGTCAATGGCACAGTGTTCAAGTGGAAACCAGTAACAAGTGGTATCCCTCAGGGGTCCTTACTGGGACCAGTACCTTCCATCAATGACAGACAGTGGGATTGTGTCCTGCACTCAATCACGCAGCCAGTTTGCAGATGGCACCAAGCTGCATGATGTAGTCAATACACTCAAGAGAAGGGATGCCATCCAGAGGGACCTGGACACGCTTGAGAAATAGGCTCATGTGAACCTCATGAACTTCAACAAGGCCAAGTGCAAGCCTCAGTACATGGGTCAGGCCAAGCCCCAATATCAACACAGACTGGGGGATGGATGAATGGATTGAGAGCAGCCCTGTGGAGAAGGACTTGGGGATACTGGTGGATGAAAAATTTTATATGAGCTGGCATATGGATATCATATGGATCTATATATCCTTGTAGCCAACCGTATCCTGGGCTGCATCAAAATAAGTGTGGCCAGTTTGTTCAACGGAGGCAATTCTGTCCCTCTACTCCACCCTGGTGAGACACCCACCAAGTACTTTGCATCCTTGGCACAGGAAAGGCACAGACATGCTGGAGCAGGTCCAGAGGAGGGCTACAAATCAGAAGGATGGAGCACCTCTCCTGCTCCATCAGGAGCTGAGAGAGTTGGAGTTGTTGAGACTGGAAAAAGTTATCTCCTTTCCAATGAGACCTTAACGCAGCCTTATACAGGGGTTTTATAAGAAAGCTTTTTAACAAAATCTGTAGTGACAGGACTATCCTGGTTTTGGCTAGGATGGAGTTAATTTCTTTTCTAGCAGCGGATGGAATGCTGTTTGGGAGTTAGGATGAAAGCAGTGCTGATAGCACCCTGATGTTTCTAATTGTTGCCAAGCAATCAAGGACTTTTCCAGTTGTTCCTATTTCCCTACTAATGAGAAAGAAGGGGATGCAGCCAGGACAGGTGACCCAAACTGGCCAAAGCGGTATTCTATAACAATTACATCATGCTCAATTTTGGGGACGGTCCAGTTCCGGGACAGCTCTGAGCTGCATGGCCTGAGTTGTGTGGTTTGGTGAGAAACTGCATTGTGCATCACCAGTTTCATATATTTTGTGTTCTAAAGTCCTGTTATCATTGTTATATCTATCTTTCTGCTATTCTAGTAAACTATCCTTATGCCAACTTGTTTTGGTTTCTTGGTTTTGGTTGGATTTTTCCCCCTTTCCCTTCCCTTCCCCCCATCCTCCCCCCTCTCTCTCTTTTAAAGAACAAGCGACTGCATGGTGCTCAGCTCTCAGCTGGGGCAAAACCATGACAAGGACAAAGGGAAATGGTTTTAACCTGAAAGAGGGTAGTTTTAGATTGGACATAAGGAAAAAATGTTTTTATGACATGGGCGGTGATACATTGGAACAGGTTGCCAAGAGAAAATATAAACATACCATCATTAGAAGTGGAGATTCAAGGTCAGGTTGGACAGGGCTTTAAACAACCTGATGTAGTGAAAGATGTTTCTTGCCCACAGCAGGGGGGTTGGATGGGGAATGTGGGGCTGCAGTCAGTCCATGGCAATCCTTCTGTTGCTCCTCCCTCTCCTGCTCCAGTGTAGGTCCGCCATGGGCGGCAGTGCCTGTCAGGAGCTTGCTCCTGCATGGTCTCTCTACAGGCTGCAAGGAAACCCCTGCTCCAGGACTGGAGCACTTCCTTGCTGTCCTTTTCCAACCCTGGTGTTCACAGGACTGTTTCACTTCCCATTCCCCACACCCAATCTGCCAGGCAAAGTTTTGCCCTTTCTTAAACCTGCTTTCTCCAAGGGGCTACCATCTTGGCAGTGGGCCTCGGCCATCACCTCTGGTGGGGCCTGTGTTTGGAGCTGGCTGGAACTGTCCTCTCCTCAGAGACCTCTGTGACCCCCACAGCCAGCACCTCACCACCTGTAGGTCAGGGCCTAAAGGAGTCAGGCAGGAGTTCCAGCACCGTGCAGTTGTTAGGAAGAGATGTGCTGGAGCTTGTCGGCCAGAGGCCCCTGGGAGAGTTGGAGATAGTGGACATTTGCTGATAAGATGTGAAAAATGTACTGCAGGCGAGACATACAGGCAACAGGCAGGAAAAAAGGAACTAGTCAGCCTTGAGAGGAGGGACAAAACAAGCCGTAAGGAATGAGAAACAGGGTGCTGTAAAGGTTGTGTTACTAGGCTTAAGCTGCTTTTTTACTGACAATGTTCGTAAATGCTCCTAACCAATCAGCAAATGACTAATGTAGAATGGCTTTTTACACACCAATGGAACTAAGGCACGCACAGGCTTTCTAGAGTATAGAAACTTGTGATTTTGTACACTAAATCAACAATTGCTTGCATCAAGCTGTGTCCCGTCTCAATCGCAGCAACCACCAACACTCAATACAGGTATAATTGTTGACAATGACCCACTCTTTACATAATTACTAGAGCACAGAGGATTAAAACAATTTCAGGTGAGTCACCTTCTGATTTTCCTAAATGATCTCGTTTTATTTAACAACTGTGTAGTTGCACTGAGATACTCCTTTATCTGAGGGCTTTCATAGAAAGCTTCAAAAATTCAACTTGCCCACAAACACACACTTTTTTTTTCACCTCTGATTTCTTTCAAGAATAATGACTCTACATGGCATTGTAATTATAACTGAGACAACAGCAAGAGACAAGCCGGGTTTCAAGTTCATTGTACCGCCTCGAGAAGTTAAGTTCAGAGATTATTCATCATTAAATAATTTTCAAGTCTTAAAATTCCAGACATCTGAATCGGGGAACAATAAAACCCCATTGTTTTAGATTTTAAAGGTAGCATGAGCTTATCCTGAAGCAGTAACACCTGAGCTGAGCGCCCACTGCACAGTAGTCAGTAGTACAGCAACACACTTACCCGCCATTTTCCTTTCTGGGCCAACCTTTCTATCACCGCTTGCCAAATCAGTGCATCAAACCTTGCACTGAAAATATAATCATATGCAGGGGGAAATGTTGGTGGAAAGACAAGTTCATCTGCAGGAATAAGCAATCAAGAAAACTCTTTAGTGTACACAGCACTTTTAAAATTGCGGTCTCCAAGTAAATTAATTGCAGAGTGACAATTTTAGCACTGATTAATACCCAGAAGAATGCCAAATTGGGGCAAATATCCCTAGCTACCCAACTGATAACACACCTCTATCAGCAGACAGTTTGCATTAAACACTGCTGGAGGGGGAATCCAAACCTTCAAGAAACATCTCTAAACCCCAAGTCATTATGATCCTTTTGGTGGCTCTCCACTTGTGAGTGAGCCCAGCTATGGATGCTGCTAGTCAGTCCAATTCCTTAACTCTGGGCTACATGTTCAAGTAAATGAAGAAGGGGCACAATACCTGCAGGCCCCATCAGACAAAACTGGAAAAAAAGTGGGGAGAGACTGAGGAGACAGTAGGGAGACACAGGGCAGACATTGCTCCAAAAAGCCACTACACAGTAACACAGAAAGGCCAAATTCCCTCTCTTCATTGCTGCCCTATTCATTCACTGCACTGTAAACTCTAGCTTAAGCTGAGTATCTTCTAATTATTTTTAAGTCCACTCAGGTAAAAGCACAGTAGTTTAGGCATAAAACTCTAAAGCCTTAGGGTTCTGGAGTTCCAGATCTCCAACCTTGTTTCTCCAACTCTGAATTTCAACCTTTTCAAACTATTCCATAACTGACATGTTCTTATGAGGTAGCACACTCCCCTGCACAGTGTTTTGGGATTCTTGGCACCTGCTCTATACAAACTGGACCACATTCACAGTGTCCTTTTGACTAGGCCACTCAACATATACATAATCCTGAAACAGACCTGCAGTATTAAGGACCAAATGAATGATCTTGCCAAGGACACCCCACCAAGGACTCGTGTTGCCATCATTACTGAAAAGTTAAGCTCTTAATTTGAGTTTACCGTTGACACTGATGAAGATTCCTGCTACAAAATCAGCAATTTGAGTTCGATCTGCAGAAGCACTGAGGAGAATCAGACCTCTATGAAACATAGAAATCGCCTCATAAGAGTTTGGTAACATGATCAACGAGTGGCCAGCTCTATAATAAGCCTGAAGGAAAAAACAGAACAAAAAAGATCATTGCTGTGAAAATATCCAGAGATATTTACTACACAACATTATCCTGGTTTTCCTAAATTCAATTATACTGTAAAAAACAGCATGTAGCACTATTTTTACAGCTCCTTCAAACAAGTGCAAGAAACATGCTGATGTCATCACAGATGCTATAAAATAATGATAAATCCTGGAATACAAAATTTGGAAAATAACTACAGGATGAAAGACATACTGTAAACAACCAGATTTTTAATGCCCCCCCCCTTTTTTTTTTTTGACACAAGGTCCAGAATTTATATTCATGTCACTGCTTTTTACAGTATTTTTTACAATGCATATACTCTTCAGCCAATGGCACCTGACCACATCTATATTCACCACTCAACAAGGTTGTACCAGCTCAGAGTCACAGTGGACTCAGTTTATTCAAACCAGATAATCGGGATGCTGCAATACAGTGCAAGTCAAATTGGTATTTGCATGCAATTTTACTGTTTCTGAATCAAATAACTTCTGTTAAAGTCTCTGGGGGTCTGTAGTGGTTGGTCCAGAAGTCTGTCTATTGTACATGACAGCCAATCCAAGCGTATCCCTCCACATCATAAATACTGTATAAGCATTGCTAATTCTTAACAGATGAGAATTTGAGTCAACGTGTGCTTCATTAACATGTGCTTAATGACTTAATGTGTATTGTTTTGTCCACTGGAAATACAATACAACTTTGATCACCACAGTGTTCCCAGGAACCATAGGCTTATTAACATGTAAAGGGAGCCTTCAAAGCCAAGTCCCCATGCCAGACCTGACTTCTCTCAGTGACTGATGAATCTGTACCATGATCAAAGCCTATGTAAGACCTCATGTGAACACAGACTGGGTGAACCTCACCACAAAGTGCTATGGCCTGATCAGAGAGACCAGGCCAGTGCTGCATCATTCCTGGGTCTCCAGCATCACAATGGCATGTGAGATTTCATTACTTTCTATCACCTGGTCTGGGATATTAATAAAATAGTTATGTTTCTTGAAAGTGTTGGCACCTCTCTTGTTGGGCCCCAGAAAGAACCAACATCTGGTGTATAAGAGAGCTGCTCCATTTTATTAAAGGTGCTATTAGTAATTCTGATGCTCAGGTACAGAGTCAAACACCTCCAATTCTAAAATTTTATGCTGTATTTGCTTATCACACCTCAAAAATGATAACACTATAAAAACCACATATTTATGTTTGTTTTAAAAAGTAAGGCATGCAAAAACTGCCAGTTTAAACATCTGAATACCTTAACATACTCCGGATCCCAGTGCAAGCTCTGGTAGGCTGAAAACACTGCTTCTGTCCATTTACCAAGATTGTACAAGGCAGTTGATTTGTTGCAGTGTAACACAGCTATGTCCCTGTAACACCTACAAATAGGGTTTTAACATCACTGTTTATTCTCTTGAAGAAGGACACATCATACATTATAATTAGCAACAAGGAAGAAAAAAAGAAAAAAGCCTACGTATCACCCACCAACCAAAATTAAAGGTAAAAATGGAACTATAGAAAATAAAGATCATTTGAACATCAGCTGTAAAATCTTAGTGACATCCTAAATGATACCTTAGTGATATCCTGGTCTCTTCTGAAGCAGAAAGCCAACCCACTGGAGTAATGCAGTATGAGGATTTAGAAAGAATTTAGATCACCTTGACACACCTAGACACAGCTCAGTGAAAGCCAGGCCAAGAACAGGAGAGAACAGACACAAATGGAAGCTGCTAGGTGGAAAGAATGCTAGACACATTTTGGTCATGAAAAGAAACAACCTAAACGCACTTTACTATATCACCAGTTGATGAACCCAACTGAATAGTCCACATTTGCAGCAGTTAAGAAATAAAGAAACGTATTTTAGAGAAAGGATATATTAGAATATATAAAGCATCTGCAAGAGAGTTTCTGGAAAGTCACACACAATTACAGGACTACAGCCCACAGGTTACTGGGGAGCCTGGAGAGCCTGTCTTGCCTGGGATCAAACAGCACCTGCTACAGAGCTGCATCCTTTATCTTACCCCCATCTACTAATTTACACTGAAGAAAGCTCAGAGCACACTCTGGCATGCAAGCAAATCCTGATGAGCCAAGGGAAAAGGAGACAGATGCTCAGGAGCAGATGCCTACAGTATGACGAAGGCCCACTGCCTGCAAGGGGCAGGAGCTGGCGGTAGCCCGCTTGGCTCAGTCCTTGTTCAGCCCTGCTACCTGCATATGCTCCAGGCCCATTTTACTGCTTAGTCTAAATGACTAAGTCAAAATAAGTGAGTGGCTGGCATTAAATCAGTTTTAACAGCAGTGTTAATACACGATAGTACTGAATATTTAATAGTTAACATACTACTTATTCAGTCATTGACATTAGCAACTGATATTAATTAATTAATGAAAACAAGAATTTGACATTGCAAAAGAAACATCCAAACAATGCTTCTGCTGAAAATATATTTTTTAACAAATCTGAGAATATTAAGAAATATCAAAGAACAAGAACAAAGTAACTTGCATGAACAATTTTATAGATAATCAGATGACCCATGTACAAACAGGCCACAGACATGACTGGTCCGTGTCAGAATCACCAGAGCATGTCAACTAAGAAACAGAAGTAATCTAACAGAAACCAATATGGTTTACAGAAAATAATTTCAGCTGTAATTACACTGATTTATAATTTATGCTTATATGAAAATATTTGTATTACAGTCACTAACTAGTATTCTCACATATGTCAGGAACAGCATTTTAATTCTAAAATTTATACACTAAAGAGTGTGACAAAAGATAGGAGAAAATCAGGTCTCAGCTCTGTGTTAACTTGTGTTACTGTACAAACTTCAGACTTGTCTTATGGTTTATATCTTATAATTCACGAATACTTACGGGACCCATTGTATTAAACAACCGAGCGTATGTAGAGCTTGATCGTACTTTCTGATGGCCAAAGAGTAATTTCCATTTTTAAAATCCTGGTTCCCGGCTTGTCTCATAAATTGTGCATATTCCATGGCATCCATGCTAATTAAAAAAAAAAAAAGTTAACCAAACATATAATCACAGAATCACAGAATGCATTAGGTTGGAAGGGACCTTTAAAGGTCATCTAGTCCAACCCCCTGCAGTAAGCAGGGACACCTTTAACTAAATCAGATTGCTCAGAGCTTCATCAAGCCTGACCATGTCTCCAGAGACAAGGCCTCCACCACCTCTCTGGGCAGCCTGTGCCAGTGTCTCACCACCCTCATAGTGAAGAGCTTCTTCCTAATGTCTAATCTAAACCTACCCTGCTCTGGTTTAAAACCATTGCCCCTCATCGTAGCTCTACGTGACCTTGCAAAGACAACAAAAGCCTTGTTTTATGAGACACTTCTTTCCCTGAAATCCACTTAAGTTTTCACCTTATTTTTTTTCATATTGGAAGAGGATAAAAGAGCACATCCTTTTTTTGTTTGCTGCAGTTGGAATACGGAAATATAACTCAGGTGATAGCCTCATCTTCACTGTTGATGACTCAAATTCATATCTATTTTTTTTAATCAACCTCACATAACCAGATCTACCACCAGTATGCATTTTTTTCAGGGTTTCTCCTCAAGACTTAAACCACACTTTTTATATTAAGATTCCAAATTATTTACATGTGTGCACACACACTAAATGCAGGAGGAAATCCAAGAGAACAGTTCAAATGGTTAAGAAACACAAGAATACAATTAAACCAAAAACTCATTTCCATACTTTTTATAAATATTTTGTCCAGCCTCTTTGACTAGACATTTGATAATCCACTGTATACAAAACTGCATTGAAACTTGATTACTGTGTGGTAATACTATAACCTAAGTGTATTAGTAGTGCCTTAAGACCTTGAATCATCTTTAGAGCAGTTATTAAAAATAATATAGCGAGCACCCAAAGAGAACAAAGGTTAAAACAGGCATCAACTGCAATTGTTTCAAGGAAAAAAAAAGTTCATCACTAAAATTGTAACATCAGGTCCAGCGCATGGAACTTAAGATGTGGTCAGACAGCTACGTAAATGAAGCAAACAAGTGGAAAAACAGCTACCATGTACATTGAGAAACAGCACATCAACATCACAGACAAGAGAAAAAGAACACCACTAAATCTTTGCATAGAATCATCCTTCACAGAGGGATTTTATGATTAATAGCCATTTCCATTTACCTGAAAAAACCTGTATGAAGATCACAAGTCTCAGTGCTATTAAATAAGATTAAATCACCAAAAAGAAATGCACAGATCTACTTATTATCATTGATGTCCCATAACTATCAAACTAATATAATGTACACTCCCAACTAATTTAACATCCTTTGGTCAGATCTGTTATCTCAACCCTTCAGGCCCCACATTGTGTACCAAAAAAGGAGTGTCGTGGTTTAGCTATAACCCTAGCCACTCACTCCACCTTCAGTGGGATGGGGGACAGAATCTGAAGAGTGAAAGTGACAGAACTCATGGGTTAAGGTGAAAGTAGTTTAATAGGACACACTGAAAAGGCAGATAATAATAATATATATTAGTAATACATGCTCAAAACAAGTGATGAACAGCACAATTTCCCTGCACCCAAAGCCTGTGCTATGTGAGACCCCTGGCCACTGTGCAAGACCCCCAAATTGCCCAGCTTCTCAGCCCACACACGAAAGCAAAACAAACCAAGGAATTCAGTCACCACTTTCCAGCAGCAGGCAGGTGTTTGGCCATGACACTGAAGTCAATGCTGCGCAAAACCCCCAGCTGCCACACCGGGCACCCAGCTGCTACTCGGCCCACGCCCAGTTATAGATGCTTGACATCAGATGATACAGAATATCCCTTTGGCCAGTTTGGGTGACCTGCCCCAGCTGCATCTCTTCCCAGTTTTCTGGGTGCCCCCACCCCACGTTCTCATTAGCGGAGCAGCATGAGAAGCAGAAAAGTCCCTGACTGCTTGGCAAAAACTAAAAGAATCCCGGTGTTATCAGCACTGCTCTCATTCTAACTCCCAAACACAGCACTAACCAGCTGCTAGAAAGAAAACTGACTCCATCCCTGCTGAATCCAGGTGTCACAGTTGTGCATAGTTGGGTGCTGATGATATAAGGGGGCTATATAGAAGTAGAAAGAATAAGTTACATATAACCATATATAGTCATAGGAATCATGTAGCTTAAAACAGCTAAGGGAAGGAGGCCCACAGGAACTGGCTTGTAGGGAGGTAGACCTTGTAGCACCTCAAGGGAGCGATTGTAGGGAAACAGGAATTCAGGATTCAGGAACAGGATGATATTCATCACAGAGATGTCAATTATCTCTTCATTAAAGAAGTAACAGATAGCCAGAACACGTCCATAGGCCTCCCTATACAGGCATAAGTTAGTCCAAACTGGTAAGAATACTGCCAGTTGGCAAGACTCTTGCGTTCCAGGCAAGGAAGTTGAAAAGTACATCATGAGGAAGACCTGTGGCCTTCATCCTAAGGACCACTGCCCATGTTCCGGTGACCCCTGCCCTCAGTTTTTGGGAGGATCTGCGCAAGTGCGAAGGACGATAAGCTAATTCACATGTGAAGCAAGAGTAGGTGGGTTCCGGTAATTAATATGTATACGCCTTAATTGAATATTCATTGTTTTATTGTATAAATGGGTGGATGGTTTGCTGCTTCAGTTATGCACGTTTGTGGTGAAGCAATCCCCCCTGCATCTGCGTGCAATAAACATACCTACTTTATAACTTTTGAGTTATAGAGTCAATTTCCACACGTCACTGAAAGGTCATGGGGCTGCAGAAAATGGCTACTGGAATCTTCTGCCAGCCTGCTGATAGCGCCTCTGAGAATCACATATAGGAGAAAAAGACTCCGAAGTAGCTGCATTTTGCCACCAGAGAACAGAGTGCCAACAAGACCATAATGTTGACCCATTAAGGGCATTGTGATATATTTGCATAACAAATGTAAGCAGTTGGCAGACACAAAAGGCCGAGAAGGCTGTGGGAGGAGGCGCCCCAGGTACCCAAGAGGGAGAGATGCCCCAGCAGGCCGTAGCAGGTGGAGAGGACCCATGGAAGAGGCTCAGACCAGACCTGCAACCCGTGGAGAGGCTCCACGCTGGATGGAGCCGGGGGAGACATAGAGAAGATGCCGTGACTTACGTTGGGATGAGCCCCTGCCAGCACAAGCGACCTACAGAGATGCGCGAAACACATTTGCTGGGGGAGGCCTATAGCCCCATGGAGGACTGGGACTGAGAGACACTGTGATTTGTTGCTGACAGACATAGCAGAGATGAAGCCCGGTGGGAAGAGATTTGCCTTGGAGAAAGTTCGTGGAGGACTGTCTCTCATGGGTGAGATCCTACAGTGCAGCAGGGGGAGGTTGTGTGGAATGAATGCCCCTATGCCAGCTGAGAAGGAAACCATCTTGCAAGGGACTGACCAAAGCCCCCATCTCCTAGTCCCTGGCCCTCCCCATGCTGCAAACAGGAGGGAAGAAGGGAGCAAATTTCTAACTAAAGTCTGCTAAGGAGGGAGTGGTGGGGGGAAAAGTGTTTGCCTGGTTGCATTTGTTTTAAGGTTGCACTTCTGACTGTTTTCACTGTTTTTCTCTTAAGCGTAGTGTAACAAATTAGGTAACTTTCTCTTCTGCACTCAATGTTGAGTCTGTTTCGCCCACATCATTAACGATTTTGACTCTTGAGCCACTTAATATATATATTTTTCTCCCCTGTCCAACTAAAAAGGGGAGTAATAGACTGATTTTGGTGGGTGTCTGGCCTTTAGCCAGGGCTCAACCATCACAAGGGCATCCAGGTATTAGCAGACCTGGAGCAAAACTAGTAAAAACCTATAACCTCACAACCTGCTAATATAATTTGCAAGGTGTCTTCACAACAGAGCAAGCTACTTATGTTTAAACACATGAACCTACAGACAGACCAGGAAATACAACCAATATGTTTGTCAGTACTGTATTGTGAAGCAAGAGGTGTGAAGAGGCACTCTAGGGTTGGCACTGCACCTCCCTCGTTTATCCAGGGGGCACTGGGCAGAATGACATGTGCACTGAGCAGGCAAGGGAACAGCAGCCCACAACTCTGAGGGGGCAACAGCAGAAGACCCGGGTGCAACTACAAAGCTCAGATCCACACTGCTTCAGGCTGGCTGGCTGGGAAAAGGCCTGTTGGAAGTTATTTAATTAAACAAATAAACACTCTCTGATGATGTTTGCATGACAGGGTGCTTCCTTGGAATTAAGGAGATGAAAACTCATGTAATTCCATGCTACAGAATAAACTGAAGAAAAAAAAAAAGGTCCCATCTACAGGGAGAGGTACGATGACCAGTCACATTAAAGGACTAATTATGACATCTGGGCAAATTAAATCAACACTTCATTGAGCAATGTGCATACAGTATATATTTTAAAAATACTACTTGTCCAGACAGCAAATTAAGTGTACTCCTAAGTGGGGCTTTTATTTTTTACACTGCACTGTGTGAGGACTGTTGAGGCAAAGGAAAAAAAAAATAAAAGCAACAGTGCAAAGAATAAAAATCAAGTACTAAAAGATGGTTCTACCTCATATTTCTGCAATTCTTTTAGCCTTCAACTTTTTAGCATTAGAAGGTTAGCTAAATGATTTTCAAAATGAGTAATACCAAAACAGTTCAACTACACAGGAGCTTCTTCATGCAGGGAGACACATGAACCTCTGGTTTTCTAAATCACAGTTGAATTTCTAGCTTTTTTCTTCTTTTTTAATAAGGCACTGCTTCTACTTTTTACCCAGAAACATATTTACCTTACTTTTCTTTGGGGTCCACTTAAAGTATGATTTAAAAATAAAAGGTATTTGCAATAAATTTTAATTATTATTTTCTCCACAGTACCACAAAGACCCCTAACTGCAACATACATTTTAAAAGGAGTTTCAAACATGCTACGTGCTGAGAAAATTTGGATCTGAGCTCCCCTTCAGTTCAGGGGATGACATCCCCTCCCTGCTCTGAGCGGCAGGATTTCCAGCAGAACACAAACTCCCATCTTATTCCAACACTGGAGTTTCCCAGCCAAAACTCCAAACTGTAAGTCACTGAAGTAACTGGGAGGTCTGCTGCAGGATTTAGCCACTACACCCAAGTTAGCAGACTCAAGAGATGCACAGGCATACCGATCCGACATCTAAATTAATGATCCAAAAGAATTCCTGTGCTGACTAGCTGTCCTGGTTGTAAAGAAGCTTTGCTTTCCCATGAAAACGTGCAAAAAGGAATGTGTACAGCCAGCCTGTCCTGGTTTCGGTGAGACAGACAGAGTTAATTTTCTCTCTAGTATCCAGTGCAGAGCTGTGGTTTGGATTTAGGGTGAGAATAATGTTGATAAGACACTGATGGTTTTAGCGGTTGCCACATGCTGGTAGCGTCTATGCTAAGTCAAGGACTTTCCAGCTTCTCACACCCAGCTGGGTACAGGGGAAGCTGTGAGGGGACACAGCCAGGGTGGCTGACTCAGGCTGACCAAAGGGATATTCCCTACCATAGGACATCATGCTCTGCAGATAACTGAGGAAGCTAGCTGGGAAGTGGGAGCACTGCTCAGAGACAAACTGGGTTTCTTTTGCATGTGGTAAGCAATTGCATTTGTTTTATATATATTGTTATTGATCTCTTAGTTTGTTATCCTATTAAACTGTCTTTATTTCAGCCCATGAGGTTTCTTCCTCTCTCCTCATCCCATCGGTGGAAGAGGAGGGGGTTGTGAGTAAGCAGTTGCATGGCACTGAGTTATCGGCTGAGGTTAAACCACAACCCTGGCACAGTATGTTTTGCTATTGCCTAACATCTTCCTGAAGCATAAATAATTTTAACTCAAAACCAGCAGAGTAACTAAAGCCCTATTATATAAAGTCTACTGAGCGTGGAGAGGATTAAACAAAAATGCTGTCTATTGCTTGGACTTCGGGTAGAGGTCACAACTGTATCTGAATATAATTAAAGGAAGATTTTTGTCATGGTGAGTGCTCTGGGTTAACCCTGTTGTCAGATAAGCCCTCTGGAGAGGAAGATGAGGCAGGAAGAGGAAAACGAAGAGAGAAGAGGAAAAGTGTAAAAGAAAATTTGTGGTTCGAGATTAAAATTGTTAAATAAGCAAAAGATAAGTGGAAGATATGAGAGAGAAAAAACAAAACAAGTGATGCAAAGACAATCATTCACCACCTCCCACACGTAGACCAATGCCCAGCCAGTTACCAGGCTAAGGATGGCTAACCTCCCTAAAGCCCCTTTTTTCCTTTTTCATTGCTGACCATAACGTTACATAGCACGGTCAGTTTGGGTCATCGGCCTGGTTGTGTCCACTCCCAAACTCTTGTGTACCCCAATCTATTCACTGGGGAGGCAGAGTGAGAAACAGAATGTCCCCAGTGCTGTACAAACACAATCTTCATAACTGGAAACAACCCTAACCACCACCTGCAGAGTTGTTTTTCCCTCCAAAGTGTTCAGCCAGAACTAGTACTTGGGCACCTCAGCCTACCTTTCAGTACCTCCACCAGTACAGCACCACACCAAATCAGAGCATCCTGCCAGCGCAAAGCACAGCTCACTCTCGAGATGGGATTCGTACCTGCACTGGGTCTTGCACGTAATTGCTACATCTATATACTGAAAGTCAGCTATGAGACTTCTTGTGCTTTCAAGAGCTATTACATGGCTGCTGGTGCACTGACCAAGACTGAGTATCCCAGGATGCTCCTAATTTCCAGTCAAGCTTTCCCCTGCAAATGTGCTCTGTAGTACACTGGTGACTGTAGGGCACAGATATTGTCAGGAACAAGACAGACATCCTTATTACCATTTGGCAGATGCACCCCAGGATATGATTAGTACAAACACTGCAATAGCCTGTTAATGCCTCAGATGCTACATTCAAACCAGATAAGGAAGAGATGTGTGCAAGGTCTGGGTGAAACAAGGGGAGCAAGTGGAATACAGACACAAAAAAACTCAAGCTCTGGCTTAGGACCCTGCTCGGGGCAGGGCTGGTCTGCATGACTTCCTGAGGTCCTCCTTCTCCAGATTACCACTGTGCACTGGTTTATAATTATTAAACTGTTATAAAGCAATTATTACTAATAACTAAGCCCAGCTGCCTGACATCTCCAGTTAGCCACATACCAAACTCCTGGACCTGACGCTGCTTAGCGGCTCAGTTCCCCTTCAGATGCATGACAGAAAACAACATCACAGAAACAGGAGCCAAACCCACCCAGAAGTACAGAGTCAGCCCCACTGACTCACAGTACTCCAAGCAAAATCTCAAGATGAGAATGCTATAAAGCATGACAAATGAGTCCTCGAGAGGAGGGATCTGTTATTGTTGTTTAATTGCACACAGGAACAATAGTAAACCAGGAAGCAACACAGCAAGGAAACAGAAACCAAAAGCATGTCATCAAGAACAGGACAACACTTTCCATTAAATGAGTGCTCCCCCTCCAGGACACCAGCTCTGTACCTGCAGTATATCGTGAGTGCTGCCTGTGAAACCGGAAGTTTACATCCACGAACAGGGCAATGGAAACCGGACAGAACTGCTCCTACTGACCACCTGGGATGTCCTGAGCATGTCCATACGGTATCTTCATGTTGCTGAAATTACACCCCGTTTTGGGAAGGTCCCTGGAAAAATTACAAGGAGAAATAACAATACTGAAAGACACACAAAAAAATAACAAAACCACAGCGCTCTCTGTTTATAAGCAAGACCCCAACATGTTGCTGATTAATTTGATGGCAAAGGTCCTCACACAAGGCCATAATACATCATCCTGGTTTTAAGGTGGCATCTCAGAACATCCTTCTTCGTGAGCTGAGCTCACTGAGCACATGTGGACTAGCTTTTGCTGAAGACTACCTCACAGCTTGCCCCAGTGACAGGTTTGCCCTTGTTACCCTGCACATCCTGTTTTGCTTACTGAAACAATACAGGCTTTTTTGCTTTCAGTTTCAAAAGAGTCTCCCCACTTCCTAACCTACCAGGAAGAAGTTACACCTAAGAGAACACAGGGTTAAGGCAAGTGCAGAGCTGCATTTTCAAGAGAAACTCTGCAGGTATGTGTGTAAATATGCATACATGTGTTTCCATTTTCCAGTAAGCTAAGAAGGGACCTGCATATCCCATTTTGCATACAGAAAAACTGATGCAAAACCATGTTCAATACTGTATCTGCAGTGTCATCACTGTTTTGCAAAACAAAAAACCCAAAAGTTACCCCTGCTTCCTATCCTCTGAAACAACAATCTTAAAATCCCTTGCCTAGCTCAGCCATACAAGACCTAACTCAGTCCAAGAGGGCAGTGTTTACACTGCTGCTATTGTTTGCTCAGCCTAGCAGTGTTCGTGTCATCAAACAGAGCTGGCTGGGTAAGAAAGCAATAGCCACAAACAGCCACAATATTTCCTTTGCATAGATTAGCTCAAGCCAGTATTGCATCTGGAATGAAAAGAAGAAAAACGAAACAAGAGGATGCCCCTAACAGTCTGGTTTTCAAGCCTGTGCAGTTCCCAGTCAATGCTTGACAAGTTTAATTGCATGTTGGTGTCGAGGTTTAACCCAGCAGGCAGCTAGAACAACCCACAGCTGTTTGCTCACTGCCTCTTCCCCACTCTTCCCTCCCCCACGGTGGGATGGGAAAGAGAATTTAAAAAAAAAAAAAAAAAGGTAAAACTCATGTGTTGAGATAAAGGCAGTTTAATAGGTCAAAATAATAATAATTATTATTATTATTAAAATAATAATAATATACAAAACAAGTTATGCAAAGAATAATTTCTCACGACCTGGAACTGTTATTCAACTAGTTCCTGAGCTAACGGACTCCCAGCCCACCCCCCAGTTATACATGGAACATGATGTCATATGGTATGGAATATCCCTTTGGACAGTTTGGGTCAGCTGCCCTGGCTGTGTCCCCTCCCAGCTTTCTGGGTATCCCCCTGCCTTCTAGTTAAAAGCTTTAAAGTCCTTGACTGCTTGGCAACAACTGAAAACATCAGGGTGTTATCAGCACCTCTCCCATCCTAACTCCCAAACATGGCATTACACAGCTGCTAGGAAGAAAATTAACTCCATCCCTGCCAAAACCAGGAGGGTTGGTTAGAAAAGGGCCCCGTGGTTTAACCCAGAGCTGGTAACTATGCACAGCAAAGCCACTCGCTCATTCCCCCCAGTCGGTGGGATGGGGAGAAGGATGGAAAGGGAGAAAAAACCCAAAAAAAACCCCAGAACCAGGAAAAAACACACAGTTTAACAGCATAAAAAAGTGAATAATACTAACAACAACAATTAAACAAGCAATGCAATTGTTTTACTGCATTTGCAATTGCTCACCACATGCAAAAGCAACCCACTCCCCAGTTTGTCTCTGAGCAGTGCTCCCACTTCCCAGCTAGCTTCCTCAGTTATCTACAGAGCATGATGTCCTATGGTAGGGAATATCCCTTTGGTCAGCCTGAGTCAGCCACCCTGGCTGTGTCCCCTCACAGCTTCCCCTGTACCCAGCTGGGTGTGAGAAGCTGGAAAGTCCTCGACTTAGCATAGACGCTACCAGCATGTGGCAACAGCTAAAACCATCAGTGTGTTATCAACATTATTCTCACCCTAAATCCAAACCACAGCTCTGCACTGGATACTAGAGAGAAAATTAACGCTGTCTGTCTCACCGAAACAAGGACTGGATGGCTGTACACATTCCTTTTTGCACGTTTTCATGGGAAAGCAAAGCCTCTTCCCATTCACAACAAACTCACGCTACCAACTCTGAAGTTCTTTTTCCGTAAATTGTGGGGGGAAAAAACCCAACCCAAAAATCGATTCAACAGCGCTTTTTTTATTGGCTTTTATTCCCTTCTCGAGTGCACGCTGTCCCCAACGTCCTTTTCAAATGGAAAAGCCCGCTTTGCAAAGCAGCCACTCCACGGCCTTGTACATCAGCACTGCTTTTCAGGGAAGAGGGTCCCGAAACCCCTGAAAAACAACCCCCTGGCTCAGGGCCGTGCCAGGGGAGTTCTCTTTCTTCTCTTCACGCATGGATACATCACCACGTCTCCTGTGGCCCTTCCGTGCGAGCTGCACCCGGCCAGCAGACCCTCCCAGATGGGGCAGGAGCAGGAATGCACTCTTTTCCCTCTCACTCCTTCAAACACCCCGTGCATTCCCTGGCGGGATTCCCAACCAGCCCAAGCCGCGCCGCACGCCAAACCCCGCACCCGCACTCATGAGGGAAGAGGGACCCCTCTTCCCGGAGTGCTAAGGGAACTTCCTGCCTAACTACACGGGAAGTTCACCCCTGCTCCGCTAAGCTGGGATGCCACCCCCCGAGGGGCCAAGGCTCCTACAGCGGCGCAAAGAGAGACGTGCAACGCGCCAAGAACCGCGCAAACAGATACGCGCGGGGCCGCGCAACAGATGATACGTGCGGAACCGCTCAGAGCCCGCGATCGGCTCCGGCGGGCAGACACCCCGGCGGCGGCATCCCCAAATCCCGCACGGAGCGGCCGCGGGTGATGTGCCACGACTAGGTTTGGGGGGTTGGAAGGGGGGAGGGGGGGGGGGCCGCAAGGCGGCCGATGCCCTCGTTGCCCTACGCACATCCCACGGGGTGGGGGGGGGGGGGGGGGGGTGGAGGAAGGGGGGTCACGGCACGCGCACGCACCTACGTACCTGCCTACCTCCCGCCGCCGCGCGCCAAGGCCCACGGGACGCGCGACGGCCGCCGCCTCTAAACACGGGACACCCCCTCGAGCCCCGCCCCCGCTCCGCCCCACGCTCCGCCCCCGCTCGCGTCACCTCGAGAGTGGGGGGCGCGGGCGGGGAATCGAAACAGAGATCGCCCCGCCCCGCCGTTCACTCCCCACTCCCCACCACCCCCCGCCCTATCCCCCGTGCCGGGGCCGGGGCCGGGGCCCCAGCGCGGGGGCCTCACCGCGGAGGCGTCACCGCGCGGCCCCGGTGGGCTGATCCCAACGAACCGTGGCCATAACAGGGCGCTCCGAAACCTGCAAGACCGCGTTATGCTCCCGCCGCAGCGGGAGCGCAAATGCCGTTTGTTAAAAAATGACGTAGCGGCGTCCAGCATCGGTGGAAAATAAGGGTCTGGCCCCGCCTCGGTCACCCCTCCATCCTGAGGCGCGGGACTGGCCCCGGTGGCTTCCTGAGACAGCCGCTGCTCAGAGGAAGCAGCTCCTGCTCTGCTCTTCCAGGGTTGAAGGAGAACCTGGGGAGCAAAGGCTTTTCCTGCTGTAATTGTTTGCTAGCGTGTCGTTTCTCACTGTCTCTTTACCCTGGGAAAAGGGGATCAATGACCCAAAGATTAATACTTTACTAGAGATCGTTGAGTAATTCACTTTTCTGTGAACCACATTTTGTCATCAGCTGTTGCCATCTGCGCATCTTGCTCTGCGTTGGGTCTGTCTGGCTGAGATGGAGGTGATTGTCCCCCCAGCAGCCCCCATTGCACTGTGCTCTGTGTGTGTGTAGGGAGTGAGGTGCTGGTAACACAAACGGGGTTTTGGCTGCTGCTGACAAGGCTGTGTCTCCTACATCCCCCCTCATCAGGAGGCCGGGGGTGGGAGAGGTCTTGGGAGGGGGCACAGCCAGGACAGCTGACCCAAACTGACCAAAGGGATATGCCGTACTGTGTGGTGTCTGCCCAGCAATAAAACCTAGGAGAGGGTGAAGAAGTTGGGAGCATTGGTTAGTGTGACATTTGTCTTCCAGAGCAACTGTCACATGCACTGAAGCCCTGCTCCCCAGGAAGCAGACAGACATCTGCTGATGGGAAGTGGGGAACACATCTTTTGGCTTGCCTTTGCTTCCACACACGACCTTTGCTTTTATTTTATTAAACTGCCTTTATCTTGACATAAAAAATTTTTCCATCTTATTTTCTTCATCACCCCCACACCCCACCTCCCTCTGCCAAAGTCATGCTGAGGAGGGGTGTGAGAGTACACCAGCGTCCTTTTTTGGCACCCAATGTAGGTCACGGGACAATGGCAGATCTGTATTAAGCATGCTGTAGCTATCATAGTTATTAAAGAGACGAGCTCCTGTGCAGGCCACGGAGTTTGTTGGCACTGCTTATCTCTCTATTTTGCTGAGCTTGGAAACATGTGAATGCAAATAATGTCTCTGTGCTTTGCCCTGCCATTGGTGGCCTTGCTGTCTTGTGGAGAGGATGAGGGAATACATGTCCCTCTTCCTACCTAGGACTGTCGTGGACGGGCTTACCATGTAGGTTCTCTAGGTCTTTGTTCACCCGTATGTGAGCCGTTTAACACTACTAATTAACACTGTTGGCATAATACTGGTTTTATGGAATGGGATGTAAGAGAAGAAAACTTTTGGATGAGGCAATACTGAAGAAGGATAGTCCCTGGGTGGCAGGAAGGATTTGGGCAAGTTCCTAGGACATTTATCACCTTCTGTTACCTGGGACTATACACTTGAACAGGCAATAAAACATGGCAGACTGAGAGACCGCCTGATCAACAGGTACCTTGCCTACCCCAGTGAAAACCATCAGCTTCTAGCCCTGTACGGGGACCTTACTGTGCTTACTGAGCCAAATTTCCATACTCTCACAGGCTGTGGTTGAGGCAGGAACCAAAAATGCACCTGAGGACACCAGGGTTGTGATAGGAACCCAAACACCAACAACTACAGTAATTGCCCCAGTAGTAAAAAAGAAACAGCAGACAAGGAGGTCAATGGGTCCATAGTGTCGATTAGTAACGGAGGAATGTCATGTTCCACCCGTGGAGGGGGAGTGACTAAGATTCTCAAACCCTCTCAGTGTGGATTAGGGTGAGATAAGACTCAAGGTCCATACATAAACATTGACTTCAGTGGGAGTACAGAGAAGTATCCTGTTAATGCTGTCACTCTCACAGTTACATCTACCTATGCTATGTGGCTTTATGGGAAATCCAGGTCAGCCTTGTGTCACTTGGCAGCTTTGAGTGAAAAGGGAGGGAGAGAGAGGGGGAGATCGATCACGAGTCCTGGATTCAGTGTCAGACCTGCTGATGGGGTTTGAATTTCCCCTCAGACTTGTACATGTCCCTGTTTATTGGCCCCAGTTCCAGGAGTGGTTGAGGCACCAGTATTTTTTCATGATGTGAAAGGTGCAAGATGACCTTCTAGGGCAAACCAAAAGAAGTGACATCAGCCCTCCCCCTCCCCTGCCATGACTTCTGTTTTGTCCTATTCTTGGAGTGTTGTTTGGGCTCACAGCAGAGTCACTTGGGGCTTGTCCCTTACAAGGATGAAGAAGAGGAAAGGTTTGATCAAGAAGCTAGTCCTTGGACAAAGAAATTGGAGGAAGGAGTGAGAATTCAGATAGGAAGCAGAAACTACCTGGTCCCTGACCTCGTCAGAACTTTGAGACATGCAGAAAGATTACAGCTACCACCCAGGTGAGCAGATTGCTTCCTAGATGCTCCTATGCTGGGATAATGGGGATGACAGTCAGCAGTTGGAAGGTAGGGAAGCCCAACAGCTGGGATCCCTTGCTAGACCAGGGAATTGAGAGAGGAATTGGAAGAGGCAGCAATTTGCAGTCTCTAGAGATGGCTCCTTTCAAGCATGAGGGCAAGATATACTTTCAGGAAGATGCTGTGAACTCCCCAGGAAAGCGGACTACTGCAGATGAAGGCATCTAGTGCCTGAGAGAATTAGCAATGCTAGAAGTAATCTACAGTGATCCAGACAACAATAAGGTCTCCAAAGATCCAGAGGGTCCTACATGTGCACACAGGACATGGAGAGGAAGGTGATTCAAAGCACCCCAGAATCATATTGTAACAGCCTGGCAGTGATATATTGCCTGGATATGGATATACCAACTGTGGAGAGAGTGTCTTCTTGGCTCCAAAACTTTGAAGAAAATATCTGTACCACCTCATCCACCATGGGACAGCACCTTGGGACTGTCAAGGATGCCCCAAGAAATCTCCTTCCTGATCAGAGGGAAAGTAAGCCTCAGGCACATACCATGTGGTGGACTCCAGTTCTTTCTGTGTGACCAGGAGGAAAGGAATGACCAGGTTTACTGGACCATGTGAATTCGATGGCCTGGAACATCAGACCCATGGAAATACAAGGCTTTGGTAGACACTGGTGTACAGTGTACACTGATGTCATCAGGGTATGGAAATACAGAACCCATGTGAATGTCAGGAATTTTGTATATTGAAGCTTAACAGAGGACAAGTGGGAAAAGCACACCACTGTGACTGGCCCAGTGGCCCCTTGTATCCTTGACATAGACTACTTCAGGAGAGGGTAGTTCAAGGACCCAAAGGGGAACCAATGGGCTTTTGGTGTAGCCACTGTGAACACAGAGAAAATCAAACAGCTATCTATCTACCCTGCCTGACCTCTCGGAAAATCCCTTTGTTGTGGGATTGCTGCAAGCTGAAGAACAGCAGGTGCCAATTTCTACCAGGATGGTGTGCCAGCGGCAATACTGCACAAACCAAGATTTCCTGGCTCCCATCCATGAGCTGATTCATCAACTGAAGAGCCAAGAAGTGATCAGCAAGACTCATTCACCTTTTAATGGTCCCACAGGGCCAGCACAGAAGTCTGGTGGAGGGTGGAAGAATAGATTATTGTGGCCTGAAATAGATCATGTGGTATCTTGTGGCCTGAACAAAGTGATGCCACCACTGAATGCTGCTGTGCCAGACATGGTAGAGCTCCAGTGTGAGCTGGAGTGGAAACCAAGTGGAATGCTACAATTGATACTGCCAATGTATTTTTCTCAATTCCTTGGCAGCAGAGTGCAAACCACAGTTTGCTTTCACATGGTGGGGTATCCAATACACCTGGAATCAGTTTCCCTGGGGGTAAAAGCATAGGCCTATAATTTGTCATGGACTGATCCAAACTGCACTGGAACATGGTAGTACCCCTGAACTTCTATAGTACATTGATGACATCGCTGTGTGGGGCAATAAGGCAGAAGAAACATTTGAGAAGGGAAGAATAATAATTCAGATTCTTCTGAAAGTTGGTTTCTCCATTAGAAAAAACACAACCCCCTCCCCCCAAAAACCAACAACAACCAAAACCAAAACAAAACAGGTCAAGGGACATGCATGAGATACTCAGTTCTTGGGAATAAAATGGCATGATGGATGCCATCATGTGCTTATGGATGCAGTAAACAAGATAGCAACTATGTCTCCACTAGCTAACTAGAAGGAAACACAAGCTCTTCTAGGCCTTGTGGAATTCTGGAGAATGTGGGATTCTGGAGAACCTATTCTAGCCTATAGTCAGCTTGTGAACTCTATCAAGTAACCTAAAAGAAGAACTATTTTGAGTGGGGCCTTCAGCAACAATAAGCCTTTGAGCAAATCAATGAGGAAATATCTCATGGGCCTGTCCAAACAGGACCAGCTGTGCAAAATGGACTCTACACTGCAGCTGTGGAGCATGATATCACCTGGAGCCCCAAGCAGAAAACATCTGGAGAAATACCGAGGTCGACCACTAGGGTTTTGGAGCAAGGGGTGTCAAGAACAAGAGGCCCACTACACCCCAGCTGAAAAAGAGACACTAGCAGCATATGAGGGGATTAGAGACACTTCAGAAGTTGTTGGTACAGAAGCATCTCTCCTCCTGGCACCACGATTGCTTATGCTACGCTGGATGTTCAAAGCAAACATCTCCTCTATACATCACACAACCAGTACTACATGGAGTAAGTGTGTATCATTGATCACGCAGTGAGCTTGACTAGGGAAACACATATCCCTGGGAACCCTGGAAGAGATCCTGAACTGACTAGAAGGCAGAAATTTTGGAGAATTAACTGAGGAGATGGCTTGTGCCCAAGAGTTACCAGAAGATTAAAATAGTTAATGCTTTATTTACTGATAGATTCTGTCATGTGGTAGGAAACCATCGGAAGTGGAAAGCTGATGTGTGGAGTCCCACATAAGTCATTGAAGCCACTGAGGGAGAAGGTGAATCAAGTCAATCTGCAGAAGTGAAAGCCATCTAACTAGTCCTAGAGATTGCTGAATGGGAAAAGTGACCAGTACTCTGTCTCTATACTGACTCCAGGGTGGTGGCTAATGCCCTGTGGAGGTGGCTACGGCAGTGGAAGATGACCAGTTGGCAGCTCAGCCCCATCTGGGCTGCTGCATTGTTGCAAGACATTGCTGCCCGGGTAGAAAACATGGCTCTAAAGTTATGTCATGTAGATACTCATGTGCCAAAAAGCTGCACCACTGCAGAAACAGGTAGACAAGGCTGTCAAAATTGAAGTAGCTGAAGTGTACCTGGACTGGGAGTTGTAAGGGTGAGATATTTGTAGCTCAATGGTCTGACATTAGGACATCTAGGGAGAAATGCAACATACAGATGGGCCTGTGATCAAGGGGGGACCTGACCGTGGAGGCCGTCACATAGGTCACTCATGAATGGGAAAGGTGTGCTGCAATCAAGTGAGCCACTTCAGTAAAATCTCCCTGCAATAGAGATTGGTGGCTGAGTTTTTGATACAGCAAGGCCTGGCAAATTGACTCTATGGGACCACTGCCACAAACACGCCCGTGAAAGCGCTACACACTCACAACAGTGGAAACAGCTGCTGGTTGGCTAGAAATGTACCCTGTAAAGCATGCCACCGCTGGAAACACCATCTTAGGCCTTGAAATGCAAGTTTTGTGGAAGGAATTGAATCAGGCACTGAGACTCATTTCCAAAATAACCTCATAAACTCCTGGGCAAGGAAACACAACACTGAGTGGGTGTAACCCATCCCCTATCACCCACAAACCTCTGGAAAGGTTGAGAGATATAATGGACTGGTAAAGACTGTGTTGAGGTCATTAGGCAATGAGGCATGGAAGCCCTAGGATACAAATATAGCACAAGCCACCTGCCTGGCTGGTTAACACCCTAGGATCTGCTAACTGTCCTGGTCCCGCCCAAACAAAACTACAGACTGTGGGAGGAAATAAAGTCCCTGTTGTATTCATAGGGAAGAGGCTGAGGAAGGTGCTGTGGATTGCTCCTCCCATGGCAAAAGGAAAACTTATTTCTGAGGTTGTTTTTGCTCAAGGACCTGGGTGTATTTTTGGTGGCTAATGCAGAAGAATCGAAAGAACAGGTGTGTGACTCAAGAAGATTTATCCTTGCAATGATGACCTATACCAGACTGGTGTTGCTGCCCAACCATCTAACATACTGCTTCTCCTGTCCTAAGCACCCGTTTTGACAGATGGGGCTCAAGTAATAGCCTGGTTTAATGAATGTCCTGGTTTCAGTCAGGATAGAGTTAACGTCATTTGTAGCAGCTGATGGAATGCTGTGTTTGGGAGTTAAAATGAAAGCAGTGTTGAGAACACCCTGATGTTCTTAGTTGCAGTCAGACAGTCAAGGACTTTCTCAGCTTCTTCCTATTTCTTTATTCAGGAGAAAGGAGGGGCGAAGCCAGGACAGGTGACCCAGATGGGCCAAAGAGAGTATTCCATGCCAATTACGCCCTGCCCAGGATAACGGGGGGCTGAGAGGAAGAAGAAGAGGGGCGGTGGCGGGACGCGTGCTTCTTGGGGGGACGATCGGGTTCCGGGACAGCTCTGGGTGGTCCGGCCTGAGTTGTGTGGTTCGGTGAGAAACTGCATTGGGTATCAATAGTTTCATATTCTTTTGCTCTAAAGTCCTGTTAGCATTGCTATATTTTATCTTTCTGTTCTCTTAGTAAACTATCCTTATCCCAACCCACGGGCCTCTTAGTTTCTTGGTTTTGGAGTTATTTGCCCCTTCCTTTTCCCTTCCCTTGTTTCCCCCTTTTTCCCTCTTCCCCTGCTCTTTTACTTTAAGAAGCAGGCAGCTGCGTGGATCTCGGCCCACAGCCGGGGGGAAACCAGGACAGTGAACATTTGAAGGTATGGAGGAAGCACATGGAATGGGAGAGTAACATCTGTCTGTTAAAGGGCAAGGGATAGTAGTTAGTGAGAATGTATAAATCTATATGTTTAGTATAAAAGTGGTTTCCCCATGTAAGTGTAAGTGTTGATAGGAACAGTTTTCAGTAATGTAAATTAAATACAATGGGATGGTTAGAGGAAATATGTGTGTGTGTGCATATATATATATTAAATTATGTGGGGCTGAGCATGATGCATATGATATGGAATAAGGGGTGGAGATTATATTTGGTCTGGCTGAGATGAAATTCATTTCCCCACCCCTCCCAGCAGCCCCCATTGCGCTGTGTTGTGTATGTGTAGGAAATGAGATGTTAGTCACACACTGGGGTTTTGGCTGCTGCTGAGCAGCACTGTCACAGCACCAAGACTGTCTCTCCTACATCCCCCCTCACCAGCAGGCTTGGGGTAGGTGAGATCTTGGAAGGACCCAAAATGACTAAAGGGGTATGTGGTACTGTGTGACATCTGCCCAGCAATAAAAGCTAAGAGAAAGGAGAATTGTGGGGAGGGGTGTGTGTGTTACTCATTATTTACAAGTGTCTTCCATAGCAACTGCTACGTGTACAGAAGCTCTGTTTCCCAGGAAGTGGCTGGCCATCGCCTCCTGATCGGAAGTAGAGAATAAAACTTTTGGTGTTCTTTGCTTTCACATGCAACCTAATCACCTTTTCTTTTGCTTTATTAAACTGCCGAATAAAGTGATCTCAATAAGTGATCCACAATTTTTTTCCATCCTTTCACCCCCTACCACCCCAGCCTCCATAGTCTTGCTGGAAAGGGGAGTGATAGAGCAGCTTGGTAGCCACATTCTTACATAAAAATTAATTTCTGCAAATTGTCCATCTTTTTTTTTTTCTCCTTTCACATAAATTATACTTCTACCCATTTAGGGACTGAAGAAATCAAGCAATGGTAATCTTAGCATGGGTGTTTTTATCACCTTGCATCAAAATAGCAGGGCAAAGCCACTCCTAAAAGAGCCATCAAAGATACAGCCACCGTTGTTGTTTTGGAGCTGCATTGATACAAGGTAGGAAAACTGCATGGTCCCCAGTGTAATCTTGTTTGCTAAGTGACTTAAAGAAATCAGATTCCATGGGTGGGATTTTGCAGTTATTATTTAGGCAAAAGTCCTTGCGTGAGTCAACAGAATGTAAATGGTGAGAGGAATGAGTGGCTGGTGGGGACTAAGGTACCTGGCATGTCACGTAACCTCTGAACTCCCTATATCATTGTTATTTAGGGATGTTTCACTGCAGTGCACAGAAACTAAGGACCAACCCACCTCAGTCTGAGTGCAGAAAGTGGAAGGCACTGCTCTTCAGCTTGAAAGGAACTCTGACCTCAACAGCGACACGACATTCTTTCCTCCATCTGTTTGCAAGCCGTGGGTATATTTGTCAAACCAGTCAGGAGACAGAAAACGAAACCTTTTTATTAACTCAGCTGTGAAAATGAAACTTGGCAGCCTCTAAACCTTTTGCCTGAGTGCAACGGGGCGTCTCCTGCTCATGCAAAAGCTGTGTCCCTGCCACGCAGACACATTGCCAGCAAACTGCGGAGTTAGCAGATTACTGCATCATCACCTGGTTCTAAAGGAGTGGAGAAGGAACAGAAAGTGGAAAGGGTGAAGCCACTTCACAGAATCACAGAATCGTAGGGATTGGAAGGGACCTTGAGAGATCATTGGGTCCAACCCCCTGCCAAAGCAGCTCCCTCGCTCATATTGCACAGATACATGTCTAAACAGGTCTTGAATAACTCCAGAGATGGAGACTCCACAACTCCCCTGGGCAGCCTGTCCCAGGGCTCTGTCACCCTCACTGTGAAAAAGTTCTTCCGCGTGTTGGTGAGGAACTTCCTGTGCTCCAACTTGCAGCCATTGCCCCTTGGGTGGGCAGTGCTGCATGTCAGGGTGCACAGGCACACAGGCAGGTAAGCAGATAATAGGCTGATATGGGGTGCTCTGTGGCAGAAGGAGGAGCACTGGGAGGAGGTGCTCATAAAGTCTGGGAAGGCAGCATGAAACGATGTGTAAAGCTCGTTCTGTAATCAACACAATTGAAATTAGCTTGCTTGATGTGTAGTTTTGTAACCAAGGTAATAGATGATAGTGGGTGAGGTAGTGGGTGGTGAAACTAACTGACCATGACCATGGACAATGCTGCTGCACTTCTTGTACAGTCCTACCCCATCTTGATAATGGGTCAAGGAGCATTGATTGTGAAGTAGGTCATTCTGGATAGGAGGATTACATTGCATAAGGTTGATGATATTATGCATGCCTACAAACACAGGTGGGCGACCACCAACGACCACCAGAGACCCTTGAGGACCACTGACGCAAGTCACTGAGCATGTGTGACAGGGGCAAGAATATGCAGATAACTTCCAAGAAACCATTCTCATAAGATGACCTATTTCCAGAAATATAATGAATATGTATATCTTTATTCTATATAACCTCTATGCTTTTGATTGTGTGGTACGCACATTAGGTGGAGCTATCCCCCATGCATCAAGTGTTGCAATAAAGAATGCCTGCCTTTTAACACTACATTGGTGTGACAAGGTTTATTCCCAGTTTTTGGTGACATTTCTACCTAGCTCATCACCCCTCCTGTGGTAGCCGTGGAATAGAGGTGTTGGTGTGTGTATGTTTCCAAAGGAAAACATTTCTTTTTTATAGGAAACTGAGTAACATCCCTTCAGTTCCTTGTCACTCTGTACATGAATCTGAGCATCAGAGCTCATGATGGAGGTGCATCCATTGCATGGAAGAGATGGGCCTTGGCACAAGGCTGATGCTAGAAATCATGCTTTTCAGCTCTACTCCTTTTTCAATGATGACAAAACCTCACTTTGAGGGGAAGAACACCCTTTGTAACACATCCAAGAAAGAGAGCTGCAGTGCTTATCACAAACCCTCAGTCGTGCTGAGCTTGAGGGAACTACTCCACCAACAGCTCTTTCTTTTCTGAGCAGCCAGCATCTCCTGGTTCCTGAGAGCATGGCAGTGAGCTGAGGTCAGATACTACTACATCTTACCAGAGACTTCCATCTGGTGGGATGCTGACTTGGCTGCCAACTGAAGGGGATTCATTTATTGTAGTGGCAACATGCACCCGACAATGGCACAACCTGAACTGGTTGACACTGTCCCCATCTCTATGGAGGTGCCCAATTCCCTGGGATGGGAGTCTGTGCCTGGCTGCTCCCCTGCCTGCCCAGCTCTCTCACTGGGGGTGGTGGGAGAGACCCTGGCTGGGGAAGCCCTGGCCCAGCTGGTCCCAAGGGAATACCCACATTTCCCCATCCCTTGCAGAGAAGCAACTTGCTGCTCCCTGACACTGTGTCCTGGTTTATTGTCACAATCCGCAACCAGATAGACTACTTTGGCAGAGGTTAAACCCCCTTTTGTTCCAACTGACCTCAGATTGCTCTGGGTGGCTGGGGGCAGCTGGGCTTAACTCCTGAGTGATGTCCAATTAGGTGTTTTATTGTGATCAGTTCTTCACAATTCTCGGGAACAGAATTAAGACTCAAAACGGAGTCAAGGTTCAAGTCACTTTATTTGGCCTACAACAAGTAGTGTGCAGGAGAAGGGGGGAAGAAAGAGAAAAGAGTGAGAGAGAGAGAGAGAGAGAGAGATTGCAATATCTACCACCATGGAGCTGAGGCATCCCATCAGACCGAATCGACTTCATGTCAGGTGGGGAGTTCCATTAGTTGCTGGTTGTCATGGTTCAGCGCTGGGTGCACGGGGGATTGCTCCATCGCAGACGTGCACACTAACGTGGCAGTTCTTCTTGGTTATATACAGTTCAATGATACTTATTCATTAGGTTACCTCGTACATCTATACATATTCATAACCTGTCCTGCTTCATATCAAAATGAGTTGCAAGAGGTGATTTCCATGAACTCCTCCCAGCTACATCTGCGCACTGTTTCATGGTGGTGGTCGTTGTCGAGGGGGTCTCAGCGATGAAGGCTCAAAGTCTTCATCAGGTTGAATTTTTCACCTCCTTCCCCTGGAATTGTGATTGTTCCAGATGGGCACAGTTATCCTTGGGATGTTTCCTTCTTATCTATCCCAGGCACCACCTTCCTTGGGATGCTTCCCCTTTGTCAGCCCTGGGTCGGCTTTAAATTATTCCAAGAACACTAATCACTCAAGACTAACTACACTAGAAACACCAGAGTTGTTCAAGTGAGACACTATGCGAGGTTGCTGCGATTGAGACGGGACACAGCTTGATGCAAGCAATTGTGGATTTAGTGTATAAAATCACAAGTTTATATACTCTAGAAAGCCTGTGCGTGCCTTAGTTCCATTGGTGTGTAAAAAGCCATTCTACATTAGTCATTTGCTGATTGGTTAGGAGCATTTACGAACATTGTCAGTAAAAAAGCAGCTTAAGCCTAGTAACACAACCTTTACATACATCTTGTTTTTATTCCTTACAGCTCATCTTGTTCTTCCTTTCAAGGCTGACTAGTTCCTACTATCCTTTCTGGTGCCTGCATGTCTCACCCCCAGTACTTTTTCACTTCTTATCAGTAAGTTTACACTATTGTTTAACCCTCCCAGGGTTTGTGGCCAACTAGTTCCAGCACTGCTCCTTCTAACAGTTGCACAGTGCTGGAGGTTCTACTTAACCGTTTTAGGTCCTGTACTACAGGTCAGCTCTGACATAACCACTATGGCACTTCAAACCATCCTGTTAGCAAGTCTTCCTTAACCCTTTACAAGCATCTTATTAGCAAGTCCCCTTTATCACAAATAGCAGTAATAGCAATATTTCAACAATGTTGAGACATACATCCACTGGTACAGGCATCCGTTGAGGGACACAGTCCTTCACATTTAGTCATGCTCAGAGTTAATTCTCTTCCTAGCAGCTGACTAGTGCTGCATTTTGGACTTAGGATGAAAATAATGTTGACACCACACTGGTGTTTTCAGAAAGCTCGGAGTGCACAAGAAGCTAGAAGGGAACACAGCCAGGACAGCTGACCCAAACTGGCCAAATTATGTCTATACCATACGGTGTCATCTTCTGTACATAACGGGGGGTGAGCTGGGAGGTGGGTCAGCTTGGGATGTGGCAGAACATCAACTTTGGGTGGTGATAAATTGTGCTGTGCATCTCTTGTTTTGTATATTAGTAACAGTAGTATCACTTCCACTTCTACACACACACACACACACACACACACACACCCCTTGTCTTTATCTCAACCTACAAGGTTTTTTACCTTTTCCATTTTGTATTATTTTCCCCCATCCCACTGGGAGGGGGAGTGAGCAAAGGACTGCATGGTTGTTTTAGCTGCCATCCAGGTTAAATCACAAGACACCATACATGGGAAAACATGTTTTTCCTGGTATAACTGCCCTGCACTAGAGAGAAAGTAAACAAAAACTCACTGGCCATAAATGATATTGCCAGCTATTACAGCTATGAGGGCAAAAGTTTGTGGTTGTAGGTGTGGTTTTGTGGAGGTATCCAAACTGCAGCTTCTATAAGGGTGATTATTTCTGGATGTTTGTCTGACTTTAAAAGCATATCTCCAACATGACGTAGTAATACTCGTGATGAACTTGTGTTTACCCTAGTTTAATTCTGAGGTCAAGAAAACTGTCCAGAGAAATCAGGTGCTTCAGAATAACAGCTTTAAAAGAACTTCTAATGGCATCATTAAGCACAAAATAAGTTAAAGCAACAACAACTAATGGCAAATACACACCTAGTTTATTATTTTGCTTGCAGTAGCCCTAATGCTGAAAAATCCCTTCACATGTCTCCTGTCTAATGCATCTTTTATCCTTTCCTGTTATTCTTTTTCCTTAAAGCCTGAGTGCTTAATCATAGAATCATAGAATGGTCTGGATTGGAAGGGACCCCAAGGATCATAGAGTTCCAACCCCCCTGCCACACGCAGGGCCACCAACCTCCAGGCCTGGATCTACACAAGGTTGCCCAGGGCTCCATCCAACCTGGCCTTGAACACCTCCAGGGACAGGGCATCCACCACCTCTCTGGGCAGCCTGTTACAGTACCTTACCCCTCTCTGTAAAGAGCTTCCCCCTAATAGCTAATCTAAACCTTCCCTCCTTTAGCTTCAATCCATTCCCCCTTGTCCTGCCATTGTCTACCCTTTCAAAAAGTTGATTCCCCTCCTGTTAATCTTGCCTGTATACTTGTAAACCACCTGAATGTCTGTTAAGGCATTTTATAGCCCTCCAAGAAAAAGGTCTGTGCTGTTGTACAAGCGGTCACCAGTGACCCACACACAATCATTGGTGCTTTTTGCAAAACGAGGGGGTTTGTTCCTCCTGCGTCTGCCACCCTCACAGTCCACAGCCATTTTCCGATGTTATTCTTTATATCCTTAAACCAGTTGTGTCCTGAGCTGGGACAGTGTGCCCTGTGACAGGAAGCACTGTGTAACGTGTTAGGAAAGCAGTGTAATCTTTCACACCACCAGGCCTGCTGCACATGGAAAGCCTGCTCTAGGGTTGTATCTCAGCTAGACTTTAACCTGGCTGTTGATAGCAGCATTACAGTTATGGTAGCATAAAGCTCATTTAGTACAAATAGTTCTTTTCCTTTACTATTCCATTTTGTGGCTGCTAAACAATTTGGAACAACCCAGCCAGCTGCAGACTTGTTCACACGAACAGCATAGTCACTCCTGCAAGAGCAGTTCAAATAGTCTAGGAGAGGCAGAAATGGAGCCAAGTGAGTGATGAAGAACAGGTAGGAAGAGCAATAGGTGTGAGCAGGGTAAAAAATGCTCTCCTCCTGCACCTGTCATCAGTATATTTGTTTTGGAGGCAAAATAACTGAGCAAGGGGGAGTGGGAGAAAAGGAAGGAAGGGAGAAAGGTAGAGAAGAGAGCAGATGAAGGTCAGGGGAAAGGCACTCCCTGGGGTCACTGGTACAAGGCTGGGACTGGTGAGTCTCACCAGAAGCAGTGCCTGAAGGAATCCAGAGAAAGGGCAACCAACAGCCAGTGACAACAGAACAAACAGAAACCTGGAGCTTATCATCAGAGTTGAGTCATCCTGGTAGAAACCCACAATTATAATAAACCAAATATACATACCTATGTACTCTTTTGTTTTGAAGCAAATCCATAAATTTTCCCTGGTTCTACTTTGGATAATGTCAAGCCAGTAACTTCAGATCCATACCCCTGTGCTTCCATACCATCTAATGGGGTGCAGCTACCTATGGATGGTGTAATATCAGAATGACAAAACCCCCAGGATAGCTAAGACTGCATGAAGCCAATCACAAAAAATAACAGTAGCAAAGGGGCAGTGTCTGGAGGTAAAGCCTGAACCAGCAAAGAACATGTCCACCTATGACACCAAGGATTGGATGGGATTTTAGCAAGAGAAGGTGACATTGAGCCTGACTTCATGAGAAAGAGAGGTGACAGCCTCAGTGACAGAAGGAAGAGAAGTGCTCCTAGGAAGAGATGCTCAAAGGCCAGGAGATGCCTGTGTACCAGGAAACCAGTCAAGAATCTGCACTGACTAAACAGGACACCTAGCTGAAATATGCTCCCGCCCACATCTCAGCACCAGCACAGTCCTAACTGCACACCAGAGGAGATTGTCAGGAATTTCTGTGTTTGTTTTTGTAATGACTACATGCCAAGTTTTAAGCAGGAGGTATTTGTTTTTACTGCCAATAGCGGGCACGCTATCATGCATATGCAAAGGAGCAAACTGCTTCTCCAAATTCCTCTCCTCCCCTTATGCAATTCAACCTCCCCAAAACAGCTCATGATAGTCACTGGTAAAAAGGACACATTCTGCTGCCCACCCTCGAGGACTTCCAGCTGAGCCAGTGCAATTCCCCTCCATCTCAGGGGTACAGCATGGCCACTCCTGTACAAAACTGAGCAATCAGCCACCGCACCCCCATGTCCATTCCATCCATGCAGGACATTTCCTCCAGCTGCAGGACTGCTCCTCGTCAGTTGGTATCTAGAACTTCGCTGGGTTCTAGAGGTGCTGGCAGGATTTGTTTTCCTGAATCACTTCTTACCAAGCAGTATAGCCTCTTACTCACATCCATCCCCTCCACTAAATGGTTTCTATATCAAGTTAAAAACAGAAGCAGTGAAAACAGATTGCTTTTGTTTCAGTTTGGCAAGTAAAGAGACTTACCCTACAAAAAAAAAAAGGCACATCTTGTTCACACATCTACTGTCATTCTATTAGGGGAAGACAATATAACTGTGATATACTCTGGTTACCTTCAACAGTGGTGGGGATCTTTTACATTAGTGTCTGAATACTACTTATTCACAGAATCACAGAATCGTAGGGGTTGGAAGGGATCTCAAGAGATCATCAGGTCCAACCCCCCAATACCTCACCAAGTTTCCCACAGCACTTTTAACTCTGACAGGCTTAAAAACCTACCTAACCACAAGCAGGCAACAAATTCAAAGTTACATACCACAGGTGCTATTATCTAAAAGCCTCAGAAATCTCTGCAGAATCTGATGCAAATTTTACACAATACTGTGGGTCACGGTGCTCTTCTGGTTACGTGGCTCCTCTGAAAAACAGCCACGTATTGCAGCATGGGGTCTCCCCCTGATTGGGCACGCAGCTATTTGCTCTAGACTTTTTTTGTCACTGGGAGCAAGGTCTCTCTGTGGAAGTGAAACTCAAAAGTGAAAATTGGCAGAGTTTTAGCAGCCCTTACCCCTTCAACTAACACAAAAGCTTCCTTTTACCTCTTACAATTTCCACCTCCTTCCTCTCTCCTCCCCCTCCCAATTACAGCACAGTAGGAGAGTAAACCATACACAAACCCCACGTAGTTTTTATTCAATTAGTGGTGTCATTGTAGTTGCAATGGTGCAAACTTCAGTGCATCCGAAGCCCCACGTGCATTCTCAGCTGACTGAAGTCCACAGTGTTTTCACTGCTTTTCATATCCACTGAAAGAGAAATGGGTCCAAAGGGTTGGACCCGATGATCTCTCGAGGTCCCTTCCAACCCCTATGATTCTATGATTTTATGAAATACCCTGAGAACAGTAGTAAGTATTCCCCAGACCCTGCCTAATAACTGTAGTTATGTATTTAGTAAAACGTGACTTACAAATTTTAGAGCAGGCAGGTCACTGACTGGAGGTGAGAGAGGATGGTTTATCCCCTGTTGCACTTCTTTCTGGAAAGGAAGCATTTATTTTCTGTTTAAAATTATTTTATCTTAGCAAGTTCAGGAATGTAAAGGTCATTAGAGAGTTCTTGGCCCAAGTCTCAGATGTCTTGCAAAAGCTAAATGAAAGGCTAAGGCATTGAAACTTCAGACTATGTCTCTTGTCCATTCTTGTAAGGCATTTAAGTTAAAGAGCAAATGCAAATTGGCACTTTTTAATTCCCTAGTAATCACCCAAAAAATTAGGATAAACCACCACCAGTATTTGCTACCAAAGAAAATACTAGAAAACGATTATTCTTCCCTGCAGTCCAATCATGCAATAATCACAAAACCACAGAAGGGCCCAGGTTGGAAGAAGCCTCTGAAGGTCATCTAGTCCAACATTTGGGAGCAAAGGGAGCCTACATGAGATTATTTAGCACCATGTCCAGTCACATCGTGAAAATCTCCAGCAGTGGGCACTCTACCACAGCTCCAGTTCTCACTGTAAAACATTCTCCCTGTAAAACATTTCTTGTATCTTAAGATGAGGATATTGGCCGAAAAGCAGATCCATGCAATAAGCCAGTTGTTCCCAAAAAGGAAAACAACTGGTGAGGAACTGACCAAAACCCCCATTCCCTGCCCATCCCTGTGCCACAACGAGGAGGAAGAAGGGAGGGAAATCATGACTAAAGTGAAGCCTGCTAAGAAGGGGTGGGGGGAGGTGCTTTAAGATCTGGTCACACTTCTCATTACCCGACTCTGGTGTCACTGGGTGTGCAGTGCAGTGTAATAAATTAGTTTTCTTTATTCTGTGTTGAGTCTGTTTTGCCCATGGCACTAATTGCAGACTGATCTCTCCCTGTCCTTATCTCAACTCCTGAGCCTCACAATATATATTTTCTCCCCTGTCCAGCTGAAAAGGGGAGTGATAGAGTGACTTTGGTGGGTGTCTGGCCTCCAGCTAGGGTCAAAATACCACAACAACCAACACATTTCAGTTAAGGATGCCTAGACTTCAGTCTTCTCTGCCCAATTGGTTTTATGTATGGAGACATCTTGATTAGGTCTTATGGTCTTAGCGTTCCAGGACAATCAGTTTGTAGATGTTCTTTCAAACAATTCCCTGTGATCCTTTCCTTAGCAACCACTTAGCAACTATCTCCAGAAGTCTTAATTATGGAGCCATGGTATATAAAACTTGCCCAACTACAGAGCCACGGTTAACTTTAAATTTGATTACATATAACAAAGACACCTGTAGATAATTTAAAATATTTTTATTCTTCAATATATTTCCATGAATATATAATAATTCTTTAGAGTTAATATATAGTGCTTTTAAGTTCATCTTAAGCTTCTCTTGAGACTATACCAAAAGAACTGATCGTACAAAACAGTGACAGAATGTATACAAAGTTAGGCAGTAGTATTACACCACCATACAGAAGTTGCAACTCAGAGGTCACAAAATGTTTTACAAAGATAAGTCTTGTATTCTGTGGAATACACAGCCACACAGAAAATAAGTTACAAAACCAAAGGGAAAAAATAGGGCTTTTGTTTTGTACTTCCCAACTTCCCAGAAAATTGTTTCAAAGGAAAAGATAAGTGGAGTATCAGAAAAAGCTAGCATCGTGCTGAAGAGTAGCTTGGAAAAATCTAAACACCGTGGAACGAGGCAGTTAATGGAGGAAAAAATAAAACAAGTTGGCATAAATTTGGGATCATAGATTTGGGTCATTTCAGTGATCTCTTTCTAGCCAACTGGACTCAGTTTTAAGAAACTGTCATAAACTTTGCTGCTGTTTGGCCGTAAAAAACTGTAAGAAGGGTGAAAGATACAATTTCATCCTAACTTGCACATCAGGGCAAATTATTTAAGGGCAAATGAGAAGATTTTTCCAGAGACTGGAATATCACCAATTAAAAAAAAAAAAAAAAAGCTGTTTATTGTAAGAAATTCTACAGAAGCATTAGGGTAGAGAAAAATCCCTCCTAATTTCTGGAATGCTGCTCAACTTGCTTCTCTTCAAAAACAACAACAAAAAATCCTCAGCCCTTTTTTGTTCAAGCAATCCTCATTTTTTAACCTCCAATTCTGCTTGATCTGCAGTCTGAAGCTCTAATAGTTTTAACCTTTCAAATTGATTTCAGAGCTTTTCCCTCCTTTCTCCAGTGTAGCTGTTTTCTGGTTGTTTTTGTAGCCTTGCCTCATGTTACAGGGTGTAGTCTTGGGCTCTTGTTTTATAAAGGGGAAGATCTCGTTGTGCCAACCAAGATTTGCTTGTTTCCCCTGCAATCCCATGCTCTATTTCTTTCTTAAACTTTATCTACTGTTTTTAATGCTCTCTTTTAATCGCTTAAGCCAAATAAAGCAGTGGTGACTTTTGAATGGGTCACTAACAAACTAAAGATATGTCTGAAAACTGTTTTCTGGGCTTCTTAATACATTTGAGTTGGAATAATCATCAGAAATAGATGCTGCAGGTAAGAAATGGATAAGACTGGGAAATGTTATGGTACGTAGTAGACTAAGATTATCAAACCCAGCACTACTAGAGACAACTCTGCATTTAAAAAAACCCCAAAATGCATTTTATAATAAAAATCAAAGAATTCAAAATTCATATTGTTTTCTGGCACTTGGGCCACCTCTTCTCAGCAGTGAGAAAGATTCAGTAAGATTCTAGTTCTACTGCATTATTTTATTTTTTTTTTTAACTTATTCAATGGTCCCTTACGTTTCCAAGGGAAAAACTCACTACATTTCTCTAGTGACTATGGGGCTGTTTCAGCTTTGTGTGTTTCTGAGAAACTAATTCTTGCCTTCTGAAATTTCTTAGCACTGATTGCTAAATATATCCGCTTTCCTCTTTGGGATCTTAACAAGCATTAAGAGTCCAACAGGCTTTTTCAATTCATTCTTCACCACTTCTGTTGCCTTGACACCACCTCTGAGCTCTTACATTGAAATACAGTGGTTATATCTTTCTAAACTATTCACAATGAAATCTAGATAGTTTTGGTTTTGATTTCCTTTAATATAAACAAATTCATCAGTTCTTTGAGGAAAATCAAAGAAGTATTTTACTGTGACACATAGGTCATGACCACGCTTCTCTGGTGAAATACCTTTAGGGATTAAGTTGTGACTGATGTTCTTCTTTAAAGGATTGTCACACAAAACAAAGAGTTTGAACTTGAATGTGTCAGAGCAAAGCTTGCAGGGCCAGGCTGACCTCTAGTCGGAGCAGTTGTGATGCAGATATGAAAAAGTCTTTTGATGGCTACTTGCAGCAGAACAGAGAAACAGACTTAATCACAGCAGCCTCAACAGGGAATTGGGGAGTCAGGCACAGGCCGGGCGAGGTATTTAAGGCTTCATGCCAGCCACATCCAGGAAAATAAAAGGTGGAAATTTTCCTCCTGGCTGGTCTGCGGCAGATACTGACTGTGCAAACTGCTGTCAGCAACAACACAGTTGTTGACAGTGAAGAGTTTGGGTAATTAGTTCTGTCCCAGGTTTTGTGCTGAGATCCAGCACATGCCTTGTACTTTCCCATTCCCATTACCAGCTGCTCTGGTTAAGCCTTGTGGCAGGCTGCCCAAGGCTACCTAAACCAGATTCCTCCCATTTGTTCAGATCCTGGAGCAGAGCCAGAGTCGTCTACTCTGAAGTCCAGTGCTCCCCATGCTCCGAATATTCCCCATACTCCAGATGCTCCCCAGGCTCGTACCAAGGTCTCGAACCTCTCTAGCAAAAAGGCACTATGGTAGTTGTCACTGCAAAAGCAGAAGGCTCAGGAAGTCATGGCTATGCAAGTGACAGGACAGGCCTGCTGGCCTCCACACAGGTAGTTTTGCCAAGGACAAGTAGGGAACCTGAAGTCAGCCCAAAAGTAGCTTCTGTGGAGATCTTTCATGCCTCAGGGCACTGCAGGCACCTTTGCACAAGAACAGGAATTACTGATGCTTCATAGCAACCATCCTGGACAGTGCTGAGGACAAAAATGTCCTTGCAAGGCAAAGCCCCTTACAGTGATGTACCGCCAATCAACGTTTCACACAACCCTTAACACTCACCAAAAAATGCTTTTGCTTCATTCTTCATAGATTCCTTGCAGGGCGTGCATCTTCTTCATTACCTTGGCCAGAGCATGGCCATGGGCATGGCCATGGACCTCTTGTGACACCCATGAAGATAAACTTAGTATGTTTGTTCTTTTTCTCTTTCCTGACACAAAATTAAAACTGCGCTACTGGTTGCTGTCAGCATTTTGCAATTAATATATAATGGAGAGGATAAGAAGTGGCTTAAGTTACATTAAATGAAGAGGTGCTAGGTGGGTGCTTGGTAGATGTTAGGTAGAGCATCTTCAACTGGAATGATTTCTTGGCATTGCAGCTACAAGCAACTCACAAACAACATGAATACACTGTGGTGTTTTACAGAGTGAAGCACCCACTACAACACCCTGACAAGGTGCCACAGTGCCACTGCCCTCCTAGAGAAGCTTTTCCTTCTTTTAAGCTCCATTTGCAGCTTGCCTGAGGGAAGTGGTGCCTTCTGTGCTTTGGGAAATGCCATGAGGAGCCGTTTTGCACCAGGAGGTGCTGGTCATTTACAGTTTCCAATATGCAATGGCACTGCAAAGAAAGAGAATAGTACAGATAATCTTAAGTGCCTTTTGATGCTGGGAACCTTGAGTCCTGCAGCACTGAATTTCCTCCAGCATGCCATGCTGACCTTGTTCTTACAGAGGGTTACCTCATCTTGGTCCCACAATTCAAGCTATTGTGGGATTTTCTTGCATGAAAACAACTCCATCATTTCTAAAAGGGATATTCTCATGAGGACTTCTTGCTGCATTCCTAGATAAGGGCAAGGCCATGCAGGTGATGTAATTGCTGGTACTGTGCTGCCCGCAGGCTCCTCCCTTACACTGAGCAGAGGCTGTCCAGCCAACAAGGGATTTGTGTGGCACAACACAGGCCCAAAGGCCAGGCGGGGTGTGCAGCGGTTTAACTCTTACTTGGTCTGCTAACTCCTTCTTGTGCAGTGACTTCCTGGGTCAGGGTCAGGATCCCTGCAAGAGTCCAAGGGGTTTCATTGCATCGTGGCTGTGGTCCCTTCCGCAGCTGCAGGTAAGGGAAGAGGCCTCCCACCCCTTGTCTCACTGGCCACAATCCAGTCGCAAGTCCCAGCACTGATGAAGCAAGCCAGAGCTCTGCGGGACAAGTGACTCCGAAGCCCAGGAGACCCTGAAGCTTGGGGCCTGCTGCCAGGTTTTACCCATGCCACAAACAATTACCTGCTTTATATTTCTGAGCCATTCCTGAGCTTATAGCATACCAATGTGCTGAGATTGCACAGGCATACCTCACGACATGTAACAGTGATCCAACGTGTTCTGGAAAGCATACTGTGATCTGAGACATGCAGCAGAACGTGTGCTGTGGTCAGCCACATAGCGCAGCATGTACTGCAGGCACACAGCACAGCTGGAAGTGGTGACTGCAGTCACCCATCTGCCCAGTACAAAAAAGACAGGGATCTCCTGGAAGGAGTCAAGCGGAGGGCTACAAAGACGATTAAGGGCCTGGAGCATCTCCCCTACAAGGAAAGGCTGAGTGAGCTGGGGCTGTTCAGCCTTGAGAATAGAAGACTGAGAGGGGATCTGATTAATATTTATAAATATCTGAAGTATGGGACACAGGGGGAAATGGCCAGTCTCTTTTCAGTGGTCTGTGGGGACAGGACAAGGGGCAATGGCTGCAAGTTGGAGCACAGGAAGTTTCACACCAACATGCGGAAGAACTTTTTCACAGTGAGGGTGACAGAGCCCTGGGACAGGCTGCCCAGGGGGGTTGTGGAGTCTCCTTCTCTGGAGATACTCAGGACCTATCTGGACCCCTGCCTGTGTGACCTGTCCTAGAGAACCTGCTTTGGCAGGGGGTTGGACTTGATGACCTCTGGAGATCCCTTCCAACCCCTACGATTCTGTGGTTCTGTGACCTGTCGCCATAGACACGCCCCTCAGTGCTCGCTGCCGTTAGGGACATATAGCACAGGACCGCCTGAAGCCACAGACACGAGGAGAAACGCGCGCTCTGCGCACAGCCTTCCCGCGTAACCCCGTGTTGCAGTCAGGCAGCGCGCGCAGCGCACGCTGAGGTCACAGCCACGCTCACGACTCACGCCGCCGTCGCCCAGGGCAATGCCTACGCCGCAGCTCCGTGGCGTCACGTGTGCTGTAAACCCCCGCGCAGCGCAACCTCCTGCCGCCAGGAGGCGCGCTGCTCCCCGGCAGCGGGCGCACGAACCCCTCGCAGCGCAGCGCCCCGCCCCCGCCTCCGCCTCCGCCTCCGCCCCCGCCCCCGCCCCCGCCTCCGCCTCCGCCCCCGCCCCCGCCTCAGCGCCGCTTAGCCAATCGGAGCGGGGCCCCGTGGTCCCGCTGCCTTCCGGTCTCCCCGCCGTGTTTATTTTTTGCCGCGGGAAGTAAAGAGGCAGCATGATGGACACTTGTACCGCCCAATGGGAGAACCGTCCGTCAAGACGGCGCTTTCGCGGGAGCGGGGCCACGCGGCCTTTTCCTTCCCCTCCTCCGTGTGCCTCAGGGAACTGGGTGTTTTCCGTGGCTCTCCGCTCCTTTCCTTGCCGTCATCCACGTCGCGGGCTCCTTGTGCCGGTCTCTGTTCGGTTTCGCTGGCCCGCGGGAGCCCTCTGGGTTCCCTCCCTTCTGCAGCAGCCAAAGCTCGCTCCCCTCCTCTGCCCTCGTTAGCCAGGGCTGCCCGAGCAGCCGGCTTCTTCTCAGGCGCCTTTTCCCGCCCGGCGGCTGGCCGAGCCGGGGCTCCGCGGCGCTGATGGCCGGAGTGATCCGGCGGCTGGATGAAACCGTGGTGAACCGCATCGCAGCCGGCGAGGTCATCCAGAGGCCGGCAAACGCCATCAAGGAGATGATAGAGAACTGGTAACGCGGGGTCTGCCCCACCCGCCGGCTGGACGGGGAGCAGGGGATGCCGCAGGCGCTAAGGCGCGCAACCCGGCCTTGCTCGGGGCGGGGGCAAGGGAGGGAGCCTGCTCCGGGGCAGTGGGAGGGGGCTGAGGGCGTTGGGCCCCTGCGGCTGCTGTCACCGCGGCCAGGCAAGCCGCGTGTAGCGAGGCGCGTTACGGGCAGTATAACGCGCGTGCCTGTATTGCGTGCGCGGGAGGACGGCTCCCTTCAGAACGACTGCCTGGATTGGTCCTTGGGTTGTTTTGGGAAGCTCGCGAGGTGCCAGCGATTCGGTTACTTGTTAGGAAGGTAAATTCTGCCTGGGATTAAAATCGCCGCCTTTCCGCTAGGAAGCTCTGCGGTGAGCTCTGTCAGTCACAGAATCACAGAATCGTAGGGGCTGGAAGGGACCTCGAGAGATCATCGGGTTCAACCCCCCTGCCAAAGCAGCTCCCTAGCTCATAATGCACAGATAGGCGTCCAGGCGGGGTTTGAATATCTCCAGAGAAGGAGACTCCACCACCCCCTGGGCAGCCTGTCCCAGGGCTCTGTCACCCTCACTGTGAAAAAGTTCTTCTGTATGTTGGTGCGGAACTTCCTGTGCTCCAGCTTGAAGCCATTGCCCCTTGTCCTGTTGTGTGAAAGCAAGCTGCAGAGTGCAGTAGGTTTTGATAGTGGGGAGAGCAGGTCTGGCTCTTGGACGAGCCGCTTTCTTCCTTAATCTGTGAAAGCTTGTCATAATTGTTATGGGTAATGATTTAGAGAAATAGATCACTGTTGTTGAAAAGACAGTAAAGACCTACTTTAAACAGAGTAAGTTCTAATGTGAACGGCAGCTAGAGTAGAAACAAGCCATCGCTTGTCTGCAAGCGATTTAAAATTCCTTTTAAGTCATACAGTTCTCTACTCCTGAGTTGCTGTTCTCTCAAAAGCTTTCTTGGTTTTTTGCAGTTTGGATGCTAAATCTACAAGTATCCAGGTAGTAGTTAAGGAAGGTGGTCTGAAGCTCATCCAGGTCCAAGATAACGGCTGTGGTATCAGAGTGAGTAAAAAGAAGTTTGCATGTTTAATGCTACCTTTTAAAACTTACTCCAACTTAGAAATGTTTCTTACCTTGAACTTGGAAACAGAGAGTGGCTATTACTTGTCCCTTTCACACAGAAGGAAGATCTGGACATCGTATGTGAAAGATTTACTACGAGTAAACTGCAAAAATTTGAAGACTTGGCTAGTATTTCTACATATGGTTTTCGGGGCGAGGTAAGCTCTTCTTCAAGGCTTTGAAGCTATTAGTTGTTGTTAACCTGTTGTAGTGGGGATTATGTACAATCTTGTTCCCAATGCTCTTCATAAGAAGTACTTGTTTTCTGAGAGAGTCTGCTGTGTGAATAGAGTTCAAAATATATTCGTATGTATTTCAAGATCAGGTGGATGCCTAAGGAGAGAGATATATATTCTTTTTGCTTTCTGGAGTCGATACTTTAAAAAAACCCAAGTAAAACAAGGCCAGTCTTCTCAAATGCTGCTTCAGCAACCTACAGGTAAAAGATGATGAAAGACTTGAGTGGAAAGTGATTCTCTTGCATCAGGCATTTGTCTGAATTCAGTACTTGAGAGGTTTGAAACGTGCACCTGGCTTCCTTTGCTCTTGCTGTTTGTCAAAATCAGTATCTCTCACCGCTCAGAGTTACTAGTTCTCTATATTCGCACAGGCTGTATCTAAGCTCGTCTGAAAGAACAGCCCAGGATGAGTTTTGCTTTCCCCTCCAGATGGACAAGAAGATAGATAATTATGTTGCCTGTGCTCAAGTACATAGATCCTTGTGTGATCCAGAAAGTGACTCCTCAAGTCCCCTTCACATGGTATTAACAACATGAGCTCCACAGGCAGTGGAGTCTGGTCCTGAGGCTGGTTTCAGTCAGCAGTGCAGTCAGGTCCACTGAGTTTTTCAGGAAAAACATTGTAACCTAAACAGGAGAAGAACTTGGGAGGCATGAGAAAGAAACCGCTTAAACCTTCCAACTGTTCTTTGTTAGCATGAAAGAAACAAAAGGGTGCAACTGCAAAGCTTTGTGTTATGTTATGTGGCTAGCTGCTTGCACTGTCAGAGATGATGAGACACCTAAAGGAGGTCCTGGATAAAAGTTGGTGTTGTAGGCACTAAAGCTTGTTAAAGCTTTACTGACCTGCAGTTCTCTTGTAAGGGCTTTTACTCATCACTTGCAGGTGCTGTAGCAAAATGTAGGGATGCTGTTTAAAGTGTGGACGCTCCTCAGGGGTCCCCAGAGCAAGGTTTACAAAGATGCTTTCTCTCTCTCCAGGCGTTGGCTAGCATCAGTCACGTTGCCCACGTTACGGTCACAACTAAAACAGCTGATGCAAAGTGTGCATACAGGTATGCTGCCTATTATCCAACTGACCTGTGCTGCATGTAATAATGAGCAGATGTACTTAATCCTCTTTTCAGTGCTCTTACAAAGGAGGAGAGTGGGGTAAGGAGTTAAGTGTTTCTAGGGTAGTTTCAAAAAAAGACCCAAAATGTGAGAAAACGGTTGAGTTTGTTTTTAACATGGTGGGTTTTATTTTTTTTTTTAAATTCCAGATTGTGAAGGTAAACTTAAGCTAAATGATGTGTTTCAAAAGCTCTGTGTGTGTGAAATCTTAATGGGAATTATACTTAAACAGCAAAAGTCTTGTTTTTCATTTCAGGGTAAAATGATCTATATACATAGTCAGTGTACCCTGCAAATTTCCTAAGTGTCTGTACACAGGAACTTGCAGTTTAGTTTGCTTTTGGCTGGCTGGTGCTTAATCCCATCCAGAAGAGGTTTTGAATGTTCTTCTGAAAACTTTTCCTAAATATAAGCAACTCTATCCATTAGTTTCTCAACTACCTTTGAGAAAAAGGGTGTGGAGAAGAGAAGCTTTGCATTTTGGTTTGGTGGTTGGTTTTCTTTGTTATTTCAACAGACTGTGTATCTATGGGCCTTGCAGTAAATGTGAAACTTGATGAAAGGCCTACCTGGGTCAGAAATCTCTTATGCTCAAACTCCTGTTACAGCAAAAAGGAAACAGATCTTACACTGACCTTACATATAAATGAAGTGTGAAGTCTAGTGGAAGAAATATTAGTCCAGTTATCTATCTATTAAAGAAAAATAAAATACAATAATCCTGTCTTTAGAGCAAAGTCTCAGTAACCGAATTTCAAAATACATATCTAGTTATCTACACCTTTTCTGTGCTGTTACTCCTGCTTTACCGCTGCCCCTTTTTGTCCTAAAGTCAAAGAAAGTGTCCTTCTAGGAGCAAGGGAGGAGGGGAGTTGTTGCAGCCAGTTGACCATGTCCCAGGCTCTTTGCGGGGAAGAGTGTGATGATAGGATTTCTTTTGTTGCCTTCCCTTATGTCATCATCTATCCTTGTCTGCCCCCCCGTAAATCTGAATTTCTGACAGCTTTTAACTGTCATTTTCTGCCTAGAGCTACTTACAGTGATGGAAAAATTAAAGCCCCTCCAAAACCCTGTGCTGGAAACCAAGGGACTCAGATCACGGTAGGTTCTTGTGCCTTTACTGTTCCCTGGTCCTTGTGCTTGCATCACTTATGGTAACACCGTAAGGTACGCAACAGTAGCACATCATAGGGTACTTCCCAAATGATGTTGTTGTGTGGCTTTGGGGTTTGGTTTCCTTCACTGAAGATAGCAAGGTAAATTGCAGAAGTTGGTCTTGGGTTTTGTGTGTTTTTTCGTTCTTCCTTCTGAGGATGGTACAATCATTTACTACCAGAAACCTTCCATAATCGTTCTGGTTTGCTGAAAGCCTCAAAGGACAGTTAAGGCTACGAGAAGCTCAAACTATGGAGGAGGGGTCCCCATCATATGAGCAGAGTGGGAAGATGGGGGCTGGCACTGTTAGATTTCCAGCCGTGTCTTTCATGTGTCACACCAGGCTTTGGGGTTAAGGTTGGCATTGGGAATGTGAAGAGGAAGGAGCTCAGCGTGGGAACGGGGGGGTGTGTGGGAAGGGGGGTGTGTGGGAAGGGGTGTGTGTGGGGTGCACAGTGTGCGGTGGGAAGTGGAGGCCTGGCCTAGGAGTCCCACAGGTGTGTGTTTGTCTTGCGTGGGAGCATACACCCAGCAAGCTTTACAGGTTGATGCTTAGGACAATGTGTATTAAAAAAGCAGCTGAACTTCAAATCCCTGCCTTTCTCAGTGCAGTAGAAATATTTAAACGACAGGGAAAAGGTATATAGTGAAAATGAGCAGTTCAGCCTGATTCTCTGAAGACATTAATAGCCTTGATTGCAGCAACTATTCTAATGTTTATCTGCATTTCATTAAAACACATTGTAACTGGGGAATCCATTGTCATCTTCAGTGGAAGGTATCTAACTTTTCAGTGAAAACTGAGCTGTAGAGTTGTTGGTGGTGGTAAAACTACTGTACTAGAATACCTGAGAACATACATTTCTCTGGAGTTGCATTATGTTAGGTGAATCTAAGCAGTAAGGAGTAAATCAAATGTTGATCATTCCTAAACAGAACTATTCTCAGAAAATTTTGTAGTACCTATTAAGAGGACAGATTTAGATTGATTATATAGTAACATATTTTTAAAATTGTATGTAATGGTGACCTTTTCTCTGTAGGTTGAAGATCTCTTTTACAATGTAAATGCAAGGAGGAAAGCTTTAAAGAATCCAAATGAAGAATATGCAAAAATACTGGAAGTTGTTAGCAGGTAAACGGAAATAGGAGGCTCCAGGGTTTTTATGCCACCATGGAGAGTACTGGGCTTTTTTCAGAGGCACTGTTGGTAGCTTTTTCTGGTGTGTTGTTTGGTTGTTGTTGTTTTTTTTGTGGGGGTTGGGGTGTTAACTATTTGTTAGTGTACTGTGTCTGATAACAGTCCAACTGGATATGGAAAATCCAGAGGAGAAACAGTATTCAGTGTATGATTTTCTTTGTAAGAATTCCAGCAAAAAAATGGTGATAGGCTTGAATCTCAGTGAACTTGAGCTGAATAGAATCCAAGTAAAAACTGTAGGAGGGCTGAGATTTGGCTGAATATGGAAAAGCTGAATGGCAGTATTACCTCCTTAAAGAAACCACAACCATTTTAGCTACCAGCTGTTCCCTTCCTGGGTCCATTTTTGTTGCATCTTTTGCCACATGCAGAGACTTTGCAAGCAGGATCCATGCAGTTTACTCAAAGTAACTGCTTTATGATTTCAGTGAATACAGCAGTTAGCAAAGAGTGGCAAGGCTGTATGCTCCCAGATGAGCAACTTCTTTCCTGGCCAGGCAGGGTCAGGTCCTGCTGCTCTGTGGAACAGGGTGATCTGAAGTCTTGCTGACTTATGGGCATCCAACTCACTGGGGTGTTTTTCTGTTAGGATTTGACGTCTTTTCTTTTTGTTATTTGGTTGTTTCCCACCTTCCCCCTTAAATTTTTGAGTTGCTAACTCTGCTGGGCACAACAGTCTAACCTCTGCCTGTGTTCCTCATCTTGTAAGGTTCTACTATGTGTAACTTCTCACAGCATAGCAACTTCCCTAGGAGCTGGAGCCAAGGTTATGCAGCTGTAGTGTGTCTGAATGTGACCCTGGGATCACAGGCAGCTGAACCAGCTGGGTAGGGGAAGTTAAAAGGGCAAGCCAGCTGTGTTTTCAGATCCTTCTCTGTAGTAGTTGGGAGTTGATTCTGTTGTACTGAGGAGGTTTTGCTGCTGTTCTTGTTTAACCTGTGCAATGAAACTGACCTAACCAGGTCTATAGAAGTTCATCCCTTTTTTTGAGAGACATAAGCTAAGATGATCCTTGAGTTTCATGTGGCTACAGGTGAATTACAAACAGAAAACAGTGATTTTGGTTTTATTTATAGCTGTTTAACCTACAGCAGCACTGTTTGGCTCAAATAGTGTTACTGTGTAACAGGAAGAGGTTTGTCCCTGTTAATAGCAACTCTTCAGTGGTCAGGAAAATTAACCTTTTCTTTCACATACATCAGTCTTGGGTTTACCTATTTTTCAGGTATGCCATCCATAACTCAGGCATCAGCTTTTCAGTTAAAAAGGTATGTAAGCAAAGTCTCTAACCTTACTTTGTGTGTGTGTGTGCTGTAATGTGTGTCCCTGAAAATGTCAAAAACTTTGTACTGCATCTCTTGCAGCTGGAATATTGTAGAGATCCTTCCCTTGTACCGAGATGTTGGGGTGTGTGTATATTGATGCAATTTGGATAGAAAACACATTAGCTAAAAGTAAACAAGATGAAAATACATTTGTCAGGAGCTCAATCTTCTGTCTTGTTTTAGCTTATCAGCTGATTCAGCTTCATTTGAGAGTCTGATTGCTAGTGGCTGTATGGGAGAGTGTGGGGTAGAGAACCTTCGTTCTGTGGCGCTCTTGAGAATTCTTTACTGAACTGCTCATGTTCCTGACTTTCAAAAACGAAGTGACTGCCTGAATGGAGCAGATATGATCTAGCAAATCTTGCAATCCTTGTACCATTTACCATCTATTGTTTTTTCTGAACACTAGTAAGTAAACAATACTAGAAGCGATGTTATGCCCCCTGCCTTTGCATTGGAAAGGTTACTGTTCAGTTGAATGAATTTCTAAGACTTCAGCCAGAACTGTGAATTGACTGACAGCTTTTCTGCCCTGTTTAGCAAGGTGATACCGTGTCGGATGTCAGAACCTTATCAAATGCCTCAACGGTGGACAACATTAGGTCCATCTTTGGAAATGCTGTCAGCAGGTACGTTGGTGTATTTCCTCTTGACATAAAACTTCCTAGCAAAGCTCCTTCCCCTTTCTCTTCTAAAGAACATGGGCTGCCTTCAGCTTTTTTTGCCCGATTCTATCAAGGTGAACTAGAGAGAAGAGGGATTGTTGCCCTTGTCTTGGCAGAATGTGTGATGATTTGGATTTACTGTATCAAAGGTCAGAGGGAAGTTGCAAAGCTATTCCCCTAATGCCTGGAAAGGGAACCATCTGCTTGTAACCCTCTGTGTGCTCATTGTAAAAAGCAAGTGGCACCTGTGTTCCCTGCAAATTCCTAGCCTCTTCCCATGCTGTGAGAATCTTGCCCACAGTCTGCTGCTGCCTGATACATTCTGAAGTCTCCTTAAGTTGTTTTTTTTCTGAAATCTTCTGGTTTACTATTTTGACAAAAGCTACACTAGATGAGGCTGGGAAAACCAGTCAGAGAAATTGAAAACAGGTAAGACCGTCATCATTTGAAAATGTATCTGCTGCTTTAGGGAAAAACCTCTCCCTTCAAGGCCCTCAGCTGTGAGGAATTCATTGAATAGACTTTCAGGATGGGTTTGTCCTGTGTACACTTGGGTATCAGTTTGATTCATTTACCAAAGTCGTGCTTTAAGTGGAAGGAATGAAACCTTATACATGGCAGCAGGGTAGAGAGGCCGCTTAGTGATGTGGCTTCCAGTGTGACTCATTTGTTATGTGGCTTTTGTGTGTCTACTACTAATGCTTGTTTGGTACAGTTTTTTCTTTGTAGAGTTCTGACTAAATTGTCCACTTAAACTTCAGTGTCTTGATCAGATGTTTTACTTCAAAACGTTGTGGTTTTTTTTTTTTTTTTACCCAATTTAAGATGGTGTTTATTCTAGCTTGTTATTTCAGCCTAAAACCCAAACACAGATAAACCCAATGCTCAGTATGTGGTGAGGTTGAGTGAGAAGTAAGTAGCCCATAAGCCCTTTAGAAGTTGGCATAATGCCTTGATAGAGCCATGCTCTTCAGCTGTCAAATAGATCTGCTTGACTAATGAATCATGAAAATTAATAAAAGCTGCTTTTAAAGTTGTTACTGTTAGGAGCTGTATGCATGAGCAAGGAAAAAAAAAAGTTTACACTTTTATGACTTCTTAACAGCCCACTGATAAATATTTGAATAGCTAAAAGTGGAAGGGGTGGTTTAAGAAAAACAATATTCTTCCTTGGCTGCTGACCACTTTGAGGTGTCTGTTGCTGTCAGTGACTTAAACAGCGAAATGCAGATTACAGTTATCAGTAGAAAGTTACAATATTGTGACTGCTATGATAGGCTGAGGTATTAAAAATATACTGTGGATAGTTGTATGGACACCAGTCATGCTGTATTACTCTTCTGCACTTACTTAAACAATGCAGTTCAGGTTAAATATTCTTTTGTGACTTGGCAATGAATGTTTGAACTCCCAGGTAATTCAAATGTCATTCACTGTGATATACATAGAACAACGTATGTGAGTACTGCTTGAAACTGGCATCAACAGAAAAATAAATGTTGTGTGTGTTTCTGTCAAACTGTCAATAGGGAACTGATAGAAGTGGGGTGTGAAGATGCAAATCTGGCCTTTAAGATGAAAGGCTACATCACCAATGCAAACTACTCTGTGAAGAAATGTATATTTTTGCTCTTCATAAACCGTAAGTTTTCTTTGCTTTTAAAAAAAGCAGCATGTTGAACAGTCTTGTGTTGCTTATGTAATAATCAGAAGAAGGAAACTTTCTGAGGAACTTAAAAAATGTATGAACGTTCTTAAAACCACTGAAGAATAAGCCTTGCAGCTCATTGTAGAGCTTGGAGTGTTTTTCTGTTCATCACGTGCCTTGTGTTTTTTACTGTAAATAGCAGAAAGCAGCTATGAGTGGGCCTAATGAAACTTAAACTTGAGGAGTAGAGGGTGTGACTGTGTCCTGCCAGCTTTACACAGAGTGGTCCCTCTGTTTTGTAGCAACACTGGCAAACCTCAACTGTAAGAAGACATGAAAGAATAGTCTGATTATTTCCATATTTGTGGGGAAAAATTACTTCTAAATATAAAATATACTGGGAAGATACCACCTATTCCTGGTTTTCTATGAAGAACCAATAGGTCTTGGGGAAAAACATGTATAACAGATGCCCTTGGGACGTACGAAGCGTGGAGGTGGTGGTCTGAAGGAGTAGTTGGACGCTGTGCAGTGCCTTTGTCATGGTTTCCCCCCGGCTGTGGGCCGAGATCCACGCAGCTGCCTGCTCCTTAAAGTAAAAGAGCAGGGGAAGAGGGAAAAAGGGGGGAAACAAGGGAGGGGAAAAGGAAGGGGCAAATAACTCCAAAACCAAGAAACTAAGAGGCCCGTGGGTTGGGATAAGGATAGTTTACTAAGAGAACAGAAAGATAAAATATAGCAATGCTAACAGGACTTTAGAGCAAAAGAATATGAAACTATTGATACCCAATGCAGTTTCTCCCCGAACCACACAACTCAGGCCGGACCACCCAGAGCTGTCCCGGAACCCGACCGTCCCCCCAAGAAGCACGCGTCCCGCAACCGCCCCTCTTCTTCCTCCTCTCAGCCCCCCGTTATCCTGGGCAGGGCGTAATTGGCATGGAATACACTCTTTGGCCCATCTGGATCACCTGTCCTGGCTTCGCCCCTCCTTTCTCCTGAATAGAGAAATAGGAAGAAGCTGAGAAAGTCCTTGACTGTCTGACTGCAACTAAGAACATCAGGGTGTTCTCAGCACTGCTTTCATTTTAACTCCCAAACACAGCATTCCATCAGCTGCTACAAATGAAGTTAACTCTATCCTGACTGAAACCAGGACAGCCTTTCAGGGGGCTCTTTGAAAACAGTGTTCTGTTCTGTGTTTCAGATCGATTGGTAGAGTCAGCTGCTCTGCGGAAAGCCATAGAAACTGTCTATGCTGCTTACTTGCCAAAAAGTACACACCCTTTCCTGTACTTAAGGTAAAGCACTAGGGAGAAGTAGCCTTTTAATACCGCTGTGTAGGATATAGCTAGAGTGAAGAGGCTTAGAAGGTCCTGGTAGTAGTGTTAAGTATTGCACTGAGGTACTTAATTGCCAGACAAGGGCTAATTAAATCATGTTAAAGAAATTGTAGGAACTCGGGCCTTATTTGCTGAAGTAGTGTCTGTAACTTCATCTCAAACCCTTTCAGATTATGGATGCTTTTCACTTGGGGAAAATAAAATGCCAGGGATACTGGAGAGCATTTAGGGCCAGTGAGATCATTTATTGCAAAGTCCTTACCATTTTTACCTTGTTGGGCTTTACATTTGTCCGTGTATTTTTAACAGTTACTGCATCAGCATTCCAAGAACAGTAAAGAAGTGAATTGCATACTGCTTTTTTTAAAAACCAAGTAATAGCTAAAATGTAATAGAATCTGTCCTTTAAAACTTGGAGCGTGTGACATATAATGGAAAGCCTGAGTTTGTAATTGCTAAGCAATTGAGCTTTGCCATTCACCAGTTCAACTTCCTGATGTCCAGTGCTTTCTAACACAGAGTTCTCACTTTGCAGCATTTAATTGAATTCTTGCTTGAGATTATTGTTAAATGACAGGGCATCAGTAGTCATTAACTCATGAGACACTGCAAGTAAAAAATTCTGACAGCTGTTTTGTAGCAACTTGGTGGAGAGTTTGGCTTAAGTTTGCCTTTGTAAGCTGATTTTGATGAGTTTGGAATAGTTGTTCAGAGTTAGTTGTTTCTTGTTGTGTTAGTCATGTTTGTTTCGTATAATGCTGGGAGGTTTCAGGGCTACTTTGGCTTCTCTACAAAGGAGTAATGGGCCCAAAGTCTGACAAACTTTGTGCTGAATTAATTTGTGCCCTCTCTGCCACCCATGGGAAATACTAGGTTAACTCCTTTTAAAATGTTTTCCAGCCTAGAAATAGCCCCCCAGAACGTAGATGTGAATGTGCATCCTACAAAACACGAGGTCCATTTCCTTCATGAAGATAGTATTCTGGAGCATGTGCAACAACATGTAGAGAGCAAGCTATTGGGCTCCAATTCTTCAAGGATGTACTTCACTCAGGTGAGAACATGCGTGTCAAGTGAAGCGTGACCATATCTCTACACTATTTTAGCTGTTGTGGATACATTTAGTCCCTTCAGGAGTACAGTTTGTGCAGTGATTGACAGTCAGTAATGTTACACCGGTCGCCTGAGATCTTTGCTCCGTTTCAGGGATGAAACTGCCTTAATATGCCAGTGTTAACAATGCAGCAGTGAATGTACTGGAGGAACAGTGCACAGTATGTATCTGTTCAGTCTCTTTTCTTTTACAAATATATTGGCATTCACATGCAGTATATTGTTTTTATTCTGCCTTGGTGTATGTGAAACGTGTGAGACTGAGGAAATTGGTTGTTCCTGGTGTTTGACACCACTTTGGATTTAATCTAAATGAAAGAAAAAAAGTCAGGACAAGGATTTCCTAATACCTATTTATAGATAGCAGAGTTTAAGAATTATAATCTTAAAAGAAAAAAAAAATCCTTGAGCTTTTTTTACATCAAATATTTTCTCTGAGACAAGAGAAGGTTAATAATGATTTCACTGACTGCCAAGATGATGATGTGCATGCTGTGCATATATAGAGTGCGGAGCTGGCAGCCTCTTCAGGAAGTTGACACTGTGTTTGTGGGGCTTGAAAGTTTGTTGCCTCAAAGCAAGAAGATTCTGTGAGAAATGTAGCTGATCTCTGTGGGTCTTTTTTTCTTCTCTTTACTTCCCCGTATCTGAGCAAAGACATTGCTTCCAGGGAATGACTGTGCTTCCAATGAGGTTGTAAAACCAGCAGCGAACCCTTCTGGGGTCGCCAAAGGAAACGGCGATAAAGTTTACGCGCATCAGATGGTCCGCACCGACTCCCGGGAGCAGAAACTGGATGCTTTCCTTCAGCCAGTCAACAACCCCCTGAGTACAGGCCCCGCTGAGGCAATGACAGAAGTTAACACAGGGCCTCCAGAGGACAAAGGCGGGCCACAGGATGCTGAAATGGAAGATGTCAGCGATCTAGTTGAAATCACCCATGTCCAGGAGGACTCAGCGATGCCCGAGGAGCCGAGTGAGAGTGGACACTTATCTCCTGAGACAGTGCCACCGCCTTGGTAAGTCGCGTCTTGCTTGAGGTCATGCAAGGCTACATGTTTGTTTAGTGGCATGGCCCCAAAACTGAAGGGTTTTTTTCCCCCATCTCTTTGTACTTCTGCTTTTTCACAAGGAAAAATTTTCCTTGAATAACTTTTCATAACATTTTGAGGGCTTAAACTTCATCTGTGCACTGTAAGTGACATAACTCATGGCAAGATTTGTAACTGGGATGGGACTTCCATACATATGAAAAAAGCAGGAAACAGTATAAATAATGGCATTAGTTTAGGGGAATCATACTGGTCTGTGTCTGGTTGGAAGACCTCCTTTGAGAGGGGGAAAAGAAAGCTAGAAACCACACTAGAAACTACAGCACTCAATTTTGCAAACGTTACCCCAGTAAAGATAAATGTGCTGTAGTCCCTTCGTAGGTCCTGCAGGAGCTGTCATCAGAGGCCAAAGTCTCCTGAGGGAATCTGATTCCTTGTCAGCCCTAACAAACTTTGCCTTGGAAGTAAAATAAAGTCTGTCTTTCTGGGAAGCTTTGGGAAACTTTCTGCCTTACCTATGCTAACACACAGCACGTGAACTGAGTGTTCCATCTGTCGTGTGTATGTGTTGCCTGTGGGACAGGAGAGTTGACCAGAATCCCTTTTGTTTTGGCATTGCAGCAAGAAGCCACGAGAAGATGTGGATGTACAAGTGGAGAAAGATGAAAGGAGAAAGGACATGACTGCTGCCTGCACCCCCAGAAGAAGAATTATCAACTTGACCAGTGTATTGACTCTCCAGGAAGAAATCAGTAACCAGGCACATGAAAGTACGCAAGCCTTTTGCTTCTCCAGGTCACTGTGGTTCCACCAGCTAAACACTGTTTCTTTGAACTGCCTAGGAAAAAGATAATGACAAGGTGGCTCTGCCAGCCCACTGTGCTAAGTGAGCTTTGAACAAAAATGTTCCTTAAATGCCAAGGGCCAGTCTTGGAACAGAGAGCTGCTGTGGTGAGCCGCGCTCACAGAGGAGCGTTTTAAGCTTTAGTCTACTTTGGATGTTGGTAAAGGTTTTATGCGTTCTAAATAGCTGTCAGACCTAACCTTGCATCACAACTAATGACACTGTAAAGTCACAGCTTGGAAAGCTGAGTGCAGAAATGGCAGCTGCAATGTGATGGCTACAAAAACTTTGCATAGTTGGGTGCTCGTAAAGTACGCTGGGGCAGGCATGAGGGTCAGAGCTTTTATTTACTGCTTTGGCTTTTCATTTGCATCTGTCCCACTTGCCTGAAGTGACGAGGCTGGTGAAATGTTTATCTCTGGTAAGAGTTGTTCTAGGAGAAGGGAACAGGTTCAATTCCTCCTAGGGTTATTCCCCTCTTAACTCTTCAGTTCCCATCAGAGTAGGTCATATAACAGTCTAAATGTTGGGAATCTCATTCTGGGTTTTTTGATGAAATGATGTCCTTTCTGGGTTTTTTCCCCTACCTCTGAACATGTTTCAGATCTCCAGGAGATGCTACATGATCACTCCTTTGTTGGCTGTGTCAATCCTCAGTGGGCTCTGGTGCAGTATAAGACAAAACTGTATCTTCTCAATACAACAAAGCTCAGGTAAAGAAACAGTTTGATGTGTTGGCAGTTGAAATAGGCACTAATTAGAAGAAGGAAGGAAATGACAGGAAACACAACATGCTTTTATTGTTGCCCAGCTGTAGAGTCGTCAGGCTAAAACTGAAGCTGCCTGCTCAGACCAGTGGAAACGAGCCTGGGGTGCTTTGGGGAAGGTTTTGGGGAATCGGTGTAAATAAAACGCCAGCTACTGTACCATGAGCTCACAGGCTGGGGGTGAGAGAGACACGTTTCACTTGCTTCATGAATTTCTGCTGCGGCAGCGTGTCCGCAGCGCGCTGCGTAGCGATGAGCGAGCAGAGGCTTCGGGGAGTCACGTCACACGATGTGTCCAGCTCTGTTAAGAGAAGCTGCAGGGCGTGATCGTGACAGGAAGCTTGTGTGTTTGCACATGTGCTTGTACTGGGCTGGTGACACAAATTTGGTCACAAACAAGAGAATATAGTTAAGATTGGACCCATCTGCCAGTTCCCAAGATCCTGTGCGTTTCTTGCAGGACAGGAAGGGAATAAAGGGGTTGAGTTAAAAGGAGTCTGGGAATAAATTGGTAGTGGCTGCACGGTGCAGAAGTGTCATGTACTCAAGCTATGTGGGTCATGTCTGAAGCCAAGCAACAGATTTAATTGTAAACATCCAGATAGTGTGAATCTTAAAACTGTTCAGTTAAAGTAAGATTTTTTGTTAATGTGAAGGTGCACACCTGATATTTCCAAGATGACCCTTCCTTTCCCCTCTTTGTCTGGTAATTTGGAGATGCGTGATCTTGTCAGTGTAACTAATTTTTGTACTTCACTTTAGCCAAGAACTCTTCTACCAGATACTTATTTATGACTTTGCAAACTTTGGAGTCTTAAGGTTGTCTGTAAGTACAATTTTTACATTATCTAGAATATAATGTTTTTAAAAACTTCTTTAGAGTGGGGATGTCCTTTCAGACAAATGTATAGCTATACAGGTTGGTCCTTGCCTACTACCAGTGCAGTTATGTTTCTTTCACAGAAGAAATTGTTTTCTGTTCACTTGCGTTCTATGAATGGAGAACTCTCAGGAATGTTGTAGCTACTGCTCTAAGGTGTCATCCTGGCTGTGTGGTGTTAGTGTCACTTCTAGATAGTCACCAGGTCTTGCTGTTGCTCGTTATATTGGGCCAAATAATTAATAGGCAGTGTGTCAGGAGCACACTGCTGGCTGAAAACATCACACTGTTTTGCAGGGTTGTGGGTGGCAGAGAATCACATCAGACTCATGCTTTAGGCTGGTTATGATAAGCAGAACTGTTTGCCCTGCAGGCCAGGAACAGTATATGACAATCAGTTTGTCTGTAAAGAAAGAAGCTGTGGATTTTCAGTAGTGTGTTGCCATTAACAAAGGTTTTTCCCTCTTTGATTTTTAGGAGCCAGCTCCCTTATATGAGCTTTCAATGCTTGCTTTAGAGGATCCTGAAAGTGGCTGGACAGAAGAAGATGGCCCCAAGGAGGGTCTCGCTGAGTACATTGTGGAGTTTCTGAAAAAGAAGACTGAAATGTTGAAAGACTATTTTTCTCTTGAAATTGATGAGGTGACTGCAGCTATCTCCTCTGACAGGGAAAGAGTGGTGTTAGGTGTTGCTAATGGATAACTGCAGCAGTTACCTTGGCTGCTTGGGGGAGCTAGGGCTCAGTGAAGATATAGGTGACTTAAACCTGGCATTAATAATGCTCAGGACTCCTGCTGCTTTTAGAAGGGGCTACACAAAGAAGTTTGTATTTAATTAGTTACCAAGTAATTTAGTCACTGCATTCTGTAACTAGATTGCAGGCCTTGGTGTGCAGCTTACCCAGCAGGGCCTACAGCATCACCTTTGTGTTAGTGAGTCTTTCCCATGTGGGTGGGCTGATGCACCCTTACTCTATAGAAAATCAGCTCCATCAAGGGGCTTAGAACCCAGATACTCCCCTTGGATACTCTCCAGAAGCGAGACCGGAGTAGTCAGTGGCTGGAGGTAGAGGAGGCAGCTGAATGTGGGTTTCTCTGAGCTGAGGGGTTTAAATCCAGGCCTCGTGAAGCTCACCACACCATCACTGACCCTCTCCCTGCACTGTCTGCCTGGCACCAGGCTTTAAAACCCTGTCACTTCAGACACCCCGAGGCTCACTAAGCTTGGGAAGAATCCCTCTTACACCAGGGAACGGTTTTGGTGCATTTCCTGCAAGGAAACTGTGTGCGCGCAGGTGTCTGTGTATTTTACCAGTACTCACAGCACAGCTACTCAAATGCAAAACAAAGTATTACAGATACAGCTTGCAGTTGTTAGCAAACAAGAAACTATCTTCCATGTCAGCTCTGTCCCTTGAAATTAACTCTCATTAGCAGCATTTTGTAAGGACTATCAAGTGCACCAAAACATTATATTAAAGCCCCTTTACAGAGCAGCTAGTCATGACTGCTGCGAAAGAAAAATAGCAATCACATCATAAACAATTTTTTTATTATATGAAAAACAATAATATGCAATGTTACATTAGCTCAGTTGTGGAAGATACCCAAGTGATGGGAAGAATGTGAAATCGCCTACCAAATTCAATCTAGGTCAAAAGACCACCAAGTAAGAAAAGAAGCCAATATATCCTCAGTTTCTCAACAGATCACTAACCTCACTTGCATTACAGGAATGTAACTCTAATAAATGAAAAATAATAATACTGGAGAAGGTTAAACATTTTGCTTTTTAGCAATAGAGCCTGATTTTTTTCCAAATAGAGTAGCAAAATAGGATATCAAAATGGGGAGCCACTCTCTTTCACTTGAGGGGAGGTGGGGAGCAGAGGGGGAAAGTCCCAAGGCATCGCTCCACCTTGTGCCCCCACAGTAGAGGCTTTTTTCAAACTTCTTTCCAAAAGGTTGGCCTGGAGGCAGCACTGACCTTCCTTCTACAAGTTTAAAAAAGGCTTTGCCATAACACAAGAAAGGTTAGTTACTGTTACTGAAGCAGCAGCCTTGCCTTGCAGGAAGGAAACCTTACTGGGTTACCGCTTCTGATAGACAACTACGTCCCGCCACTGGAAGGACTGCCGATGTTCATCCTGCGCTTGGCCACAGAGGTACCTTCTCCTAATGACTGTATTGCCACAAATGGCTTTTCCTGTTTGGGAAGGAACAGAGTGAATCAAACTAATGCATCAGAGGCTGCAAAGGCAAGGCTGGGGCTGGCTAAATGCACTGTTATGTGCTCCTGCTGCTTTTGCTGTGATCACTAACAGGTTGTGCTTTGCCTCTGGCCTCGACTGCTGGCTGACTGAGGACGTAGTTTGAGCTGAAGCCCTGCACATCTCTGTGTGTTCTGTGCCTCACCTAACCAGCACAGAACTGGCTAGGGCATTGTTGCAGCTTGTCCAGATTAAGAATTTCTATCAAGCCTCTGACTGCTATCCAGAGACTAGCAAATGACTTCTCTTTCTTCTAACAGGTAAACTGGGATGAAGAAAAGGAGTGTTTTGAAAGCCTAAGCAAAGAACTAGCCATGTTCTACTCCATTAGAAAGCAGTACCTAATAGATGAAGCCAACCTGACCGGCTCGCAGGTACAAGAATGTGTAACTCTAAATATGAACAGCTTGTTCCACCCCAGAGACTCTCTTCAACTACAGACTTCTGCTCCCACCGCTACTTCCAGTGAAGCGAATGAAGTAGGGGTGTGACAAGATTCTGACAGGCTGTGTATCCATTGTTTCATGTCTATATTTTTCTGAGGTATTATATGTATTAAGAGAAACCTTTAGCTGTGAGTATCACAGTGTATTTAATACTACAGCAATCCCTTGGCCTCAGAGTTTGGGATGTACTTTATCCTGCTGAGCTGTTGTAAGTTTCTGTGGAAGTTTTAGTTTATATGCAGGCTTATTCTGTCTGCTTAATCATTCTGCAAGTGACTCTGTGGAGCTTAAACTTGACTGTATAGAATGAACTCTAATTCTAGTAGGATGTTATGCTGTGATCTTACATACTAGTTTCTTACAGAGTGCCCTCTAAGTAAAAGAGGACTTTGTTTTAATTGTCCTTTTCCCCCTCTGTTTCAGAATGAGGAGTCTGACTTTGGTTCAACAACGTGGAAATGGACAGTAGAACATGTACTTTACAAAGCTTTCAGGACTCACCTCTTACCTCCTAAGCACTTCACAGAAGATGGCAACATTCTGCAGCTCGCTAACCTGCCTGACCTGTACAAGGTTTTTGAGAGATGTTGAGTGAACAGGTACGTGGACTGGGGCACACGTCTGAAAAACGTGGGGTTACTGCGTAGATGACTGATGGAGGAAAGAAAAAAGGGGATTTAACATCATCCTAAGATGACACCATGGTTTATTTTTCTTCTGCTGATCAAAAATAAAAGGAATCCTTCTAGCCCTGTCTCCTATAGTAAAAATCTCACTACAGAAACTGCTGAGATTGTCCTTCAGGAGGTACACCTACTGAGGAAAGGAGGGCAACAATCCCCATGTGTGCCAGCTTAAAAAGAATGGAAACATTGACTGCCTGCAAAGAGCAGGCTCTGGGCAAAACCCACCTTCTTCCTTGTATGGCAACAGACAAAGCTGCGCTTGGGAGTGAGCAACTGGCTGGAGCTGGATTTGCTCCACATATCCCTTCTGGTGCCAAGGGGCAGCCTGACAGTGGAACATACTGGGACTGGTACTGGGGATCACATCTGTATTATGACTGCTGTATGCTGCCCTTGCTATAGTGTGCTTGTGATTTCACAGTGGATGTCAAATATATAAAATAAATTTGATACTAAACATGAACAGGCTCTCTCTCTGGAGTAACTAAAAGAACCTGTGTAGCTGTCCCTGATCCATTTTTTCCCTCAGTTTCATATTTGCTTAGGAACATGCCATGATTAAGTAGTAGACTTTGATATATTTCTTTGTCTAATTTATTGTTACCTGCATCTGCTGAAGTAGATTGGGAATAGTCAGCATCTGTAATCCTGGTTTATTCTTGCCACCCAGCAGTCACAGATGACAAATTCAGAACTAGCAGCACCCCAAAGCAAGGTAACCACTGATGTATATTGAACTTCAGAGCAAGGGGAGATAGACTACCTCATTCATCTGTTGGTCACACACTTATTTACAGAACTGTTACTTGGATTAAAAAGGGAGGTCCTGACTTAGCTGTGAAGGTATTCTCAAAACAGCTGCAGCTGTGAATAGCATCACCATCTCCATCTCTTCATCTCCTACAGCCTCCTGTGTAGTTGGTGCTATAGCCTCAACTTCAACAGGACAGCTGAGCCCATCATCACATTTATGACTTGAGCACACTTGGCTGAAAACTGCAGCATCTGCACAGCTCTAAGCAGTGTTGAACATCAGCACTCATCTGCTGTGCTGCCCAGGGCTCATCAAGCTGTTGGCTGCAAGTCAGGTGGCAGCAGCAGTGACATCCGACTCCCTGCTGTTGGCCAGGCTCCACAAAATATTGCTAAGGGGCAGCCCATGATCTTTTAAACCTTTGAGAACTATTCCTTTCCTGGAGAAATCCCACCACCTGAACCAGTCAGTACTGGCTCAAGAAGCAGCTGAGAGTGAAAGAATTAGACCACGGGCAACCCCTCTTCTACCAACAATGCTTCTCTCCCACAGCAATGGAAATGCCTCTAAGCAATACCCTCCATATGGCAGGAGGTACTAAGTACCAAGGTATCTTTCACCTGATATTTGCTGTGCTGGTTGCTCATTGTCCTGGTTCTGGCCAGGCCAGAGTCAACCTCCCCCAGCAGCCAGCACAGGTGAGCTGAGTCAGCCTGAGCTGTTTTCCACACCACCTGGCATCACCCCTAGGTGAGGGGCACTCCTGTGCTGCTCTGAGGCAGCTGGGGTCCAACCAGACATAATCCTCTCACTGGTGCAGTGCTCAGCTCTGTTCTCTCCGAGTCAGTGAAGTGCTCTGTGTTACCACAGAGGCTGTTGTTTCCCTTCACCAATCTGTCCCTATCCCAACTCCCAGAGGGCTCTGTTCCTTCTCCGAGGAATGCACAGCAGCATATGGTGCTGCTTAGGGCTGAACCACCACTCCAGTATGGCCATTAGGTTTTAAGGGAAGTGACATCACCCTTCCCCTTCAGGTAGGAATTAGGTGGTACCTGAAGCATTTTTGATCCAGCATCAGTGAATGCTTAAGATCTGTATCTGAAAATACCTCTCTCATACTTACACACCTAAACCGAGTGACTGCCTGCCTTTTACTACTGGTGTAACCCTCATGTCTGCAAAGGCTCACTTACTCCAGTCTCCTCCTTGAACCTGAACAAATCCACCACCAGTGCAGGAGTGGGAACAACGTTATTTCCAAAAGCTCCTTGCATCCTTCTGGTTATCACACGTGCAACAAAGAGGAGACATTCGGCTCCCCCTGTGTCCCTCCAGGCAGCAGACAGCACAGCAAGGCCTGCGATGCAAAGCTGAGTCCTCGCTGCCCCACAGTAAGGGCTCCATAGCAGCTCGGTGCTCAGGGGGGCGTTCAGCTGACAGTGCAACAGAGCTCCAGACTGCATTACCCACATTTTAACAGTTTTATTTTAGAAAGTGAACATATCCATTAAAAAAGAAAATGCACGGAGTTAAAAAAAAAAGTCAACATAAAACTAATGACAAATCTGCAAGAACATAAAATAATTTTACCTAGTGAGTCCCAACAATCATTAAATACACTTCTGCCACAGAGAAGTTTTACTTCATTATATTACCAGTCTCTTGATTAGGTACACAAGACAACACTTTCCAGTAATTACCTAGTCATTAGAAGATCAACTTCAGGAATCACTGAATAATAATACATCATGGACAAATATTTTCACACCACCTGGGAGGCAACCTAATATACATATGTCAACAAGGTACATCTTTGTGAGGTATTACAGTACATGGGATCCGTTCCCTTTGCTCTCCAATGAAAACAACTCTGTGGTTGGCAGCTCCACCAGCAGGTCAGCCACAGGCTCTGTTGCCAGTTTCTGAACCCCACTGCTTCCCCCTCAGTAACAGATCACACAAGTTGGGATGAAGGGCGATGCAAGTCAGGGCAGCAGGTACTTCAGAGGGGGAGGCCGACAAGAGCAGGTCATCCTCTCTTCCAGACCAGCACTACAAGATTTCAAAGCAGAAGCTTCAGTTTCTCAAGAACATTTAATACCACCCTGAGCTTGAGCTTTGCCTCGTTCGGTGACCTGAAGCAGAATGGGGGAGAGGTAATTCCAAAAGTAAGTGGGAGTAAATTCCAAAAGTAAGTGGGAGTAAATTCCAAAAATAAGGAAATTGTCCCTCATACCTAACCAAAGTACACTGCAAAAGTCTCAGGACGCAGCTGCTCTGATCTACATTGTAGAGTTGTTGTATTAACCAGATTTGTAGTATGAACCAAACTAAGGAGGGGAAACATTGAGGTAGCTTTGCCTGTGCAACCTTTAAGATGAGTGTATTTGTCCCAGACCTTAACCAGAAGAAAGTATCTTTTCCTAGCACTCTTGCTCTACCATCTCCAAAGGAACATCTCTTCCCGCTTCCAAAAAGAGGGAGGTTTTACACATCTGGCCCACCACTGACCTTTCCAGGACAGCCACTAAACAAATGCTGGACATGCTCCATCATGAGCCTGTGGCCTTTTACTCCAGAGCAGCACACTCAGGGCCCTGGGCCCAGGTTACCCAAAACTCAGCAGCAGAGAAGCCCAGCTACAGGCCCTCTAGAGCTTGGCAGCAACCTTCCAGGACATCCCAAGACAGACAGACTGGGTTCAAAGATGAAGCACTCCTAAGAGTTACCCACTGTTCACACTGTTTGGGAAGGAACTATGAAGAATAAAAATATTTTTAGGAATGTTGAGGTTCTGTGCAAAGGAATTTACCTGCTTTTTTCTTATTTGCTATACAACTGGCTTTTCACTGTCTTGTTTTTCCTCAGAGTCTTCATCAGATCCTGAAAGAGACAACAGGAATGCTGTTAGGTCAGTCAAGAGATGGAAAAGAGAGTGAGCAAGAACAAGAGGGAAAGGAGAGAGAGAAGCAGCAGCAGGCCACTGCTAGTAACAGCTTATCAAAACGTGAATCAAAGCAACTCTTTCCCATCAAAATGTTTTCATTTTACTTTAGATTTCCTATCTCTTTTTGGATGCTTCATATTGAAGGGTTTCATTCCAATCTATTCCCTTCACTGTTTCTTTCACTCCTCATACCCAGAACATGTGTACTTGGCAGTCAGGACAGACCAGGAGAAGGCTGGCGAGCTGCTAGGGAAGCCCAGGTGACAAGCAGCCGTTCCATAAGCCGAACACAATGTTGTAGCCACGTACCTGTGGGTCACCACATGTGTGCCGAGGCACAACAGCTCACTGCACGTGCAACTCCCACCCAGCCCAGGCACACAGGCAAACGCGGTTGCTCCCCTTACAGTCACACTGCGTGTATGGATTGATCAAACGATCCCAGGCTGAACCCAGCGTCACGTGTCAAACTGTTAGTCCTCAGGGCGGACTTAAACTACAATACGTTTTCACGTTGACTCGTCGGTTATACTCAACGTTGTCTTAACGCTTCCTCGCCCCTAGGCGGAGCGCTAACTCACGCATTCCGCCAAGATGCGCAGCGGCAACCATGGAGACAGCCACTACGCTGAAACCAGTCCCCGACGTGCTTAACTCTAGAGTGCCGGACAGGCAAACGCGTCTGCTGCGATAAGCCGGGGTGAGTATCTTAAATATATTGTATAATACCACACAGCTTTACAGAAGAGATCTACACTCCAGGGTAGAAAGACTTAAGATAAGGTTTGGGGGTTTACAGTCAAATAGTTGAAATCCACTCAACCATGAGCAGCTCATTTCCTTGAAATGCCAGCAAACACCTTCTTAAGTCTTGCGGTATTTACATTTATTTTTTGGCTTCCTCAGCTCATACACCTCAGCTAGAACAAAGCCCATGATATGCAGAGTTAAGATGTAATTAACACTTGCCCTCAGTTTAATATACCCACAGCTTTTGTATACAGAGGGGGTTTTTCCTTTTCATTACAGGAAAGAGCCTCTGATTTAAGTTTCATAGAATCACCTAACAGTTTGGATTGGAAGGGACCTTAAACACCATCTAGTCCCAACCCCCAGCCGTGGGCAGGGACACCTTCCATTGGACCAGGTTGCCCAAAGCCCCATCCAGCCTGGCCTTGGACACTGCCAGGAAGGGGGCAGCCACAGCTTCTCTGGGCAATCTGTGTCAGGGCCTCTCCTCCCTCACAGTAAGGAATTTCTCCCTTGTACCTAATCTAAATCTGGTCTTTCTGTTTAAACTCATTCCCCCTCATCCTATCACTACCTGCCCTTGTGGACACGTCCCTCTCCAACTTTCCAGCTTTCTTGCAGGTCCCCTTCGGGTATTAGAAGGTGTCCTCATCAGAGCTTTCTCTTCTCAGTTTGCCTTAAGCAGGTTCAGGTTCGCTGTCTATCCTCAGAAACTGTAATGCTCCAAGTTGAGACTTCTGCATGAACGCTACTGAACACTACTGCTAGCAGTGAAGAGATCAGAGGGATCAGAGAGCATCTCACGTGAGAAGGGACCCGCATAAGGATCATCAAGGGGAGAAACAAACAATAACCACCCCCTTCCAGTTGTGGTACCGTTTTCTGTCAGACTTACCTTGGCCTTAACTCCTTCAGGGCATGCCAGAAGCCCCACTAACTACTGTATTACAGTTCATCTGATAGGTGGTAGCTAAACTGAATTACTGGCTAAAAGAAGAAACTGGCATTTTAGGATTGTGAATTGCACTTTCCCTTTAAAATATTCCTCCCCCCTTGCCCCTTCCCTACCCTCTGAAGGAGGGAGAATCCACAAGAGTTTCATGTCGTTTAATGCAAAGGTAAGTACCTGCCACAGATTCAGGAGGAGAATAGAACTGTCCATCAGAGAGGACTCCTGGGTGAAGGAAAGCTGCTCGCTCAGAAGCATCCTGTGCTATCAAAAATCCTAAAGGAAAAAAAAGGACACAAACCAAACTAAATAAAAAACACAGCAAAACCTCAAATCCTTCATGCTGTTACACAGCATCTTAAAGATCAGGTACTGATGAAGAATCTTAAAGATTGCTGCACTATGTTAGTGTTTCTAACGAGTCACTTCTATAAGCAAACTTTGTTTATGTCCTATATGTAACTTTAGGCAAGTAAGGCAAAACAGAGAAGTACCATACACATGAATTAGGGGATCCTTCCTTCTACTCTGTGTGACTGCATGACCAATTAATAACTCTGAAAAGTATTTTTTGATGATCAGTGAGTTGCTACACATAACCAAGTGGATTATATTCTCACTTTATCACTGTAGAACTCATCACTAATGGCTTGCTTTCACTTGTCTGTCTCAACACTCCTAGTTACTCCAACCTTCAGCTCCTTTAGGCTCCCTTTCATCTAAAATCAGGCAAATGGCTGAGAAATTACACGAGGCTATTCCAGTGTGCTCAATACAGGACAAAACCCCAAAGAGGTTGGAGAAAAGCTGTTTCATGTCATGCTTGCTGCCATCAACAGGTCTTCTGGTAATAACAGATCAAAGATCCCAGAATCACAAGGTTGAAAAAGACCTTTGAGATCAAGTCCAACCATACCTGTCCTCTACTAAACCGTATCCCTGAGCACCTCATCTACCTGTCTTTTAAATACATGCAGGGTCTGTTGTATTTCGAAGACAGGCAGATGAGGTGCTCAGGGGTGGCACTTTAGGTCAACGTGTGGCTACTGAACTTCCCTCTTCTACACTGACATGTGAGGGCTGATGGGGGAAGAAACCCACCCTCTATGATTTACTGAATGAGGAGAGCTGAGGCAGCCCACAGTTACTAAAAAAAAAAATATCTCCTTCCAACCTAAACTACTGGGTTTATGTATTAATGTATCTTATTAACTGGTTCAAAGTTGGACTTGATGATCTTAAGGGCTTTTCCCCCACTTAAATTAGTCACTGATTCTTATTCTATGAAATCTCTGAAGGAGGCGACTACTTTACACTTCCACTGTGTCCAAAAGAGGAAGGACAGTCTCCGTGCTCACCAATGAGTCACAAGATACTACAAGACAAACTGGGTGGATTTTAGATTTCAGTTCTGCTTACAGAAGGAAACTTTTAGAGCCGGAATATTTCCTTAGTAGAGACAGAGTTTTGCCCTTTGTTTTATTTTCAAGTTACAGGCAAAACATCCAGGTGATGAGCACTGCGGCATTAGGCAGAAAGCTGGTGTAAAAAGGGGGTCTTTTTTGTTTGTGTGGAAACAAGTCAGTTTCCACTCCCAATGAAAACAGGGGATAAAAAGACCTGCTTAAAAAGCAAGAACTACTAAGATCTGCCTTTGGTATCTGCCTAGATTAAAGAGGCAATAAGGTGGCTCCATAAGTACCACCACACAATGGAATCCAAACATGCCTACCCTTTGTCTGGCTTCATTGGTTAAACCCAGGGTTTTTTTGCCTTTTTGGGAAATAAGAGTTCAGATTAAAAGTGTGTACTTTTCATTTAAAAGTATTTATATACTACCATCTATTTCAAGGAATGAAGAAAAATAAAGTACCATTGAATCTCACTGGGGTTTACCAAGAACACCTCAGTTCTATGAACATGATCATCAAGTATTTCCATGCCTGTGTATCAAACACTCCATGAATATTCAGTATAAAACATGCAAAAGGCCTGAACCGGTCAGATTTCTTATGTGCTGAGATAAAAGTGTGATGCAGCTGTACTTCCTCACCCTCCTCCTCAAAAGAAAAGAGGTTATCCTAAGCGTCCCTTTGTCTAGGCAAAACCTGGGTACTCATTTAACCAACCTGTCTCTCAGAGTGGTGGAACAGAGAAGGGAACAATGCAGAAAGGCTGCGTTTCGGAGCACGACTAACACGAGACCACCTGCACCCGTGGGAGGTTTCCATTATGTTTAGTGTGACCCTCAGACACGTGCTCCCAGCAGAGTTTCAGGCTGTATTTCAGGCAGCAATACGTAACTGTCGCACCACCGCTCGCTCTCCTGCTGTAGCGGCTAACACAACATCTGTAGCAGAAATCTGTGCTTTCTCTTCCTCACCACCCAGGCAACTCTCTTTCCACTAAACCGGTGAGTTTCCTCTACTTAGCTGGATGCACTGAGGTGACCTGCTGCCTCATCTGGAAGGGGCTGAAATTTCTACTTCCACTTGGACTCCTCCTGTCTGTGCACAAAGTGGTCCCTCTGCAATGCTTTCTTGCTTTCCTTTTTCCTCCTCAAACATTTGTGACACTGAGTTCCTTTTTGTGCCTGTTCTTCCTAGAAGAGGAACCATCAGTTTATTCTAGGTGTCACTCAACCCCCCCAAAATTTAGAAGCCCAAGTCAGTTAAATCTTCATGTCTTAAGTGTAAAAACTATCAGTTCCTAAGCTCTTCACAAGTTAGCGATCTGGCCCCTGTGGCTTTTAACTCTGCCTCCCTAAATTAACTCAAAACCTAGTGCTCAGCTGAAGGCACAAGCTCCTTTCCAGAGAAAGGAACAATTATGCCATAGGATTTAATTTTTCCCCCCAGCTCTTTCAATTCTGGAAGCTGAAAGAAGCATTCTCCTGCCAGAGAGCCGGGGAGCGACCAAAGGCAAACAGGGAAAGCTTACTGTTCTCCTCTTCAGCTTCCTGCGGTAACACTTTGAAGTCCAAGAACCATGTCTCAATCCAGGCCAGTATGAAGGAAATGATGGGCAGCACGTAGCCAAAAGCACCCTGTGAGAACAGCTTGAAGGAAACAAACCCACACAACGTTAGTGAAGTTACCCTGAAGAGTCTCACTTTCAAGAAAGCAAAGTAAAGCAAACATTTGATTAGAATATATACCTGTGAAATAATTACTTTTGCTAATAAAAAGGCACTGGTCACTGCTGTTGTAAACTGAAAGAGACAGGGTAAAAACAGTTAAGACTAGTAACTGGCTTTGCTTTCTCATTTCTGCTATTATCTATCAGTTGCAACTTTTAAATATTTACCAAGAACAGCAAGATCATAGATGATCATACCAAGTATGACACAATTTTCTTAAAAGTGCTATTCAAATAACCTTCTAAATACCGGTAACTTTTAATAGGGTCATCTCCAAATGCTGACCTCCATGCTAACAGACAGGCAATTTAAATGCTACTCAGATGTTAAGTTACAGAAATGGTGATCTTACTGTACAATGCAGTATTTTATTCACCAAGTCACTTCAAAAAATAAAAATCTATCTACCTTCTTGGGGGACAAAAAAAGCAAACAGAAAATGCTTTTTGCTACCAAACAAATCAAAAGATCCATTTCAAATAACCAAACATCTAAGCAGGATTTGAATTAGTATTTTGATTTGCCTAATGATACTGTGAAAAATGAATCACTTTGAAGACCTGATATTCCCTGACATTTAAAAAATGGCAGGTTGCATACAATATCTGAAAACAAAACAAAAAAAAGGCCCCCAAAAACCAGTGGACAAGCACTGTTCATGTCAGCAGGGCTTCTACCTCTGCCTACTAGTGCCCTTCGGTCCAGCAGCTCTTTAAGTAACAGCAGAACCTAACTAGCTTGTGGTGAGCACAGGATTAATGGCTTCTGCAAAACCTCGGGTGAAGTTTGATACATCTGCTGCTTAGCACCACGATGGGTTTGCTCTCACCACCTAACAGCCAACTGCATCAAGCTGGAGAAAGAAAGAAACACTGCAAAGCTGCACAACTGAGAATAGGGGTTTGTGAGGACCGAGCACTTAAGAGTAAACACAGCCAGAGCAGCAGCTGTATCTGTATGTGCCTGTGTCAAGCCAGTAGTATGATTTTCAAAAACTCCTGACATCTAATCTAAGGCTGCTAAACAAACTGCAGGCTACTCACTTGGAAGTTACTAATGAACTCACCTACCACAGTGCAAGGGGAAAAAAAATCTGAGGTTTGCAATGTACTAAGCCAGCAATGTGCCTCTTGCATTACAATCTATAGCATTAACTGGCAGAAGTATGGATTTGTCATCAAGTTTTGCTATCTCTCTCATCCATGGAGTAGAGCTGTGTTAAAGACCTTCACTCCAATCCACTGAAAAAGGAGCAATCGTCATTGCACAGAGGTTCCTGAGCATTTCCTTTCTAAGGAGGGGTGCATGGTCAACATTTTGCATTGGAGCACGAAGCAGTACAGGTGTTAGTGCTCAGTGGCTGCAGCCTCAATCTCTGAAAAGCTCAGAAGGTGGAGTTAACGGGCTGATGGATCCCTGCTACAGTAACACCAATTCTTTCTGACACACAGTCAGCTATTTCACATGCAAACACATTTCAAACATGAATTAACAAGTCAGATGTAACAATTAATGACTAGCTGTCCCTACTGGGTTCAGAACAAGCCGTCAGTGTTTATCAGATGATCCCTAATAACGGCCACACCCCCTGTGCTAGGAAATGCTTGTCTTACAAGTGAAAACCTTGCAGGAGTTTTTAATCTGTTACTGTACAGCGAATTTTTATATATGGCATCAAGGTGATTCTTAACATACAAGGGTTAAGAGGCATCTAAAAATCTGTGTGTGTTTGATCCACTCTAGACACAACTCCATTACGCTTGGCTACTACTCACAGCTATCGCCCACCAGTGGCGCAGTCTGCACATTGCATATGCAAGTATTAACACCTTAAATCGAAAGACTGCCAGTAGCTACAGAGAAAGGGAAAAAAAAATATTGGTTGGTTAATTCAGAATACAGAAGAAGAAACCACACGATTCTCAGCTCACAAAAAAAAAAAAATACCAACTGCTTACAGAACACTTTAAAATGGCACAATCTAAATTCTGTTACCAAGAAACAAACTCGACCCTGAACACAATTCCTCACTTGTAAAGCAAGTGGCAGCACTCGCGTACCTATGTTGGCTCAAATGTGCAATCATGTGCGATTCTACAGAGTCAGAGACGTAAGGCAGCTCCACAAAATATGTTCACAATCATTTTACCTGGCTGGAATCTAAGCAGGTAAATCTAGGTGCAGTTAATCCAGCAAATACCTTGAGCATCACTCCGAGTCCCAGCAATCTCGAATATCATTAGAACTGTTTGTGCAGGAATATAATTAAAACCACAAAGACTTCAGAAACACAACTAGGAAATGGGAAGAATTTTAAAAAAAACAACCAAGTTTCTACTTACTAAATTTTTAGTAATTTATTGAAAATATCAGTGTTGCAGCGATCTATTCTTTACGGGGATGCCTGCAGAAGCAAACCCTTCCCAGTATTTTGCAGTAAAGAAAAATATGTCATGGTATTTCTAGGGCAGAAAATGGAATTGACAGCAGACAAGAGGAGGCTTCTCATCAGGGATGCTAACCCTTGATTTCCCTGTTTATTATTTGACATTAGATTGCCTCCAACTTGTTTTAAAGGATGTGTTCAGAATCTAAAAAAAATAAACACTTAGAAATGAAGAGCAAATCAAGCACGGACATGGCCAGGGGTACAATGAACCCATTTAACCTTATGCAAATATATACATTCCAGTGACGTGCAGCAGAAACAGAAGAAATCCTGTGTAAGCCCACAAATCATCCTGCAGAATTCAATGACCTAGTCCGTTCCCAGAGAATAATGGTCTGTTGTTTTGCCCTACATGTTTTTAACCCTCAGTTCAAGGGTGGGTTTTTTTACACCCATTTCAAAGAGTTATGGATATAGCTGTCAAGACCAAATGATGTGTACCAAACTGAGTCACCTCTGCCAGACAAGCCAGGTCTGGTAGGATTAAGTGATCTCACAAAAACATGGTGCCCTTGAGGACAACTGTGAAGAATCAGCTTTCATTTAGACGTCATTATCGTGGTCCAGGCAGCACAAAACGCGCTGCAACTGCAGAGCTACAGCTTTGCCTGAAGACACATTCCCCAAGGCAGCAGAGATCCTGCCACGTGTCCAAGGTGCTTCTACATGGGGTGAGGGAGAATCACACTTCATGTCACCTGTGTTTTAATGCTGCATTAAAAAAAAAAACAAGCCACCCTTGCAGTTCAAAACAGAAAAATATGAAAAATAATAAACACGTCAACCTGGGAGCAAGTCTTTCCTCACTGAAACTGACTTATTTTGCAGTGGGGAAAACACACAAATGTCAGTTTAAGCAAAATTATTTTTGGAGGACTACTGGTCTTATCCTTCTAATGAATTACCTCATGAAACATCAGTCTTACATTCCTGAATGAGTTTTTCACCTGCTTTTCTACCCACCTCCCAAGCAGATGATGCAACTGAAGCGTGCCTAAGCATTTCTATCCGCAGGAACCCTGAGATGGCTGGAATTTGGCATGAGTCCTTCCAGCTTAAATTATCTGGAAAAGATCAACCCTTTCACAGGACTAAAAACTAGGGAACATCTGTGGAAGGAGGAAAGTGGAAAAACTATACTTTCACAGCTTTTTACTTTTTTTTTAAAGAACACTTACAAATATATCAAAATACGAAGAAGAGTAGTCATATTGTAGGACTTCTTTCTCTAAGGTAGTCTCAATGCCTCCTTTTACCTACAAAGAAACCACAACACACAGAGCTTCAGAGCAGAAGTTACCGACGCCAAAATACACACAGACCTGGAGGGTGAAATTCATAGTTCCCCCTCACTGATGTACAGCAGGCATATATGCCAAGAACATTTATTTCTAGATCAGTGTCCTTAACTTTCATGATTATATACAATTTTTAAAGTGAAAACCTCTGGGATTATCACCTGGCCTACATGAGCTACATTTCAGACTGCCACAAAGTAAAAGTGAACAAGCTGTCAAGGCAAGAATTATTATTGTTATTAAATAATAATTATTGTTATTGAATAATAGTAATTATTATTGTTATTAAACGTAAGGTCTGTTACACAAACTCAAACAGCATTTTCTGTCCCTCATGGATCAAAACAGTTGATCAAAAGGCCACCCAAAAACTAGCTCTAGTCAGTCACATATTAGCAAGTAGGAAACAAGCCAGTAACTGATTTCAGACTCCAGATCTTCCCCTTATCTGGATACACACCAGTTGTTTTGAGAGCGCTGAGAAAAAAAAAAATAAAAATCCCACTGTAAATTCAATCATTCTCCCACAAATACCTGATGCCCAAGTTTAATTCTTTCATTTACTTGAGGGGATTCAAAATTATACCTTCCTTAGCCACTGTCTGTCTTTCCAGTAAAAGAACTTGGCACTTTCCTGTTCAAACTGGGTCAGTATGAAAATAATTTCAGGTGTATTGGGCCAGGGAGACGAGTGCATATCTTAGCTGGGAGTGAACAACCTTGGTGTCCACATCCTATTGCTTGTAGTGTTAAATTCAATAATTAAGCTCTGCATGAAAGAGTTATGTAAAACACTAGGAAACAACACTAACTATTCACTCCAACTCCAAACTTCTTGCATCGCTTCTCTTCTCCCTCCCCTCGACTGCCACCTGACAACTTTCTAACTGCAGCCTACCCTCAGTTGCTCTCCTGCGATCATCTGTTTCCCGCCTAAACAGGAAAGATCAATGCCCGCCCCCCGCAGAGCCGTTCATGGCATGGCTGCACCAGCACGGCATCAACACAAGGGCGAGCAGAGAACCGTGACAGGCATCACCTCGGGTTTGCGCAAGCTGCCATGGAGCTACTCCCTGAAGCGTTTAAAAACAAATGACGCCTAAGCACACTGAATAACGACGGCAAAGGAAAAACAATACTTACAGGGGTTCTGGCAGCAGTTCTGAAGTGTCATTACTTCCGTACCAGTGACCGATAGTCCCAACATAGCACAATTCGACTTCCCAATGCACAATACAATTTAAACAACAGAACAAAACACCTCACCCTGTGTTTACTTGTGCAACCTGTCCTAGGGAACCTGCTTTGGCAGGGGGTTGGACTCGATCATCTCTGGAGGTCCCTTCCAACCCCTTACCATTCTGTGAATCTGTGTCAGGTCCCAGATATCTAATGATGCATTCTAATATTATGACTTCTGAAGAAAACCTTCCCCCCTGCCCCAGTTTTCATTCTTACCGACATTTGGCAGTACAGGACTGGTTCATTATACATTCTCCTAAACACAAAGCTTTTCACAAAGAAAACTGCTAGGATCTCAGGGTCCCTTAATGCTGCAGCATTCAAAAACTAACCATCATCAGTTGGTAGCATTTTCTGTAGAGTCTTAAATATTCTGAGAGCACTTATATGAATGAAAATCTGTGCTCTCAATCTTCAACAGGAGACACAAACCACATTCTGCTCCCCCTAGTCGAACAAGCTGTTGAAGGACTGGCCTGAAGAAAGAAATGTATTGCAACATTACGCTGCTTTTCTGACACAAGCTAACACTATGCGCTGGATCCAACAGTCTTCCCATCTAGGCAGACGACGAGAGTCAAGGTCCAGAATTACAGCATTCAGGGAAGCAAAGTCTGCTTTCTCAAATTAAATGGGGAGATGCATCAATGAACTCCTTGATCAGTCAGGTCCTGAAGCTTCATATCGACAGGTCAATAACCAAGGTTATTTATCTTGTAAAGGAACGCTGACAAAAAGTTTACTCAAGATCTTTCTTGTCCAGAAAAGGGATAACTCAATTTTTTTCCTAAGTGCCCTTTCTTAAATGCACACCTTAAGATTACATCTTAAAACCCAGTTCAAAAATTAGGACACTACTTATAACAACCACTCAACCTTCTGAAAATTTCAGGAGAACTGCCTTGTTTTCCAAATCACAAACATTTATGTTGTTTATGTTGTTTAAGTGCACCCTGCCATGCACAACATATAGCATACCAAGTTTGTCTCAAAGGAAACACGTCACAGCAAAAGAAAGGTTTTTGACAGGCTACAGGAACATCAAAAATGTTAAATAAGATTATAACAAACCATGTATCCTACGGGTAAAAGCAGATGCAATTTAATAGATACTACGTTCATGAAAGCTTAAAAGTAAGAAGCTGATTTAAGTGAAGCAGACACAAACAGCACTGAATTTGGGACAGAAAAGGGAAACCACTCCTCAAGCAAATAAATGAAGTAGTAAAATCTAAGGGTACCAAAAAGACTACTCACATTTAATTCAATTATCCACAGCAAGGTTATGAATAAGAGATCAAATGTAACGAACAGACAGAAAGTCCTTCTGACATCTGATATGCCTTTCTTCTCTCTGCCTTCGTAGGACTCAATCCTTGCCATCAGTTGCGCGGGGTTGATGGAGTGGACATCCCGCAAGGGAGGACAGGATTCCACACTGCTACTGTGACCATTTTCTGCATCAGCTGGTGCCCGATTCATCCTGCATACATTTAGAGTGGTCTTCCTCCAGTTCCACCATCACTAGAAGGCTGATCCATATAGGAAGAACTTCTACACAAACAAAACCAAAGCAAGTTAGTAATCAAACCCCCCAAGTTCCAGCAGGTACTTTCATCTTACCATGTCAGTCCCCCTTTATGCTAAACTGATGACTAAAAGAATTTGGCAAGCGGGCTCTAAAAAAATCTTTCTAAAATAAGACATCTCTAGGTGCTCTTCACCTCTCAGAGGATTGGGGAAACAAGAGAATGAATGTTCAATTAGGCCAGTAGGAGTAAGGGAGTGCTGTCTAAATTTAGACAGCTCTATTCTCTACACTGTTAGAGCAAGATCATTAAATGGGAAGGAATAAAAAGCATGATGCTTTAAAGTTTCAAATTCTGATTTAAACATTCTCAGTAGAAGGCAACCTTAAGAAAGTACCACATAGAGTTACCGAAAAGCTGTGGTTAGCCATCAGCAAGCACATCCAGAGCTGGCACAAGCTAAAAATTACAAGTCCATTAAAACCCCTGAATACTGGAGTGATCATTCTATAGAACAAATCTGCTCTTTGCTCTATATTCAGCTACCATGAGGACTTACTTTGCTAGAGTCTCTCTGAAAAAAAAATAATGTGTGCAACCTGGTGGTTAAAAGGTAATGTGTTTACCTTAAGTCTCTTCTCACTAGAAGGCTTTTAAATAAAAAAATAATCAGGTTAAATTTCTTAGAAAACTGGAGTGGTTTGATTACGACTCTGTGTTATTCCATGAGAACTTTTTTTTCCAATCAAAGCTTCTAGAAAGAGGTGACTAAGAAGGTCACAACAGCTTCAAGGAAACGCACAGAAAATTTAATTTTATGCAAAATACTCAGAAGATTAAGTCATACATCCTGCAATACAAATCACATCAGACAAGCTTCTGTAATGCCAGGGAAACAGCTTTTTGAAGTTTAAGACCAAAACTTTGTCTCCTCCTGGGTGAGCTGTCTTTCAATAAACTGCAAAACAGAAAGACAAACCTAATCCCACTCTTCTATCCCAACAGTACCGCAACCCTAAGAGCACAATCGAAGCACGCGAGGAAAGCGGACGGGCACGTGTAACACAGCACCAGGCAAGCGCAAGGATGCAAGGACCCACAGAAAACAGCGCAGACATCACAGCCAAGGAAGAGCCAGGCCAGCCAGGGGAGGCCAGTGTCTATACGTCAAGTCACGTGTACAGCCTCCAGGTCGTTCCAAGTCCGCTTTTGTCAGGGTACGTAGTGAGAACGGTAACAGACTCACACCGAGACAGACACAAGCTTGCCAGCTGGGAAGAAGCAGAGGCAAACCAAGCCATTATCACTCATCATCTCGCTCTGGGATGCAGCTGTGGGCTGAACCCAGCACAAGGCCAAGCGCAAGCACAGGCAGGCCACTACCGTCCTGCTCCTGCCTGGCAGTCAATCCAAGGATGCTCCTGCCTGTGGATTTCCAAAGCCAACCCAATGTACACATCTTCTGGCTCTCAGTCGTAAACCATGCGACCACGAAAGCTGCCAGGCCTCAACTTTATCTCCTTTAAAGAGGCATTAGCAGAGAATACATGGCCAGACCTGTGAAGTACCAGGTATATGAGAGATCATCAATTTTATCATTAACCAGAATAAAAACAAAGACAGAAATTGTTGTGCTGCACTTACTCCTTTCAAGATCTTTTCAAGCAGATTTACGCAGCTGAGCATTTTCACTGCTTTTCATGCTCACCCTCCTGTTTGCCCAGCTTCGGGTGCAAAACGCCAGGATTTGTGCAGTGACCTCCCAGTCAGTCGCCAACTGAACACATGCTCCCCCCTTCCTCTGGGTCAGGCACAAGTTAGAATTTGCAAACACCATTAGGGAAGCGGACAAACTTTGAAGTTAAACAGAACTTGTGTCAGGTTTCTACCTTTAAAAAAAACCCCAACCAAACCATAACCACAAAACCCACAGTTACACGGTTGGGGTAGTGAAAGGATTAAGAAGCTTTACCTTAGGAACATAAACACAGACTTGCTCCACATTAAGAATTCCAGTGAAACTGCATCTCAGGCTTCCCCATACGATAGAAATTTTCAGTCTGAAACTGTTTTTCATTTACTTCTCTCCCTCTCTCTCAAATACCAGCCACTATGCCTTATTCTACAAATCACATTTATCTGTTAGCTAGATAACTAGTTAGATAGTAAGCTAGATCAGTTTTTGCCTGCTGCTCTGGCACCTTCAAGGTGCCACACAGGCTCTGGCTCTCTTGCCCATGGCAGATTTGTAGCAGGAGCACGCTCTGCTCTTCCCTTGGCTTTATTTCCGCAGTACATTTTTTTTGGATTTTGAAACCTCTGAGGGTTGACCCAGTGCCTGCCTCAGATCTGAAGGAGGCTGGGTTCCGTTGGCATCTCTTCTTTTGGCCCCAGGCAGTCCTGTTCTTTGGGTTATTCTATACGGCAGGCTCCAGAAAGGATGTGTGGTCAAAATGAAATCTGCCTGATGAAGCAATGATGTTTACAGACCAGCACGCCCATTCCCTGCAGCGCTTGGGTAAAAGACATTCACCAAGAAGATAAAGAGCTTGCAATTCATGACATTGCAAGAAACTCTATGGACAAAGTTGCCTGGAGAGCAAGCATGCTGGATGATAGGTGAGCCTTTAACTGCTTGTCACAAGAGACACGTGAGTGAGCCAGAAGTTGGTATTCCCCATGCAGTCCCAACAGCACACGGCTCTCCACAAGATGAAGGGATCTGCTGCGACTTTCTGTAGCTGGGAGGGGACACAGCCAAGACTGGTGACCCGAACTGGCCAGAGGGTACTCCATGCCAATTACATCATGCTCAGCATAGAAGGGGGCTGGTGGGAGGGAGGAGCACTCAGCTCCCCAATGTGCACTTTTGGGGATGGTCTGGTTTGGGGACAGCTTTGAGCTGTACAGCCTCAGTTGTGCAGTTTGGTGAGAAAGCACATCGTGTATGACCAGTTTTGTGCATTTTTGCTGTAAACTCTTATCATCTTTATCTCTCTTTCTCTGCTGTCACAGTAAACTACCCCAACCTGTGAGGTTTGGGGTTCTCTCCCCAGTTAGAGAGCACAGCTGTGTGAGGCCGCACCAGCGCTGAATCCAGCAGGATAGTCACCTCTTCTGAGCAGCAGGTCATGTTGTGTCTGATGCGCCCCAGGATGCGGTTTGCTCTCGTGGCTGCCAGAGCACACTGATGACTCACACTGAGCTGCTGTTGCCCAGCACCCCCAGACTGCTTTCTGCAGGGCTTCTCTCCAGCTATGCCTCTCCCAATTTATACTTCTGTCCAGTGTTACTCTGTCCCAGGTGCAGAATCTGGCTTTTGTTCTTGTTAAGTGTCCCACGGCTGATGACTGCTCAGTGCTTCCATCTATTCAGATCTCTCCACAAGGCCTCCTGTCCCTTGAGAGATGGCACCTCCCAGTTTAGTATCCGTCAGCAAACTTGCTAAGGGTTCATTCAGGTCACTAATATCCTCACCAGAACTGCCCCTAGCATTGAGCCCTGGAAAACAGCATGGGTGACCAGTTGCCAACCAGATGCAGCCGCATTCACTACAACCCTTTAAGCCCTGCCCTCCAGCCAGTTCTCCACCCAGTGCCCCCTATATATACATGTAGGCATATATCTCTGACAGCTGGGGCAAGATCAGGAGTCAGCCTGTCAGTACCTCAGCGCTGCTGCATCCAACCTATTTAAACACCAAAACAGAAGCCACAAGACTTTGCTGCCAGCTTGCTGAGCTGTGTTTAATACTGCTACTCCGTCAGGGTTGGAGGAAGACCTACTGTGAGTGGCAACAGTTTGCGCTGACTTCCCCAGCTGCGCTGCAGAGCAGTGCAGGTGCCTAGGTTGCAGATGGACACTTTGTCCAGAAGGATGCTGTGAGGGACGGTATCAAAAGCCTTAGTAAATTTGAGGAAAACTACATCCACCATCTTCCCCCTCATCTGCTAGGCAGGTGGAAAAACAGAATTTAGAAGCATGCTGAAATGCCAAACTACTTAAGAGGGAAATAACTAAATTCTGCAGTAAGAATGCACATTAGCGTGTATGTGATATACCTTCTCCTCATCCCTCCTGTGTGTTTTGCTTTTTTTTTTTCTAAACACTGAATTATTATAGCCATAACTCAGGCTTCCAAAAATAGTTCAAACTTTATCCTAGAGAATCACAGATTTTACTTTTATTAGTAGCATTAACTAGCACAGTATGTGAAAAGTAAAGCAATGCAATACAATTAGCAAAGTTAGGACTGCACTCCTTCCCTGCCCTCAAAGTCTAATGAAGACTTCAGTGATACATGATGAGAGGTAGCCCATGATTTTCACATTACATTTACAATTAACACCATTACTTTCACTCATACTGACAGAACCATATGGCATGCACACTGCACATGTCAGTTTTACATATATTTTAGAGATCTCTAGAGATAAATATATTTACATATATTTATAGAGATCTCTATATCTAGAGATATAGAGGTACTTCTGTTTCCTATCATTGTACTACCCCTATTCTTCCATTCTACTCTCCCTGTTTTCAGTTATTTTTGGTTACTACATTAATGTATCATAAACACCAGCACATATTACTTTTTTCTTTCCAAGGAAAAAACCACAGAGCACAGTTTGTCTGAGAAGGGATAACAGAAGTGATTTAAAAAAAAAAAAAAGAAAAAATGAAAAAAACCTTTTAAAGGGCTATCAACACCTCAGCAAAAATCAAAAGTGAAAGCATCAGGGGCAGGTGATTTAAAGGAAAGACAACACTGTTAGTTTCCAATACCAGAAAACATATATTTGCATAAATAACTATGCACACAGTAATACTGCTGCATGATTGTTGTTGAAGCTTACTGGAAGTCTAGAATATTTTTAATGTATACCTCTGATGACACTAAATGCTGCCCAAGAATTCCCACCATAAACAGCTTTTCTGTGAAGGTTAAAAAAACCACTAAACCAAAAAAACCTGAAAATATTTTTTTCTTTTCAATGAGTAAACTAGGATGACACAGACAATGCAGCAGCCAGGATGCTAAAGCACTGTGAGAACTTCAAGTACTAAATTAAAATCTTTCTTCATAAGAAAGCTGACACTGAAACAGTAGTAATATTCACAGAATCATTTAATTCTTTGGATGGGAAGGGAGGACAAGGGGCAATGGGTGCAAGCTGGAGCATAAGAGGTTCCGCGTGAACATAGGAAAAAAACTTTTCACTGTGAGAGTGGCAGAGCACTGGAACAGGCTGCCCAGAGAGTTTGTGGAGTCTCCTCTGGAGACATTCAAAACCCATCTGGACATGTTCCTGTGTGACCTGCTCTAGGCGGTCCTGCTCTGACAGGAAGGTCGATAACCAGATGATCTTTTGAGGTCCCTTCCAACCCCTAACGCTCTGTGACCTCACAGATCATCAAAATATAAAGCATTTCCTCAACAAGAAGCTTCCTCATATAGAGGTAAATAAACATGCCAACTTCTTCAACAGCATATACAATTAGCCATAAAGACTGCTTTCGTATAGCACATCTACACTGCTTCTAATAAACTGAGAACAATTGGGAGAAACCTGTATTAACCTGCAAGAGCATTAGTGGAGTTCTCTCAAGTGTGTTTTCTGATAGTCCCAGCATAAACCCAGACTAAGAGCCAACACAGATAAACCAAACTTCTCTGAAGATGAAGTAACGATGACTGTAAATCAGGGGGGAAAAAATAAAATCCCAGAGCTGGAGACCACCTCCAAACTTACCTGGATACATTCTTTTTTATATCATTCTCTACCATAAATGAACCAAAACCACTCTGCTGACAGACCCTCTCCTGTCTTCTGTTTATGTAACTGAAAGACTAATTTTCACGAAACCGATGTGTAGCGAACACACTGCTAGTGACCTCCTGCTAGTCACTGCTCCCTTTCCTGAAGGGCACCTAAATCCTTTCCCTGCTGCTCTCATTCTGTCTCTAGTTGTAAATACTTCTTCACCTCAGCAGCATTTTAAGGTTTTGATGCCTTTAAAAGCACTTCTCAGTCTGAAGTGACATGCTTTTCAAAACAAATGTTCCTTAGGAAACATGAAGGAATATTTAAAAGGAAAAAACAAAGCAGAGCATACATTTGGGGAACACACCACCTTAATTTCAAAGCTGATTCAGTTTCTTAACTGTTAGAGCCTGATCTTGAAAGGACACAATTTGGAAAATGGAAGTATCTTCAGATTGTACTTCCATCTTGCAAATTTGGGTTTTAACTTCAAAAGAACCAATATTATAAACCCCTTGAATTTCACTACCACAAAACCTTAGTCTGGAGAATGGTCAACAAGAGGCTACTACCTCCTGCATGTTGCTATGAAAAGTGTGAGCAGAATAGGAAGACAAGTTCATATAAAATCTGACCAACATGAAGCAGGCACACAGCTAGAGAAAACTGAGAGAATGGAAACTCAGTAATTTCTGTAGCCACAGAAATGTTGGTTGGAAAAGACTTTTGGAGGTCATCTTTTTCAAGCTCCTCCCAAAAACAGGACCAGCACTGAACTTGAGTAGTGCTAACACTTGATCAGTGGAGGCTGAGTATTGATAACCTGTTAACAGGGTTTTTTGGGTAATGTGCTGGCAGTGCACTAACTCCAACAGAGAGTTTTCCTATGTCTCTACCCAAGCCTCCCAAGCTGCCCCTTGTTATGCTGTGTCCTGCTACTGAGATGACTTTGGCTCAGTCAGGCACCGCTTCAAGACTCAAGCTCAGCTGCATGCATTGGTCAGCCAAAACTCAAACATGAAAGGAAATCATTTTAAAAAACCCCAACCCAAAACCCCAAAAATCCCCAAAACAAAGATTAATATGCAATTATTTTGAAGCCATTCCAGCCTTTCCTGAACTTTCAGAAAACTAGCTGAGACTCACTGGGATGGGAGTATGGGGAATGGGAGTTACCGGTGTAACACCAATACCAACAATACTCAGAGGTTTACAGGACCACCCAAATACACCTGCCCTGCACACAGCAGTAGCTTTCACAGTCATGAGAAGTTGCCAAATGAATGGTAAGTACAAGCTAAATAAGAGTTTATAATCCTGCTTATTCCTTGACACATTAGGTCAGAGACACAGCATCTGAATCTTGAATCAGATAGATCTTTGATGCACTTATTCAAATTGGCTCAAAATTACCTGATTTTCCATTAGTTACTTCATAGAACGTTTGGGAATTTTAAGGCTACCCTGCATCCTTTCTCTACAGATGATCTTATTCCAGTCTACAAAAATACTCTGCTTTTATTATATCTAGTTTCAAAATAGGGAGGCAGAAAGTTTTAAACTATATAAATAGGTATATCATGGTACTGGACACGCCTATTCAAAGCTAAAATCTACTAAATCACAGATGACTACAAAATAACCAAATACAAGACAGAGGAATGGCAGCTGACATTTGGAAAGGATACTAAAATAGGAGAGATTTGTCATTTTCATAGACATGTGACATTCTAGTTAACATTCAAGTCACATTATATCATCACAGAACCACCATTTACAGAATTAATATTGATTCAAAGCAATTGATTTAAGTGGGCTGCGTCTGAGGAGCAGGCACAACTTAAAACTCATGTTGCACACTGTGCCAAGAGGCACAGGCTCTGTCTGGAAAAGTCAGGCTAATTAGTATGAACCGACATGAAAGCACCAAAGACCACACAAGGAAGCCTTGTGCTTAAAAAAATGGTACCACAGATACCAATTCAAACAACTAAGTCCAAGAAAAGCCTTCCCTCAACCAAGAGGTCTGTCCTTCGTTGTTCCTGATGTACAGAGGTTTGTATTTCCCTTACATTTCATGTGTCTTCCTTGGCTCCCTTTCTCTCCCCTTCAGCTTTACTCTTGTGAAACTCCTGTGAACTAGTAAGGCACACCTTCCTACTCTATGCCTATGATATGGTAAATCAACTGCACAATCCTTACTCCAATGTTCCCTCCCAACAAGAGATTTCATCTACTTACACAGTTAAAGACATACCTTATCTCAGAGTCTGTCCTCTCAATGGAGTTCCTAGCTAGCTATTTACTGGGGAGGGAGGGAAGCATGTAGACAGAGTTGCATTTGACAGGCACTAGAGACTTGACTTTAATCAAAATAAGACTGAAAAACACAAACTGATGCACACCCACAAAATTCCCTGAACAGAAGCTCAAGAAAACATGTGGAACTTTTTGGCAATACTCTATAGATTTCAATTAAGCAACATAGCAGGAATGACAAGTTACAAATATGCAACACAGTTAAAGACTGGGAAGACTTCCCATCAGAGGGGCAGGGCAAAGCTTAGCAGCCTACAAGAGAAAGCTGCTTACAGAGTTTGGCTGCACTTGAGCGTTCAGAACTCTGGACCCTGAAGTAGCAGTTCTTACCCATCCCACGGGGGAAAAAGCATTTCTCATCCAATATGTAAGAGGAATACAAGCTATACTCAAGTTTAGTTTGTCTGTGTCATACAAATTACTCATAGAATGTACACCTGGCTTCATATCGATGAGCCCTGAAACATCTGATCACTGAGATTTTCAAAGATATGCCACCAAGCAGATGGCTAGAGTAAACCAGAGGAAGAAGAGCATTTAAACTTCCTTTGGTTGGAAAGTAAATAGAAACCCAAGTATTTGTGCTTCTGCTAGCAAAATAATGCTATTTTGTTTTGTCCAGTTCCTATTATTTTTTCCACACAAGGTTTTATTTTCTATAAACTGATTACACAACTTAAATCTAAAGTCACACTATTTACTTGAGTAAGAACTGTATTTGAAAAATGTTTAGGTAACTTCACAGTGTCAGAAAAAACAACCCACCAGGTTTTCTTTTCAAGTTCCCTTGGGAAAGAGGCTTCCCCCGTTTTCTATGCTCTAATGGTGAGCTAACAAAACAGGGCAGTTGCAAGCATCCCACACATTGTTCGTACTGAACAACATTTTTCTCAGAAGATTTGAGGAAGGTGCAGGGCACAGTTTGCAAGCTAAAAGAAGAAAGAAAAAAGTAAGTCAATCTTTTGGGTCAGCAGGACATTGGAGGGAACAGTAACGTCATCATCCCCCATCCCAAGAGTGAGATCACAGACTCAGAAAGTCAAATCAAAATGCTCCAACCTTGGACTACTTTTCCTTGCAGCTGATGAAGCCCTGCTATGGAGCAGTGTCCCGCAGAGCGCTGCTATCCTTCCCCATAACTTCACTTCTTGCACTACAGGAGCAGAGAAAGTGGCAGAGTAAACACATAAACAGCTTGTAAATTTGGTATTGGCATTGCCTTAGTTTTATCTCTACTGCCATTCTCTCGTTTGGGTTTCTTAACAGCACACCCCAAACTTTGTACTTCTAAAATAAGTGAATATGACTTTGTGCCAGCGTATGAGTATGCTCAGAGAGGAGAAACACCACATTAAAGAACAGTTCTTCAGAGTTAAACCAAAGTGATTCTGAAAAGATACTCCACTCCACGACAACACTCTGGCCAAAATGCAAAATTGTGGAGTTCAACTTGGTTTATTCAAGAACATGATCTTAAATACGCAACTATACTTTAAGAACACTACAAGCCAACTTATAAAAAGGATGTGCTGCAATTTATCCCAAAGGTGTGCCTCAGACCTCAATCTGTGCACAAGATATTTAACCACTGCAAACTAAAAAAACTGAAGTCTGTTAATTTTGTCACCGTTACATCCTTAGAACATACAAAGGACAAGTACCTGCTACAAAACTGATGCCACATCACCCTGAGACCAATATTACAATTGACAGAATGTCCTTAATTACCAGAACTAAGGTATTTTTTCCTTAAAAGTAAAATTTACCTCTTTTTTGGTTTAGATGTTCTAGACTAGTCTTGCCAAAGATCTGAAACTAGGTCAGGAATTTAAGGTTAAACACAACCAGCTCCCTGGAGTTATATTAACTTATACACACAGTATTTTTGTATAGCTCTATGCAAGAAAAAAATAAAAAAAACAAGCCACTGATTTTTTACAAAACCAGAAAAATTGGTCATAAAGGTGAAGTGGTACAAAGATAAAACAAAAAAACTCTGCCAAACCTGGTTGTAACTCTTCTCACCTATTACCCACTCTCTGACGCTGACTTTGTAGTCCACCCAACAGCAGCTCACCGAAATGATGATTTCACCTCACGTTTTACTCCACCAGGCGTGAAATACTAAGCAACAGAGGCTTATAATCCGTTCAGGTTTCCCAGAGTTAAAACAACTGCAGGCCAAATAAAATAAGTTTTTAATACCTGAAAGGTTTATCATGTCAGCACTTCTCCACATAAATACAATTCTTTAAAGAGACCGAGGATGGAACCGACCATCTCAAGCACCAAGTGTGATACTGGTCTACTACAGACACATTACCCATATATATTCTTTTGTTTGTTTGCTTGTTTCCTCCAATTCATCAACATATGCCCCAGGGCTGCCACCCAGACTCTACCTGGACAAGAAAAGCTCTCCTTTTCCAGCACAGAACTGCAGGACTCTTCCTAAAATATGTCAGTCATTTTAGGCACTGGTGGGAAACACTCCGGATTCCATCGCCCCTCATAAACTATTCAACAAAATAGTGTGAAAGTTTTCTCTAGGCAAACTCAAGCCCTGGAAGCTCTTCAGAGCTCTTGAGAAATACAGTATTTTAAGAAACTAACGTCCACTTCGGAACACAACATAAACTTTTCTACAATTTTTCACCCTTCACTCCTATTTTAGAGCTCTTGAGATGCTCTGAAACAAAAGGAAGTGTGGGGTTTGACGCATTTTCTCCTTACAAGTCTTGAAGTCCATTGTAAAGAAATAATCCCCCAACCCAAATAGCAGCAAATCTGAACATTAAGCAGAAAATACTCCTTCTAGCACACATCCACGTAATTTGTCTAGTTTTTCCTGTTAGTGCTAGATAGAAATTAACTCCTGATGTCTGAAGCAGTAAGTGTTTCAGGGTTTCAGCTGATGACTGAGTAGCTGATCTCAGCATGGAAAGCATAATGTCATTACAAGGTATTAGTTTGGCTCTTCTCACTAAGATAATTTTTTTCCAGCCTTTTAATTGCAATCTTAGTTCTAGATGAATTGAACGCAGAGAGGCAGAAAGGTAACATACAAGCTGCCTTCTAACACAGTCACTGAGGATTCCAAATTAAGAACATATTTTCAGCAGATAGAGAACATTTAACAGACAACACATCTGTGATCCTTTAAAGCAACTCAGCTGAGCTACTGGGTGCTGCTGGCATAACCATGCAAGGTCACAGTTCCTGCTGTCAGAAGTGTGATTTACCATTACCACATCACCAATCTCTTCTGCAAAACCACTGATAATACATATTGTGCCTGTTGACTGAGCCTACTAGATATTGGATTCAGCCCTGTAAAACTTTTCAACAAATACAGCTCTTAAAACATACACTTAACTGGATATTCTGGCAAAAGTTTCATATACCTAGTTTAAAAACAAGGAAAATAAGCTTTAAAAAAGTCTAAATATCTTCCTTCACATAAGTGAAGGCCTAGAACAATTGCACTACACTCATTTTGAAAAACTCATGGCTAAACACTTGAGAATTTATGGGAATTAGAATGTATCACATCAAAGAAAAGGACATTCTAGCCCAAATGAACCAAAAGGAATGCCAAATCCATTTGAACTAGAGTTTAGCAACTCACATATCTCAGTTATCATTATAACTTGGTACATTTGACCTTTTTAAAGAACAACATTCACCCTGAAAATGTCTTAACACATAAGTAACAGGGAAAAAAAGTGTAAAAAGTTAAGGATCTGTAATAAGAGGACCACTGATGCATTTCACCCACAGTATCTGGCCCTGAACATTATCAACAAGCAAAAAAACCAAATCACTGTGCATCTGGCATACTTAATACCATGTAAGCAGATGAAAAACATCTACTAAAAATAATAACAACCACCTTTTTGACTTATAAATAGAAATGACCCTGCTTACAGTGCTGGGCTGAATAACAATCCCCCCAAATGCTAGGATTTCCAGAACAAAATGACAGCTCTTATTAGTAATTAATGCTCAGCACAATCCTACATCACATTATAAAAGCCAAGGCAACAAGCACATGTAATAAAATGTACCAGCAATGCTGTGGAGCAATACTGTGATGGTCTTAAACCTCTAAGCACTCCAATGTGAATTTAAAAAAAAAAAAAAACCCAAACCCTAAACCACTCTATCTTCAAGTTTAGTATTTGCGGTGATTGCTAATCACTGAATGCACCTACACCTCAGTGTATTCAGTTAGCACTTCATCAACAATTAACTTTAAACTGCTAGTGCAGATCACAGAATGTTAGGAGTTGGAAGGGACCTCAAAAGATCATCCAGTCCAACCCCCTGCCAAAGCAGGATCTAGACTAAATCACACAGGAACACATGGAGGCGGGGTTTGAATGTCTCCAGAGAAGCACACTCCACATCCTCTCTGTGCAGTCTGTTCCTCACAGTGAAAGAGTGCCTCCTTACATTCACATGGAACTTCCCGTGCTCCAGCTTGCACCCATTGCCCCTTCTCCTGTCCCCGGCCACCACTGAGAAGAGCCTGGCTCTGTCCTCCTGACTCTCGCCCTTCACATATTTATAAACACTAATAAGGTCACCCCTCAGACTCTGCTCTCCAAGCTAAAGAGGCTCAGCTCCCTCAGCCTCTCCTCATAAGGAAGGTGTTTCACTCCCTTAATCATCTTGGTGGCCCTGCCCTGGACTATTTCATGGAGTTTTATGGCCTTCTTGAACTGAGGGGCCCAGAACTGCACACATTCCAGCTGCGGTCTCACAGGGCAGAGTAGAGGGGGAGAAGGACCTCTCTCGACCTACTAACCACACCCCTTCTAATACACACCAGGATGCCACTGGCCTTCTTAGCCATGAGGGCACATTTCTGACTCATGGTGATCCTGCTGTCCACCAGGACAGGTCCCTCTCACGTTGCTCTCCAACAGGTTCATCCCCAACCTATCCTGGTACACAGGGTTAGATGAATCTGCTGCAAGCTTAACCAGTTCACCCACCAGACCCATCAGTGCGACACCCAAGATGTGCGCAGCTCCCAAGACATAACACTACACGCCGCATTGCAAGAATGAATGGCCCACTTTCAACGCCAACACTCGAGTCAGGAAGGGCCCCCATGGTTGCCCCAATTCAGTCCGACGCTAGAATTAAACCTCCACACACCGCTTCCCCGTGACGGAAACCTGAGGTCTGTGCGCTCCGGCCTGCTCGCGCCGTTACCAGCGGGACAGACGGGTCGCTGCACTCCCCCGAAGCTGGATTCACTGACCCAGGACCTCAGAAAGAGGGGGAAAGCCAACCCTCCTCCAGCTCCGTCAGCAGAAGGAGCGGTGCTGGGCGTGCGGAGACCGGGCGACAGGAGAGGCAACACACGCAGCGCCGCGGCTGGGCGCCCCCGAGCCCCGGCAGGCGTAGCCTCTCCGCGGAGAGGGGCCGCCAGGCCGCTTGCCCTCCTCCACCTCTTCCCGCTAAGAGCTGTTTCTGCCCCCCACCCCCGCAGGGCAGCCGGCGCTGGACAAAGCCACCCTGACGGAGCGGGCGGCCCACCGCTACCCCTCCCGTCCCCTCCCCGGGAAGAGCGGCGGGACCAGCGCGAGAAGCGGGGAAGAGAGGGCAAGGCTGCAATCACGGCGCCGCAGCGAGCTGCCCCCCTACCCAGGCCGCCCTCGAGCCGCTCCCCTCAGCCGCGGCCTCCTCGCCGGGGCGGGCGGGTCTCGCCACAGGCACGCCCGGGCCGCCCCTCTTCCTGCAGCGCGCCCCGCAGCCCCCTTGGCGTCTCCCCTACCCTCGCCTGGCAGCAGCGACGATAACACTTACCCGAATGCTCTGCTCCGGCCCGATGGAGAGGGCCCGCACCGCGGGCTAACACCGCCGCAGGCCCCGGGGACTGCCGGGGCGGGACTCAACACCGGAGGGGGCAGGGCCGCGCACCGGAGGGGGCGGGGGCCTATCCCGGGGGCGGAGCTCAGCCCACCGCCCCTCCGGTAGCGCGACGGTGGAGGGCTTTGGCCTTCATTAAAGGCGAGGGACGCTGCGTGGTGGTTCCGGTTCGGCCCCGGTACCGCCCTGCCGCTCTCACTGCCTGGCCGTGGTGCGGGGGCTCAGGGGAGAAGCGGCGCTGGGGGCTGAGGTCAGGCGGGGGCTCTCCCCTATGAGAGGAGCAGCGGGGCTGGGTGTCTGGCGTAGGCTCTCCCCTATGAGAGGAGCAGCGGGGCTGGGTGTCTGGCGTAGGCGCAGGCTCCCGTGCCTCCGTCCTAGCAGCGGCCTGGTGTTTGCAGAGGTGAGCAGGAGTGATCAGCGTTGTCGTGGGAATGAGGTGGAAGCTCAGCCAGAGCGTGCCTCTCCCTGCAAGCCTTCCCTTCTTGTACCCCGGTCCCCTGGCAAGGCCCAGAGCTTGTCAAATAAAAGTGTTGCAAGGTTTGACCGTGGTTCAACATTGCAGGATAGCTCTACAGCAGTAAGTGTAGAGTGGTTATCTGCTGTGCTGTATGGATCACGCTGTACAGTGAAAAGGTGAGCAAAATAATTTGTCAAAGCTACACCAAAGCAGGGGGACAGAGGAAGGAGGATCAAAGGAGAGATCTAGGAAAAAAGGATTCAACTATTGCCCACCCTGCCCTGCCTGGCTCTGCAAAGCATGTCTTCATGGAGATCAGCGTGCTCCAATACGGTGATGTGATGGCTGGGGCATTCAGCCTGGAGTTCGAATACAGCTGTGAACAAGTGCCCTAAGCATTTAATACAATAAAAGACATGATGATTAATGATAGTAAAGGTGAGTTCCTTCTCCCTTGTGCCACAAACCCAGAACTTGCACAAAACCACCCTGTCTGTGGCTGCCACTCATCAGTTGGAAGGGAAAGGAGTTCCTTTAGCTGTGAGGAAAACCTAGCAAGATTTCTATTTTTGCTAGAATTTTTTTTTTCTTAGGTGAATTAGGTCAACAATCACTTTATGCACTTTTATGCTTTTTACCCATAGAATCATAGAATAGTTTAGGTTGGAAAAGACATTTAAGATGATTAAGTCCAACTGTTAGCCCAGCACTGCCAAGTCCACCACTAAGCCATGTCCCTAAGCACCACATCTACACAAATGTCTCCAGGGATAGTCACTCAACCACCCCCCTGGGCAGCCTGTTCCAATGCTTGACAACCCTTTCAGTGACGAAGTTGTTCCTGATACTCAATTTAAACCTCCCCTGGTGCAACTTGAGGCCGATTCCACTTACCCTATCTGTTGTTACTTGTGAGAAGAAACAGACACCCAGCTGGCTACACCCTCCTTTAAGGGAGTTGTAGAGAGCAATAGTTTCCCCTCAGTCTCCTTTTCTCCAGGCTAAACAATCCTACTCAGCTGCTCCTCATAAGACTTGTGTTCTAGACCCTTCACCAGCTTCATTGACCTTCTTCGGACATGCTATGTTAGTTCACTTTGATTAGCTTTTATTTTCTCCCTAGGGTTGTACTACAGATCACCTCAGGCTTTCAGACAGGTGAAATAATTTAGGAATTCTTGTTTCTTTCCATGCTAATGAAAGACTTTTGAATCTCAGTTAGTCGAAGCCTGTGCAGGCTGTGTATAACCACAAACATCACAAATAAAGCAGAACTCTCAATATTCCTGCAAACTCCTAATGGAAGAAACTGGTGTAACCCAATAAAGAAATATGATAGTTATAACCAGCTAAGACTCAGGCCTGATAGCTGTAGATATTCACAGAACCAGGTAGCTGGCTGGTTAATCGTAAAAAGGAGATCTGGCTGCAAAGAAAAGGCTAAGTAGAAGGTGATTAGTTTGTAGCTCCAGAATGGCTATTCTGATTTGTAGTTATACTAGATAGAGTATTAGAAGAATAGCCAAAAAAAACCAACAAACAAACCAACTCAAACTTTAATTCCTGGAAATGTATAAGCAATGGAAAGTAGCACTAAGAAATCATCAAGCTACTCATTTCAGCTACTGCAAGTTGTCTCTCTCCTGAAGCTTCTTGTCCTGTTGACAGCTATTTTAGAGTGCTGGTGAGAACTGGGAGAAGTTAAGATATAGAGAGGTGAGGAGCTAGGGAAAGGGGTGCGTGGCTTTAAGAGAAATGCATGAGACAACTATGGAAAGGGAGGAAAGCATCCTGTATCAGATCTAGGAGAGAGGAGGAACCTCTGTCTTAAGATAAAAAATCGATATCTGAACACCTGTCAGATTAATGTTTGAGTCTCTTCCTCCCTCCAGGTGGTCTGTCACCTCTTTTTCTGCTAGCTTTGTCAAGATACTTCCTTGCAGAAGCTCACTGGGGAGAAAACACTATTTATTCTGCTTTTTCTCTTCTTCAGGCTCAGGGAGAAGATCCTGAAGGGTGAAGAACTGTTTCAGTTCCTATTAGAAGGAACCAAAGATATCACATCTTTCAATACTCAAGGAAATTCAAATAAGGTTTGCTGAGAAGAACATACTAAGCTTTTCTAAAAATAGCAAGTGGTTAAAGTGCTTAGGAAGATATGCTAAGGCTGTTTTCAAATCTACTGAAATTCTGAGAGCCAAAATATCTTCTTGCATATCGCACACAGTATTATTACTGGGTGCCTCCATTTCAGATCATCTTACTGAGGTAAATGAATGACACCTTAATTTTGGGAGCTGATAATCAACTTCTGGTTTTGGACAAGAAATTATGAGATTTATGGATTTACATTCAGTAACCACTCAGGTAACTTTAGGCAGATTAAGTAATATAGAAATTGGCTTTGAATGTCCTTATTAATAAACAAATTTAACCAAGCAACCTTGTGATTGCAATGCTGTCCAAAGAGAGGACATTTAGTAGTGCAGACTTGGAAAAAATGAGCTGAGTTTTTCCAGGCACTGCAGAGATATTTTCCTAACCTTCAGTGGATCTGAACATAGGTAAGGACAGACAATGTTAAACCATGTGAGGAAGGACTCCGCGGTACCTTCAGTAGTGCTTTACAAGTAGACACATGTCTCTCTCGCTCCCCTGACGCCAAAGTTTGAACATGAGCAACTGAGTTTTGTGTGCAGGTAATGGAGTGCCTGCTCCACCTTCCAAAGGAGCAGGGCAGGTTGCTTGGGACAACATTCCACTTAAATTGTTACCTTGGTCTCTGTTCACTTGTGCCTATTAGAAGGCCTTAAGGAAAGAGTGCCTGTAATTTTCTGGAACAAGAGAAATGGAAAGAGAAGCACAGGGCCAGGACTCATAATTTACATGCTAAACCCTTCCTCATTTAGTTTTCCTCTGCTTCTGTTTAAGTTCCTGTTTTCAAGTGTTCAGGTCTGTTCCCGCTGTAAAAAATATGTGCCAATAACAGATTCCTTAGCCAACAAGTAGCCAACAATCAGGACAGTTAATATTTGGGAATCGTTCTTAACATGCATATTCTCAGCTTTATATTCTTTCTTTCTCACTGGGGAAAGACCAGTTGGGTTCCACACTTCTTTGAAGGCTGAAGGAATCCTAATTCCATATTCAAACCAGCTTTCGCTACTTGACAGATAATAGGTAAAATCTAAGTAAAGTCATCAGATGCAAATTGCTTTCTAAAAACGATTCCTCAGCCTTAAGCTGTGGCAGAGGTAAGGCAAGAGGGATGCCAAAAGGAAGCAAATATACCTGAACTCGTCCTTATGCTGCTCCTTAGGAAGAGGATCTGTCAGTCTGCAGCAGTGGTGGAGGGGGTTTGGGAAGGAGCAAGACAGCCTTCTTGTCACTTGGTTTTACCAGGGTAAGGATTGTGGCACAGAGCTTCCTAGCCTGTGCTGGAACTGGAATATGGGTAATCTCAGTGTGATCCTTCACCCAGGGCATTTAGCAGTTGTAAAGGCAGAGGGTGTCTCAGTTAAGGCAGGATACTGCTCTTTGCTGTCCATGCTGGTTTTGGGACATCAGTTGATTGTTCTCACAGCAGCTCTAAGATGAAGCCTGGGCACTGCAACAGTTATCTCTAATATGCCTTGTTGCATCAAGTAGATGAATGTAAGGTGAGCCTGCTGTGGTAAATAGCCTAAATGAGTCAGTTGGTTCCTGCAATAGAAGGTATACAAACAATCCTGTAATAAAATATAGCATCTAAAGATACAGACTAAGATGTACAGTCATTACACCCCCAAATCTCCTCTGAAATAAAAGGCACTGATCTGCTTAAATACATTTAAGGTTGTGGTGGGAGGTTCATATTCCTGTCGTGACTGGTTCTCCAACCCCAATGTGTGACCCAAGGCATCCCTGGCTAGCTGACTTAACACCTTTGCTTCTCTAGCTGGCAAGCTCTTAACGTCCATTTCTGCTTCAAGAAAACTGAAATGGGTTGCACTGGGAGTGATCGGATAACACCCCAACTGTGTTATCTCTTTGGGAGGCAGTCAAGTGTTTTTCTACAAAAGAGCAGGAAGAAAAAGGGTCTTGTAACTAAGAAGTTACGAAGTAAGCATGGAGTTAGGATTCACACCTAACTTACCTATTGCATTTCAGTCTTATAGCTGTCGCTAATGCTTTCTTCCATAATGTGGTTCAGTTCAAGTGAACGAAACCATCCAGTGTAGGAACTGTGAGCTCACCCTGCGGCACAAAAACGACTAACCAAAACCAAGGACCAAACTTCAAGCATTTGTCAGGCACTGAAATAAAATACCTTCTTTGTTAGAACTTCTATTATTATATTTTAGGATGATGTGATGGAATTAGTGCCAACAGTAATTGCTGCTTAATGCTCAGCTCAGTAACCACGCAATGCTGTTCAGTCTACTTCACAGCACCATATTAAAAGGCTGACGTGCCGCTTCTGCAGGCACATTTTGTGTGACATGAAATTAGGTACCTTCTGCATACCTCAAACACTAAAAGCCCCCCTAATTTCTAACACGTGCATGAATCAAACTTTATAACTCCATGCTCTTAAGAGAACCTCCCTTCCTGGGAAAAGAAAGAACCCCAAAATCGCACTCTCTTGGATGTTAATGAGAGCTTTACTTGATTGAAACCCACAGTGGCTGGGTAACAGGAATGTTTCTCCCTGAGCTCTTGCCCGTCATCAAAACAAGACAAATCTCATCTTAAAGATAAGAGCTTATTCACTTGGGAGGAAGAAAGAAATGCTTGCGTTTTAGTTTTAAACAAAAGACTGCTTTGTCTGTTGGCTTTTGGAAAGTGCTTTGAGCATGCAGAATGCTGCTGGGCCATTTCACAACTGATTTCTCAGGGTTTTTTGGTCCACGCACACTCATGTTCTATCTCTCTGCAAACTCTTTGTCTTTTCCACTTCTGCTGCCTTAACTTTCTACTGCATATTGGCCGTTCTCTATTAACTTTCCCTCATTGCTTCCTCCCTGTTCCATTTACATGGGTCCTGTTTCTATACATGACCTTTTCAGACTGTGCTTCCTTTTTCTTTCATATTGAGTTCTTCTGCCCCAGGAAAAGTGCTTTCACCCACAGCTGGGCTTTAGGAGTTTAATGAGAGTAAATATGAGAAGTTTAAAATATTTAATGGCATTTTTATATTTTATTTTTCCTAGAAACAGATTACATTTTATTTTCCCTAGAAACAGATTATTAACTCTCTACCTTTACCTAAAAGTACTTTACTACCTATACTAAAAGCTTTCTATAGGCAATACTTCCATATACCAATAATTAGTCCATTTTTAGCTATGTTTTTCTGCATAAACTACTATACATACAGTCTACTCTTGATCTCCTTTATTCTTTTTATGTTATCTGTTCTTTATGCTGTTATTTACCAGTTATTTATTCTTTATCTGTTTTTATGTGTTTCTGGCTTTAACTGTCCATGGATTTAACCTCAACAAGCTCCTTTATGCATAGAAATACACCTAGTAGTGTGAACCTCAGGAACGTGTGTACATGCTTTTAGGACCAAACAAATGTCTGGTATTTTTGTGAAGCTTAAAAAGGAAGGCATTATTTTTGTCCTTCTTGTGACCAGGCTTATTGAAACTAAAAGGCTTGAGTGAAAAACAAGAAGCAAAAATTAGAAAGAAAACCAACTAACCAACACTGCAGGCCAGAAGTTTCAAGTGTGACCCTTTAATATATTTTATGCTGCTAAAAGAGGAAATATACCCAAATTACTGTACAGAAACTGCCCTGTAAGCAGGACAGGTTTTCTTTCGCCAAACCGGACTTTACCCAAGACGTATTTATAATGCTAATTCTGCAAAGCCTGAGACAGCAGAACTACAGAGTTAAGTACCATTGTAGCCTTGAATAAACAAATTTACAGCTACGGTATTATCAGTCTGACTGTCATTATCTCCGTAGACATTCAGTACCTCTCAGATTTTGGATTTAGGTGGTTAACAATATAATGGTAATGAGATAGTAATAATTTCCTGGGTAATTCCCTCCCCCTCCCCCTTATATTTCCTAAGATTTTCTGAACAGACACATACCTAACGCTGCTAAGGAAACAACGTGTATCTAAAGCATTCTCAGTTCTAGAAAGGGTGAAAATGCTGACATGTTGCTTCAGCAAATGGGTTGCATGGGTTAACACATCACACCCCCCACCGCTTTTAAGGGTGTTTTGACAAGAGAGGTTCAAACCGTTTGAAAGGGCTGCTAGTGCAGCTGCTGTCCAGGTTTTTCATCTTAAGTTGCCCTAGAGGGAGGCCTCTAGTGCTTGCTTCCTCCCTCCTCTTCCTCCTCTCTGTTTTGCTTTAAGGGTGCTCTGACAGGAACACTGCTAACATCAAATGTATTATTCCTCTCTGAATGACTAATGTTTTTCTGCAACAAAACATATGTGGGGGATTCTGAGTAAGTGGAAAAGAAAGTACTGAATCATGTAAATAAGAAATAAGGCAAACAGAATTAGGTAGGTGGCAAGGAAAACCGAAAAACTCAAATGACTAAACCCTGTGCTTTATTTTTTCCCCTCCAAGCACATGACCACCATATAAGTTGATGACAGATTTCAAAATACACGAAGCCCTTCCTCCCAAAACAATATGGATAGAAACAGCAGAATAAACTGCAGAACCCACCTCTCAATTTTTCTTTAAGGACATTTAATGAAGCTTGTGTGTTCTGTTCTTTTAACTCACTCCTACCTGCAAGATGTCATGTACCCCTTTCCATCCCTTTTTACTGTTCCCACGGCTGCAGTTTCTTGTGAAATTCCCACATATTTTTGGCATATTTTAAAAAAATAATACCCATGGACCTCACATCTTGGATGCATTTTTGACTGAATCTAGTTAGGTGAACCACTCCAACCTGAGACACTGTTTTGGAAGCTACTGTCCAAGACCTGTGCTGGCATGCCACGGCACCTGCTTCTTCAGATCAGTCCCTTGCAAAGCCCCTTTTTGGCGCGGGGGAGGGAGTATAAAGCAAATCGGAGCCACCTCCAAGGCGCACAGTAAGGACCTGGCAAGCAATGGGCTCTATCCCTGGATGGGTACAAGCCAGGACCCCGGGCCTTTGCACAGGGGTGCAAAGTCCTACCAACAAACTCAGGGAAAGATGCTTTCTTTTGTTTGGGGGCTGGGGGGTGGTGCCGTTTGTCTTCTGTTTATTTTGTCATCGGTTGCTTTCTGGCGACTGCAGGTCAGAGGCTGGGTGACTGACGGTGCGCCGGGAGTCCGTGAGTGGGGTGGGGTGGGGAGGGGGCGGAGAAAGGCGTCCCGAAGCGCTTTTGGGGGCGGGGAGCCAGCCCCCTCTTCTGGGCAATCGGCATGCTGCACTTTCTGAGCTCGCAAGCTCAAGCCGAGGAAACGTCTCGACCCGTTTGAGCTGCGCCTTGGTGTGAAGGCAGCCCGAGCTTCCCCCGAAAAGCCAGGCTCAGCCGGGCAGGCGCGGGGGCGTCTCTTTAGCCCGTAGTCGGAAGGGGACCGACCGTAAAAGCCACCTGTGGCTCAGCAGGGCGATGGACGCGAACTTGGAAGAAAACACCCGCCTCTCTCATCAAGAGAAAGATATCCCGGGAAGGATGAAAGTCTCAGATTCGCTTGGCCCTGAAAATGTAGGTGCTGGGTGCTGGAGATGAGGTGAAGAGGCATAAGAACGTCGGCATACACTGACAAAAGGCCTTCAGATGCATGAGGAGCATTCATTTGGTTGGCAGCCAAGCTAAAACACTGAGCTATTTTTATTTTTTTATTTTTTGTCGTTCTTAAGAGTTCAGTCTAGCAATACCGAATCATTGCACTGTAGAAAGAAGGGGGAAAAAAATATGTCTATAAGCACTTTAAAATATCACCCGACAGGTATATCTGAGCTACCCCTCATAGAGGATTTACAAAAGAACATGAACCAGTATTTACAGGGTTTGTGGGGTTTTTTTTTGTCCAGGAATATTTCCTTCTTTCCAGGAAATGACACGCTGCAGGGGAAAATCCTTGTTTTATGCAGCCATCGTTTTGTCAGAGAAGGCAGTTTCATCATCTGTATGGGCAGCGGACTGCAACTTTCTGAACACAGATCAAGTTCACTTGCTTTACAGGCATTAAAGGGTATTTTTGGGGTGGTTTTTGTTTTGTTTTGTTTTTTGTTAGTGAAGTGCTTTGCAGTTCACAATAATGTGTACCCCTGTAGATAGATTTGGGTAAAGAAATTAATTCAGCAGGCATCCAGAGCATTATCTTTCTCCATATGTTCATTAAAGAAAGATACTTCCTATGTAAGGGTAGAGACCACATTTTATTCCCTCTATGCTGCGGTGGCATCCGCCTGTAATTTATTTGCAATAAATGGTTCTGCAACTTTAAAACCGTATAGATTTCTATGGAGATGTATTTTGTATAATTTTATACTGGTACATACTGATAGTAATGTGAGAGAACATAATTTATATAGAGATTATTTACACATAATATTGATAATAATTTGTATTTTAACTATGAATTCTTAAAACTGGCATATAAAATTCCTAGAAGAGACTACTTTGAATTCAAAGAGACCATAAACATAAAGCATAGATAGTTTGAGAAACTTTATGTTACAGGTGATTATTTCAGTTGCAAAATGTTGTCCTCGGTAGAGCTGCTTAAAAGGAGAGAGGCTGCTGCTGTTCTGAGGCTGCATCGCACTCTGCCTTGCACTACAGGAACCGGGAAGGAAATGCGCATGTCTTTCAGCCTGTGATGCAATTCGGGAGCCTAAAACTGCCCCTCATTACGGTGGGGAATCCCAGCTGTTAGGTGGAGACCGCAGACAGAGTACTGCAAGCAGCTGTGGGATGCAGCCTCTGTCACTGACTCTGTGGGAGCCGAGTTTGATTTTCTGAGATAAGTTCTGACCAGTAGTTCTTTTAGGTAGCGCAGCCAGTTCCCTTTCCAGCTCACAGGAGAAACTCTTGAATCGTCATCGTGTGGCAATGAGCCCACAGAACTCTGTCCCCTGCGGGGACAGGCTTTGATTTTGAACCTGCACCTTGTTAACGATTGGCGTTGTTGCCTGGCTTGTGACTTCATTCACACAAGCCTCATTTGCTCAGGAATACCTCATCAAATTTCTCTTCAAACCCTCCTACCCGGGGCAGTGTTACGTCTTACTGCATGCCAGGTAGCTGGGGGAGATGTGGTGGGTACGTCGCTCCCAAGTTGAGGGCTGATGGAAAAGATCCCTTCCTCCTGACACCACTGGCTTCTTTCCTCTTGTTTATGGTAGGACCATGCTGCAATCATCACAGCATTCACAGTTACACGCTGTTGATTCCTTGCTGGGAAATATTGTCTTGTTCTCTTTCAGTGATTGCTCTCGAGGGAGAGGAACATGCATGCAATTAATGGGTGGTTATTCAGCTCCACGCTGGTACCTGTTGCTTCACAATGGCACTGACAGCTTAAGCCTTTCCCACACTGGGCAGGAGCTCCGCCAAAAGCTCGTGCCTGACCAGCCATGGCAGCAGGTGCTGTCTGTAAGCATGGTGGGCACCCATGTGCTTAACATCCAAGCCCCCTACGGATGCCTCGCCCAGGGAAATGATGCGAAGGGTCATGCATCCCAGGCTCAATTCAGACCTTGGGAAGCTTTGGAAACCATCCGTACCTCTGTTTTGTTAATCACTGCATTGGCAGGGAGCACTCCTACGGCCTTCTTCAGGGATACAGGGTTTAAAAGCCACTCTGTTCAGCAGTAAAAAGTGCAGACAAAGTTACTGGGTTTGGGGATGGTAGCTGGATTTCAGCAGGGCTGGAATAAGAACTCCCAAAGGTGGATTTTTCCTGGAAGGGTGATTTAGCAAGTGAGGTGTCGGATGAAGAGCAGAATATTTAACTTACTCTGGTACCAAATAAAATACTCATTTTGAAGGCTACATATGAAGGCTGCATTGTTAACGGGCCATGCTTTGCACAGTTCTGGGGCAGAGACTGACAGACAGTGGCAGAAGGGCAGGTCAAGGAGGCTAATGTAAAAAGGGAGTCAGGCAAATTAGTAGGCAACAGGTCCATATAGAAATACTAAGTATGTAATACTCAGTGACAAAATTTTATTCCCTTTTATGATGAAGTTGCAGTTCAGTTGCAAACTATTTGCAATAAATGCAACTGGAACTTTAAATATTGTATAGATTTTTATAGTGAGGATACAGAAGGTTCTGTTAGTGGAGAGGTGCAGAGACGTATACACTCCTCTACCAGTAAAGGAGTTCCTAAATTACCTGTAGATATACTCCCATTCAGAAGGTGGCAAAGAACTCAGGCTGCAGCCAAAGCCATGGTCTGTGTCCTGAGGGCCAGGTTACAGTCTTCAAAGGGAAGATTTGACTTCTAAAGGAGAAAGTCTTTCTCAGACAAATGTTTATTTTAAAAGTATTATCTGCCCGAGCATCTATGAAGAAGAACTGGGGTTGGTTTGTTTGTTTTCCTCACAGCCTTTTTTTAGCCTGGTACAGGGAATGGGAGCAGTTCTGCTCTGGTAAAAGCTTCTGTTTGCCTTTAGAAAGAGATTTCAAATGAAGGAAACAGTAATAAAATCTAAAAGGGGGTGGGGGTGGATGATGGAATGTATCAGGGCCAAAGTATACTTGCTTAGTGTTCCTGAGACCCAAGCCATAAATATAAACAGCACCTTTCCTCTTCCTAATTTTTGAAGACACAACTTATGATACATTTAGGGCTAATTAGATCAAGCATTTTTGTATCTTGAAACAGTGGTGAAGTGTGAACTAGCTCCCTTGCATTATGAATTATGCTAGTTAATTCTGCAAGTCACGAAGAGCAGCTCATGGCATGAACACAGTAATGCTGTTGCTTTTTGAAAGGGGATCAGACTGCACCAAGTCTGTGGCAACACATTTGGAAGAGGAGAATGGTTTCTACAAAAGTGTGGGTGAGGTACAATGTGCAGGAAACAGGATGAGTCTTCAAGGACTGCTGCTACTGCGAGAGCAAGATACGAAACCAGCACCACAAAATCAGTTTGTAACTGACTTACAGACTTTTGACCTGTGTGCAGATCTCCCAAGGGATTTTGCTGGGATCACTCTGATAATAACCATGAGAGCATTACAGGAAATTTATTACCTGTGCCCTAAATTCACAAAGTTAACAAGTACAGCTGAGGAACTGTTTGAGGATGGCAAGGTTGCCAGAGGTACAGGTATCAATGCAGCAAACCAGCAGAGAAAAATGACGGTGTAGGTACATGGAAATGTTTAAGAAACTTTTCTATCTAACAGCTACCTTAGTAAAGGGGTATTCAGCTCAGCATGTTTCATCGGACAGATGCCTTACAAAAAGACAGTCAGGAAAGGGAGCTTTAAAAGAGCTAGCCAAGTCAGAAGAGTAGCTTCTACTCACATATTAGTAGTATCCACTAGCAAAGCGAACTAAGCTAAGCAAGCCATCTGTTGGTAGAATTATGGCAGTGTTTTTATAGACTGTTCTGCTTACGACCTAAACCCCAAAAGAAATAAGGACTTGAAAATATTTGGTTTTACTGATCAAAATCCTGCATATTGGGCACTAGCACAGAGTTACGGTAAGCCTGAACTTTTCACATCCCATTCACAAGTGATGGGATGGGATAGAAAGCTGATGTTTCAGTTGTGGCTTGGTTCTACTCTATTGTATTTTATTATAATTACACTGGTTTGAGAGTGAAATTACTGATGAAGTGGCGCATGATTCCCATGTCAACATAAAACCTCTACAAACAAGGATTTGGTCTCTAAAATACACACATCACAACATACTATCCTATCATTTACATCTGACAAGACATATCCAGTGTTTTGGTTGGCCATCAACTACAACAGAATAGCCAAGTTTCCAATAGCTTCACTTTCCAAATTTTAAATGAGACTTCAAAAGCTGTAGAAATGCAATACAGGACTAAGAAGTCCTATACATACAGTATCAGATCTTTTGAGAAGGAAGAACTGTGGGTGCAATTATTGTTATGCTAACTGACATAGTTTCTGGAAATTGCTTGGGATTTGTTATGAAGGCTTTAAAAATCTTTTCCATCTGTTCTTTCTCTGGGTTATTTTAGGGTGCATTTATAGCAATACATCCACAGTATAACGTGGCCATAGTACATAGATAACATTTGAAATATGCATTTCCACTATAAAGCTATGTTTAAAGTAACAGGAACACTGATTGCCCTAAAGAGGCATCCAAAGTAATAATCGGACTGAGAATCTGGCCTAAATAATAGTCTGAGGAAAGAAAAGTCGCTTGGACATTAGTCTCAGCAGAGTGAACACTGCCTTCCTGTTCAAGGCAGATCTCAAGCCTGGGAAAGGACAGAGTTTTTCTTCACACAGGCGTACTTCAGCAAAACAGGATCCGATCCACGGAAATACCCATCCTGCGAAAACTGACCCTCTATCCCGCAGAAATTAGGAGGCTGCACATCCTGTGGTAAGAACAGGATAGTTATTACAGGTTGGTTATTAGCTAGCCAAGATGCTGACACCGTGCAAAACACTCTCGCTGCAGTAAGTCTTTGCCTGCAGACCAGTTAAGTACATGCTTTCCTCATGCTGACTGCATTACCCAAGAGATCAGGCACACCAGACCTTCTCTTCGGCTGCTTTTCAGGATAAGAGTGCTTATCATGCTAATATGTGAGTGAGAGGCAGTGGTTCAAGTTGCAGACAAAAAAATCCCCAGAGGACCAAAGGTCCAGCTCATGGGTTAGGCAGTAGGGGCATGAGGCAGCTGGGCTGCAACCAAAGATGTCATCTTTAAGGGGAATCAGCAGACTCCTTTCTGAAACAGCTATTGCATATCAGGTGCTGAATTGTGCAAGTGCTCCTGACCCCATTGACAAAACTTGTACAGCATGCTGAGAGCAGGTGCAGACTTTCTTATGGTGCTATAGCTTCATAAGCAGGAAATGTTGGAGGTTTTTTTTGTTTGGATGCTATCCATAAGCTACTGCTGCTTCTATCACACAAGAAGGGAAAGCGTAAGGGCTTGCAGCTGTTAGGTTTTCCATGATCAAGGGAAGAAGTTTGTGCACTTCTGAAGAGAGAGGTGATTTTTTCCTCCTGAGTATGCCTAAAAGTGTTGAAGAACACTAAGGTTCTTCAACACTTTTCCTGCAGAGCTGTGATGCCAAGAGACTATCTCCATACCCTGAAGAAATTTTCAGAGTAGGAGTGTCAAGTTGGCACAAATCTTTCTTAGCCTATGGAGAATGAACAATGCTCCACGTGTCTGGAGGACTTCTACAAGCAAAGCAATCGTAAAATATAATAAGAAGCTGGCAGAATCTTGAAAAAATAATCGGGTTCTCATCTGTCATTTCTATGCTTTCACAAAGCTGTGTGTACAAGGAAAAAGTTGCATTTGCTGGGCTCTGCTCTCAGGCCCAGGACTAACACCTTCACGCTACACCTAGGATACGGGCAGCTGCTCGGATCCGTGACAGTGCCTCAGTTTCTCAGCCTCAGCTGTGTCTCGTCCTCTGCCATCTCTGAATATAGTTTTGAAGCAAATTGTTATTTTTCTTTTCAGACACCAGATGCAAATCTAGGCATGCAGCCAACTTCATGTATCCTTGAAGAGAAATAATAAGCTAGACCTTCTGGGAAGAGCAAGTGAGGAATTCGAAGGGCAGATACACTTCTGGCTGCATTATGCTTACACAAGCCTCAGCACCCACAGAAAAACTAAAACAACCCCAACATTGGAAAGTAAAGCTAAGCCCAAGTGCAGGTAGTTAAGACTGTGATCACAGAGGAGCAAGCTATTACCAACACATTAGTTACCAAAGAAATACCAAGACTACCATCTTCTGCCAGTCATGCCAATTACAGCATTAAATGGAGAACCACACAGAGTGGAGGGTGACATGTCATCCCCAGAGAGCGTGTGAGGAACATCCAGGCCCAGTAAATGGTGCTTGGGTTGCTGAACCGTGCATAAATATCAGATGTGGAGGGAAGAGAATGAAGAAGAAAGTTTAACTTTCTCCTGAAGAAGGCTGAGAAGAAAAGCAGACATCTCCTTTCTCCTCTTGTAAGAGAAGCCCCATGAGACAGATGAGTACCAGAGACTGCTACTACCAGTCTCTCTGAAGAAAAGAAATATACAGAACATTGCTAATAAATTGCTGTTTGTTTGAGCTGCTTATTGCTGAAACTGATGGCAATAAAACCGCTTTTCCTGAATAATGTAGCTACCAAAATAAGGCTTTACTTCTTTTTGTTCCAGCCTGGGAACTTGGCGTTTACTGATACATTTCCTAATCCTTATTTATTTGTCCTTCTGGCAAATCCACCAGGATGGTTGGTAGAATTTAGGGACATGGTGAAATCTGTCAGCCCTGAAGAGATCAAAACAGATGTTTTGTGATGTCACTCTGACTGCTAAAAAAGAAATGCCTAGAAAGGCTGGAAACCAAACTTTATCTCCAAAAAAAATCGATGTCGACAGTCCTCAATGTTGCCTGTTACCTGAACTGGAGTTGTGCTGCACTGTAAGTCTGGAGGGGTGAGGTCAAGCAAAGAACACGGATCTGCAGATGCATAAGCAGTGACCAAGTGGTTGTGGACTACTGGGTAGCAATGGGATAGTCACCATGCCTGCATGGTCAATAATAGGCTGAGAAGACAGTGGGTAGGTATGCAGTTACATGGAGGTTGTGGCAGGCACCAAGCAGTGCCTTTTAGAAGGGTTGTTAGCAGTTAGTAGTTCGAAGAGGGGTGTAGAGGTAACCAAGTCCCCACTGCAAGAGAAAAACTGTTTTTGAAAGAACTTTTTGTTTCCCACATTGCTGACCCCTCTCAATGCACAAGACTTAGCTCTGAGGTCCTCCTGGCCCACACTTTTGCCAGCACTTTAATGACTGATTTGCTCAGTTGAGCCTCAGAAGGGGAATACATCTGGAGGACCAGAAGGAAGTGAAATTAATGATACCATCTGCGAGTTTGCTTAGTAGGAAGAGAAATGCTAACCAGTTTTGATGCGTGCAAAGGGGGCTACAGGGGTGGCTTCTGGCAGAGGCTGCCAGAAGCTTCCCACGTGTCTGACAGAGCTAATGCCAGCTGGCTCCAAAATAGACCCACTGCTGGCCAGGGTTTAGTCCATCAGCAATGGTGGTAGTGCCTCTGGGATAACAGAGTTAAGAAGGGGGAAAAATGCCATGCAGAGAAACTGCAGCCAGATAGAGTAGTGAGAGTATGTGAGAGGAACAACTCTGCAGGCACCGAGGTCAGTGAAGAAGGAAGAGTGGAGAGGAGGTGCTCCAGGTGCTGGAGCAGAGATTCCCCTGCAGCCTGTGGAGAAGACTATGGTGAGGCAGGTTGTCCCCATTCAACCTATGGAGGACCCAATGCCAGAGCAGGTGGATGCATCCAAAGGAAGTTGTGACCCCATGGTAAGCCCACGCTAGAGCATCAGACACAACATGAGATGAACTGACCCCAACCCCCATTCCTCATCCCCCAGTGCTGCTGGAGGGGAGGAGGTAGAAAATCAGGAGAAAAATAGATCAGGGGAAGAAGGGAGGGATGGGAGAAGTGTTTTTTAAGATTTGGTTTTATTTCTCATTATCCTACTCTCATTTGATTTGCAATAAATTAATTTCCCTGAGTTGAGTCTGTTTTGCCCATGATAGTATGTGGTGAAATTGGTGACTGATTTCTTGTCCTTATCTCAACCTGAGAGCCTTTTGTTATATTTCCTCTCCCCTCTCCAGTTGAGTGGAGTGACAGAGTGGCTTTGGTGGGCACCCAGCGTCCATCCAAGGCCAATCCACCACAATATCCACAGCTCAGTGGATCTGATGAATGTTCAATGAATCTGGATTGAATGGTGTGGGTTTAACGTTCACAAGCATGGTCTAGGTACCTCCTACTCCATGGCTTGCTCTCTGTCTCTGGATAGTTTCCTCAGTTGTATAGGAAGTGGACAGACATGCGTGAAGACTTTTGTTCCTCCCCAGGTCCTAAGGTCTTCCAGATTTGTCTGAGGTCTAGCAACTCCTGCTGCTGTTCAGTGAAAGGGTTAGGAGGCAGAGCAAAGTTTGGGATTATAAGCCTTAAAGGAGACCAAGAATATAAGCATCTCTGTTTCAGCAGCCAAAGTCTGTAGCATAAGTTGCCCTCGACTGTTGTAAGGCTGCATGATGGGTTTCACAGGACCACCACTGATGGAATAGAACAAGCTCATGACCAATTTCAGGCTCAGTGAGTTGATTTTGACACTCCAGGTCCAATTCAAGAACATTTGTCCCTAACAATAAGCAGCTGGATCAGCATGCCTGTTGGTAATGACTGCTGAGGGCTTCAACTCTCTCATGCCTTACTCTTCTTGTTACATCTCTGAGGCCAAGGAATCTGAATTACTTATTTCTAACAGCAACTTCTGACTAGCCTTTAGAAAAATCCTGGTTCAGGTTTGTCAATATTTTGACAGCATGGTTGTCTTTAGGAGATTCTCCTGGCACCCATCCATTTGACAGAAACTCATCAAATCACATCAGTTTTTTTCAGCCTCTTCCATGATTCAGATGCCTAAATAAATGTTGGCAGGACTCCGATACGCCAGATCTGAATTCTGACATGGAGTTTCACTTTTGTCTCTAAATCCTGCCCAAGCCTTTCACTGCTGAAGCTTTTAAATCAGTTCTGCAGATCTCGCTTTCCAAGACCTTCCAGCCTAAGAGCGCTGAAGCTGTTGCCTGCAGAGTTTGCTTCCCCTCTTGAGTGCCTTACATCTTCATGGTTTGGGCAAGGACAGTAAGCTATCCTCTTTGCTCAAGAAATTGGTTTCTTGAGTTGGTAGGTACTGAAGCTTGTTGGTACTCTTTTCAGATTTGCCCTGGCTGAAAAGGACTTCATCAGTTTTGTTTATGAAAGTACTTTAAAAGCACATCTATTTTTTAAATTATTATTAATTTTTTTAAAGTCATATGCTAAAGAACCTCAAATCCTTTCATTCAGGAGGAGGTAATGCACAGATTTACGTAAACATGTGATAGGGTCTATAAACATGAGAAACATTGCAGTGACAGCAGCAGGGTTTTTCCTTTAGGTTTTTTAAATAAGGGTTTTGGGGTTATGAATCTGGACTATATGCTTATAACTTCCATGAAGTCTAATTAACCAGCCACTTGGAAGCTTTAACCCTTTCTAGAGTAACCATGCTTCATCCCATTATTTGCTGTGGAGGAAACCAGAACAAAATGTCACAGTGTGGGCACAGGGTCTTGTTACAATGATTAGGCATAAAATAAATGTATTTGTTTTCCAGTGGTCAAAGTGGGGTTTGAAACTTTATATTACTGTGGCCGAGAAATATTTCTGAGAGGACTTTTGGTCACAAAGGGAGGCTATGTACTCACATGGTTGGTATGGCCTGGATATACAATTGAGTGTGCAATATAAGCTTTTCCTTAGCTTATTAAAAATTCTCATGCATAAAATGCACTAATAACTTCTGGTTTCATAAAATTAAAAAAATTAAATGTAACTAAGGATTATGTAGCCATTTTCTTGTTAAATTAATTTTTAAGTACCTTTTTTTTCTACAAAAGTATATAATAAATAAACCACAGGATTATGGAATTTATATAAAAGGGTTGTTTAACATTACAAAACAGATAAGAATCACTCTGATACAGTGTTAAGCCTTGTACAACAGAATTTTTTTGTATAATGAAATGCAGAAATAACCAAGGGCTTTAACAGGTTTATAAATAATACCTGTGCAGTTGATCCATTAAAATTTGTGTTTGATAGACAGCAGTAGCCCAGGCAGCCGCTCCCCTAGTTAGACATAAATCTGTACACCAGGCAATTGCAGGGGAAATTTCTGAAATGAGTCACTGGCAGAGCAGGGTGTTGAAGGATGAGGTGGGAAGACAGACAGCAGAGTCATCATTAAATTTTAAGCAAAAGGCAAATAAAATCCATGAAATTGCTGGTCTTCAGAAATAATCGTTAACCCAGACCATAGAATCATTTGTTTTAATTAAAATAGGAAGCTCCATTTTCCCTGGAGTCAGCAACATCAACTGTCAGGACAGGATTTTAGACCCAATTTTGGCATAAACTAAAGAGACACTTAAAACTTATGGAAGTAAAAGTCTATAGATAAGCAGAGGTAAAATTAAAACCTTGAAAAAAAAAAACCCCACTATTAAAAATAAGTGATTAATTAGCTTTAAAAAATAATCTGTATCATGTACTGTGTGTGTATTATGTACTGTTATGTATGAACGAGGCAGGTTCAGTGGACTGGCTATTGGGCTTTGCCATCTTTAATCTTTCTTTGCTAATGAAGTGATTGCTCAGAGTCTATGCAATTAGGCCTGAAAGCCAATGGTCTGACAAAGTTGCTTTGCTGACAAGGAATTAAAAAAAGGGTGTTAAAGAACTTGCTTGGGTAGTCTTTTAATGGGTAGCATGATATATGGTGTTTACGTCACGCGGTGAATTCGCCGTGTTTCCTTTGCTGCCAGAAGGTGCTCCCTCCAAAGTGCCTCAGAACTAAAACCCTGCAAGTTAAAAAAAATAAGTGCCGTGATTGCAAAGCATCAGGGATGCCAAGCATGAGATCCAGATTTGAAGCATGCTACCACTGTTAAGGCAAGGAACTGACACCCAAGAAGGACAAAGAATAGAAAAATAAGGAGGATTCGTAGCCTGTAGCCAGCAGAAGTGAAAAGACCGAACAGCACAATGCACTGATGGGCATGGGCCTAAACTTGTGCTTCTGTTCATCACAGGAACAACCCATATCAAGTTCTCGGTGTAGAACATGGAGAGAAAATATGTTGCCCCCATCTTACTGAGATGTGTCAGCAGAGCCTCCAAGCCTTATCCAGCCTACAAGGAGCGAGAGCTCTGAGAGTCATGGGCTGTGTCAGGCAGTGTTGTGCACTGGGAAATCAGAGGGGCTGGCGCCAGAGCGGGGCAGAGATTTATTTTGCTCGGTGCCAAGTTAGAGCTGCTGAGCCAAGCCCCAGCTGTGATGGTCCAAGGCTGTGCAAGCAACATGGAAACAGAGAAAGGAAGGTGAGAAGAAAAACAAGTACTTTCAAAGCCACCAGAGCACCATCAATGGAAGCCCCAACAATAATGTGTGTCTGCACATTTCACTCACCAGCTTCTGCTCTTCACCCATGAAATAAGTGCCCATGTAGCCTGTTGAGTGAGGGCTTGCTTGCTCTGCCCTCCTCTAGTAATTTCCTCTAACCATGGTGGCTGGGGTGGACCTTGTGGCAGCCTATTTCACTAACTGATTTCTTTAAAGAGGGTGCAGTGGCATGCAGAATCCACACAGAGTCCTTGCCACATAAAAAATTAAGGCTTCTTAAAAAGGAGTCTTCCTTTCTTGAAAAACCCTCTTTGCCTGAAGTTTTGCTGCTCTATGGCTTTAGCCACTAATTAGAGTGGCCATTCACTTGTTGCAGATGGAGTTGTGCCCTTCACTCACAACAGAAAAGCAAGAATATGTTTATTGATAAAAAACAGTGATTTATCAAAGGTTGAAAGTTGTTTAATGCAGGAGTTGTTTAATGAGATTCGATGTCAAAGTACACTTTGTTGTTTATTGCATATAGGACAGGATGAGATGAAGCTGTCAGGGAGACCCTCCCATTGAGTCATGAGGTCCAGAAAGGACCCCTTGCTTTCTAAACTCCTCCTCAGAGAGGAGTCCAGGTGTGGTTGGATCTCATCCTAGTCCCAGATGTGATCAACAGTAATCTCTAATGGATTATATATATGCACAATCATTCCTTTGTATCACTCAGCAAAGATTTCAGAGTTGAGCATGCTGTTGGTCACTTGCTGAAGATCTCTTGTGGGGGAATCTCTCAGCCTTGAGGGGTGACCCTGAGAGACGTCCCTGCTCCAGGGGAGATGCTGGCGTGCAGCCACTGCCGTGCAGGAGAGCTCGATGGGCCACCAGTTACCCAGTCAGATGATTGACTTGGTCATGTTTGCGTGCCAGCAAGATGTCTGAGTCACTCTTCCAGATAGCCCTTGGCTACCCCACTGCTCTCCATCCCCCAAAGTCCAGTGTAAACCAGATGGAGCTGTCGTGACTCCCACTGGTGGTTAGAGCTTTACATGGGGGCGGTAGTGGGAAGTGGAGCACAGTTCCACATCACTCCAGGCATGTGGCACACAGTGGAGTTGCCTATGGTTTTCCCCACAGGGTAGTAGCTCTCTGAGTTTAGCCACATTTAGGAACTCAATGTTTTTTAACTGATATATCCCAAAATATGGTAACAAGGGAGACGAAATAGATCTATATAGGGCCACCCACCAGCCTGTTTGCATCAGTTCTCTGAAGGCTCCTCTGTGAGCCAGCCAGATCTTGGATGGAGGCATCCACTGTCCACCTTGGGCTTTCAGGGGGAGCTGCTCTGGCCCCAGACCATCAGCCAGACCTCTGCAAGGCAAAGACTGCATTTCTAAAAATCACATGCTGGTGCTAAATGCAAAACGTTTAGAAATATATACCTACATATTTATTTCTGTGAAATCTGCAATGATCATTGTCAAGCTAAATTTTAGGTAAAGTAACAGTTCATGTCATGGCACGTTAACTAAAAGGAATAGCAATTTCACCTTTTGCTGTATTAGAGAAAATTCCTGAAGAACACTGACACATCACCTGAAGTCCCACTGTTTTTTCTCTGTCGTTTTGGGGATTCATACAAAAACAAGCTATAAAGTCTTCCACAAGTTACGTTTCTTTAATGAATATTATAGAACCTTAAATGGGTATTCTGATTATACAAGTCTGATCGGCGCTTTGCAATCCCCCCAAACTTCAGGGCTGCTTTTAAGTACATTCACAAGTTATGAAATCAAGTTTTCCTAATCTCCTGTTCTTACATTTTGTCCCTGCTCTCCATACTCAGGACCTGTAGATATACCTATGCAAACACACACACACACACACACATACATAAGTGTGTATGCAAACCTATATGCAGACATACAAAGACACACACATTAACTTGTTTCCCAAGAAAATAAAGCATATCCAGGATATGCTTGTTTTTATTCCTCTCTACTTGCATAATATTCTTCAATAAAAGTGTGAATGCAAAACCACTTTGTGGTGAAGGCAGAGGAAAGGGCAGAGCAATGCACACCTTGGGCAACTATTTGAGCTACGGGAATTGCTCCAGTGAAGCCAAGAACAAGGTGCAAAGACTGTAGGAAGACTTAATAGCCCAATTCACTGTGTTTGGTGAAAAACAATGGGGGGCAGGGAAATCAGAGGATCCATTAGCTCACTCTGCTAAGCATGCAGTCATAGAAAATGCCCATAGAGATGATTTTACTGGGAACAAAGAGCAAAAAAGCTCCTTTTGCACAGCAGGATGAAAAGTAAAAACTTCAGCCTTTAATCTAAACCTTTGTTTTATGGGATTTAGTCATAAACACAGACACCCTAATGGGTACTATGATTTTCCTCTTGGGAGGTGGGGGAGGGGGTTTTGCATGTATTTAGAGAATTTCTAGACTAATCTTAGAAATGCTTATTGTCTTAGTGACCCATGTGGCTGCTTTTTTCTGTGTTTTTTGTTTTTGTAGAAACTAAAAATACTTTAATTGGTTTGTGTTAGCAAGAAACGCTCGGTTTTTCTTCTGTGCTGCCATGTGGCATAGTCTGGGATGTGGGTTTTTAATGGCCCAAGTAGTTTGTGCTTTGTCCCCACAGTATCATCAACACCACATGCTCCAATGTACCCTTGTGTTTGTACAAGGAAACGAAACCTCCAGGCACTGTAGCCTTTCTTTTAATAACTTTTCCACCTGCCAGACCCAAGTCAAAGTTAGACTATACAGCTTTCTAGTGTTGTATAATGCTTTGGCAGAAAGCAGAATTTAAAAACAACGGGGGTTGTTCACAGGTGCCTTTGGTAATTGCAATACATTTTTTGGATTCTGTTTTTTAATAATACTTCAATACTTCTCACACTGGACCTCAAAGGTACTGCCTTTACATATTAAAAAAAAAAAAAAAGATATTCAGGTGGAGGACAAGGCTTTCAGTGTGTAAGTTTAGGCAGATTTATGGACAAAAGGAGCTATCTGACCCTGGTGCTGAGTTATTGTTTATTGCAAATGATGAGCCTGAGAAATTGAACAAGAGTTTCTGGCTCACACCACCATCTGTAAGTATTTTAACTTCTTGTAATAGCAGTTGAAATGATATACTTGATGCTACAGGTCTCTAATCAACTAACCTCTTGGAGCTGGGAGGGAAAAAAGGCAGGGATGGGGAGGAAAGAGGAAAGATCACTCACCTGGTAGTCATATATTACCTGTCACTTTTATTCTAGTTAGTATGAATCACCCTGTAGCACTATGTCAAGGTTTGGAGGGTGAGACTGGATGTGTCTTACCCCAGAATAAATGAAGCTCCTTATGCTATGCCACTGGTTCATGTTTTTCTTGATCAAGCCAGATAGTACTTTCATGTTTTATTCTTTAAAATTCTGGCTTCCAGTCTCGTTCAAGGAGCAGATTTTGGTTCAGGAAGGAAGCTGGGCAGTGTGACAGAGCCAGCTGTGTTACTCAGCTCACTACCATCACAGTCTCTAGTATCAGGGCACTGCAGGGAAGTGTCTCTTCCAAGAAAAGCATAGCTAAGGATTTATGGTAAAAAAAAAAATCCCCCTTCAGTTGTATTATCTATAGATACTACAGAAACTCTGAATCTACACTGTTTCTGGGCAGGAACTGTTTGTGGAGGTAGGAGTATAACCTTCTCCTTTCTACTGCTGCACCTTTCTTCCCCCCACATCTCACAGTAAGACTCCCCTTGCAGAAAAGGATTTGCCACTTGGTCTGGGGCTATGAAAAGAATGTCTGTAAGTTTTCTGTCAAGATTCATACTGCTTACGGCCTCTTATTGTGCTCCAAATGAAGAGATGGCAAGGCTTCTGTTATGGACGGTACAACCATATGAAGTTTGCTTGCTCCGATGTCAAACTCCCATGCTTTTCAGCAACAACTTTAAGAGCTCTATCCATGTCTTTTCAAGGGCCATTTTAAATCATATTCTACTGATTTTATTGCCCATGTGCATTTAATTTGCATATGCATTGGTGAATGATTTTAAAATGTTCTTTACCATGGGATTATCCCTTGATCAAAACTTAAGTATACCCATAAAAATGTCTCAATTTACTGTTCCTTAAATGAAAATGGCAATTATATCAAATACATCATAGAAAAAGTAATCCAATCTCTAGCTCCTGTGAATGTGGTAAAGCATAGGTTTATGTGTGGATGCTGAAGAGCAGAAGGAAGGTTTTTCCTTCCCTTTTGTCCGTCACCATCATCTGTCCTCACTGAGGAGCCACAGCTATGGAGCTCCACTACCACCTCAACAGCCAGACCACCTCTGCTAAGAAATAAATGGGTGGATATTTAACAAAATGTTCCACTAGCATCCTGTGATTTCCTTGCAAGATGGCTATTTTTTCGTACTCTATCCAACATCTTAAAAGCTCATTTAATAACATTCTTAATCAAAGCACATCTTTATTTTAAATCAGTCATCAACCAGTATCCATGTTGAGCTTTCGCTGTGCTTATCCTAAGTTTTGCTTTAGAGATTTTGGGGTATGTATACAGTAACTGTGAGCCAGCACAGAGTTGGAAAGGAACAGAACAACTAGAGGAAACATTAATCTGCCATGATAAGACTTGAACTATGGATCTAACTCAAGAACCAAATTTATGAGTGAATGTTAGAATGTGGCTAGGAACCGGGGTATAAAAGCCACTGTAACCAGCCAGTTAATGCCACTGAACGATGAAAACCATGATAATTACATGGTTGTATTTGCCTTTACAGCCATAGGAAATTTGTGGTAAAGCACAAACGGAAAAGCCAGGACAAAAACATTATCAGTATCTCCAAACGGGTGTCAGATTTTGACAAGAACCTAAAGAAGTCACTTTTCAAACCTCTTTTTTTTTTTTTTTTTTAATCTTCTTTGGTGTCCTAAAAAATAGGAATGCCAAAAGCTGTAGTTGGTAAGTTTGTGAGCAGCCCCTAAGATACAATCCATATTGCCATACCCTGAAAGGAGATGGGGAACTGTTGTCTGAGCTACTAACAGGCACCAAATAGTCCCTGAAAGTGCAGCCTGGTGGGCTGTCTTCAAGCCCTGCTGAGACCTGAAGTACACCTGTGTCAGCAGGAGCAGAGGGAGAGGGCAGTGGCCGCATGTCCTGTAGGTAGCTGTGGAAGGAGGCGTTCACCTGCTTGGCCCATGAAGGTAGGGTGCTAAGGCATGACATGGCTTTGAGTTGTCCTAAAACCTTGACTCATCCTGAAGTCAGACCATTGCACAGGTTTAGGCAGCAAGAAGAGGGCTGATGTAGTGCTCCTTGGATTACTTATAACCCACCAGCTATACTCTCAGCTACATCATGGTTTCTAGAGAAGACAGGGAAGAGAGGAGGGTAAAGATTTTGCTAAATAAACTGCTCTTTTGCCTGCAGATTGTTTTGGGGGTCATCTTTGGCCATATGCCTAGAGGTCAGTTCTTTTTAATAAATCATCAAAGGCTTGGGGCACATTGAGGACTTTCTTAAAATCCCCATCTTAATGTGAGCCCTGTTGTTTCAGAAGGTGCACCTTAGGAAGAAGGTGCAGCTGGAATATGAGGTTTTGAAGGGTGACCAGCACTTTCTGTGCTCTCTGTCAGCCCTGGCTGTGTGGATCCAAAAGGAGCTCCCTAAAATGCCAGTGGTTTTTGCGGACAGACTGTTACCTTTACAGCAGACTGGGATCCTCCGCATAACATAGTGGGATGCTTTTCTAGGACCTGTCTCCCTTCAACTTTCTGGGCTGGAAGCTGATGTCTCATGAAGCTCCTTGCAGTGTTTTGTTTTGTTACTGGCAATTTGATGCTTGGGACGTGAAGACTGTGACCAGCGGCCCAAGGGATTCCCCGGGCTGCAGCCGCAGCAGCAACCATTTGTTTTCTTTTGACAGCCTGTGGGGGCCCTGAAAGCAGCTCAAATCCACCAGTTGACTACAAGCTACAAACCACAACCCCTCTCCACTGTTTCAGAGCATGTACCTGACGGGAATATAAACCCTGGAGCTCCCATCTGTGCTTTCCCAACTATACTCTTGGATTTCATAGGTTGGGCTTTTTTTTTTTTTTAACCCAGCACTTGTCTGAAGGTGTTTGCTTGTATTTTGCCATCCCTAGAGGTGATGGCTGCAGTTCCATCTGCAGCTTTCCCCTCTAGAAGTATCTAGAGGGAGAGTTTCTCAGAGGGGTGTGTGGGGTCTTTCATACTCCTTTAAAGTAACTTGGGTACCATAAGAGGGCTGAAGAAAATAAGGTGTCCCACCCTACAAGTGTGAAGAAAGAGCGTGTGAACCAGGTTAGGAAGTTACAGAAAGGATGTTTCAGCCCTGAATCTGTTTGTGAGATTGCTGCCTTCACGTCCATGAACACTTCCTAAAAAGTACTGCAAGGAGGAATGTTGGGTAAGTTTGATCTGGAAGAAAAATACGTCTTCATTTTGTGCAGTGAAAAATACTGGACACCAATGCTCTGAAGGTTCAGGCAGAGTGAGACAGAGCAGGTTACTAGCACAGAGGCCACCACCACACTGCTGCTAAAAACTCCCTTTTGCTTCAAAAACAAGGAAAATCTTGAAGCTCCTACGAGAGATGGATAACTATTATGGAGATGTGTTCTTTCAGTGATAGTGGATAGACACTGTAAATAAATGTCTCCCTCTCCCCCCTGCTCCAGTTTTGTGTAGATTCAAACCTTATTGAAGAGCCCAAAGAAATAATAATTTAAAAAACCCCAACCATAGTTGCCACGTATGAAGATGCTTTGTAAAGACCAACACTTATTTATGGATATAGTTAGACAGCATGTATCCTGCCACATCTGATGCCTGACCTCTCAATCTCTATGGAAGATCAGGAGTTTTCCATAGGCTGCCTGGTAGAAAATAATCTCCTCCAAGCTCAGCTGTCCAAGACCTGGGTCAGCAGCTGTTTGACTGTTCTACCAAAGGCTCTACTCAGCCTATGCAACCAGGCTGGAAAGACAGTTATTATTGCCTGTGGTGGCTAGTAGGGATGTCTTTTCAATCTGCTCCATGATAAATTTATACAGGGGATGGATGAACCCCACTTCAGCTGCGATCCATGGTGCCCACAAGGGGAAAGAAGGGCAAAATGTGACATAACCCTTACTGGGGGATTAAGCGTGCCAATTTCAGCAGGCGAAGAGAAAAAGAGAGCTGCTTTCTTGCTTGGGGCTTTATCATAAACAGGTAGGTCTGAAAACTATTCTCTAGCAGTGCGCGGCTACAAACACAATATTATTTCTAGAAACCACCCATGGCCTCAGTGCTGAAAGATGCAGAGGGGCCTCAGCATGAGGAACGTCAAGTTCTCGTGTTCCAGACTGCGGTTTCCTTACACTTTTCCATTTTGGCATAGGTTTGCAAAGCCACTCTCCATTTTTAATATTTAAAGGTTAGCTGACGCACCGAGCGTATTCTTGGGAAACGGTGTAGCTGCAATTCCAATAGGCATAGCTGGAAGCAGGGAGAGGAGCCCGGTTGTATATCTTACACCAACTGGGGCGACGAGCTGCATGAGCCAGGAAATCCATTTTTGCCTCGCCTGGGGAGTAAGTCTTCCTTCTTGCTTCAAACTATAAAGGCGCTGGTTAAAATTAGATGATTCATGTTGGTTCACTACAGGTTTAAAAACAAAAAGCCTCTCTGACCAAATTCTTTAGTGGGCAGGAGAGCCTTCTTTGTTAGAAGCAAAACAAAAAACCCCCTAAAAACAAAAAAGGCACAACTCACATACGCATTCACACATGCTTAAAAGTTACTGTTTTTTCCCTGGAAAATGTGGTTTCTCTAATTGAGGGTTGTAAAAAAGAAAAAAAAAACAAAAACCTTTTCAAGCATCCCACTGGATTAGTCATTCCAGGGTGGGTCAGTCTTATCATATCACGTGATGTCCAGTAATGGTGATGCAATAAAACAGATGCTGTCCAAATTTCATATCACCAGTCAGCAGCAAAACTACATAAATCAAACCACTGTCCTTTTCTAGAAATTCCATAACATCCCATCTCTTCCAGGCCCTGTGTTTGCCATCCCAGAAAAGCTAAATACACAACCATTTCTTCTTCAGCACATGACAAGAGTGAGGCCCAGATTACTGGGAATAGTAGGTCTGAAATCCTCCTTATGTACAGATGGGTACTCCACCTTCTTGGAAGAAGAAGTGGGAAAAAATAGATTTCCATAAATCGATTACAGTCTGTCAATCACAGAAATCTGGCAATCACAGAAGTCTGGCAATCACAGAATCACAAGGTTGAAAAAGACCTTTAAGATCATTGAGTCCAACCATTCCCATCCTATGCTAAACCATATCCCTAACTACCTGATCTACCCTTTTTTTAAACACCTCCAGGGATGGTGACTCAACCACCTCCCTGGGCAGCCTGTTCCAGGCTCTGACAACTCTTTCAATAAAAAATCTAGACTGTCTGGAAAGTAGTTCCATACATACAATCTTCTACTGAGGCAGGAGCAATCCGTGTAGTCGTTCCAAGACACCGTATTATCCCTGGAAGTTTTTAATCAAGGAAAGAAGGATGATGACAAAGCAGCATTAATTCTGTTTCCACTTTGTGTATTTCTCATCTAACTGATATGTGGAAAGGAATAGTAATGTGCTATACTGTCAAAGTTAATAGCTAGTTTATTCAAACACATTTCTATTAAGTAGCCCTCCATGATACAGAATATGACTTTGAGTGACTATTTATAACCAGCTTTTATCCAATAAATGAGGGAAAGTCTTATAAAAGTGTTACACCCCAAAATTTTATTGCCACAAAGTGACTTAGTGTTAGCAACATATGAAAAAGTAGGAGGATGTAATCAGAATGACTACACCAAGCACAGCAGTCCCTGTAAATCAGACTGTCTGAATAAGTGATAAGATACGATTTTTATGTTGAATCCATTTTTACTTGAAAAAAAATGGCAATATTTCTGCTAGAACATGAAGCCTGGAATTTATTTATGGCTGAAACTTTTCTTTATTCTCCAGCTGCCAACAACAAATCTACAGCAACGCTATCATCTCCCTTCAAACACTTCCTTGAGATCCAAGTCTTGTCAAGTTGTGAACGAGTTTTCTACCTTATAAGTAAAATTCTCTCGACTTTTGAAGTAGCTTTAGGTATATGAGTAAACTCGAATGGTATTTTCCCTGGTGGGAAAATGTGGTCCAAATCCAATTACACTTCTAAAATTTGTAGACAGGCTTTTTATAGCTAAAGAAGTCTTATCAGAGATTAATTTGACTGTGTTATTAATGCTCAAATAATTAATCAAAATATCAGCCTAGCTGTAGTGAAAAGACAGGATGTGATGGCACTGGCCACATGGAAAGCATGATTGGGCAAAGAGCCTGTTAACCATCAGCTTGCTGCTGATCAGACCTGGCCCCAGAAAGAAACAGCCAGGGTCAATATGTGCTTCCTAAATAAAGCTCTGGAAAGGTATGTCGTTCGGCCACCATAGCACGTACGCATCACAGAAGCCAACTGAGCTAAAAACAGCTATGGTAGAGCTGAATCATCCCAGGACTTACCCTCTCTGAGTAGCTTCATAGTCTTTTTGCTGTGGGCAGTGATGGCGACCCTGTGAAGCTGAGGCCTCAGAAGCTTACAGCGAGACAGCTCCATGCCCTCCAGCATCTGATGAAGCCAGCATGTGGTTTGTGGGAAACAATTCAGGAATACAAGACATTTTGAAAGGTGTCCAAGTGCTGGTCCAGGAGGACTGCTTAGGACTTGGATGGGAAAAGGCCTGGAGTAAAATCCAGCAGTGATTGGTGGAGTTAACTACCTGCAGCAGTCGAGAGGGGGACAATACAGAGTTTGGCAACAGTAAGGGAAATAGGGAAACAGACTTCCAGTGGGTTTTCAATAGTTGAGGAAGCCTAATTTGCAACAGACTGACAGCAAAGTGTGCTTAAGAACGAAGGGGTGGTGAAGGAAACCGTAAGAAAACCATTGGTTTTCAGCAGCCAACACCTTTCCAAAGCAAGACTTGAAAAAGACCTACAATGCCACTGATTATATCCTGCTTCTGGGCTTCATGCTCACTCCTTTCTCTACAGCATGACGTAGGGCAGCTGATGTGTGAAGGCTGAGTCTGACCTAGTTACAGCCTTGAGGTACTTTAAAATACCCACTCCAGACACCCCAGAAAGGACTGCTGATATTGAGTCTCCTTGGTCAATACCTCAAAATGGAAAATACCATTCAGTCTCTGCAACCATGTGTTCCCAGATCCTCCTTAAAAGAGACTCCCTATTCCTTGCATGATGCTCTAGCACTGCAACTTGGAGCAAGCGAGCAGAAAACAGGAGTTTGCTGAGGTAGGATGGGAGGGATGCAAATGGTATTTTGGAAGAAGACAACCAGAAACTGCTAAATGAATACTGAGAGAGTAGAAATACAAAGATCATTTCCCTCCAAACAAGAACATAAAACCAGAATATTTCAATAACTCTTATACAACAAATTGAGGTAACTTACTGCAATCAGAAAAGACTATGAGAACATCATGTATTCTCAGAATGAGAAGCTTAAAAGCTCTGTAACATTATAGTCTGCAGCCTTTACTGGAGACAGAAAGAACATGCAATGGTGTGATGTTTAATTGGGGAAGGGAACACATTTTCTGAATCATTTTTTTATTTTTATTTTGCTTTTTGCTTGAGAGAAATGATCTAGCCTTATTACAGATTTATGCCCTGTGAGTTTACCCCGGTGAATTGTATGAAACCAATACTGAACAAGAGATGACCCATTCTGCTTGGAAGAGCCATTAGTGTAAGACTTCTGGAACAAGCTAAAGGAGTTTTGCAAGCACCCTGTGTTGTGGTGACGGGTATTGTCTTTTACTAGTGTGCTGCGTGTTTAAGCAAGGGCCACTATACTTGCACCCTGCCAGGCTTTCTGATTGCAAGACTGAATACAATGAATGAATAATTCTGTAGTAATTTATTTTAACTGTTGCCATGTTAAAAAGGTTTAATAAATTATAATCTTTCAAACCGAACATGCAGCATGTGAGATCAGCAATGGCAACCTTGGTTTGACTTGTTTCTCTGTGATATTTAGTAATTTTTTAATTTTCCTGCCTGGTTGCAGCATTATGAGTTCAAAAAAATTTTTTTGGAGAAGTCCTGGAATCTAGAAACATTCTGTTGGGTAATTTGGCATAGAACAATGGTACTGTGAGGAAATAAAATGCGTTTCTAGGCTTAAAAATAGGCAGCGTTAACAGGTCTCTAATCTTGCACAGATCTGTCACTTGGGCAATATAGTCATAAAATTGAGTACTGAACACTTGCCTTCTGATGTTTCCATTTCTTAATAATTCAAAGTGCTTGCCAAACATAAGGAAACTAAATTTCAAAGATGCTCTGATGCTGTGTCAAAGAGGAATCAATCATTTTCCAATAGATGATGTCCAGGAATGATGCCTGCCAGAATCTCGGTGGGAGGCTCTGAAGGCTTATTTTGTATAACTGAAGGCAGAGGCAAATTTATTTCAGATCTTCACCACGTTTAAGTTTTCCAGTGCCTGGTACCTACTTTGAAGCAACCACGGCTTTTTCACCTTTGTATTTTTGTATTTGCAGTATTGGATTATTTACCTTCCTTCATCTCCAGTTCTCAGTGGTGGAACTTGTTAGTGGCTGACACTTGGCAATTTATATGTATGAAGAATGTTATCTGGGTCATGGATTAGGTCACACATCTGTTTCTTCTGTGTGTGTGAACTCACAGAGTCCTTCAGGCTGGAAGGGACCTCAGGAGGTCTCTGGCCCAAGAAAGGTCAAAGCTGAGTTTAGGCCATGTTGCAGAAGGTTATGTCCTCTCGGATCTTAAAAGCCTCCAAGGTGATGATCTCATCTTGCTAACTTCCTCCTGCACCCCAGGAGGCTACACTGAACTCCCATACCAGGTGACCCTGCCAGGTTAGTTTGGCCTGAGGAGCCAAGCTAGAAGGTGCCATACATCTGGACTCTTGGGAAGTGTTAGGCTACAAACATTCAAAGACTTTCCCTACCTTTGGGTCATGACTCTGTCTCATGTAACTGTTACTGTTCACTGCCCTGGGGAAGGGTGTCTTGTGGAGGGCTAGCAGACACCTAAGGTTTCTCCCTGTTGGCCTAAGGAGTTGTATTTAAGATGGGAAGGGCATAGGAAGGTGCTAACACACTATGGTCATGATAGTAGCACAGCACATGTGAACCCTGTGTGCGAGAAGAAAAGAATTCACAGAGCCAGAAATAAACACAACTTTTGTTGCCCATCTGCTAACAGTGATTTGTGCTTATGTTTTCCGCTCTTAGAGCTGTGGACTTGGACAGGCAACGGAGGAAACCTTCCCTTCCCAGAAATTTCAACCAAACTGGATGAATTTCTGGGAGAGAGCTTAAGTGTCTGACACTGATGGGAAAGATAATCAGGGCTGGGGTGAGTGCTTTGCTTCACTGACTCAGACACCGCTCGGTTAATGTTACATCCAGTATACGCAAGATCCCCGCACAACCCCTGTGGCTTTCCCCATTGCTTTACTTCACTGATTATCAGTTCCTGGTGGGGCCCAAGTGGAACCAGGAGAAGAGAGACATATACCAACCGATGCAAGTAATACGGGCCTCACAACTGAGCTAGTGCGCTGTGATAAAATTGAGCAAAGGAGTATAACGTAGGCATGAATACATTCAAGCTGGAAAGTAGAAGGTCTCTAACTATTAGAACAGGGACATCTTTCAACACCCTATACATAGGAGCAGCAGGAGGCCAAGCAATGTTATTTTTAAGAAGGAACAACCCTCTGAACCGTGGTAATGATAGGACCTGGCCTTATTGCTCTGAGAAATCCTAGTGGTCTCTTGATCTGTAGGAAAGGTGAGTTTAAGAAAGTTGCTTATCCATATGGGGCAAAACAAATTCATCTTTCTGTCTTCTGGAGATGTGTTATAATGGATGCCTGTAATGTAAGCGAGTGAGGAAACACCTGTAAGCTTCAAATGCAGAGCACTCCATCAACACAAGGAATGCAGCCTCTCTATTTTTTAATTTGACTTGTGGTAAATGAAGGCATGAGAACATCTTCCCTGCCCAATTAAATATCATTTACAACTCATGTTTGAAAAGGAGTGTCATATTTCTGGGGTCTTTGTTAGGTTTTTTTTTTTTAAAGAATCCCAGGAACAAACCCTTTCAAAAACAGCTATGTTGCCTTTATATACTATTGGGTAAACAAGCTTTGGATTTTGGGGTTAGGGGTTTCATGACCTGTCTGTGCCACAACAGCTACCAGCATCTAAGATGAGGTGGTTGCAGTTTGACTCATGCATATGTATAAAGCCACAAATGTTAAAAATGCGATTGCCAGAGCACTTTGCCTCTCCCTCTCTCTGCCAGCCCTGGCCCACTTTAAGATGTGCTGCAATAACCTTCCTGCATTTCTGTGTGAGTGTTCGACAAAACCTCCTTTATGTCTGGCTGACCCACCACAGAAGGTGGTCTTCTGTGGCCACTGAGGTAAAGATCAGCAATATGCTTCTTACTGTCAGGGTATACTCTTGGGAATTCAGTTTATTTCCAACCTGAAATACTGGTCCAGGTAGTCCTACAGAAGGTCTAACTGGCTACTGTTCACCATCGCTCTTTCACCTTTCTCTGCTCTTAGTTTTCTGTCAAACTGATTTAATTTCCTTCTGTCACAGACTTTGTGGGCAAAGCAAAAGCAGTAAGTGCCATGTATCTTAACCGTGTTTCATATAACACTCATAAATAAACAAAGGAAGCATGGTCAAGATGAAAGGAACATTCTGGGGTGGTGAGGAAAGCTTCTACAAAACCATATTTTCTGTGAAGTCAGAGGGATACAGTGATCAGGGTTTCACAGAGGCTTAATCTGAGTCCTATACTATGCAACATTTTCATGAGTGACCTGATGATAAAGTATTGTATTAAATTTGCAAGCGACTCCAAGCTGGGAAGGAGGGCAAAGTTAGAACTCAAAGGAATCTTGCAAAATTGGAAATCTATTATGAAAACAAAATGAAACAAACCACTGTTCAACAGGGATAGTTGTGGGGTGTGCAGAGATTGAGGAGAAACAACTGGCTAGGCAGCACATCAGCAGGAAATAGATTTCATGCTGAATGAGTCAATGAAGTTGTAGGGCTGCAAGAAAAGCAAAAACTGTGCTTCATAAACAAGAAGATGCCCTACAAGAGAGTTGGATGGGAAAACCCAACCATTTTGTTACAGCACAGCTGTGGCTGAAGCTCTGTTTCTGGCTGGGAGCACTGCACGTTGAGAAGGACACAACTACTTGGAAAGAGTCCAGACAAGAACAATCACAAAGAGCAGAAGCCTAGAAAACACAGTACTTGAAGAAATATTGCATTTGCTTGTGTTTCTCCTCTGTAACTGAAGCTTAACCTCCACAATGTCTCTGAAAAGTCCTGAAAAGACAGAACCCCGTATGAGTGCCATCAAAAGTTGCACAAAGATAGAGCAACATGGAAGGGTGTAGGTTAACCACAGAATCATATTGTCTTGTGGTCTTCCTCATCCATTATGCTACAGCAGGCTGCTACAACATGGATGAAAGAGATTTCCTACCTGGTACTAGTTTCAATCTCAGCAAAATCAGCAAACAAAATCCTTCAGGGGAAGGTATTGCTGAAGTGGTCAAGATACTGAGGATCTAACAGATTTATAGAGCTGCATAAGCAGGTTTTACATAAGATTTCTGGGCAGAGAAGGCATGCAAACCCCTGGAATGCTTTCATTGTAACCAGATGGTACACAAGACAGGGGAAACATCAAGTGAGAAACCATTAAGAGAAGGAGGTCAAATATCAGATGGTAACATCTGTATGCTTAGTAAGCCTGTGTAGGAAGAAATTCAGGACTCTTAGAAGGAGTGCTACATTTTCAAGTTAAAGAAGTGCATCGATGATGGAAAAACTCCTTCACTTCTTACACTAGCAAAACCAAGTAAGTTTTTGTTGTCTGAATAACAATTCTTGTAATGATCAGCACCTTCTGCACTCGAGTGTTGAAATTTTCCATCTGTTTGATGATGAACAGAGCGAGGCTGACAAAGCCTGTCTTTCAGCTCCATAACACACTGTATCTTCTAGACCTTAATGTGGTGGTTTCTTCTTTTCCCCCAGATTCCTTTTAGAACAGTGAAGGCAGAAAACGGTGTTTGCTGTGGTGCCAGAACCGAGTTTAATGGATTTCCAACTGCTAATGGGAAGAAGCCTTATTACACAGGCTTCTGTGATCAGAACTGCAAGGTGGTGCGAATAATTCTGGTTGCGCATTTGCCCCAGCTCGCATTGCTGTAGTAACACCGTGACAGTTTGCACTCAGTGCTTGGAACGTGAGAACATTTTCACCTGTGAGAGGGCAGTGGCTGTTGACCTGATTCTTGTAACATGAAGGCATAAAGAAAATTATTTCATCAGCTTGAAGTCTGATGGTGATTAGTCTGGGTGTCAGACCGACAAAAACTGGAAATGTGAAGATCAGAAGTGTGTAGTCAGTCTTCCAGGCATATCTAGCACACTTTGTTGGATGTAACTTTTTGAACTTGCTGCAATGCAGGTCCTCTGGGGAGCTCTCTATGTATGAAAGGCTTCCCCATCACCCGCACCCCACCTGGTATCTTGAAATTTTTAAAAAAAATAAATATGTATTTGCAAGGAATATTATCTTTCCTTTACAAATGGGATGCTAAACTAGAGATCACTCACCTAATCTGTCGTGGTACATTTGGGAAGCCAAGAGGAACCTAAGTCAGCCAGGTTTCTGAGGTCCCATATTGTTTTCATTTTCCTGACTTAACGCTAAGCTCAGTAGGAAATCAGTTGCCTAAATAACTCTTCTCACTTTTTTTTTTTTTTTTTCTTTTTGGCAAAACCTCCAGACTTCTGAACAACCACATTCTAGACAACGGAAGGATTACAAAACCATCGTTTTACACTTACAGGTAAAACCATCTGCAGATAGCCTGCTACTAATTATCTGGATAGCAGTAACACTATTAGGCAACAAATCCTCTGTTGCAATCTCAGTTAAAATGACTCCTCCTCTCCCAAACAATGCAAATTGACCAAAACAAATAGAACTTTGAGGAAAAATTGTAATGCCTCACTTGGATACTCTAAATTTCTCGATAGGTTACGTTCTTACCTGTAAATGACAGAAATGAATAGAAAGAGAATGAGACAGAACGATAGAGAGAAGTTTCTCTAAGTAACTGGGAAGAGAAGGGTCAAGGGAGGAAACACTTTGTTGTCTTGAAGTTGGTTTGAAGCCGTTTTTGAAATGTTTTGTGCTTTAATAATATGGCTGGGGGAGTGGGGAGTTTTTGCCTAGAATAAAACTGGAAGAATGATTCACCGCATGTCTGCAAGTGTTCCTTGATCCCAGTTAAGTTTGACACCACTAACACCTATGAGTCAGCGGATGCTCCTTGGGATGGGCTTTGCCTGCCCTGTTTTGAGCCTGTTACAGTAGGATCTTTACCCAAAGCTGGAAATTGGCTCCCAGTATTGCCTGTGTCAGTTTTTCCTACCCACTATCAAATACCACCGGCTTCTGCTAAAAGCAGGGATCTATTACTACATCCCATCATCTCTGCAATAGAGCTGTAACAGTCAATACTTTACCATTTATGTCTAGGACCTCAACACTGTTTAGCAGCTCTCTGTAGCCAAGATAGCATATGTGACACGATATTGAGGATGAACATCTGGACTAGTCAACGTAGCCTAAAAAAGAATGGTCGTCATAAACAGAAGCCGAGCGTGTCATGTTGATGATTTACACGTCATGTTGACTATCCCTTACTTGCCTTGAATTTTCATGTGCTACATACTTATTTTCAGAAAACAATTCTGCTTTTAAAAAGGTATGATGCAATTTTATGATTTGACAAAGTAGAAAATAAGGGAGCTCTTCCATATATGATGCCATGTTTTTCACATCTAACAATGATACGTCTTTGTCTTAGTTGGTTCCAAGATTGCTCAGCCTCTGAGCTGCTTCAGCTGTCTATCTTGACTTGGCCTACAGCTCCCTAGACAACTGTTACAACATTTAAAGTTTTGGCTAGTAAACAGGATCCTATCTTCTGGAGCCATTTTTCCAAAAAATGTGATGAGCAAATGGTAATGGGAATACCTGGAAGCACATTTGATTGATGTGCTTGCTACATTTACCAAGAACTAGAATATTTTACAGTGGTTTTCTTGATTTCTTTTAGTTCTATATCTAAATCTAGTTGGGTTTTGTTTGGGTTTTGGGGGGTTTTCTTGGAGGGTGGGATGTGGGGAGGGAGGGGTAAGGTGGTGTTGTGAATGAGTGTCTTACTAAACAGTCTTCTCTATACCGCAGTAGGATGTACTGCTGGCTCTTCTGCAAACTGAAACAGTTTCTGAGGACCTTTTTTTCTCCAGATTTAGGAACCAGCCACCACTTCCCATCAAAAAAGTTTTATATACACAGCATATGGGCCCTAAAAGATAAAAATTAGCTAACAATGTTAACAATTAATTCAATAAATGTGGAATCAGTATCAGTTTAAGATATTTGCTGATAGTCACAGCAAGTCAGCAACAGGTCTGGAACAGAAGACAGATATTTTTATGTGAAAGCAAGTGTGGATGCATCTTCCAGATTCCACTTCAAAGAGTTCATTGCAATGTGAACAATTAGACAGTGTTACTGGATAGTTCAGATAAGAGACATTACAAGTTGTTTTTTTTAAACCCAACCCATGCTTGTGGTGCATCCTCTACATGTATTGATTGCAACAAATTGACACCTAAACAAAGACCAGCTCTGGGGATACAGGTAAGGTGTTTGGGAAGCATTTGGCAGATGCATAAACAACTCTGCAAAGCTCTTCAGCAGCAAGATTATCTGCTAAACCTTTCACTTTCCAAAAGTAGTTGAGTAGTTTTCCATGTCAGACAGTCTGAGTAAGCAATCTCTGCAGTGATATCACCTGGAAAAGCAATGATTATGGAGATAGTGAACAGCCATGTCAATCATATAAAGTCATCAGTGCTGTTGGTGATCACAGGTTTCTGGTGCAGGGTCGAGGGTTTGTTTCTCATCTGTTAGCTTCATACTGAATTGCTGCAACATACTTCAACTTCACCTGATGCTTTTCCTGAGGTGGAAGGCAGAACAGGTCACAGTTTGGTACGGAAGGCTCTGTTGTCCCACAGTACATCACAGCCCTGTGCTGGGAACCGAAACACTCATCTGTTGAGTGCTGAGAAGAGTTTTGTCATATTGGATTTTGTTCATAGAGCCTTTAACAGGGTTGTAATTATTTATCTTGGTCTCTGTCTCTTCCTGTGCCATGTGGTTTACAGTCATGGTCAGAGCTGGATTCCTGTACACTGATAGATGATACAGTTTTCTTTCGGAGACAGGGAAAAAAAATCTGCTGGCATTTGGCTTTCTGGCTTTCTGGAAGGTACAGACTAATTCTGTTGCATCTGACTTCAGGGTATGCACTAATTTTTAGCTGCTGTTTCCTTGATTTATTATTGACTGGATAGAAAAAATAAGTTTGTCTTTATTGTTTTTAATTTTTGTGTCTTTATTGTTTTTAATTTTTGCAATCTCCTGATTGCAAAAAGCCTGACACTGAGCACGTCCTGCCTAAGCTTACACCGCCCTTGAACTTCCATCCTCTATTGAAATATGAGGGGAAAGTACATTGGTTCCTACAGTCTCTGCCTCTTTCATTCAACAACCTAAACAAATGTTTTTTTAAAAATGACAAATGTATTTTTCATTAAAAATATATACAGGGATGATTCCCATCTTGTCTGCTCAACACTTGTAGATGTAACACCCTTACATTAAATTCTCCTTACATGCCCTCCTGCATTCTAACTGTAAAAGGTTGTCTCTTTACTAAACCACAGTCTTACAAGAAGAACTGAGGTCAAATTCAGATAAAACAGTTCCCGTACTGCAGTCTGGGATTTTCAGACCTTGTCAAGACTGGCTTCACGAGGAAAAGATTGGAGCACACCACGCTATTACTCTGCAATAAGGTCTTTTAACCTTTAGGGTAACTTTGTCAGTGTTTTAATTACTGTTCTTCAAGGTTGTACTATGTGATAATTTATTTACAGGAAGTTTTGGATGCCTCCATGTTAAAATACTGGGTTGGTTACAATAAAAGACCTCATATGATGTTAAATTTGCAGGAAAAAAAAGTTTCAACAAACTGTTTTGTTTTCAAAATGTACGTAAAAATAAAGTTAAAATATTATCAAAGAGCTATTTGGGAGGAATTTAAAAAGACTTTTGCCAAGAAAAACATTTTTGGAAGCTGATGGCAAGGTCAACATTTGAAGTTTTTATTCTTTAACTTTCTTAACAAAGTCTTTTCAGTATAAACAAAGATGCCCTGTCATTAGCCATCCACTCAGATGGTCCTGCTGGATTTTCTCTCTCATAACTCTGAAGAATGGTCATAAGTCTTCATGAAGGATGGCAAAATTTTAAAAATCCAAAAATTATATAAGTGATCTGGAGGTGAGGCATTTATTCCATTTGAGGGTCCTGTCTTTTAAAAATAAATGCCCTTTTAAATGCTGCACAGGAATTTCCCTCCAGACCGGTCCTGTGAAATGTAGTGGCTATGTCTCTGTCATGGTTTCGGTTGGAGGCCTTTTGGCAAATAATAGGCTTTTTTACCTTCCACCCAATTATTCCTTCAGATGCAGTCTAGTATCTGTCTAGGGTTCCTTCTGTGGCAACAATAATATTACAGTAAGTGCTCTAGCTTCAGTGCAGAAGGAAAAGTGTTTTAGGGAAGGACATTCAGCTACACCTAGCTTTTGCTGTCAGCTGATCTGCAACTATTTTTCTCTCCAGAGTGGGCCAGCAAAAGGACCTGTATTTTATCGGATCTCCTTTTAGTTCTGTTCCGAGGTTCTGTCCTTGAAGGCTTCTCCAAGAGAGCTGAAGGCGCACACGTCGTTGTTCAGCCCTTTGTGGCCAGGGTAGAGGCCAGCAAGAGGAGAGGAAAAAACAGTCCTGTGCTGGGTCGTTAGAAAGTGCACGTCGCCAGGGCTGCTCAGCACCTCCCTTTTCTTTCAAAATGGTGTGTTAATGAGACTGTGGTTGAACTGTCAGGGTTGACAGCTTCTGCAAGGACCAGTACCATTCTTCCTATCCTGTATGGACTCTCTCTGTCTAGGTCTTTTTAAAAGATGTGAAATGCTCAAACATTTTATGGCAAACCTGCAAAAAACTGGCAAGGGCCATAGCACAAAGCTGTATAAACACTGGCATTGCATTAAAGGGTTTAAGTGCTCGTTAGAAAATATCACTATTTATTTTAAACACAAGGACAAAGATTCAGAAGAAGCCTAAGCACGGTACTTAAGGGGCTGATGAGTAGCTCTTGTTTTCTTGCCTGCCTGAGGATTACTGATCTACCTTGGCCAGGAAGGTTAGGGCTAGAGCTTAATGCCTTGTATTGTACAGTATGGCAATTTGCGTCTGGAAACTTAGGTCATTGGAGGAAGTGAAAAATAAATTTGAGGAGAATGCCTGGTCTCCCTAATTATATACCCAGGTGCTTTACTTAGTTCAGAGGTGGGTGAACGCTCTGCTTCAGCTAGAGCAAACTACTTCCATATTAAATTATTGGTTATGAATTCAGAACGTGAATTTACATCAGCCACCAAAGTTATGTTTGGAGAAACTGCTTAGGTTTAAAACTAAAATTTGCCTGGCTTTTCCAAGTCTCTGTTCTTTATACTCCTGGGATTTATAACATGCTCTTCTTTTTTTTTTTTTTTCTTAAGTTTTCCATCAATTTTCAATGTTTTAGAAAGATAATAGCAGTTTTTACAACTTTGATTTAGACAATGCTCTCATTTGATTGAGGAAAATCTATGGAGACACTGAGAAGCTGAGCAATTCCCACCTGTGTATCAACCTTGGTATTGTTTTTTCTGTAACTGCTATTGTCATCAAAGAAGAAAATTGCTTTCTCCCTTATAAGCCACGAACTTTTCTGCATCACTGCATCAGAAATTGGAGTACTTGGCACAGAAAGTTGGAATTTCATTTCTAGAGGATGTTGCTCAGTCTAAATGGCAGTGAAAACAAGTCAAGTAAATACAAGTTGTTTTCCTCCGTGATCCGAAGGTGATCAACTCTGATGACTGCATTTTTGTTTTGTGATATTTTGAAAATTTCATTTGAATTTAGAAGACCTTAGGGAAACACACTTAGGGGAAACACTGAAGGGGACTGAGATGCATGATTCAATGGCCCAGACATTTTGAACCTCTGCAGATCACATAGCAGAGGTGGCGGAGAACAACATTTCCACACCTGAATATCCCTGGAGTCAGGAAGAGGAAGGTTCTCCTCAGGATCTTGAGCCAGGGGATCTTTTGGTGCTTACTAGAACCAGAGGGCAACTTGGGGTGCCTGAGATGGAAGCAACCTGGAAGAGTGGTTGATACCACACTCACAGAAGTGGTGATATCTTGCCTGAGCTGGACACACGGAGTAGGTGAAGAGGAGGATAGCTGCTGCCCTTCACCCGTGAGGTCTGACTAAAGTGTATATGAAGCCAGGCCCTCTGAGGTGTGCAGAGAAAGGCCAGGAGGCAGTGGCTGAGATTTGCAGCAAAGGAAAATCCTGGTTGAATATACAGAGCAAAATAATCCACTGGTGGAGTGATGCAGCTCTGGGACAGGGAAAGCTCCATCCCTGGTGATGTGTTCTTTGGAGAAGCTCAAGACACAGCTGGACATGGTCCTTAACGATCTGACTTCTCATTGGAGATAGGTCTGCATTGAGCAGGGTTGGAATTGAGGGCCACCAGCAGTCACTTCCAGCCTCAGATATCCCATGGGTCAACGACTCTTATGGGAGATAGCCACATAAAGTAGAGTGGTAAATACCAAATCAGACATTCTCACACTCTTCAAAGGGATAAGCTGAAAGAAGAGAAATTGCTCCAGAAGAAAGGTTCAGAACAGAAATCTTGTTCAGACTCTCAGGTTATGGAAAGTACTCTGTCAGTTCTTTCATGGATATACTTTTTGCAACATACAGTGAGAAATCACTTGTCTTCTGAAAGGATTTAGTTCAAATACTTAAGTCAGCAGCAAACTTGACAGTGTTAAGCAGCTGAAAGCTGTTGCTATCTGGGCAATACAGATTCTGGAAGCTAACTCCTACAATTGCTTATGGCATGACAGGTTTCATTTTCATTTAAGAGAAACTTCTTGCTATAAAACATTCACTGTGCCTGTAATAATGATATTATAATAAATTTAAATTATTGCCATTTTGTAAAATCCTCAATAATGCCATATATTTCTGCACAAGCTTTTTTCCAAAAAGCCTTTATTGCCTTTGCATGTTCTCTCCTTGAGAAAAAAAAACAATTGTAGTGAGACAGGAGGCAATAAAGCCATTCATAACTCAAGTGATGAACTTCTTAAAGCTGAAAACACTCTGAAAAGAAGACAGGCAAATCCTGTCCTAAACTGTTGTATATACAAAATTACCAGAGTCTTTAAATATCATGTTAACACAAGGCTTTATGAACATCAGTTGAGGCTTTCTAGTCCTCTGCTAGATACACAAACATAAATTATCAGTTTTCTGAATCTGAAGTGCCACCTAGAAAGGGTGTGCTTCATAAAATGAAAAATTGAAAGCAAATTAAAAACCTTACTTTATGAAGGAGTCCATGAGCAATAGCTTTTTATACTGCTTAGGTTTAAACCTCCTCAGTAAGAGTGACTGAAATCTTTTAAATGATAAATTGCAAGCATTGTTGTTTAGTCCCAGCCAGTAGTTTATCACCATGCAACTGCTTTCACACTGCTCCCCTGCTTTGCCCTCCTAGGTGGGATGGGGAGGATTGCAAGAAAAAGGTAACATTTGTGTCTTGAGATAAAGGCAGCTTAGTGGGACATCAAAGGGAGAGGAAAATAACGACAATGGTGCTTAGGATATAGAAAGTGGGTGATATGCAATGCAGTTTGCTCACCCTATGCCAAACTTATTCCTGCTAAGCATGACTCCATATGGTGAGCATTACCCCTTTGGGTCACTTTTCCTGGATGTGTCCCTTCCCAGCGTTTTGTGAAAATTAAATCTATCCCAGCTGAATAGCAGGACAAGCTGTGAGCCTCCCAGACTAATTCAAGTGGATGGTACAGGAGATTGCAAACCAAAGTTTGCACCTTTTCCTTGAGAGACTGGTCCAAAGCCAGTTGAAATTAACTCAAATCTCTCCAGTGAATTCACTTTGGAATTTGGAAGAGAAATCATATATAAGCGCTTACGTATTTTTAATCCCCTCTGTTCCCGTGCAGGACAGGCAAAGAAAGGGGGAACCAATCAGTAGATACAAGCTTGTGAGGTGCAGTGGTGACACGTGCTAAATATCCTGTTTCAGTGCTGGGGTAAATAGCCCACACAGTCTGCAGACAAACACTGACACCCACCTCTCTTTCTGAAGACACAGTCCACCATTTCAGGCTACAGATCTTACAGAGGCATTGGGTAATTGTCCTCAAGTGGAAAGTCCTTCCTTGGATCTTCCCCAAGGGTCCTACAACATGCCCCATCCCCCAATTAACATAAGTGCAGGAGGCATCTGTGATGCACCCAGGGTTTAGCTTCTCTTACTGGTAGGTCAAGGTGTTCACGCATCAAGTTTGAGCTCTTTACTTGGCATTATCTCACTGCTAAGTTTGATATCAATATTTTCAAGCACATGAAATAGTCTTACATCTTACCATGGAGCATGAGATTCTTGGCTCCATCTCACTCAGCTATCTGCAGTGTACTTTGAAGTTAAAAGGCTACATGAAACTGTAAGATATTTTTGATGCTCACCTCTCTCATAGGTACTGGCATCATGTGGCAATCATATAGTTTTGTGATTTTTTTTCTTTTTGCCTCAATCAATATCAAATTTGCACATGAAAAATCCCAAAGCATAAAGGGAAGCAGGACAGAAGCACTGGAGAAGCCAGCTTATTCATCCCTCTGCTGCTGGGTGTGGGGAGGAGAAGCAGAAGTAGGGTATGTTGCTATTGGGAGGTATGGTCCCAGGCACTGCAACCCTTGCCCTCTGGTTAGCCCTTTGTGTTTGCATAACTTTAGGTGACAGGGGCTGAACTTGCTGAAGTGAAGAATTTGCATTGTCTCCTGCCAAAACTGCTGCGTCTGTTAATGGCTACAGCCCCTTAGTGTTTAAAAATGCATTACATTTTAAAATGTTGGTGGGGTTTTTTTTGTTTTTTTTTTTCCCCAGGGCTGTTTGCTACCAGATCCCAGGCATTTCAGGAAAAAAAAAAAAAAAGGAAAAAAAAAAGGAAAAAAAGAAAAAAGGAAAAAAAAAGAATGAAAAAAAGAGTTCATGCTTCACATCTGCATCCTATAATGGCAAAAATGCAAGTTTAAAACTCTGCTCCTGTCTGCTCTAGCTCCAAGTAATGATGCACAGACCTGTAACAATGAGAGTGTTTCCCAACAGGCTTCTGGGGATTCAGATGGAGTTCAGCGGCAGGCTTGGCGAAAGAGGCTCTGACGTAGCTGAGAAATTGATGACAAGGTCTGCTGTGACCAGATTAGCCGGGTGCCGAAACACACCGCCTGGCTGTACGGCTTTCGTTGGGAACGCTTGCAGGGCAAAGCCTGAGCCCTCCCTGCCGCTCAGCGCTGAGCTAACCGCCGCCTGCCTTGCACAACAAACATCTCCCCTCATTCCTAATGCAAACCTGCTGTGTATTTGGCTCCTTCTCCCCACTTGGTTCTTAAGTTTAAACCACGAGCTGGGTGCAATCTTTCCGAGGTCCCCAGCGTGCACGCTCACTCTGAGCAAGGCTTTTGGTGTAACGCCATCTAACTTGTGTGTACAATCTCTGAACATTAAATGTGAGACCTATCTCATTCTGAGGTCTTTTGCCACTGTGGTTAATACTTTACTGTAGGAAACCCGAGCCTAGTACCTCAGCTGCAATGCAATGAACGTTTTCTGGTCCCCAAACCTGCCTTCTCCTTAAAAGCCCAGACCTTTACAGACTAATGGTTGTGGACAGACCTGGACAAAAACTGCAAAGCAACATATACAATGAAAAATATGTAGCTCATGGGGTGAAACTGTAATTATGTTGTCTGAAACAACTCTTTTCTATCTTAGCTGCTGGAGAGGTGGACGTGCTAAAGCTAACTGCTGCCTAGTTTTGCTTAATATGTAAGGGGCTAAAGTGTGGGAGAGACGTAAGATTGATGTGGAAACATGGGGCTGTAACTTTATGGAGACTGGAAAGCCATCCATAACCAAGATGCTCTCTGGGCAAATCACAGAATGGTTTGTGTTGGAAGGGATCTCAAAGATCATCCAGTTCCAACCCTCCTGCCATGGACAGGGACACCTTGACTAGACCAGGTTGCCCAAAGCCCCATCTAACCTGGACTTAAACACCTCCAGGAATGGGGCTTCCACAACCTCTCTGGGAAACTTGCCCATGCCAGTGTCTCACCACCCTCATAGCAAAGAATTTCTTCTTAATGTCTAACCTAAACCTACCATCTTTCAGCTTAAAGCCGTAGGCCCTTGTCCTATCACTACACTCCCTGGTGAAGAGTCCCTCTCCCACTTTCCGTGGGACCCCTTTAAGTACGGGTACACTTCAAATACCTCTTAAGAATTTCCTGTCCTTGGGTAAAACACCAAATCTAGATAAAAACCTCCTCCTTGTTTCAGAAAGCCTGCGGGTTTGCCCCCCGAGGTTAGGCTGGGTGTCGGGACCTACTCCTGGCTGCTCACCCCACTCAAGAGAGCCATGTGGCAAATGTTCTTCTGCTGCAAGGCAGGCTCCACATCTCACTGAGCAGAGACCAGACCTCAACAGAACTTGAATACTAGTTACCTGTCACCCACAGTCTTTGGAGCAGGCTTTCCAGGAAAAGAGCTCTGCAGCACATGGGTGGAGGAATGCTATCTGGGCAAAACAGAAAAGGCAATAATAAGGCATCCTGCTCCTGTGAAGCATTCCTATCCAGCCTCATGGAAACCAGCCTAGAGCTGGAGCAGCCTATCTGTGAAGGAGATGGAAAGTTTCACAAAGTGAGAAAAGCCTGAATCTATGCAAAGAATCTGGGTTCACCCTACTGAGCACTACGATAGGCAACAGCCCTGCCCACAGTGTGGGGCCTCAACTTGTCCCACTGGCGGGGACCATAAGGTGACTTGCAGTATCTTCACCACCTCATGGCACCGGGCAAGTCTAGGGGAAGAAAACTCACTTTGGGAAACTTTGTCCCCATTGGTGTGCAGGAATGTCTGACCATAAGTGGCAAAGAAACACTTGCACATCCGCTGGCTAGCTCACACACTTGAGTTTTAGGGGGTTTAAGCCACTCTCATGATATCTGGGAGCATTTTTCTTGATGTTTGAATGCTTGGAGCTGGCAAACAGCCTCTGTGGATGATATCTGGCGCCTCATATATTTTCCATGCAAGGTGAGCCAACAAGCCCGAAGCAGTTGGGGCTGGCCAAGTCCTCCTCCCTGTGATGCAGACTCATGATGTGCCAAGGAAGCCCCAAAAGCGGCTGCACAAAGGTGAGAAGGCAGCAGGGGGTGGGGGAGACAAAACCTTGGCTGCCCATTTCAACGCTCTTCAAATGGTTCCTGACATCCAGGAGAAAATATAGAGGAAACCTCTCCTGGCTAACAGGAGACCTTTCTACTCCAGCCCAATATGTGATGGTCCTTTATTTGGACACGGCTTCTCTCCCACCCCCTCACCACCAGTGATGATTTGTCCCAGAAGCAGCATACCTGACTGTGTGGAAAAGGACAACTGTCTGCTGTGGAAAGAGCAGCAGATTGGGCTGTGGTTACTGACCCTGTCTGCGGCTGAGGGCTCTGCTGATGGAGGAGCCTACGTCCAGTCCTCGGTGATGCCTCCGCCTTCCAGGGGTGGCTGGCAGATGTTGCTGATGTCTTTGGCTGCTCTGAACGTCACTTGTTCAGGGCCCTGCACAGAATTCTCTCCTCTGCCAAGAGGTTTAAAGAAAAAGAAAACGGAAAAGGAAAAGAGAAAAAGGAAAATAAAGAAAGAAGAAAAAAAACCCCAAACAACAAGAGAAAGAAAAAGAACAAGAGAAAGAAAAATAATAGGGACACATTAAAAAAAAAGAAGTTTGGAAAATATGTTCCTTAAAATCAACTGCCATTTAAAAAAATTAGTTCAAGATGTCATTTCCCAAGCCAGGAGACATTGGGAGCACAATGCAGGAAGCCTGTCCAGCCCTTGCATTCCCCTTGGACAGGGACAATTTATTGTACTGTGGGTGAGATAAAAAAGGTTTCAATCACCCAGACAAAATTTTCCTTTGGCTTTGTGCAGTGTATCAGTAACCTAGTTTGTGCCCTGCACTAACCAAGGGGATAGAAAAGACATTCATGATCCTCTTTCAATTACACCTCTATGAACTCACACATTTTGGACAAATTATATACAGCAGCACTTACCCACGCTATGGTAAAGCCTACTTCTGCCACATTGCCAGCAGGATGTGGCTAAAGAGGGCTTCCATGGACCCTCTCCAGTCCCTCAGGCCACCCTCAGCTCAGGGCTGGGCCAGATCCAGCCCGATCTCTGGTGTGGTACCAGCAGCAAGCGAAGCCCTGCAGTAGCATCGCACCTGGCAGCATGGCACAGCATTGCTGAAAAACACCTGTCAGTGTTGCAATGTGTGACAAAGAAGAGATGAAAACGCTGGGGGAGAAATGCAGCAGCACAGTGCAAAGAGCAGGTCAAACCTCAGGACTGTTGGGTAGAGATGCAGCAGGCTGCTGACATCAAGTAATTCAAGGGGACAGCAAACCAACCACAAGAGGCATGGGAGCAAGTAAATCTTTTAGGTGATCAAGAATACTGCTCCGCGTGTGCTCTTATCAGGTTGTGATAGAAGCTAAGAGCACTGAGACACAGGATTAGTACCAAAACATAAAGCTGCCTGTTTGTTATCTGTTATTCCGTTAACCACAACAGCTGTCCTTCCAGCATAGCGGTGTAATCACAGCCATGATTTATTTTAGAAGAGGGAAAGGAGGAATAACGTTTTTTCTTTACCACTTCAGGGCCAGATCCAAATGTTCTTAAAGTCAACAGGCATCTTTCCAGCATTTTCATTAGGTTTCAGCACAAATTCTGATTGCAGTAGGATGACCTGGCATTATTATTATATGGGCAGATAAATCTTCCACTAACTTTAATTAGCAGCAAGTTTCAGTGTGAGAGAGACATAACTCATATTTGGGAGTCAATATATATATTTTAATAACTCTCTGGCAGCACTGGGAGATATGGGATTTTGGATGAATCCCTAGAATGAACATCCCAAAGAGAGGAGAAATCTAAACCAGCATCTGCTGTGCATAAGGTGTTGCTTCCAAAAGCCCCTTCTTTTTCTTCTCTTCTTTCTTTTATTGTTCCTCATTTCCTTAGCCTGACCAAAATCTCCTTTTTTAGTTTATCCTAAGGTTTTTATTTCAGTGAGCCAATGTTCAGTGTGTAGAAAATGGACTCAAAGATGAATTTTTGGGTACTACAATTTTAAAGCAACTCAAATTTGATCTTTCTTCAATTTTTCACAATGCAGCTCTTTTCAGTGTCTCATAAGCTAAAATATATAGTATTGCAGTGTGAAATAAGAGCCTATAGAACACAAGCAAAGAAGAGCAAGTTTCATTCTCTGCACATATTTTAGCAGAGAGAACCACATTTCATTAACGTGTAAAATTTAATAAGAAATGGTAACTTTCTATGTCTGTAAGTCGAACTTAAAGAATTATTTTTTCTCATTGCAACCTGTATACATTTCTGAAGAATAACAAAACCTGTAATTTAAAGGGTCTAAAGCATATTGTAAATAACTTTCAGATATAGAATATTTCAGCGTTGAAGCAGGATCTCCCAGGATCCTCTGTAGGAAAGACAGTGTTTCCTACTTTTGATGTTGTCAAAGTCTTGACTAATTTTTGAAAGTCAGTATCAGAAATCAGGTTTCAAATTAATTTGCTGGAATATGACATATTAACCTCTTGGGTTTTTTTTTCCAGGGATGAACATTCAAGAAACCACAGTCTCTGTTATTATCTTACAAGTGCTTAAGCTTGAATTTAAGAAAATGAATTTTTTAAGTTGGGTGACATCTCACTGGCTACATTTAGCAATTTTTAAAAAATTGTTGCCCGTAAACCAACATTAAGATCCATACTTAGACACTGACAAGGTTTAATTTTGTAAAGTGATTTGAACACAGAGGTATTTTCCCCTCTGACTTATTCAGACAATACAATGCAGAGATTAGCAAATATATATTTGCCTCCTCAGGTTCACTAGAAGAGAAAGCAGTTGTTTTCTCACTGAAGTAAAAGAACACCCATTTTATCTTTACTTGTAGGAACTTGTTTTGTATTCAGGTAAATTAAAAACCTGGCTACAGACTAAAAAGTTTTCATTTCAGTTCAGATAACAATGATAAAAATAACCTGACAAATTAGTTGTATGATAAAGGAGGATGAAAAAAAAATCTAGGAAATTAATTACTTCAAAATGTAAGGTCTGTATCACTACCTAAAGGGAAAATCATAGCAAGCCTTGTTAAAATATGAAATACAAGGAAATAATACAAAAAAACCCAAACCAACCCCTCCTCCCCCAAAGTTTAGGTTCCTAAATCTGGGAACTTTGGGCAATATCCTTTAGCAACAGAGGAAAACAGAAACAAGCTTCACATGGTCCAAAGCAGGCGTCAATAAAGTTGCCTATGTTGCAGCTGGATTGAAGAGATTAAATTTGTGGTCAATGTAGGTTATAAGTGAGCATTTTGAGAGACTGGTTTGTCTCCTCCTAAAGCCAACTTCTTGCTCAGGTCACATAGCTCACTCCATAAAGTACCTCTTTTTATTCACTGCCTCCAAGGGCAACTGAGATTGCTCAGCCACATGTAGAGATTTCCATGCAGGTACCTAACCTTGGGTACAAGGAATCCTATCAAAACTGTCTAGATTGCACATGTAGCTTTGAAAATATCAGAATGATTTTTAACTGAGAAACCTAAATATATGACCTCTCTTTATTTTTTTTTTCTTCAGATACTAAGCTTAAAAATTCCTGCTGAACTGAAATATTTTGTTTATTTCCACTAGAGTCAGGAAACGAGTCGGGAAGTCATTGACCTAAATGCCTAATTGCTTACATAGATTTTCTCCAGAAGACAGAACTAAATATAATTGGGCTTTAGGTTATTTTTCAAAGTATGCGTCACTTTCCAAATTAAATATAAAAAGAATTTCTAATTGGTTATGTATGTCTGTTACCTGTGGCTGTTTTGCTCTCTCTTTCATAAGCATGTATGCGCTGTGCGTTTCTCTTGTTGAACTAGAAATAACCCCTACCCAAAGTTTCTTCCTAAATTGAAAATATAGGCAAAGAGGGTCAGAGAAGAAGAGGCTAAGCATAATTTCTAACACTATCAATCTATTCAAGCCATAAATAGCAAGGTGATTTGTTTTTTTAATGCTTACCATGACTGTAAAACTAGTAGTAAGGAGCCTCCAGTGCTGGAAGGTTGAAGATTATTAATGGTTATGGCTATCAACCAGAATTTAGATGTTAGAAATGGAGGTATGAAACGGGCCAAAGATGTGCTGGCTCTGAAGAAGTAAGGGTTAGGAGCAAGACTTGCTGAGTTTATGCCAGAGAAGTTTTCATTTGAACAAATCATTCCATGAAATCCACTGTACCTTGTCTGCATGCCAGCAGCTTTCACAAAGGCAAGGCATCACAGTGGGACATTTTCCTGCTCACCCCGTGCAGCCTGCTGCTGAGCACTGAGTAAGAACAAACATGCCGCGTTTCAGGTCTCCAGTTCAGATGGATACGTTGTCATGCTGGGTGCAACAACAGCAAAAATAAGAGGACAGTCCTTGCCTAGGAAGGTAAGGTTTGCTCTGGGGTTACCTTGATGGCCTTTGGTTAGTCTTAGGGCTTGAGTTTGCAGGTCCCCATTTGCAGTCCTCTTGTTAGGGTTTGGGTCTTGCTTTACATCACCTTGAACGGATGTGTAGCTCAGTATCATGGCATCCTGGTGTGAGCACAGCGTTATGTGCTGGATTTTTCAGTAGCTTATCTCAGTTTTGCTGCTCTGCTGGCATCCTTACAAACATCCCTGTGGGCTGAGCTTGTGTCATTGGAGCATTTGGAGCATTTTCTCCAAGTGGAACTGGTTATCCAGATTATTAACAGTGGATGCCACAAACTACATTGTATGGAAACCTCAAGCAACGGGGACCACTTGGATTCACACACATGCCTTTGGTGCACTACAGCTTGTGAGGTCAAACATTACCTATTATGTTTGTTGTGTTGGAGGTATTTTTTGTGGTCCTCCAGGTGCATTAGACCCAAGGGGTCTGTACACCAAATGGGACACCCAGGCAACGTCACAGAGCCCAGGAGTGACGCTGAGGAGCACTGAACTGAGCACAAATAAAGAAAATCCAGTTTGTGCAGAGCAGCAGCTTGCACAGCTCCCGAGCACTTACTGGCAGAAGGCTGCTGTTTGCTTCCACTTTCTTTTTCACTGGAGCTGTGTCTTCAATCGCAGTGAGTGCCACCCCTGTGCAGTTTGGCATGTGCTCTTTATGGGATGCTGAGCTCCCCGCAGCCTCCTGCCAAGAGTTCATTAATTACAAGAACAGAAGTTCTGCCTGTGCTCTGCGCCAGACTGTAGTTTCCAGGCCTTTGATGGCGTTGGCGTGTGTTTATGCAACTGGGGACAGCACTGGCGTCTGCTGTGCCTTGCAGGGTGACAAGGAAATGTCAGTAAATTCAAGGGTGTGCTTGTCCACTGCTTACGTTAAAATGTCCTGCTTTCATCATGCCAGAGAAGGGCCATTGGTATGAAGTCACTTTACCGGTGTCAAGCCACGTGTCCCCTGGGGTAGCTTCATGGACAGACCAGCAAAGCTGAGGGGACTTTGTATTTTGCCTCAGTAGCAGCTGACCAACATGTCATTGCTGAGGTCAGTGAAAACAGACAAAACTGAACCAGGCTGTGTAACGGGGGACTCTCTAATACGGCCCTTGGGGATCTCCAGCATCCCCAGGCCCAAATGGGCTGTTTGCCTGCATTTCACAGACAGCAAATGGTGGGTACAAGTCAGCCGCTCACTCGACACCAGCCAGTGTTAATTCCACTGTGGACTGACACCGCTCTGTGCTGGGTGAGGATCTGGTGCATGGGTTTTTGGGCCTCTTGATTGCTGTGAGTCATCCACATTCCAACTGAAAAATAAACCCATTTTAAGACAGTTTGAAAATGTAAAATTAGTTCTTAGTTTCTTGACTGCTAGCATCAAACTCGGCCAAGGCAGCTATCTGTAATTTTAGAACGTCTCGAGAAGTTTTATAGATCTCATGAAAACACTCTTTTCCATCTCCCTGGTGATTTAGCCTTCCTCTTGCTTTTTAACTTCAGTCCATCTTTAGATACTGTGGAAACAACACCAAAGCTAAACAGAGAATGAGAATGAGCTCACACCATCTGCAAAGACTTCTCCCCTGGACATGCCATGTTTAACTTAGGAAGAACCCTACCAGGGCAGTGGGAGTTCAAATGAAAAGCTTTCTGTAATAAATGTATTTTAAGGGTGTATACAGTGATACAGAACATCACACTCACTGATACCCTTGCCAATATTTGCTACAAAGGAATGTCAAAACAGATATGAGCTTCATAAGCAGATGTCAACCTTTTTAATGTTAGATTGAAACAAAGCTTTATAGGAAAAGGAAAATAGAGGAATAAGATTGGAAATACTTAATATAATGATCATAACTTCCAAACATGGTGTTATAACCATTGTATGTAATTAACCCCAGTAATAATGATTAGTGCTTTCATACTTGGTAGTTATCTATGTTATCCTTGTATCGTACATATATGTATAACATGCATCTTTAACATCATATGCTGTTAAGAGTGAGGGGTCAGGTACCATCTGAGAAAGGATCAAGCATCTGAAAAGGGATGAAGAATTTCAGTACCATAAAAGGAATGTTAACAATATGCGTGTAATAAATTGTTTTCTAATACTAAAAAAAACCTGGATGCAGTGGGATGGAGTAGCTGGGGGAAAAAAAAGTGGTATAAGAGAGCTTGGAGTAGAAGCCAGTCATAGGGTGGGTAGAGAAGGAAGGACTTTTGGCAGAACGATGTAAGCTGATTCTTTAAACATGTGGCCGGTGAGCTCTGTAGTAACTGCATAAGTTTAAGACACTAGGTTTTTTTCTTAGACTTTTCCAGTCTTCCAGAAAGATATTTCACAAGGGAAAAATCAAAAAATTGAATGCAAAATGGACAAATGAGAAGCCCAGATCATTGCCATATTGGACCCAGAACCAAAGAAATTTGACAGACTCTTTCATGATTCTATGATTCTTCTTCATGCCCATCACCAGGACTGCCAGGTCCTTCTCTGCAGAGCTGCTTCCAAGAAGGTCAACCCTAACCTGTACTGGTGCTTGTTGTTATTTCTCCATAGGTGCAGAATTTAGACTTCACTGAATGGCAATGCAGCCACAGCCTTCTTGTGTGTCCATCACTCCTCCCAGTTTTGTATCATCAGCAAATTTGCTGAGGGTACACTCTGTCCCCTTGCCAGGTCATTGATGACTACACTGAATAAGACCAGAACAAGCATTGAGTGTTGGGGTACACCACTAGCTACAATTAAACTTTGTGCTGCTTATCACAACCCTAGGGCCCCTGCCGTTCAGCCAGTTCTCAACTCACCTCGCTGTCCACTTATCCAACCCACACTTCCTAATTAAAATCAATGAACAAGAGATGTAGTCTTGAAGGCATTCTCAAACTCCCTATGCTCCCTATGCTAACTATCCTACCCTAGGAAGCATAGTTATGGAAGCAGGGGCTTTTATGCAGTAGAGGTCCCCACTGACTTCAAGATACCCAGTGTTACTCCAATTTACAAGGCAGCCCTGAGGGAAGACCCTGGAAACTACAGTGTTGTTAAGTTTAACCTCAGTACCAGGAAAAATTACGGAGGACAACATACTGTGTGCTACTGAAAGGCATTTAAAGGACAAGACAATCATCATGTACAGTCAACATGGGAAACAACAAAGGGAAAGTCTTGTTTAACTAATTTAATATCCTTTATAATAAGGACATCTGCCTGGCAGATGAAGGGGAAAGTGGTGTATTTAGGTTTCCTGGATTTTAGTAAGGCTTTTGATACTGTCCCTCACAGCATCCTCTGGACAAATCGTCCAACTGCAAGATGAGCAGGTACAGGGTGCACTGGGTGGAGATCTGGCTGGACAGCAGGGCTCAAAGGGTTGTAATGAACGGAGCTACATCTGGCTGGCAATTGGTCACCAGTGCTGTTCCCTGGGGCTCCACGATAGGACCAGTTCTGTTCAATATTTTTATCAGTGTTCTCAAGGCAGGAGCTAAATGCACCATTAGCAATTTTGCTGGCATGACATATCTCTGCCCATGGCAGGGGAGTTAGAACTAGATGGTCTTTGAGGTCCCTTCCAACCCAAAGCATTCTATGATTCTCTGATTCTATGACATGTAACAAGAACAAGTGTCTAATTCTGCACCAGGGATGGAGTAATGCCTCATACAAGTATAAATTAGGGATGGTGTGGCTGGAGGGAAGTCTTGCAGAGCGGGATCTGGGGATGCTGGTAGAGTCAGCAGTGTGCCTTGGCAGCCATGAAGCCAAGCTGCATCCTGGGGTGCATTAAACACAGTTAGCTAACTCCTCAAAAGAGGTGATTTGCCACTGGTGTGGCCTCACATTCAGTACTGTGTGCAGATCTAGGTCCCAGAATTTAAGGAGGGACCTGAATCTGCCCAGAGGATGGCATCAAAGGTGATGACGGGGCTGGCAAGCATGTCCTCTGAGGAATGGCTGAGGACTCTGGGTTTGTCTAGTTTGGAGAGAAGTAGACTGAAGAGCATCCTCCCTGCTCTCTTCAGCTGCCTGAGGACAGGAAGAGGGAAGAGTGGTGCTGAGCTCTTCTCCCTGGCCCCAGTGCGAGGCTGCGTGGGAATGGCTCCAAGATGCATCTGTCAAGGAGGATCAGGCTTGCCATGAGGAAGCATTTCTTTCCTGAGAGGGTGATCAGACCCTGGAACAGGCTTCTTGAAGGGGTGGTCAATGCCTCACACCTGTCAGTGTTGTAGTTTTGCATGGCTGGCTTCTGGTGGAGAAGGGGAGGGCTGCATGGGTGGGTTCTTCAAGAAGCAGCCAGAAGCTCTCTGCAGGCCCCACAGAGCAACCACCAGCTGGCTCAAGGCCAGAGTCATCACTGACCGAGGCCGAGCCCATCAGTGATGGTCATAGTGCCTCTGGGAATCACATTTAAGAACCAAACAAACACAAGTAGCTGCTTTTTGCCACCAGAGAATGGAGTGAGAAGGTGAGAAGATGTAAGAAAGTGTTCAGACACCAAGACCAGTGCGGGGGGAGGAGGCACCCCAGGTGCCGGAGAGAAAGATGCCCCAGCAGCCTGTGGAGAAACCAATGAAGGAGCAAGTGTCCCCCCGCAGCCCATGGAAAAGGCCGAGACCCCACCTGCAGCCCATGGAGAGGCCTCACGCTGGAGCAGGTGGAGACATACAGGAGATGCTGTGACCTGTGTTGGAGTAAGCCTCTGCCAGCACTTGCAGTGCTTGGAGAGATACAGAGACAAAGCGATGAGAGAGAGATCTGTGCTGCAACAGGCTTGCTGGGGGAGGGGCCTTGTGACTCTGTGGAGGACCAGGATGGAGCAGTCTGGGCTTGAGAGACTGAGAGACATTCTATGATTTATGACTGCACCCCATAGAAGTGACCCACGCTGGGGCAGCTGGTGAGGAGCTGAAGCCCCATGGGAAAGGACTCAAGTTGGAGAAGTTCATGGAGGACTGTCTCCTGTGGGTGGGACCCCACAGTGCAGCAGGGAAAGGGTGTGAGAAATGCCTTCCCCCACTGTCCAAGAAGGAAACCAACTTGTGAGGAACTGACCAAAATCCCCATTCCCCCAGTTCCTGCCCCTCCCCATGCCACAATGGGGAGGAAGAAGGGAGCAAAATCATAACTAAAGTGAAGTCTGCTAAGAATGGAGGGGTGGGAAGAGGTGCTTTAAGATCTGGTCACACTTCTCATTACCTGACTCTGGTGTCACTGGGTGTGCAGTGCAGTGTTGTAAATCAGTTTTCTTTATTCTGCGTTGAGTCTGTTTTGCCCATGGCACTAATTGCAGACTGATCTCTCCCTGTCCTTATCTCAACTCCTGAGCCTCACAATATGTATTTTCTCCCCTGTCCAGCTGAAAAGGGGAGTGATAGAGTGACTTTGGTGGGCATCTGGCCTGCAGCCAGGGTGAAACCACCACAGGTATTTAAGAGGCTTTTATTTGTATCAAGATCTTCCTCCCATGCTTTAACTTTTGGTCATCCCTGAAGTGGTCAGGCAGTTGGACTAGATGATCCTTGTAGGTCCCTTCCAGCTGAACTATTTTATTCTAGTCCTACACTCATCATGAGTCAAATAATGAGGCTGTTATTTGCCTGAAATGTCAGAGGTTTTTCAGCTCCAAAACCACTTTCAAGGACAGGTATCACAAAGGTTTCATGTGCTAACAGGATTTTATTTCATGTTTCTAACTCTTGGGGCAGATATTCTCAGGCTTAGCACAGTACCTGAGCATAGCCAGGAGCCGGCTGATGCAGTCCTCCCTTTAGCCTGACAAAACATCGCTCCAAGGCTGGCGAAGCCAAGTCAGAGAGCTACAGAAAATTGCAGCAGATCCCTTCATCTTGTGGAGAGCCGTGTGCTGTTGGGGCTGCATGGGGAATACAGACTTCTGCCTCACTCACATGTCTCTTGTGACAAGCAGTTAAGGGCTTATCATCCAACATGCTTGCTATGAGCTCTACCTCTCCAGGCAACTTTGTCCATAGAGTTTCTTGCAATGTCATGAATCACGAGCTCTTTATCTTCTTGGTGAATGTCCTTTACCCAGGCGCTGCAGGGAATGGGCGTGCTGGTCTGTAAACATCATTGCTTCATCGGGCAGATTTCATTTTGACCACACATCCTTTCTGGAGCCTGCCATATAGAATAACCCAAAGAACAGGACTGCCTGGGGCCAAAAGAAGAGATGCCAACTGAACCCAGCCTCCTTCAGATCTGAGGCAGGCACTGGATAAACCCTCAGGGGATTCAAAAATCCCCTGCCCAGGGGTCCTTGAGGCAAAAGACAGTCCGTTGGTAGAGAGGATTTTAGAATATCCTAGAAGCCTGTGATTTGAGTTAGGCTTGAAAACAAACTAGTAGCCAGTGCATTTTAAGAGTCTGCTTTCCTCACTGCAAAGAGCCCCACAAGGCAAATGAATGCTGAAACTAGCACGTCCTGAAATAAATATCTCTAGCTGTACTAATTGCATTCTTGACTGTGCTGTATGTAGCAACAATCCAGACTGGAAGTAACAAATTCCTAGATAATTGCACAGACTACCACATCAGAAAAAAAAAAAAGGTCATGTCTTTTAGCCAGTTTAGATGGAAAATTTTATTTGGAAGTGCAGGTGTTACTTGGGTTTTTTTCTTTAACAGTTTCTTGGCTTTTCTCTTTTAATGATGGGTATTGGTGGCCAGATCGTGGGTTTATATCTCATCCTAAATGTTTTCCTCTGAATGCCCGTTACATAGCAGGGCATTTCAGTGTGAGGGTTTTCAGTCCAAAGCTGAGTGCTGTTTACAATACTCAAGTGCAACGATTCTGCTCACACCCTCGGTTTCAGGTGGCCCAAAGTTCACTGTAGCACTTGAGACACCTGACCAAACACATGCCTCATATGTCTTCCTCTACTAAAGCCATTTGACAGCCATGTTTCAGGCAGCTGCTGTAGAAATAAAGGAGGAAGCTTTAAAGATGTATTGTGCTTGGCCACCCTTGCCTGGTGCTTTTGGCTGGTTGGGACGCGACTTGCTGTGGAGGTAATATCCAACATTTCCTTCTGCTCCTAAAAAATGTCCTTCAGAAAGGGAGATTTCATTAGCAAGCAACATGTGTGACATCATGAGAGTGGTCCTCCAATATAGACAATATCAGCCTCAGTCTTTGAAGCACTGTGCTTCCTGTGACTTGGTTTTTGTGGGTGTCCATTTCCCAAGTCCATCTCAGGTGGTTTGTGTGGTGGGAAGGACAACCTGTTCATGGGAACATGTCCTGCCTTGCTTTGTTCTGGACTTCTCCTTCTGGTTGTTTGTCCTAATGATTCCTGTGAGGACCGTCTGTCCTTTTCATCCACATCTGTAAGAGTGAGACTGTTGGAACAAATAATCCTAAGGGCAATATCATTCTGGCAGTGTGAACTAGCACAAGGTGGAAATTAAATGGGAGTTAGGTGCTTTCCATGTCCAAATTCAGCAGCTCAGTTAAGAAAAACGTTTCTTGGAAAGGAAAGAACAGGATCATAAGCGCTGACTGTTGATTTCCACTGGCTAGAAATGATCTTGCACTTTATCCACTTCAACAGGAGGTGCAAATGTTTGGTACTTCCTTGAATGAGCCTGAAAGGTCAAATTCACCAAAAGCCTCCTTCCCAAAGGGAAGGCGGATGCCCACCCAAAACCTCCTTCCTTCCATAGGGCTCCCAAAAGCCCACTGCTGGTTGCCATCAGGCACTCAGTGATCAGTGTCTGCATGAGCAAACCCTATGGGTAGTCTGTCAGTCTGGTCAGGTCTTTCAGGGGTTTGTATTGCCTGAAAAGAAATGCTGATGTTTAGGAACCTTAAATTTGGATTTGATCCCCCATGCCTTTTCTATAAACCCATAAATCAGACAGAGAAGGGGCAAGCAAAAATGTTTTTCTCTCATCTTCCTTTCCTTTCTCGCCCCCACCCCTTCTCTTACTTGGGGAATGGTTGACTGGTTTCTGGGCTTCCACTCGGTTGGCATACTCTAATTTTGCCTCATCTCACTTCTGTTTTTCACCTTGTTCTTTCATTACTGTTTTTCTCCAACTTTCATGGAACACGAACCTTATAGGTTCTGTGAATGGGATTTCCAGTCTAGGATGTCCCAGCAGGCAGAAAACAGGGAAAAGCATCTTTATTTGCTTATGTTTTCTCCCATGATAAGGGATACAGCCTGTTGCTCATAGCCTTCTCTGTGTATTTGGCTAAAAAAAAAAAAGTCCAGGATGGATCCTGTGCTGGCATAAACCATCATCTTTCCTGGGAAATCTGCAGAGTACTGAGCGTGCACACAGCTAAAGAAGCCCCATCCCTTTGCCAGGATGAGGCTTGTAGAAAGAGGTGGTATCTTTCATTACCTCAATGGCTATGGTTGGAAAAAGTAGCAAACTTGAGGCAAAACCCCTTGAAGCCCACAACAGAAACAGCATCTTTCCAAGCTGGATGCCTGTTGAGAGCACTTCTTCAGAGTTCAGTCCTTCTGACCAGCTGCATTATTTATTATCTTTAAAGTAGAAGTTCTAAGGCTGAAAAACTTTAGCTTAAAGCTACAGATTGCTTTCTAGATACAGCTTTTGCTTCACTACAAGTTTTTGGAACTTTCTGTATGCCATTTCCTTAATTCAGAAAGACAATGTTTTGTGCCTGTAAGTTTTACATCTTTTCCTTAGATATGTGCTAGGACAAAAGATGTTTTTCTGTCTCTCTATGAAACAACTGCTCAAGAGTGAGCTATGGTCACACATACGGGTTTTCCTTTGGAGAAGTATTTCTGTTCCCCAATAAATACCCCCTATGTCTTCTACAGCCTCTCCAGAGCCTCCTCCCCAGAGGTCTAACACTGTTGTGGTACTTGGCAGTGGCTTGGGCCACCAGTGACAGGATCTCTGCTGTCACTGCTCATTACTTTCAGCATTTCCTCCACAAAGCCCTGCCAGGCAGGCTGGGACAGCAGCAGCAGCTGGGAAAATGGGAGCAGGCATGCTTTCTCCACCAAAAGCAAAACTGAATGCCTGGCCTGGCCTGAAGGATAATTTTAGTGCAAAGGGTGAAACTCAACCCTCTCCTTCAGCCTGACACTGAAACCCAGAGCTGGCAACTCTGTGTCTGATCTTTCAACAGTGTCAAAGCTGTTATCAGCATTGGGCAAGCGTGGGAAAAACCCGTGGGGAACGGGGCAAGCCCAGCAGGCTTTTCTTTCCTATCCTTTCCTTTTGCTCCTGAGCCCTTTGCCTGGCATCAACAAAGCCTGAGCTGAGTCCAATTAACTGTGTTGGCCAGGTGCTGAGCTCATGAGCAACAACCCCATGTACTGAGTGAGCACGCAGGGATGCAAAGGGTAAGCCCACATGTATAACATGCACGCATAACTTTATTACATGCTTTAAGGCAGAGGCTGGGAACCCTCCCTGGTTTTCATGCTACTGCAGAAATGCTCACTGGCCTCCACAGACCCCGCTGGCAGAGGCCATGATGTTGGCCCAGAGCTGACCCAGCTGGGAAGACAAGAGGAGGCGAAAATCAGAATAATTGTCCCCAGTTTGCAGAGTGGGAAGGGAAGGAGTCTAAAGCAGGGTCCCGTGGATGGAGTGGTGAGAAGAGTAATTCTTCTGTCTTCCAGTATGCTCAGTGTCTGCTCAGAAGCAGCAGGCAGCACCCCTCCTGGAAGGCACATATATGTATATCCATGTCGCTGAACAGGCAGGTCACCAGTCACTCAGTCATGCCTGCAGAATGTGCACTGCCGGTCTGTTTGCCCGTCCTTCAAACGAAATACCACACTGTAACTGTGTGCATTATTTCGTTCAGTACAGTTTCCAGCCCTGTGCTGAAACAGCCACATCAAACCACATGGATCTTTCCCACTGAGCATGTTAAACCAGTGTGCACTCAGAGCAGTGTTTGGAAATTTCCCCTGCAGCTTCATAGAAGCATCTCATCTCTCTTATCCTACAGATCTGTTACTGTTTTTTGGGACCACTCATGGGATCATAAGCTTTTCTCCCTCTCTCCTAACAAAAGAACAAATGCTTGTAAGTGTTTAAAGAACCTTCCAAGCTCACCTCATTTGTTCCTATGCCTAAGTGCAGATGTGAACATTAAATCTCTTATGTGCTTGCATCTATGGCATGCATGCAGCCTCCTGGAAAGGTAGCTGAGGGACACCTTGGGATCATTACAGTCAGGGACCTCTATCTTTTTATGTGGGTGCTCTTTTGAAACCTTTATTTCTCATGGCTAGGGAGCAGGCAACTAGTCGATGATTTCATGACATGCCTTTCTGTCATGTGGGCATGTTCTACAGCTTGCCTCCAGTCTGTGGCAGAGGATGCAGGAGGTGCAGGTTGTGATGCAGGAGCTGCACTGAGACACGATCATCAGTCGCGATTTTGGGGCACAGGCAATTATGTGTGAGCCATCGCTGCTCTCACCACTGGTCACCTACATGTGTGTGATGCTTGCATGTGGTTATGGCTGGCACCACTCTTGCACTTGAGATAAGACTGCTGGCAAATTTACAGAGGTAGGCTCCAGATCAGATCCATCAGGTATGTAAGTGCTGAACTCCTACTGAAATAAGTGGAAGTGAGGGTTGTAAATGCCCTTTTGGAAGCACACTCTACTGACACTAGGAAGAACAGAGTGGTGGGAAAAGAGATGCAAGGTTGCAAGGAATAACTGTGAGCACTAGAATGAAATGAACTTCAAGGTGGAAAATGCACTGGTTTCATCAGAGTGTCCCAAAATAAGAATATTGTATTGTTTAGAGATTTTTTTGTCTAAAAGTCACTTTGACAATGTATTATTGTATTTCTTCCTACATGCTTCATGAAAGTTGGCATGCCCTGGTAAATGGCAGCACTTCCATGATGTGCAGCATGTCTTGAGGCAGCAAAATCTGGCCCTAATACTGGAGTAAAGCAAACTGTTAAAATAGGAACGGAACCAAATGCCCAGATCTCCTCCCCAAACTCAAACTAAATCTGTTTTGAGGTTCAGGAATGTTTGGTTAACTCTAAATAAAACAATGTTGTGCTTCTACACATCCTGCCTTCAGCAAAGCCTCCAAGCAGAAATACAAAAACATGGCAGGCAGATCCATGTTGGCACTATTTCTGGCCCAGCTGAAACGGGGAAGCACTGGACATCTCACAAAACCAGCTTTGTCTCACAGGATATCCAGCTCCAAGGTACAGTCACTGTTACCCAGTGGAAGACAATGTACATCCCGATTTATCATTAATTTTCCAAGCAAATTCCTCAAAGCATCAGGCATATGAAAGCTCCCTATTTCCTTCAGCACACTGTACAGCTACTTTAAAGTCTTTCTATGCTCACGGAGTCTTTTGGCAAGGTTGCATCAAGACAAACCGTCTCTCGCGGTTCATGTTAACAAACCACAGCGAGTGATAACAAAGATAACAAACCAGACATACGCATTTTGGGCTTCATAGTTGGTTGGTGGCTAATTTAAAACATATAATCCAAAAATTTGTTGGTTAACATCTCTTCGACAAGTCTCTTGAGTGGGCAGAGCAATGGTACAAAGACAACAGCATTGTTTTAGCCATGTAAAATTGCCCTGCATGTTACAGCAACATCTTTAAAGCACAGAAGTGCTTTAAATAAATTGTATTTAAAGTTTAGGAAGGAACTTTAAATATAGTTCCTTCCTATATTTAAAGGAACATTTCATGCCGCTGCTAGAAACGGTATCGCTGTCAGCAAAATCATAACGCAAACACCCCGATAACTCAGCGATCTGAGCTACCACAACAAAGCCATCCCAAATGATACAGTACCACAGCTTCATGTTTCCTAGCCAGATTTATTCTGTTTTTCCAGATTCTCACAAGACACAGATATTAAGAAATGCACGTTAATCACTGCCCTAATGAGAACAATATGCAGTTAGCATTCAGGTTTTCACATGAAGTACAGAAGGCGAGTACAGACTAAATGCACTCTGAGTATAGGAAAACCCAACCCTCCTTTCCACTGGCACGTTTCAGTGAAACCATCATGCCCAAGAGAAGTTTTTTAATGAACTACCTAAATTTTAGCAGGTATGTGTAGATGCTTTCCTTAGGCACGGGGCAAAGTAAAATGCCATTCTGACCTCAAGTGTGAAAGGAAAACAGCCACTGTGCCACTTGCTTATGTGCAAAAAGCTATGAGCATACAAAGAACTAAAAGCCTGCCCAGCATCTCACCTCCAGAAATAGTGCAGGCCTTCAGCTTTCTGTCAGATATGGTACTATTGGCCATATTGCAGATGATGTATCCTGTTTGTGCAGGACACCCTATCACTGTCAGATTGGATCATGTCTCTTCACTAACAGTTGGCCTGAAAAAGAAATTGGTTTGTGGGGCAAGAGTCCAGCTGCCACTAAGAAAGTGACAGCCCTTGATAACTCTGCCCAAAACCTAACTTCTCTGTGTTGCATTGCTTTCAGCCAGGTAACTTCTAGAAGAAAGTACTCCCCAAGACGTGTAAGAGACAAGAATCTGGCTTTAAACATATTTGAACATAATAAATAAAATGCATACCTAGACTTGCAGAATAAACCAATTCATTTCAACTGGTAAAAGTGCAAAGCCCACCACCACTCCATGCTTCTGAGGGCCTGAAGGTGCATGAAGTTTTGGCTTGAATTTTCTAAAGCAAAATAACGTGCACTTCCCATGCACATTTCAGTAATTTATTTGCTTCCTTTAAGGAAACTTTCACTCTGCCCACCAGAAAAGGGTGTGGAGACAATAAGGTCTGAAATGCTGGCTGAGGAGCAAATACGGCAGGCGTCCACGGAGTGGGTGCAAAAGAAAGCAAGATTGTCATTTCTGCTCAGATTTAGTGCCCTGCATCCACACTAGACAGAAGACACTTAAAAATCTCTTCCTCTGATTCCTCCTCCCAGCTCCCCGCTCCAGTCACGCAGCTCTGTCTTCCACTCCCCTCCCCGCATCACCAGGCACTGTGTGAATGCTGATTCAGCCTTCGCTAATCACCGGATTAGGAACGGCTTCTTTTCAACTCTACCTGGAAGTATAAAGGTGTTCCCATACTCCTTGAGCAAGGACTTTTGAAAGGAGTTACAGAATGTTAAAGCCTTTTGGAGCGCAGTACCGCTTAATCTCTTTGCATAGGTTAAAGCTAGTATTGCCTTGAAAACTGGGTGCTAAGAATACGACAAAAGTCTCATCGCACCCAACCAAAACACTTCACCAAAGGTGTAGCAAATGCAAGAAAACTTTGGCTCACATTTTTGGGGCTGTCCCTCTCCCTCCTGCCTTTCAAGCCATTCTCCCAGGAAACAGAAAAGTATTTTTTGCATGTCAGCTAGCATGACATGAATAGAACTACCCCAGTTTTCCAAAAGAAAAAGAAAAAAAATCAGCTCAAACATTAGACTACAAGCTTCCTGAAGGGCAGACAGAAAAAAAACCAAACCACAAAGCAAAAGAAACCCAACAGAACAAATTTCTATAGTTTTGATGTACGTTGTTTAAAATGGGGTATTTTTTGGTTAGGGATGAGGTCTTACCCAGGACACATTTCCCCTTCCCTCGAGTCCCCAGACGTAGCAGCAGCAAAAAAAAAAAATAAAATAAAAAAAAAATCAAGCTTTTCCTTCTAGATGTTACCATTATTGCAGTCTGCTTATGCTTTGTCTTCTTGAAAAAATAAATAATGAAGCCTTTGCAAAAGGAAAATCAGACACAGCTTAAATAAATAGTATCTGTAAATATTATCTTAGTGGTAACTATATAATACTGCAAGTGCATCACTGAACAGATTAATGTGATGAAAGAGTTCTTTTGTCTTACATATTTTACTCAGCTAAATGTTTATGTTCTCTTTCAAGTGAAAACTTACAATTCCCAAAAGAGCAGCACTAAGCTTGAAAAATCAGGTTAGACGTCAGCAGCTGACTATTAATAACCAGCCTCTTGGCTAATATTTGTTTGCCCGGGGCAGCCAGTGTCTGTAATCAGCATTCTTCTTTCATCTTCCTCAGCTGGGCTGTCTGGCAGGTGCTGGGTGGGGTGAACACCGAGGGGTCTGCAATGCCCAGCTGTAGATCAAAAAGCGAGTGGAGGTTGTCACGCTGTTGTTCTTCGTGTAGGTTTCCTGTACCGGGTAACAGTCTTTGACTGTGTAAACGCCAACCCAGGATTCCACTGTAACCAAGCAGAAATATGGCTATGTTAGGTGACAAGAATAAATGAATGAAGGAATGACTGTGCCACAATGATGTCAGTCAAAAAAATGGCCGTTCCCCAGGCACAGCTTATAGATTGGAACCTGCCCGTGGTTCTGTCTGCACGTGTGGCAGCACCAAGAAAGGACACACACACAGAACTAGTGCAGTTTGGACACCACAACCATCTTAAACCTGAACGTGTTCACATCAAGCACATTCCAAATCATTATACCATATGCCACCTTTCAAGTACACCTCTACTTGAAGGACCATCACTTCAGCTGTGTTCTGTGCAAGTCTGATTTCTCTTAGGCCTCATCCCACTTCCATGTCAGCACTCACTCAGTTCACCAGTAAAGCAATCAAATTCTCTGTGTTCCCAGAAGGCAAATTTTGGTGCCATCAGCTTGGGTATCATGGGGACATTTCACCTTACACCTTGTTCTTAACAACTTGAAAGTTGTGATTATTGAAAACCCATTTCACGGTGTTGGCCCTCAACACAGCCTTTGGCAGCCTACAACACATAGTCCCCCCAAATATGCAGGACATCTAATTCCTCCCTGTACACAGGAAGTTTTCCAGTCACCTACCCATGGAAGCTGTTGTCCTCTGCTGTGCTAGGGACTCCTCTGCACCAGAACTGAGAGCTGTAGCATCTTGCTTCCACAGCTTTTTAATCTTAACTGTCATTCTTACACTGATAATATTCACCAGACCTTTAATCCAAATAAAAATGACCTTGCTTCATTTTTTTTCATCTTACTGTCTCAAGCACATAGGGTTTGTCTCCTTAGAAGAACATTCCCAAGTACACATCCAGTGCCTCTATCTCTTCTTCTAGCTCACTCCTTCTGTTTGCCATCATCTATTCATATCTTTATTAACATGTTATTAAATTTATATTCCTCTCAAACAGTTTGTTAATTATTTTGGGACCATGCTCAGTGCTGATCTCCTCCACATATATGATGTAGCCAGTTTCTCTCTTTTTTTAAACTTGTTTCCTTCCACGACGTGCCTATCTCAGAGGTTTTCCCTCACTCTCTTTCACCCTCATCCTCAGCCACCCCTTCTACTTTCACCACTGTGCTACTCCTGTAGTCAAAACCATCAACATGGTTTCATTTGAATATCCTTCCCTTTTAAATCTCTTTTACTAACCCCCTGCACCTCTTCTGGGATCTTTCTTTACCCCTTCCATCGTACACCACTTCCTCCAGTTGTTTTACATACTCCAAATCTCTTAATAGCAGAAACTCATGAGGTTAAAATACAGAATGACCAACTGTGATGATAAATCAATTCCTCTGAGGGATGCATGTAACATTTTTTTTTTCAGTTCCCAGGAGGCTTATTTTCTTTTGCTCAGCAGCAAACACATTTATTTTCTGTCATTCAGGTACTGGGTCATACACTGCACCACAATCACACTATCAGATATAGACATGGGATACACATACAGCATCTAAAGAAAGGATGGCAAGTTAAGCAACATTTGAAAATACCACTCCAGGATACCCCAATATGCCAAAATACATTCTGACCTCAATGAGTTCGATTCTGAGTATCCAGGAAAGGAGGTTTCTTTTCCTCAACAAGTCTTTTTGGACAAAAAAATAAGGTAAAATAGGATGCTACCAAGGAAGCCTGTATCTCTAGTGAAAATGTCATCATTTTGACAGAAATATAGTTTCTAGAATCCCAGCCAATATTAGCTGAAAGGCAGATGGGTAAACAACTTTAAGACATTACTTTTATGAATGACCATACAGAAAAGCACTGGAGATACAGAATGCTACAGGATAAAAATCACACATCATTAACTGAATGTATCTGGATATTAAGTTCCACAGAAGTTCCAAAAATACCAGATCTGAAAAAACCAAAATTCTTGGAGTCAGTGATAATTTGCCACTTGTAGAATACCAGAAGATATATCGACCTAGTTACAGAGTTCTAACAGTCTTATCCTTCATTTTCTACTTCATTCTTTCTACTTTTATTCAAGAAAGAAATATTTTCCCCTGGCTAAAAACTCAGGTTCATAACCAGCCTATATATTAGGTGTCTATAAGCATAAGTATTGCATTAGATGAATAACACCATAAATTTAATGGGGGCTTTAAAATTATTTTTATAGTTGTCTGGGTCATCAGTAAACCATAGACGAAATCGAAGCCAATGTGCTAATAAACTGCTACACATCCAGACCTAACATACTGTACCTTGGAAAATTCAGCCTACTTTCTTTTATGATGCAGGTGTTCAGCTGCCAAGTGCAGAACTAAGCCTTGCAAGCAGATGTTTCTTACTTGTGTAACGGGTAACAAGTACATAAAGATATTTATTAAATATTAAAGATAACCATTCCTGCAGAACCATGGATGATTCTATGATATTATTTGATAGTAGTGTGTAGGCACACAATGACACCTGCTTTGTTTCTATTATGCACACTCTAGTTTGAGCGTGCCCCTGATTATATTACCAGTTCTTCTCTGGACAAATTTTGGATATTGGCTGTTGGATTCAGGTCCCAAATGATGCCGTTCCATGCCAAAATCTGTAGGATAGGAACTAAAATGCAGCTTGGTCCCCTGAAGATATTTGATCCTGCTGAGATATGAAATGTTTTCTTAATAAAATGCATTCATAATAAAATGACATGCTGTGCACAGGGCATGCTTGTTATTTCTTCCATCAAACTTTACAGAAATACAGAAAGACGGGGTGATACGTGAATAGTTTTATTCTTCCCTGGGTAGCAGAGACAATGATTATTATGAAGATGAAATAAAAGCATGCACATACGTTTCCTGGCTGGTTTTCTGTCAGACCATTCCTGTACCATAATTTCGTCTCCAGGTCCCCCAATGTAGTACTGATCTTCGTAAGTTGAATTGGCAGGAATATCATATGGATCCCATGGCTCTGTCAGAGCAATCTTCGAGCAAAGCTTTGTGACTTGTTCAATCTGAAACATCACTGCATCCTTATAGAGCAATATATACTCAAAGAATCTGAAAAATTAAAAAAAAACACCCCACCAAACAGACAGTTAACATATATAGCCTTTTTCTATACTAAACAAGGAGCACTGCTGATACGTAAGCTTGCCTTTGAAGTCTCAGTATAGGCCCATTTTCACTTCCATTAAACTTTGCCAAACTTTGAGAAAGGCTAACCAGTTGGGCTGAATTTCCCCATGCTGAAAGTTTGTCTCAGATGATTCTTTCCAAAATAAATAAATCAGGCTGAACCGGTTCAGCCATTTCTGAGAACAACAGAGAAACTTTTCTGAGAACAACTGAGAGAAAAACACGTTGTTATTCCTAGTTTTGGTTTGTTTTTTAATAACTGTTTCATTAAAAAGCTCTAGTGCTTCCATGTTATGGAGAAAGGACTTCAAATTTGGCAGGGGAAAACTTTTTTATTAAAAGATGCCCAGATTTGGCTAAGTTATAAGCCTTTGAAAAAAATCTGCTCACACAGGGTGGACAGATTCGATTCCCCATGAATGTGGTAGAGCCTTTCTCTGTGCTGGCCAGATGTGGTATCTGTCAGCCTCACAGATACTCCCATCAAAACACATGTAGCTCAGTAGGACATGCCACTGAAGGGGAAATACAAGGTCCAAAGTGCAGAACTGAGAAATTCTCCCTCCTAATGGCAAAGTTTCTCTCTGGAAGCCACCAGGCTTGGTAAGTAGTGAAAGGAGAAACCAGAGGAGCAAAATAGTGAGGCAGAGATAAGGAGAGTTGTGGAGATCAGTGAGCTGGAGAGGCCAGAAGGTGAGGTCAACAAAATGGATAAATAGTAAGGATTTAAAAGCAATTTTTGTAGAATATGAAGTCACCAAGCCCTGCTCTGAGGAGAGATGAAAAACCTCTTCATGGACATTTTTTTGTCGAGTTACTAGTTCTAGTAGTTTGGTCTACCACAAATACTGTGGCTTTGCTTCCATACCTAGAAAAAGGAGATGGCATCATCCTTAACCTTTTAACTGGGGAGAGAAACAGAGAGAAATTGAAATCAAAATTATCAGAAGTATAAGTTGATTTTGAATGTGCAAACAGAACCACCAGAGGCCTAACTTCCCCAGGGTACATAGCACTGTTAATCAGATGGTGAGTTGTTCAAACACAACTCAAAGCATCCTCATTTGTGCTCTGCAATTTTTGCAAATGAGAGCCAGAAAACAGGGCACAGCCCACATCGATTGAAGACATGACGTACAACAGCAAGAGGGGACCTTCACTGTGGTATTTCCCAACTCCTGCAGTCTTTGATTTCTTTTGGGGAGGATGTAAAGTTTACGTAACTTAGGGATAACAATGATGCTATTTACAGTTTTAACTGTTGCTCTATACAACTAACTGCCCCATCAGACAGGAATCACTTCACCCACCACTGACACAGGGACATTTCAGGGTTGTATTATGAGAAGAGTCTAACCATGATTAAAAGCATCTGAGTAACATTCCCACCACTTCTTGAGAGCATCGTTTATCCAGCATGTGTGGAAAACATAGGCAGGCTAAACAGCATTAGCCACACTAAACGGTGATAAAGAATGTAAAAGGGGATAAGAAGGCCAACGTGAGGTTAAGCTGAGGCATAACTCTCATGCACAGCCTTGCACAACACAGGGGGTAGCGGCCTAATCCCACCTTCCATGAGTCAGTGGGAACTTCTCACACACTAACAAGGCTCACACAGCGAGGCTGACAAACCGCAAAGATTATCTATGACCTTCCCCATGGTCAATCATTCTCCTGCCCATATCTTAAAATATTCCTGCTTTTGTGATGACTCGTAGCAACCTGAACTCGCCCGATGTTTTCTTAGTCAAAGGCAATGTCTCCACAGCCATGTTATGCTGCTGAAGAATTCAGTATAGATAAATGGGTTCCTTATGTAAACCCAAGCCTGTGGCCACATAGGGACATACATAACTTTTATATCACGCTCGGTCCAGAGAACATACTCACAGGAACACTAAAATACACTTATTTATGTGTTCATAACCAGGCTGTAATGACTCGACTACTGTTAAGCTGGCTGCCCAGCAGCCCCCATAAAAGTGGGATGGGGAATGCCTTATAGATGAGTCTATCAATATGTCTGAGATATGAGTGATGATACAGTCATTTTGTGAAACAAAAAATCCCGCCCAAAATTACTTTGCAAGAAATTTTATTTGCATTTTTAACTATATTTTTTTCACATTTTCCTTTTTCCCTTATCCTTTCCATTATAAGTTATTCCATGGAATAAATACCATTTGTTCTAAATTTTGTAACATATGAATTGCTGCCATTGCATGAGGGACATGTGCCAACTTCAGCCAAGTGAAACAGTCGTCCAGACTTCAATCTGACAAAGGCATGTATTTAACTTTCAGCAGATAGCCACTGTGACTTCACGGCCTGCATTGTTCCTTCTGGGAGAGGCAGAGAGAACACATGTGGAACTGGTGCCAGTCACACCACTTGATGTGCTGCTGGGATGAACTCAGCAGCTACTCTGGCATGGACATCAGATGAGAACTGCAGTGAGTGTGGCTCTAGTCGCTGTGCATGGGTAAGCAGTGAACATGATTTACGCTGTCGGTACTCAACCTGGATGTACCTCACATCCAGGTTTTAAAGAGAACTGCTCCTGTGTGTGTCCTGGAAACAGCAAGAGCAGAAGCCCTAAGATTACACAGGTTCTGAGTTTAACTGCATATGAAAGGTGAATGGCTAAGTTGTTGTTTTATAAAGAGAAGTACTTGCCAGCCAAAATAAATAACAAAATGTGCATTAATATAAAAATTACAATCTAGCATATTTTAAAGTAAAATATTTAAAAATAATTTTTTCCTCTTTTTTTTTTTTTTTTACCAGCCAAGTCATAAGTACACTGCCTTTATTTGATTTAGGTGCCTAAGATTTCATAGGCTGCTTGAGGGGAAACACAAAGTCCTGAAAATAGGTCTTGGCAAAGAAATAGAAGAGGAAATGATTTTTAATTAGGTTCTTTTTTCAGAAGAAGTAGCACATTTGTAGTTTGTGGCCAGCCCTAATACTGTTTTTATAATAATTTTACTTCTTAAATTCTAACTTCAAGAAAGCCCCAACCTGTTCACTGGGCACCTTCAAACAAATTTGGAGAAGTTACTTGGACAAGTTATCCTATTTGCCTGACAGAGATGATTTCCCTTCCTTTTCTATCCTCTTTCATCCTACCCTGTCCTATGCTTCACACCCTTTGCACACTATGCCCTTAAAGGGACTTTCTCATGCTCCTTAATACTCCCTTTGTCTGTGCCTGAAAATGGATAAATTCCAACACATAAAGACACAGACTTTTTTTGCTCCTATGCTTTAAAGAATTTCTTAACACTGGACCACATCCTGCAAAAATAATTCCATTGATTTTGCTGGCAGTAGCCATGTCAAACAGGTGGGTTACATGTTCTGTTCAATACTGCCTTCTCCCCGCCTAAGGGAAGTTATTTTTCCAAACAAGAGACTGTCTGAATTCAATGCAGGGGCTGAATACTGTGCCCACACAATCACGAGGCAGAGTACCTGGCACTGAGGACATGTTGCGAAGAGCAGGTGCACATCCAAATACCGTCCTGCCTTTGAGATTCCTCCTGAAATTTGGGGAGATATTTAGTGGTACCTCCTAGAAGACAGCCCAGGAAAAAGACACACTCTTGGACCCTCATAAATGCTGAAACAAAATTATCTAATTACTTGTCTCATGGATGGAGACCACATCTGGAATATTGTGTGCAGTTCTGGGCCCCTCAGTTCAAGAAGGCCATACAACTCCTTGAAAGAGTCCAGCACAGGGCCACCAAGATGATTAAGGGAGTGGAACACCTTCCTTATGAGGAGAGGCTGAGGGAGCTGGGCCTTTTTAGCTTGGAGAGGGGGGACTGAGGGGTGACCTTATTAATGTTCATAAATATGTGAAGGGCGAGAGTCAGGAGGACAGAGCCAGGCTCTTCTCAGCGATGGCCAGTGATAGGACAAGGGGTAATGGGTGCAAGCTGGAGCACAGGAAGTTCCATGTGAATGTAAGGAGGAATTTTTTCACTGTGAGGGTGACAAAGCACAGGAACAGGCTGCCCAGAGAGGTTGTGGAGTGTCCTTCTCTGGAGACTTTCAAAACCTGCCTGGATGTGTTCCTTTGTGATTTAGTCTAGGTGACCCTGCTCTGGCAGGGGGATTGGACTAGATGATCTTTGGAGGTCCCTTCTAGCTCCTAATGTTCTGTGATTCTGTGATTATTGTTCTGGGTGTTACAAATTCCATTCCAAACAATGAATTATTTTCTAATATTTGTCAGCAAAAATGCCATTAGACTCAAGACCATTCCACCATCTTTGTTTCAGGTACTCAGTCTGCACCACGCCCTGCCCAAAAGTGCCCTTTGCTGAGGTCCCTCCCAAGCTGCCTGTCCTAAAGCATGCTAGCCTGCCTGTTGCCTAACACATCTGCCTGAGTCCCAGGGTTTACTTCTGCACTTCTGAAGGCTTCCTCACAAGTGTCCAAGCTACAAGGATGGAGCTGCTTGCTGTCCCATTGATTCAGAGGAGGAGAGGTGCTGGCAGTGAGATGCCAAGACCCACGTGATGTATTGAAGCACATCAGACAAGGTCGTTTACTAGAGAGAAACAAAATAAAGGTCTGAGGCTGAGACTGGGTAAAAGAAATTCCTTGTGTGCTAAATCTGGCTCTGCATCATTTCACTCTGCGGCTTTGGACAAGAAACTTAAGAGTACTGGAGCCTTAGAATGCTTTTCTTGTTATTTAGTTTTTGATTGCTGTAGCACTGAATAGACACAAATCAAGGATCAAGAAGCAGTTGTGTGAGGCACTGTATTAACAAAAAACAAATCGACAGTTCCTGCCCCAAAAAACAATGGAACAACGGTTCTTGTAAAACAGACTTTCCTTCCCTGCAAAGATGTGTGGGGTTTCATGCATCCAGGGCTTTAATCTGTCAATTCAGTTTTCCCAGCTGCAGCTATTGTATCCTTAAAACTCCCACTTGCGTTAGCCAGGACTCATATTACCTAGTAATTATTATAAAGCAATTGAAAAATGAAAGCAAAATTTTATGTGCGATTTGTATTGGAGATATTGTATTACTCAGCAGGGAACGGTATTTGATATTTAAGATATCAAGTTGTGGTCACTGCAGTTATTCCAAAGCTAACTTTGCTTTCTCTTTGGAGATAGCTGAAAGCTTGAAACATCTGTCTGCCTTTGTGCTATTACTTCTTCACTGATTCTGTTGGTAAAAAGGCATTTTTAAACATTGTGAAAGGAGTTAGAAACACTTCTAACTAGAAGAACTTTCACAAAAAATATCACAAAGAAATTCTCTGTTCCAGTGTGTGTGGACAGGTACACCCAAATACATAATTTTTGAGTTATCTTGCATCCTCTTGACAATATACCCCAGAACATTTTCGTGACAATACCACTTGTTTTTTACACGTTTCTTATTGAAGGCTGGATGGGAACCTTTACTAGAAGGATGACTGCAAAACCTCATCTTCTCGGCTCTTCAGATTAAGAACGCGTTCAAGGGAGGGAGGCTGCCAAGCAGACACACAGACAGTTGATAAACACTCATCAGGTCAAGAACATTCATCTGCTTTTGGAAAGCTCTGGCGAGCTCATTTCAGAGCTGAGAAGCATTAGTTTTTCAGTATATTTCTGGGAAACCCTTTCCTCTTTCCCATGGAGTTTTCGGTAATTCCAGACTCGTGTTTTTCTTCTGGTGTATGAGACCTCAACAACAACAGTAATTTACCCTATTTGATCTCACATGTTTGGCAGTGGTGCTGGACTATGGTATATTGTACAAATACAGCATTGTGCAAATACATGCGACAGAAAATGTAATCTGATATTGTGTAAAAGCAGTACTTTTTCAGTCTGACTTAAATCACTCACAGATTGTAAAGGCCTTTTATTTTTTTTTTTATTCAAGGCAACAAAGCCCCCTGTATCAGGTATCTAATTAGCAAGGTATATGAGGAACTTTAACAGCACTACCAGCTTCCAAAGCAGAGAGAATAAGGCAGTTTAAGTCCTATTAATTAGGAAGTTTGCATAGAAAGAAAAGCTTAAATACAGGAATTGAAAGCTGGAAAGTCAAAGCCACACCAGCTAAAGGATGACACATTTTTTTGGTGACTTTAATTACAAAACTCAATAAAAAAATTATGCAATGTCTTATTCTTTTTTTTTTTTTCCCCATAAATTAGATTAGTTGCTTTGGCAAATGCCAAGGGAAATGAAATTCTCTAGAAAGGGTGCTGTTTCCCTTGCTGTCTGTCCTTTTTTTGTCTATTTGACAGTCTCTAATAATTGGCCTGATCCACCAAGTTACACACCCTAGAACAATGCATTCTAACTGAAGTTGCAACTCAGGAAAACAACAAAGCATCGTGATTAAGGGAGTCGTGTTTTGCAAGGGGCTCAAAGATGCACTTTCCTTAATGAAGAGCATCCGTGTGTTTCCCTAGGTAATGGCATAATTTGTGAACTGGAGCTATCAGTAGGCAATGGCACAGCTCAAAAGGAAAGGAGTGGAAGATGTAGCCAGAATACCATAATGCTTTGCCCAACACAGCAATGGAATCACCACCTAGGGAATATGGTATATACCAGTCAAGCCATATGATATAAAAATATGCTTGAGGTAGGAGATTATTTTCCTGTTCTGGGTGGTTTTAAAAAGTCTAGTACCGCAAGGTCTTGCTGCCCTGAGTAGGTTAATAATAATAATGGTTACTGGAAAATTCCAGCAGGGCTTAGAGGAGACCAAAAAGAATGAAGGCGGCCAGGATTTGCCTCTCAATATATACCAAAGACCTTAGGAAGGACAAAGAGATAAGGAAGGAAATGACATAAGTACATTAACATTTATTTGTTTACTACATTATTCATCCTCTTTGTCTTGTGCATAGAAGGGAAGTAAATGGTTCAATTGAAAGAATGGATGCTCAAAAATGAGATATAGGAATGCTCTTCCGAGTGTGCAATTATATTAAGGCACCCTCCGAGTTTGGAAAAACGTTAAGAAAAAGGAAGCAGTAATTTAACATGGAGAGAGCACCAGAAAAATCATGATTACAATGATTGAGAGTATCTCCAGAAAGAAAATACAAAGCAATAAAGAAAAAAATTTTAAAAGAAGACATACCTGTGTTCCTGTTTTTAATTGTAACTCAAATTGTCATATATATCTGGAGTTTTCACCCCCTCCTCTGAATCAGGCTCAGAGACAGGATATTAACTTGGATCTTAGCTCTGCCTCAATATGATAACACCTGTTTTGCACATCAGAAAGGCATAGTATATTGAGGACCCTAAACACAAATAACTAAAAACAACCTTTCTCTTCCAAGTGCTTACTTTGGAATAAAAGTATAATTAAGGCTACCATCACTGTATCATCTAGGAATTGGCACTGCAGCTTCCTACATACCTTAACTTCTGTGTATAATCACAGGATCTTCAGATACCATGGATAAGGGCTACATGAAATTCAGGAGAGCTCTACTGCTCTACACTGAGACTGTAAATCCCATCACACATCCACTTGGCCAGTTTAGCCGCTTTTCCGTATGCATTCCTGTATAGCAAGTAATCACGACGAAGCTGGAGGAACAGATTGACCTTTGGAACAGATGGGGAGCAGGTCCCTATTCTGATAGAGCAAAATTTCTTTCACGATGGAATATTCCCTGGAAAAAATTGTGAGGATGTGTGCTTGCACCAGATTGCTGCCCAAAGATGTAATGATTTCCACCTTCCAACTGCAAGAGGGATGATTCAGGTCTTTCAGATAGCTGTCCGATGAAAAGAGAAAAACTGGAGATCTGTTTTCAAGGGAGTTTGGAAGTCAGGCCAGCTAGGGTAATCAGAAAACACAGCCTGAAAGCTAACTTTTAACTTTCTAACATCTTTATCCAAACACCTGAGTATAGCTTATTTTTAAATAAACTTTGTGAAAGATGGAGATTCACTTCCCTAGAAATAAATGCAACCTGAGGTCCTGGCACTGCATTTCATTCTCCCTCCCCACCTCCAGTGTAAAAATAACTTCTTCAGTTCATCCAGCAGTCTGTGCAGGTCTTTTTCTTCTTCCTCCAGCAGCTACCATCACAAGTAATACTGTTTGCTGAGTGCATAAATTAGTGACTGCATTCAAATGGAAAGTGTTGGTGAGTTAAAAGTCCAGGTGGACCTAAGCAAAAGAACAGAACTGCAGGAAGAAGGGAATGTCTGTGAGAAAAAAATATCGTTAGGGACAAATGCTAATTGCTCCATGGTTATAGGCTAAATTGCATTTTGAACGCATACCCATTGAGATACCACACAGTACACAGGCATGATTTAGAAAGGCAAGTTTACAGTTCTGGGACAATTAGGGGGGTCACTTATTTTGTTCTGCTTAGCCCTGATGAGGTCAAAGTGGTAATACTGTTCCTGGTCTTGAATGCATAGGTTGCCACCTTTAAGGGAACAGGTAAACACACTGGATATAGTCCAGAGAACAGCAAGAATGGTGTGGTGTTTAAGGAACAGGACCTATGAAGAAACTGGGCATGTTTAGTCTACAGAAGGAAAACTGAGGTAGGACACATGATAAGCTCTCCAGAATATAAAAAGCTAAAAAAGAATACCAATTGGTTTCCGTGTTACCTGAAGGTAGCATTGGAAGAAGACGGAATCACTTTCAGCAAGCAGGATTTAAGTGAGATCCTCTGAAAACATCTGTATGTGCAAGTGCTGCAGGATTCCCTGGAATCTTCTTAAGCTCCAGCTTTTACAAGAACCAGTAACAAAACCAAGGTCAGAGACACCCCAAATACATCTTTGCTTCTCTGGGATGGAGGAACAGGTTATATGTCAGCACAGAGACCTCCCCAGCATTGCATATAGGTGCTCAGAGAATATCAATGACTGCTCATCTCTTCTGGTAACAGACAAGCTTATTCAGTTGGTCCTGATTTACCAGTTCTATGACTTGGATCCTTGACATTGCTACCTGCCCAAAGGTGTGGAACAACCTTTGGGGGTGACTTTTTGAGACCTCTCAGAGGCAATGCTTGTAACCGTGCATCCTTTCTGAGGAGTCTCAGAAGAGGGCTGAGCCTCTGTCTTGTCTTCCTTCCTTCACAGGGGGAGCCTGGGGATGTGAGGGATGGTGCTTTCTCCTGTGCACTGAGGACTCTCAGCTCTGTTGCTTTTTACAGTTGACCCTAATTACACCATCACATTGCTTTATGTGCCTGAACTGATAGGGCAAGGGGAAATGGCAAGAAGCTGCGCCAGGGCAGGTTCAGATTAGATATTAGGAAAAAGTTTTTCACTGAAAGAGTTGTCAGGGCCTGGAACAGGCTGCCCAGGGAGGGGGTTGAGTCACCGACCCTGGATGTGTTTAAAAAAAGGGTAGATGAGTTACTTAGGGATATGGTTTAGCACAGGATGGGAATGGTTGGACTCAATGATCTTAAAGGTCTTTTCCAACCTGGTGATTCTGTAAATGAGTTAAAGACAAATATTGTCAAATATCAGGACCAGGGAGATAAGATGCAAATGATACATGCTCAGTATTAAAAGGGAATACTGGTTGAACTATCTGTTAATATTGCCCTTCAAAAAACTGGCTTTTTTGGTCCTCTATTGAGTTATTGTGCTTTTTGTTATTATAACTGTCTGGTAACCCACAACTTCTGTGCCTTTTGTGGAGGATTTTCAGCAGCCACCACATGTATACTCCTCACAGGAATCCTCCATAAGCCACATCCATGGTGCATCTCAAGATACTGGCAGACCTCAACATGTTCTTAAAAATCAGCTGGGCTGCAAATACATAAATAATCACTAGATGATGAATATGAGCTTCAAAATCTTTATCTTCCAATTACAAAGTACTTGCTTTAGGGTACACATTGGTGTATTTGATGCAGAACCACTTCACAGATTATCTGTCAGTCCATCACAGAAACAACAGTTGCTGAAGACATAGCAATCAGCTAAAATAAGCATGGCTAAGAATGCCTTTCTATTTTTAAGAATGTTTATAGCCATTTTAATTGTATTAAAAACCTGACACACTTATTTTTCATTCAAGGACAGTTCTAAGAAGTAGTAGCAAGGAGGGCAAGACCTGTAAATAATATTGGTATAATTATACTGCACTGGCACAGCTGAAAGTTTTCCATTACTCAGGGAAAGGTCAGTAGACCTATTGAACATGTTTAGACTACCCATGCTGCTTAAAACATGACAGAAATAGCTTTACCATTTAGCATGGCACAAATACAAGCTGAAGTCTTTACCAAATAGGTATGCCTAATTTGGGGGTGTTTTTCTGACAGAGCCCAGTGTCACAGGTACACTGCCAGGGAGCCTTTTCTTAATTAAGAAAAGCTCAAAGTTTTCTTTGAGCTTTTCTTAATTAAGATGAATTCAGAATTTTGTTGCATGCCAAAATTACTTTACTTTACCATTCCCATAAGCCTAACAAATATGAAAATAACGCTTGCTTTTTTAAAGTACATATGACTATTTCAGATCTCCACAGTCTCATGTATGCATGTTGGAGCTTTTTGGTGTTTTAATTGTGTGATTTTATACATTTAATGGGCCAGATATTCAAAACTGACCAGTGACTTTGAACAGCTTCCTATTTTGGATGTTCAACATGAAGACACTTGAAAAGGGCAAATTTTCAGAGGGACGGTATTCAGTATTTTCTAAAACACAGTGTCTCAGTGTAACCACTACAAAATCAAGGTGCCCAATGTTACAAAATATATTTTTTTCCTATTCAAAGACTGCATAAGAAACTTCTGAATTCTCTTCCCCAGGGAAGCACATCAGCAGAAATCACTTTTCTGCCCATCAGATTTTCCCCTCCCATCTCTCATGTTTCCCCTGGCTGTCAGGAGACAATTGCTCTTTCCACATTGTAACAGCAGATCCTCATGTAACTGCCACTGTTTACAATTTCCATCCACCAGCTATGTAATTAGAGATAAATCTGGATGTATAACTCCTTCTCCAAAATTATACATTAACCTGACCCAAAGCCCCGTGAAAGCAACCAGAAATGTTTCACCAATTTTTACAGATGTTTTACAGGTGTTTATAAGCTGTTCCATTTAGAAGGTATTTAAAAAAAAAAAAAAAAAAGCTGAAAAATGTTAAGAACCTAACATAACTATCAACTTATCTTGAACAGGCAATCTGAGGAGATATTGGAAGACAAATGTAACATATTTTATGCACCCTCAACTCCCCAAAATGTATTTCCAAAAGTTTAAGCTGACTTTCTGGCTTTTATGACATTTCTCATTTTCTTCTTTACAGTGTTCTGGACTTTGACTTTGGGCAAAACAATTAATATCTTTATAGACTTAACTACAAACATTTAAATTATATGAAACATCTTTTTGCCGCACACATACACCCCACACACCCTTTGCAGCCTGTTTTATGTAGTCATTTGCTACAGTTAACTTCACAAAAATCCTACAACTCTGAGAGTATGGAAACTCAGAAAAAATGAATTCACTTAAGGGAAATCTTTGCAGCATTTCCATTTATCCATCTGCTTTCTGGTCTGCCGTACATGCTGGGGTACTTGCTGTCCCAGGTTGTCTGCACTGCGTTAACCCTGTAGTTGGACTCATTCAGGGATTAGGAAAACGATTTCTGAAAGAGGGAGCAAAAATCCCAGCAGGTCAGCCCTTCCCAGCAGAGCCAGCCACCCTCCATCAGGACCACTGGAATGCTGCTGAAGCACCTGTGAGGAACAGAGGATGGACAAGGCCTTCTGTGGCAATGAAGAAGCCACACGCTGTCGCTACCTGCCCCGGCCTTCTACACAGCAGGTGTATCTCAAAGGCATAGTAGCTGGAGGCTGCTATGATCAGTGCTCACAAAGCTTCACTCCTACACATGCTGCTTCAGTATAGGCAGCTTGGGCTTATGATTTAAGCAGATTTTTGTCTTTATACTTAATGCTTGTTCATACACTGTACTGACTTCCTGGCAAGCATCATGCACATACGGCCATGACGACATGTTCTCCCTCTTAGTATTTTTACTGACATCTTCAGAAATACCAAAATGATATATGGAATTTTACAGCCTAAAACTGCATTCAAATACTTGGGGAGGATAAATTATGAAGACCAGACTGATTATAATTGGGTGTGTAGCAACTGCAAACAGCAGATAATTCATTAGGCTGACATGGAGAAGAATACTGGATATTTAAAGAACACTTCCATGATTTAAAAAAAATAATCCAAAGGACACTGAACACATTGAACAATGTTTATAGTTACTATTGCTAGAGTATATAAGCATCTGAGATACAATACATGTCCTGCAGAGATGTAACGTGAGCTTTGTAAGTGAATTTTTCCATTCTTTCAGAGGAGGGAAATCCAGAGAACCAAACTGTGTTTCAGACATGTGATAGACTTCCAAAACACAGTGAGAGAGGGGGTCCCACTCGACCCACCATGGACTGATCCCTTTACCGTGCTCCAACTAAGCAGCTGTGGTACCTACATTGGGTAATGCCTCAGACAGCAGCTTGAGCCTCCATGCCACCCTGTACGTCACATTGACCTGGCCTGACTATATTAGCACAACGATATGACAGGCTGGCTACCCTGGACATATCTGAATTACACCCAATTCTGCCTCCACCTTGGATGGCCAACTGTTTCCTACTTCACAAGACTAGACCAACTGCCTTAAGGATTTAGGAACTTTAAACAACCCGCCTAAGGGGTGTGTATGTTGTGAGATCTCCTGCTCTCAAAGGCAGTGTAACTAACCAAAAGTTAAGAGAAATTTATCAATAAACAAAGAATACATACAATTATATTGCCAATCAATATCTACATGCCTACATTTGGTTTTGGAGACAGGCAGCCCAGAAGATTACTTAAAAAAAAATAAGCAAGTCTTTCATCTTCTGGTATGTTAGGGCAGTTAGATGGTTCCTTACACTATCACTCTTCAATAATAAGGGAAAAAACAAAATGCAAGGGATGGCTCACCTCTCACAGCCTTATCTTCTTTTAGTCTACCTAATTCTTTTTCCCCCTCTAGACAAAAGTACAGAAGATGCTACATCTTCACACTTTATCAAGCATATTACCCAGATTTATCCTTTTCATTCTCTTCTGGGACAGACGGCAACCAACTACCCTGGCTTTGAAAATCCATGTTTGTTTCTGTGCACAGGTATTTAAAATGAGATAGGGGGTGTCCCAGCCCCCAGATACCACCACAGATAAGAAAAAAGAAACGTGTTTCTTCTACAGAAGATGTAGGCCAACAAATCTGGATCTAATTAAATAGTGATACATTAATTTGGGAACTAATTGTAATAAGAATTCCTCATCCTGTATGGAACTCTGCTTTCCAAATAATAAACATCCTCTGGGAATTACTATAACTACATAGCATGAGTAAATTTTCCAGTGTTGGCTGCCTAAAAGTATGGCAGAATCATAAGTTTCCTGGCAAGAAAACTATCCAAATATGATAAAACCACTGTTGCAAATGATATTAGGAGATACTGAAAGAATGAATAATGAGATCCCTCTTTGCTGTATTCATGGCATCAACTCTGTGCATCATATGGGTTTTTGAAAGCCTTCAGCACTGACATGCACGAAAAAGCCCTTGGGAAGCTTTGGGAAGAATCTGGTCATTCCCCCTCAGAAACTAACTTCTGAAACAACAGGTATCCACACAAACATCAGGTTTCCATGCAGACTGACTGCTTATGGAGAAATTCCCAGCTGTTCAGGAACTAAACATTATATAGGTCTCACACCAGCTTTCCTGGGTAGGGTTTCACCAAAATAAATGGCAAATGCCAAGGAACATCGTATTTTTAGGAACCCTCTTATCTACCAAGCCATCTGATTTTCAGATGAAGTAGCAAACTCACCGTGAATTCCCACAAAGAATTGACAGGAGACAGAAATTTAAGCTTCCCAAGTGTGAAAGTACCAGAACTGACAGAGAAACAGATGGGGACACATCAGAGATTGAAACCTCAGTAGAAAAGTCTTGTAAGCAGTTGTCCTCATTGCTATCTTACACTGTTGTTCTTTTTCCTCTGCAACTGGGGCCAAACTCAGAATAAGAACTGGGCAGAACAAAGGCAGAAGTTTTTGCTCTTCATCCTGCTGGTAAGCTGTGCCATCCTGTGACAGTATTTTGAGGGGCTTTCTTTCTCACCCCTTTAAAGCCTGAAGAAAAAGTAAGTTGTTCTTTAAGAAAAAATTTTAAAATGTTAAAAAACAGCATGTTCCCAGCAGACAACCTGGGATATTAGTTACAGATGTCATAAAATGTTTCCTGCTGTACTGCTAACTCCAGTAAAGCAGTTGACTGTGTGTTTTGAACATACAGTCAAAACCATGAAATAATATTTGGCAGTAGCTTTAAAGGGGCAGATTCCGAGGAGCACGTTACTGCACGACAAAATCAACAAGCACCAGTGAAACCATTTTTGGAATGAATTACTTGTGAACTATTCAACTGACCAAAAGGTAAATATGCAGAGCACTATTACAATGTTATTTTTTAAGTGGAGTAAAGAAACAAGGTTCATCATAAGTAACCTTAACACCGGATGTTGTGATACATGTAGTAATTATGGTTTTCCACATTGTTTTGCTATCAGTCACAGTATCACATTTCATTAGCAACTGTCCTCAGGCTAAATAATATACATAGAAAATAAGATGTCCAGTAACTATGCAGTATTGCCTTCCAGTTGAGAAGGGTAAAATAATTTAATGGACTTGAAGATAAGCCACTTCTTGGATATTTCATAGGAAAAGGCAACTTCAACTGCAATGAAGAGATTGCTTTTGGTTTAATTTAGGAAGGAGCTAGAGCAAAATGGTTTCAGCCTTCTAAGATCCAAAAGAAGACAGCAATCAAGACTTTACTGTGACTCTGGAATTCTAGAAACTTTATGTGCTTTTATACTTGTAGCTTTCAGATGGTGTTTTGGGGATATTTGGGTTGAACCAGTTATGCGTTTCTACATGTACTGCTATTAAGTTTTGAAATTTGGTTTTTCTTTCCCTTCCCTTCCCTTCCCTTCCCTTCCCTTCCCTTCCCTTCCCTTCCCTTCCCTTCCCTTCCCTTCCCTTCCCTCCCCTCCCCTCCCCTCTCTCTCTTCTCTCCTTTTTTCCTTTCCCTTCCCTTTTTTCTTTAATATAGAATGCGGACAGAGTTCCAGATTTAGAATGATTTGGTATCTATCAATGATATCTGATAATCCAGTTCTTAATTGCCAAAATCTTGGAGGCCTTTTTGATCAGACAATAAATTAATAACGTCCCTAGATCACTCAACCCTGCATTACTTTATACCCAAAAGAAATAAACTATACATATGCAGTGCTATCCTTACATACTACTGCTGACTTTTCCACTACTCTTCCAATATGGCAGTGAATACTACTGACCCTCGCCCACAGGGGCAACTGACTGGGGTAATTTCCAACCTACTCACCCAGTCTCTTCTGCTCCTCCAACATGGACACAGGAGCAGCAACACAAGGGGATCCAAGTGCCAGGCAATTATTAAAGCAACAAGGAGCTATTCAGCAGGGAAAGGCAGAAGGCTGGATGGAAGTTCCCTCTGGGCTGCATTTTGGCCCACAAAATATAGTCTGGATTATGCCAGAATGAAATGGTAAATTTCATAAGGAATGAAAGGGATAAAATCAGCTTTCATGGAATAAATAGCTAAGCAGCTCCTGAGACATATGAAATCTTAACAGCCAAAGACTGAAAAATTGTAGTAACTACAGTACAAGCACTGTACAAAAAGAAAGTGCCTGCCAAATTAATCTTCTGATGCCAGAAATCCTGACAAGTCATGAAAATCTGAAAACCAAATCTGAAAAAAACAAAAATAGTGTCACTGCTAAGTCATGGGAACAGCCCTACTGATTGTATAAATGTTGCTAATAAAATTCTCAAAATAAGAGGAAGAATTGCAAAAGTTATTCTTACCATATCCACTTTTCTGTAGTACAAGGGAAGAATCTTTTAATAATTGAGTGGGACATAAGGGCAAATGTGTGCACATAATCTTCAGATGAGTGATTAAACTGATTCTCAAATAAACATTTGTCAAGGATCTGTATTTATAAAAGATTTTTTAAGAAGTGCAAGTTCAGATGAAGTGATTCTTTCTTTCTTACTACCACCTGTCATAAGTTAGGTTTTGTACAAGGACAGTTATGCTGCTGTTGAAAAACCTTTAATTTACTCTTGGGTAAGAAAGTATAAAAGGTACCAACTCTGGAAATTAATGCACTACTGAAAACAAGGGCTGTCTCACACGTTGAACCTTCTGTAATTTTACTCATGGGAACAAACTCTTGGCAGAGAATCCTGTCCTTGGCCTGTGACTCTCGGGTATCAGAAAGTGACCATGATATAGGCAAAAAGCTGTCCTCCGGAGCCTCAGGAGGACACAGTGTTTCCCTGTGGAATCTAAGATCTCTTGTCAACATACACGCAGCTCCCCCAGGGCCATGAAAACGAGGCAGTAAACAAAACCAGCTGAAAGAAACAGCTCTGCTTGGCAGAGATGAGGAGAAGTTTCACTGGCCAGTGGTACCTTCAGGTTATGCAATGCCATGCTGGGCATAATGCTGCTTATTCTAGAAGAGCCAAAACATTGCACAAGGTGGCCCTGTTCCACCCAGACATCACCCCCGCTTCCAGCATGCCAGACACTATACCATGCCTTAAAAACACGTTAGAGAAGAAAATAATTTCCCCTTTGAGTTGAGAAGCGCAACAGGTAAAAAATACTTTGAGCGAACTCAGTGAGCTGCTGAGCATGCAATTCCTTGCAAATCTACAGGGGAGGCCAAGCCAAAGGCTGTCTGAAGACAGTGATGAAGTTGACCAAAATGAAGGTCAGGACTTGGATTGCTGTTGCTGCAGCTACATAGATCCACAGCCCAAACATCAGCAGACAGATGGCCACAAATCTCTTTCTCCAGAGAGCAGCCCCAGTACAACTCGCATGGGAAGAGATTCCCTCCTTCAGTCCTTGCACAGATCTGATGCCTAAAAACTTAGCTTGAGAAGAAATCCTTGTCTGCCATGTTCACCCCTGAATTGTCAACAGTCTACTTCTAAACCCGCATCAGTTTCTAATCTCATCCATTTATTTACGTGCCCCTTAGTCCTACTGTTGTGAGCATTCTTCTTTCCTAAAGCTCCTTTAAATCATAGAATCATAGAATCGTAGGGTTGGAAGGGACCTCGAGAGATCATCGGGTCCAACCCCCTGCCAAAGCAGCTCCCTAGCTCATATTGCACAGATAGGCGTCCAGACGGGGCTTGAATATCTCCAGAGATGGAGACTCCACCAGCTCCCTGGGCAGCCTGTCCCAGGGCTCTGTCACCCTCACTGTGTAAAAGTTCCTCTGCATGTTGGTGTGGAACTTCCTGTGCTCCAACTTGCAGCCATTGCCCCTTGTCCTGTCTCCACAGACCACTGAAAAGGGGCTGGCCAATTCCCCCTGCATCCCATGCTTAAGATATTTATAAACATTAGTAAGGTCCCCCCTTAGTCTTCTCTTCTCTAGGCTGAACAGTCCCAGATCACTCAGCCTTTCCTCATAGGGGAGATGCTCCAGGCCCTTAATCATCTTTGTAGCCCTCCTCTGGACTCTCTCAAGGAGATCCCTGTCCTTTTTATACCATGGAGCCCAGAACTGGACACAACACTCCAGGTGGGGCCTGACCAGGGCGGAGTAGAGGGGGAGGATCACCTCCTGTGACCTGCTGGCCACACCCCTCCTGATGCACCCCAGGATCCCATTGGCTCTCTTAGCCACCAGGGCCCACTGCTGGCTCATGGCCAACCTGTCATCCATCAGGACCCCCAGGTCCTTCTCCACTGAGCTCTTCTCCAGCAGGTCATCCCCCAGCCTGTACTGATAGAAATGGTTGTTCCTTCCCAGGTGCAAGACTTTACACTTGCTTTTGTTGAACCTCATCTGGTTTCTCCCTGCCCAGCTCTCCAGCCTGTCCAGGTCTCTCTGGATGGCAGCGCAGTGTTCCTGCGTGTCAGCCACTCCTCCCAGCTTTGTATCATCGGCACTTGCTGAGGGTGGATGCTATTCCCTCGTCAAGGTCATCAATGAAGATATTAAATAGGACTGGACCCAACACTGAGCCCTGGGGAAAACCATCTCCCATAGTACTTGACAGATGACTCTATTTCTGCTTTTTCAAGGTAACTCAGTATTATTCGCTCTGCCGCTGTCCTTCCCTGGACTGAAACCTCTCATTTTAGCCATCGGCTCATAGCAAAATAGAGAGGATACACATGTATGGAGCCCTACCTTTCCATTTTGCATCAGCTAATCAGCTGGCATGCAGATAAAAGTATAAATTAGTACCATTTCACTGACTTCGCTTGTCTGTGAAAATGTCATCCAGTTGAAAACCTGTTCCATGCAGATAATAAACGGACAAGCCTATTGACAGGCAAAACAAATCAGTTCTCTTGCTGCAGAAGAAAGTGTCAGGGCTGGATGACCTCTGACAGGAAGAAAACACAAGAGGAGCATCCTCTGTACTGCAAAAGAAGAAACATACATAAATTCTCTTGTCACGTCAGGAAATCAATGGTGACACTAAGCAATCAACAGCACTAGTACAAAAATTGAGTACACAAGTGAACAAATGGACTGCAAAATGAAATGGAGGGAAGGTTAAAAAGAAGGAAAAAGAAAAAGTCTCCTGTTCTTATCATTGAAACATCCTGCCTCTTTCCCTGAACACTTCCTCTCCTCTAACTAGCAACTGCCTACCAAAATTCATCCTTGGAAGTGCTGGCAGAGGCGGGGTGTGGACTGGATTCAGAGGCACAGGTTTTATCACCACATCTTCCAATTCCACTCAGATGACACAACATTGAAAGCTGTGTACCACAGTTAAAGCATTGCTGTCATCAATAAGGCTAGAGGGTGAATGATGGTTTCATTTTTGGCAGTGTGGACCAACCTCAGGAATTGAGGCCGAGTTTGAATTGGAACCGGAGAGATGTATTTCTTGTATATACCTCCCACATATGTTACAAATGTGCATCTAACATACAGTCCTGGGATGAGATCCGTCTGCCATAGTCAAAATTCTCATTGTCTTTGCTAAGTTTGCAGCCCTCAGTTACAAAAGTAAGCAAAAAAGCAAGGAAAAATAATTTTGCTTGTTAACTCAAACTCTTCAGCTTTTTAGTATGCTCTCAAATGTAACATATGCAGCCATCATATTCACAACCCTTTGCTTTCTGGCATATCAATAAAAATAAAGTTTAACTGCAAATGGAAGATAAACCTGGGGACTGAGAAGTTCAGTATGTCCCCTGGTCTTAGACCGCTCCCCAAATTCCAGGATAAAGAGAAAAAAATACAAAATCCTGCAAGCACACCACAGCTGCTCCCCAACTGCTGGGACAATGCCGAGGCACGAAGCAGGTTGCTCCCTCACCCTGTGAGGAAGGGAGCCCTGATATACACCCACCACTCAGCCTGGGGACAGCCACAGCAGGAGACAGATGGCTCCACATCATGGGGAGGAGACTGTGCCCTAACCCAGCCTGTCGTGTCATGCGACATTGAGAGCCTACAGGTAGGGGGGATTATGGAGAATCATAGTGCTAACCGCACCAACAGACACATTTCTGGAGGTGCTTCAGGAGGCAGTTCCATAAATACTCTCTTGAATACCTAAAACTGTTTGACATTATTGGCCCTTTTACATTAAGAAGACCTGGATATTTATATAGATTACAATTAAAGGACTAATACATCAACCGGTAAAGTGTCCTTTGGATGCATTTATCCTTTGGAATTTTCTGAAAGCAACCTGCAGTCACTTTTAAGCTGCTCACAGCACCGCAAGATCAGCCCTAAATTAGAAGATCATCCTTCAGAGATGCTTTTTTCAGACAAGTGCCATTTGGTCCTGTGAGAATAGGTGTGATGTTGCCAGTTGTGCCATGGGAATTACATCAGGCTTCAAACTGAATGGAGCCCAAATTAAAATCACGAATATAAAGATTTCTTTCATAGCATTTGTTTAGCTGTGCAGTCACGTCACCATCAACTGTCTCCATGCTGTCTGCAAGCACAGAAAAAATTACGAACTTGAATCTCTCTCTCTCAGCTCATCTCCACTCTATGTCTCTACCAAAAAAAAAAAAACCCAAAATTTTAAAAAGTCCCTGACTAAAAAAGACAATAATTTATCTTGTGAAAACACTGGACCTTTAAAGGTCCAGGAACTTTAAAGGGTTCAGACAGATAAAAGGCTTAAACCAACACCCACTAGTATCGGCAGCAATATTGTGCCAGTGCCCATCATTTAACAATCCTTTTCATGAGGATCTTTGTTTTTTTAACAACACCCAGACAACATTATTTATAACCAACGTATAACAACCAATCGTTGAATGCTGAAAGCAGTTTCTAAACACGCTGACCAGCATTGTGGCAAATTATCAAGCTGGTGCCACTGGACACTGTTTCTCCACATTTTCTTTCCAGCTTTAAAGGGTTTTGTGGATCCTGCTCTTTCAAACTTAAGAGCCAGTCAGTTTTTTGCCATTTAGGCGGGTGCTATGTTTCCGTAGCGTATGGAATGACTCTAGAGTACTTAGCATAAACAAGGGCTTTGAAAATGCTACACTAAATAGAATACGACATCTCAAAGCCATGGATTGCTTTATTCACACTCAGTTATCTGGTTTTTTCCCTACCCAACTGAGACAAAGATGCTGTTGTCCATGGAAGTTATCAAAAAGCATAAAACATGAAAGCAAAAGCATTGCTAAGCCAACAGATCCCAGCTTCCTCTGACAGAGTCCACTTTACACGCTAGTGCCACAGCTTGACGGCTGAAGACTTTCAGCCTCCTCCCATGAATGGTGTTTTCATCTCTTCCCACCTAGCCCACACGTAGCAATGAAGGCAGTTGGCTTCACTGCTTCCCTGCAACGTACAGCCTGGCCAACTTCCAACAAGACCAAGCACTTGCAAAGGGAACGGGCTGTTGCCTCTCATAGACAGAAACAAACAGAGTAACAGGCCAGGCAAGATGAAATGCTCCTCTACATCGCCCTCATGGGCCACATCTTCCTCATCGCTCTTCTCCAAGGAACCGGCTGATTTGGCAGGCTGCATCACTGAAGGACTCAGTAAACCAACTTGTAAATGAGGTTATGATGGGAATACAAAACTGTACCCCAATGGCACACCACTCTCACTAGAACAGTGGCTGCATGCTTCAGGCTATTGCCTAGCACCTGACTACCAGCTTGCAACCATCACACCAGCTTTCCACTGCCGCCTTCTCCAAACTCAAGAGTTGTTACTGGCAGATGGCACCAGAAAAAACTTGATACCTATGGGCGGAAAGTAAATGCAGGATGTTTCAGTACCTTCCCTCAGTTCTTGTTCTTAAAAGTGACTTCTATACATGCCAGTTTATGAAGCGTTTTAGATCCCAAGAACTTGCATTAGATTTAGAGAAACTGCTGAAGATTCAATTCTATGTTTCACTGCAAATTAATGGTCTCAGAAGTCTACACACTCTACATAATCTTAAAAAATGGGGCTTGGGTTCCCAAGTAACTTGGCCAACTCTGAAAATTTTACCCATGACCATCGTTCATTCCCCTAAATGTTAAGCTCCAGAAACCACTCCCAAAACCAAGTCTGGGAAACAAATCTGCAGTGGCTCAGGGTAGCTCAATACTTAGCCCGTTGAGTCACCATAATGACCACAGAACGGACGGATTATATGATTTTAATAGGTCAGACACCGCCGCTTTTTCCTTTACAATCACACATCCTAAAACAACTAAGAAGTAGTTGAGATAAGTCAGACACGCGTGCCCACACTCTGTTTATTCTGAAGTCATCACCCCTTCTCCAGAGGAACGCTGTTATATTTGCACCTGACCATACGCTGCTTCTCTTCAGGCAAGGAGAGGGATTGATGCACGCATGGAACACCCTGCTGAAATAGCAGGCGTATTTCTCTAAACACAGCTTTGTTGTTCATCTACTGTACTGGCAGTTTGTGTTGCCAAGTGAAGGAGTTAATCCTCCAAATAAGATTGAAACTATCATAGAATCATAGAATCATAGAATCTTAGAATGGTCTGGGTTGGAAGGGACCCCAAGGATCATAAAGTTCCAACTCTCCTGCCACAGGCAGGGCCACCAACCTCCAGGCCTGGATCTACACAAGGCTGCCCAGGGCCCCATCCAACCTGGCCTGGAACACCTCCAGGGACAGGGCATCCACCACCTCTCTGGGCAGCCTGTTACAGCACCTCACCACTCTCTCTGTAAAAGACTTCCCCCTAATATATATCTCCTTTAGCTTTAATCCATTCCCCCTTCTCCTGCCATTGTCTACCCTTTCAAAAAGTTGATTCCCCTCCTGTTTGTATGCTCCCTTCAGGTACTGGCAGGCTGCAATGATGTCCCCCCGCAGCCTTCTCTTCTCTAGGCTGAGCAAGCCCAGCTCCCTCAGCCTCTCTTTGTAGGGGAGGTGCTCCAGCCCTCTAATCATCTTTGTGGCCCTCCTCTGAACCCTCTCCAACAGTTCTACATCTTTCTTGTATTGGGGGCCCCAGATCTGGACACATCTGGAGTACTCCAGATGGGGCCTCACGAGGACAGAGTAGAGAGGGACAATCACCTCCCTGTCCCTGCTGGCCACTCCTCTTCTGATGGAACCTAGGATAGCATTTACCAAGATGAAGTTCTGCTTTTAAAGAAACAAGATATATCTCTAGGTTGGTTTTTTTTTTTTCCTGCTCTGCAGGAAATGCTTGTTGAGACAGTAACCCCATCAGTCTCGAATACACAGGCATCACAATTTGCTGCACGCTGTACCATAGTTGCTGTTAAAATGCACTCATAGAAGAGAGAAATCAATTTTCTTCCTCCTGCTGATTTTCTTGACCACATGGATATTTTTTCTCACTGTCATCATGTTTCTCACAAGACAAACTGTTACTGGGCCTCCCCTTAAAATCACTCTGTGAAAAATAGTATGGAAGATAAGGGTGAAACCCTATGAATACAGCACGGGATAAGTAGCACCCCCTCCTTCAAATTACCACCTGTGTGTTCTTCTTTCACAACTAATGCCTGTCGAGTGGCTTCAGGAGTGCCAGGCAGTACGCTTATGGTTTCTCCAACAAAATTGAAAGGTAATGCAGGACACATTAAATTCTGGCTTCAATCCAGTGAGTAGGGTTTTTGCTTTAGATCTTTGTAGTGCCAGGTTTTCTCACAGGTTTGCTGTGATGTCATATTCACATCTAAACTGGTAGATGCCACCTACCAAGTCTCCAAGGCCAGGCTGGATGGAGCTTTGGGCAACCTGGTCTAGAGAAGGGTGTCCCTGCCCATGGCAGGAGGTTGGAACTAGATGGTCTTTAAGGTCCCTTCCAGCCTAAACCATCCTGTGATTCTGTGCTTCTAAAATGAAGCACTTTTGCACCAGTATCAAAACTGTGCTAATGACTGTTACCTGTTTTATGATGTGTCCTGAGATGGTGGCCAACAGGGGATTGAACAAGAGCAAGGAAAGATTAAGACACAGAGAGCACAAAAAGAAGCAACTCCAATGTAGGCAATAAAAGATTAAAAAACTTGTCCTGTGTTTGGCAAATAAAGTGATGTATCTCTGACTCATGAGCTCTAGGGTTCCGTTTCAAGTGCCGTCTTTTCACATCATATAATAACCCTACTGGCATGACTTCTTCCAAATGGGAAATGGCACAAACTATTCAACAAAAACCTGTTTGTTTTCTCTTCTCTTTTCCTGGTATCAGCTGAGCACTACACAAAGCCAAAAGAGAAGAGTGGCCCTGCCCTCCTTGTCTACCCCAGCATTTTGATCCTGAAGTGGAAAAAATCTTGGAATCGTGGAATGGTTTGGGTTGGAAGGGATCTTAGAGATCATCTTGTTCCAACCCCCTGCTATGGGCAAGGAAAGAAGCAGCAGGGGAAGGCACACTTGAGAAAGCTTAAGATGCAGAGTGTAGCTAAGGCTGGGTCTGCAAAAGAAGCAAAAAATTAAGTTCAGTAACAAAACCAGCTGGAATAGGTTCTGCTCTAAAAAGCTCAGCCTAAGATCACCATGGTCAGCTCTTCCACTCTGGGCCGGGGCGCAGGCAGTCAACGCTCTGACCCAGAGAAACACACCCCTAACAAACGAGCTGGCTGAAACCACCGTCAGTGACTGCTGTAACGAACCAGCTCCACTCGGTTGCACAGGGAGCGAGGCCAGTGCTCAGGTGGCAGGTGACAACGCAGCAGCTGGCCCATGGGGAACCAGCAGCCCTCACCAGCACAGTCGCTGCATCTCAGGTGCTCCTGTGAGCAAGGAAGGGATGCTAATGAAGCAGAAGCAATGGGATATTTACCTTACGGTTACTTTTCAGGAGTTTACTTGAAGACACTGGGTTGATGCACGTATGAAAACACCACACAGCAAATTACACGAACTTGAAACATATAGCTACAATAAAAACTGAAAGTTTTAGGTTTTCCTGTGGTTATGAGCTTGCAAGCCATTCCACACAGGCAGATCTTTGTGTCCCTGATTAACCTTAGGGAGCTAACTTAAACAGGGCTGTGTCTGATTAAGGTCCATATTTGCAAGCTTCAGAAAACGCTTTGTATAAAAATTTGGTTGTTGGCCAACTCTGATTGCTGCATGTAAGTTACATCTGATAGGAGCAAAATGTGTCTGTTCATGAGAATCGACTGAGATTTCCTTCGAGACCAGGACAGCTCTATTTTTCTTGCTGCTTTTGTAGTCGCTGCCTCGGCGTAATTACCCTTTTCTTGCCAACGTCAAAGCAGAGTGGGGGAGAGGTTATTTTTTCAAAAGACAGGATAAATCCCCTCGCCCTCTAACTTCTGATGGCTTCGGTTCATGACTCACTGTGTCCACAGTGAAATGAAGTTGTGATCACAACCCCAGACCCGATCCAACACACACTGAAATCAATGGGAGTCTTTCCGTTGACTCCAATGGCAGCTGGGTCCCGCCCTTAGCAGACACGAGCTGCATGCAAAACAAAACCAGAGGGTGGAAAACATGGTCAGCCTGGAAATGATGGGGATCCCTGAGGTCACAGGTTTGTCTGACAACAAAAAAAACCCTGAATACAGGAAAAAACCAACAAGAAATGCTTCAAGTGTACCTGTTGGAACTCCAGCTCTTTCTAGCGCTATCAGCCCAGACCCTACTTCCAGAGCAAATATTTATCAAAAACGTAAAAAAAAAAGGAAGAGTAGATCTTGGCAAAAGCCAAAACCTGGCACAAAGTAGGAAATGTAGAATAATTACTCAATCTTAAAGTTAGGTCTTCGAAAATAAACCAGATGTAAGCTTGAAGAAGTGAGCTCAGTACCGCTTAGAAGCTAGGAAAGGTTTGCATCAGACTTTGCAGGGCAGTTCTGTGCTTGTCAAACATGAAGGTCAACCTAGGGCTTCTAAAAGAAGGGAAGCAAAAGCACAGCCAGCATCAGGCTCTGTGTTGGATGTTAGGAGACCACCAGCAAGCAGCTATATGTTGCCTTTAACATTCTTCATAATGGCTCCTATAAGAAAACAGTAATAAAGGAAAAAAAAAAAAGAAAAGGCACAGTGAGGAAAAGCTAGGCTTTAAAATGAGACACTTAAATCAGTTTTAAGAGTGTGTTGGGCCTGTCAGAGAAAGGATGAAGGAAGAGCATGCACTCTGGAAAGATTAAAACAATGACTATGTGATGTTGGTAAGAAATTGATCATTTTCGGGGAAAAAAACCAGCCAGGAGCAAAAAGGAATATCGACCTTTCAACAGCAGAGACCATTTAGTTTGGATGAGACAGCATTTGTAGGCTTTGGCTTACACATCCCCAGGACTGACCCTCTTTTATATGAACAATTTTGAGGTGGGAGAGGCGGGGGGTACCTGGCTACCTTCACACTGGCAGGTATGTCTTGATGTGGTATCTGAGAGTTACTGACACCCGGTACCCAGAAACACCTCGCTCAGGAAGGCCTCTCTGAGCTGATTATTTCTTCCACCCAGCCTGTCAGGCCTGAACTTGGCAGGTTGAGGAGGAAAAAAAAAATAAAATAAAGAGACCCTCCTTCAGCTGGCTTTTTTCTACATCTAGTTTTCAACAAATCAAGAAATGCAGGGTGAAACAGGGATTTTGTTTAGTTAGTTATGGGCTTGGCAGACACATACTGTATAAATGAAGAATGAGGAGGTCCTCAAGGGCTGCACAGCCTGTGCAGTGTGAGTAAGGGCACTGTCACATAGGTAAGACACCCTGCACTGACTTGGCACTTGCAGGAACCGAGCATGAGCAGAGAACTTGTCAAACGTGACTCAAACTTGGTAGCAAATTGCAGGGCTGGAAACCCTCCCCGGAATTACTCCTGTGTTTGAGTGCGACCTTTTCATTACACCTGTTATACCTCACATACTGGGTTGTGTTTTTGGAGCCACTTCCCATTAGGGAAAAAAAAAAGTAATTAATAGTTGGCAGAGAGGAATATCTCCAAAGGTAACAAGCTGACGCTGTTGATTATAAATCTTGATATATATATATCTCAATATATATATATATACACACACATATAAATATACACACACAGAGAGCATGGATTTAAGTCATGCCATGACATGTTTTCCACACTAGCTGCTTCCCTCCCCGCAGCCCAGCCGTGCTCAGCCCCCACCCCCCGCCCCCCCGCAGCCTCTCCGCCGCCCCCCGCATGCAGGGTAGGTGCCGCCCCGCAATGCAGGGGGCCGAGGGTGACCCACGCACACCCCCCCACACCCCCTCCGGGAGGCGCCTCCGGGCTCTGCGCCCATCATCATCAGCCCCGCCCGGCCCGGCCCGGCCCCGCCGCGGGGTCCCGCCGCCGACACCTACTTCTTGCAGGGGATGAGCGCCTTCCTCTCCTCCAGGATGCGGAGGCGCTGGTTGGGGCCGTCGTAGGAGACAGCGGCCCGCGTGTTGAGGCCCGTACCGTGGTCGTAGAACACGGTGCGCCCTTCCCACTGCCGCGGCGCCTGGCACGGCTCGGCCTCCACCGCCGCCCCGCCGCCCCGCCAGAGGAGGCCGCCCAGCAGCAGCAGCCGCAGTAGCAGCCGCCTCGGCCCCAGCCGCGGCCGCCGCAGCTGCAGCCCGCCCGCCGCCTGCGCCATGCTCCGCGCCCGGCTCCACGCACAGCAACCCCGCACGTCGCGCAGGCGGACGGGCAGGCCTCCGCCGGGGGGTAGGGGGCGGGTGCGGCCCGCCTCCAAACCCGCATCACCTCAGCGGGAGAGGAGAGGCGGTTTCTGCTCGATCTGCTGTGTGCAAACGGGATGGGAGAGCTGGAGGCAGTGGGGCGATATGTCCTCGCACCCCCCGCGCTTGCTGTGCCCGGGAGGGCTGGTGGCACCTGAGTGGCCCGAGCCTTGCGGTACTTCTGGGCACTCTGGGAGGGAGGGGATACATGAACTGGAGGGACCTGCTGGATGAAGGTGCTTTAAATGTTGCTGTGCAGAGGGGAATTTACTTTTCCTTGCCAGTGGCTCCCCACAGACAGTGTCACCAAGCACGTAACACCCTTTCGTGCCCTGCTGCCCTCTCACTGTTAACTGCCCGCTCCGGTTGAGCTTTCCTCGCACGCAGAGGGAAGGGGGAAACCCCCGCCCCAGGGGATACTCTGCGGCAGCCAGACCTGAGTTCTGCCGGGGGCACACATAGGCGGCACCCGGCCCGGGCAGCCCCGGGAGCTGGTAGCAGCGAACTACGCCGGGCTTTCCCAGGCCACTGCAACAACACGGCACTGAGTTACTTTTGTTTCCCGAGGGAGTCCCTCCAAGTCTGCTGTGTAACACTTGCCTCCAGTGGAGGAAGGGATTGAGGCAGGGCATGCTGCTCTGCGGGGTCAGGGGTGCGTGGCAAGATGGAAATGACGATTAAAAACATATTGAGGAAAGCCTGAAATACCTTCTCCCATCCAGCTGCACGTGCGGTGGGATGAATGCGGGGTGGGCAGAGGCGGAGGGGAAGCGCAGCGGGGGTCTGACTGCCGCAGAGCAGCTCCGCGCCGGTACCGCGCTACCCCAGCTCCGCCGCTCGCTCCCGGGCTCGGCCCCGGCAGATTCCCCAGTCCTGAGCAAACCGGGCAAAGCGCACCTTCTCCTCCCGCCTCACTCGTTTCCCCGGCTCACGCGTTTCCCCGTCCGTGCCGAAAGCACGGAGGCGACGGGGAAAGCAGCCGGAGCTCCCCTAAGCCCGGCTAAAAGTTTCGGCTCCGCGTCCCTGGGGAAAAGGCAGCGTAAAGTTCAACCCCGCAGGAGAGGGGCTCCAGTCGCGGATCACGTCCCTCCTGCCTCCTCCCCCCGCGTCTCCCCGCGTCGATGAGCGCAGCTCCGCGGCAGATGCGTATACTTTAGGTTTGCTTCCCGTCCCCCCCCTTCTTCCACCTGAAGGAATTTATGACACAGATGAAAACTGAAACGGAGTTGGAGCCGCGGACGAGAGACGCAGTGATGTCGCCGAGGGATTAAACGGGGTGGAGGTGATGTCACCGTGCCTGCACAGCAAAACACACACACGCGCGCGCATACACCCCCCCACACTATCCACCCCCAACCGCCCCCCCCCCCCTCCCCCCGGAGGTGCGGTGCTGCCAAGGGAGCGCGATCGGCCCCACGTCACTCGTGCCACCGGTATAAATGAGGTCCCGCGATGTCCATGGCTGTCGGCGCAGCGGCTCCCGCGATTTAACTTGCAGTCGGGCGGCGGGAGGCAGCTCCGCTCGGCGCCCTTCGTCCGCCGCGACCCGCGGGGCGGCGGCGGGCAGCGGCGGCGAAGGAGCAGAGGGAGGAGGAGGAGGATGCTGCGCGCCTTGGTGGCGGTGTCCCTGTGGCTGCGGGTGAGCCCGCGGGCGCAGGGCGCGCCGTGCGAGGCGGTGCGCATCCCCATGTGCCGCCCCATGCCCTGGAACATCACCCGCATGCCCAACCACCTTCACCACAGCACCCAGGAAAACGCCGTCCTCGCCATCGAGCAGTACGAGGAGCTGGTGGGCACCGGCTGCAGCCCGGTCCTCCCTTTCTTCCTTTGCGCCATGTATGCCCCCATCTGCACCCTGGAGTTCCTCTACGACCCCATCAAGCCGTGCCGCTCCGTCTGCCAGCGCGCCCGCGACGGCTGCGAGCCCATCATGCGCCGCTACAACCACAGCTGGCCCGAGAGCCTGGCCTGCGACGACCTCCCCGTCTACGATCGCGGCGTCTGCATCTCCCCCGAGGCCATCGTCACCGACCTGCCGGAGGGTGAGCGCCCCGGGGGTGGCGGGCGGGAGGGAGGGGGCGGCAATAGGGAGGATCCCCTCTTCGCTTCCCCTCCCCGGAGCGTCCCGGGCGGGGAGCTACGGCACCCTCTTCCTCCCCTGCCCCGGGAGCCTCTGCCCGACAGCTTTTCTTCCCTGCCGCGCCTCTGTTTGCAGATGTGAAGTGGACGGACTTCACGCAGGGCGGGCTGGTGGTGCCGGAGAGACCCCTGGAGCCCGACTGCAAGAGCCGCGGCCAGGGTGAGCCTCAGAAGCCCCCCCCCCCCCCAGCTCCCCCTTCCCCGGAGCCAGGCCCCCTCTAACCCCCCTCAACCTTTTCCCCTTCTCCTCCTTTGAAGAGCGATGCAGGTGCAAAAAGACAAAGCCTACGCTGTCGACCTACCTGGCCAAGAACTACAGCTACAGTAAGTGCGTGGGGGAAAACGCTTCTCTTTGCCCGTCCTGCCCTGCTCTGTGCCCCCTGAGTGTTAGGCAGCTCCGTGTGTGTGCTGCACCCACACCAGGCCCCAGCCAGCAAGTGGGGTGTGAGGACACCGCTCCACCGCGGCTTTTCCCAGTGGGTTTTTGCCTTGAGGACACCAAACTTGTCTCCTTCGGAAACCCGCTGCTTGCGCGTGGCTCGCACAGGCAACAGTAGCCGTTGTGCAGGTGACGCTGTTTCTGGTGAAACGGGTGAAATATCGTCCCTGTGAGCTGGGATCGACAGGTCGATCTGCAGGAAAGGGGCTTGCTGATGCTAAGGTCACTCTGAGTAAGTGCAATGGCACCTAACGTGAGGGTGGGTGCATGCGTGCTGCTCGCCCAGCTCCCGTTCTTGGGCGGCAGGTGGAATAAACAGAGGTTTGCCACCTAAAAAAACTCTTGTGAACAAAGGCTGAAGCAAGGTTAAAAGTTGTTACTTTGGGATTCAGACATTTTACTTACTAGCTAGGGTTTCATCTGGTGATGAATTGTTGGAGATTAATTGAATTCAGTGACAATTTGCACCAGCCAGCCAAGGACCTGACTGGTTATTTTATCATGTTGCATGACATATTGGCAATGCCGTAAGTATTTACCCCTCCTCTCTCCTTGGCTCCCCCTGCTCTGGTTTTCTCATGCTGAGAGTCAGGAAAAGTCTAATTATGATTAGGTAAACACCAGATGAAATATCTGTAGTGCCAAACAGAAGCCCCCTGTTAACTATGAATTTGTCATGCAGTACCGTGCGCTTTTGCACCTCACAGGCTTTTTACTCTCAGATAAAAGTTGTTTCTTCAAGGGATGTAGTCAGTCCTTATCCAACAGGGTCATTATTTATATCCAGCCAGTTCCTGATATCAAATGAAAGTCAGTTTGTAGTTACTTGCTTCTTTGTTACTATAAGGTAAAAAAAGTAAATCCAAGTCAGTTTGGTGGGAATAATCGAGATGAACTTCTAACCTAGGTAACTGTACACATTTTTGCCACTGCATTCTGGTACATTTGTGTGATGTATCCTTTTTGTATAATTCCTTGATCCATTTCAGCGCAACGTAGAGATGTTTTCAGGTGGGAGAATGAACTTCCACGCTTGTCTGAAATACATGGAAAAGGAGTGATATGAAATGACTATTCCAAAAGGAAAAGCAGGTGTTAGTTACATAAATTGTTGATTCCAGTGACTTCAGGGGGAGTGTTTGCCTGAATAACTGTAGGTTGGGGTCCAAAATTTAATTCTATTGAATTTGCAATATTAAGGTTTTGGTTTTGAGAGATAGATTTTTATTCATCCTCTTGAAAATAGACATGTTTGTAAGGAAAATGAATTGAGAGACAAGGCAGAACAAGTAGCAAAAAAAATTATCTCAGGTCTTTTAAAATAATATTTATAGTCAAGTTGTATTTCTAGCTGGTCAGAACTTGGTTTCAATCAGACTTAAAATGTATTTTGTGTCTCTGAAACTGAAATCCCGTGTGTGTTTTTGAGGCTCTTACACACACCCTGATAAAGTTAGCACAGAAACCTCAGACTGCATTAAAATCACTGTTTTCTAGATGAGAAATTTCTGTCTCTACACTCAGAGGTCCTTTTAAAGGCCTTTGACCCAGTGTATGCTGGGGGCAGCATTGCCACAGGCTCATCACCCTGTTCTCCACACATACACTGCTCACACTTCTTTCACAGAAGAATGCTGTGATAGTAGCATCCTACCTGTTTTGAACGTTTCCTAGAGACAAAGTCCTTCCTGTAGAAACTGGGCTTCCCTTCTCTGGTTTGGGGCCTCTCAGGCCTCTCTGTGGGACCCACAGAAAAAGTGGGTGAGATGTTGCAGCAGTGGCTGTCGCCGGAGTTCGCAGGTACAGAGTTAGCCAGGCATCATCCCCAGAGCAATCTATGCAGATCCACCTTCTTGCATTCGTGCAGAGGTGTGGCTTCCCACAATAAAAGGTAAAAATACGAATGTTTGCTTATCCATGAAAAGTCACAACAACCAGTTTCAGAGATCTTACTGTTGGTTGATAATCTCAAGGAAATAGATCCTACAGACCAAGTAAATCACAACAATCCTAAGCCTCTTATTTCAAACCTTCCCTTCTTTCTTATGTTTAAGAAAAGATTGTAGTTCCTGGACACAATGCACGGGGAAATTATTTTTTTATGGAAAAAACTGGATCCACGCTAACTGTCTGTGAGGTAAATTATTCACTGCTTAATTGGAAATAGCCAGTTGTGGCTATAGAACGGGTCCGATTTATGCGAGGGGCTGTTCAAGTCTGAGTCAAAGGAGCTGTTTGTGTGTGCGATTCCAGGCGAGATCGCCTGGCCTGATCTGGCAAAGATTGAAGCACATGTTTAATTTCACAGTTGTCAACAGTCCTAACTGAAAACCAAATCGGGATCAGGCCTGAGTTATTCTAAGCCACCGTATGCGCCCACACATGAAGAAGTAGTTCTAGTTTCACAGCCAAAACAACAGCTTTCAATTTAGCATGTTTTTATTTAATTTTAAGATGCGTTTAAATCTCTGTTTGTTGTTCTCATGCCTCTGTTTTTCTAATTGCAGTCATTCATGCTAAAGTAAAAAGCGTAGAAAGAGGGAACTGCAATGAGATAACAACTGTGGTTGAAGTCAAAGACATTCTTAAGTCTTCGACGCCAATTCCTCTGTCCCAAGTGCCTCTTCTTACAAATTCCTCCTGCCAATGTCCACCTCTTCAACCGAAGCAGGATGTTCTCATCATGTGCTATGAATGGCGCTCAAGGTGAGCCCCGGCGATGCGGTGGAGAAAAGTGTTGTAGGTAGCGGTGATAGACGGGGAGGAGGGCCAGCAAAGCTTCCTTCCTCATCACACACATGTTCTGCTGGTAGGATTTTTGTTTTTAGGATAACCCACACATACACCTACATGTTTTCATTACCTTTGCAATTAATTTTTTTCCACTAAATCACCCTCAGCCCTGAGCCACAACCCAGAGTTCACAAAGCCTGGCTCACACATGGAGTGTGAAACATGGTGGCATTAGGTGCTGACAGCATACTGCCTGATGCATTGCGCAGGACTTAAGGCATCTCCAGCTGCTTGGGAGTGTTTTTCCAGGACTACTTTTCATAGACATGATCTGCTTTGTATGCTGCAAACCCAATGGTGGCTGTAGATGGTGGTCCATGTCAGCAGGGAAGGCATATTCTGCCCCACCAACCCTAAGGGAGGGGATGGGAGATGATGCACATCTCTTGCCTACAGAGCTGCTGGAGACAGAGCCAGGCCCTCTCTGCTGGCCCATCCATACTTCAGATCGGCGCCATCAGCGAGATGTTTCTGATCCCACAGCTGTACTGGGAACAACCAAAACTGCAGCCATTGGAGCTCTGGCTCCCAGATGGCAGATGAAAAGTAAATACTCTCAGAGCAGCTTGCCAGTCCTGCTGTATGATTAAAAGACAAAACAAAACTAACTTTACCAGACCTTTCATCTGGCAGTCAGCCTAGCCCCAGGCATGGAAGGAAATCCAGCATGTTGGTCTGGAGGGGAGGGAGTGATGAATCATAGCTCCCTCTTCTCTCTGGGTTCTTGAGGCAGAAGGGGACATCCCATCCCTGTTAGCACCCCAAGTGTACCAGTAGCAACAGGAGCCAACAGGACAGGTTGTGGTGTGGTAGGTACGTGTGCCTGTGTGCTCTGGGTCAGACATAAGGCTGCTCGTAAAATGCACAGGGTGGTTTTGCATACAGTGACGTGACTGTTAATTTAACATTGCTAGTTGTGAGGACCATAGAACATCTATGTGCAGAACTTGGTGGGCTATATCTATAATTTCAATGAATTGATATTTTAAAAGCATTTTACTGGTGTTTCTAAAAGTTGCCATCTGAGACTTTATTACCTTAACTTTTGGGTTTTTTTCATGAGTTAATATGCATGGTATTTTATTATTACACAGCACCATTCCCCTCCAGATCTGGAAGTATTTCACAAAGATTAATTTAGAGCCCTTTACTTGTGTTGGACATTTTGGGAGTGTGTCAGGGTGTGGAGATTACAAAAGTGAAGGATTGTAATCTGCTTGTCTGTTACTACAGAAAAACACACCATTCACTAAATATTTCATGATGGTTTTTAAAGGTCACTGAGGTTTTTAATTTCATATAGTGTACTAAAATGGATTTGAAAAAAGAAACATTAACTATTATATGTGTTTCCTGTTGAACTCAGTTGCATGCAAACAGAAGGTTTTGGGTTACAGCAGGTTTTTTTTTAAAATGTCAGAGGCAAAATTAGTGGAAGCTGTAGCTCCACCGATGTCAACGGCAAAACTCCTATTGCCCATCAGTGGTTAGGGTCTCAACAGTTTAACCTGAAAAGAAGCTGCATCATGTGTACACTTTTTTGGGGTCTCATTCCTCATGATGAGGGTTTAGCTTCAGTCCTATATCGCACACAGTCACAGAATCACAGAACGTTAGGGGTTGGAAGGGACCTCAGAAGATCATCTAGTCCAACCCCCCACCAGAGCAGGATCACGTGGAATAGGTCACACAGGAACGAGTCCAGCCAGGTTTTGAATGTCTCCAGAGAAGGAGACTCCATAACCTCTCTGGGCAGCCTGTTCCAGTGCTCCGTCACCCTCACAGTGAGAAAAAATTTCCTTATGGTTACATGAGACCTCCTATGCTCCAGCTTGTACCCACTGCCTTTTGTCACCGAGAAGACCGGCTCCATTCTCCTGACACTCTAATCTCTCCTCAGAAAGGAGGTGTGTGTCATACTGATCTTGATTCCCCAGGGCTTGCACTCTCTGTAGTCCTGTTATGTTTGGGCAAAGCAGATGCATACCGGCTTGGGGCTAAGAGTGGCAGCGTTTCCTACTTACTCTCTTTGAACTGGTATGGGCAGCAACACTGGAGAGTCAGGTTCTGCTTCGCTGTGTAAACCTCCCCCCAGCAAAGTGCTGTGGTCAGATAAAGCGGTACCATTCATCACCTGAACTGTATGGTATGAACCAGTGCTTGTGAAGCATAGTGTTTTATAAATTCAGAAGTAAAATACATTAATTTAAACTACTTTTCCGCACGCACACACCCACAAACTAACATAAAGCGGGCATAAGTGAAAATATACCTACATATACATGTAAGGAGTTTCATGGGATGTTACCCAACCCATTGCTTTTTGTGAACAGTGATCAAGACAGGATGATTTTCCCTGCAGAATAGCTGTAGGAGAGGACAAAGGGCTCAAAATGTTTCCTCAATACTAGTCACGTGCTGCAGTTTGGATGAGGATAAAATCTGATTTCTTTTGAAAACTATTTTCTGTTTCTATGGAGTTTAGAATAGAATTACAGAAGGAGCAGTATGATCAATTAGAAATCCTTTAGAAAGCATTTAGGGATGGAGAAAAATGTTTTTCTTCCTATCATCCCTTACACAGTGCCTGCTGGTGCATTTCAGCCTCAGCCTGTTAAATTACCAGGAGGGACATCCCAGGAATCAAGCCCAGAAATACCTGTAATTTGCATATATTTCTCCATTTTCAGGTTGATGCTTCTTGATGGATGCCTAGTTGAAAAATGGAAGGATCAGCTAAACAAAAGATTTAAGGTAAATGCAACCAAATAAGAGAATGCTGGTATTCTTGATGAAAAGTTAAACACCTTTGTTCTACTTCAGCATTGAATAACTTGCTTGACTTTCAGAAACCCATAGCCCCTCTAGGTGTGCTTATTTTCACTTCCACATTTTCACACCCCATAGCTACATATAAGTGCTAGTGAAATTCCGAAGAATTTAGTCTTGCACCTGAGGGTCTCTTGAAATGTTATTTTTATTTTATCCACAAACTCTCTCTAAACATGATGGTTGGATAATCTTTTGTGTGGACTCTGGCTTATTGTGATCATGATTCTGGGAATTCCTTTCTTATAATTGCTAAGGCAAGTGACCACCAGATAGGTGATATGCAGGTGAGTATATAGTCCATAGAAGGTAAGAAAAGAAGTTAACATCCTGTTGCTCCTGGATGAATAGACTTTGCTGCATTAACGTTTGCAGGCTTGGGACACAAAATCTCACCACCTACTTCCCACTACAGACACACTGAAAATATTAGGCATCCACGCACTGGTTTCAGGGAACGTTGAAAGGAAAAGTCTGTAGTATAGAGATGTGGGAGACAGGAGATGTGGATGCCCCTGCTTCTTAGGGCTTCAGGATAGCACCTGCTGTCACTCTCTGCTTGTAAACTCCTTTTTGTAATGGAGAGAAAGGGGGAATCAAAACAATGTCTGGCACTTCCTCACACTTTTAGAGATGGAAGAAAATAATGTCTGCAACTTAAGAAAGGTTTCAGAGCATTAAAGTCATGCATATATATTTATTTTAACCATGAGCTGATTGGCAGCTGATAGGCAAAAAAAGATGCATCTTTCCAGCAGTGAAAGCTTACAGATTACAGATCAGCTTCTTGCAGGAAATGGATTTTGATGCTTTCATCATTCTCTTTCCTCCTCACTTACTCATGCAAAACCTGCATGTGAAAAAGGAAACATGCATTAAATCTTTAAAAAATAAATATATAGTAATAGCATATGATGCCACGTGGGATTTAGGAGAAAACCTACATATGACATGGAGCCTTGGTCCCTTAGCTGTCAACTTAATGGCCTGTTACTGGCACACAGAGTGTTTTTTTAGTGGCCTCCTCACACTGTTTTGACATTTCTAATTGTGTCTTGAAACCTATTTGGGTGTTTGCTTCCAGGCTGTCAAATAGAGGCATGACTGCCAAACAAAATACTTCTCAAAGCATACGACATTCCCTCTGATATTAATAGCTTAATAAATTAAACCCTCATTTAAACATGTCTGAGTGGGACACACATAAATGCCTGCTGATAGTTTTTGTTTTATAAAGGTGTGTATAATGACCCTGATGACACAAATATGTCTGGTATGGAACTAGGTTTCACGGTGGCTTCATTTTAATGCCTGTCATTCATCTCTGAAGACTTGCATCCAACTTTTATCTTGAGTTACCACTTAAAATGAATGTTTTGAGCTGTCTGTGGACCACAGAAGACATCTGTTAACATAACCACAACATGGCTGGTGTCTTCTCTAGCCAGGACAAGAGTCTGACTAGCAACAGTATCAGTGCAGACATACTAAAGAGTAAAGCTGGAGAGCACTTCTATTGCTCTGATTACTGGGCAAAGTCCCAGACTTTGGGAGTTTTAGAAGAGAAAGTTAACTGATACAGGGGGAAGACCCCTTCTGGGTTCTATTAGCTCCTTTGCTTTCCTTATAAGCATTTCTGTTCCTAAAGGAGAAAGTCTGCAGTCTCTATACTTTGAACTACCTAACCACTTAACCCCACTGTAAAAACCTGGTTTTTAACTGCTGCCCTTTTGGGTTTGGAAATCTGACAGCTATTCTCCTTGGTGGGCTCATTGATGTAGTCGCTTATCAAATTTTCTCAGGGATGCTGATGAATAAAGCTGCAGGTACTTTATTCACACCTATCCCATTGCAACCCCAAATACTCTGCAGTTTTAGCAATCACCTCCATTGTCTATACTTAACAGAAGCTCTTTTATGCCCAGTCCTCTCCACCAAAGGAGAGGCAGAACTAGAAAGAAAATTCCACCTTCCCTTGTAACCGTGTGTTTAAATATATATTGTACAGGGATTGGCTGCTTTCTGTAGACTTTTCTGAAGAGAAGTCAAGTAGCACGTTCAGTGAGACAGGAAAGAATGGCTTTAAGGCAAAGGACTCCCAGTGTGCAGACTCTGTCTTTTTGATGGCGTGGTGCCAGTTCCCCTGGGTTTCTGAAAAGGTGTGAGATGTGCGCTCACGTGCAGCATGCACACCAGATGTTGTTGTGTACATCACATAATCACAGAATCGTAGGGGTTGGAAGGGACGTCCAGAGATCATCGAGTCCAACCCTCCTGCCAAAGCAGGTTCCCTAGGACAGGTCGCACAGATAGGCATCCAGATGGGTCTTGAATATCTCCAGAGAAGGAGTCTCCACAACCCCCCTGGGCAGCCTGTCCCAGGGCTCTGTCACCCTCACTGTGAAAAAGTTCTTCCAAACATTGGTGCAAAACTTCCTGTGCTCCAACTTGCAGCCATTGCCCCTTGTCCTGTCCCCACAGACCACTGAAAAGGGGCTGGCCATTTCCCCCTGTGTCCCGCACTTCAGATATTTATAAACATTAATCAGGTCCCCTCTCAGTGTTCTTTTCTCAAGGCTGAACAGCCCCAGTTCCTTCAGCCTTTGAACACATCAAGTTGTATTGTAGAAATTCCTCCATCCCTGACCATGTGGCAGATACTCCCTGCAGACAGCTGTAACATGCTGAGATTGATGGCCCTGCAGGATGGAAGACAAAGGTGTTTGGACCCTCACTATTGCCAAAAGGTTCAGGATAGCTTAGAATAATATGTAATTGTTTGTGGCTGTGCCTTTCTGTAACTCAGACTCTTCATCTTCTGCATTTCCACAGCGGTGGGAACAGAGACTGCAAGAACAAAAGCTGCGAACGGCCCGCAGTAAGAACCAGAACGTGGGACGCAGTGGTCGGAGTGGAGCCCCAAACCCATCATCCAAGAACACCAACCTGCTGGTCAGTGGCTCCAAAAAGGCCACTAAAGTAAGAAATGGCCAGAAAGAAATCAATCCTAAAAAAGTATGAGTGAGAAATCTCCAGAAGGATAGACTTCACCTGCACAATGAGGGTCATAACCTGGCTTCATCATCATGTTTTATTAATCCAGAACTCACCAACTTTTAAAACTCACAACAGTTTCTGCATAGACATTTTTGCTGCACTTTACTTTTAAAAGGTTTGCTTTTCCTTTCAAGCGACTGCAAGCCGTAGAGCATAGGTTTGCACTAATATGTGGTAGGCATATTCACGCTGGACAAACTTTATCTTAGGGACCTGATTTGCAGTTCTAGATAGATCCAGCCCTGACTGCCAGAGGTTTCAACTCCTCATGCCAGCTGCCTGCCCTGCCTCCGTGTCAGAGGTTGGAGAGCAGTGCGTGGCATCTCTTCTCTCCTCAGAAGGTGCAGTGGTGTAGTAGTTGGTGAATTAGTCTGTGAGTTAGTCTGGTGAGCTGAGAACCGTGGCGGCCGAGGAGCAAGTGGAAGGGCGGTGAGCTCTGGCAGACATCTGGGGCAGTGACCACTGCAGCTGCTGGAGCTGAGTCTATCTGCTCTCTTGGAATCACAGCCCTCGTTCAGAGTGTCCAGAAGTGTAGTTTACCAATAGACATCCGGGTGTGCATTATGTGATTATTTTTACGTCTGTGCCAGAAATATGCTTACAGTGTTAGTATTTGATCATCTGGGTTTCTGCAGCAAAAATGCCTCAAAAGCAGACATTTAAATTTTTTATTGTACTTCAGGCTGGCTTCTGTTGTTATGATTTCAAATATATTTAAGCATCTAAATGAAAAATCAGTATTTTTTAAAAGGACAGATTAAAGTGAAGCAGATCTGTAGAATTCTTAAAAGTAACATTTATGTTTGCTGTAATATAGCTTTGTAATGAAAACTGGAATAGAAGCATTATTCTAAACATAACTGACAGCTACTGTACATTATTAAAGAGAAGATAGGGCTTCACATGGCTCAGTGTTAATTTGGATAATTTTTTTATCATTTCAAACCACGTTTCTCAATCTTTCTCTGATACCAAATAAACAAACAAACAAAAATAAATAAGGCTTGTCCCTATTCCTGAACTTCTCAAAACAACTGGCTCTCAGCAATTTTGCTAATCAGAAGGTACCAGCTGCTCTACAAAGGGTCACAGACGAAGCAGATGCTTTTCTTAATGTACTAAGTTTTACTGACAACGTTTGCAGCGTGAGGTATTAAAAATAGAAAAGGTGATATAAATCTAATTTGACATAACTAAAAGATGGCATTTATGCTATTCCAGCCCAAGCTCTACCTGGATAAGGCAGCGTGACTAGCACAGTCCCATTTCTGTTAACAGAGAAGATGACCACCCGCATTAGCATTGTAATGACTCATGGCAGATATCTTAAAGACCTTCAAGTATTCCTGCAGCAAAAATAGTGACCAGACTTGGCATTTCTGGCATCTATAAAACAAAATGGGCATTCATAAAACTGAGATAGCCTAAGCCAGCAAAAAGGGGGAAAAAAAGTTCTGCGTAGATGAACATAAAGAGTTACAACTTCTCATATCAGGATATTGATCTATGTTATTACAGGAATTCCAATTAACTTTGCATGCCTGAAATTTCAAGCAGAATGTGCTGGAGTGATTTTGGTAGCAGCAGTAATGTACTTGATAATACCCTGACACAAGCTGAAGACACAGCTGCCAAGTGAGGATGCTTAAAACAAAAGGACAGTGGTGTTACAGAAAAATAGCATAATATAGAGTAGTTCAGGCGTAATGGGGGTGTGGGGAAACAACACGACATGACCCTTGACAGAGCTTTGGGCAGTTGGTTAAAATATGCAAACATCAGCATTTGAATGTAGCTCTTCCTGCTAACTCAGGGCAGATGCAGAGCTTTCTCTCCATAGAACATCTGCAGAATTAGATCCAAAATTCCATCCGGGTCCCAGAAGTGCTGACCATATATTGCATCTGTTGATTTCAGTGGGAATTATGCATGTTTGACTTGTCTAAAAAAACAGACCACAAATTCAGGTGCCTAAATACAGACTATAGGTGAAATCTTCATCCTGTACAATGAAAAGGAAAAACGGAAATAAAAATCAAAGAACACTGCATTTCATTGTAGGTGATTAAATCAAGTGAGTCTGAAAATGCTGACTTGAGTAAGCATGATCTAAAAGATCAGTGTGATTGCAGAGCTTCTAAAATAGTTCTGTTTACTGTGTATCAGGAGTTCCTAAGCTTTGATTATCTATCCATCCCAGTTTAAAGTAATACAATAAATATGTGCAGTGTTAGCTGTTAAAAACGAATGACAGTCCTGTCAGCGGGATGTTGAAATGACAAATACCAAAGTTGTGATTTTTCACTCTATTAAGTTTTGCTGTGAACATAGTTGTGTGGCGTTTGTTGAATGAAACTTTTGGAACAAATCGTTAGAACTCATAGCAACATTATGTATTATTTTACAGCTGTTTAAAATAAAACTTTTAAATTTTTTTAATATCAGGGGGAAAAAAACGTAAAAATTATTTCCTGCAGAGAATTGTCACCCTTGTTTCTGTAAGTTTCTGTCATTAGACTGACCATTGCAGAATGTTGGAATAAACTTTTATGCATCAAGCTCAGTCTTTCCAAACTCCTTGGCATTTTTGTGTATGCTTCATGCTGACTAACTTTCAATCTGACATGATAATTCAGAAGAAGGAAAGATAGGGATATTGTAATACAAAGAACAGATGTGCAGCCGGGGGGCTGAGTTAGTAAGGTAGTGTGCTTTCCCAAACCCATTTTTAAATACTTGTTAAGAAGCCATGTGGTGGCCCAATCCAGCACTAATACAAGTCACTCCATTTTGAAAATCCCTTATGACTATTAACTTGCCACAACATCAAATGCCAGCTGAATCCAGACCCAGAACATCCCTGCCCTCCAGCCTCTTGCCCTTCCCTTGAGAAGGTGTGAAGCAGATGTTGGAGCTGCGAAAGTCTGTTTGAGTGGGCAAACACCTCCTCCTGCATCCCCACGGGGCCCACTGCGCGCTTCTGCACCCTGGCATTGTGGCAAAGAGACAGAGCCACCTTTCCTTGTGCACATCTGTGGGCAGGCATAGTCATGGCCATGGTAGTGACCCCAGCATCAGAGTCACAAAACCTGGGCTTGGCAGAGCGGACAAATAATCTGCTGATGGATGAAAGTAATTACTGTACCTATTTGCAGCTGAAAAAATCAACAGGCCAAAACTTGAAGTGTCAAAGGTGTTTTTTTTTTTCTCAGCAGCACAGCTGACTTCCTACCGAGGGACTTGGCATTTTTATTTTTCATATATAAAATAAAATTTGCCTGGAACACCGAACAGGCCTTTCTAGTGAGTTTCTCACTACCTCCCACACACATGTACCCGGTTCAGTAAGAAGTGCCATTGAATAATTTTCACTGAATGTTCTAACCTCGGTTCCAAAAGAATGAAACCTGAAAAAATATTTACTCTAATTGTGAATAATTGGCACCATTTTAGAAGCTCACTGTAAATGCAAATCAGAACTTTTAAAATGAACCACATTTGGAAAAAAAAATAAAAATAAAAGCCTCATAAACCCCTCTCCAACAAGACCTGAATGACCCGGTCACTTTAATTAAATTCAGTGTTGCAACTTTGTTACTTTTGCCCAGTCATTGCATATAACTGAGAAATACTTCCTGTACAAATAAAAAGAAGATTTTTCCAGTCCAAAATACTCAAACAGCTCTTAAATTATTTTATCCAGCATTGTAACCTAGATTCCAAATGAATGAAACCTGAAAAAATATTTACTCCGATTATGCACAACCGACACACACTTTTTGGTTGCACTTCGTAGTTGAATATAAATGCACATCTGAAAATGTTTCCTCAACCAGATTTTTTTGGTAAACCACATCAGCTCCAATTAATTTAAAAAAAATAAATACAAATCCATCAATATGGGTCAACGAACATGGAAAATTATGTATCCATTTATAGTAATAAAAACTTGCAAGGGCCTAGAAATAAGCATTTAATTTATATAGAGGTACATTACTTCCAATTAGACCTGGTCAAGGCTCTACATTTAATTTCAACTGCTGACACTGTATTTCCTGTAGCATCTCCAAAATTGAACACCGGTCTTACTGGAAGGTAAAACTGGATTTTGAACTTGCTCGCTACAGATGAAGTAAATTCAGGGGTTTCCAGGTACACCTATTGATATCAGGCAGGCTCCTGTTGTTGCTGCCAAAAGGACTTGTGGATAAATCAGTATGTCGATCAGTTTAAAGCAGAGCCTCTGGAAGGGAGGACACACTCCTTTTCTCCAGATGCGAATACAAGGATCAACACCCAAAAGTACCTTAAATATGCCATACAGTCTGTGTCTAGACATAGATGGCTAAGGCATGCATCAGAGTGCCATAAAGAGACCAACTACCTTAAGTATTTTGATTCCTTCAGGTTACAGTGTGATAAAAGCTTCAGTGTGTAGATACTCAGAGCACATCCGGTGTTTATCCTCTGAGCAAGGTAATTGGAAAGCTAATCACTTGCTCACAAAAAACGGTAGAGAGAGTGAATAACTTGCCAGTGTAGCTCATTCAGCAGCCAGAGCAAAGGAAAAACAGTGCAGCAGTACACAACCACAAGTTGATTGACTCCATCTTCTTGGCAGAGAAAAAGTTTTTTCCCCATTTCTTTTATTTTATTATGTGGTAATTCAATAAAAATGCAATCAGACATTCTAATTCTTCTTAAACAGTATTTTGAGTTTAAGGACCAGCTTGTTTGCCATTCTAAATGGAAACAGATCTTTAATATAGTCTTAGTGTCAGATTATAATTTCATTAAAGTTCCTAAACAAGGAAATACGTGGTCCCTTGTACAAATAAACATGCCCTGCGGTTCCATTTCTCTCCTTCTGGGACAAAAATCAGAAGAATAATTTTGTTATCTCTTGTTAGTGTTGGAAGCATTCTCATCACATCTCTGCACCACCTAATTCTATGCAGAACCACGAGATATTTTCTAAATAAACGATCACGAAGGTCACATTCTCTTTTGGTCTGGCATTTATATATGAGATAAAAGGAGAGAGTCAGACTTTCTGTAAGATTTGTAGGCAAAGGAGTTGTGTAAATTTAATTGGAAGAAGATTTTAATCTGCGAGACTCAGTGGAAATTATGTTGGAGCACATTCCTCCTGGCTAGAAATTAAAATGCTGGCTGATACCATCATAAGTGCTCAAATTCTTAAAAATTACATCTGTGTCTATGTCACAGTAATATAAAATTTGAAGAGTGGATGGCAGTCTAAATAGTGTATACTAAGGGTTGAGTTAAACTTTTAAAGAGACAAAGTGATCTCTGAAAACATTGCCAGTATTTCAATGCTTTTTAATGCATTATATTTTGATAATTCTACAAAATTCTGTATCTCAAAAATGTAAAAACTTCATTATTCTGAATCTCTTTATCAGCTGACTGAAACAGTTATTTTCATTGTTTTCAAATATATCTCTTAAATTCCTCCTTTCCAAAGCTGCTAAAAGAAATTAAGATCAAGAACCTATTTAGGAGAAGCCATAAGCATTAATAAATTCAATGTTTCCATATTTCAATTTGGATTTGAATACTTCTGTCATAGATATATGCGTAATATTTCAATTCAATATTTGGGATCATTTTAACAAGCATGGAACAGGGATAATAATCGACATGCATGAATATATAAACCCAAATAAATGGAATTCTTCAACCTGTAATAGTTCAACTAAACAGAAAAAAAATGCCATATTGCTTAAGAGTGATGTAATGGAGGATGAAGAATGATGGTTAAACAAGCAAAAACTCAGTAAATAAAATTATATCACATTTAAACAGGCAAAACTAGGGTACTGCTGCAGGTAATTGAAATTCCTAAGACCATTGTGATAAATGATCCACAGTATTCAAAACCTATACATGATGCCTATCAAGCTATTTGATTGTGAACTTCCAGCAGACGATTCATGAACTGTTAATAAGGCATAAACACATTTTGTTGTTTTCAGGATTTCTGCTCTGGTCAAAAAATAACCCCATCTAAACTGTCAACACTGCATTTGCCCTATTGGTGTAGAAGCCATTAACTCCAGCAAAGGTCTTGGAAAAACGAGCTTGAATTGATGCATCTGAAATCACCCTACACAGGCCTCTTCTGAGACTATTTCTTGTTTTAAAGTACAATGTGCCAGTACCCAAAAGACCCAAAGTGCTGAAATAACACCAGGAAGAACAGTTTTAATGGGTTTTTCAAGTAAAAAAAACAAGCCAAAGAACATAGAGCAATCCTGAAACATGCTTCTCAGAACTCACCTCAGCAAGGCAACATATAAATTCTGCACTAATCACAAACTCCTACAGGCTAGCTAGCCTCAAGTCAAGTTCATGGCAGTAAAGCAGCTGTAGGTGAAAATGGGCCACCAGGAGAACACTCAGTCCAACTTCTGCTGGAGGAATGTCTATAACAACAAATGCCCCATCACAACTGAAATATTTGTCAGGAAGCTCTTTAATGCAGCAAGTTGTATTAAAAACGATAGGAACAGTAAAGAAGGTGTGAGAAAGACTTCATTCTTTCTGGACTTCACACTCACAACCAATGCCATAAGTAAATTGCTTTAATTGAATGCCATTCTTTAGTATCTCAGCCTTCAGTTGACTCAGACAGCAAAATATATCAGCTACAGAAGAAAATTTGTGTTCTTCATGAAGGCCAGCCAAGTTAGACTGACGCAGAATACACATTCACTAGTTTGGCAAGGAGGCATATGTCAAGAATAGCTGTTATGCAAGAGCTGACTTTATGTTTTACTTCATCTGATGTATTTGAATTAAGTAAATGGACTCAAAAGCACCTTCTAGGTTATTATCCTACCTGTGACTGTAATCATTAGAAGATGTTTAGGGAAAGGATAAATAAAAAATGCAAATGTTTTTCAGGGAACTGATAGGCAGTAGTAGCCCCAAGCAGTCTCACCTGGGATGCACACCTATACTGTTGACCAGTGAGCTCCATTTAAAGTCACACTTGGTCTTAAACCTTGTGTGAGCTGTGTTGCAGGAACGTTTTCCTTTGGCTCTCTTGCCTGTTGTTCTTGACTGGACCCTTGAATGGGTCCTGAACCTGGTTCATTACTTGCAGTGCTTCTTCTACCTTTCATCATTTCTCCTTTTTAGGCTACCCAAACTGGATGACTTCAGCTATGTCACAGTGGATGTGTCATTTAATAGTGTTTTAATGACCTTTTTTGGCTGTTTTTTTAAGGTAATTATACATAAAACCCCTTAGACTTCTGGAACTAATGGAGAAGCATAGATCTGTTAAACTCATAAAAGAAGAACTATCTAGTAGGTGTATGCAAATAAATCATTACTAACATCAAACTTCCAGCAATTATTACTTGTTATATTGCCACGGTTTGCAGTATGGCAAAGCTGGTAACAAAAACTGGGCTGATAAAAAAATGGCTGGATTATGAAGGAAAAGAGTGTTTTAAAATATAGATGGCTGTGTAGACAGATGCATTTAATGACATGGAAATCAATTTTCAGAGATTGAATCTTGATTGTTCAATCTATATCAATCTCTCCAAATAAGCACTCGATGCTTTTCAGTGCATGTTCTCTATTAGATGATCCATGAACAGCATTAGACAAAATATCTTCTGCAAACTGCGCTCGAATTGATTCAGGAGAGGTTTCTCTTGCCACTTCTGGATCAGTTGGACCCATTAGTTGCCTCCACTCTTCCACAGCATTTTCCTTTGTTAAGATCATTATCACTGATGGGCCCCTGTAAAATCAACATAAGGAAGGTCTTACACTGCTCTGAGGTTCAGACTTAGCTTGGACATCAGGTACCATGAAGGGTAAGCATTATGCTGTCTGAATTCTGTTAAATTCTTTACATTTTAAAATTAAAATTTGTCTCTGAGTGCTTTGTTTAAGACAACATCCTCTATTTGAAAGCCCAAACAACTATGATTATCAGCTATTATCAGCAAGACAACAGATACTATTTTATCAACAGCTATACTAACAATATTATGAGGAAGATATTTCTCCTATGTGGGAAGAACAAGTATTCAATCAGAAATTAGTTCTTTTTTGAGAAAAATTCTCAAATATTAGTCACTATCCATCAGTATGGAAAGGATTTAAAATCTTACTTTAAAGGAAGAGCAGTCCGGGCTAAAAGCCACTAAATTTCATAGACAGTAGCAAATTGTAAAATCCTTAGGGTACATTGTGTGCAGCATGTTTTGTTGTTTGATGTTTGAAGCATGCTTACATACCTCAGTATTTTATAACAAGACACTTACTTGGTCATACAAGTCACTAGCTGTTCAAAAAAGGGTTTTCCATTGTGATCCTTATAGAACTGTGTAGCCATTTCACGAGTTAAAGCTTCTTCTTTAATCTTGGAGATGGTAAATCCAGCATCTTTAACTTTTTGCATAATGTCATCTAGGATAATAACAAGCCAACTCATTCCTGATTGAAATTGTTTAGATCAATGTGACAGACACTTTAACAGTCCTCTAAAATATACAGAGACCATTGTCTATGCACTAATCCATCTCTATACAGGTGACAAACCCAGGCTGTTATAAACTACACCAGTAGCATTCTCTGATGTTTCTGATGTTGGACAGAGAGCAGACTGTATTTGTAATGCTACATCACACACCAGCTGGCCTGCTAAAATCAATCTGGGCTGTTAAAAATTACAGGGGAAAAAGACTCACAAAAGGTAACGATGAATTAAGATTATAAGGACTACCAACGTTTGTTACAGCAGAAAAGAAGACTGCCAGGATGAAAGTCTGGATAGAGGGTTTAAAAAAAAGTGGCAGCAAAATTCTTTAAGGTAAGAGTCCAAGTTGTACATAGTGTAGTTTTAACTTTGACCTTTCCTCCTTATTCTGTCTAATATCGAGTTAAACCAAGGACGGGAATACATCTAATTGAGCGATGACCCATTTTGAGTCAGTAGAGATACCTGTCTGAAATAAGTAACATGAATTCGGAAAGCATCCCTCCCCTTTGACTTAGAAGGATGCTAGATAGCTAGTTTGCACAAATGCCTGGCTTTTTAATGGTTTAACTTAGCTAAGAATTCTCCCACTTCAATTCACCACTATTCTCATGAAGAAAAAGCCACAGGTGGCTTAAGCAAAAGAAATGTGACATTTGAACCGTTAATATGAATTATACAAACCCTGTAAAAGCATTTCTCTGCATAGAAAAAAGCATTTCAGCAAGTAAAAGGAATGAACCTGATCTGCTTTACTGCAGTCTAAATTGCAAATATTTTGAGGACATTACATCTGTAGACATAGTCCATACTTTCTAGATCACTCACCTTTGTGCTTAGCAGCAGCAGGCTTGATTAATGCCAGCGTGTGCTCCTGAGGGAAAAAGAACTGCAATTCCTTCTTAGCATCATCAGGTGTAGAACTACCATGAAGCTGGCTAATAGGTATGTTGTTGATTGCATACACGGCACTTAAACTAAGAGTCATTAAAAGAGTAAGTCACTTAAAGGAAAAAGGAAAAAACAGTTTGAGCCTAGAGTATGACTAGGCTCAACTCAGTAGATATAAACTAATGTTGATCTGGCGACTTAAGTGATTGATGATCTCTCTCTAGGATTAAGAGGCCTTTGTTGTCTACAGAAAAAAATAAAACACCACAACTTTTTAATTAACTCCCTGAGATATTAATATCTTCCTTCTTAACTGTTCTTGTTATATTTCAAAGATAATAATAGTCCTTGCTTAATGAAACAAGTAAGATGATACCACAGCAGTTACTTTGAACAAGATAATAAGTAGGTAAAACTAAAATGTTAATTTATAAACCATGTAGAAGAAATGTAGTCACAAATAGAATGCGCTACTGGTGGAAAATTTCATTAAGCTAAGAAAATAGGCATCTGTTCTAAAAATTAATAGTGCTAATTCAAGCAAAAAAAAAAAAAGATAATCCCAAGATTCTTTGCACATAGAGAATTGATAGCAACACTTCTGTAGACCACAAAGACTAAAAACTGCCTTCAGAAGTCACGGTTCAACTTAATAGCCAAGTTACTTGTTCATATGGCCATCAGAGCAGGATTATAAAGAGACCATTACAGGTGGATTCCCCCTATGGTACTTTGACTCAAGAAGTCATCTTTCACTTCAGTACCCTTTTTTAAACTTACCTTTTTATTATGTTTAGTAGCCCTTATTTCTAAAAAAATTACTATAATTCACTATGTGTAATGCAGCACTTCTTCCAAGAAAAGCTTAATGAATCTCAGTAATATATATCGATTTCCAGATGATGGCACTAAAGTTACACCAGTTGGAATGTGGTATTCATTGAGATAAGGAACGTGAAAGTAAATTGGAAGCTGTGGATGATAGTTCACCACTGTAAGTATTACCTGTTTGGATTTTCATTCTTAGCCTCTTCCACAGTCTGTGGGCCTAACAAATCTCTCCAGTGTGTTATAGCATTTTCTCGTGTTAGAGCAAGTACAAGAGTTGGACCACTGCAAAATAGTAAAACTGGCATTAAATGTATAAAATATTACATTCTCTGTAAGTTGTAAAAGGACTGTGATTATATATAGACCAGGCCAGGAAAAAGAGCCCTAGTATTGGAGGATTTAAAACCCCGTCTTCATTTAAACACCTACAGTCTGATAAACCTTACAGGGCTTAAATGCAAACTTAAATTTCAAAGTTACTGAATCTTAACATGGCAGCAATAACATTGTAGGATCGGGCCTATGTCTTCATTATGAGACATAAAGTGCTGTTCAACTCCCAAGTTTGTTTTATTTGTTCTAGACATGTCCCAGTTTCATGTGAAGGCAATATCTAAACATGATTTATCTTTTCCTTCCCATGGAATTCAGCACACAGCCTGGACAAATATTTCAGAACTCTTCTACAGACATACTAACTGCAGCCTTGCAGATCAAAGCTCAAGTGTTTTCACCCAAATCAAAGCAACTGGCCACTGGCTTTAACATCCTACAGAGATACAGAGTAGCTCATCATTTAAAAAAGCTGATTTATTTGTCTACTGTACTTGGGTTTTATTTCATTACCTGCAGTTTTCTAGTTTTACTAAACTCCCAGATGCATGGGTATCTTGTAGCTATGTATTATTCAGGATAATTATTCATTGTGAAAATTTCACTCTCAGTCACTGATCCACATTCTCATTTTTCATCCAATGTACCTGGTCATTTGCTCTAGAAGGACTGAGAAGTAGTCCTGATTTTCATGGTCTTTGTAAAATTCACGTGTTTGTTCTTCAGATAGGATTATTTCTTTCTGCATTGCTATTTTGAAGCCATCATCCTTTATTCTTTGCATGATAGAATCTGTTTAAAATATTGAAATGATGCTAAATTGCCATCCATTCCCTAATTTGCACACTTGCAATGACATGAACTTTCCATAATGTTATTTTTTTACAGGTGAACTGATTTCTTAACAGAAGAAAAGTTATTTAAAGCAACTGCTAGAGGGCTTCAGTAGTTCTCTAGACACTCAAAAAGGTGATTCTCACCTTCTTAAGGTTTTCTCTCACTTCAGAAACCTCATTAGGAATTCCTAACTGAGAAATACGGTATCTGTTACTATAACCAAAAGGTCTACGGATTTTGAATAGGTTAATATTACTTTGATTAAGTCTTACAAGACCCCATGCATAAGTAAGCAATGTTTGGTACAAGTAAAATGACTCTGTAATTGTCTATATGTGGACTGTAAAACTGCTGCTCTAATTAACATACTAGATAACAATCAAGAAAATAAATACAAGGAAAGGCCAAAATTGTAATCTCTCAGATGGCTGTGTATAGATTATTTCCACTACAAAGATTTTCAAGTTAGAAATAGAGGTGTTATCTGGACTCTATGAAAAAAAAAAAAAAAATGTTCCTGAGAAGAAAAATAAACTCATTGGATGACACTTCATGCTAATGGACTAGATTTTCCAATTTAATCTGTAAAAACTTCATCTATATAGATCTATCTTTGTACAACACTGCCTTAGGTAGCATAGAACATTCTGGGTCAGATCTTTTTCACCTTGCCATTGATAAACCTTTGACCTGCCATCCGGGGATGTTATCAGCTGTTTTAGTATGACAGGAAGTACAAGCCCTTATACTCTGAAATTGCTGGCTTCTGTGAGAGGTCTTTTTCTAGAAACATTCCATCCAAATATACAATCTGAAAACATTATTGAAAAATCAGGCAAAAGATCAAAATAGTGTTGGCATTTACATTCTCAATATATCAAAACCAATAACCATGTAACTTCTTTTCCTGGCAAAGAGTACTGTCAGCTTAATGCTGGGTAGACAATATAATGTAAGAACATTTCATTAGTAGAAGCAGAATTTTTGAAGTTTAAAATCTGAGGGTTTTCATATGCCCAAGATGGAAAATGTAGTTATTAACACTTACTGCGTCTTTCCTTTAAGAGAGAAGGTCTAATTAAGGCCAAAGTCTTTTCAACTTTTTGGTTTGTCTTCATCTCAAAATCTGGGAAAAATAAGGCAAGTTGCCTGCTGGCATCTTCTACACTGTCTTGCATATCACATATATTTAATATACTCTCAGTTTCCGTGCTTCCTTCCAACCTAATGAGACATAAAGTAATAGAGTATTTAAGTCACTACATGCATTGTGTTAACAGTTGACTTCTTGAAAATGTACTTTCTTAAAGTTTAGTGAAACATTAGAATATAATGCCAAACTAAGTTTTTATTAAACTCAGATTCATGACTGAGGTAATGTTTCTGAGAAGGGAATTATTAATCTTCTCAAAAAGTGCCTTGTCATGTGCTATGAAAGAGAAATCTCAGGCATGCAGCTTTTCTAAATTCCCCTCTAGCTTATTCAAAATAGTGTCTCTGTTTCACTAGACAGAAGTACCACTGACAAGTGTGTAGTGTATAATGAATGATCAATAAAAGGATTGTCCTTAATGCACGTACAGCATGATCATAAAAACTACAGCACTACAGACTTGTCTTTAACAGAGGTACTTCTCATTACTACTTGACTGTATTTCTAAGGTTTATTTAGCTATGTAAATACAGTCACTCTTGGCCACTTACAGAAAATGCAATAATCCCCAGTTGTACTAAATTAATGCAGAAAGGGATACAGCAGGCATCAATAATAGAATCTATTATTATGAGAAGTTCTTTTTTGGAAGGACGTATTTAAGGTCATGTTGCTTTAAGTGAATCTCATGTCAAAATATAAAACTTGATCCAGTATTTGAACTCTTGTGAACACTCTCACTGTTGCCTGATGCTGTGTACACCACTATCATCCTCTTTAAAATTCTGTACAAATATTTGGCATAAGAGGAAAACAGACATTTCAAGATACCATGGTTGTGGGACACTAATCTTTACTGTGTTTTTATGAATCTTGGAGGGCGGGGAGGAACAAAACCCAAAACCCTCTGACTTGTTTGCTGGCTTTTACAGAGTGGTCCCAGGGAGCACAGCATATTTCAGGGGTCCCCTAGTCTCACTTAGGCCACATCTACACCTTCCCAGCATACACAAGAATAAACATGGGCAAGAGTGCAACCTTCAATGGGCAGGGCTGGAAGTCAGTTTGTCTGGGTGAAATAGTATGAAGTGGAATTGCATGGAATATATCAGCTTTGAAGTATAGCACCGTTCCCATCAGTCTGATGAGAACGCATTCAAGGCCAGTTCAGAAGCGGTGAGACATGGGTGCCCTCTGCTTGCTGTGAAGCAAGGAGTTCCTATGTTCCCACAGGAACTGTGATGGCATCTCCAATGATGGCCTCGTGGAAGACCAGGTGAAGAATTCTGCCTATTCCCTGGACCCTGTACACGTGAGTACGCGCGTGTCTGCAACAATGCGTTTGTTTACGGCCTGGTCCCAATCCCACAGCTGAATCACGTACACACATTTTCACTGTTGGTTACCCTTCTGGCTTCTCAGCTTCAGGCTCATCAGGCACGCTCTCACTCAATTTACGTGGTTCTTCCCCGTGAGGAATAGCATCAGGTTCTTCTTTTTTAGTGATTACCAAAACGTGGCATGGCGCACTCATCATGAATTGAACAAAATCATCAAAGTCAGGCTGAAAAACATAGGTTTTCTCCCATGAATTACAGGAATTCTGAATTTATCATCAGAAGAGAGATTACCACCCTTTACAAATTAACTCTCTGTTCCTGTTCTAAAATGGAATTAACATACATTACTCAAAACCCTGACAAATTGTCTGGGAAGTTTTTTGATCAGTCATTTGAGACTACAACACTATAAAATGCCTAAAACAATTAATTGAGGTATATGAAGCCATAAAATTAGATTCAGCAAGTACCACATATTCTTCCAGATTAAAATGCAAAAGATAAGAGTAAAGAAAATGATCTAGAAACTTGATGTGATGAAATGCTATGCTTGCAGCAGCATATATAGTGTGACATAACAAACTGCAATGCAGTTCCAAGTGTAATTTTTGAAACTAAGAGTCATGTAGCTGGCTGCAAATACAGAACACTGATATTTTCAAGCATTTGTAGACTTTTCCTTCATTCTGTTTGCTATGTTCTTTTCACTCCTTCAGTTTCAATCTTCAATCCTATAAATGTACATTTTCATCAGATAACTTTTGAAACTGTTAAGACTTTTTTTTTACTTGTGTCACATTTTTCTTCAATATTGTGAATTTTCTAAATATCTTCTCTTCTTTTAAATATTTTACAATCTTGTATGTATAAGCCATCTTCGTTGGATTCCTTAATAATACAAGGATGAAATAGTTATGTGTATGCTTTCAATTAATTAGTTTTCTCTTTCTGTTATCTTCATATCTGTGCATAGACTTAACCCATTTCACAAAATGGACAAACTCAAAAGTTTCACTCACACCTGGTGATAACACAGAGTACTGCACAAGGTGAGGACCAACTCAATACTCTGGCTGTACTCAGACTGCCCTAGAAGCACTCAGAAATACCCCTCCCTGACCAGCCTCTTTTATGGGGGAGTGACGCCAGGTGGTGTGGAAAACAGCCCAGGCTAACACAGCTCACCCGGGCTGGCTGCTGGGGGAAGTTAGCTCTGGCCTGGCCAGAACCAGGACACATAAAAACACTTTCCCATCTTCTTTTCTTGATTATGCCAACCCTTTCATTGACCCTTTTGTTGGCCTCTCTAATGATATTGAACAAACTAGTGGCCTGCATATAATTCCAGCCTCTGTTTATCTTATGCAGATCTTAAATAGGAGCAGGTATAAATATTCCATAAGTAGATTTGTTTTGTGACTCAGACTCTTCTGAAATAAACTTCACTAAAGGTGTTGTGCTTATTAGCAGTACCACCCCAAGATAAAAGCCGTAAAGATTAAAAAAATGTGATGTAGATATCACTTATTTTCTGGCTAGAAGAGTATGTGTCAAATAGGTACTGTCATATAGGTGATGCAGGATTTTGGTTTTGTGGTGTGTTTCAGCACCTGATTTACTCTACGTTTAGGGCCATGATTGAGGGTCACACACTTTCTGACAATAGAAAGAACCACAAATCTTTTGGTATTTAACTGGAGTTCAAATTTAATTTAGTTGGAGCGTTAGAGTACTGCCAAGCCATATTTGTGTAAATCGGTAAGAAAAAGAGATATCTTCTTTTCTCTATGCACTAAATCTACATTAAGTCACTTCTTCAACATGCTAGAAGTTTAAATGACACAGATTTGTAAAGGCATATCAGTTATACGTTTTACCTGTTCCTTTTGCTTAGGTTTTCAGTTTGTTCTTACCTGATCTTTATTCCGGGCATAGAATACTCTGATTTGCTCTTCAGTTAGTGTTTTTTCCTCTGCTGCTTCAATGCCATATCCTGCATCTATAATCTGCAATTATTCAGTAATGGATATGTACAAAATCATATGCTATTGTAAATCTCAAGACTGATTTTAGAAGATATCTTAAGTTTAAAATTCTCTGAAATGCTCCAAATATAACAGCTATGTTTACCTATATTAAAGTTCCAACTTTTCAGAGCACTTTACTAAATTCAGGTTTACAATGGCCAGTAAGTTAATGTTTGTAGAAAAGTATAGTGCTGTTCAATGTATACATTCAGTTAGTAGTTAATAATCCCTTTTTTTTAAGCATCAAATAAACTAATTTTAACCATTGTGAGTGATTAACATGCAACCACTTCTAAGAATGTTATTATAAACTATATTATAACCACAGTACTCATATGAATGTTTACTGAGCAGCAGATGTATTTGGCTAAACTACTTGGCTTTACAAACAGCAAATAAACAAAACCAATATCTATTTCATGATTATCTATTTTACAGTGAATTACGGTACGAAATTCATCTATGTATGAGAGATGCACCTATATCTAAATTCATAGTCCACTGGTATGAGGTTTAGATCATGTAATGATATTTAAACCACAAAGGTACTACCCAGCCCCAATACTGATCATATGCCAATATTAAGCTGCATAACAGCTCTCTGCTTTTTAAAATCCCCTGTGATGCTCCTGAGTGTTTCCAGACTTGCCTTGACGAGGCCGAGTGTGGGAATGGTATGGGTATACACCTCATAATGAAATGCAAAGGCAGAGTCAGCGAGCAGCTGCTCAGCTCCAACTAAATTGCTTTCAAGCATTGCCTGCTTTTTTTTTTTGCCTTTGCTGAGCTTTCTGGCCAAGATAGAGTAACTGCAGAAACAACCTGTACAGCACTCTGATTTTCTTCCCTGCAAAGGTCACTGGCACTCTCATAACATTTCTTAAAATCAGCATAATTTTATCTTGATATATAGTTTTTTGTAACACAAATAGTGAGAAAATCCTCAAATTGAAATGAGCATTACTATCGTATCATATTCTAGAAGGCAAAGGAATTTTTCTTTCACTATGGGATGGCTTAAACAAATAGAGAATGCTGAAATCACTTTCTTCACTGCGGGAACAAATAGTGCACTGCTGACAAATATTAGTGTGCAATTGGCAATGTACATGGATTAGTCTCTCCATCTACACATATATATTGTCATATATGCCTGCGCATGCACCCTCTTCCGTAAGGAATTGCTTAGTTGATTTATGTACTCCATGATTCTTAAGAGATGTTGCACAAAGAAATAAGTTCACCACCACAGTTTCTAGTTCTCACTTTGACTGCAATATGAGGGGAAAAGAGACACTTTTCTCTTTGTAGATATCACAACTGATATCACTGATCAACACAGTATGAATCAATGTCACACCTCACCTAGTGACATAAAATATTAAAGCAGTAGTGTCAATCTGAATACCATGTTATCTCAGTTCAAAATTATCTTGCTTTTATTGTCCTAATCTGAGAAGCATTTACAGGGCTTGTTCTAAAGCCTGGGCATAAATTAAAATTTACTTTATCTTACATCTTTATCCTATGTCTATGCTAAACAGGATAAATGAATCGTCAAATTTTGTCTACCTTTTGTTTAATTTCCTCTACACGTCCCTCTAAGACATCATCAGGTCTTATGATTCCAACAGAGTATCTGACTTCTTCTGGTGCAAAAGGGAGAAAAACCACGTGCCAATGAATACATTTATCAAAATAAATACACAACTGAATTTTCCATTACTTACAAGTGAGTTTCTTTAAATAGTTCTACAGTTTAATATTGAGGCCGCCAAGCAGTGGTTCCAAAAGAATAAATTACACCAACACTTAAAGCATGTCTTGGAGTGCAGGACTGCCGTTGGTTATCCCTGGAGCCCATATTCCTGATGAATCACCCGTGTTTTGGGTCATATGATGGAGAAGTGGTTCACATGCAGCTAGGTGTGGTGGAAAAGCTACTCTTTAAGAAGGGTGCTTTGCCTAAAGAGCTCTGTGTGTCCAAGACTGGAAATGTGGAAGGAATGACTATTACTAAGGAAAATTCACCAAGTGAAAATCTGTATGAATATTGGTGGTATCCAGTAAAATATATGTTTCTTGTCATAGTAGGTGTTTGTTTCCTTCGCAGTGTGGATGATGAAGTAATTTTGAATAAATAACTGTTGAAGAAACACATGCTGGCTAACAAAATCTAATGTTTAAAATAAGAGATTCTCCTTCCTGTAGACATTCCATTACACCACCCATAACATACAGATCCCTGTAAAATGACAGCACATGGTCAGAAGGGAATATAAACTACATCTCTCTTTGCAGGATCTGAGGTTTACAATTAAGCATTAGCATGTAACTCCACCAGATCCTGAACACTGTAGAAGAACCTGATAGCTCTAATAGAAATGCCAGAACTTGATAGCTCCAACAGAAACACCAAAATACTACTTGTTTTCAATACTAGAAAACATTCACAGGCACCTGCATGTGGTAAGGAAAATATAACCACAAAGTGCTAGCGTATTATGGTTTCTGAGGGATCCCCTCACCTGAAGCTGAACCCAAGCTGAAATCTCTGTTCTCTGGTTCTGTTGCACATTTAGATTTTGTGGAGTAGACCGAAGTCTGTATATAATGCCTAAATAAAATTGTACTACTAGGTCTCAGAGGGTTTAAATCTGAGGTCAGGAACTTGTCATTTGAACCACAGATTAAAGAAGACATGAAGAGGAAGGAGAATGGACACAAATTGTGACAGTGATCAAATGCCTTATCACAGGAAAAATAAGCCAAGATGAAGAAGAGGGAGGGTGGAGGAATTTGTTCCATCTGAACATTGTCAAATGACACTCTGTGAATATGTGAAGCGGTACAAAGCTTCAATAGCTACAGATAATAGTAAGAATAGAAAAGATGAAGGTCCCAGCTCATGAAAGCCTGAAAGAAATCATAGACATGAGACTTACAAGCAGGATGGTGTATATTTTGGAACCTTATCCTACTAATGTGGATTTATGCTCTTATGTAAGTCTGTTCTTTAGTATTTAAATCTAGTTTTGTAAAAGAGTTAATTAAAAATAATCTGAAATACAAGGCATGCAATTTTTTCAGAGATTAATTCTTCCAACCTTGTGTTTCTGTAGAACATCAGAAGGTTAACAAGCACCGTCTCAACAAAAAAAGTATATCTAACACAGGAACTCTTTAAAAGTGACTTTAAGACAGTAATTTTTTTACAGGAAAATTGCTGGCACGTAGCACTGCTGCTATGTGCTGGAGACCTGAATTCTGAAGGGTCCCAAAGAAGGGTGAAAATGCTAATGATGACAATCCAATATTTCAATTTGATATCCTCAGTCATAACCTCTCATGTAATTAACTCGAAGAAAGGTCTATTAGTGCTGAAAATACACAATTCTTAATCAAATAAATGAAAAAAAAAAGGTTTTCTTTTCTCTTTTTGTTGATATTTTTGAAATAAATCAAATATACTTGCCGTTCAGTACGTCCTCCTCAACAGTCTCTTCTGATGACTTCTCTTCTAAGAAAACAAGTTCATTTACCTGGGGTAATTGCAAATACAGTACAAACACATCACCAGTGTGGAGCTAAAGTCCCCAAACACTGAGATCTTTACAACACTTTTATCTCTAAGGTACTAACATATTTGCTACCCAGGAAAGTAAGTCATTCTAAGAAAGACCTTGGGCCAGCCTGATTTTCCTTAACAGAGCTACAGTTACTTAAAAAGTTTCCTTTTACTGTGGGTGGAGTTCTTTGATCTCCATTTTCACTCAAAACAAGAAATGAGACATGACTGTATTCCATGTATTTTATTTGTTTCACATGATGCATTCTTACCAAGTTGTATATGAAAAATACTAAGTCCTGCAAGGAAAAGGATTACTAAAACCTTTATGTGCTAGTGATGTTTTGTCCATTTCTCCATTTATTATCTCTCTAATAATAGGTTAATCTGTAAATTTCTAAAGTTTTTATAAAGTAAATGGAAATTTCTTAAAAAAACACCCTCATGTTTGTCACTATGCTGCCAAATTCCTCCTCCCCCGACCCCAATTTAAACATTACATTGTGGAAAACACTCTCACAGGCTTATTGTATAAGCATAATAAAACCCACTTATTTATATTTAGGTATCTGTTTTGTGAGTACCTCGGTGCGTTCCTTCTGTCCAGCTGCAATTTCCCTCTCTTGTTGCACCAGCTCTGTTATTTTCTTACTTAGAAGAGGACCGTTTGCACCTCTCACTATTGCAATAATTTTGCCATTCTGTAAAGGAAAAAAATAACACTCTCTGTGAGTTTTTGTCACTTAGTTTAGACAATAATTTGAAATAATCTGCTGAAAAATTAATGCAAAAGTAGGCAGCACATTAAAAGAAGCTGATGTGAGATACTTACAACACCAAATAGGAAGACAGGTTCACATTTGTTCCTAAATGGCTGCAGAGTTGGAATGCTGTCAGCTTCTGCCTGAAGTCAGGTGAAAAAAGTTTATTTACTTATGTAAGTGTGTATGAGTATGCATGTAGAGGTATATATAGAGAGACTTATATATATTTTGGCCTGCAAGAAAACTGCAGTTGTGTATTTTGCTGTTACACATAGAAACTGCAGACTTAATTACAACTAGGAGTTCTCATGGTACTTGCTTTATCTACTTTAAATATGTTATATACTTCCTATTTTATACTGCTAGTGTAGAGGAATATTTTTACCACTACTGTTTTGTGACAATTTATTTTTCAATTCTCCTTTTTGTTCTCTTAAAATTTAGAAACAAAGGAATATTTGGGAAGAAGGTGTAACAGCATTTCTCTGGGGTGTAAGAATTTTAAAAATGATGAACCATGATGTAGAGGCTTAAAGCTAAAAATCGTATCATCTGACTTTGGAATGCTTCTGCAGTCTCCTGAAGAAAAACAGTAGTTATGGGGTATCAGCTTCCTTTCTGTTATAGCTCTGCCCACATTTATTGCCATTTCTAATCTACCTCTAAACAAAGTCTTACGAGGATATAGGCAGAAGAAGAGGCAACCAGGCCAAAAGCATGATGACTTGGTGTAAGCATAGTAAAGTGAAAGCTCTTTATATGCAGATAGATAAGAAGCTATATTTAGAGTAAAATATATATATGGACCCATACAGAATCTATATCCTTACCACTGCAAAATGCAACATATCATCTTCACCAAACTCATCCTTCAGTTTTCTGAATAAATTCACCACAGCTTTGCAAGGACCAAACCAAGCTTGATGCACATCTATTACTAAAATGCAATAGTGTGGAATTAGAAACAGCTCATTTGTGGAACTTATAAGATGGCACATATTTATTGTGTTGGAAGAGTACTAGGAAGGTGTTCACATGCACCTCTCAGTCCTCTTCTAGTGAATGAATGTATCGTGATTACATTAGTGTATTCAGTGGATGGTTTACTCTTTTATTTCTGTTACTTTTGACATCAACAGCCTATTTCACAATACTATTTGAGATGATTAATCCAAACAGGTAAATTTTAATTGCTCTTTTTCTTTTCCCACTGTTAGTTTTCATTCTTATCTAGATCTTTATTCTACAGGATTTTTACCTCCCTGAGCAAATACGGATCATTTCTTTCCCCTTGATGCCCCTCTGTATGTATAACCCCATTACAGATTTGTTCCCTCTACCTAAATACAATTCCTAAGAGAATTCCTAATGTTGTTATTAGATTGACTGAACTGTAAAATAGGGATAACATACATCAGAGACCGTGCATTCTCAAGAATGCCAACCAATGAACTAGTAAGTACAACTGCACAGTACTAATTTAGTCCATACAAGATTTGAGGGAAAAACTTCCACAGAGGTGTCCAACTCCATGCTGTACAGAATACCTTGTTGGAAAGGTATTTTCTAAACATCAGTGTATAACAGTGGATAAAATAACAGATTGTATGGTTTGTGACAAACATTTACTTATCATAGAACACAGTGCATATTCATAAACATAATATATACATTTATAAACATATCAATATATAATTACTTTAAAAGATGATATGGCACTAGTGTTCTAGATTTATGACAAGTATCTATTAAAAAGTTTATGAGTGTGAAAAATTGTACATGTCTACATGAGTGATTAAACAGAAAATAGCAACAGTACCTACTACACCTTTTGTCAGCAAAATTTCATCCCACTGGTTTTGATTGGTTATTATGGCCTGAAATAAAATGAATGGACATTTTTAACATGAAAAGGAAGAAGAAAATCTAATCACCTCTAGAAATGTTGAAATAATAAGGATTTATACCTGGAGTGGGACTTCTGTCTTGTCTGCCATTTCTCTGTGATTATAGGAAACATAAAAATGCAAAGCATATTTAACAGATTTTCAAAAGAACATGTGACACGCAGCACTGGTTTATATGATTTTCAGCCTGGGACTGCCTTCTAATTCCTTTAAAAATTAACTGAAGCCCCTACAATAATGGCAGTTATCACCCCACATCAGAATTCCACGAGCACTATCCAATCACTATCCAATTTACTTGCAAAACCCACATGGCACAGGAAACAGAATAAAATTTAGTTTCTTACTTTGTTAAGATCATCAAAAATTTTGGCCCCAGTGATTTTTCAAGCTTGTAATTACTCTGTTCAGAATGGCTACAGAAATCTTGGATGGAATGACAGCTGCTGTAACAGTGGACCATTTCAGAAAAATAGTGATTAGAGAACTTCAACTTTAATGACATGCAATCAGACTTCCTATCTTCTGGGATACATGAAAAGCAATGACTTGCATAAAAATATCCTTAATATTTTCCTTTTTTTTTGTTAATAGATAATTAACTATAAAGGGGACAGAAATACTATCTCATTTAAGTTACATATATAGATGAAGATTGACTTCAGCTTCTAAATGGAACTTGATTGAACAATAAAAGTTATCACTGAATCAGTATCTTGAGTGGAGGTTTCTAAAGTTCTTGGTTAAGATGGTAGGCATTTTCTTGGGGAATATGAAAGTGCCACCATGAATGTGACCTCCACTGGCACTAGTTCTGACAAGTCAGCTAGCAAATACATCCAGAGCTTGAACTATCCTGGCGTTCCCACTGGAGATGCTCCCTTCAGATCACAGACTGAGGCATAGTGGCCAGTGTGAGAACTCTAGCCTGGATGTTTGTTTGACATTTGATCTAAAAATATTATTAAGGAATAAAATTTTAAATACAGGCTTTCTTCAAAACATTTATATCAGGTAGCAAGACAGGCTCATTAGCACGCCATTAAGTTCAGTCCTGTAAAGACTATGAGGAGATGATGGAATTGAAATGGTAGGAAACAGATAGATGAAAATAAGCCATAGGAAATCTCAGCTAAAGAACTTCTCTGTCATTGTTACCTACTGTCACTGAGTGATAAGAATTTGTGTACTCCAAGACTAGATCTACAAAACATACACAACATACACCACAATGGGCTATACTTTCCACTCAGTCTATACATGCTCCCCAAATGAAAATGTGCAGTCATGCATTCTCAGATGGCAAAAGAAAGCACCACAGAACAGACAAGATATGTATGCAAAGACACAAATATATATATACATATATATATATATATAGCGTGGCAGCTGTCCCAGGCAGATGTGAAGATACATGTGACATCTGCACTTTTTAATAAATTTTTTGCATAACACATTGTCTCAGTAATATGGTCAGCACATTTTCCCCATTATCTGTGACACAGGCAATGTGGTCTCTAAACTTGATGCAAGGCATTTTGCCAGCCATACACTACACCTCTTACCACACACTTTACAACCAAAACTGTTTCCTTGGACTGTTCTCATATAAAAATAGACCTGTGTGCATACTCAGATACATGGTCAGGCTGACATTCAAATACATACATTCCTTGCAGGCAGACATCCAACATCTTAGCACAAACCTTCATACACGTATATACATGAAAATATCCAAGCACCTGTGAGATCATAGAATCATAAAATATACTGAGTTAGAAGGGATGCATAAGGATCATTGAGTACCCATGTATATATGCATACATACAGACACACAGGCACGCTCATCTACTCAGGCCCTCTCCATGAGCACTCCTGGGTGTGCGCACACATGCAGACACACACTCTTGTGCATAAGTCCCCCTTCTACACACACACACACACACACACACAGAAACATGGCTAAGTGAACAAATCCAAGGACACACACCAGCTCAGTGGCAGGTTCCCATTACCAGGATGCTCAGGTTCTTGTTCATCCAGTGTTTTGAAACACCCTCCATGACCAGCACGCCATCACACAATGGCTTGGGTGCTTGCTTACCCCTGAGGCGTAGGCCTAGCCAGGAGCAAATAGGCCCCCCCAACCCAACGCCCATGTGCACACCTTGCTCCTGCCTTGGATCAGCCCCTTGCCTGCAGATGTCTTGAAACCGCCCACCTGTTTCCCCCCCAACAGCTCTAACTGCCTCCTGTGACCGTTACCCAGTCCCCCTCACTGTTCAGTCTTCAAGTGTCATTTTTCTCCCATCACCCTCTTTCACCAGTCTAGGGCTGACAGGGCCATGGTGAGGGAGCTGCAGGCACACAGACAGGAGAAAGGGGAGGGAGATGGGATGAGCAGGGGTTGGAAGAAGTGGCACCATTTCCTGCACTGTTTCTCCTCTGTTTCTTCCCTCCTCAGCAGAATCCAACCTTAGCCTTTAAAATGTGAGAAAATGAGTCTTGGAACCTAATTAGCATTCTGCCCTCCCTCTGTGTTACTTGCAAATTGTGAGATGATGAGGATGAAAAGAGGAAATAGTTTGTGGAAGTTGTGGTGACCAGAGGGTCTTGAAAGCCAAATAACAGTGCTGCTCATGCTCACCAGCTATCAATGCAGGTCTGTGACTACACCGGTTCATTTCTCAGATGCAACCTTCCATCTCAGCAACTCCCAAAATTGACAGAAGATAAAGGTGTAGTTCATTTATACAAGTAGAAAGCACAATTGATCTAGAGTACAGTGTGGCTGCTTTCATATACAGATAAACTCTTAAAGGTATAACAGCTGGTGAGAATGTCTTTGTGGAGGCATAGGTTTAAGAACGAGTGCAGATCAAATGTAGGTTTTTCTAAGCTGTTCACGTTTCATGTATGTTTGTTGTTACTGATTTATAAATTCTCTGTACTTCCAATTCAATTCTGAATCCTGGCCTAGGCACACTAAGTGCTTTTATGTGTATCTACCACATCTGAAGAAAACCTAGTTTCAGTGACTTTCTTGTCACTTTTCTTAAGATTTCTGGGTCTGCTCACCAAAGCATGACTTGAAAAACTCCTACTGAAGATTTAATTTTATTTCCTGAAACTAATATGAAGGGAAAAAGTAGGGTAAGAGTACTGAAAGGAGCTAGAATAGATGTTCTTTCTAACTGTTAGATCATCCCAAGTTGAAGGATGTTTGTTCTGCAGCAGTGTGAATGAGGCAACGTTTCCACAGAGCTGCAGCAGTTTCCAAAGTTGAGACTGTGCTATGCCCTAACAGCTTGTATTAGATCAGTTAGGTGGCAAGACAGACTTCACATTCAGATCAGAAATAATGCATTTATATAGCCAACATTAAATCAGTTCCTACTTTCTTTAGTGGAAAACTCTAGCTTTGGAACTAGTATAAACTCTGCATTGGCCTGCTTGGAACTGGAGGAATACCATTGAATAATCTTTCTTTTCCTGCATAAAGTAGGAAAACAACTTTCAAAACCATAATAGGCTTACAAAAATTAGAAAGAACTACAAAAGATGAGATATTTAACCCACCCACCATGTGGAAGTTAGAGCCCTGAAACATAGGCTATGGTTTGGGGGTTTCCTTTGCAAACTGCTAACTTCTTTATCCAGACCACTTTCTTCATAAACACCCACTTATTTATATATTAGAAAAGAGGAAAAGTCTTGATGAGAAACACTAGAATGAGGTAATGCTTATGTACCAAATCTTAAAAGGCTGAGGCAGCCTGTTCTTTAACTGCTCTGCTAGAGTGTGTTTTATATGTATAGATATATATATGCTTCGGATATCACAAAATATTTAATGTAAAGAGATCTTGTTCAAAAATTTGGTATTTAAAAATATTGGACTTAAGAGGTTAATTTCCACTGCACCCATCCCCATTAACACATTTGCGAAACTTAGAAGCAAGTAGTAGATGAAGATTGGAGCTGTGTCAACTGTTGGCTAGTCCTCTTCCTTTTGGGTCTCATGAAGTTACCCTCTTTTGGTTTTCCTCTTTTTTTTTCCTTTTTTTTTTTTTTTCTGATGGTCAACATTTCAGTGAGGAATTAGGTCTACACATTACTGTCTAGTAATTGTTGGGTAGAGGTAGGTACTTGATGGGGGCTGGAGTAGAGAGAAAAGGAAATGAAAGAGTAAAAGCCTCGAATAGGGAAAAATATTTTCTCTGTGTTTTTATCTTTAACTTCTTTCTTTCTATGTTTTTGATCACACTGTACTCGCAAGAAGTTCTTTGGGGAGCAACAGTCAATGACTATTGGTCCCTGGGGTGATTTTTGAAACATCGTATCTACATGAAAGCAAGACTTTGATTAGAGGTTGTGTCTGATTTCCTATCACCTCTTTTTTTTTTCCCCAAAGACAGTACTTTTCTGCTGTCAGAGTGTTTTAGCTGCCAACTTAGGTAGTTTCAGTGCAGCTTGTTGATTTTATATGGTGTTCTTCAATATAAAAACTCTGCAAGTCTACACTTTCAGTGGAACAAGTATAATAAAAAGATGCTTCTTTAGATTAGAGCATATAGTTCTGTAAAATTCTCAATGAATTTAGTGATGATGTACGTAGCTTATCCATACCAGAAGTTTCATTGGTCATTATAAAAGGCATCAGAGAAATGGGGTTAGAAATTTACTGTCTTTTTTCTGAATCAAAAAAAATCCGTAATCATACTGAAAATATGGTACAGGTAAGCCAAAATGGGTTCATGATGAATGACTACATAATTATTCTGAATAACTTTAAGACTATTTCACTCCATTTTGTGCATGCCACTTGATTTCAGGTCTGGTCTTTGTCATGAGTTGTTAATACTCAGAGTGACTTCCTTTCAAATGACTACCACTCTTTTACAAAGTAATGAAAGCCAGTTGTAAACTTTGCTGAGACTTGTTACCCCTGAGACAAAACGAGGGATGGGTTTTTACTGCAAATCAGTCTTTCTATGTGCCCTTGTACATGCTCGGATTCCAGTGCCTAGAAACACACTGGAGACCTTAATCACCTTCACTTATCTCTTGTAATGTCTTATGTAGCTACACAGTCCATGTGCACACCAGTGCTGGAGTTGATTCTATCTGTTCCTTTTGCTTGCCAGATTTCCTGGATGTGTCCTGATGTTCCTCCTGTCTCTCTACTTGCATTCATTCTAGAGTTGCTCATGATGAGAGACCTTCTGACTTTCCCAGCTCTCCTGCAGAACTGTGCTTAGGCTGGCAGTGTAGCAGTCTCTGTAACTTGAAAGCTGTGTACACGTGTACTGGCATTCTCTGTGTCAGCCATAATACACCATCGGTCTGACAGCAGTGGAAGAGCTCTCTGATATCTTGAATTGTTGTGAAAACCAGAAAGAAAATATGTGAAATGGTAGACATTTTAATTTCTTGAAAGTAAAGAAAAAAAGCTGATGTGGTTCAGAATGTGGCAAAACTGAAGAACGTGGTGCTTGCTGCTTAGTGTGTAGGTCTCCATTATATAGACTGTTGTTGGTGCAATGGTTCTGCGTGGTAGAACTACATTGACAAGCAAAGAAACAGCATAAAATGAACTAATAACAAAAGAAATTTCCTGTAAGGACTTACTGTGACACACCAGTATGCATGCTCACAAATTGAGAGACCAGATGACTACAAAAACAGGCACTTAACTTCCAGACAGCAGTCCAAGACTTCTATGGGTTGCAGTAGCAGAGGTGTAAGGGTAATTAATATTACTTTTGCCCATAAATGGCAACTAAAATAATGGAATTGACTGCTTATTTTCAGAGTGACCTGGTTCTGTCAGTGGTAGAATTTGCCCCTAACACAACATCCTAAAGGATGTTACTAATACATAAACTTTTGCACCCTTTGAACCACAAAAGAGATGTTCTTCAATGCTAGCATAGAATATTTAGAAAATGTGCAGATGAAAAGGAACTGAGAGAATTTAGTATTTCAGAAATCTTGATAAATATGGGCAATAATCCTTTGAAGCAATGTTGCTAAATCCTTTGGGACTTGGTGCCTGAGAGCAAAAAAAAATCAGAGATCTTTTTATTCTACCTTACCTTAGAATCTCAAAATGATGTGAATGACCACATGGTTAATAGTTGTGAATATAGTACAAATGACAGTATGTTTTTCTAATTTCTGCCTTTGTTAAAGTTTTGTTTGAGTTTGGTATTTTGTGTATAAATATTTCTATGTATTTGTCATTCTCTGTCCATATATTGGTCTGTCTTTTGGGTATATGAAATGTATTCATCATCTTATGTACTGATTTATATAATACTAGAGTGTAACGTTGAGTTCATCCTTTCTAGATATATAACATGTGCCGACCCATGAATAGAAGAATTCAATGAGCTATAATAGGTGTTTTTTCAACAGCTGAAGTAGTCCTTATCAAAGAGCTGGTAACTCTGGTCTGGAATGTATCTAGACCAGCTGAAAAACAACTAGTAGTTTGCTCTCTGGCAGTCTCAAATACACTGATTCACCAGATCGATGTACAGTTTTCCATTAGTTGAGTATCCTGGTTAGGACTCTACTATGAGAGAGACAGAGAAGAGCGCCTTGGCAACAGGATCTGGAAAGTGTAGGAAAGTGAAGATAAATTGACTTGAAGCAACTTCCTGTATACTGAAGAATAAAACCCGTGATACCAGGTAACAAAGATAGATTGTAACTGAGGTTCACATAAGTATTTTAAATCAAACTTACCTGGTACAGACATGGAGGTGTTTTCTAGTTTATCACATCTAAAGATCTTCAGAGCCTAGTTTAAGGACCTCAAAATAGTTAACAGAGCTGGACTGAACTCAGACTATATTTTATGAACCCCAGTTAGTAAAACCTTGTTGCATCATTCTGTTTTCACTGCAAGATCTTCATCTGCAGAGACAATCTGGAAAAAGCTTTAGCATATTCATGGTAGTAAACCCAAGCAGGGCAGAAAAAAATAAGGGATCAGACAATGGCATCTTCTTGACACATTAAGGTGAGAAACAAAATATGCTTGTGGAAAGGTTTAGGGTTTTAGAGAATACCAGACCTAAGAACATGATGAAAAATTTACACAAATACTTGAATTGTGATGTAGTTCAAGCAGAATATGCTGTTGGATTCCAGGCATGGGACAGGCTAGTACCTGTGCAAATGTATTGGTTAGAATATTTTGTAGTACATGAATTACTGTTCCTTGCTAAGGTAGGAGTGGAAATTAAACAGCACAGTAAAATAGCCACTGAAACCTTTGCCAGAGACTACTTTAGATATGTTTTTAGGGCCTTAATGAATGAAACAGTCAAGCAGTTGGAACACAATTAATTGGCTGCTTTAAGAGTTTGTTTTGGGTTTGTATTTAAATTCCCTACTAATTGGCACTATGTGGTCATTTGAAAGAAAAAGTAACAATGTGTAGTTTATTAACAGGAAGAACACACAAGGCAGAACACATTAAGAAGGCTAAATCTAAGTTTTGTTCCTTTTTGTGAATTTAAAGAACAGGCCAAAGGAGTTGAAACTTTTTCAAGCTCTACTGACTCAAGCTTACCTAGGAAAAAAAGATATGCTGACTTATCCTCTTTATTGACTCTGACCCAATTCATGCATGTAAAAAGAGACAGTATATTTCTAAACAATTTGCTCTATACCCATCCTAAGATAAAAACATTTTTAGGAACAGAGAACAGGTCTTGATACAACATCTTCAGTCATTGCAACATTTAGCCAACTGTAGCTTTCAAGAATATACCCCAGTCCTTAGAAGACTGCTGGTGAGATATGGTCAATGCTGGTGTCACATTCAGAAACACTTTAAATCATAGAATCATAGAATGGTTATGGTTGGAAGGGACCTTAAAGATCATCAAGTTCCAACCTCCCTGCCATGGGCAGGGACAGCTCTCACTAGACCAGGCTGCTCAATGTTAGATCCTGTTTCAGATGTCACTTTATCATTCAATGCTTTATGCTGGTTCAATTTGTTTAATGGATGCCAAGTCCTGGCTTGTACAGAGCATGTATCTGCATATGGAATTGCTGCACGAGGCCAGCAGTAGCCAAGCTTTTACCTGGCACACTGTTTTTTACTAAAGACTTTGAGGGATTAAATGCTATGTGCCTCCCCAGTATATGGCAGAAGCGTGAGATAAATCATTTCTGATGATTTATCAGAATGAGATGATCATTTCTGTCATATGTGCCCATGTATGGGAAAAGGAAATCTGGGGTTTGATCACCCAGTGAATGATAGATAATATATCAAACAGAGTGGTCATTGGGAGAGAGAGAAATAGTCACTTGTTAGCAGAAACAGGAATTTTTTGTGTGCCTAGTGATGTGTTTTTATCTGCAGATGAAGGGTCTTGCTGGAAAAGGGTGATACGGAGCAAGCCCATGGCTGGATGATTCATCCTAGTTGTGAGCTGTAGCTTGGGTTTCTCCTGGGGTTTCCAACATAGCGTGTGGTGGAGGATCAGAAATCACCTCTGAGTCATCTCAAAACCAGATTCGCCTCTGCTGTCGTGGTTTCCTTCCCATGCGCTAGCTGCACACAGTGCATGTGTACACTTGATGTGCATAGGAAATGCTCCGGGTGGTAAGCATCGCAATGGCACACAGCTTGAGTGCCAAACACCCTGCCAGTCCCATGGGCCCACCACAGAGGATGGACAGGTAACAGAACTTGGTTCCCCTGTACAGGTCTTGAACACAAAGACAGATAGGAAACACATATATATGCATGAACTCAGTATGTGAAAATGCATGCAGTAATTCCTTGTTCACAGACTGCTAATGGATATGCCATCACATACGCTGTTCCTAGTATGACAGTAACACGTCCCAACAATTTATTTTTTCCTGAAAGAAGATTTCCTGGTGGAAAGTCATCCAACAGTGAAATAAAGCAACTGGGGGTGCACTAGGGAATCAGAGATTTGTATATCAGAAATACTAAGGAAAGTTTAGACGGTGTCCTGCTTTTTTTTTTTTTAAAGTGTGGTTTCTGTTCCCCACTCCTCTTATTTGTTCCTTTTTTAAACAGTTACCTCACAATCCCAGTTGATCCTTATTGATCAAATTCAATGGACTTCAAGACCAAAGATAATGAATTTGAATCTGAAGCCCAACTGAAAGATTATAACTATTTCTTATTCAATGCATGTTTTCCAGAGCTCCATGTGTTACTGATAACACAGTATAGAAGTATGTAAATGAAATTACATGGTCATCATACTTATTTGAGAGACTTTTGCTTATAGATTATTTTAAAGTATTCCCTCTTCCATATGTACAAAATTATCATGCTGCAGGCAGCTGTTTAATCCTTGAATGAGAGGGGCTCTAGCTTGATTTAAATTATTAAATTGGTGATAAAAATGGTAATCTTGTTCAGAATAAGTAAATGATCTTTCAGGTATTCCCAGTGGGACATATTTGTTTCAGGCTTTTCCTCTGTAAAACAGTACAATACTGTGATACTGTACATGTGTATCTAAATTCAGTATTTTATAACATGTTAAACAGACCAGGTCTATTTGTTTTATAGAAGTAGCCATAAATCTAGTTTTACCTTCAACTTTGAGTGCATACAAAGATGAAATTAATTTTAAAATTGGATTTCACACATTTTGCACCTAAAGTTGTTCAATGTTCTCAATTACGTCCAGTTAATATATCTCATAACTACTTTATGTTTTCATTAACTCAAGCTGAAAACTTCAAAACTTTTCCATATGAGTCTACTGTTAATCCCACTTTCACCACTTTGCCTAAGTTTGTGAAACACACAAAGCAGCAGAGAGCTACTTTAGTTATAAATGGTAGAAGTATGTGTGTGTCTCATATAAGAATTCTGATAGCTTTTTCTTTTTAATGCAATTCAAGTACAACAGAACTACCACCATACCTAGAATTTTAAGCACAATGTTCTGGAGCCATGACATTTTGTCTTCTGTGTCTCAAACTCATTTATAATTTCCAGATTAAAATATAAATGCCCTATTCCAAAATAATAATGATGATATGTAACTCCATCTCCAGGCCCAGTGTCCTATCACATCACTCAGATTCACTTGTTTTGCTTTGCTTGTATGATCCACACAAGACAAGAGTGACGTCAGTGACCTGATGAGTTCAACATACCTAAATCTTGCATAGTTGCTCAAAAGAGAAAATTTGATATTAAAACAGCTGCCTGAAGAAGAATCTCAATTACAGAAATTTCTCTTTGTTGAAGTCTTCCCAGTCAGTTGGTCAAATAGGTAAATTGAAATGTTCCATCCAAGTTTTAAGACATTTTGTCCACGTGTGTAGGAAAGCTGGCAGTAAAACACAGGCATAGCAGCAAGTTACAGTGCTACTGAGAAATACCACACCCAGACGTCTGCTCAAGCCAAGGGAAAACTCTCAGATTTTCTTGCTTCCCTTTTAATATCCGTCCAGCATCAATTTTATATCATCAAACTCTGGTTTCCCTGGTATTATGTGCATAAATATGGCCTAGCATTGGGCATCCTTAGTAAACCTATAAACTCAGAAAGTTGGAGTGTGCTAGGGACCACTGCTGTTTACTACTATGAATGTGACCATGTTCACTTTGTTATGGTACTCTGGAAATGTCTTAACAAGTGTCAGTCTGTCATGTGCAATGCTGAGGAAAGATTCATAGGAGATTCAGGTACAGGTCTACATTTTGAGAAGGGCTGTATGTACAAGGTCTTCTAAAAGGAAAAGCCAAATCAAATAATTCTCAGAAACATGAGCAGGATGTTTGCAAGGCTTTGAAGGTTCAGTGTGGTGATTTATTTGAGTGCTGCGGTGAGCTATCTCTACCCCTGAACCAAGTGTGCCAGATGGCCTCATTTACTTTCCTGTCACTAGGCCCTGGGAGGCCATTGAGGCTGGGATATCTGTCCAGGTGTTGGTGGTCCCAGGTTCTCTACTGTCATTTTGCTAGAAGGGTATTGGTGATACACACACGGTGCTCACCACACTGTTGTCCTGCCTCTGAGCTTATAATTTCACGGTTATGCAGCCAGAGCAGTGGTCTGTTGCATGCATAAAGGTAGAATCACGTGAAGAAGGATTTAATTGGCAACAGCTTGTTAATATAGGCACACTAATACAGCAAAATTGGTCATCACACATAATTGTTTTTGAGCCCAGTGGCCCAGTAAAAAGTCCTACTGCAATGCCTAGAAGCAGGTGTTATCATGCCTTATGCTCTGTTAGGGTTGTTGTCAAGATGTGATGAAAACTTGCTATGTGAACCAGACTTAGGTACCAAATGTCCCGTGTTATGACATACAGTCTAAGCTTGGAATAAGAATAAAGTTTAATACTGGGCCTTCTAAGCATTCCTACCACGGAAATCTCTAAGTCCCTAAATGACATACCTATCTGCATTCACACCAGTTACTTACCCAGAAGTGTATTCCTTTGAGACACTGTGTATCTGCATGCTGTGATCATGTGGCACAGGATCTTAGTGGGTAAGCAGCATCCGCTGTGATGTGGCTTAGACCTCACACAAACAGATGTCAGTGGGTGGGAGGAAGATGACATTTCAGCCTTTGGAGATTGTTGTTACACTATGACTGCAGCAGGATAGCTGGCATAGCTGCTGACAGTGCCCATGAATCTTCCCTGATGGTTTCTGAGGCTTGTCTTTAACGTTTGACAGACTCCTTGCAGAGAGCACTAAAAGGAAACAGGAATTACACTGCACAGTCAGAGGCTACAAGAAGCAAAAGACCAGTCAACCTCAACTGCATGGAATTGAGTAATAGCTTCTGGTGCAGGCTATTGGAATTGTCCACTAACCAGTTGCGTGCTGGACAAAAAGAGCCAGGGGTAGCAAGAGGCCTTAAGTCTATCACAGCATTGTTTTCCACCAGGATAGGCTCACAGGACATGGCTTGCAGTGATTCACATGTGGAGGTCAGTGTGGAATTACTGGCAGGAACAGCTAAATTTGCATTTTATGTAGAACTTACCTATGATTTAATATTAAAAAAAATGTCATTAATTTTAAGATTAAAAAAAAAACACAACACCCCACCCTTAAATTGAAAATTTACTCAAGAAATGCATTACCACAAGGCACAAAAGCACATAATAAATAGCATGATCTGCAAGATAATGGAAACTGCATCTGCCACAAGAAAAATAGCCACCAACATGGATCAGTGAGATCATTTCCTTCCCTCCTAGCTGGTGGAACAGTCAGAGAACTCACTGCACAAATCATCTTCACCTGCACTCAGTTTCAGAAAGCCAGGAAGTCTGTTCAGCAGTTAGATTTAGGGATGAAATAATTTCAGTGACTGAAAGAAAAATAATTGATGGAGCACTACTACTTTCCTGAAAGTCCTTGCCTCTTCTTCATTCTCCCTCCACCTCTCTGGTTCTCTTATTCATCTGGTAACCAACAGTTTAATTTTTTTTAGTGCCAGTCAGCTGCATTTTGACACGATATCAAAAAGTTTTATGAGCTCTTTGAATCCTTTACAGGAAAAAAGCTTGGTTTCCAAAAGGTGGATAAGATAGAATGCACAAAGTAAATGTACAGCTTGGGGTAATGTTGGTCTTTTACTTCCACCCATGACCAGAAATAGATGGTAACTCCATGTCGTTCACTCACTGTCTGATTCACTGTTTTGCAAGAAATATAACTTAACAGTGCTGTCATCCAGTAACAAGATCAGCAGAGAGGCTTATCTAATCAGCACCACACACCCCCTTCCCTGACCCCCTACAATTTTCTGTAGAAATTTGAAACAATATCAAGGAAATTTGACTTCTGTGGCATATTAATTCCTTCTGACCTGTTGTTGATAAGGTTTGTAATTCTTCATGATTAATTAGCAGTTTATTATTAATGAGGGTGTGTTAATTGTGTAATCTTCTTTGCAAAAAATAAGGGCTTCAAGCATCTTTTTGTGTTATTGTGTAAATATCTGACAGTCACAGTTAGGGCACACCATCTGTAGAAGGCACTGATGGGTTCCAGGTTGCTTTAGGCACTGACTTTCTTCATGCCCAGTAGAGGCTTACTTACTGCATCAACTAAAAGTCTTGAAAAAGAATCTGATGATTCATCTGGCTGTTCAAAACAATCCAAAGGACGTCATTTGTACCTCTTCTCAACCACAAAAGAATGAGGGGAAGGAGGGCAGATTACAACAGAAGTACTCATTTCTTGTCTTGAGGTCTGTTTTCCATCATCTTAAATTGATTAGGGTAATTTGTTATAAATGGTTTGTTTGTTTGTTTTGATGAATTTTTAAAAAAGTACATGGTTATAAACTCAAGTAATTCAAAGTTACATTATCTTTTTCGTTTGTGATTTGCTACATGTCTTGCCTGGTATTTGTTTTTCAAAATCACATGAAATTATGCTTCTGCTTCATTCCTTTTCTTATTTAAAAAAAAAAAAAGTCATTGTGGAATTTTTTTTGTCCAACTGGAGACATTTTTGTTGAGTTTGGAAATTCAGAAATTATGGTAAGAGCTGACCCTTTGGGCAGCAAGTTGTGGAAAAAATTATGCATAGCTAATTGTTGCAATCATTAAATAGTCTTTTGAGGCATTCCCGAGGTAAACTTGCTCTGTGCTTTTGGTTTTAAAGTTCCTTATGAATAATATGTTTTCTACTAAAAATATATAGAACTGAATTGTGCAAACATTGAAACTTCCAGTTTGGCGAATTAAGAGTTATCTTTATTCAATTTATCTTGGAAACAGGAATCTGTGGTAACTGTTCCGTGCTTTCTTGTTGGTCAGTTGTTTCTGACCCTAGAATTGCTATATAAATAAATATAGCAATATATAGAAGTATGTATTTTCAATCCATACACAGCTGCTAGGGAAGTTAATTGAATCCCAAATGAGATCTTGAAAAGTATTTACTGATTTATTTGAAATAAAGGTCTCACCATAAAACAAGAATGCCTGTTTAACAATGACCAAAATTCACAAGAACATGGGTCATTTCCTGTCTAATATGCATCTTCTTGCACAAATGAAAGATGTACACGTAATCCTCTTTAACATGAATAACACTCAGGACAGGGCCTACTTACAAAACTGATGCTTCTATTCCTAGGAACATTTGTGTTAAAGTCTATAAAAAACCAAGAACATTAACAGGTGAAATTAAGAGCATTGAAGAAAGGTGAATAAGTGCTCACTAGTGCCCAGTGAATGCTGGACACTTTGATTTCATACCATGTATGGGGTATGAAATGAGATGAAGGTGATTGCCCCCCAGCAGCCCCCATTGTGCTGTGCTCTGTGTGTGTTCAGGGAGCGAGGTGCTGGTAACGCAGCGGGGTTTTGGCTACTGCTGAGCACAGCACCAAGGCTGTTGCTCCTACATCCCCCCTCACCAGCAGGCTGGGGGTGGGAGAGATTTTGGGAGGGGGCAAAGCCAGGACAGCTGACCCAAACTGACCAAAAGGGATATGCCGTACTGTGTGATGTCTGCCCAGCAATAAGAAGCTGTGAGATGGGGGGAGGAGGGGGAGACATTCGTTATTACATTTGTCTTCCATTGCAACTGCTACACATACAGAAGCTACGCTTCCAAGGAAATGGCCAGACATTGGCTGTTAATGGGAAGCATAGAATAAATCTTTTGGGTTTCCTTTGCTTCTATGTGTGAACATTGCTTTGCTTTATTAAACTGCCTTTATCTTGACTTAAAAGATTTTTTTCCATCTTATTTCCCCCCTCCCATACTGCTGAGGAGCGGAGTGATAAAGTGGCTTGATGGGCACCTGGCATCCAACCAAGGTCAACCCATTACATACCAGAAGCAGCAAATTATGTTTTTTTTCATGGAAACTTGCATCCTTTAACTAAACTGTTTGCCATATAAGACTCAAAAATTTAGTAGAGAAGGGATTACCACTTTTTCATGTCTCCTTTTTTACCTGACTGCATACCCAGCAACCGTAAATTTTTGTGGGATAGACAGCTGTATCATCAGCACCTTTGACCTGCTTTTGATTAAATTTTCCAGTGGGTAATCCTACAGCTTAACTGAAAGTCATCTGGAAACATCCAACACTGGATCCTCATAAGGTGTGGCAATGATGTAAACCCAGTATCACACATTTTAAAAAGATTAATTTTTTTCACTGGCAAGAGGCATAACTGTGGTTAAAACTGAGTGAAGATACATTGGGAATGCTGGAGCATAATATGAATGCAGTGTTCCTAATATTAATATGGAGGAAGGTTGTATATGAAATTAGTGTGCATGTGTACACAATCAGAATGTAAATCTACAGGAAAGCACCATATTATTTTCCAACATTTGAAATTTATTCAGAAAATCAGCCTCAAATTTCTATATTTTTTTAGTTATGTCATGTTCTTCCTTCCTGTTGCTGATTGCTAGCTTTCATTCCCTCCACCTTGTCCCTTGTTGGAGTTGAAACACAAATTGCTGCTTTAATGAAATCATTTATCGTGCAGGTTTCAGAAGTGTGTTCTTTGAAATTATTAGAGAATTTGAATGTATATACTTTAAAATAACTGCTACAATGTTGTCCCTTGCACACAGAAAGGATAAACTTTACAACTAATGCTAACAAATCCTGAAAGGGAATAACTTTTAATTTCATAATTCAGAGGAAATACGCGTATACTTTTAAGAACAAACATCCTGGAAAAATTGTGCCCATGTTTCCAACTATATGCATATCATATGTCAAGAGTAATTATCTCAAACACTCCATTATATAAATGAAATGGAATTATTTGCCATCCATTAGAATCATTATGATTAGTGCCACTTGCAAGCTTTCTCTGTACTGAATCCATCAATCATTTTTGGATAACTGAGATTTTCATCAATGTCATTTTAATGACTGATGAAGTAACAAAACCAATTAAATGAGCCTGTTATGTCTTAGAATGAAGGTAGGTATGTTTTGATTATCTGCTGCCACAATAGTTGCCAGAACTGCTAGAGATGCCTGGAGCATCGCGCAGCAATTCGGCTGCTCAGTGGGTGACTCACAGGTCCATTTTGAAGGTGCAAAGGTGACTTTTGAGGGCAGCTTTATGGGAATGGTGCTTATTAGCACCACAGGTTCAATGCAAAGTTCAGCTGCATCATCATTAAAACCCCATAAAGGCATGGTTGGAAAAAACCCACCTTCTTCTTGGTGCTGAAATGTCACATGGTAATCCTAGAAGCGTTACACAAGCCTCAGATTGATTAAGCAGTGGACGGACTAAACAAAGGTGTGTCAACCACAGCAAGAATGCTTTTGTACCTAAAGACATGTTTCCTGATATTCTTGTCCTTTAAATGGCAAATTTCTGTCTTTGGTATATATATATATATATATATATATATATACAGACCTGCCTGAGCTCCTCAAAAGAGTTTCAAACTAATCTGAGATTTCATTCACTATGTGAACACGGTTCCAAGCTGCTCTTGCAACTCTGGGAATTAATTCTCAGCTGTAACGGGGCACAGCGCTGAGGCAGACTCCATTACTGTGCCATAATGTGCTGATCTCCTTTTGAAAGGACATGGCACCAGCTCAAAAGTAGTAATACTGATTTGTCATCCAGATTCTGGGGTAAGACAATGTCTTTTGATTTAGGGATCTCTTGAAGATCCTGCCAAGGATGATCAGCTTCCACACCCTTCTTATGTGTCCAATACTGGCCTCTCTGTGGCATTAGCATGGGAGGTAAGATTTTATGGAGAACTAACAGGAAGACAAGAATATAGTCTCAGTAAAGAAATAAAGCAGAAAACTGTAGAAAGGCAGAATGACAAATTTACTCCTTTTGATTTTCCAGTTAAAAAGTTTGTTTAATCAGCCTCCCCACCTTTACTTACTGCAATGGCAGAAATGAGAGTACTTAACCAAGTTTGTTTTACATCAACTAATACTCAACTGATTTCGGACATCTCAAATTTCGGACTCTTCAGCTACTAGTTGCTTCTCCTAGTTCTGAGAGATCATCCTTGTTTTGTGTTGGGAGGCTTCATGCTTAGACTTGTGCTGTACTCATGTTCTCACACATTAAGCTCTCAGATTTAACAATGAGTTATACACCCTTTGCACAAGCAGACCCAGAAGGTCCCTTTATACAACAAGGAAAGTTTACCTGATTTTCCTGATTCTGGCCAGGTCAGAGTCAACCTCCCCAAGCAGCCAGCACAGGTGAGCTGAGTTAGCCCAGGCCATTTTCCTCACCAACTGGCATCACTCCCCCATAAGTGGGGTTGGTCAGGGAGGGTCACTCTTGCGTGCCTCCAGGGCAGCCTGAGTGGGGCTGGGGTGTTGGGTTGGCCCTTGGGTGGTGCTCAGTGTTATTCTGTTGGTAAGGTACTCTATGTTATCATGGGGTGTTATTTTTCCCCTTTCACAGTACTTTTGGCAGTAAACTGTTTTTATCCCAGGCTCTGTCTGATTCTCCTCTGGCAGTGAGAGACCAAGTGTCATGTAGTGCTTGGCCACTGTTTGGGGCTTGACCATCACACTGATATTCCATGAAACTAACTGTGGTGAGTCTTTAAATTAGAAATTATGTTTAAAAGTTCCTTTTGTCCCAAAATTGAAGTAATGGCTGATTTTGGCCATACTGGAGGTGTGATCAGACAGGTTCTGTCAGACCCCGAGCCACTTCTGCATGCTAATCCAGTGGTCCTTGGGCAGCTCCTGGTCTTTTAAACAAGTCCTTTGAGTGGAATGTGGATGGTGCACCTCAAAGTTGTGTGATAGCAGAGACACAAGCGTGGGTAGGGCAAAGAAGAAATAAGCTAGTTTCTGTTCTTTTTATCTAGCTCTCTCCCTGCTATTCAAAATCTACTTCTATCATGCTCATTGTAAGAAACTTCCTTCCTGATTTGCTTTTTTCCTTTGGAAAAGATTGATTTGTGGAAATGAGTTAATGTAGGGCTCCTGTAAACATCTCAACGCAATTCCCTGAGAGGAACAGTGCCTGCAAACTTTCCACAGTTGTTTCATTAAAACCGTGACTTACAGTCTTGTGAGCCCTTTCCCAGCATTTGTGAGGTCTTCCATGAGGAGGAAGGTGAGGATCTTTCTCCTTTGTATGCCATTCAGAACATTAAAAATGTCTCAAGAAAAATATAATAATTTTTTAAACCATCAGATAAAATATTTCAGCTATAGCTGTCCCAGATCATCCTGCTTGTACTGTTTTTGAACTTTTTTTGTTGTTGTTATTATTGTAAAAGTAGGAAACAGTAAGAACAGAGGGTTATGTGATGTGGTTAATACCAAAGTCTTGTGGTTATGAATCACTTCAGAAGTTTTAAAAAAACCTGATGGGTCTATTCTGAGCTGTTTGTAAATTGTGTTAGTACCTCAACAGTATTGGATCCTGAAGAGAAACATGAATGGTGGAGGAGTGGAGCTAGGAAATGGTGACAGCTGACAGAACAGCAATGACTTTGCACAAAAACTTCACACTTACTTTCTTCTCCTGTTCTAAAGTGACAGACATGTGATATAATATAAACAGCCGAGCAGCAGTGCAGTTACCACTACTTCTCCCTTCCTGCAGTTACTCAGATTCTTTCTTTAGAGATGCTTTGTCCTTAAAATAAAGAACCAACTGGGAAAGGGAAGGCAAAAACTGTTTGGTTATGTGGGATTTTTGGTTTGCACCATGTGGGTGGATTCTTCAGATACACCTCAGGAGTTTTGTTAAGAAACTTTACTATTTGGTATATATGACATATCTTGGAATAATGTCCGTAATAGAAATTGCTCTTGGATTTATGTTCCATGATGCTTCCCTCTGATGTACGTTATGTTTTTCTACAAGAGTAGGAATTTTTGTACTAGCGCATTTATGATCAGAGGGCTGGAGCACCTCCCCTACAAGGAGAGGCTGAGGGAGCTGGGCTTGCTCAGCCTAGAGAAGAGAAGGCTGTGGGGGGACCTCATTGCAGCCTTTCAGTACCTGAAGGGAGCATACAAACAGGAGGGGAATCAGCTTTTTAAAAGGGCAGATAATGGCAGGACAAGGGGGAATGGACTAAAGCTAAAGGAAGAAAGGTTCAGATTAGATATTAGCTGCTGTAACAGGCTGCCCAGAGAGGTGGTGGATGCCCTGTCCCTGGAGGTGTTCAAGGCCAGGTTGGATGGGGCCCTGGGCAACCTTGTGTAGATCCAGGCCCGAGGTTGGTGTCCCTGCCTGTGGCAGGGATTTGGAACTCTCTGATCTGTTGGGTCCCTTCCAACCCAGACCAGTCTATGATTTAGGACAGCACTTGGACAACCCATTAAGAGTGGTTTAACACAAATCTAGCCTGCCTGCAAGTCACCGCTACACCGTGGTGTTGATCCTTTCTCCCGGGCTGCCTATTGCCCAAATTGGTAGGCTTTACGCTCAAGTAATGTGTCTTTGGAGCTTCAGATCTAGCCTGACCCTAACTTCTGAATTTCCCGAGCTGAATGGAACGCCCGGAGTTCATCCCCCGGAGCTGCGTGCGGAACGGAGACCTGTCCTGGCAGCAGAAAGCCGGCAGGTGGCGCAACGTGCGTTGGGAGAGTGACGGGCCGGGCTACGACGGCCGCACGCCGTGGACGTCACCTAATGCTACTGGGCCTTCGCGTCCCACTGCTCCTCAGAGACACCCCCGCTCCTCAGCAGCGCAGCTGGGGAAGTCAGTGCAAACTGTTGCCACTCATAGTAGGTCTCCCTCCAACCCTGACGGAGTAGCAGTATTAAACACAGCTCAGCAAGCTGGCAGCGAAGTCTTGTGGCTTCTGTTTTGGTGTTTAAATAGGTTGGATGCAGCAGCGCTGAGGTACTGACAGGCTGACTCCTGATCTTGCCCCAGCTGTCAGAGTGGAATCTTAACATACCCCTCTCAGACAGACACCTTCTGTAAGCTGGGGAAATCTATATAATTTTGGTGACAGTGCAGTAATTCCAAGAATAACTGTAAGGATAAAATAAAATAACAAAGTGTGGCTACCATGTAAAATCATACATTTCTTACCCTTCCTTTTTCTGTCACTGAAGAGACTTATTTTTAAATCTTGAAAAAGATTTCACAGTGTGGCAGTCTTTTGGGGTTGTTTTTTTTCTTTTTGGGGGGGTATGCGACACGACACACTTCTCCCTTTCTGCCTCTGTTTTCAGCCTGTATGTTATATTTTGCCTTTCTTGATTCTCCTCTTTTGAGTTTGGATTGCATGTTTATCATCCTTTCTTACCTTTCAGGTTCTAGAAACTATGTGGCCTTGCTGCATTTCAAGCTGGGTACATGTAGTTCACGTCTGCATTCCTCTCAAATTTTCTTTCAAGTCAAAGAATAAGTTATAGCTGAAAGGAGGGTTTGATGTATTTTTTAAAAAACTGATCTATAACCTGGAACCCAGTTTTAACTATAGTTTCTGGTTTCCATTTAAATCTTTATTCATGATCACTGAAATGTTTCTTTACTAGCAACTACGTCCTTCATAACCCAGCTTTCTGTAATCAATCATATTGTCTGTTCAGCCAGAAGGGAAAAATGTAAAGAATTATAATATTGCAGTAACACTGATGTGCATTCTCAGGGCTTTAATAGGATAAGTGTCAGCACTTCAACATCATCTATTGCAGCAATGCTGAGAAGTGGAGGAAAACAGCTGAGTTAGTTGACATTTATGTATGTATCATGCGCACGATCAGCTCTGTATTTGCTCCCAACTGGGAGTAAATGTGTATAAAGGAGAGGATTATGTAAAGTGAAGATTACTACTCTAAACACATCACTTATTAATCTAAAATTATGAATGGAAGACTACCTTTCAGCAGGGAAGGTAGAAAGACAGATGTGGAAAATGAAGCAGCTCAATTACAACTCATCTCAGATTCTCACCTCTTTGGGTTTGGTGTTTGCTTTTATTTTAAAATATAGTGGTGTCTGTAGCAGACCGGTTTCAAGCATACCCATCCTCTACCTGCTATGCAGTTTGCTGTGTGTTATGATTAGTGATTAATATTGGAGAACCTGAGACTAAATTACATCTTTCCACCAGCTTCACTTTATATGATTAATACTAGTTATGAATTCTGCATAGCTCCTTTAAGACCTTGGGTAACTCAGATCATTCCCTACAGATTTATCAGCATTGTACTGCTTACTGTAAATATTTCCAAAAGAATATAAAAGGGTCTAACAAGACCATGAAAAGTAAATTGAAAAGCACTAGAAATTAGCTCAATTAGGCACTTTACAATAATACAGAATTATAAAATTATTTAGGTTGGAAAAGAGCTTTAAGATCATCAAGTCCAACCATTAACGTGGCAGTACTAAGCACACCACTAAACCAAGCACCACGTCTACTTGTGTTTTAAAGACCTCCAGGTATGGTAATTCAACCATTTCCCCGGACAGCCTGTTTCAATGATTGACAAGCATTTCAGTAAAGAAATTTTCTTTAATACCCAATCTAAACCTCCCCTGGTGCAATTTGAGGCCATTTCATCTCATCCTATTGCTTTTTACTTGGGAAAAGAGACTGACCGGGGACTTGTAGATAGTAATAAGGTCTCCTCTCATCATCCTTTTCTCCAGGGTAAACAACCCCAGTTCCCTCAGCTGCTCCTCACAGGACCTGCTCTCTAGACCTTCCACCAGCTTTGTTGCTATTCTTTAGACATGCTCCAGCACCTCAATGTCTGTCTTGTAGTAAGGGGCCCAAAACTGAACCCAGTACTCAAGGTGTGGCCTCACCAATGCCAAGTACAGGGCGATGATCCCTTCCTTAGTCCTGCTGGCCACACTATATCTGATACAAGCCAGGGCCTGTTGACCTTCTTGGCCACCTGGGCACACAGCTAGATTATATCAAGCAGCCTATTAACTAATACTCCAGGTTCTTTTCTGCCAGACACCTTTCCAGCTGTTCTTCCCCAAGCCTGTAGCATTGCATGAGGTTTTTGCGACCTAAGTGCAGAACCCAAACACTGAACCTTGTTGAACTTCATACAGTTGGCTTTGGCCTGTCAATCCAGCCTGTCCAGACCACTCTGTAGAGCCTTTCTATCTACAAACAGGTCAACAATCATGCCCAAGTTGGTGTAATCTGCAAATTTGCTGAGGGAACATTCACTCCACTTGTCCAGATCATTGATAGCAGTATTAAACAGAGCTGGCCCCAACACTGAGCCTTAGGGAACACCACTTGTGACTGGCTCAACTAGATGTAATTCTGTTCACCACAACTCTTTTGGCACGCTAGCCAGCCAGTTTTTTTACCCAGCAAAGAATATGCATGTCCAACCATGAGCAACTAGTTTCTCCACAGGAGTGCTATGAGAACCAGTGTTAAAAGCTTCACTAAATCCGAGTAGACAGCATCTACAGGCCTATCCACTAAGCATATCACCTTGTTATAGAAGGAGATCAGGATAGTTAAGCAGGAATTGCTTTTCCTAAAGCCATGCTGACTGGTCCTGATCCCCTGGTGATTCTGTATGTGCCATGTGGCACTCAAGATTATCTGCTACATAACCATTCCCGGCACCAAGGTCAGATTGACAGGCCTGTAGTTCCCCAGATTGCTGTGGGTGCGCGCCACACTGGCTAACCTCCAGTCAACTGGGACCTCCCTGGTTAGCCAGGAGTACTAATAGATGATGGAAAATGTCTTGGTGAGCACTTCATCCAGCTTCCTTAGCACACCAGTATGTGTAATGCATAATGGGAAGTGCAGAAACCTTGGGTGTTTCACCTGGGAGTGTCAGATGGTTGACTGTGTTGTTAGAGCCAAGTATGGGTGGAGATCAGGTGGACAAAATATTTCCCTTATATTGCCAGAGATACATGTGTTTTCCTCATCCTGGTTCTGGAAGTTAGAATAAAGCAGATATCTGAACCCTCTGAATTGTGATAAAGATAGATTGGTGAGTTCAGATGTTAATTCTCCTATTTATCTTAAATCCTTATTTTTTAAAGGGACGGACTGCCTGCTGAAAGTACCCATCTCTTCAAGATGACTGGCTTACACTATACAGATATTTTTTGGGTGGCCACAGCAGCAGTGAGTGACTTTGTGACGAATGGGAAGTTTAAATAGTGGAAACACAAGGAGAGATAACACCAACCACAGAGTGATTCATTACAGCCAAATGGAAAAAAGATTTTGTAAGCTTCTCTAATCTGTTTCAAAAGGACTCTGTCAAATGTTATGCACTGCTACTCCTTTCCAGGGTGTGCTTTTCAAACAGTAGATTACCTGATATAATTGGTTTGTGGTAGCTCCACTGTTACGAGGGATATTTTCAATTTGAGGTGTTTTTTAGTGGTGTGTGTGTCTGAGGAAGTGCCTGTGTGTCTGTGAGGTGCAGAAAGAGGCAGCCTGTCAGGGGCCAGCTCAGCTCATGGTGAGGAACCTGAAAGACCTGGGTGCTCTTTAAGAGGGACTAAAAATGTAGGAAGCATAGAAACTCTCCAGACAAGTTCTAGAATGTCACTTGGTGGCTAGACTACTGCCTAGGAGGAAACACATATAAAAGTGTACAAGAGGCTTTCTGAGAAGCTGAAAAGTGGGTAGACACATCTCAGCATGGTGAAGAAGGAAGGGAAGACAGTGCTGATGAGTAATTCCACTTGGATCCCTCTTGAGCCTGTCATGGCACCAACACCATCGAAAAATGTCACGATGCTATGAAGTACCACATCTCTGTTAAAGAGATTTGAAAAGAATTATGTCAAAAAGGCTTCTAATGGTGGCACATTTTGAGTCATCTCGCATGAATGATTGCAGTATCAAACATACAAAGCGGTTATTGGAAACTGTGTCTCAGTGACTTGAGCTAATAATTGCATTGTTATGAAAGCTTCATAATGGGGCGCTCCTCATGCTGTCACAGCTATTGCCTGTGCACATACAACTTTCCACACAATAAAACTGGTGTTGGAGTGACAAAGCTGAAGACTTTTTTTTTTCTCATGACCTTACAGGAAAAGCTACTTTATAAAACAGAAGTCAAGACAGAATAAAGAAGTGGTTATGTGGCTGGCTTTCCAGTTGATACAGTCGCTGTGCTCAACCAAGCTACCTTTTCACTGAAAGAACAGGTATCATCAGGTGCTTGGGAGAAAGATGGCTGAATGCTGGACTACAGGTAAACCCAGAAATTTTACACACTACCAGCTGGGGATTTGCTTCAGGGCAGCAGATATTTCTTAGCCACTGAAATGATTGTTCCTCCTCACTGGTGGTGTGCTTGCACCACTTCTGCATTACTTCCTGCTGTGTTCTTGTTGACAGAAATTAAAGCTTTTAAAACATACCTGTGAGCTTGCGATTTCCAGCAATACCACCAAACTACCCATGTTTTCCTTAGACAAACTTTCTTTGTTTCAGCATCTGGTTGATTCAGCCAATCTTCAGCCAAAGTTGGTTAGTTGAATTTTTTTCTTCAGTTGTCGGAGCTTGCTTCAAAGGAAATGCAAAGTCGGATTCTGACAAGCCATCATGATAGAGCCAGAGATTCAGAGCCAGAGACTATCTCTGTTGCTGCTAGAGACCTAACAGCCTTCTGTTTCTGATCAAGTTTGACTCTTGCAACAGCATGTTTCTTTTACTGTGCAAGGCAAGCATGTGTCTGAGAAGCTCCTATTGCCATCAGTATCTTCCACAGTGCAGAAGTCCTCATGATGTTCTCTCTGCTGCTGTCACCAGCCACGTCTGACAGAACTGTGAAGATATCTGGCTTTTTCCAGTCTCAGTAAATATTAACCAACAGCTGTGATAGTTTTAAAATGCCTTGCACTCATCACTGCCTGTCATTACAATGCATGGTCACCTTTGGACTGATATACAGCCTGTTTTAATTGGCATATGAAGAGATTACAATATGAAACACTATCAGTCCAAAGCAAGAAGCTGACCTACAGATGCCCTCAAAACTCTTCTAAAAACACCCACTTTGTTATGTGTTTTTGGGTGCGGATGTTGATGTGATCTCCTCATGTAATCTACACCAGTTCAGAATGTTCAAGAATGCTGCCTACTTCACATCCTGAACAGCATCACTTCTTTCCCTGTAATAACTAAGTCATCAGCAGTCACTGCCACAAGTAGGTCCATAGTCTGCTGGCCGCTGAACGTGAAAGCATGAAAAGTAACTGAAGACAAAGATAGATTGGGTTGCTGCATGAAACTCTGGGGTTTCGATTCCCAGTGAGAATCTGCTGGTAGGTATTTGATTTCTCTGTAGCTCTCAGAAAGTCCTGAAATCTTTCTTTCTCCACAACAGAAATTGGGATTTTGTTCTTGCCACTATGGCAGTGTCTCAGGACTCAGTGAGATAAGAGCTGTTAATACTTTGTGCCATTTACTCATTGCTGACACCAGCACACTCACCAGGTAGATTTGCTGATTGCTTCCTTCCTGATGTAGAGGGCATGAGATCCATTCCACCCAACTTGTGCCTGGGTTCTACACTTAGTGAAAAGGTCCTGCAAAATGTCTACCTTCCCTGAACAATCAATGGGAAGAGGCATTGGAACACCACGGGTAAAACTTCACCTCAGGACAGGTACTAGGAAAGTAACTGACTGGTATATTCTGCCTTACTTGTTTCAAGATATACATCTCCTTTCTGAGACCCACCAACTTCGCCTCTAGAGGATCTCTCCTATGGACAGGAAGAGGATCTCTGCATTAGAGAGGGAAAATTGAGGGCATTATAATAGGACATTGATAATTACCAGTCCCTTCTTCCAATTGCTGGAACAGAACGATCATGCAGCTGGAACCCTTCAGACTTCGGTTCATAGTGAGGTAGTGCTGAGTTATGCAAGGCAGAACTGTGATGCTGGTCCTGCACATATATCAGTAATATTCATGCCTAGTAATACTAGTTTTCCTCCATATCACTTAGAATCAACCTACTACCAGAATCCTACTACATAACACAAAAGAATTTGGCAAGAAATCATGGGAAGCTCTCTACAGCTCTGATGGATGGGGGCAAGTTATGTTCATCCTGTAGAGAAGTCTGCACCATTAATTCCATTGAATGTCCTGAAGATTTTGTCTTCTAATGTGCTTTTCCATGATGCCCGCTGCTTTACTGCTTTCAAGAGTAGTGAATCACAGTGACAGGGCATTCTCATGGTATTGTGGTGTGACACAGTTGCACCTCAGTTCAGAGGTTAGTGAGTTCTTTCCTCTGAAAACTTACATATGTTTCAAGATGCATATCCTGGGGAAACTAATAGCTTTTTAATGATTGCAAAACAGGGTTCTTGCATCACTGTTGGGACTATTTGAGATATTCCACCAGCACGTCTTTGAAACCTGTGTAGAAAAGGTTTTTCAGGTTACCAAATGTACTAATGGCATCTTTTGACTGCTTGAAGTCTTACCATATTTTTTAATAGGCATTCACACAATTATATTTCTAATTGGTTATCATCCATCTCATTTAACTCTCTGAAAGTGTATTTTATTGATTCTGCTAGCTGCTTCTAAATGCATAGTGAAGTTTTGCATAGCTTTTGAGAGATGAGAAGCCCTGTGGATTGTCTTCTAATTCATAAACTCACCTGAAAATACCAAGCTCTAGTTTATATTAACTGTGTGCTAGAAGAGTGTTTCTAAAATCCAAGGCTTTATAGCTTGGTGGTTAGCAGAACCTACATGTATTAGGTGACTTTTCTTTTGGTCAGATGACATCCAAGTCCCTCATCCCTCCCTGGTGCTTTGCTTTGTTCCTGTACCACGATCCCCCAGCCAGAGGCAACCCAGGCACATCACCTAGAAAGTGAAGCAGCTGTGGTGGAAGTGCCTCCATGAGACTAAAGCTGTAGCCTTCTCTGATGGCAGCTGCTCAGGGAAATGTCATGAGGAGACAGTCTGGTGGCCGACGGCCTGTTACCTACTGGCAGAGAAGCCAGGGTGCTTTGATCAGACTCCCACAGCTTCATGCAGTGTAGGTGTGCAAGAAAGAAAGTGAGCTGGGTTTTTTTCCCAGGAGCTAGCCGCTGCAAAAAAAGGTGTAGAAGATGTATTGCTTTCTTATTAGATTATTATTCTTTCTGATCAGACAGAATCTGATTAAACAGATTTTATTCTGTCTGATAATGCCAGAAGAGCATTTCTTTTAACTGAATTCCTTTTCAAGCTTTGTGAGCTGTAGTAAAAGAATAATTCTAGTAGAAAACTGATGGAATTGGATATTGTTATACTTACTGATACAGATATCGTGATTTGGGATGACTTCAGAGACCAATTCAAATTCTGCAGGTGCCATCTATGACTTTAGTCCACCAAGAATCTCCTAAAAGTGCCTTTAATTTTTCCTTTCCATTTCATTTTCACCATTACCCTGTGTTCCTGCTTATTTCAGCCATCCCTATTTATCTGCCAGTGGTACTGTTTTTCTTTGACATGTCAAATGTTGGTAGCTTACTTCAGAGACATGTTTTTTGAGCTGCTCTTTTTGTTTGTCTTTTTATCTATTTTTCTCTCGCAGTCTCTTAACTTCTTTGTAATTTGAAATAACAAATAAGTAAATCATTCTGAGTTACACATTCCTCCTTCTCCCATCCTCACTTTTGCATTTTTTTTTTTAGTCTTGACTTATAATGGCCTGAGTTTTGCAACTGAGCCATGCCTTTTTCATAGAGCCTAAGATTTTGTTGTTGTCTCAGTTTTGCAGACCTCTCAGAGTGCTTTCATTTCCTCTATGTGCTTCTAATCTTGCTCTTGTGCTTCACATGCAGACACTTCTGTTGTGAGATTAGTTTGTAAACAGTTCTTATACAGAATGTTCTGTGAGAGGAAGTCACCATCATCACCACCACCCAGATTTTTCAACAAAGCGCCTCAGCTTTAGCACAAAGATTGTCTTGTGAATATGTGTCCATTCTGAGAATACAATATGGGTCTTAGAACAAGGCTATTGAGGTAGATGCATGGTGGGGGTCTTGAACTGTAAGTGCCCTGTCTGTGGGCAGATGCCAGGCTTCATAACAATTTTTGTAACCTAAATAAGGCTTAAAGCTCTTTAAAGCTTCTGTAAAGTAATTGTAATCGCAGAGTAACTTTGGTTTAAGTCAGTGGAACTCAAATCTTATGCTGTCTAGCCCCCTTGTGCCAGATGGCAACAAACCAAGTAAGTCAAGCTTAAGGTCATAAATAACAGACCAGCTCAAGTCTAGAAACCTAGAAAAAATACACTAGGGGAACTTTTTGGTGCTCAGTGAGTTAGTTTTCCCACCCACAAACATAAAAATAGTATTTCATTAAGCGGACGAAAAGAAATACAGACAATGAGGAGATGAATCGTGTGCTGTTTGACATCAAACCAATCCTTCCTTAAAGGGGAGTACAAGCTACTTACAAAGAGGTCTTCATTCAGCAATTGCTGAGGAGCCACACAGTAAATCCGTGGTAAGTCAGAGGCTGTGGCCATCTATTGTCACGCGAAAGGTGTGACGTGAATTCTACAGAGATATTTTTTTCCTGGGCTTATGTGCTGCCTAAAATTTTAGGCAGTTGTCATTAATCCAGTAGTAACTTCTGCTGATGCTACTCTTCTTATGGAGAGTTAGAGGGTAAAATTTCAAGGGAAGGGGGAAATTTGAGATTAAAAAGTCTGGCAGTTTTCAAGAGCCATTTGTCTGAAAATCTATTTCTCATTTGAAGAGTTCTAGGGCTTCAGAGGGAAGATTATTAGTGATAAGGAAAAGTGCCTTTTTACAGATAGAGATGTTTTTAGGGTGACATTAGAGGGTAGCAGTAGAGCTAAAGCAGGACAGTGTGTGTTGGTTTTGGATGGGATGGTGTTCATTTTCTTTGTAGCAGTTGGTATGGGGCTGTGTTTTTGGTCTGTGATGGAAACAGTACTGACAATACAGAGATGCTTTTGTTACCGCTGAGCAGAGCTTACACAGAGTCAAGAACTTTTCTGCTTCTCACCCCACCCCACCAACGAGGAGGCTGGGGGTGCACAAGGAGCTGAGAAGGAGACAATTGACCCAAGTGATATCCTGTACCATATAGTATCATGCTTAGCATAAAAGGGGCTGAGGGAAGAGGAAGGAAGTGGGGGGACATTTGGAGTGATGGTCTTTGGCTTCCCCAGTAACCTCTGCATGTGATGGAGCCCTGTTTTCCTGAGGATGGCTGAACACCTGCCTGCCCATGGGAAGTGGTGAATTAATTCCTTGGTTTGCTTTGCTCACAAATGTGGCTTTTGCTGTACCTGTCAAACTGTCTTAATCTCAGGCTACGAATTTTCCCACTGTTACTCATCCAATTCTCCCCCCATCCCACCAGGGAGGAGTGAGCAAGTGGCTGCATGGTACTTGGTCACTGGCTGGGGTTAAACCACGATAGAGTATCTGTTGACGTATGCTGCATAGCCTGTTTAGGGGACAGGCTCCACCAGCCTGTGCATATCCTGATTTCGCTTCTTCATTTGCTCCATCAGCGATACACAGGCAGCCACGTGGGTAGCTTAAGCTTTGGGAATGGAGGCTGGTAGGACAATGCCAGGGAGAAAATAGCGTGGAGCTTGTGAAGATTACCCTATATTTCCAACTGCCTTTATAGTTTTGTGGAGAGGAATTTTTATTCCAGTGGGTAACCTTTTCACACGAATCTGCTGGTTTTCACATTGCAGAATTTCAAAGGGGGTTTCCACAGAGGGAGGATATAAAGGTGAAAGAGGAAGAATTGTTATAGGAAGAGGTTTTATTTTAAAAGTATGGCTGTAGGATTGTTTATCTCACTTTGAGTAAATGTTAGCGGTATACTGACAGAAGATGTGTCACTGGATTTACTTAGTATATCATACTTCTGCCAAGCAGAGTATGAAATGAAAGCAGTGTGTATTTTTACACTGTTTTTTATTATAATATAAAGACTCTACCTTATCATACTCTTTTTTTATTTTCTTGTTCGATAGATTAATACAATTTATTGCCATGGAGTATTAGAACTCACATTGTGTTTTATGCTGCAACAGCATGTCTTGGGTGGCATAAATCACCTTCCTAAGTATTCAAGAGAAATCATGAATGAAAGAATCAACATGCAAGGCAAATATCTGGTAGTCTGTCTCCTGAAGCCTTCTTTCCTCTGAAGCATTCATCATCTCCCTCCTTGCTTGCCAGGACCTAAAAAGAGGCAGCTACTTTCTTGTTAGCACGAAGGCAGAGCATTGAGAACCACCCTCACCTCTTTTTGTGGCTTCATCTGGAGCCCAGCTTTGCCCTCTTCTGCTGTGTGCAAGTCTGGAGCTTCACAAGTGGCATTCACCAGTTTTTACAGTTCTCCACGTACCTTCGTGCTCCGGAGTGGTTCTCCATAAATGAGCACATACATCCTCTTGAAGCAGGAGAGCCTCTGCAGGCGAGGATGCCTTCTCAGTCCCAAGTGGTTCAAAAACTGGGTTATGAGAGGTGTGCCTTAGGGTCTAAATTGGGAAGAGGCAACTAAGAAGCACAAGGAAGATCAAGGCTTCCAAGGCAGTTATTTCACTGAGGGCACAATGAATGTATTTGTGAGGACTTCATATCCTTTTGGAGAGAAGTTTCTGAGACTGTTTGGGACCACACTGGATGGATCAAAATATAAAACCTGGTAAATTTCCAGGTAGAAGCTGAAAGTCTCAGGTTCAGAAATGGAGTTGCTCAGTGTACCAAATTTTTTGTTGTCAGACTTTTTCTCCGCCTTCTTTAGAATTCCCAACAGTTTGTATTCTCTATATATTTGACACAAAATCTTCTCACAGCTGGGGAATAGGTGAAGCAATTCACTGGCATCTCCTTGCCTTGCTTGTTGTTCTGTTCAGATAGTGACAGGGAGTAGATGACCCTGTCAATTACACTCATCAGTGACAGCATTCAGAAATTCCAGGTTTTGTTATTAACTTGCCATTACACTGTATGGTTTCTGTAATGCAGCTCTTTCATCTCGTACAATGTCAACATCTTTGTCCCGAGCTACAGCTTCTGCCCTTTGATTGTCAATAGTCATAAAATTGTCAGCTGATGAACAAAGTACTTCTGTACAATTTATGTCACACCCTTTGCGTGACAGCAGATGGTCATGACTTACCGTGGATTTAGTATGTGACTCCCCAACAACAGCTGAAAACAGTGTAGTAAAGAAGGCACAAAGAATCTGTGGGGTTTGATGGCCATGTCTAGCTTTGTTGGGTTTTTAAGAATTCTTTTTTTCTCGTATTCCTGTGAGTTTGTTTACTGTGCAACAATCATTGCTATAAATGCTGCCTCCTGTAGCTTTTCTGCAATGTTTTCATCCTTTCATCTGTGCACTTATGGCTAAAGTACTTTTCAAAACCAAACTTCTTTTGTAAGTTTAACCACATGTGGGTACTGCTCTGTACACCAGGTAGCTGCTCTGTGGGTCGTGATGGCACTCCAAACCACAGACTGGGGTGGGTATGATGAAAGGCAGTGTGATTGTTATGTTTAGGATTGCAATGGAAAAAGTAAGAGAGACAGTTGTGAAAACCTGCTGTTCAGAACAAGGACACCCTGACACATGTAAATCCTAGGTTTGGGGACTGTCTCCTTCCTAGCAAAACGCCACCCTGAAACTTGGGATATCTGGATAGCCAGGACAAGGGATTCGGGCTCAAACAGTGAAAATACAAGACAGATGACAGCTTTAACCCTGAAATCTGGGAAGAGCACGTGAAGTGAACAATGTCATTATTCATGGAGACAGAGTTGGTCCGTCTGTATCTCACACACAGTCTGCATGTATGCCACTCCTGCACCATTCTCCCTCTGACCTCTCACAGTTCACTTTCTTTAGTTCATGCTTCTGTAACAGCAAAGGGGATGATCTTCAGCTTTTGCAGACAGGAGAATGGAGATTGCAAATTGTAATGAGATTCCTGCTATGTATGGGTCAGGCGGCTTGAGCCATCTGAGGCACATCGCATTGCTTGATCATCCTCTCCTTTTTCCCAGCAAAATCTGTTAGTGCTCAAAATACCACAGCTTAAATAGAGAAGAAAAAAACAGGAATGCTATGTGTGTGTGTGTGTGTGTGTGTGTGCACGCCTTTGTTTCCTACTGTTGCATCAGTTCTTTCTGCTTGCTTACAGTGAGGGGCATGCCCATCTGACAGCATCATCAATGTGACCTTTCTCTTCAAGCAGGCAGAAGGAACAGGTGCATCACAAGGAAATGGAGACCTTTTTTCTGATTTAAGCATCTCTGTTCTGGATGCTAGCAGATAGGAATCAAAAAAAGAGAGATATGCCCCTTACGCACTTTGACCCTGAGTGGCTTCACACCACCCTCAGCGTGGTTGAAAAGGATGTATCTGAATCAGGTAGAAACCAACCGCCTGTAGCAGCACTGTATATGTGACCGCACTGAACACACTGAACACACAGGTTAGATTCCTCTCACTCCACCTATAACTTTCTTTTGTCAACCTAATTTAGGGAGTCGGGTGTACAAACGGGATTTTGGTTTGGTTTTGTTTGCCTCTCCTTTTTATGCTGAACTTCACACAGAGAACAACAACGGAAGATACATTTAGCAGTTTGATATTCTTTTCTTCAGAATGTCTGGGGATTTTCCCAGTGTTCATTTCATGGCATTAAAAATGAATGGGATGACTAAATGGTTTACAATTTTACATATTCAGTTAACGTGAAAGCAATTACTAATGTGTATAATTATCTCCAGAATTACTTGCATCATGCAAATGGCATTCAAACTAACCATTTTAACTGTTTTTGAGGGGATGTGTCATTACATAATTCACAGTAAGAATAGTACCCTACAATCCGAGCTCAATATTATTGCCCTTTCAGAATTTACTTCTCAGATTATCCTCCTGGAGAGTGATAACTTTCTATTTTAACCAGCTTTTAGAATGCTTCCAGATCTCAGCAGGGGACTGGGTATTGAATACAGCTTATTTCAATCACTTTAATGTGAGTCTCAAATGTAACAACACTGGGATCAATGCTCAATCCATTATCCTCTGAACTAAGAGGACCATACCAAGACCACTGAGTGGCTTGACATCACATGGCTGAGTCCTACTCGGTGAGAGAATGTACAGAGAAAACAGCAAAGCTTAAAAAAAAAAAAGAAAAAAAAGAATAAGTCAGATAGATCAGTGGTGAGGGCCAAGAGGCAGAGAGGAGTGTGGTTCATGAGTAGGGTCAATGAAAGTAAATGTTGGGTGGAAGAAGCAATGGGGATGAGGTACTATCTGGATAGTACAGCAAGCACTAGAATGAAGTTCTACCAGAAGACTTGGTGCAAAAACTGCTGTAGTTTGTAATAACTGTGAGAAGAAGCTGAAGCATAAGATGCACTTCACTTTCCATACTTCCCCTCATTGCAGTGGTTAATAACAAAAGTTGTTTTGCTGTGGCCGCAAGGAAGAAGCGCCACAGATGCAAAGACAGTTTAATAGATGAAGGAAAGAGAGAAAAAGCAAACACCAAGCAGGAAATTGCTTATCTCTCTATTTCTTTTACCTTAGTTTGCACTGTTGAGCATGATGTCATATGGTATGGACTATCCCTTTGGCCAGTTCAGGTGAGTTGTCCTGCCTGTGTCCCCTCCCAGTGTCCTGCACACCCCCAGCCTACTCACTGTAGGGCAGAGTGGGAAAGAGAAAGGCTTGACAGTGGGCAAGCATCAAGCAGCAGTCAAAACACTCTAGATTAGCATTATTAGCACTGTTTTAGCCCCAAGTCCAGAACTCATCACCATATGGGCTGCTATGAAGAAAGTTGTCTCCATCTCAGCCAGACCCAGTGCAGCATGCGATCCTGTGGTACCCAAGCAAGGCAAACAGAGCAGGTCCAGTGACAGCCAACAGTCAGTGGTTACTAGACAACTCTGAAGGGTAGCATGGCTTCAGCATCACTCCAGAAAGTCAAGTCAGTGGCTCAGAGTTGTTTCAGCAAGGTATGCAGACAGGCACAGGCAAAAAATGTTAGGTAAAAGCCAAGGGCAAGGCCACTGAGGTGTAATTTGTTACCATAGCTGAGTACATGCATGCAATTGCCCTTTTCCTCTACCAAACCTGCACACCATTTTGCTGGATTCCTAGGTTATCAGCAGACTCACAAGCAGCACTAGATGACTCTGATCTTCACCAGGTAAGACATATTAGTAACACTGGTCTGTGAGAATAGGCAGTGACACAGGACACTTCTTCAAGTATCAGATGTTTTTATTTAGCCACAGGAGTCCAGTAACCACAAGGGAAAAAGCATGTACTTGTTGGCTACAGCTTTGCCAGTTTCCCTAAACACTTTGGTAGATCCAACTTACCCTGTCTCTTTCTGGTGGCAGAGGTACAAATGGCTTCTTTGCAGGCTCTGCATCCTGTCTTCCTCTCCTCAAAACTCTCCTGAAATACCAGAGCTTTGCTTAAGCTTTTTCACCTTAAGGGGCCCTGGGTCTCTTATCAGCTACATATGCCATATCCTACCTGGAGAAGGATTTGGAAAGATGCTGGTTTGGGAGCTATTCACTCACTTTCATATCCGCCCTTCTGTATTTTTGCCTCTGTTGTATTCTATTATACCTTTAGCAGCTGTCTTTGAAAACCATGGGCTGAGCAGACTGTATTGTGTGAACAGGAGTGGACCTGGGAACACTAGAGAAAGCTGTAAGGGCAGGATTTTCAGAAGACTTCAGGACTGGCTGCTGATCCCCTGTACACCTCCCACTTCTAAAAAGAGGTAGGAAGCATCCCAGAAGCATAGAGAGTTTTAAAAAAAACTCTTCTCTTTTTTTTTTTTTTTTTAAATGGAAATATAAAGGCAACAGCATTTATTTCAGATTGACCAAGTAGCTGTCAGCCCTTTTGCTCAAAGAAATATCACCAATCTGAGGCATCACTAGGTATAACTTTTGAACTCGCCCAAATCAACTTTGACCTGTTTGAATCCAAGGATCACAGCATTTCTGCAGCAATGACTGTCAAAATAAAAATTATGGCAACTGACGGTGCTGTGAATGAGGAAGCATACCCTTGTGTGACTCCTGGGAGTCCGAGGTGGGATAAATCTGACCTCAAGCTGTTGGGATGCAGCAAATGGCAGCAGGGCCTTCAGCAGAAGGGTGAAAGACCTTCTGCACTGAGCAGAATAGGCAGAATGTGATAGGGAAAAATTTTTTACATAATGAAGATAAAAGAGAGATTCTCAGAACGGATGTGGTTCTCCAAGAATATAATCCATCTAATGGAGAAAATATATACTCTAGCACAAGTTTGTAAACACATTCATGAGCATATGTTGAACTGATTAAACACAGTTTAGTTAGTTTATTCTAGTTTTGCTTTGTTACATGTGCAAATGGAAAAAATATGGTATCTGATAATAAATCAATGGGTAACTGAAAATGACCAGACATCAAAGGGGTTTTGAAGGCTTATAAAATATTTCCCTTTCCCAGGGAGTGGCTGATCCTTCAGTAAAGGACCAGACCTCTTGATTCGAATTCCAGATCCAGTTATGGGACCACAATAATTTGCATTTCTCTGGTTACAGCGAACCTAAGGCATAACAGCCACAGATCCAGTCCTAATGAGAGAGGGATGTAAGGCAGAAGTTCTGAAACCTATGGCTTGTTCTGCTCTCACTTGCTCTAAAGGTGTAATTACTACAATTCAGTGAGCTGCTTGTGGTTTTGGAATGAAGCAAGTACAGCTGAAGTTGTGGGAATAAGTTTTTCGGTTTGTTTTTTAATTTACCATCTGCTTTGTATGAGTGAAGAAAAGGATTGTCCTGAGTTACTCATCTACAATATTAATACCCTGTTTCATACCTTGAATACATTTCATTTGCATAAAGAGTATGTCCTTGCTATCAAAAATCACAAGTACAAAAATTGCGTAAAGGAATTTCTTGGGGGTTGGACTTGATGATCTCTTGAGGTCCCTTCCAGCCCCTACAATTCTGCGATTCTTTCTTCCCTCTCTTCCCTTACAAAATGCAACTGCCAGAAGTTGTTACACCTTCAGAGTGGGCAACTTACTGACCACAGGGGAGTTTCTGTTACTGAGGCACTTTGAAGAAAAACCAGAAAGGAATGGACAGTCACGCTGTAATTGTCAGAGAGGGACAGCTGAGGAACATCTTAATGAAGCTGCAAAGCATGACTTTTAGGTCAAAGACTAGAGTAACAACAATGTGTCTGCCTTCATGAGAGAAGATAAAAACCAGTAGCTTCTGAAAGATGGATCTCACCGATTTGCAAAAGCCAAACAAGTACAGCCATACTGAAAACTCAGCCGTCTCCCTAGCTCAGCAAAGTCCTGACACTGTTTCCTGCCAAAAGCTGGTGTTGACATACTGCAGCTGGATTTCCTGGTAGCTCGCAGTTCAGTGGGCTATTCCTGCTATGAAGCACAACATGTCCAAACAGCACATTGTTGTTAAAGCCAAAAAAATTTCGTTGTAGGGGAGCAGTTTATGGTCTCTATCCAGGTGGTAGTTTCGGATGTAAGGTACTCTAAAAAAATGATGAGGCATAAAGCACACTAATGTTACCAAGATGAAGAAGAAACTCTTTGCCTGAGCCCTGAATTCCACGTGGGAGTTAATGTCAGGCCAGTATTTCACAGCCAGTCTACAGAGGACAGACAACTGGATTACAGTGAGCACAGCACAGACTGCCACCAAAATCCCAACCAAGCAGTAGTTTGCGATCACCATGGGCACCTCTTGTATCTCCCGGTGGAACTGAAAGCACTCAGAAGAGGGGTACGTCGTAGAGGTGCCATAGTGCAAGAGAAGAACAGGGGTGATGACCAGCACTCCCACCAGCCAGACAGAAGCCACCCAGGTTGTAGTGTAGCACTTCCTGAACTCGAGCCGGAAGAGGCGTATTATGATGATAGCCACGTAAAACGTGAAGGTGGTGTACATGTGGAGGTAGATGATGGCGCTTGCTAACTTGCAGGCGAACTTCCCAAACTTCCATTCCCGTAAAATGTAATAGCTGAGACGGAAGGGGATGCTGAGTAGCATAAAGGTGTGTAGCACCAGGAGGTTGATGATGATAATGGTCATCACGGATTGCGATCTCCTGTGAAACAACTGATGGGACATCATAATGACCCCGAGGGTGCCGCCAGCCAGGTTGATGATGTACAGGGCTATGAGAACAGTGCGGAGCTTATCAGATGTGTCCAACAGCATCTCACTGGAGGAGTGGTTCTGCTGGGTTACGCTGCTGTTAGGCATCCTCGTAGACTCCTCTTAGAAAGTGAAAAAGCAGAATTTTAAAAATAGACATGTTTTTCTTGTTGCTTCCTTTATTATTAACTATAGAATATCACAGATTAATGAAGGGGCATTTTACTGAACTGTGTTTGAAATGGTGTTACCCCACATAGTATAAAACCTTATGCATGTTCTCATACTGTATATGACAGCAATAACCCATGCCTCTCAGTGTTAAAACCACATTTTAAAATTTACTAAACTTCATTCTAGGATTTTTTTTCCAATTATTTGCTTTTAGATACATCCATCTGAAATAGCCAAGACACTTTCTTTTTGTAAATTATACTCATTTAATCTGCATTCATATTATAAAGATAAAATTAAGGGTGGGAAAAATACTGAACCATGAAGAGGTTGTACCTATAATTTGCAGATGCTTTATGAAGACACCTGAGCCATCTTTTTAGCATCTTGCTGGAAGAATGTAGGACACTCATAAGACAGCAACAGTTTCTAGATGCATAGACCACATTGAAAATAAAGATATGCAGATGAAAATTCTGTTTCTTCTTACTTAAACTCCAAGTCTTTTTGCTACAGAATATCCCCTGGCCTACTCTACTATGAAAAGTGAAGAAAAGCTAAAAACTAATTTAGGAACAATATTCCAAAAGACATAACACTATTGGCACTTGTTGAACATAGCCACATACCACTGCAATCTTTTTTAGACTTAAGGCCAAATGTGGACAGTTCAGTTGTTTGGGCTTGAGTACGAACGTCTGTGCAAGTACCCAGGGATAGCATGCATGGGTACTTCGCTAATGAAATCTGCCCTTACCTTATCAAGAGTTTCAAAAAATCAACGCAAGAGCTGAAAATCAGTCTCTTAAAAAGGCAGGTTTTCTCTCTCTGATTCCTTAGAAGTTTAAAACCAGTAAACTTCCTTTAAGCAGTCCTTAATTTTGTTGCATTCATCTGTAAAATGATAGACTGCAACTGCAAAACATTTTCAGATAAACTTCTTACTTATAAAACATCAGGCAAAGCATCTTTAGGAGGCCATTGGAGTGTTGTGTCCAAGACTGATATAAACCAGTTCTCTCCCTTTCTGAACTCATGAATTTAAAAACATTTTAATGGTTAAATTTGTATACTTACCTAATATTTCTAGGACAGGCAAGAGAAACTTGCTTTCTGAGAAAATTTGCTATAAGAAAAGTTTTACAAGCTTTAAGAAGATTGTGATGGTTTGAGCCCTGGCCAAAGGCCAGACGCCCACCAAAATCAGTCTGTTACTCCCCTTCTTAGTTGGACAGGGGAGGAAAAAAAAACATAACTGGGCGGCTCAAGAGACAAACTCGTTAATGACGCGGGCAAAACAGACTCAACATAGAGAGCAGAAGAGAAGAGTTATCTAATTTATTACACCACGCTAAAGAGAAAACAGTGAAAAAGAACCAGAGTCAGGAGTGCAACCAACAATCTTGAAACAAATGCAAACCAGGCAAACACTTTTCCCCCCCACTCCCTCCTTAGCAGGCTTTAGTTAGAAGTTTGCTCCCTTCTTCCCTCCCGGTCGCAGCCCAGGAGGGGCAGGGACTGGGGAAAATGGGGGTCTTGGTAACACCTTCCCCCCACCCCTCCATTCTAAAGCAGACTTCCCTTTCAGCCATGATTTTGCTCCCTTCTTCCCCTCTCCTGCTCGCAGCACAGGACAGGGGGGCAGGGACTAGGAGATGGGGGCTTCAGTCAGTCCCTTGCAAGATGGTTTCCTTCTCGGCCGGGATGGGGGCATCCATTCCACACACCCTCCCCCTGCTGCAACCGTAGGATCTCACCCACAAGAGCCAGTCCTCCACGAACTTTCTCCAAGGCAAATCTCTTCCCACCGGGCTTCATCTCTGCTCTGGCAGGCAGCAACAAATCACAGTGTCTCTCAGTCCCAGTCAGAATTTCTGCTCGACACGAATTCATTTTCCAATGTAAGTTGTTAAAGTCTAAAACTGCCTTTAAGAAGTTATAGTCTTTTTGTTGTTATAAACGGCAGCATTACAGCCTAGATGTCAACATTTTAGATTATTCAGAAACAGATTACGGTTTTTTGCTATTTATAGAAATAAAATATGTAAATTTTACCTTATAATCTTTTATTTTTGTGACTCCCCCTTCTTCTTTTCCATTTCATATATCCATAGCATATGACTTATACAACCAGTGTGAAAAAAGAACCTTTGTTACTGTTTGACGGGGGATGGCTGAGTGTTTCCTCAGCCCACATACAGGAAGACACGAGCCCCCTTTTCCTGCATCATGGTGATAGCAATCACTCTTGTTCAACTTCTAATGCTATTTTATTCATGGGGAGGCAACTGCTGAAAAGCTGCTGAGCTTGCAGAGACCATCATGTAGTCGAAATCCACCCATCTGGACTAACTTCTGCCCACAGTTTGATCGCTCTCAAAGCTCAGATGGGGAGCGATCCCCTGAGCTGGACAACTGATACAGGGCAGTGAGTTTTGCAATTAAGCAAGTAAAGAAGTGCCACTGATCAAGTTAGGTTTTTCATTGTAAATGTACTTTTCCCCTGAACCTGTTTTACATTTAATAATTGAGCTAAATATGCCAGAAGAACAATGTTTAGCAGAGTTAACAAAAGATTTCAATCGAAGATGCTACTAGATCTTCAAGAATTCAGGGGTGAATATTCACCATTTAAATCTTCTAAGTTCAATAGCCTTCAGACATATGAAAAGCAACTTAAGGGTTCCTGATGTTAAAAAATGTCATGAAGAGGCCAGTGGCACTTGTCAATTATGCCTGAAGTGCAGGCACAAATGCTGATCCCAAACCATATCATTATTGTAAAGTAGCTTACTAAGAAGAGCCAGGACTCTTCCAGAGATGTTAAAAAGCAGTTTCTTGACTAAAAACTAAACAGAAAAATGTTAGCCCCATTTATTTTTCAATTAGAGTTCTAGACCACAGTCAGAGTAATCAGCACTCAAGCACAAAGGGACAGCATACAAGGTTTTGTGAGCAACAACGTAGAACCAATATTCCAGCAGAGCTGAACTAGCATTGTTCCCACCATCATGCAGTCATCTTCTGCTGTGGATGTGAGGATGGTTCCCTCCACAGGAGGCTTCTCTCCTGTTATTAAGTACAGTCATTAGGAAGAACAAGATGTGGAAGAGAATAGTTAGAAGTAAATAAACAAAGGGAATCAAAAAACCAAGGGTGCTAGAAGTCAGGAAGAGAAGCAGAAAGGGTTTGTGAGGGTGAGCAGGAATGTGGAGACAGCAGTCTCTGAGACACTCTCAGCAGTCTCAGCATACACTCAGAAAGCTTTGAGAGAGCAGGTACCATCTCAGCTAGACCAGGATTCAGAACAGGAGGAATGAACATTTTGGAGACTGCATACACTTGCGGCTTGGGGGTAAGAGACATGTGCAATTGCTTCAGCAGACAGAGCGCTGGAGGGAAACAGCGACATGAGTAACTGTACTTACCAGGAGTGGTTCCAGCATCACTTAATCCCATGTAAGGACAGAATGCTTCCTGACACAGTGGCAGTGGTGTTTGGATAGCAAAATGATCAGCTGGTTCTGCAGAAGTGCACAGGAAGGTAGGGAACAGCCCAGTGGTGCCAGACCCTGGCGGTTTCAGTTGTTTAGAGTGATCATGAAACTGCGTCCACAGCCTCTGGGTAAGGCAGGGAAATGTCTGCAGCCTTGTGCTCTGTCTGCAGGACCTGACGTGATCCACAAAGCTTTAACCACCAAGTTATATTGCAGAAATGACATGAAGAAATCAAATTGCTGAAACAGCTGCTGTGTGACAGGCAGCACTTGAGTCAGAGCCGAATCAGGCTCTGAGATTCAGAGCTTTGCACACTTTTATTACCTTCTTGAGTCCAGTCTGAGCTCTTTGGATGCAAAGTGATGCAAGGGTGTTACCTAGTTCATTCTTGTCACCGTGGGGACAGCAACATTAGCTGACACCAAAACTGGGGTCAGACACTTCTCAGTTGCTGTATCATACCTCTGAATCACTTTGTCCTCAAAACACTCATTGCAGGTTTTATGTTGTGGCTGTTCAGTGTGTTCATCTCCGTATTCTTATGTAATCTAGGTCATGGGTTTTAGGTTAGTTTCTCATTTCAGTATAAAAGGAAATTGAGTCACATTAACCTGTTCGAATGAACCTTCAGATCTTGCTTTTGCTCATTACTTTGTCAGTACATAGTCTCACACCTTGACCAGTGGTGAGACTAGAGGTTAAAAAAGAGATACAAATATACACGTCAGGTCAAGAACAGCATCACACATAGATTTTTAAGGAAGGAAGGAACTGGGCATGTCTGATTCAACATTGGGGGAAACATAAGACAATGAAGAAAGGTGAAGTTTTCAATTATTAAGAAAAGAAAGTGAAGCAGAAGTAATAGTTGAGAGAAGAGGAACAAGGGCTGTTGGATGTTCAAAGATGGGATGAGGCTCTGTGGGAGTGTCACTGACTGTGCCTATGCATGGGTCTAGCAGAGTTCCTTTAAGCAGTTCTTGATTTCATTTTATTTCTGCACAATTTCCTGTGCTTTCAGTGTCACTTTGAAAAAAATGCTATGTTTACCAGTCAGTATAATAGCAGCCAAGGTTTCACATGTGAGCTTGAGTGATCCTTTCTGTCTAGGAACAGCTGTAAAACTGCACCGCCCTGTGTTAATGCACAGGTTTTTCAATTTCAGCTACTTCCAACGTAGTGTCATAATTTGCTGATAATTTCAATTATTTATTAATATGAAACCCTTTATTCCTCGTTACTTATAAGAACTGAGCTACATATCGGCTAGAGTCATAAACAACAGTAAGGGGATACCTGTGTTTGGTGTTAACGTACTGCTTCTTCTGTGATTGCAGATGCAGTTCTTGCTGTCCCACTCCCACTCTGTTGGACGTGAGTCACAGATGCTGGAAAACGAGTAAATCACAGTCCGTGGTTAGTGAGCTCGCAGCATAACTCCTTTAATTTAACAATCCCACCCACCCATGCAGGGTGAAGTATTTAATAACTTCAGCCAGTACACGGTCAACACGGTTAGTGGGAGTTTTAAGATTCTTGGACTAATCTTCTGCATATTTAGTTGAAGATTTGCTGAGAGGTTTCTCAGACTTTGTCAGGATGGGAGAGGTTGTCTGGCTTCTCTGTTTATTAGAAATAATAATATATAGTTGCCTCAGTCATACCTACTCAATATGCCTTGAAAGTAGACATTATGCTTCATATAAGTGGAAGTAGTATATCATGAATTTATGTAGAGGAATCTGGCAGAGTATACTACAAGAAGACTACGACTTGCATTTTGAAACAAACCCTTTATTTATTGGGTTGGGTGCAAGGAGATGAGATCTATTATTACAAGTGCGGCGACTTGCCATTATTCTCTTGTGATGGTACACAGGTTTAGTAATAATTTAGAAGATTTATGAAATAGTTAAGTCCTTCTATTTGATCTAGTTGCCCTCCAGCACCTATAGAGACAAATAAAGTTGCTGCTGCTTTAGGTTATTCCAGAAATGTGGTAACGCTGGCTTTAAAGCACCGTTGTACTCAGGAACAGCTGCAGAGAACAATGTGTCAGACAAGGACCTGGCACTGACAGCATAAGCTTTTTCCAGTCCAAAACACTTTCTTTTCTGCTTGAACACACTGCCACCCATTCTCCTTGTCAAAATTCATTCCTTTTGTTTTCTGTCCCACAGCCTTTCTCACAAGCCTGCATTTCTAGGGATGGACCCACACAACACTATTTTCCTCCATTTTTCATGTTCTTCTCAATATCAGTCACAGCCACATATTCTTCTTTTCTGATAGTAATATGCAGAATCAATGAGCTCCTGCAAGAATTAGGTTCTTGCAACAAAGGTTTACTTGACATCAAGTTGGGTCCTTTAATGTTTATTAAACTAAAAAGCAGTTGAAAAGTAAAGACATAAACCAAATACCTTATGCAGGAAAGCAGAGGTCCCCATTGCATAGGCAGGTTTTCAGTGAATTACAGAAAGCATGGAAGGTGCACAAAACACAGAGTTGGTGCTTTCAAGATGGGGGTTTGGGTTTTTTTGGGTTTTTTTTTGTTTTGGGTTGTTTTTCTAAATTCCCATTGATCTTAAATTCCCAGAGATCTTGCAGCTGGGTATTTGTGACCCTGTCCCACAAAAATGAGCCTTACCTTTACTGAGGAACATGCATGAAAATTACGATTCCCCCATTCCAAGTGAGTGAGGACTAATTAGTGAATGCTTACAGGACATAAACATCCATTAAACTCCATTTACACCCATATTCACAAAAATAATTTAATTATTTTTTAAAATTAATCTATTTAATTTCACTTCAAACTCTTTTCTGGAAGAAAAGTGAATACTAATGTTCTGGATTGAGCTACAGAGAGAGCACTAGAAGACAAGGTCTAAGACTCTGAAAATAAAACATGCTTAAATTTGTCAGGAAAATAGTTTTCAACTTGATTTCTAGAGACCTGTCACAACTTTTGTCAAAACACACATCAACAAAAGCACACCTACTAGAAGAATAATGATGAAAGAGGATTTTGAACTACTGAGAACTTGAAGTATCAGGTATCAGTTCTCTAGAACACAAACACATGAGGAAATCTGAAAGAATGTGTTAACATTTATCCTTATGTGAGGGAATCAATATCTGTAGAGTAAATTCTGAGATATAAAAGATATTAAATATCAGTATAAACCAGAGGACCTAGAGCATCTTCAATATATACTGGTAAGGTGTCATGATGATCTCAGTGGTGGAAACTGGATTGGTTTGGAAACTGGAATTTTTTTAGTTCCTATCACTAAACAAAGGTTCGAATACAAATTCTATGCTCCAGGCTACCAGCCTTTTCCGATTTCATTTCCTATGGGATTTCCAAAGAGGCCTAGGAAAGTAAGAGTGAGTTAGAAATTTGAATTTGGTTGCTAGTGAATTCCACCACAGAAGATGCTTCCTTCAAGTCTCTAGAAGAAAAGACAGGGCCAAGATTTGGAAGAAAACTACAGTGGGGCAAATCCACAAGCTCCAAAAGTGAGGTCATTTGTGCAGTGAACTAAGTCCTGTGTTTACAAACTCACTCTGTGCCTTGTCCATAGCATGGCCACCATCAGTAGAAGAAAATGGAGAAAAAAACATTTCTTCAACTCTCAATCATAGAATCATAGAATATCTGAGTTGGATGACCCATAAGGATCATCAGTTCCAATATCTCCTGGCTCCACACAGGGCCAGACAAGTCAGAGCATGGGACTAGGTACATCCAGACACTTCTTGAACTCAGTCAAGCTGGGTGCTGAGACCCCTTCCCTGGGGAGCCTGTTTCAGTGCCCAACCACCCTCTCAGTAAAGAACCTCTTCCTAATATCCAACCTAAACCTCCTCTATCTCAGCTTCATGCTGTTCCTTCAGGTTCTATCACTGGTCAACAAAGAGAGGAGATCAGCGCCTGCCCCTCCACTCCCCCTCATCAGGAAGCCATAGACCGCAATGAGGTCTCCCTTCAGTCTCCTTTACTCCAGGCTGAACAAACCAATCATAGAAGTGGTTTGTTAAGCAAATCATTCTGCAGACAAGAATGCTCTTAAGAAATTTAAAAAGAAAGGCTCATCATATATTTAAAGTGTATCTTCTCTCTGCCCTGCCTTGGAAAAAAATTCTGTTTACTTCTACAGAGATGGCAGTAGGAACCAGGAAGGAGCCTATGTTCTGGCCAGTCCATCATCCATGGTAAGACATGAAGTTCCAGCAGACCCTTATGTTTCTCAGGGCAGAGTTGTCATTTTATACTCTAATAATGACTATCACTGGCATCTTAGGATCTGGAAATGCAATGGTAACTGTCAAAGTTACCAACAAAATAATATTTCTGTTGGGGTTTTTGTGATTACTCTCTCTCCAGGCCTCAGGTTTCTTTCAGATCCAAAACACCCATTTTTTTCTATTTTCAGGAGGTGGTGGCAGACCTTTTAAATGACAACAGTGATTACACCAGCTGCTCTGATTTACATCCAGGACAGCATTTCTAGTGCTTTGATAATGATAAGTAGTGACCACAACTTCTTTACAGAAGGATATTTCTTTACAGGAAACAAAAAATGACCTTTAAGAAGAAAGACATTTGAAAACTAGACTCTGCTTATTTGCTGAAAAGTGAGGAGCTATTGCTTGAGAGTGTGTCCCAAAGCAACTCAGAAAGACTTTTTTGCTCACTGTATCAGACAGTATCTTTAAAATTATATATTTTATACATATGACTCAATAATTCAGCCCCATTCAGCATTTGGAAGATGAAACAACAATGTCATTTCTGTTGCCTTTTTGCTAATTGGGAAATCTCTGCGCTTCCATTATACACACGGTTCACAGGAATGAAATAGAATGAATGGCGTGCCGTATGTCTGTTTATACCCCAAACTCTCAACACATGGTAAAGAGAATATGTGCAACCAATCAAAATGGTCTCATACTAAAGTGATCATGATCTTAAGCACCATCAAACTGCCTACATCAATTAATTCAATAGTTTTCACTGTTTGTTTTCTCAGCTCAAGGATTTGAGCAATTACTGTAATTGTAAGAACATTTCTACCCTAAAGCAGAGATAGGCCATGCAGCTAATTAACATACTTTAAGCTAACTCTATGAAAATGAAATATGTGATAGGTTCCAAATGAACCGATTAACAGAGTCCTGTTGGACTTATCTTTCCTTTGTAAAAAAAATAAGGTTGCAGAACAAGAGAATAGGATGGAGGGGAACATTTAAAATGAAGTGATTAACTTAATTGCTTTTCTTTCAACCATCAGCAGTTCTTAGAAATGAAGGATGGGAGAAGCCTTTGTTAAGGCAGAAGACACAGGGAGGAAATTATTTCTGTACGCGCAACATGAGGTTACTTTATAAATTCTTGTACTCAACTACCAATCATTTTTGAATGCCTGAAAATCAAATGAGTACAAGATGTCACAAACTTGAAGCCTGAAAAATTTAATGCATCAGTGACCGACTAAAAAGATGCATGGAGAAAGGGAGTCTAGAGCAATGATCAAACCCCTCCATTTCTAATATTGTCCCACTGTAGGTGGTCAGTCTTGGCTTCAGGGAGATAGGAGAGGGCTGCCTCTAAAAGCAGAAGTGGGTATTCAGGATTCAGCAGTTGGGGGTGCAGGCAGCTCTGTGTCTGGTGCTTTTTCTCCTCTTTCATTGGAGTGCGCAGGGATTTCTGGTCAACCAGTGCTCCTGAGCTCCAACAAGCCTCTTCTCACTCTGCTTTTGCTTGAAAGTTTCTGAGCAAATACAGTGGAGAAGAAATTAAGGACCTGCTGCTCTTCATCCAAAAATTTGGTAGTGGAGCATCCTTAGATCCAAGAAGAGCCTTAAATCCTTCCAATCCAGCAGAGATATAACTCTTGTTAGTAATGCGCTCCATTCCTAAAGAATAGAGGGAAAGACTGAGGCCTGTGGATGTAGAGGACAGACTGACAGAAGCACCGTAGCTCTTGATACCAACAGGAGGGATCCCAAAATGCTTAGAGGTTGAAGGGAACACTCAGCCCCAGGGATATAGCCTAGAAACAGGAGGAAGGGAAGTTCTTAGCATTTGATAAGACAGATGAGAAACCCTCATCGATTTAAAAAAGAAGAAGGTAAATCAGAATGATGCTTAATAGCAGGGCTCAGAAGAGCAAGGTTGTGGTTTTCAGTGAAGCAAGTGAAAGGAAAGGAGAGCTGTGTCTCTCATGCCTATGTACAGCAGGAGGCAGGGTTTGACAGCAGCCACGATGGACAGCTGCAAATCTGAAAAAGCTTCTGCTGTACTACATGTATCCAGATTCGTCCAGGGGGTAGATACACATTCTGGAAAGAATTAAAAGGAGAAGATGAAATTTCTTTAATCATAGCTGGTTAGCTACTATCATCCTTGCAAACCTTCCTGACTAATCTCCTACTGCGCCATAGCAGCGTTGTCAGACAGCTGTTCATGCAGATCTCCAGGACCTCAGAGGGCACAAAACTTTCCATAGAGAAAGTCAGTCATCTGGACCGTGAAATAATTGAAAGAGCCTCAAGTCCTCTCTCAGCTCCCATTTTAAATACCTGTAAGAGGAAAAAAAACCTGATTGCACTTCACAGAGGATGACAGGACTGGCTCAAGCCACCTCAGGTTTTATAAATCACAGTGCTTTTAGATATGTTCCCTATATACATTTCAGATAAATACAAGCCAAAAAATCAGCACAGGCATTTCACTGCCTTATCACTATCATTTCTTCCTCACTGTTCATATAAAAGCCTTCTGACCTTAGCATCTTTCCAAGGATGACGGGGATGGGGGTGCAGGTAGTGGTTTTCCCAAGGTTATTGCTGTCCTGTGCAGCAGATTTGCTTTCCAAAGTGTTTTACTTGCAGGACAACTACAGCCGCACACACCTGTATGAGGAGATTTTCCATGGTCCAAGTACCACACTCATTTACCTACTGTGACCACATGTAACATCCCTTCAGCAGCTATTCACTCACTATGAAAAATAATCTCAGGGGGAAGATTTTCTTTTCAAGAGGTTGTGCTTTTCCTCTAAGCAAATCCTGACCTTCGTGGAAATATATTTTATTTAAATTTGAGAGAGAAAAAGCTGCCTTAATTATGATTAATAATTTGATCAAAAGTACAAATGAAAATCAGGGAGGGAGTTTACCTACACTTTTCAAAGGTACCCAATGTATTTCAATTGCACATTTTCAATGTACAAAATAGCAGAAATAAGTTCAGGAGAAAAAAGTGTCCTTAAAAACATATTAATCTGTAAAGCTGAAGGCCTAATCAATCTGAAAATTTGAAGTTAAATTCCTTTGCATTAGAATATGTAGACTCTATTATGAATCCAGGGATTATGTCCACAGTTCAAAGGAGGACAGTGAAAGAGGCAATTAATTAATTATCTTGTTTCTTCTTCTTTTTCACTAAGCATGGTTTTAGGCATGACTTTCAAGCTAATGAGCTAGTATCAATCAGATGCTACCTTTGAGAAGCTAAAAATGAATTGATTTAAATGTTGCTTGTTATACCCTCCTGATACTCGAGAATCCTCCTGATTAAAAACTGAATAAATAACATAGGTTTTCTCTGTTTGAGCCTCAGGGATTTTTTTTTGCTTTCATATGTTCAAATTTAACAATTTGAATAAAAACAAAGTTTCATCAAAGTTTGATTTTCTTTTCTAAGCTATATCTCCTTGTGCAACCCAAACCTTCAATTTAAATACTTTCATAGTCTTTTAACGTCTTAAAAAATGTGGCTTCGATTTGGAAGTGTGGTGGGTTGGCCCCAGCTGGCAGTTGAGCCCCTCATCCGATTGCTTATTGAGCCCCCTTGGATGGCAGAGGAGGCCTTGGTGCTATGCAAGCATGTCTCAGCAAGTGCTATAACCCTGGACTGTTATCAGCATCATTGTGGTCATGAATGTAAAGCACAGCATCATATGGGCTACAAGGAAGACAGCCAGACTCAGTACAGAAAAGAAATATGCAATTTGGAAGCATGCAGTTAAAATATTTGGAAAAGGTAATAAAATATGAGGGCTTTTTTTCAAAATGAAGGCCTTTGTTTGGAAAACTTTCTCTTTAAAAATTGCATTCAGAATGATTTACTGGAACATGGATTACTCCAAAAACAAAAGAAGAACCACAACAATATTTTGGGTGCAATTTTCATCTGAGTGAACCATACAGGCTTATTGCTGCCTGAAGCATTATTCACTTTATATCTTTCCAAAAGCACTTGTCTCTAGTAGCAAAAATCCCTTTTACTGTCTGTAGAGTAAGTCAGAGGCAGAATGGCTTGGTCACTGTAAGATGGGGACTATCATGTGAGCAAGGATCCTAAGTGTGCTGGTCATACATGGCTTTGAAAGACCAGAGGGCAGGATCCGGCAGGCATAGGTGGCACCCAGTTAGAAGCAAAGCTCCTCAGTGCTGGATGTGATACCCTTCAACATCCTCATCACAGCAGAGAGGGGGAGAGGTACTAGGCTGGAGAGAAGGAGCACTATTCAGAGGAACCTCAGCAGACTGGGGCAATGACCAGTGGAAATCGATAATGAGGATATTAATAATGAATTGAGAGTGGTGTAGCTGTGGGCCAGGAGTCCAAGTAAGGTATTTGGATTCTCTGTCCTTAAAGATTTTTCAAAGCTTAACAAGACAAAGCCCTGGTCAGACTCATCTAACTTTGAGTTTAGCCATGTTTTGAGCAGGGAATAAGACTAGATGACCTCAAGAGATTTCTTACAATCTATTTTTTCCTGTGATCCTGTGATTTTTAACTCATCTTAATACCACAGAGGGGCATCTGCCTTCCACATCTTTACTTCCTGTTCACAGCTTTGTGAAGCTTTGAGTTACTAAATCTAGTTATGAAATGTAGTAACTAACTTGCAGTAGTTATTAATGTGGAACATGTAGTAACATAAATCTAAATTACCATTCGCTCTTCCACACGTCCTGACCTCCAGAACAAGATTTTTGTCCCTGATTTTTATTTTACCATGTTGGGCATTTTCTTTTATAGCAAAAATACCACTTGACATTAAAATACATGGAACGACTTTTGTCCAAAATAATAATTTTTTTTTTCATTTTCGCTTCACCAGCAACTGCAGTGGTTTCACACTCCTGCACGCTTTTGTAAAAGGTGTTATGGTGATGTATTTTTCCCATATGCCTTTATTGCTACTTTTTTTTTTCAATCTCCCTTGTACAGTTAAATATGCTCAGGAGTGACCAGTTTGGGGTATTTAACCAAGGAACAGCTGAGAGTTTTTCTCACAGATTTATTTTTGTCTCTCAGCTCGGCTTTACTTATTTATTTGTGAGCTAACAGCTTACTGTCCAATTTCACTTGTCATGTTTTCTGACTGTTCTTGTAATTCTGCTGCTTCCTGCGCTTCACATTCATTGGTGTGAAAAGTTTGCTGGTGTTGTTTTCTAACCTTGTTTATCCTCCACACCCCACTCTTGCACCGCAAAGAGCTCCATCTCTCTCCTAAGGTTATCAATGTCCAAAGCTTCAGCCTTCCAAATCACCCAATTGACTGAGCATTAATACTGCCCAGTGAAAGAGGTATGAGCTTGAGTTTGCAGACTTCTGTCAGTGGTGGACAGTAGGAGAACTTCTCTCTCCCATGCGATTATTTTTGGTTGCTTGATTTGTGACTGAGTTTCCGGGTTGGCTTTTGTTGAGACAGTAGAATCCATGACAGTGTGCAACACCCACCTAGCAGCCCTGCAAGGAGCATATTCTTGAATATCAGAGCAGTGCTACAGTAAATTTCCTCTTTATTTATTACAAGATTGCATACACAGGAGATAGCAGCAGAGCTAACGAGACTGTGCACATATACAGGTCACATAAGTAATGAGAAACAGCTACATTAATTAACTTTGCTCCCTAATGAAATTGAATTAATGCAGTAAAAGACATGAAGTCAATATAAACCCAAAGTATATCAATCTCTAATTCCTTCACTGCAGCAGGGTGACATAAACAATATCATGATTATATGTTATCATGGAACAGTAATCACTGACAGGGAGGAAAGGAGACTTCGTGTTGGTAGGTTGAGGTTTTTCCAGTTTCCACCAAATAAAATAGCTTCCTTCCCTCACCTCTCCCTCTCCTCCAGACATGCAGACTGGTAAATTAGTGAACTATTATTTCTCACTTTTTAGGTTCATTTTGGAAAAATACTTACTATATTAATTTGGACATGCAAATTCATTAAAGTGGAAGCTCAAAAGGAAAACTTCAGAAGACATGAAGCAGCATTTTCTCCTCCTGAGCTCACAATTATTCTTGCGCTTGAGACAACGGTAACAAGTGCAGTTGACACTTTCATTTTGCCCTGCAGCTTTCCAATCAACTTGCTTGCTGGTTTATCTGGGGGACAGTCACATCATCTCTATTGCTGCCAGCTGGATGTTGACCTGACCACCCTTCACATCTCAGATCTCAACCCACATTGTTCTGCCTGGCCAGCCTGGTCTGTCCATGTTTGTTCATCCTGATGGTGGCAATAGATGTTTCACCTGCTTTGGGGTCTGGGGTAGCTAGTGGTTGTCTGCTGACCATGGACTCTGGCGACGAAGGGCTGTGTGTCTGTACAGTCTGTGGGTGGAGGTTTCTGAGGTTGTGGATTAATTCTATCTCATGGAGACCCCAGTAGAGGCTCTGTTGCAGTCTCAGCTTTAGAGGCAGCACCAGTGGGGTTCTCTGAAGCTGCATGGGCTGTGGGAATGGGTGATGCAGCAAGAATGGTCAGCAGAGACCAGGTTCTCCTCAGTCTTTAGGCAGTAGATGATATCTGATGGAAGAGAGGTTGAGGTGAGCGCACACCTGGGGTATGTCCCAAAAACAGCTCAACACAGAACTTTTTTTTTTCCTGAGTGGTAAGCTGAATTCTTAACAAACTGCATAAAGAGGATTCCCATAGAGTAGTCCCATAAATTATTGCCTGATGTCCATTCCATGAACATCTCCTTAATATTGCTGTTTGGATGCTCTGCTAGTTCTTAGCTTTCAGTGTCCCAATTTTCCGTGCATCAAACTGAGACAACAAATACTTTAGTTCTTGCATGACTTCAGTGGAGAATTTCATTTCATCATGACCCTGCAATACAACAGAGGCTCCCAAAGTGAGAAAGGTGTCAAGAATCTGGATATCCACCTCAGCTGCTTTTTTTGATGTAAGTGGATGGCGAACACAAAATATGATTATGCAGTCCTGGTACACAATTATCCACTTCAAGCTGCTTGGACACATGGATAAATTGATAAAGTCAATTTGCACCCCTTCCCCCTGCCCACCAATGTTAAGTGGTGCTTATTCAGAACAGAGTGGCCAGTAAAATGTTCCAAGTGGTGCTTTCTTGCTTTCTTTTTTCCTGGAACATAATGTTTGCACACTTAGGTGAAAAACATTTCATGACATGGTCACAGCCATGAGGGCCAGTAGCTATATGTGCTTTTTTGAGGATAATAACATCTATCCTCGATGCTCACATAGTATGTGGGAGATTCCTCTTTCATCTGCCCCCTTTTAATCAGCTTCTGGGTGTCTCCACATTGTAGAATTTCAGTTTATTGATAGATAGACAATCATGTTGTGCATTTAAACGTGGAAAGCAGTGACGTATACACCTTGAGTTAAAAAACCAGAAAGAGTAGGTTGTCCATACTTAATTTGTAAGCAGAGAGTATTCACATCTTGACTTTGACTTGGGTTTCTGTTTTGTCACCTTCAGTTCAGCACTAGTTGCATAATACTGCCTCAGTGATCACAGAATCATAGGGGTTGGAAGGGACCTCAAGGGATCATCGGGTCCAACCCCCCTGCCAGAGCAGGTTCCCTAGGACAGGTCACACAGATAGGCATCCAGATGGGTCTTGAATATCTCCAGAGAAGGAGACTCTACAACCCCCCTGGGCAGCCTGTCCCAGAGCTCTGTCACCCTCACTGTGAAAAAGTTCTTCCAGACATTGGTGCAAAACTTCCTGTGCTCCAGCTTGCAGCCATTGCCCCTTGTCCTGTCTCCACAGACCACTGAAAAGGGGCTGGCTATTCCCCCTGTGTCCCACACTTCAGATATTTATAAATATTAATCAGATCCCTTCTCAGGCTTCTTTTCTCAAGGCTGAACAGCCTGAGCTCATTCAGCCTTTCCTCGTAGGGGAGGTGCTCCGGTCCTTTAATCATCTTCATAGCCCTCTGCTGGACTGTCTCCAGGACATCCCTGTCTTTTTATACCAGGGAGCCCAGAACTGGACACAATACTCCAGGTGGGGCCTGACCAGGGCAGAACAGAGGGGGAAGATCACCTCCTTTGACCTGCTGGCAACGTGCCTTTTAATGCACCCCAGGATCCCATTGGCTCTCTTAACCACCAGGGCACACTGCTGGCTCATGGCCAACCTGTCATCCACCAGGACCCCCAGGTAAACCCCCATTTATGTGGAGTATTTCTTATACTTTTTGTATAGTCCTTCTCTAAATCTAACTCCAAAGTCCTGTGGCATCTTCAGTAATGATCACTTAGCAGGCAGAGAAATCTGACTCAACTCCTTCCTTTTATGTGCAACTGCTCAGGCACCAATTTCTGATGTATGCTGCAGCCAGATTGAGTAACCAGTCATTTTGCAAAATGACTGAAATCTTCGGCCATTTCTCAAAACGATTTCCGGTTATTTTTCAAAATGACAGAAAATAGCAAGCAGGTATTATGCAAAGTATCTAATCTCTAGCTGCTTTTTAACTTCCCAGCTTAAAAGAAATCAGAAAGAGCTGTTTTATTTCCCAAACGGTTCAAAACCACACAATAGATTGCAGAATTAGCAGTGGTTTAAACCTTCTAAAATAGAGACTTGTATGAGGTCAACTTTATTTTGTAAAATTTGCAGCTGGTTTTCATTTTTTTTTCCATTGGATTGATATTTGAAACACCTGACCTTCTCCTACAGAACAGTAGTGACAATCGTTCGCATTTTGTGAAATGCCAGAAACCTTTAGCATGTCACGTGATGACCAAGTAAAGAATGCAGTCCAGTGGTGTACTAAACCAGCAATTATTTTCTCAAATGCCTAAACCCAGGCACTTTATGTGGCTGAAACACTCATTTCATGAAGGAAATACAAATTTCCAATATTCCTTTCTTTTCTTTCTTTTTTTTTTTAATCCAATATAGCAGCTTTCACAGTATCATCATAATACATACAAATTGTCCTCTGTTTTGGTTTGAACTTCTGCAAGCCAGTTTACTATAGAGCTTGTTTTATTCTTGCAAGGTGAATTTAACTTACAAACTCTTTTTTATTATGTGAAACTTCATGATGCTATTTCTATCATATGGACACATTTAATGGCTTGAGGAGATCCTGATTCAGCTGCTCCTTCTGTAGCAGAGCATGAGAACTGAGGTCTGATTTCAGGTATGTGGAGTTCTCACCCATTAGCCTTTCTCTTCATGCAGCTCTGAGACTGGGGAGGTTCTTCTTCTCTCCATGGGTATGACTCAAGATTGTCCACCACACGATTTTCCACCAATGCAGCTGCAGTTTGTTCTGCCCTTTCTTATTTTCTTATTTGCTCCTGTGCTTTCATAGCACCTGACTAGTGGAGTCTCCGTGAGGTCTCACATCTGCTGAAGAAAAACATTAGGGAGATAAAGTCCTATCTGCAATTCTTTCATGTCATTGTTGGTGACCATGGTGCCATGACTAGTGGGTGCCTCTCCCTCCCCTCAGCCATAGGCAGATCTTCTCTATGCTGTAGACCTCTAAAACGGATGAGGGGCTGTGAGCTTTTTCCCATGGTCTCCTCCCCTTAGCACGCAGCCTCTGCCTAACGTAAGTCAGAGTCTTGCTTCCCGGGCTCACATGAAGCATTAGGTGATGCAATTAAATTACTGCACTAGCATTTGTCTTGCCTTTTTCGTTGTCATTGGGCATGTTGCTCTTCCTTGTTATCATGCTGTGGAGGGGGTTGCCTGTGAATTTGATAGCTGAGCCCCCCGGTCGGTTGTGTGTTATCCTTCCCAGCCATGGGACTTGCACTATTTCCATTAGCAAGACCTCAGAGTCAGGTGTGCCCCAGCCACCCATAGGTGGCACAAAATTCACTGCAGACACAGCTACTAGGGCTAAAGGGCAAAACCAGCCAGGCACTCCCAAATGAAGGTATTGCTGCAAAAGAGGGATGTGTTCCTGGTTGAAAGAGAAAGCAGCCAGCTGGCCTGTCTGCTCTCCTACCAGAGGAAAGACGACCACATGTATTACTTATAGTTATACTTCAGGAAATCGATACTGAGTATTATATTTGTTGGTAAATCTCTTTTCAACAAAAACATGGCTTATTAAGCAGCTGTTTGCAAGAGGGGAAAATTACCTCACTGAGCCCCAGAAAGTTTAATTTGATTCTTTGAAATCTTTGGCTAGGAGGCCAAGCTGGTGTTTTATTAATGACCCCCTGACTTTTGAAACCAGCCTCTGTTTCCAATCATGTCCTGGCCATAAGGTTTACTTACAGGGAAAGTACATACAAATTCCTATTTCCCTGAGAACAGCAGAAATGAGTGTCTGTGTGGGTCAGAAATATCCTGCAACTTTCTTGAGATTTCCATTCAGGAACTGCTGCTTCTGCCACCTTGTGGGGTTGCCATGCCCATCTCTCCCCATCCTTGGAGAGAACATCCAAGCTCCTGAAATCCCTTTCCTGGACTGCAGCTGTGGAGGTCCCTCCTTCCTCTACCTAAATCTCTAGTCTGAGGCACCATGGTCCTTGGGAGCACATGGAAATTGAAATTTCAGGTGATGTGGATCTGCGGAAAACTGCCCAGAAAGAAAAGTTCTGGATCCTAAGAGGAATTAGATAAGTAGGATTATGGTGTGATAAATGTTCTAGATCAGCATTGATGCAGAAAGCAACCTTGCATTATTTACCCTTGCAATGATTCAGTTTTCATGGCTTCCTAGTGAGCTACAGAGGGAACTGATGCAGTTGAAAAACATTAAATAGAAGAATCCTAACCATATTGAAAGAGCAATGTGGGAGCACAAACAAGCAGTAGTGGAGGTCAGGTTTGATCCTCTCATTGAGAGTGCCACTTTTTGACAACTTTAAGGGTTTGATAAGCAACATGAGATGAAGGCCAGAGACACAGTCTATGTTATCTTGCCATATCATAACATACTGAGGTTTTGCTCTCCTATCTTTATTCCCTGTCTCATTGTCCAGGTCCTGTCCTCTCCATGTCCTGCTGCAATACAGCCTTTTGTGCTCTCAGGTGGTTGTTTTCTAATTCAGATCTATCCAGACTCAGCAAAATCATGGTGTCCTTTAAGCCCGTGGTGCCTCTGATCAAATAGATGACGGTAACTGGAAATTCCTCATCCCTCTATAGATACTCTCCCACATGTCAACAGTTCCCCATCAGTGCCTCTGCCTACTGCAGTCTCAGGAGCCACTTGGCTGCGTTTTGGATGCTGCTATGGCCTTGTCTACTCTTTTGTTATCAGGACTTATTTTGATTCTCTTTCTGTGGCACTGCCTGGCAGCACCTCCACCCTTCCGCAGCCCTCCTGGGAGAAGGAAGCAAGAAGGGTGCCTGGGAAGGTGGGAGAAGACAGGAAGCCAGTGAAGAGCACTGGCTGGGGGGAGCAGTAACAGTTCCTCCCTGAAAGCCCTGTCAGCATCCTTGCTGGAAGGATCACTCCCATCATCACCTGGCAGGCCAATTCCTGCCACTGTAACTAAGCCTTGGTTCTTCCAGGGCAGAGGCTGACTTCCTCTGCCAGACACTCACATTCACTGAGACAAGTGGCAGATGTAAAGTTTGCATAGATAGTTCCAAAAAAGCATGACTTGTTTTTGAATAGTAATCACCAACTTAAAGCATGGACTTTTGACCTCCTAATTCTGCTCATTATCATCTTGAGTTAGTATTAGTATCATTTGCATCCATTTTTATTTGGAAAAAAACTACCTAGTGGGGTTTTTTTGTGATACTATGGTGCAGGGATGTGTGAACAAAGTTGGTGAAGGGTCTTGAGCACAAGTCCTATGAGGAATGGCTGAGGGAGCTGAGGCTTTTTAGTCTTGAGAAAAGGAGGCTGAGAGGAGACCTTATCCCTCTCTACAGCTACTTGCAAGGTGGTTGCAGAGATGTCAGGGTTGGTCTCTTTTCTCAGGTGACAAGCTGGAGGAGGAAAGGGAGTGGTTAGATATTTAGATTAGATATCAGGAAGAATTTCTTTACTGAAAGGGTTGCCAGGCGTTCAAACAGGCTGCCCAGGGAGGTGGTGGAGTCACCATCCCTGGAGGTATTCAAAAGGCGTGTAGATGAAGTGCTTAAGGACATGATCTAGAGGTGGCCTAGGCAGGGTTAGGCTGTGGTTGGATTCAATGTAAAGGGTCTCTTCCAACCCAGGCGACTCTATGATTCTATGAATGTGTATATTTTAAAAAGAATTAAACTACTTGTGATTTTAACACACTTTGAACAGGATTGGTTAAGTTGTATGATCAGGAGGTACTGTATGTAAACATGGTCAATTTTTTTTAAGTCTTGCCAAATTCAGATATAAAACACTTTTCATTTATACACATATTTGCAGGAAGTACGTGCTTAACTTTTTTCAGCCCGTAGTAATTTTGATTATTAAAAACTTTATTGTGATGGAAGGGATGTAATAGTGTTACAAAGGTATCCAGTGCCTACAGAACACATGCAGGGTATTTTATTCCACCAATGATGTTGCTACAGGAGGAAACAAAAATGCTGTGCCATTTTCCATCTTCTCTCCTGCTACAGGGAAAAACTGGTTTGCTTGTGTGGTTTTAAAACAAATCTGGATCAGAAAAATGTATTGCTTTTTAATGACACTGTCAGCTACACCTTCAAGTAGATTCCTTCCATGTTATGAAAGTCTCCATAGTTCCCCAACTACTGTTGAATCTGGCTGGCAGTTGTCTTCATCTTTACTGTGATGCTTTTGGGGCAAACACGTTCTCGGATAGGGTTTTTTTTCCCCTCAGATAAACACTTACTGCAAGTTCTCACATTTCTGCCTTAGTAGATATTGTGATCCAGGCTATTTGCCAAGAGTGGGCCATGTGAGCACCCCCACATCCCACTTGCGTTATAAACTTCAGTGATTTCCAACTTTTGGTGTTACACAGAATTACTCAGACTCTGACTTGAAAAACTTTCTCATGATCAAAACTCCCAAGAGATATATAGGAGCTTGAAGCAAGAAGCAAGACAGGGAAGAAAGACTATAGAAGAGACAGGGTCCTTTAAATTAGTCATCTTCGTGGGACCAAAAGCAATGAGCATTGCAGTAAGGCAGGTATGGCAAGATTAATCAGTCATTCTTTGCTGTCTCATGTCTAAGTGATGTTGAGGCGGAGTAAAAAAGTATGAAAAGGTGGTCTTCAACAGCATCATGAGGAGAGACTGTCACTGGAGATCGATCAGCTGATAACTTTTAATTTTTTAAAATATTAAAATATTATCCCAATGACTCTAGATGAAAAAAATGTGATATTGTGTAGATGACAAGAAGGAGAAAGATTAACCGTTCCTGTTTGGGGTTATAGCAGTCAGAGATTTGTATTCTTTTTTAGGGGACAGGTGTAAAGCAGCTAATCTATGAAAACCTGAATGATTTTCACATAATTATTAGGCTGATTTTTTCCTCTTTTCTAGTGGAATTCAGTTCTGTCTTCAGAGATAGCAACTGATAATGCCTCACTGAGATATAATAAGCTCTTTACATACACCAGGTTCATTAGCTTTTTCCATGCCTCCAATCCAAGCAGTAACATTTTAATTTCTTCTCCCAGTACAGGGTACTAAATTGATTTCAAGCTAGAGAAAGTGATAAACTTCAGAATTGCACAAGATCAACATAAGAAAAAAATTGTTACCTTGGAAACTGAAAATATTTGACTTTTTAAGAGAAGACAACTGCTCTCTGAATGATCTAAATAAAACGATCCTCACTTTTCATTATTTTTTTAAATTGAACAATTCTGTAAGTAAAAATACAGGCTTTTGTGCTTTGACCTTACAATGTTCATTTCAGTAACAATGTGCAATTTTTGTTAGAGAATTTTCATAATGTGGGAAAGAGAACAAACTCTCTTCTACTGCAGTGACACCATCTCCAAAAGATGATTTTGAGTAAATATTTATTGCTGGTTTATTTTTAAAGAGTTGTTTTAATTTCTCAATTCACTTAGAAAATTATGCTTGTTTCTAAGTGCATGACTTGCCTGGGATAGTTAGTTTTCTTCATAGTATGTAGCATGGGGCTGTGTTTTGGATTTGTGCTAGAGACAGTGCTGATAATTCAGGGATGTTTTAGTTATTGCTGAGAGGTGCTTACACAGACCCAAGGCCTTTTCTGCTACACAGTGAAGGAACAGACCTACTCAGGAGGAACAATAGCTTCCCTGATATTTTATGAGAGCTTGTGATGAATAAATAAGACATGTATGTTGAAAATTATATAGATCTTTATGTTTCTTAAAAATGTGTACTTTATTCCACAAGAAAAAAATGTTTTTCTATTTGTGTTTCTACATACTTTTCAAATTCTTTTGAGTCTTTTCCTAGTGCCTTTGACTTGACAAACCTTGATGTAAAAAGACTAAGACAGAAGAGCCCATGCACGTTCCTCCCTCTCTGCCAGGTGCATCCACAAGTCACTAGATAACACTGTGAGGAAATCCCAGCCGTAACCTTCCAGTTTAATCAACAGAGACACTGAAGGCAGTGCACCTCATTGTTTGGGGGAGCAGGTGTGCAGAACCCTGCACAAAGTGTGTTGTGCTTTTTCCAGCACTCACCCTGAGGTGACTTGCTGAGGTGTGTGTGGGCGAGTTGCCATGTCTGTCCAGCAATGTGCTTTGCAGGCCCAGGTCTGTGTATGTTGCAGAAGGTTGATGCTAGCAGCAAGACAACCTCCTGAGGAGCATGCACACCTTTTGCTTGAAGAGGCGGCTTCCACTCATCACAAATGACAGCAGGTCCAGACAGCTGAGGGCAGTCAAACTCAAAAAATTTCATTGTAGCTTTCTAACTGGTCAAAATCACTCACATGCTGTATGTAGTACGCCCTGAAGAGGTGATAGGGAAGGAAGCAAATTATGATGACACATATGAAGATCAAGTTTTTCACTTGGGCCCAGAACTCTTGGTGTGACCAGAGGGAGGTGGAAAATCTTCTTGCCACTTTTACCAGGATGAAAAACTGCAGGCCCAAGAGGATACAAGTAATACAGGCGACAGCTACAATTATGGTGTAGTTCAGGGCTTTCACGCTTTCCTTCTCTAGTTCTCTGTGGAACTTAAAACACGTTGTATTACTGTATGAGCCTGAGCTTCCATACTCAATGCACAAGAGTGGCACCACAAAGACTGTGACCAAGATCCACACGGCAGCGCTTGCTGCAATGGCGTGCAGCTTCCTGTAAAACTCCACCTTGTCCTTCCATTTAAAGAAGATGAGCCACCGGCTCACCAGTGTGATGATGTAGAATAGGAAAGTCAGGTACATGTGGATGTGCACCATTGCACTCACTAATTTGCAAAATGGCATCTTAAATACCCACTTCTTGTTGACATAGTAGTGCAGGCGAAAAGGCACTGTGAAGAGGAGGAGGCTGTGCACAACGACCAAGTTGATGATGGCTGTAGTGGTCACGGACAGAGTGTTCATCTTGACCAGCACAAACAACATTGTGATAGACCCGATCCCACCTCCAGCAAAGGCAACTGAGTAGGTAGTAATCAGTATGGCACTCATGGTGTTGCTGTAAGTGAAGTCAGAAGAGGAGTCACTGCTGTTCCTGTTCTCCACAGTCATGTTCCAGAAACCTTCCTTGTACAAGTTCTAGAAATGAAAGAATACATCGAGATTAAGACAAGGTAGGAATGCAAAGCCCCAACTGAAAACCCAAAAGAGCTTTCCATCTGGATCTTGATCGGGGGATAAGCCACAAACCTCACAGCTGGCACAAGCCATAGCCAGTAGTTTTATCCAAACATCCTCCAGCCTAGAGAAAAACTGCTGGGACGGTTGGGCAGAGAAGTTGTTCTCATCATTGAGACATTGCTAGCCACACCCTTAAAAACAAACATGAGTTAGTAATATGTGCAATGAAGAGATCCTTAGAGAAATTACATGATTGTGGTGGTTTTGAGCTGTCAGTGTTTTTAGGTGTCCTCTCTTCTGAGCATCTGCATGCGTTTGCAGTGAAGATCAGAGATACTCTTTGAATTCTGCTATTCATTCATCAGTTTGTTTATTTGCAACACAAATCTGCCCTCCCCGGAGCCAGATAATAACCATATGTTGCTCTACCAAAGCTACACATTTTTGTTTGTTACCGAGCGCTGAGTTTTGCACACATTACAGTCAACTCCTTCCCCGTGGACGGTTTATCTGAGTAAGGGATTAAACACCATGGATACCCAGGCTCCATGGAGATCCTGCTCAGATCCTGCCAAACCGAGTAGCGTGGGCAGTGCTGTCCTGGTGCTCAGGGCCATTTCACATAAAATATGTTGTAACCGGGTGTTATGAAAGGGGCTGATAGAAAATGTTAGGAAGGGACATCCTGGGTTAGTGCAAATAAGCCTGCCTGGCCTGAGCTGAGGCTAAACCTAAGTTAATAGCAAGTTCAGTAAGTGTATTATACATTTTTAATACGTTACTGTTCCAAAGACAGATTAAATATAATTCTTATGATTCTAAATATTCTGGTAGGATTTTTAAGCACCACAAGATCACACGGGAGAGTGAAAGTATCAAGGGGACATCCACACTACAGTCACAGAAAGGAAGTGGGAGAAACCGAACAGTGCTGGGCTTTGTACTATCCTGGTTATACCACTCATGCTACCTGAGCTAGAAATTAAAACTGACTCTGATACATCATTCATTTCACCAGTGAATCCCACACCATGAGACGGGAGTTTCTCCTGAGTGAATTTTTGCAGTTTTTCTTATGATACTGCAGCAATGTTAACTTCACAAAATAGTTCCTCTCTCTCTCTTTTTGGACAACAGGTTTTTTTAGGTTCTTTTCTTTTTTAGGTAGCACATGCTGCCAAAAGTTGGGAGTGGAAAAGAAAGCTCTTTAGCAGTTCTCTTTTGTGGAAAAGAGGAAACACCTCTAACAGTTTTATAAACCTGTTTTGCTCACAACAGGGAATGACTATCTGTGACACGTTTCTGGGTTGGGTTTTTTTTTTGTTTCTTAGCAATGTTTCTAAGCATTTGCCCCTACAGCAAGCAAGATATTGTTATACATTGAAAAGTCAGTTATTCTCTAGCTGTGCCAAAGCATCTGAGACTCAAGACTCTTGCATCACAAACCATGCAAACTTCTTCCAGTTCTCGTTTCTGAGACGTTGTGTTTCAGCATCACAACCGTGCGAGCCAGAAGAGATTAACGGTCGCTGCTAAATCCCTTCATTGTAAGATTCTGCAGGAAATCTCATTTTCATTAATCTTTAAAAAAGAGAAAAAAAGAAAAAAAGATACTGGCAGCTATGATATGAGTTTATCAGCTTCCCAATACAACAGGAATCCCACTGAAATATCATTGCGTGATGAATAGAATGTAGCATGACACAGAGTACGTTTCACAGAGGAAATGCTTGCTGATGAAATCAGGTTTCCTATTGTACTGACATTGACACAGCTGTAGCTTACTGACCAAAAATACAACTAAAGAAGTCCTTTGGTCAGCATTTAACAGGAGGCACATGAAATGAGAATGAATACGTATGTTAGAAGGAACTAATTAATTATATGGCATAAGGCTATATACTAACCCTCATTGGAAACTTGAGCTATAGAAATCTCCAAGAGCTGGAAAATATCTCACAGCAGAGGACAAACAACAGAAAAGGCCACTGAGACTGGTATCAAGCTATTTAAGAAACAGTCTTCCCCCATGCTGCTTAGCCCTTTGCCAATGGCAGCTGGTGTTAGCTCTTGCCAGTTCTAACAGAATTGCTTCAGTACCAAATCAAGCGTGCTTAAAACTAGTTTTATAATGATCTTATTATTACCTCTTTTTTTTTTTTTTTACACATTGTCTGTACCCTTGTCACAGAGATACAGTTCAGTCTCATCCCTTCTTGCTTCCTCCCCACACACCTCCTGGCCCCATACCATGTCTGAAGCACCAAGGATTTCCTTCAGGACAGTATTTTGCTGCTTTGCCTCACCCAGAGGGCTGCTCTTCATGCACACTAATGTTAGTTCTTGACATCTGCAAGAATGGAAGGAGCACAGAGAGGCCTTACCTCATTGCACATCCAAAGGCAGAGAGTTTCTCCTCAAAGAGATGTTCTTGTTCACATTCCTTCCTAGCCCCTCTAGCTACTGTCAGTTCAGTGATATTGCTCAAGTTTTGAAGCAAGCTTTGGTCTTCCTCTGTGTTAAGCCTCTCATCACGTGACTAAGCTTCTGCTGGACGTGTACTTTGAGCAATGGACAACCACTTCACTTGAATGCCACAGCAGTTAAAGATACATCTGCTGGTGCCAAGGACTTGGGGACAATTGCCAAAATAGCTGTGGTTTAGTTTGACAAAGGAGGTAGATTGCCAAGAGGCCAGATGCTGGGTTCTTTCAGAAGTATGATCAGCAAAAAGATTCTTGGGTATTCAAGATTCATCAGTTACCAGCGTGGATAAGGCCATAGCATTCATTTCCTGTGATTTGCACAGTCAATGAGGCTTCTCTGGACTGCTCTCTTCAGAGCAGAGCATGCAATTTATAACAGTGATTCAGCCTCTTTCAAAACGGCCCCAGTAAAAGAATATTCCTTCTAACCTTCAGGAACTTGTTTCTCTTTTATCTTACTGTTAATTACCCTACTGTTTAAAAAAACCCAAAACCAAAACAAAAAAGAAAAAAACAGGTGAGCACTATTACAATCTCTGTTGATCAGTGAGCTCTATATAGCAAGCATTTCCAAAATTTACAACCCCTAGATACATCTGCTGAAGGACTGGCAGGCTTGGCACAGACTTTCAGATGTCCTGCTTTTGGCTGGGATAGAGTTAATTTTCATCCTAGTAGCTGGTATAGTGCTGTGTTTTGGATTTAAGATGAGGATAACATCGATAACACACTGATGTTTCTGTTGATGTTTTAGGCCAAGCAGTGGAGGGCTTTTCAGCTTCTCATGCTGCCCTGCTAATAACAAGATTTTGGGGGTACTCAAAAAGCCTGGGAGATGACAACCAGGACAGCTGACCCAAACTGACCAAAGGGATATTCCATATCATATGATGTCATTTGCCTTATATAACAAGTGGGTGTGCTGGAAGGTGGGGGAGCTTGGATTCTTACAGAGCATCCACTTTGGGTGGTGAGAAATTGTTCTGTTCATCACTTGTTTTGAATCTTATAATTATTTTTGTTATTATTGTTGTGTTTATTATTATTATTTTCCTTTTCAGCCCTATTAAACTCAAATTTAGCTTGTTTTTTTTTTTTCTCCATTTTCAATTCTTTCCCCCATCCCACAGCAAACAGCTGTGTGGTTGTTTTAGCTGCTGGCCAGGTTAAACCAGAGCAACGTGTTCCAACATTTGGGCTCTGCAGAAGAAGCCTTTGCAGCCAGCTGAGAACCTTCATTTCAGTTTGGAGGGGAAAAAGTTCAATTTAAATGAAAGATTTCTAATTTTGACAGAGTTAATGAAATGGAAAAATTAATGTTTACCAAAACTGATGTTTCTGCATTGAACTAGCCTCGGTTGAGGGCAGTGCAAAATACAAATATTTTTTACCAAAAGTCCGTTTAAAATGTGCATTTCTTTCACAAACATCCTCATTTAATCGCAGAGACACTTTCTGTTGAGGGCATTGTAACTGCTTTTCAATTTGCTCTAAATCCATGCTCTGTTATTGTAATGTAGGTTATGTCGCTAGAATAATTGTAGTATTCTCTTCATTTCAAAATAACCATACACACCTGCAATTTGAAGTATAAATCTCTGCTTAAAGGAAAACGTTACAAATTCAAAATACAAAATAGCAACTGTGATTTTACATTTAGATCTTAACTTTTCTCAAACAACTTTCAGCGATTCCTCTAAATCATTCACTAGTTCATTGATTCACTTCTTGCAGGCTGTGTCATCATTACACTGATACTTTTAATTTAAATCCAGTCTACTGAAGAGCAAATGGGGTGGAAAAACCTGCTGAATTAGTCCTCTTTTGTTTTGAGATTTTCGCTGGTTTTACACAAAAATTGAAGCCACGGAACCCTCCTAAAATTATTTACCACCCTAGCTGAATCCTACCAAAGAAAACAAATTTACCCTTCTGGTCTTTACAGAGATTAGATGATACCAAACGCACACACACAAAGATGGATGAAAACAAATTGAATTGCCTCCCAATTTTAGGAGGCAGCATAGAACTGCAGGACAGCAATATGAAAAAAGATGAAGCAATGTTTTCCTGTGCTAGGAAATCACAAATAGCAATGATGAAAACAGTTCTGCAGAAAAGCTGTAAAAATGCATTAAAAGTGAAGTTGACAATAAGACACCTTTTTTCCTAAATTCACAAACATTTTTTTGAAAGCATTGCAAACTAAGGCTTTGGTTCCTTCTTTGTGTACTTACAAATTAGAGTTTATCTTCACTCTTCAAGTGTTGTTTACTTGGCTCTGCCTTTTATGTGAGCTCTAAGAACAAAAAGCAAAACACCTTGTATTTTAAAAGGTCGTTTCTTTACTTCCTTCTCTAAGCCCACGATGAAGCAATATCAGCTGCGTGAGGTCAGGCCTGTCCATGAACACACAGCCTCAGGAAGATTTTTTTAGCTGCATTCCCAGAGAGGAGTTCATGGGGAGAGGAATTGACTCCTCGGTTTCTACGTTACTATCCCCTGCCAGTCATCTGATGCCCTGTCAGAACAGCTCATTGGTGAATTTAACATGGGATTCCTTAATTTGCAGTTATTTCTTAGCCATAGGAAATCTTCAAAGCCAGACACTTCTCAACAGCTGTATTCTTGTCCTGCCTAAACTGTTCAAATCTATGTACAGATGGAAGCCCCCATGGATCACACAGACACTCATTTGGGAAGGTTATTCCCCAGAGTGGAGGGGATCATTTGAAAGAGAGTTTTGAGAAAACAAGGTAAGACAGGAGCAAAACATGATGTATATTGTATCTGACTAAATTTGGGTTGGAGTACAGACATCAAAGTGTAAGGGACAGAACGAAGCTCAGCACCATGTCCCAGCCCCGCTTTCTGCCCAGATTGTAGCTCAGCATCTGGATCTCTTGGGACTCAGTGTTTTTGCTTCCAATGTACAGTGCCAGCAAAATGAAAGTATATTTTACTAAAAATATATTTTACTATATTTTACCACCAAACAACACATTATCAGTGTCGGTTTCAAATGGTCATCAGCAGTGTCGGTTGTTGTGTGGTGTTGGTGGTGAAAGCTGCCTTCCTGAAGGACCCAGTCCCTGTGAGGAGACTGTGCAAGGTCATTTCTGCCCTCCTGCGGGCTTAACTCGTTTCCGTCAGAACGCACAGTTATATTTGAGTATAATAGTTTTGAAAGCAGCGGCATTAACCTTCAACATTTACATGTAATCTTACATAAGAACAATTTAACTGACTACATCCTGTTGCTTCACCTTTGGATAAAGAAAGGCAAGGGACATGCTGTTCCGTGGTACTTCACAGCAGACTGCTATGTGATGGACATCATCTTTTTTTGCATTTTTCAACTTGAACAGTGGCTAACAGCTAAAGAGCTGTTCAGGTAATGGTAAAAGGTGCTCATAGTAATAATATTTAGCTCTTGCCTAGTACCTTTCTCTAGGTGATCTCAAAGCTCTGTTAAAAGGCATACATATAATTCTCACTGTGCTACACCTAAAAAGCTGAAATCTCCGTGGCAAAGTCACACATAAAGCTAAAATATCCTTAAATGGAGTCCTGTACCTTCTCAGGTTAGTCATGTTGTCTTGGCTTCTTGTAGGTATTTTTCTAAAATAAATATATCCCAAGTAATAGTGGGAAGAAAACTCAGATATCTTAAAGATCTTCAGGTAGTATCTGAATGTGGTGGGGAGGTTTAAGTTACATAATGTTGTTGATACCTGTACATTAATACATATGTTAATATGTGCAACATTGTTGATACCTATAATTATAGAAGTTATAAAATATCATTGATAAATAACGATCTTATTTTCCCAAGCAGTCATCAGAAACAGGACTTTCCATGTTGACCTCTCCCCCTACATTTGCATTCTGTAAATATTCAATCCTTGTACTGACCCAGGATTAAAACAAATACTGAAACCTCAGAGTATGATCTTGCACTGACATCCTCATTATCTTCATTCGTCTCTAAGCTGTATTTGGTGTCAAGCTCTAGATAGGTATAGAAAGCTTAACACACATGGTTGCAATTCATTTTCCCTGCTGAACTGAGTCAATTTTGCCAAAGATTTAGCAACAACCTGTGTAATCTCTGGAGTATGTTTCTCTTGCTGCAGTTCAAAGAATAGATTCCAGACTGGTATGTTTAGATATTCCCTAAGAATATATTGAACTTGTGGCAGAATGTGATTGTTTTAGACCATCACACACCAGATGAATTTAAACACAGGTGCACATATTTGTGAAGTTTTGAGTAAAACCCCAGAATCTACAAGTAATGTGATAGTGGATTTGCACGGTATCATTGTATTGCCTGCATCAGACCTTCACCTAGTTTGAATTTTCATTATAGCAATAGTTTCATGGGCCAAGGCTCTTTAATAATAGTTGAGAGTCTGGCCCAGATTTCAAGGACTACTTGTCCTGAGATCTGAGTAACATCAAGGCTCCTTTACTCTGGATTGCATGAAAGGTCCTTGAGAAAATAGAACCATGTCCTTTATGCTCAGGCACAATAAATGTAGTTAGTGATTTTTTCAGCTGTTCCAAACCTAGAGATGTACATGGAATAACCATGGCAACCCAGGTGTTTTGTTTTTCTACATTTATTGTGCCAGGACTTGAGGATACGGAGTGCTAATTCAGAAGCAGACCATACAGGGTGGTAGGAGATGTGCAGGTATGGTGGTTGGGTCTTCTGGAAAGCTACTCCCCTCCTTCACTTATGTATGCAGCAGAAAGCAAAAATTAACATCCACCTGAACACCTTAAATTCAGTGTGGGTAACCTGAGAGTAAAGCTGGAGCAAGACTCCAGAAAACTCCAAGCTGATGTTGGTAGCAGAGCATCAGGACCCCAGGGGGTTTCTAAACCTGTTGTTGCTCAGGGTGAGTTTTGCAATATTCCACAAAGTGCAAGGGGCAGTTACATGAATAAACCAGCTTTGCTGGACAGTTGGTCAGACTTCTGCCATACAGAAAACTCTATTAGAAGTAGCAAAGTATTCCTTAATTAGATAATTTTCTTTTACACTGGAAGTGCCAGACTCCACTCCCCATTATATTAATGAAAGAATCAGGACATGAATTATTAAAAAACAACTTCAGTGCTGGTTTCTAGCCATCTTTGTTCCTTGCATACATTCAGATTGATCACATAAACTCCATTTATATTAATAAATATAAGCCTATTTATACCAGCCAAGGCATTGTCTCATAGCTGTGCATTAGTCTTGCACAAAAGCCTGATTCTTCACTCTAGTGCATAATTTTAATGCTGACCAGTTCCAGTTTCACCAATGAAACCTCTGATTGCATCTGGTGGAACAGCAGATCAAGGGCCCACTTTTTTGCTTTTTCCCTTGGATTTGTGCCTGAATATTAAGCAGCCAATAGCAATTATGAAACAACGACAGGTTCAGCCAAAAAAATTCCCTCCAGAATCCTGCAGTAGAGATTATCTGGGGCTGGTCAGGTTAAACAAGGTTCAGTTTCTTGACAACTGACCTGATATGATCTATCCTTTCCTAAACCATGTGAAAAAATCCCATATTGCCACATAATTTTGACTATGAAATATAAACATGTATCTTTGACTAGGACAGAGATGGTTTCAGTAGATGTACCTGTGAGCTGACCAACGCTCAGTGTTGGTCATGTATTCCTCAGGCCTTCTCTTAGGACGGATTAAAGCAGTGTCCTCAAGCCAGGGCAGTGACTGCTTTCCAGGTAAAAGGGCAAAATATAGCAAGAGCATTGGCCACTACATCTTGTGCTCCTTATGCAAAGCCCAGATCTGCTTGGAGTACCTCCCAGTGCCAGCTATAAACCTGATCCCAGTATGTAAGACTGGCTGGATGGGTTATTAAGCTGCAATTGTGACAGGTTGATTGCAATTTATCAGTAAGTAGAAGATGTTGGCTGCTAATATGAACAGTTGAAAGGCAGTATGTTGTTAGAGTGAAGAACTTTTAGCTGCTACTAATAAAATTACATTTTTGACACATAATTGCAATGTGCCTTACTATTTTAAGCACCTGAAGAGAAAGATATCAGTTATCCACGAAAGAAAAAAACGTTCAGTATCAACAACAGCCAAAACCATTTTGGAGATAATAGGTTTCTTAAAATGTCTCTCTCTGGGTACTGAAGCAGTTGTGATTTGTGGTTGTCACCCAGGCAGTACAAGGCATCCTATGAGTGAGAAATACTGCCTGTGACACATCTGAAAGAGCATTTTCGAAAAGTATATAGAGGAAAATGTGACTTGCAATTCTGCATTTCACACATCTTTGCACAGCAGAGATATAAATTCAAGCTCCTCTGAAAAGTGGAAATACATCTTGTAGCCTACTCCTAGTTCCCTTTTCTAGTTTAGGGGGAAAAAAAACCACTTTACTAGTACTACCCCTGGGATTATTACTCAAGAGAAATTTTCTCTTGAGTACCTGAGGCAGAGTGGTGTGAAGAAAGCCAGTTGCCCCTTCAGTCTGTCTCACTGCATTTCCCTTCTTTGGAAGCATCAAAATCACACCTCATTCCATCCTGAAGTACATCATATCAATAAAGCCACCTTAAATTTCTATCCAGCTCTTACCATAATCCAGATTTCAATACAGAATTACTGAAAACAAAACAAAACCTAAATCCTCATCAAAATCTGCTATGCTACTTCTGCAACAGTGTGTGTGGGAGGGATAAGAAATCTAGAAAACAACTGTTCTAATACTAATAATTTGCCCAAATTACCCCACACCCTGCTTTTGCTTTTTACTGGCACCCTTGTTTGTCCTCAGGATTTGTCACTGAGGATGGGAGAAGCGATCAGAACCACACAGGAAAGATATCCAGGTAGACTCCAGTCTAATTGGAATTTTTTGAGTAGGTATATGACTTATTTTTAACTACTGCACATTTCCAGCAGTCTGTTATCAACTTTAATATTATCTTGTTCTGCAGGACTTTACTAGTTCACATCTGCTGCGTGACAGTAAGTTTCTTAGGAGATATGTCTTTCATTGGGAATCCAGCACACCAATTCACTCCTTATCAGAGTTTGTTCTCACCAGGATAAAAAAAAATGGATGGGAGGAGCTGACTGACAAGGAGATGCATTACTCCTGCTATAAGGATGACATTAGACTGCAGAGAATTAAATCGAATATGTGGTACCATGCCGATCCCGTGTGCTTATATATGCCTTTCTGAGAGGAAAAAGCCCTTCCCTTCACCTGAAAAGACAGTGCTCATCCTAAAATTTGTTTGAACTCCATACTAGCCTCTCTAATTGCCTGCTGAGGCAGGAAGCATGTTGTAAGGAAGAAGATTTTTTGAAAAAAAGATTACACAAGTGCATCGCGACTCATCCTCAAAATGTTTATTGCAGTTGCTAATACTGTTTTATTCTCAGATTGTCTATTTCCTTTGATTCCTGACTGCAGTGGTAATATAAACGCTACCATTAGGTGCACGGAGAAAGTCATTTTCCTAATGATCATTTTCATGCTGATTATACACACAGAGATATTTTTGAAATGTAGTATGCTAAAAAGTGTTGCCTGTGTTGGCAGAGGAACAGACCTCCCTGCATTAGTCCGAGTGTCTGCCTAGGAGCAGTACAAAGCTTAGTACCAGTACTACTAGATTGATAATGAAAATTCTTTCCTACCTCAGTATAAGAATGTCCTGGTTTCAGTCAGGATAGAGTTAACGTCATTTGTAGCAGCTGATGGAATGCTGTGTTTGGGAGTTAAAATGAAAGCAGTGCTGATAACACCCTGATGTTCTTAGTTGCAGTCAGACAGTCAAGGACTTTCTCAGCTTCTTCGTATTTCTCTATTCTTGAGAAAGGAGGGGTGAAGCCAGGACAGGTGACCCAGATGGGCCAAAGAGAGTATTCCATGCCAATTACGCCCTGCCCAGGATAACGGGGGGCTGAGGGGAGGAAGAAGAGGGGCGGTGGCGGGACGCGTGTTCCTTGGGGGGACGGTCGGGTTCCGGGACAGCTCTGGGTGGTCCGGCCTGAGTTGTGTGGTTCGGGGAGAAACTGCATTGGGTATCAATAGTTTCATATTCTTTTGCTCTAAAGTCCTGTTAGCATTGTTATATTTGATCTTTCTGTTATCTTAGTAAACTATCCTTATCCCAACCCACGGGCCTCTTAGTTTCTTGGTTTTGGAGTTATTTGCCCCTTCCTTTTCCCTTCCCTTATTTCCCCCTCTTTTTCCCTCTTCCCCTGCTCTTTTACTTTAAGAAGCAGGCAGCTGCGTGGATCTTGGCCCACAGCCGGGGTGAAACCACGACAAAGAACAACAAAATACATGGCTTTGGCCTAGGTGGGAATTCAGGGTTCCTCTTATCTCTCCTCACAGTGAGGAATTTACTGCAAGGAAATTGTTCCACGCTGCATTCATAAAGCACCTCAGTTTGCAAGAGCCTTTCCTGGCTGGCACAGCTAAAGGCTGCCTATCGGAATGAGGCAGGTGCCCTATTACATCAAATTTTTTGGGCTGAAATTGTTTGTTTTGTTGTGGAATCTGGAGGGTTTGGTTCAGAGCTAAGCGTCTGTAGTAAATGAATATCTTCAGTGCACTTGCCAAAATGTGAAGCTAATTGTGTTAGGAATCAGCTCATTACCGATGCATTTTTAATGACTTTTGCCTATTTGAAGTTCAGCTCAAATGTTTAAAGATGCAGCTGGAGAGCCCAGTCAGGAGCAGCCATAGAAACACACCTATGGGCTACTATTCTGGGCTCTGGAAAGAGTACTCACACCTGTCCTTTGTCTCACCATTCTCCTAACTTGCTTTCTCTTAGCTTCTCTCCCCATTTTGTTGACACAGGAATCCAGAAAATCTTGTGAAATGATGCTTGGGGCCATAATGCTGTTTTGCCCGTTCAAATCTACTTATTTGGTCTTGGAGTGCCCAGTGCTGTGGTGTTGCACTGTGCACCACGGCACTAGGCCCTTAAGCTTCATTGGTCTTTAGGTCTTTCTATAAAAATAAAAAGAACTGAAACCAATAAACTCTCAATTAGCTTCCCTGCTTCCTTAATTTCATCCAGGTTATTTGATCTTTCTGATCACTGGAAAACCTAAGCAACAAGGATTTTCCATTATTATTCACTGTAGCTCTTATGAACTCTTTGTAGCAGAAGCCAGACTGACAGGGCATTCCCATATGATATCATGAGCCCTACAAGATAGATGTACAGAAAAAAAAACCCTAAACCTGCATACAACCTACCTAGAGTCAGTGGAGCACAGTGGAAAGCAGCAACATAAGTTGATACAACAGTGTGTGATGTAGAAGATACCCTATGCAGATATGAGCTCTGATCCCAAAGCAAAACATCCACAATAGGGCACTTGAGCTTCTCAATGGCATTTGTTAGGCAGCCATAGCAATATGCCTCTCCAGCCCCATTGCTCCTGATTCTCAAGTTATCTCATTAAGCACTAATTTGAATACGTCTTCATGGGAAAGATGACCCCAAAATAGCTTTCCTGTTGATATCAGTGATGCTAAGAATCTGGGGAGATTAAGGAAATGAAACACACAGTTAAGTTGTTTAATTACGCTACAGAAGAGGAAAGGATATACTCTCACTGAGGAGATTCCCATTGCTGGCTTTCTTTTATATCTGCACCATCAAATCAGGATCATCACTGAAAGAATTCAATGATTTCTACAGCCCTCACGGTGACAGATTTCACCATGTTCTGCCAAGTATCATTAGCACAATGAAAAGTACAGATAAAGCAATGACTCTTGAGTATCCACTCCAGATTTTCCCTTATGCCTCTTACTTTGGCTAAAACTCTTTTCTCCTTAATTTCACTTAAGAAGCAAGATTTCACTCTGTTCAGTGAGCTGACAATAAAATAATGAATTCTCCAGAGTTCCTTTTGGTACCTCTGCATGACACTGCAGAAAGACATGTGCACATCCCAGTTTGCATCTATCATGGCTGTTGAATCATAAAAACAGCCAGGTTGGCAGGGACCTCCAGAGATTTTGTGGTCAAACCTCCTTTCAAAGCAGGTCCTTAGACTGAGTTGTCTGGGTTCCCATCAAATCAATCCTTGACTATTTCCAGCAAAGTATATTCTGCCACTCTAAATTTTTCTTGGATCAGGAAGACTAGACCGGGACACAACATCCCAGTGTGGCTTAACGGCTGCTAAGTGAAGCGGAACAATCACTCCCTTGACCTGCAGGCTGTATTCTTGCTGATGCAGCCCATGACAAGGTTCCCTTTCACTGCTGTAAGTACACACAGCTGGCACACACCCCAGACACCCACCACGCCCCACTGCTGCATGGAATTACTCTGTCCCAGGTGTGGGTTTACCTTTGTTATACTTCATGAGGTTCTTGTTGGCCCAGTATTCCAGCCTGACGCAGTCTCTCTGATTGGTGGTCCTTCCTTTCAGCAGCTGTCTCCTCCCTCTTTATTGCCATCTGCAAACTTGCTGAGAGTGCCTTCAATCCTATCCTCCCGTTTTTTTCATAAAGCTCTTGGATAGCATCAGGCCCAGCACTGACCTCCGAGAAACTCCACTTGTGACTGGATGCTGTTTCAACTTTAAGCCATTGATCACCACCACTTCAGCTCAACATTTTAGTCAGTTCTCCACCTAACTTGAAGAACATATGTCCAGTTTGTATCTTACCAGCTTGTCAACAGCTTATTAAGATGACCATGACAAATGCCTTGCTAAAATTAAGGTGATATCTACAGCTCTCTCCCCATTGACTGAGCAAACTGTTCATCAAAGAAGGCATCACAGAATGGCAAGTAAAATAATGGTAGGATGACAAGTACTCTTCTCCTAAATAAACCCTGCTTACACCAACCTCTTCATCATCTGACAGCTATTGGTCTCAGAATTACCTTCAGACAATGCACCTATAACGCTAACACCTTCTTAGATGCACAAAATAATTCTGATTGTGAAAACAAATACCTGGAATTAATTTATTCTGCCCTCCTTCCCAAAACTGTTTCGTGCCTTTATCCTTCCTTGTCGTAGGTCAGTGAATGAAATGAGGCAAGCTTTGAGAAATTCACAGCTCAAGTTGGGAGGCTGCATGCCATCTCCTGCAGTGGAAACCACATACCTAAAATCACTCATTTCTGCCAGGATGTAGCAGTAAGGTAAGCATTCCTACCACAAAGCCAAGGGTTTCCTGCTGCCTTGGCTTCTGAGATACAAGGATGAGAGAGATCAAACTGGGCAGGCCTACGTAATTCCACCCCTACTTATCCACACCAATATATTTGTGATGTAAATTGAGATGTAAAACCTCTCATCTGTGACTGCCTGGAAGGCAGAGCTGATGGTGGTCTGATCTCTGTCCAGGACACTCTGAGTGTCACTCTGAGGCTGAACTGGCAGCTGCATATATTTCTGGGACCTCAAGTTTAGGCAGCTCAAGAGGATATGGATATCTGTTGATATCTGCAATGCAGCAGCCCATACAAGAGGGTCCTCTACTTCAACACCAACTTCCCATAGGAGATCAGGACTCCTTTTCTTCTCTTCAAGATCCTCTACAGCCCTAGCCTCATTTCTCAAAGCAGTTACTCTCAGTTTCAGAATAAAGATCACCATGAGCAACTGTGCATCCTAGAGACACTTTAAGGTAAGTATCAAGTGATTGAGATGGTCCCTCTTTAGGATGGGGTTGAGAATCATGAAGAACCACCATAGAGCAGCAAATGCTGTGCAATGTCTCTGCCCAACCCTCTCCTACCTCTTACAGAAACTCACAGCAGCGTATTTATTAAAAAAAAAAGCAAAAACCAAAACCAAGCCACAACAACTTAACCAATATAAAATATTGTGCTTCCCAAATTTCTGCATTTGAATAAGGGGAAGATGGGGTAAGAAACGACGTGGCACAGTTGGTTAATACAGTCACTTGATCGAATCTAGCTTTGAATGGCATACAGATACTTTGTGAAGATCAGCTAGACCTTATGAAAATGTCATCAGTATATGAACCTCTATATAATGGTAACAGGACTCCAACTTTTTTATCTGGTTATTGGTATTGATAGCTTTTTTACCTACAAGATGGCAAGAGGAATCTTCTCAGACTCTAGTTGCTTCTGACAATGTATTTGAAAGGTCAGTTCCTTTACATACCACAATGAAACATAACCCTATCGTGTGCAATCACATACAAAAGAAGGTGAAATGGCTGTCACACTTCCTACTGCCCTGAGAACCACTTTTGAATAATGTGTGATTTTTGCAGCAGTCCTCTTAAAGAGATGAGCCTGTGTTTGGCTCACCACCTGAAGAGCAGCAAGTGCCCCTTTTGGGGGCATACTCAAAGGAGCAATGCCTTCCCAGGGGTGCTAGGAAGGGGAGCGGATTTAAGCTCTCATGTAGGGACACACTCCTGGTCAGCAGCAAGTGACAGTTCTTGTGGAGCGTCTGGTGCCCTTCAAATGTGCAGCCTAATTTTCCCTGATGTAAGTTGTTTGTGTGCTTCAACCAATGGTGCTGTCACAAAGATGAGAACTGCAATGGTACCTGTTAAAGTGTAAGATGAAAAACCAATCCTGCTACTTTCTGTCTTCTCAGCAGGAGGGGCATTGAGCCTGTGGGTTCACAAGATGGGGAGGAAAAAGCTGTCCCTGCTGCTGCAGAGATAAAAACTTTGCACCTGACGCACGACCACCCAGCTAGGTACACCAAGCAGAACGTCACTGAGCAGTTAGCTGAATAACACACGTAGGCCGGTCTGCATTTGGTGACACAGGTCATTTTTTTCTGGTGTACTTTCTGATCACTTTTCTCTGTCCTCCAGCCACAGCTCTGTCTTGTCTGATTTATCCTTGTTACTTAGTTCATTGTTTTCTTTTCCCTGATGGCTGAGAAAGATACTCAGCTGCTCTTCCTGACTAATGAAGGAAAGCTCTGCTACATGAATGAAATTAGAAAAACCCTGTCACCCAGGATTTCTTTGCTGCCTTCCTAACAGCCGCCTCTATGCACCCAGAAAGAGGAGTACAGGGATGTAAAATTCAGTATCAGAGCAGATAACGAGTGGCTAAGCCAGCCATCCAAAGCCCCTCAACAAGTGAACACCAAACCACTTACCAGTCATCCTCGCTGAGCTATGCAAGTATCTGAGAACGTCAAGGAAGCTGCTCAAAAGTGGTGAAGTGCAGACAGAGCTGGTGACTCTCTGACTATCAGGGGGACTTGTGATCCTCAGCATCTGAGGTGATTTTGAAAAATTTACTCTTCGTGGAAGAGTGTCAAAGCCTATGAGCAAGCTTGTATGGAAATTTCCTCCTTATTCTTTGTTTTGACTGTCAAAACCGGTAACTCTTTCTGGTTTGGTTTATATTTTCTTTCAATAAATTAATTTCCAGAAAGAATTATGAAAGTGAAACTTATTGTAAAGCAAGTCCGTGTGCCCTTTCTGCAATGCTGACTCTCAAAATACACCTTTAAATACCTTCAACCTTGCTTCCACAGGTCTTGCATAATCTGACATTCAAAACTGCTGCAAAACTGCTGGCAAAAACCCAAAGCACCTTCAGCTTCCATCCCATAAGGTTTCCTTTCCAGCTTTGTTCTCAGCTTACTTCCCACCAGGAGTGGTGAAGCTCCATCCAGACCTGCACACCTATCATTAGAGTTTACTAGTATTTGCACACACACCGCCCCACTTCTCCTCACCAAGGTGAGGGGTAAAATACCCCCTTCTGCATGCCTGCCCCCAGTACCTCTGCCGAGTCCCTCTGCAACACTTACCCCCAGACTCTCCAGTGGCATAGCAGGAGACTTGCCTCCCTCCGTAAGACTCCTCAACTTTGCAGAGAAGTGCTGCTGAGGAACTGCAACCACAGCCCAGCTCTGTCTGCTTCCTGAAATGTCGCCCATCACCCAGAAACCACAAACAGCTAACGAGTGCGATTGGAACAGTCGTTACCATCCCAGGCATCCAATCTATCGATGTTGATGCATTTGGGGCTTTTATTGATTTCTGTTCTGCTCAGTGCAATTTAAATATTTCCAGTTGTTGCAAAATGTATCTGCTTGTAAGATGTGGAAGAAAGAAAGAGGATTAATAAGACTGAAAGTGAAAATGCACACGTGGGACTATATGTTAATAGTCACATATGTGGATATATAAATGCAAGTATTTATCTCCTGCGGTACAAAGGCCACTCAGGCTCTCAGGAGCATTTTCTCAGCTGCTCAGATAACTCCTGAGAGGTGATCCTATCAATCTGAGAGCCACAGTAGGCACTTTCCTCATCACACAGCGGTAAAACATAAGGAGTAATCCTGACGTAGGGCAGTGCACATGGCAGTGCTTGCTGGCACTCCTGAAATGCTTCTGTCTTGTCATCAAACAGTAGAGTCTTCCAAAGAGGTGTGAGTACCTGCTCTGTGTGTGTTGTTTGTACACTACTGTCTTTTTATAAATGGAAAGTATTAGTCTTTTTTATAAATGGGAGGGATGAGGCATGCGAAATGAATACAATGTTGGCAGGCATTTGCTATGAGATGGTCATGATCACCTTCCTTATACACTCTTCACTATGCTCTTAATTGTATCTGATTTATAGATCTGCCCTCAGAAATCTGGCAGAGCAGCAGAGATACGGGCACTGTTATCCCTTCACCTCCTTTCATTTCTAAATGTTGTTCTCTATCGGTGGCACAGCAGAATAGCTGCAAAACTTGGCCATGCAAGAAGTAGCAGGACAAACTCATTTCTCTTCAAATTCTTGGAAGATACATTCCCAGGAGTTTCAGTATGAATAATAAGTGTTCAGAATAAGGATGTTCTCTTTCTTCTAAATTAAGGGGATATGCTTGGGGACTTTTAAATCCAAAAGCTCATTAAATGCTCTGTTCCATCCCTCTGTTTAAGATTCTACAAGATAAAAAGCAATAGCTGGAGAAAATATACAACTATCCCTAGCAATGTCAAACTGCTCTTTTTAGGGCTTAATAATGAAAGTATTGCTCCAATTACTTGTTGAGCTTAGAAAATATTCTTGCAAGCTTTTAGTGATCTGCAGTTTAAAACCAGCTCAACCTAAAAAAGACATAAGAATATCTTTCATAAAATAAAAAGTACAGCAATATTTTCCACTAAACCCAAATGCAAAAATTAAAAACAGTGTTGAATTTGTCTCAACTGTGCAGTAGCCTACTAGTCCTATATCACATGTTGTGAAGGTAAGACATAAAAGAGTTCAGATGATTTCTCCAAAGTCACTTAGCAAATCTGCTACTAAATCAGAAAAATGGCATTTCTCTCCTAATGTTGTGTCTTATGCTTTAGCTTGTAGGCTGTATTTTGCTTTTCAGTAACAGTCAGGAAGGCTCCCAGAACGAAACTTTTCAAATTAACCTGTGAAATCCAGTAACCTCACTGTTGCCTCAAGCCAAAAGCAGCCGAAAGTTTTAAGGAGCTGCTCATCCCCAGCATTTATATGGAACATTAAATATCCCCAAGACTTTGCTTCTTAGAGGATTAAAGTTTACACTTCCCCTGGAATTATAGCTTTATCCATGGCTCTTAAAGATTGATCTACTTGCAGAGTCCTCAGGTAATAGAGATATGAAAGTCATCTGGTTTAGCCTGTCACTCAAAGCAGGGTCACTTTATGTCCTGTTGCCTGGTCTAGTGGAGTTTATGTATCTCCAAGAATGGAGATCCCATCATCTGTGGGTTCTATATTCCAATGTTTGACCACCCTCTAGTGAAAATATTTTTTTCCAAACATCTAACTGGAATATCCCATGCTGCAGCTTATATCCATTGTCTTGCCCTGTGTAGCTCTGAGAAGCATCCATCACCATCCTTTTCTGCTGTCTTTCATGAGGTAGTTGGAGAGAGTGATAAGATCTGCCTGTGCTTTTGGTCATGCAGCCCAGGATGTGGTTGGCCTTCTTGGCTGCCAACCTTCATGTTCAACTTCTCTATCAAATACTCCCTGGTATTTTTTTTGTAAACCTGTTTTCTAGAGATGTGGTGCCCAGCCTGTACCATTTCATGGGCTTATTCTGTCCCAGGTGCAGAGCTTTGCACTTGCCTTTGCTGACTCTCGTAAGGCTCTTATTTTTCACCCTGTTTTTCCACATCCACCTAAATGTCCTTGATCCATGCTCTTGAGTGTACCCATCACCTGCCCTAATTTGGCATCAGCCTCAAATGTACTCAAATATACTCCATCCCATCAGCCAGGTCATTAATACAGATGTTAAACAGTATTGAACTAAATATCAGATGAGAAACACTGCTAGTAGGTTGTCACCAGTCAAACTTCATGCCACAGATCCCAATCCCTCAAGCCTAGTTAGCCAGAAAATTTTCTACAGAACTTACTATCATCTATCCAAGCCGTATCTCACCAATTTGGAAATGAAGATAGCATGGAAAACTGTGTCAATGGCCTTGATAAATTCAAGGTATAAAACATTCACTGCACTGCCTCATCTACAGAGCCAGACGTGACATCATAGAAGGCAACCAGGTTGTTCAGGAAGGATTTTCCATCAGTCAATCCTTCCTAACTGTTCTAAGTCCCCTCATCTTTTATGAGCCTGGATACTATTTCTAGAGAGATTTGCCCCACAAGAGATTGCCACAGCCTTCCAAAGATGATTGAAAGAATCATTTTAACAGTAATAGCAACTCTTAGCTGCCCTGGGTGAACCTCAGGTCCCATGTTTTGGGCCCTGTGGGACATGGGCTGTAAGTATTTAATGGTGGGTGTTGGTGACCACTAGTAAAGGTGTGGATAAGGCTGGCGTCATGCATGGAACCTCTGTGTCATGACCACTGCTTGCATCACAAAAGCTGGCAGCCCTGCTGCAACATCTCCCAAGGCTGGACCCCTGGAGGTACAGACATGTCCATGCTTCTGCCAGGATAAAACATACCTCAGGTAAGCAGCAAAAAATATAGAAGTAAGCCAATACCTGCTACTCATGTGCTTGATTTTGAGAGTAATTCGTCCTGATGGCTTTACCATGTCTATCTATAAATCACACCAGAAGCACAAGAGCCTTCAACTACCTCCTTAATCTACACAAGAGAAAGCTGCCTGATTCATGCTATCACTTCCAGAGAGAAGCAACTGTACAAACGTTTCCCACTAACTGTGGAACCCTGAAGAGAGAGAAAAAGCTTAAGCAAATACATAATCAAGACAACATTCATGGCTTTTCTGTTTGCCATCTAGTTCTCTTCTCTTGTGTGCAAATACAGTTTTAAAACATAGCAAGGTGATAACTAAGGATGAAGTGTAGCTATGGAGCAAAATAGAACAGGAAAAGGGTGTGGGGGCAGGTGTGAAAACAAGGATATTGTCACCAGAAGAACTGACCACACTTCCTGACCAGCTGCCTGCCATTGTCTTTCCCGCCTCTCCCCACACTTTTTCTTACTCTCAGGTGAGAAATATTTTACTCTTTTTCAGCTCAACAGTAGCAATCTTTGAAGAGTCAAAAGCATTCTCCTAGTTCCTAGATGGCTGCAGAAATTCATTATAAGCAGAACATCGGAGCTTGGCAGTTGTGGCCTTCCTCTAGCATTCAGAAACTACATATGGATGGAGCAAATATCCAAATATCTGCTCAACCAAATACCTGTTCCATGTGCTACACCACACCATAGGCAGAAAAAAAAACCCTTTCAACCTCCTAAAATAAATGTCTGATGCATCAAAGTGCAACACTTGCCCCCTTGCTTCTTACATCATTCCATGAATGTTATCCAAGTGAGCTAGTAATACCACAGTATGGTCTAGGTTGAGGAAGGCTGCAAAGAGACTGAAGAGTTTGAGTGTCAAGATGTTGCCCCAGCTTACAAAAAGTTGTCTTCAGTAACTTTTATATTTTATTCTATGTTCATGGGCTGAACAGATCAGAACAATTCAGTAAACATGATAGATACTTGTGGTTTGCATTGAGTTTTTACTATTTTCTCCAATGTTTTTTCCACTGGAATCAAAGTTTAGTGATACAATTTTAAGTATTAGAGTGTCTGGATCATATGTAGACTAAACACCAAAAAGATTATTGAACTTCAGAAAATCCAATGAATTGCCTCCTTAGAGTAAAAAAGTGGGTAATTTCTTCTAGAATAGGGGATGGTTGATTTTAGCTGAACTTAACTAGCCAGAAGAGGCATGAACCCATATCTCTTGTACCTTCCACAAGACAGGAGAACAGCAGGCAGTGGTCATGTGTAGCTGCTGAAGCCTTGAGTTATCCACCTTGGCAGGGAATTCTCTGGAAGGTTTAAATTTCCTGTAGTGCAGGATAACACATAGGGGTTTTTGCTGCAATGTCTGAAGAGCAAAGTTGTTTGGGTGTGCTGTGCAATACTGTGCAGAGGATGAAATAAAAAGCATCCTCTGTTACCACTATTGTGGTGGCCATGTTTGGGAACAAGTTTGTCTATGGGCAGACAGAACTAGTCTTGAGGCAACGACAATCTATGTACTTCCATTTGGGATTTCCAGTACAGTTTATCAGTGAAATGTGGTCAGTGTCTTTGGTCAGTGAGGAGAGGGAAGCAGCTTAGGCAAAGAAAGGTAGATGCTTGAAGCAGTGAAACTACTCAGAGCAAGAGAGACATCCTGAAATTTTACAGCATGTCAGCTCCTTTGCTGCAGAACCGTGTGACTTACTTTTGTAAAGCAAGAAACTCCAAAGCTTTCTGTGTTGGAGCCACCTTTTATCTGTGCCCTCTCCTGGAACAGGCACAGAAGTCCTGGTCTGCTGGGAGGGTTCCCAGTCTTAAGCAATGGGTCATGCATGTGGGAACTGTTTGAGGTGAAAAGCTAATCCAAGTAAGGCATAAAAATACCCCTATTTTTATCCCAGTTCAGATGCTGGCATGTGGTTGTCATGGTTGCCAACTCTAGATTAAAAAAAAAAAAAAGCCAAATCAAGAAAACCAAGTCTTTCCAACCACGTGGAAGAGCAGCTGAAGTATTTTAAGCACTGTGTCTACTGAAAACAAGATGCCGGCATCCTTTATCTGAGCATTCATGACAAACATCCTTCTCTGAGCTGTCAAGACTTGGAAATAGCAGAGGATTTAAAAAAAAAAAAATTGAATAAACAATGAAATTTCACTTTGAAAACTTGTGATTGACACAGAGCAGTGCTAAAATCACTTGTGGGGGTTTTACCCATACATAAGAAAGAAATCTCAGGATAAATTAAACATAAATGACTATTCAGTTGCCCAGATAGGACAGATATCTGTACCACAGAACAGTTGAAACTCTTGCCTTGTTCAGATGAGGCTCTTTGCATCCAGCAACCACACGACTTCACCTTCTTCTGGAGGATGGGAGAGCTGTCTTGTGAGCAATTGCCAGCAGTAGCCCAGTACTTTCAGGGTACCTGTCTGTACATGGTCTGTAAAGAGTTGGGTCTGTCTCAATGAAAGAAATGTGTAAAGGAGCACAACCAGAAGGGAAAAAAATTAGAAGCAAAAGCATGATTCTATGAAGTCATGAATGACACTACTGAGGCTGCAAAATCAAGCACTCAAAAACTCTCTCTGTATGGGTTTTCCTCAGAGCAAGTTTCCTCCATTTGGAAGACAACATTTCCAATTAGTTAAATGCTGAGAGGATGGAGAGGTGGGAAGGGCTGGCACTATAGACGCCAGCAAGCTGCTAGGGTTAACCAGATCTGTCTGGGATGCTTAGCCTGAAGACCTCATGTGCCTCAGTCACATTCTTTTGCTGAGTTTTGTTTTAGGAACACCAGGCTGGTACTACCTGTTGAGTCAGGGGAACACTGAACCTAAATGTGTTTCATTTGAGCTATAGCTTCAAAAACTGAAATTATTATGTATGTGCTTGGGGGCTGGTGTTCAGTGTGAGAGCCACACAGTGCTGGCTGCATTTTGTGCATTGCTGAGAGATGATCACTGCCTGAATGAGCTCACAGTCCGAGCTGGCACTTAAGGTAAAGCTCATTTGAGGGAATAGCTCTTGCTGTTTTAAATTGAGCCAAGCCAACATCCTCTGAAATACCTTGGCCTCTTGTCTCACCTCCTACACTGTTACTGCTTCGGTCAGCGACTCTCTGTACTACCCTGCTTATGGGAAAAGAGTCTTAAGGCTTCACTCCCACTCACTCTATGCTCGACACATGGCTTCTTCCTGGAAGGCTGGATGCTGTTCTTATCCCTAGGTCTTCTCAGAGGAGGATGCAATGACAAAAAAAAGATAAAAGCATCTAATCTTAGGCAGCTATTGGGTTTTTTTTTCCCTCCCTATCCTTTTACGTGCATGGATTTGTTCATACATGCATACACAAACACAGTAATGTCTTGGTGTAGACACAAGTGTTTCATAGTCCATATCTGAACATAGACGAATACACACTTTAGATGTCTAAACTAAAAATAGGCACTTCTTCCTAACACATCTCACACCTACACAACTAAAATGGCATGCTAATTGTCGTAACAGCCAGGTTTCTAGTTCCTGATTTGCAGTCACGGCAGTGGATTTCCAAAGAAGACTTTTTGGTGCAGCACACTGACCCGTCCCTCGAGGCTGACGTGGAGAAGAATGTCTCTAAAATGTGGAGAGGCAGAAAAACAAACAACAGGATAAATCTAAAACAACAGCAATAACAGCAAAATCACTCTTCTGTTCAAAATGAAACGGAGAAATTCATCTGGGGACTAGTGGAAAGAACACCAGCTCCAGCTGGCCAGATGCAGACTGCAGCAATAATTCGGTCCAGATTATCGAATCCCGTGCATTAACATGTAGCACTGCATCTACCTTTGCCATTTGTAGCTCCTCAGAGACTCTCTCTCCAAAACAACAGCCTAGCTGGGCTGCCCACCACAAACCTCAGTAACAGCATGGCAAACAAAAGACGTCATGAGCCAGTAGCTTGCTGTATGAACCACACCAACCACAGCTGCACCACAGGTTCTGCCCTTCACAGAATTGTTGTTGAAAGAGTTGGAAGTTTTGACATTGTAGTTTTCTTCCATAGAGGTATTTGGTTTAATGAATAAACTCATCAGTTTATTTAAGTTAGCGTGTGTCTGTGGTTGGTCTAAGTACAATTGTAGAGTTAATGTACTGGTGAGCAAGAGCTTTGAGGTGATTTTTTGTTTCATGAACCTCTTTGTAGCCTATGCTTATATGAGAATATATCTTGCTTCACAGCTACCTATCAGTTGTAATCACTATCTTCAGCTCTATCTGCATAGCCTTGCAGGTAGCATCCTGGCTTTCCTGCTGCTCCCTGCACGATTAATCCTCCTGTCACTCAGACATACTTCTTGGTGGGCATACTGTGATGCATACTAGAAATCTCAACACTAATGCAATGTTAAAAAAAATACTTAGTTCTCAGATTTCACTGCGACTGCCTCAAGGGAGGAGAAAAACTCCCTGTTTGGCTTTTAATATATAGTCCATTTGTTCATTAAAGCGTTTGACTGATTTTCTCTGAAGTGCTGGCATGCTGCATTTTCTGGTCAGTAAGAGTTAGCAGGGAGCAAACCAACACATTTTTAGCCTTTGCTATGTTACTACTAAATGTCAATAGCTTTTTCAAGGCCCTATCTGCATCTGTTTCTCTTTTTGAGGAAAGAAAGGCTAGGGCATGTATTTGTTAGTTGGAGCTCGTAATTGAGTAGATTAATGATTTGATTGGCATGATATAAGGCTCAATTTTAAAAGCACATGATTAACTTTAAGCACTAATATTCCCATTCAAGTCAGTCATTATTCCTTTGCTTAAGTGCTTTGTTGAATTGGGTCCTGAATATGAAGCAGCCCTGTGTTACAAAATTAATTGCCTCTGCCCCAGGAGCTTAGCTGCTTTGCTGCCAGAACCAACACAGGGAAATTTTATACACTGATTGCAGGAAGAATTACTAGTGCCACTGACGTGACTGGTACCTGAGAGAATGGCCATCAGGAGAACGAGATTTCAAGGCAGAACTGAAAAATAACAAGCCAAAATGAACGAGCCTTACATCATGCTGGTGTGCATAGATGATTCAGGTCCCATGAGCTGCCAAAGGATGTGACCCCCTGACAGTAAAATCCTGCATCCAGGAGCTGTCAGACAGTAGTGGGACTGAGGATGCCATGTGATGAGTGGCCTCTGCACCCCTCAGCTCCTTGGGGCTGTGCTCATGCAGCAGGAAGGCAGCAGGAAGCCCATGCAGATGGTGACCTCAGGTTTGGTTCTTCATCCCTGCCTGGCCTGCTCAACCCTCGCTGCACTCTGCTTGCCCCTCTGCCATGCTGATGGGGAGGGAGGGGGAAGAGACCCTCCCCCACCAGTCAAGGACTCTGTGGAAATTCAACCTACCTGCACCATACCTGTGGTTACAAAAGCCATAGCAGGGATAGCAAAGGACAGTGCTGCTGCAGGGATGGTGGCAGGGCTCCGCAGTTGAGAGCAAAACTGAGCTTTCTTGGAGGATACAAAGGCAAGATGCTGACAAGTGTCAGCAGGAAATTATTATTCCACCTCACTGTACCCAAGGGGCTTGGGAGGTTGCATGTGGTAAATATGCCTGTAACCATGTTTGGAAGAGTTTATCTTTCATCTCCTGCAGTCAGAGAGCATGGCCCTTTGACCTTAGTTTCCACCTTCTGCATCAGGTTTTTCTTTACTTCCTATTTTGTTGTGTTTTGTTTCTGTCTTGGGTGTAGGGTCCACCTTTTTTGGGGATGCATAAATAAGTCCAGGTGGCAAAATGTAGAAGAGGCTTCTAGGGTAGTGTTTTTGTAAGTTCTAGACAGGTTTATCTCTCTGCTTGTTTGGTCCATAGTGGTGAATATTTGTGCAAGACTGCAGGAACAATGGAAACAACTCTCAGGGCCCTCTGATCCTCCACTCCTTCCCCTTGAGCAAGAATTTACAGGGTAATACAGAAGATAGACTTTTGTAAAAAGCTACAGTAATTTCTCTGCCTGGATGGACAAATTAAAAAAAAAAAAAAGGCCAACGTTGACTCAAAGCACATGAAGCAGTTTAAATAATGTGGCTTTAAAGAGAGGAGAGAGTGTGGGATGTTGTCCTCCCTAGGAGCCGTGTGAGTGTCTGCATGAGCTGGGATGATCCTGCGTTTTAGAGCTGATATCTAAGTGTTGCACAAATCCTCCTTAATCTTTATTGTCATACTCTCTATTCAGTAAAAAATGTTGTTTATGCCAGAGTTGCATTGCCAGACTGAGATGCCAGCATTTCCCCTGGTGCCCTGCATACATTTCTATGGTTGGACTTGATGATCTAAAGGGTCTCTTCCAACCTAGGCGGTTCTATGATTCTCTCCTCACCTCTTGACTCTCACCCTGTAGATACTCTCATTCACTGGCAAGGAGCAGAGGGATTTTGGTGCTGTGCCCAGCTGAGGGGTGCGGGCAAGTTCCTGAGGCCATGTAGCTACCAGTCCTGCCCAGAGACCCTCACAGGGCTGCTGGCTGCATCCGTAGCCAAGCAGTTGCAGCATTCAGAAGGGCAGCTGTCCCAAATCCGTCCCTCAGTTTATATCTGTCATCCTTGCTATGAATGCCAGAGGAAAAGCTCAATCCTTTTTCTGTATAAATAGCATGGCAGAGCTACCCGTGGGAAAAGTCTCCAAGAGATCCCTTCTTGAAGCCTGTTTGGTCCCCGAAAGCCTGTGCAGAATTTCAGCAGTATTTTTTTGTGCTTGGGATCAAGATTAAAGAAAAACCCCACCACACCCTCAAAATCATGTCACAGCCTCACTCAGCATTTCTCTCTGCTGATCAGGGGCTGTGTGATCTGCCACAGCCCCCTCCTTTACAGCATCCCTCGCAGCATAGGTACACACTCCTGTGCTGCTGGGATCCTCCTAGACAAAAACCTGCATGGGGGTCTGCTCTTTCTGACCGAGTCCCTTATATCCTGTATGATGACCTTGAGTCTACTTGTGTGCAAATGCCCTGCCTAAAAAGGGAAATAGGGATAAATTCAGCTGTTACAGTACTACAATTTAATTAGACTTACTATGGAGTCAAAATAAAAAAAAAAAAGGACAAGAAAAACTCAAAGGGTTCTGTGTTTGCCTTTTGCAGTTTTATGGCAGTTTTATTCTCACTGCTATGAAATAAATTGCTTTACTCTGCTAGAGCTTGGTATGAGGATCAGTTTTCTACCCGCCTGTCTCAAAATCTGAAAGAAAAAATCTGGTATTACAAGCATGTAAGAGACAACCCACTGTGAGATGTGTCAGACATGAAGAATTTGGGAGAGCAAATTATATAGTCCACCTGAGTATCTCGTTCCAGCTCTGCGGGAGATGGGACATGACACAGTGTTTAGTGAGAAACAAGAGATTTTTCTTTGCAATGTTTTTGTAGGAAGATACCGTTTCTGTGACCTTATCTACAAGGTGAGAAGACAGAGCTCAGGAAGATGGTTTCCAAACTTGTTGATGAGGAGAAGCAGTCCTATGGTGAAAACAGACATTTCAAGAGGTGAGTGCAGTCTGAGCAGATTCCCTTGTCATTGTGTCTTCTAGAACAAGCAGAAAGCAATCAACTTTTTATTTGGCATAGTAAGGTTACGAGGTAGACATGTTCTGGTGTCACGTAGGCCTGAGCAGAACTGTAGACTCTTCCCAGCCCACACAAAACTTCATCAGGAAAACGCAAATTCTTTCCGAGATTTTGTCAACTTCCTTTTTCTTGTTAGGCTAAAATAAATGCAAGATAAGGTTGTTCCGTATATATTTCGGTGCCCTTACTTCTTGGTTGAGTCAGACAATGAACAAGTGCAGAAAGCGCTGAATGCAACCAAATATTTTGGGGAGTTCATCAACACCTTTCATTGGTCAAGAGTGGGATGGAGTTGGTGTTACACAAAAAAACTGCAACCAAAAAAAAAAAAGAACCAAACCCGAAACAAACATACGTGGGGGGGAGGAAAGAAATGCAAAAGGAGCTAGGTGAAGTTTAAATTTAGGTTTTAATGCTCTGACCCCTGCCATGCCTGTTTTCATGTAACCAGACTGGTGTCCTAGGCTGTGATCTTTCACGTCACACCATAATTCTCTAGTTTTCAGACATTGCCTGTGCCTCCAAGGACCAAGATGAGACAGAAAGATGTCACAGACTTCACTTCTGCAATAGTCAAGAAAGAATCAGAGTGGCAGATAGAAGAGGTAGGACGGGGGCTGCTGATGGGTCTGTGGTCAAGGACCCGCAACCAGCTTGCAGTCTCTGCAGCTGATTCATGGTGAAATTGTGGTGGGCAAGTTGCTTGTACTCCCTTGGTCTGGCTGCAGTCAGAGGAATATTTACCGACTTGGGTGGTCAGGTGATAATTGTACTTTATCTAATTATAAAGAAGAAAAAAAATAGGTTTTATTTAAGTCCTATCCAAATCCTGTTAACTTCCTGACAATTAAAGACAATCAGAAAATATTGCCAAAAGCACTTTTTGTTGCTGCTTCATGACATATCTTTGATTTTCTTTTTCAGTTTTCTGCAGTCCATGAATACATACTACATAAGCATCAACGCCCATGTTTAGAGGACGTAAGTAATTTGAAGGCAAGTAGTCAAATGTTAACACATCCTACTGTTAAGGATTTGATAAAATCCGGTCTATACACTTTACACATTTTGACTTGAAATATAGTTGCAGTGAGGAATGGGCTGTAGGCTGAACACACACACACACACACACACACACGCATGCATGCACACTTCCTCCATCATCTTGACTGTACGAATAAACATGTAAATAACTGGCACAGGAAGGATTTACTTAATTATTTTCTCATAGGAATAAACCTAAATGGCATGGTTAGCATTAAGAATGTCTGTGAATAGGTGTTGAGACATGCAAAGCTTTCACCAAGACTCATGCTTAGTCCCCCATCTTGCCAACCCCTTGACTTCTCTCTGGCCACCCTCACCCACTGCTAATCCTTTTGCAGGACCTGGTGAGAAGGTTTGGAGAAAAGCAAAAAGAACTCATAAAGGTATTGAAATGCCCTTGTGAAGAAAGAAATCTGTATGATGTGTGAAGAAAGAGTGTGAGAGTTGACCATAAAATTATTAAAAATAGATCGTAAGTTTGGACTTGCCTCAGAGCAATGTCAAGGTAGCTCTGTGATGTCTAACTCTGCCCAGATGTGGGCCCACCAAAGATTTTGATGGCTGTCATTGACATGACAAAACTCCCCCATCATTGCTGTCTCTGAGTGCAGGGATGGCCTGAGAGCAGGCTTTTGGACGGATCAGAGTGACTGCGAATTTGTGGCTTACTGAGTCTTTCTGGTATTTTCCAATGCTGCCTGAAGTGGAACAAAAATTGTTTGCTCCCGAGGTGTTCGGTTATCCATGAAGAGATGTACCTGGTCTACCTTTCTTTTACAAGTGGCAGCTGGTCACTCACCAATTTTCAGCTATATGTTTCCCTAATCTCCTATTTTGTGAGGATAATAACAAGCTTGTGCCAACAGACTTCTCTAGATTTACCCCAGGAGCAAATGCGACCATGTGGGTAGCTGACACCTTGGTTTGTCCCTCCAGTGGCAGGGGGCCCTTGGGTTTCTAAACACACAGCTGTGATTTAAATATGCCTTCTAGAAATAGAATCACCCATAGTCCATCAATCATCATAAGACTTTGAAAAAGCACAGTGCTAAACAAAATAGACTGCTTTGACTTACAAATTCCTTTTCCTGCCTCTCCCCCTTGAATAGCTGATAGTTTCTTTTTGTTCAGTATGAATAAAAGAGAGATTTTTTTTTTCCCGGCAAAACAATTAAATACAACCATTTGTCATAACAAAGTCTCCAGAAAAGTTTTGACATGATGCTTATGTCTGTGATTCCATGCTAAGCTACAGAAAAGCAACACTTTTATTTAGGAGAAGCTTCCATAATCCATGGAGTCTTGGGATCACAGAATAATTCAGATTGGAAAGCACCATGGAGGGCGGTCTCTGGTCTGACCTGTCACTCAAAGCTCAGACCAGGGTGCTCAGGGCTGCATCCAGCCCGGCTGCAAAACCTCCAGGGATGGAGCCCGTGCAGCCTCCTGAGCACCTGCACAGCCACCCTGGGACCTCCCTTGTACCTGCTGCAGTTCACTGACATCCATCATGTAGTAGGGGGGACGCAGTATCCATGCACAGCTTAATGAGTGCTGAGAGAGAAAACCCCTCACCCCAACCCACAGGCCATCCTGCTGCCCATAGTGGTGGGATGCTGCTGGTCTCCATCACTGCCAGGGCATGCTGGGGGCTGACACTCAGATCCTGCCCAACCACCCCCAGGCCTTTCCTGCACTGAGGATACTTCCCTGCCCAGGGAATTCTGCATCCCACAAGCTACTGAGCTCTCTGGCCGTGTGTTTACAGTGACAGGAGAGCCAGGACACTCAGCTGATGTACAGCATCTTGCCCGCACATGCACAATGTTTCTCTCCACCCCCCACCCCATCATCCCTCTGTATTAGCTCACACAGCCGTGGCTAAGCAAGGCTGTGTATGACTGTGCCGAATCGCCATCCCTGGTGAGCTGGCTGTCAGACCAGTCTGACACATAACGTGGGCACTGTGGGTAGGAATTAGCTTTTCCTGATAACAAAAAAAACAAGACATCCTGGCAAGCAACTTGCTTCTATAGATGCTCCGATAAAATAGTTGCAGCCACCCTCAAAGCATTTATCTCAGCATGGACCCCAGCTTCAGCTTCTGTCTTCTATCCTGCTGCTTGTCTTTACCAAAGAGATAGGAATTTCATTTCTCTAAGATTTCCCATCACTGCTGATGCCAGCCACAATTTCTGGGGCTAGAAAGACTGTCAAACACACAGTGTGAACAAGTAATCCTCCCTTCTGATAAATGTTTGATGGATAGAAAGAGATCCCATTGAAAGTTTAACCAACAATACTGTTTTAATATTAATATATTTCCCCCCTAACTACTTATATTGGATTTTGTTGATTTTTAGGGGAAAAAAGAAATATTGGAAGAAAGAGCATTAGTCATACAACAGGACAAAATCTTAGAGGTATGACATCCTACTGCATATATCACAGTACATGCTCTTTCTTTGTTTAGACCAGCACCATTCTATAATAGCTTTCACAAACCTAATTACAAGGGTGTCAAACAGTGAAGCGGTAAGAGTAAAATGTAATACAGGTAGGAGAGCGGGGTGTAGGTCTGCCAGCAGTCTCAGGAATACAAAAATAACACAACATCGAGAAGTTTGGGGATAGAAGTTTTGCAGACCTGCCTGCAAACCGGACAAGTAGGCCTTTAAAACGGGTAAACTTTTATTATTTGGAACGTAAGTCATCCAGAAAGTTATTGCAATATAAAACTAATACCAGTGGGGCAGATTCCTGTAGATTTCTATCAGAGCCAATTTGGGAGAAGAGAATATAATATCTGCAAGGGCAGCACTGGTGCTGATCTCATGCTAATAAGCTCTGACTTGACTTTTATTGCACACCAGACTGATGGACTAATATTAAGATTGTTTGCTTTTCTTTTGAACTTTTAAGGACATGCAGATAAAAATAAGCCTCTTAGAAAAGCAGCTCAAGCACCCTGAACTAATTGGGTTGTAAGTATTAGCAATACCCTCTATTTTGGGTTTCTTATTTTATAACATCCTGAATATTTCCACACCAGCCATACCTGAAGCATGTGCTATTGATCATAAGTTAATACGGTTTATGCAGCAACAAACAAGCATCTCATATTTATGTAGAACAGCTTTTTCTGTCACGTAATCACCCAACCACAGAAATGCAAATGAAATTTAGATTTGGGAAGTCTCATCTCACTCTTAGCAAGTTCCAGGAATAGCTTATCTTTTGCTCAGAACACCGAAGTTGTGGGGCATATCCTGGATATAAATTTAAATTCTCTTTCCTAATAATCCTCACTGAGTTTATATTGTTGCTTTGCAGAATAACAAGCAAAAAAAGCAGCAGCTAGAACAGTCGCAGCAACAGCAGAGCCTGCAGCTATGCAGTTATTTTCAGAACAAGTGCTCTCTTTTCTTGGCCAGAGGTCAAGTGCCATGCCCCCCTTCCCTCACCACTGCCAGTCTGTAGTTTTCTTCAATTAACAAGGTTACACAGAATATCTGAATTTCAAAACACCACATCTAAGTACAGAGCCCAGCCCATTCAACTCTAAACACTAGATTTCTCATCCTCTCTCTTCCCTTTCACAACAGCTCTGCAATGCAGAAATCCTCTAACTTCAGTAAACATCAGGGGTTAAGTATTCCTTCTAGCAATCACTCCCAAATTAAGCACTAAGTATGAAGCGCCAGCAGTAAGTATGAGCCCTCTTTAAAAACTCCTCTTTCAATTCTGTAAAGTGATTTGGGACTCAGTTTTGTGCTCTTCTCTGTTCTGGTGAGAAGAGCCATGCAATGATATTATGTATGCACTGCATGAACTGTCACACAGAAGGCTGAAATACAATACAAAGTTTAAAATAACAAGAATTTTGGAGGAAATCTGCAGTTTGCAATAAGAGAGCTATCCCCACGCCTAAGGGGCACTACAGATCCTATATTTTAATTAATGTAGTATCTCTATCAGGCAAAGTTGGAGGACACCACAAAAGACAATACCAGACCTTCGTTCCTGCCTTGCTACCATGGTAGCACGTTTGATGGGAGAAACCCAACAATATTAATGGTTTCCTGTGATAAAATAATCCAAATAGCGTTAGCCCTGTGCTGTTGGTATCACAGAATCACAGAGTGTTAGGGGTTGGAAGGGACCTTGAAAGATCGTCTAGTCCAACCCCCTGCCAGAGCAGGATCACCCAAACTAAATCACACAGGAACACATCCAGGCGGGGTTTGAATGTCTCCAGAGAAGGAGACTCCACAGCCTCTCTGGGCAGCCTGTTCCAGTGCTCCGTCACCCTTACAGTGAAAACATTTCTCCTTATGTTTACATGGAACCTCCTATGTACTCCTACCGCTGCGTGGCTGCTTCAGGGTTGCCTGTTTTTTTGCTTGTTATCCAAGACTGGGTGAACCCATGAATTCAGTTGTTCCGTGTAGTAATTACTATGAAGGTGCACCAAGTAAAAAGGGTTCCTAATCTAGGTGCTTACAAACATGTAAGGTACAGTTTCCCACCATAAGAAGTTTGAGGCTCTCTGTCAGTGGCTGTATAACATGCACCAGGGGAGGTGGTGAGGGGTTAGAGGGGAGGCATAGAGTAGCAGCCCTGAAATGATGGTGAGCACAACTCAGTAGATGGAAACAATTGGGTTTTTTCTATCTGTTTACAGAAAAATCTCAAAGCAGCTAAAGAATGAGATAGAAGCCTTGGGAGCAGGAAGCAGGTAAGAGGGAGGGGAAGATGAAAAAAGGAATACACAAGATAAAAGGCATGTGCTTTGGTGGAAAGGGGAGTTTGCAGTCTGGTGATAAAAGCTGACAAGAAACAAAATCCCAATTTCAGCCTGTTAGCATGGTCAAACGATATCAGTGCTTGTCTTGGAAATTCAGTGTGTGCCTCTCCTTGTCCCTGCTGCTGCTTTTGAAGGCTGACTCCAAGTTGGGAGCTCCTTTTGGTTCTCCATCGCCAAGGTGGTCGGTGGAAACAGGTCCTTTCTGGACGCTGACTGTCCCCAGGCGCCATGGTCTTTAGGTCCTTGCTCATGCCTAGTCAAAGCAAAGTAAATAGAAGTCTAAAATGAAACACAGCAACATGGACTTTCAGAAAAAAGAAACCAAAACATGATCAATCTTGAAATATGAAGTTTAGGATGAGGAGAAATGGGAGGGAAGAAAAAATTAAATACTTCTTACAACATTCTCAAAGGAACTGTTTGCCTTTGCCATCAATCTAGTCTTTATTCTTTACAGTGCTGCTGTGCAATACTTTTTAATGCAATTGCCTTTGTAATGAAAAGCAGTAAGAAACTCTTCAAACCCTTCTCCGCAGCCCAGGCATCTGTTTGGTTATAGCTCCTCCTCATGCTGCAGCTTTATTGCCTTTATTAATGAGCACTGCCTGCAATGAGCTGAGTCAGCCGCAGTCTCTGTCGGTGCTTCTTTTTCTCCTCAGCCAGCAACGTGAGAACTTTGACAACTGCCCAAGCTCTCAGGATGAGAAGATAACCATGGTGAAACCGGTAAAAGAGAACCCCACTGCTCCCCTCATACTCATGCTTGTAGGGCTTCCTCCATCTCTTTGTTCCAAGCTGGAAACCTCCTTGTTTCATCAGACAGGACTCACCTTTGAGGTTTTGAGCCCCAGCTGTTCCTTATGTCTCAGCTCCTGGCTCTCAGGCTCAGCACTTCTTGATCAGTTTCATTAGTTTGTGAGCTGGTTTTAATTCTTCAGTGTTTGTTGTCCTAGAAGTGAGAAAACTTCATTTCAAAGTGATTCATGTCTCTTCTTTCCTTTTCTAGATCCAGAAATCAATGTCTGGCTACCTTAAAAAATTCTGGTTTTATCCTGGGTAAGTAAAGTGTTCTCATTACGTGCACACTTGGTTAGTTAACACCTGGAGCACCATGGAATCAAGATGATTCTGAGTAATGCTGGAACATCACTGGAGAAACAGTGTGAACTGTGCTGCAAGGGTAGAGCAGTGTGTGTGCAAACTTAGTGGAACAGCAGGCTGAAGTACTCAGCATGCAAACTTTTCTGGTCATTGGGTACATTCCTTTATGAATCTGCCTATCTGACACCTCTGAAAATGCAGCATTTACATGCGTGCTGGCAAATGTCTTCCCTCCTCATGAGGAAAGGGAGGAAGGCTTAAGGTCTGAGCACGTGGTTCTCCTTTGCTAGCCCTTTATTAAACCGCTTCTCTGCCATACTTCCCTCACCAAATGGATACTGAGCTGGCGGGCTTTCATTTGAGTGGACCAAAATAACATGGACTCACTGAGCATCAGGGCAAGTGATGCCATTTCTCTGTTTTCTCAGTTTTGTCTGAAGACAGTTTGGAGAAAAGGAGATATTTATGGGCGAATTCTTCAGTCAGTCAGGGTGTAATTGCTGCTGAAGATGTTTACAGATTATTTCACCACGGCTGCTGGCATTAGAGTCACCATCCATTGCTCATTTGCTTCATCCCCTTCTACTACTCCGGCACCAGCAGGAGCGTCTCCCGAGACACATTTGCCTTTCTGTGATAGTTTTGTAGTGCCTTCAAAAAAGGAAAACAGCCTTCAGTTTGCTTCTGTATGGTAGGAAGCTTTGGAATGGGTCTTGCAGTCATCCAGAAAATAGATCAATTGTTGTTTCCCCTCCTGAGGATAGAGAAGCATTTTTACTGTTGCACAACCAAACACAATTAGCAAGTGCTTATCATTTGTTTCATTTGCGGAGCTTCATTTCCATTTAAATCTGTGCATTTTAATGTCAGGAAGCTGTTCCTGCTAACACACAGCATTCACCTGTGGGAACAATCTTCCAAAAGGAGCATGTAGGAGCATTGCAGGGTTTCTCTGAACAAAAATGGAGAAGAGGTATTCACCGAGAGCATGGCTGGGCTCACAATGAACACTACACGCTCCTTACATAACCTCAGGCAAGTTTCTTCCCTCCAGGTTTCAGCTGCCTGTCTGTAAAATGAAAATAGTATTTATTTTCTCCTGTTCACACCACAAAACCTTCGGTGGTGAGAGCTGTCGTTAAGTATCAAGCACTTGCTGGTGTCAGACTCCATTGGTAACACTGCCAGCAACAGAAAGGAAGGATCCTGCTTTGACCAGGGCAATGAAATGCAAGATTAGATGCTCCGGTAGTTTTTAATATTAACAGAGCTGTTTTGCAGTGCGTTTTTATCTGTGCAATTGTCTTTTTCCCTTGTTGCAGGAAGACTGTGGGGCTGCTTGGCAGGCTCTTGCTGCAGGCTGGCTGCTCGACCATGACTCTGGTCACGTTCTATAACTTCTTACGCTATCCTACCTGGGTATGTTGGCTACTGAAGAGGATCTTCCATGAGCGCTACAGAGCTTGGTTGTGGCCACATTAACCCTAGAAGATTTTAAAAACTCCAGGCTGGATTTCTGTAAGGCTACCTAACTGCTTTCTGGAATGCTCCCGCAACTTAAAATAAAGCACTCATGAATGCCAAAAGTGTGTGGTAGTGCTTGCCATTCCTGTGAGAACCGCATTAGCTCCTCAGAGGAAGAAACTAAAGCTCATGCATCCAAGCCAGCGGGACTACACTTTACATGCCTTCCGCTGTTTCCTGTTCGGGGTGGGTCTGAGGTGGAAAAATTGCTGCAACGTCCACATGCTGATTCTACCCTCCAAATCCCGGAACGTCCTGTCCCCCATCAGCACAGGCATGAGTGTGAGGAAATCTGTAATTAAATCTAAATAGGATCTTCTGTTAATGCAAACTGAAATGACCCCATTATCAGGAGAGGAGTGATAACTGATAGGAGCTGAAGCTTTGTCCTAAAAAATGCCTCTCTTGGCGGACTCAGGACCAGCCAGCCCTGTGGATTATTATGTCAGTCAACCACCTTTCTGCCTAATGCCAGAAGTCTCGCAAATGGCCTCTCTCCTACACGTGGAGCAATGCTACTGCACATCTACAGCAAGCCTCTCATGCGGGGTATGAGGTTTCCCTCTTTGCTCACTATCTTCAGGCTGTGGCAAGCCCTGGTGTACCTTGGAAGAACCTGTCTTGTACAGCCCGTGTGTGTGACAACAGGGCTGTATATTTCAAACACTTTGAGTAGACAGAGGTCATAAACATGTATTCTGTGTGCTTCATGGAGCAGTTAGGCCTTCCACACCCACTAAAAGACCTTGATCAAGCTCTCACTGTTCCCACAGGACAGCTCTTTGTGGATACTTAAGAAGAACTTCAGTGCAACCTGCCTTCTGGGCTTGACTGTCCCCTACTTTTCTACCCTCCAGATGGGCATTGTGAGCTCTCCATCCCTGAATCAGTTTTGGAAGTAGACTATCTTTGATCATGATGGAAAACATGCTGCCTCATGATGGTGTAACCAAAAGTTGCAGGTCATACAGATTTCTTGTCCCAGTTACAAATTTACATGGCTAATTTCTGAAAGGAAACCAGGAGGGTCTCCGCACAGAGCCTATGTCTACTTCTTAGTTTGAAAGAGGCATCTCAGTGTTTCAGCAAGTACTCACTGGTATCTGTGTTTCCAAGTCTTGCCAACAGCATGTTTTTCCCTGCATATTCAGGATTCGCTTCCCATCAGCTGCACAAGAGCAGTGAGAAGGAGTTCTGCCTGGCTGTTGTTGCTGAGTAAATCATGCAGCAGTGAATTAGAGCTGCTGAAGATCAAAATAACCCAGAAAATGGTTTTAACTTCCTTCTCATGTTATCTCCTGCTCCAGATATTTTTGCTCTTTTTCACAGATTAGGAAGAGCATGAAAACCACTCTTTAATGAGACAGTATCTCGCGGGGCTGTCTTGTCATATGCCCAATTGCCTTTCATGGTAAGTACCTGATGTGAAAAAGGAGCTGAAACACCGAAAGGTGGGAAAGCAAACACATAAAACGTTTATGATGGAATGAAAGTTTGCTGAAAGCAAAGCACAGTAGCAAAACGTCCTGTTTCTGTGAAGAAAACAGAGCTTTCAACTTTAAAAAAGAAAATTCACTAAAGCTAGAAGAGGGGATATGACTGTAGGAAGCCCATCTTATCAGACAGAATGTTTGTAGAAACTCCTAAAAAACTTGCCCTATTACAAAGAACTCTGAAAACCTGTGAAAGTATTGTCTATCTGGTGTGAGGTGTTGCATGGTACAGCTCTTGCTCCTGCCTGCTTTCCTGCATCCAGCTCAGGACACGCTTCTAACATCAGTACTCCAAGTCTGAGTCCCCCACTGCATGTGACACTGGGTTTATGTAGCCTGGGGTGAAATTTGAAAGTGGTCTCTGAGTTGAACATCTGTGCTTATTGCTCTTTCTCCACTTCAAAAATAATAATCTCTTAAACTATCTCCATTATTCCCCTTAATTGCCATAACCCACAGGTTGTGATCCTTGTCACAGAGCCTTTAGCAGAGGAAAGCAAAGTAGGGAATGATTTTAGTATCACTGTTCAGCTTTGTGAGTTCAAATCTCTCTGGGCAACTTGACCATAGAATTTAAAATACAAGGTAAAGCAATGTGACACTGGCTGGTGGCATGAAAGGAAAGGAAACTGAACAACCCAGTTTGCAGCTGGAAGTTGCTGTAAGGAGGTTATGTGGGGAAAACAGAAGTTTGGGTGAGACCAGATCCTTTTTTCTGCTAAAAGTCATATTTTCTTGTCTTGTCAGCTACAGCTCCTCCTCCTCTCTTTGGGCAGGTGGAAGGGCACTTTGTTTTCAGCCCCTGTGGTGCTGTGTTGGACGGGACACAGAAGGAGTCTTTTGGGAAGCCACAGTGGAAGTGATGGGAGCAGCCTCTCAAGAACATACTGTGCAAGATGTAAAAAGGGTGACAAGACCATTGCTTATTTGCTTCCTCTACACATCCTATATTTTGCTTTTTTACTTCTGAATCAGCTTACATGCCCCAGGCATATAGTGTTTTTAGTGAAGTCAGATGGGTTGCAGCAGCTTCTTCCCTTTATCAGGTTTCTTTCACTGACTAGTGCCCCCTCCTCTGATGGGACTGGATTAAATCATTGCATCTGTAAAGGAAGTCAATTAATTCCCATGCTCACTTGGTTTCAGGGAGGAAACTTGCCCAATTTCGATTATAATTTTCTCTTACAGCTTTTCTGTCTTTCATCTCTGAGACAATGAAAGGCAGTTTTGGATGCAGCTCAGCTATAAGTCCCTCCTCATCCTCCTCAGGGAGCAGGGAGGCCTCAGGGCAGGACAGCAGGTCACTCCTTCCAGACCTATCAGTTGCTTAGCTGCAGATAATTCAAGTTATGGTGTAGAATACTCACAGCCCTTCCTGCAAGAGTCTGGCACAGGTGACGGAGGGCACAGGTATACAACTGGGAACCTTTCCTGGGTGCAGAAGAACCATTGACAATCTCTGGTGTACCCTGTCCTCCCTTTTGCAGCCCCCAGCTTTGAGTCAGCTCGGTGTTGCCCTAGATGGGTTTAAATAAATCCCAGTGCATTGAAATCTGTTGCCATAGGTGAGTGCATGTCTAGCTCCTATGTTTGCAAAGACCCATTCCCTGGCACGATATTGCCCCCACCAAAAGGCCTTCCTGTTCTTCACCCCAAAAACAACTGAGTGATGTGGGTGCAAAACTTTTTGGTGGGTTCACATCTGAGCAAGCCTGAACAAGTAGTTAGAAGAGAAATCTCTTGAAGGTGACTAAACAGGCAAACTGCATTAGGCTCAGGAAATCCTCTGAGCTGAAAATAGCTGGAGGTGGGGACAGTACTCAGGGGAAGTGCCATATATCTTTCTTCTATTCTCACTTTTCCCTAGATGCCTGCTTGTAATGCATTTTACATATTAGACACAGTTATCAGTCTGGTTCTAAAGAAAATGAATACTTTTTCCCTCAAGACCCAAAAAAAGTAGGTGCCAGATCAAAAATAAGAGGGGTGGGGAGTGAATAGGAAAATGGAGAGAGGTGAAAGCACAGTAGAGAAAAACTAAATGACTAGGGGTCAGCCTAGCCCCACTGGCCTGAGAGGCAAGAATAGGGTCTGACTATGCAAGGAGGGACGGGGTGCCTAATGGGGGTGCCTAATGGGAGTGTACACTCTCCACACACACGCACACACACACATCCTCTACGCAAAGGGAAAATAAAACTTCAGAGCCAGCAAAAAGGGAGAAGAAGGCCAGACCTGGGCCTGCAGCAGTTGTGTTGCTGCAGCAGTAGGACCCCACCGCCCTGACCTTACTGGCAGGTGCTGAGGAGGCAAGGCTGGGCACTTTGGGAAGCCCTTTTCCTCGCCTCTTGGACTGGTGCATGCACATTGCCAGGGGTACATGTGTAAGCAGTGGTTGTCTTGCTGCAGTTCTATTTGCTAGATCTTAGAGCATTAGTGATGACAAACAAGTCAACATGGCCCTCAGGACAGCACATTAGTCAGCAAACGAGCCTGCTGACAGGTGGTCTGGTGGTAATGCAGCATTTTCATTTATTTGGTGTGTCTAAGCAGATAGATGTGTTGATGGCCTCCAGTTTAGATATTCATGTACATTGTCTGTAATGGTACCTGCACACCAGTCTTTCCTGGGAGAATGAGCAGCAGTGATTTATCTGGTCTTGTACAGACATAGTCATTGTGCTGGCAGGCAGAGATACTCAGCTCTCACCAGGGAGAGAGGAGCCCAAAGAGGAACAGTCCAAAGAGGAACAGGAACAGTGATTTCAATGGGCTACAGGTCCAGGCATTTGCATGCATTATCTGAATTACTGGGGGAAAGCTTGAAGCTACAAGAGTTAACACCAATGATTTCCATATCAAAGGACTTTCTGAATAAGTATCAGAACAGACATTTTCCCCTCTGAGTGTTTTGGGTGCTGGTTTTTTTTTCCCTTCTCCTTCCAGAGATCAGAAAGAGTAATCATTTCCTCTTCTTAAAGAAGTCTTGATAATTTGATAAGCAGAAATCTGGCTCTGGGATGAAGTTCATAACTTGTATCTGTAGGTGGCCAACCTCAAGCAAACAAGAAATGTCTAGATTCAGAAAAAGGAGAAGATGAAATAATTTCTGGCATTTTCAGGGGAAAAAAAATCAGGGAATATATTACACATCCATGTGCATTTAATCTAATTGGTTAAAATTCAGAGAGCTATACCTGAAAGTCTGAGCCACACCATCTGGTTCCCTCCCTGCTCAGTGCCCTAAGCATATGGCCAGAGAGACTGTATTTCTTTATTCCTTCTCTTCTGTCTCCATTTTTATTCTGCCTAACCTCATTACCTTAGATTTCCTTACACTGAATTTATGTGCATAAGCCTAGTATTTGCCTTCTCTCTTAATCTAGCTGTGCGATTTTGAACATCATTTAGGCTGGACTGGCAACTCCATATTTCGCCTTGTCAGAAAAATTATTCACCTTAATTCATATTCATCCTCCTAAATCATGATATATAGGGAATTGATTTGGTCCTAAGGATGTTCTTTGTGTCACTTTACTGGCTGTTTCCTGTCACCAAGGACCATTTTCATGTCAATTCACTCTTCTGTTTCCAAACTCCCATGTACAGAGAAATTGTGGATATAAGGTAAAGCTGTTATCCGCTGATAAAAATGGCTTTGAGCAGCCCTTGTGTGCGCTATGTTGGGGTTTTTTTTCATTACATGGTTCTTCACTTAGGTGAAACTCCTTGGATAAGACTCTTTCATGCTAAATAACTTGAAAAGCACTATGAAGAGCTTTTTTTTCTGTTGGTTGGTTTCTTATTTTTTTGCTAAGACCCCATTAGTTGTGTTGGTCTTCAGGTGTGGATCCCTCATGGGCATATCCCTCTGCCTTGGAATATATATTAACAAGAAGCAAGATATTGCTTCACCCTTTCTTGCCTTTAGGCAGTCTGACTGCAGTACTGTTTTTCTGACTGTGGAAAACTTCCCAAACTACAAAGATACAAAACTTAATGAAGGTCCAGCTGTCTGATTTTTGCAGCGGCTGTAGTGATGGAAACATTGCCAGCACTGTGCACCATGTACTTCCATTAAATCTCTTCCCTGAACATGTTTCTTTCTGCAAAGACCTCACTGTAGCAACACTTTTGCTTAATACTTCTCCCTCCATTGAGCCATGGAGAGCTTCCATCTAGGTTTGTGTCCAAAGCATGAGGCATCGCTGCCACAAGTTATTTTTCTAGTGCAGGTCTGCTGGGCATTGCTAATGATGTTTATGCGAAAACTGCAGAATTAGTGCCCACAGAGGCACATCTGAGCAAGGCTACTAACTGATTACTGTGTTTCTATGGAAAACAAATCAGTTTCAAGAGGGACAGGTCCTGCATAGCCATCTCTCAGTAGAAACTGAATATCCTCAGTTCTGTTTCGGTACATGATCCCTGCATGAGGAAAATTAAAAAAAAAAAAAAAGAGAGATAAAAAAAGAGACTCTCCATGGCCCATTATAGCCTTATTAAAAGTGAAGTGTCCAACATGCAAAATGACATTTGGCTCGTTGTTTATGCTTCAAGGGAGTTGCTGTGGTGGCATTTTGGTTTTACCGTTAACCAAAATTAACAGCGTGTGCTGATGTCCTTAGCGGGACTTTCCTGATAAAGGGATGTTCAGCCTTAACTGATGTAACCAGAGGCAACAAGGTTTCATAAAATAACAAAAGACTCAACATATGGTTACAGGCTCGATGTTTTCACTCCAGTTTCATTGGTGACGCAACCCTACAGTAAAGAATTGGAAGAGAAATCAACCGCCCCAGTTTGGAAGGAAAATACAGTGCAACTGCTCAGTAGGAAAACTGTGGAGACAGCCTTCTGTTTTCAGGGAGGAGATCAATTTTGCTGCCTTTTACCAGCAGAGTGGAGAAAGCTGAATGCTGCTGGGAAACAGCTGACATTACTGCCTAATATCTGTGGAGCATTTTGTACTCAGTAGAGAACAATATGACCACAGCTGATGTCCAGCATTAACAGCCAGAATATTTAATCTCCCCGGTATGGAAATGGCTGTGTTAAACACAACTATTACAGATGTTTACATGAAGGAAAGGTATCCTTTAGGTTAGGGCTTTGGTTTGACACTTGGGGTATCTCAAGTTTCTTTCCTAGTCCTGCCCAGTGCCACAGCCAAATCATTTGGCATCTGTAAGCTCCAGTTTCAAATCTGTAAGATTGAGACCCTAGTTATTTCTTCTTCTCTGTCTTTTGAAGCAGGCAGAACTTTCAAAGTCTGAAAGACACCGGTCAGCCACTGTATTTCAATCACTGTGTGTTTGAGGAGTGCCCAGATGCCACTGCCCGGCAAACACCAGGTATCAAACCCTGGTGTGACCAAAACCACAGGCAATAGGTCACTTGACTTACCATCCAGCAATGGCAAAATGCTCGCTGGGGGCTATCCTCATCCTCCGAACATTGCAGCGAGCAGCTGAGATTCAAACAAAAGACCAGTGCCATGGAAAAACACGGCAGATGTGAAATGCCTTCACTTCAGTCAATTTTGTAAATTGCTTCTGTTTCAGTGGCCCTGAAAAATATCTTTCTTTTTCTGTTGAAAAATTATTAACTGAGTTGTGAGTTGCCATGGATGCGGCATTTGGTTTATTGCAGACTTTGTCTCTTACTGTGCAGGACTTCATTCTCACTGCTCTCCTGGGCTTATAAATATTGAATAAATTGGCCCACTTTTTCTCAGAAGTCAGAGGCAAAATTGCCACTAATTTAAAGGTGTGGGCTCAGGCCTATTACAGCATGTTATATTTTTTATAGCATTGATCACCTCTGTTCTGGCAGTCTCCTGATTCTGCCCAGCAAGTCAGTCTTTCCACTCAGGTACAACTACATCTTTAAAATGATAAAGGGAAAAAGAAAAAAAAATCCCTTTCCCTCTATAAACCAACACAGGAGACTGTTTGTCCCTGGGAATGGTTTTGGCTGGGACTCCATGGCAAGTGCTCTCATGAGTACACACAAAAACTGTAGAGAAATTGCCTCTGCATTGCAGCAAGGTATTTGAAGAAATCAAAGTGATCTGCATATAGTATGTTGTTTAGCTGCAGTAGTTTTCCAGCCGGCCACAGTGTCAGGGACTGAGTGGATGGTGCTGACAGATAAACATTTGAGAATTGCTTGGACTGACTATAGCTGCAATTACTGTAATGAAAGGAAATTTGTCTCTGGCCCTCACGGAAGTTATTTGCAAAGAAATGGGTAGGGATAGGGTCTAAATCTTCAAAGCCAGTTGGCAATATTGCTAAAAAAAATATGGAAATTGCCTTATACTCAGTTGTTCATTCTTCTGCTCTAAACCATTATCTGTCTTTTCAGAGAAAGGAGCTCTGCAGATGCACAGACATGTGTACAAATAGTTTTTTTCTACAGTTAATTCTTAAGCATTTCTTCAGTGTTACTACAAAAAAAAAAAAAAAGAAAAAAAGAGTCTTGACATTTCAAGACCACCCCCAAATTTGAAGTTGAATTTCCTGGGCTCTGATGCAAACCATCAGACTTTTATCTTCCTACTTATCTATCTGTGCAATTCAATCCACGGAAGGACAGCTTGGACTGCCCTGGAGCCTGGGGTCTCACCAGAGCAGGATCTACTCTTTGAGATGCTCTGCACTCATAGAGCCCTGGGCAGTTTTTGTGCAGGCTTGCTCCTATGCATTTAATAAGGTGCCTTGTGACAATTGCAGTGGCAGACACCTCCAGACAGACTTCCTCATTTTCTCAAAAGCTTTGAAGGTGTCTGCAGTCAGTGACCCCCACCCCACACAAGTGACATTTGCATGCAAAATGAGATGTCTAAAGTAGGGAACAAGAATAATGTAATGACTTGGCCCAAATTACTTGAAATAGTGGTATCCATCATGATTATTATTATTTATCCAATGCTGACAGTATATCTCACTTGTTTTAAGCAAGCAAAGGGAGGAAAACATGGCGCTTCGATTCTTCTCCCTTTGGACTCGTTACATCCACCTCACTCATCCCGAATTTAGCAGTCTTGATTCAAAGCAGCATAAGTAAAGGGAGAAATAGTTCCAGTTACCTTCCCAGAATGGACAAACAACCCAGTTCCTAACTGGGCTGGTCAGGAGGCACATTTTAGTTTGCCAGGTTGATTAAACTGGTCCCCCTTTCTCCCTGCTCCCCACACCTATTTCACACTCCCAGCCCAGAGTGTGTTCTCAGGGCTCAGTCCCAGTCTCATCTGGGACAGAGAGGCAGGCAGGGATGTGACAAAAGTTGTAGTTCTGCTGTGTAGCCTGAAAGGACCTGGGGCTACAGCAACTAGGATGGACTGATAGAGCCTCAGGCATCTTTCTCATGATTACAGATTATAATAGCCTGATAACTGCCATGGGGATAGACTGTGTGCAGGGCCAGCATATGATTCATGATCGGCAGGGGACTTTTTTAAGGTTCTAGGTTTGTCTCTTCTATTTAAGGTAAGTTATAGGTTTGTCATTCCCCTGCAGCCACCCAAGTTGTAGCAATTTTCCTCCATTAAAGTCATCTCCATGCTGACACAGGGATCTCCATGCTCCATCTAAGTAAGCACAAGTGCAATGTACCTACGCTCTGTCCCATTCTGTACATTGAAGTGTATCTCTGTTGCAGCAGGACACCCTTCACAAGACTCAGGATGGGAGCACTGGACTCTCAGCTTCACCCAATTAGGGTTTTAACCCTTCAGATTCTGCTTTTTCTTTCTTCTGGGTTTTTTTTTTTGGTTTTGCTTTTTTTTTAATTTTATTTTCCAGCCATGATGTCCCTGCAAAGGCATTTTTTCAATTGGAAACAAGTTCACCAGGGCAGAGAGAAAGAGGCAGAGAGAGCAGCACTAAGTGCTATCCCTTGCTTCTTGGCCTACTGAAGCCAAATTATCAAAAGAAATCTTTGCAAAGTGAGATCTTTTTGTTTTGCACTGACTAAAGTTTTTCAATATTTATGGAAAATCAGAGCAGGGAAAAAGTAAATTCTGGAAGAAAACTGCAACAATACACAAGGGACATCCTGAGGATTACTGGACCATGCTGGGCTCAAGGTGGTTGGAAATACTGTAGGTGAAGAGCAAATGCCATCTGACAAAAAGTGGTATGGGTTTGATTTTAAATAAGATTTCATAAGTCCAGGCATTGAGAAGTGACAGAAGACTGGGAGAATGAATCATCCCAAGCAATTTCAGGGTAGTTTACATAGTCCGTTATGTCAAGTCACCCAACTCTTCTATTTTTAGTACAACTAGAGATGGGTCCAGAATGTGAGGATTAGAGGTAATACTTCCCAGCATTTGCAGATCTCTGGATAGAGGTTTTTGGCTCAAGCATCAGTAAAGATTAGGTGCATCTGCAGAGTTTGCAAGTAGAATTATATATGGGGTTTTTTTTCCAAGGCTGAGGTTGCATTGTGTTTCAAGGCTTTGGGTCAGGAATGTTTTGACAAATCAAAGCCAGAAGTATCTGAATTGTGAATAAAATGAAGGAAACAAAGATTTCAACCTGATGATATGTTTTCTGCTATTCAGTAAAACATACTGTCATGATTGAAGTTACCATATGAAGCCCAGGGTAAAGAAGCTGTTAGCAGTACACTGTTGTTCTCATTTCATAATTAGGCTAGACAATAGCTACTCTTAATTACTTTGGAAATTTGGAAATGCAGAAGAACGTTAGCAAGTACAACCAGTTTCTTAAAATACAATTTGATTTTATTTCTGTAAAGGTTCTATTACTCAAATACTCATCATGCTTTTTTATGTTTACTTGGATTTGGAGGGAGATTTCAAATATCCCAAAGAATATCAATTCTTCCACCAGTAAGACCTTGGCTTGCCATGCACTCCTGATAGCTATGACTGTTTTCTCTGTTATGTCTCTGAAGTGAAATTATCCTACCCATATAAATGAGATATCCGTATGTGAAGATGGGTTTGTTTGCTTTCCCACAAAGACTGTACATATGCTTGTTTTCCCCTGGTTGGTTTGGGGTTTTTATTCCTGTGACAGATGTTTTTTTGACAGCATAAAATAAAGGGCTGGTGCTCCTGACACTAAAGCAATTCACATCAGCCAAGGATTTTTCCTAGGGGCATTTTCTGTTCCACTTGCTGCGCTGAGGTGGCATGGCTCAAACCATCCCCACCAAGGTGGTCACCTCTCATAGAATCACAGAATATCCTGAGCTGGAAGGGATACATGAGAATCATCAAGTCCAACTCCTGGCTTCACACAGGGCCAGCCAAGTCAGAGAATATGACTGAGCACATTGTCCATATGCTTCTTGAACTCAGTCAAGCTTGGTGCTGGGACCCCTTCCCTGGGGAGCCTGTTCCAGTTCCTGGCCACCCTCCCAGTAAAGAACCAGTTCCTAATATCTTACCTAAGCCTTCCCTATCTCAGCTTCATGCCATTCCCTCAGGTTCTATCACTGGACACCAAATAGAGGAGATGGGCACCTGCCTCTTCAGTCCCCCTTGTCAGGAAGCCATAGACTGTGATGAGGTCTCCCCTCAGTCTCCTTTCCTGGAGGCTGAACAAACCAAGTGACTTCAGCCTCTCCTCATAAGACGTCCCCTCCAGACCCTTCACCATCCTCACTGCCCTCCTCTGGACACTCTCCAGTATTTTTGTGTCCCTCTCATACTGTGGCACCCAAAACTGCACACAGTGCTTGAGGTGAGGCCACACCAGTGCACAGTGGGGCAATCACCTCCCAGGACCATCTGGCCATGTCATGCTTGATGCACCCCAGGATACGGTTGGCCCTCCTGGCTGCCTGGGCATGCTGCTGGCTCATGTTTAATTTGTTGTTGACCAAGACTCTCAAATCTCTCTCAGCATGGCTGGCCTCCAGCATCTGATCTGATCTGTATGTGTAGCCAGGGTTGCTCCTTCCCAGGTGCAGAATCTGGCACTTGCCCTTGTTAAACTTCATGCTGTTCTAGCTTCTTCCCAAGCAGCCACATTTATGTTAGCCGTCGAAAGCCAAGCTTCTCTTGCAGTCTCTGCAGGGAATTGTACAAGTACAGGACAGCAACTACCTTCTGGAGTCCCTGAACCCAAATGACTGTCTTTCCTCACTGTGCTACACTAGAAAAGATGACACTACAGGGTAAGATTACCTTAACATATTTTTTTGGACAGATCTGTCAAAGTGACTGTTTCCTGTGAGTCTTTTGTTCAGCTGATTTTACAGTCATTTCAAGTAAAAACAAAGCTATGAGAAGTTAGGGTTGATTAAATGATGGCACTTCACCGAAGCTATCCTCTTAACAAGAACTTCTGTCAGAGCTGTTCATGTTCATGCCCACAAAGTGAAAAATAAGTTCAAATTTATGTAAGTTAATGACTTTCCAGTTAATAAAAAGAAGGGGGAGAAAAACAGAGAAAACAAAAATGAGGGAAAAATACCTTAAATTCCGGCTCCTGGTTTTCCCTGGGAGTCACAGGATCTTTTACATTCATAGTCTAAACTGGCAGACACTTAGTTTCCTTAGTATTTTTTGTTTAGTTTATGGTTAATGTAGGGGGACGGATTGTTTTGACTTAGAGCGGAGGGATCTATTTTTGGTGTGCAGTGAGGCATGAAGGACTTTACTGAGAATTTACCAATTAACACGAGGGTCTTTACACTACAGAGAAGAAAGGTAAAAGACACCTTCTTCAGTGTGTTGTGTTAGAGATTTGGGTGGCCCTAAGAACAGGCAGTATTAGATTCACACTGCTTGCCATACAGCACGTAAAAACTTCAATTGTTTTTAAAAGATTTATTTATTTTAATAAATAAGCTACTCCCAGGGCAGTTCTTTATCAGAGCAAACTCCTGGAGTTTGGCTAGAGGTCATCACAAGGTGTTTGAAGAATTTCCCCAGATGACTTCTGTGAAAGTGAAGGGATGGAGGCAGGGGCCTCTTGCACCTCATAATGTGAAGGCTCAGGAGAAAACTCAAAAGCCAACACTTTCTGTGGCCACCATTTCCCCTCCAGTAGCAACAGCATGAAGCCCTCAGAAGGGACACCTCAGATGGTGTCCATTGTACCTGTACAAATTAGTCCCATCCAAAATTGAATGAGCTGTTCTGCAGCTTGGAAGAATTTGTGCTAGATTTGCCCCTCTGCATTTTACACTACTCCAAGGCTGCTCCTGCAACTTTTACACAGATAAGCTATAACTAACCTGTCTTTTGTGCTATAAAAATATCCCTTTCAGTAAGTAATACTTCAGCCTTCATATTCTCATGAACACTTCAACTGGAAGAAAAGTTTAGATCCAAATTAATTGTCGTGCATCCTGTTTCAATTGGGATAGAGTAAATTTTCTTCTAGCAGCTGGTACAGTGCCATGTTTTGGACTTAGGATGAGAATAATGTTGATAACACACTAATGTTTTAGTTGTTGCCAAGAAATCAAGGACTTTACTGCTTCTCATACTAGCCAACAAGAAGGTGGGGGGCACCCAAGAAGCTGGGAAGGGGACACAGCCAGGACAATTGATGCAAACTGACCAAAGGGATATTCCATGCCATATGACATCACACTCTGTATATAACTTAGGAAGTTAGCCAGGAGGCAGTGCAGCTCAGGAACTATCTAACCATCCGCTCTGGGTGGTGAGCAATTTTGCTGTGCTTCTCTTGTTTTGTTCTTTATTGTTGTTACTGTTATACTCATCATCATCATCACCATCTTCCTTTTCTGTTTATTGAACGGTCTTTATTTAAACCCATGAGTTTAACCCTTTTTTTTTTGATTCTCTCCCCCATTCCACCACGGAGGGGAGGAGTGAAGGAACTGCTGTGTGGTTGTTTTAGCTGCCTGCCAGGTTAACCCACGACATTGTGTCTCAGAGCTACAGGGGTATCACATGAGGCCCAGGGAAGTTGTGTGGCTGAGTGCTACCCATGCAGACAGTGCGGGCTGCTCTGAAAGACCCATCTGCTCCTCTTGGCCCAGCGGCTGGGACCTATACGCTGAAGCAATTGCAGTTAGCAAGGCAGCTTAAACAGTAGGAGACCACATAGTATTTTATTATAATAACAGTTATTACTGTTATTATTACTAGTTATTCTCCAACTGAGCAAAAATAATTGAACTGATTTCCGTCCTTCAGCATCTATTATGAGAGGTTTGGCAGGTTTCATGGCAGGGATCTATTCTCTTGCTGTATTTACCAGCCAAAACATATTGAGGATGCTGATATTTAAAATCAAGCATGTAAAACAACCATCATATGTCTACATTTAATGTATAGGTGTATTATGTAGCAAATAATTACAATCAGTCTATAAGAGTTCTTGAAACTGAATCTGCTGTCTTCTTTTGCTGCCCCACAAGATGACTCTGGTACGAGTTTAAGACTCGTCCAATAAAAGGCAGCAGGACATATTTCTTGTAGCTAAATAAAGGAAAGACCACGCATTAGCAATCCTGTGGCTGAGGTTTGGCGTGCTGAAATAAGTCAGGATAATTCAAGGTTATGGTCCCCTCAGCAACTATATTTCAGTCACAGTGCATGTATATAATAAGACATAAAAGTTAGCATCATATACTGTGATACAAAATGTTACACATGCCCAAAGGGCTTTGAGTTATGATTTTTGCAGGAGTTAATTTGGTGCTGTTAGTGGAGTGTTTCCTTTAAAGGTGCAGTCAAGGTAACATTTTACATTTAATTTCCCCACTGCCATTTTCTTTGGCCTTGTCAGCTGTAAGAAAAAAATCAATGGTGCATAAATCTCTGCTCATGTAAGTAGGCAGTAACAGTGGAATATGCACAGCAGGCAGGGGACAGACATGACTGTACCAACTTAAAACTTCTTGGAGCTCTATGACGTGCTGTCTTGAGGATCTCTGTTTCCTTTCCAGATGTTCAACCTCAACCAGAGGAAAGGCACCAATAGAGAATTATGGCTCAAAATAGAGGCAAGGTAGTTATTTGCCAAGTCTAATAATTGCGTTCTATCTGTTGTCAGCCCATATAACCGGTTCACCTTCAAACAGTTTTCCGCTGGAACTCTTCGCTCTCTAGAGAGGTCTTGTCCATACGCTCATACAAAGATACTCTTCAGGTACTGTAATTCATCATATGGCTTAACAAAGTGTTCCCTCTAGGGGTTATTGCTGGAAAAAAGATAGATAACAATAAAGCCAGGGTATTTCCCCAACACTAGCATAGCAAGCATTATTGTCCCACATTTGGGATGCCATAGACTGGTTTCTTACCTAGTGGTCAAACTCTTCTTGCTCCCTCCCTTCTTTCCTCTTAAATGTAACTCAAATAGTAAGTAGAATTGGGAAAATCAAATGTTCTTTGTAAGAATGTGTAGCGATAGCCTGAGAAATCTTACTTAATTTAGCCCTTCTGATTAGTTATTTTATACATGACAGATGTGCCCAGAGCGGTGAACCAGACTAGAGCACGTTTCTCCAGAAAGCAAGCAGATCCACGCGGTTTCATTAGCAGAGACACGACAGATGCACAGTGAAATTTAGATGTTGCAAAGCAACTGGGATTTCTTGGGAAAGCTCATGTTTCCAACCGATAGAAGAGGATAGCGAGCCTCGGATCGCTACTGTACAATCCTTCATCTGTTGCTAACCGTGACGGCTGGTGTTTTACATATTGCATTTCATCTGCCAAGCCAAACGGCAGCGGGTGTGAGTTACTCGCAGGAGTCCCAGCTCTGCATGCACGGTAACTGAAATGTGGGGAGTTCGTAAAACTCAAGATGGAAGACTGGTTTTGTGGCCTTCGCCGAGACAAAACATCGTGCCCTAGTTCAACAGCTGCTGCTATATTTTCACACAGGATCATAAAACGGCCTGGTTCGGTTTTGGGGTTTTTTTTAAAATTATTATTATTATTTCCAAAAGGAACAAGTTCACACAGACCTACTGGGAGCTGCAAGCCCTTGACATCTTTGGAAAGTAGGCCATCACTATGTTTGTGCCTAATTGGAGGTAGCCAAAGCTTCAGCAGTGCCCTGATTGCCACAGAAAATAATACGCAGCTGAGGAGTGAGATATTCGAGAACACAGGCTGTGTGTCTTACCTTCCATCCTGGCCACTGGTCACATCATTCTTTCTGAGGGATACTGATGGAGACAAAGCCTGAACTGACTGTCATTTATTTTTCTGTGAAGAGGTTTATGTTTTGTTCTTACACATGTTCCTAAGCATTGCAGTATAAATATTTTAGGAGATAATTTTTCATTCTGTTTCTGCTCTGGAAACTATCACAGCCACAGAAAGGGGAACATTTCTTTTTGTAATGAGGATTTTATGAGTTCTTTGTCCTCCCCTGTGCCTGTCCTAGCAAATCATATCTTTGTTATCTGCAGTGGTGGGCCATAGCTGATGTAGCACTTGCTCTGTGGATCCACTCTCACTCCTCCTCCTCAGAAGCACTGTTATGCCACATCCACATCCCTTCCCTGTGAGACATCGGCTTCTCACAGCTTGGGGGATTCCTATTCCACAGCAGCCCCGAGGCAGAGATTTATGAAAAATACACAAACTCCATAATGATGAACCCATGCGGTGGTACCGCACTTCTGGACCAGAATCTCAAAATGAGTGGAGGAGGAAAAGGACAAAAAAGATCAGTACTATTTAGCCACAGGGCCATGCTCACATGTCTGTGAGATGAAGAAATGCTGCTGCATCCTCTTAACTCTCTGCTTGCTGAATGGCCTTTTGTCCAGCCCAGGAAAACCTGCGATGCGCTGACTCAGTCATTTCAAACAGCTTCATCCCATGTTACAGAATGAGCTATAGAGTGCACAATATAACAAGTAAAGGGCTTTTTTCAAGACAATAGAGCTACTTTCCATACCATGGGGAAAGCACATTCAGCAGCTCGAGGAAGCTGCCTGCCTGCCCGCTGTGCTTGGTTGAAGCCAAGGTGAGGCATTTAATAGTCTGAGAGGTTAAGAGGCTGTGAATTATCCACATCCAGACAGATGAGCTTTGCAAGCCAACATAGCTAATTCTGCCAAGGGCAGGTGCCTGAACCCCATCAGAGAGTTTGTGCACTTTGTTTGTTAATGAGAAATGATAGAAGAAAGGCCAGGAGCCAGCAGCCCAAAGAATTCCCGTTTGCCATCAGTGCCTAATGCTGCACTGCCTTCTCAGGATTGCTTTAAGTTCATGTAGCTGCTGTATGGGCTGGTGGAACTCTGTATTTCTACAGTTTTGGATAGGGAAATTGTTTAAGAACAAATAAATCCAATGCCCAGCAGGCTTTCATACAGCGGTGTCTTTCCACTGTCAGTTACATTTTGCTCAGTGAAATCTGAGCTGAGAAAGAAATGCTTAACACCAATTTCATTTATCAGTGAATATGCAGCCAAAAGCTAAAAGTATCCAACCAACACAAGTTTAAAAGTCCTATGACATGCAAAGCAATACCTATCCCATGCAAGTTACTTGGTGGGAAATGTCTCCTCTGAGACCCTGGTGATGTAAAACTGTCAGATGAGCAGGAGCCAGTGCCACATGAAGGCCAGGAACCCAAGGGACAGACCCACAGCCAGAGCAAAGGACAATTTACAGGGAGTTTCTCCCAGCTGTCAGGGCACAACCACAGAAAGCAGGAAGGTGCTTGTTACAAAATCCCAGCACAATGTCAAACGCCCCCCTCACACAATATACATTGACTGCTTTCCTCCAGCACCGTCCATGTAAAACTGCTACTGTGCCACTGGTCTGCAATTCTGAGCTTCATCTCTCGGTGACAAACCACCAGTGGCAATAACCCAAGGGGTGAGCAGGAAAGACAGACTGGTGCACACAGAGGAAGTGCTGTGGGTTCACTCTGGAATTCAGAAGTATTTTGGAAAGGTATGTTGAAACGGGGCTGGAAACACTGTGTGTGTCTTCACGTTGTAGCCAGCCACTTCTCCAGAGCCTGCTGCAGTCAGACTGCCAGCAGTCTTGAAGAGAGTTAGGTGAAAGACGGTTGAGTCATCTCTACTCCATGGTGTGTTTGATAGAGCTGTGGATATAAACCTTGAAGTCAGAGATGCCATTTCTGTAGGCCTTTTCTATGACACATAAGAGGAAAGGAGTTCAAGGATAGAAGGGACAACAACAACATTGAAAGTAACAGTATTTGAGAGCTCACTGCAGCTAGAAGAAAAAAGAAAGGGCCGGTTGCTGTCATTGCCCATTAAAATGCAAAGCAATGTCTTTGTGCGCTCTGTAAACATAACTATTTCTTCTTTTCTGCCTGTGAACTTCAAACACCCATAAAACTTGGATATATCAGGTTCCAGAGGAACACCACAAAACTTGGTGTGAAATCTCCGTATCTGGCTTTAAAATCCAGGTGCTGCAGAGGACCCTGATGTATTTTTCCAAGAAGCATAAAAAACGTATATCTTCACTATGTGCCTTTCATGATGCATACATATGTAGTGAGGGCTGGGATGTAGAAAGGGGGGAATTTAGCTCAAGCATTTACCCTGACCAGTTTGGATAATACCGTGGCTTAAAAATTGCCTGAATATTTGGCAGAAGAGTTCTAAGAGGCTTCCCACCATATTTATTCACCACCTAAACCACCTGTAAAAGTGCAGCCGCAGAACCAGCAGCCTCTTCCTGCTGCTGTTTCTCTCTCCTGGAAAGCTTTTTCTTCTGTTAGAAAATGTTCCAGTAGAAATTATTCCTCCAAATATATTGCTCACTCCTGCTGCTCTGTAACTGGCAGTTTGCAGTGGGCTGTGTGAACCTGGGACCTACAAAAAGCTATTATCCAGGCACTGCTCTGCAGCCAGCATCCCCAGAGACCCTTTGGAGTCACTAACCATCCATCTATCTTCTAGAGGAGAGAGGCCACCAAACTGGAGTGCCTCACACCACAAAACCTGGTGTGAAATCTCTACCTGGCTTTAAAATCCAGCCTGCTCTGCAGCACCCCCTATCACCGAGTGTTTGGTGCAACACTTACTTTGTTCTGCTGAACTAATGGTGCACCATGCAGGGGCAAGAGGGGCTTAATTTTGTTAGTCCTACACCTTGTCTTGCCCTCTCTGCTTTGAGACCTATAACGGTGTGCTACGATTAACTTAATCGCATTTTCCTTCCAGTTTGTACCAGTTTAAGTGACATCGGTCCCTGTCAACTCTGAGAGCCGTGGACATTCCCACTGGTTTTAGTAAAGCAGCTGAAAGATGGAGCCTGCTTCTGAAAATGTAGTGTCACCTTCTACTTCCAGCATCCATGGCACCGTTAAGGAACAGCGCACGACATGTGCCGAACTGAGTGGAAGTAGGATGAAGCAAAAATGAGAAATTAATGTAACACATATGGCTTTATTTTCCCTGCAAATCATGTTCGGTTTAGGCCATAATGATTTATTCTAAAAGCGCATTTAACTCCAATTTGGTTCTATATAACAGAACAGATGGGGGAAATCCACAGAGCCATACTTTTCTGCATAAATAAGAATGATTGCAGTCATATCCTGGTTCTTTTTTTTTTCTTTTTCTCCCCCTCCTCCCCCTTCCATCTTCAGCTATTTGATTTTTACACTTAAAATAAATTACGCTGACAAATAATTTATGGACTGAACTTACTTGGTCTTGTCTGGGGGAGAGGGGCAAGTTCTCCAACTAGCACGTAGCCATTGCTGTGCAAAACAACTTTGTCATTCTGCTCTTCCCCCTTCCTCCCCTTGTCTTATATTCACACACAAATGCCATTGTTAATATAGGGCCTACATTGTTTTGAGTTCTGCTTGTGAAGAACACACCGAGCAGCGCAGATAGAGGGATTACGTGTTATTCCCACAGCTGTGCTGGCACAAATGGAGATGCTGGTGCATCAACATGGGAGCTATCAAAACAAAGGCAAACAAGGCTGTATTGTTTTGGTTTCATTGAGAAAAACAAGAGAGAATATTTTCTTTTCCACTCTTGAAGAAGGAGAAAAATAGTGTAACCGGCCTTGTGTTATTTCCAGTTTGAGAAATCGGCATCTTAAGGAGTTTCTAGGAAAAGAAAAATCTCTTCTTGAAAAATTAAGACCGGGTCAAATGCCCTGAGGCTTCTTCCTATTGCTTTTTCTTTCTGCTTGCCAGGCTTGCTCCCTAGGTCAGCAGCTCTCACCTGAAGCAGGGACTAACAGCAATTGTCATTCCTTGGTCAGTCAGAGCCCAGCCTGGGTTGCCAGCCCAGTGCAGGCGCCACTCTGAGCCAGCAGCCCGCTCTGACTCTTTCCAGCAAACAATTTTACAGCCCGGGAAATTACTCTGGGCTAGCAAATGACATTATTTTTATGGGCCATTGCCTCATTGCAGCACTTTGCTCCATCCACTTTAGCATAATGTGTCTTTTTATGCACTATTTTACCACCCTGTTATCTCAGCTCCTTACAGAAGCATCCTGCCATAACACACACCAGTAATGTGCCTTCAGAGCACCATGCGTTACCCTCAGCATTGCTCACCTGGGCTCAGCAGGCCCAAGACTGTTATTGCCCATGGAGGGGACTATACATGGGCCTCTGCCAGGGCTTTGCCTCCTCCACTCACATTTCTCCCCTGCCCAGTAAGTATTAGTGTTACACCTTTGGCTAATGCCCACACTCTCACAAGCCTTGCACCATCTCTGGTGGTCCCCCAGGCTCTCCTTCCACCCAAGACAATATGTAGCCTTATTCGAGGGGAGGGGAGTGGTATTGAGTTGGATGGGAAATGATCAGGAGACAAACATGAGAGTGAAGATAGCTGTATTTGGTACAGCCAGCACTGCTGTGGTGGCCTGTAGGGTTCAAGGAGCTGAATCTGAGTTCATTGTTGTCCTCTGGAGGAAAAAATTGAAGCAAAAAAAAGATCCATGGTTAAGTTGCCTCCCTTCTTTACGGAGACCATAAAATCTTGAGAGCATCATATAGTTGAAAACTGCCTCACCAGAAAACCCATTTTAGGGGCAATAATGGACTATATAGATCCTATATGTGGTTTATATTTAACTAGCATGATCACAATAGTATTCTTTGAAAGTTCAATTCAGGTAGCTTTAAACACCTTTGAACGGTCATCATTGAAAACAACCAAGAACGCAGAGGGAAGACAATTGCTTTCTGGAAGAGGAGGTCTACCTTTGCAAAGTTCAGAATGTGCAGACTAAACATGCCTCTTCTACTTTTGCACGTTCCTTGGCCCAAGGTCAATGACAAGAGCACACATTGGTGTGTTCCTTAACCACGCCTCCAAAGTTGTGCCATGCCAAACCCTGCTGATAAATGCATCGCTATAGCTAGTAACGTTTCCTAAAAGCCCACAAGCAAATTGCAAGTACAGAAGTCCTTTTTCAGGAGTCCAGAAGTCCTTCTTTAGAAATCCAGGAGTTGTTCTTTCTAGAAGTTAATCCATTAATCCCAAAGAATAAACTCTTCAGAGGCATAAAACTAAAAGACAATGTCAAATGCTTTTTTGAACTAGAAAGATTAATACCAGTGATACCAATAAAAACTCCATAGGACTTATTGATGCTATAGCCAGAGGTCAGGAGGTGAGAGCTCTCTTCTATACATTAATCCATCATTCATTACATTGATCCTTCTAAGCATTCAGAGGTCTTTCTGCATTTTTTACTTCATGTTTTCAGACCTGTATCAGCTGGGGGTTTTTTCCTCCATCTGCTTTCTCAGCACTTCTTGATCTCAATTTTAATCTTCTTTTCTTCCTTACCTCTCTTACTATCCTTTTCTTTCCCTTTTACTGTTTTCCCCATAATTAAGAAGCTCCACCTGCTCTCCCCATCCTAATTTCAGTGATAGCATGACCCTTGGGCTGTTTCCCTCACTGCTGGGCCATTGCTGGGCTTGTCTCTGCTGCTCTGCCTCATACAGAATCACACAATGGTGGCTTCTGTGCAGATGAGAATATATCACTTAAATTCATAAGCCGCAGGATTCAGACAGTTATAGGAAGTGGTAAATATATCTTGAGTAAAAACAGGCTTCAAAGATAATCTGACACGAAAAAACAAGTTGGTCATCCAAGTAAAAGATTCTTCAGAGAAAGGCAAAGATTGATTCTAACGTGGCAAAGACCCCGCTGTGCACCATGGTGGCACTGACATAGGATGCCTCAGTAAAAAGCAAATGTTGTAAACCATTTCATTCTGCCATAAAACTTGTCATAGATCAGTGTTATAAATAAAAGTCTCCTTTCTTTTGCACAGCAGTGCAATGCACATGGTTTAGGCTTTTTTTTTAAAGAAACCTAAGTCAAAGTTATAATGTTGTTTTTTTCTCCTTTTTTTCCCCTGTTAATCTCCATGGGTGTTTTTTTCCTTCAGGGTTCCCCAAGTATAAGGTACCTATTACAAAGTTCTGTGGCTCTGGCCCCTTCTCCAGTTCCAAAGCAATGTGGCAGGGGAACTGCTCACCTTGGTCCAATCCATTGGGTAGGACCAGACAATCTGCTGGCAGTTTCACAGCCAGTGGGAGACCAGACACGTTTCTTATCTGTCCCCTTCCTTCCTCTGGATGATTACATCAGCACTGTGTTTTGCTCTAATCCACTCCTGGTTTGGGTAGCTGATGGGAGAAGGTGTACAGGACTTTCTCAAGGCTAAAAAAACAAAAGAAGTCTGCCTGTGAGACTCGAGACTTGTGTTTTCAAGCCATCAGAAAACAAAGGCCAGACACCAAACACTGCCTCGTGTTTCCATGCGATTAGAGCTGGGAGGGTGTTGAATTGCTCATTTCCAGAAACAAGCCTTCATTTGTATTCAGTTCCATATGGACTGTCAAATGTGGGACTGGACCAACCTAGCTTTGCCATTCCCAGAGTCCCCTTTTGATCCCACACTCTGGAAAATGATGTGGCTGCTTGCACCCCTCTTGGGGCAAAAAAAGAAAGTGCAGTGGAGAAGGTGATATTTTACACCTTTATATAAATATATTATATATATATTTATATATATTATATATGCCAGCCATGGATGGTAGGAGCTATGTCTTAGAGTTAAGCAGGAAGCTGTGAAGGGAACACCATGACTTCTGAAGAAGCTGATACTCAAAACATGTATAGCCAAAGGCTAGAAAGGCTAAAATTCATTACCACTTGGGAAAAGATTCAGGAGTTAATGATTATTTTTTTTAAGCTTTTTTTTTCCTTTTGGATAAAGTAAAGCTTGCAAACAGAAAAGGAAGTACTGAGAACAATCCAGCATTTTAAATCTTATATTTGTGAGCTTTTCATAAAGAATTCGAAATATTCGATGTGTTTATAAATGGAAGGACTCAAATCCAAAAAGAGATGTAAATGTATCTCTATTGAGTACCAAGGGGATTGTCCTGTATTTTCCTGTCCCTCGTGTATTCCATTTGGACCATTCATATTATTAGTCCATGAACTTCCTTAGCTATCAGAAACAACAATTTCTGAAAATTGTTACGAATCCAAGACTCTCGTTTCCTGTCAAACATCTGCATAGAGAGCTTTGTTCAGCTTTAAAGCTTAAGTCAAGTGTGTTTAATATCTGAATTTGTCTCTGAAGCAGCAGCAGCAACAGCAACTGACAGTAATAAAACCCTACAGGAAATAAACTTGTAGTAGAGCATATGTGAGCCAGGTCTTGGTTAGGTCTATCTTACGAGTCAGGATAAAAGGCAAAGCCAAGGCGACTTCACATCCGCAGGTTGAAGTGTGGATGCCAACTGCTTGCTAGAATTAAAGGATCTTATGGAGCTGTTCTATTCATCCCCCTCATACAGAGACTGCTAGGTGTTAAGTCAGCCAAGGGTCTTATATTTCTAGCTATTCTGGTGCATTCTGAGATTGTTTCTAATCTTAATACTCCATAGCCATTAAATTACAGCCAGCTGTGTCCTGTCCCTGACTGGTTTTTTGCAAACTGTTTCTAAAATGTGGTGCTTGCACTTCATAGATGTTTGGTTACCCGAGAGCTGAATGACAAAGCAGCGTACAACAGAGCCGAGCAGCGAGCAACCCATGAGCTTGCCTTGCAGTATTTCACAGCTAATGTGAAATGCAGTCAAAAATGTAGAAGGGACTGGACACCGAGGAAAACTGATGATGAAAGGGGTTTAAGGAAATTAAAGCACAAACTGACTTTGCTTAAATGAACAGGAGTGATATTTTGACATGTCATTTAATGTTTCCCATATGGCTTCAACTAGAGTTGATGTGAAACCTTTCAAAACAAAATGACCCTTTACAAAAAAATGAGAAGGAAAAAAAAAAGTAAAACCCATAAACCATTTGATTGTTAAAGACATTTTAATTAAACAATTGAACTGGCCTGTGTGTATCCCAGGTGGGGAAGTCTGGGATGCTGCTTTTAAACAGCAACTGCTAGGAGGGGTGAGTTTGCTTCAGGGGAAGGAGAAGTGGTGAGATGAAATCCCCTCCCTGAAGACAGTCCCTAGGCTCCAGCGGGGCTAACTCAGTTCTGGCCACATGAATCCCCTTCCTGGTGTGTGGTTGACCACATGAAGGTAAGGATTTACTTTAAAATAATGTTGGATGCCGAGGCTGTTGGAGTGCTGGTGCACAGAGCTGGGGCTGCTATGAAGGGCTGTGATTTCCTGGCAGTTGGGAGCTCTGTACCTTTTCAAAGATGTGACTCAAAAAAGGTATGGCTCATTTGGCAGTCAAAAGCAGACAGCTGCCTTTAAAAGTTAGGTGTCCAAATATGTGAAGGCAAGATCCCAAAATCTGACTTTTTCTCCTTTTAGCCCATGTTTCCACTCAAAGCTTGGTCTGCAGAGCAGTGTTACTTGCTCTGTGCCACTATACAGCTCCCATGGGAGGCAGGAGCTGTGCACAGTTCATGCACAGCCCAGACGTGGGCTGGCGCTTACTTGATGTAGCTAGTGAGCAGAAAGGGGGTGGGAAGGAGGGGGAGGGAATAAAATAATAAAAAAAACCCCAAACATAAGACCTCAGGACACTTCTGCAAATCGGTTGTGAAAGAACAAAGAACTGAGTACAGTTATTTGCAACAAGTGGCTTGGCTGGCTTGACAGGTGATTCTCATCTGCCTTGCAGGGGAGCTGTGAGCCCTAGTTAGCCCTTGGAAAACACCTGGCTTTGCTGAGGAACTGGGCTACTGAAGGGCAGGGGAATGCAGAGAGAGAAGTTTTGCTGTAGGCTTGCCCTGCTCCATCAGTGCTGTTCAAGGGAGCCGTGGGCTGGAATTTCAAAGGCCCTCTTTCCACCGCTGCATGCTTGAAGTCAGGGTTTTCTATTCAAGGAAAAAAGGCAAAGTTAAATCCACTGAGGCCAGAAATCCTGAGGGATATGGGGGGGTGTTTCTACCACTTTGCAAAGCAAATTGATTTTTGAAATGTGCGATGTAAAATGCTCAGGGGACAGCCACTTCTTTACTATAAAAAATACAGCTCCTATGTGGCTCTTGACAGAAGCTGATGCTTGCCTCTGTAAGTGGGGCAGGAGGTTCACACAGTCAGGGCTTTTCTGCAGCCTTTGCTTCTCCACCTCTGGTCTGGCTCTGAGGGCAGCTGATTCAGTTGCCCAGCACTTCCAAGTAACACCTGGCAATCAACTCTTTCTTTTTTTTTTTTTTGGGTTGTTGTGTATAGAGATTACCTGATAACCTCCTGAAGAGCAGGGAATGCTCTGAGTCCCTGTGGGAAGGTAAGAAGCACGACTAATTTCTTCTTTTATGAATTGTCTCTAATCGTCAAGCCACTGTTGCTGCCAAGTGTTTTGGCAAATAGACTGAGGCAGCTCAGGCTGGAAAAAATAAAAAGGAATTATAGTGCCCAAGATCCCTGTATTCCTTGTTTTCAGTGGAGAAAACAAATGAGGATGCTCCTTCAGAAAACAGAAGATAGGGGAGGAAAATCTGTGGTTTGTTGGGCTTTTTTAAAGGATTTTTAATTAATTTTCTTTTTAAATGTGGATAGGATTGCAGTCAAGGTTGTGACAGTCTCCTCAAGAAGAGTAACGGTCTGTGTTATGCACACACATTTCTAGCAGGAGGCAAGACCTGCAAAATCACAGCATCTTCCAACACGCCCAATTATAGGGGAGAAAAAGCATAAACCCATACACTTTTAATGATGAATCATCAGCTCACATAAATTCTAATGAGTAGGTGAAACAGCAGCTATGAAACGACTGTATCGGGTAATAAATCAACTTTGCCACGACTGCGTCCCCTCCAGTGTCAGAGGCTTCCCTAATGTGGATATTTGCCTAGTTTTGCTCTTTTGTGAGTCATGACTTGGCATGCTTTCCTCCTCACTCCTCCACACGCGCAGCAGCCAGAGAAGAAGCCTGTCCCTGGCCAAGCGCAGGGTGGGCTCAGTGCCAGTGGCAAGTGCTGCTCCCCAGACAGGCTGCAGCCAGAGGACTTCTGCCGGAGGGTGTGTTACCAACAAGTGGGTCTTGGTTGACTGACTCCAGAGGGTTGATGTCTTACTCACTTCGTTGCAGGCATAGCTGAAGTTCCCTTGCTTAGAATGAACCTGCTATACCAGTGTGGGACTATTCTCAGAGCATCCCTAACGGGGCTTTTGTAAGCCTTGCTCTAAATTACTTCAAGGGAGTTGCTGATAGTAGCTGCTGATAGTCTCTTGAGATACTATGAGCCCTTTAAGCCCTTTGAAGTATCCTCTGTGATGGCAATGAAGCTGTTTTCCTCCACCCTGACATATCCAGGGCTGTGGGGAATGTGGGCTGCTTTTGTAATTATTTCCTTCTTTGTCATGAATGGGCTGCAGGACTTGCACCATATATCATGTGAGTCATGTTTGGGTGTGAAAACATTGGGTTTTGCTTAGGAACAGGGGAATAAGAGAGCATGTGTCTGAAGCCCCCATCAGCCTGTGAGCGTGTGTTATTAGCTGTTACCAGGCATCATGTGTTTGGGTTTGGAGTGTGGTCTGCTTAGGTGGGAACAGTGGCTTGGGATTTCGGAGAAAATAACTATCTTTGGGAGCAAAACTGCAGAGGCACCAGCCTCAGTGCAGTCATGGTGTGGATGTCAGGCTTGTTTGCTGGGCATGAGCTCTGTGTCTGCTTTCATCCATGCCCTGATAATGTCCTGGGTGGGTTACAGTGTTATGCTTTGTGCTCACCACCAGACATTCCTGCTCCCCTTAGCTTTCTTATCTTGCTTGTCTTATCTGCAGCAGCACAGAATAATACATGGAAGAGAGTAGCAGGAAACAAGGCTGAAGCTTCGAAGTCACTGATTGACATGGGGTGGTCAAGTTACAGGATAATAAGGCTGTTATTGCTGACAGATTTAAATTCAGCTTGACGATGCTAATATAAGGGCTATAATGGGTAGAGCTACTCCATGTTCTTCCTCTGCAGCCACTGACCTCCCAGGACCTGTGGGAAGTGACAGGCTGCAAGGGACTGGATCATGGGAGAATGGAGGTGGGTGGAGGTGCAGCTGAGGCTTGGGTGCACTATGCAGAGCTGTGCATGGCAGGGAGGAAAGGGGCGCAATATTAGTATCTAAGATACCACAACAGTACCTGGTGACTTGGATCTTGTCTGGAATTAGAGGCGCCTTCATACCATGGCACAAGCACAGCAGCAGTGCATCACCCATCACAGATGCGTGTGCTCCATACCTAGGTCCAGCTGACAGAGAAACACTGACTTCTTCAGAAAAGCCGTGTGCATCAACCATGGCCACCTCTGCTGGCACTGTTCACTTGTTGGCATGGTCCTCCTGAGCAGCTGAGCTCATCTAGACTCAAGGACAGACAACAATAAGCAAAGGGCACTGAAAGCAAAGGTAAGACCCCAAACATTTTGTCTGTGACAGCTTTCTGGGGTAATTTAGAGGAACTACACCTAGAGCTGAGATTTCAAGCAACAATTAAGTCTGTGGCCAGAGTAAGATCAAAAGAAATACAAAATATTCTTCCTGGTGATGCTTCTTAAGCATCTAGGTTAATCCAGTGGATTGGAGGTAGAGTACAGGACAGTACATGGATGGATGGGTCTCAGACAGACAGTGATGGCAGTTTCTGCAGGTTCTGCATCTCTACAAGAGAGAATAATGTAACAGAACTAGAGGAAGCTGAGCAGTGGGGAGAGCCACCAAAGGCCTCTGGAATTTATTACTACTTAGTTTACTGAAAAAAAATTGCAGTCTTGCACAAATGCGAATAGAAGGCAGGCTGCTCAGCATAAGTTGTGGAAAGAATGGAAAGTAGGCAGGGTATTAAATAAGAGACAAGAAATGCTGGTAATTTATTATTATGGCTTTAAGGAAAATATATTACTTTCCTGAAGTGATTTTTAATGAACAAGTTCGGAGACAGAAGTAATTCTGGGAGCACTGCTCAGATTTGTACTGGGAGTCACAGAAATGCATCCACCAAACCAGCCTGGGGCTGCTAAGTAAGATTCTGTGGGTAGCAATAAAATATTTGTAGAGAAAGTGCTAGCCTGAAAGTGCTAACCTGTTCTCAGCACCCATTGGGATCAGGCAGTTGGTGACCTGGGGCTGATACCCTTTGCCCTGTGCAGCAGTTGCGTTGTCAGGTGAAACAAGGCATGAGGTCCACTATGGCATGGAGGGTGCAGGTCACATCACTGGGTACCTGGAAAGCTTTATGTGCAGCCTGCCTGCTTTTACTAGTACAGAGAAAGAGCTGAAGCCCTGTGCCATGTGCTTGTATTCCCACAATAGGGAACCTACCTCAGCTGTAGGAACTTCTGAGGCATATCTTTCTAGCCAGCTTTCTCCTTTGCTGTGTCTCAGCCCTGCTCAGATTCATCCACAGGGTCCTACGTGTCAGGAGCAATCCAAAGAACAGCTTTACAGCTCCTTTGCAGCTCCGGCACTAATCCTCTTGCCTCCTCAAGGGGAAATGCTATGTCCTGCTAAGGCTCCCACATCTCCTAGCGTGGCTTCAATGCATTTGCTGAGCCTCCGCAAATCTGCCTCTCTGTGTGGGGTGGATGCCAGCACCAGAGAAGGTCAAAAAAGGGAAGTAAACTGCTTTTCTGATGGTTTCATATGGCACCCACTGCCTGTGCAAAACCAGAGGTGGCTGCAGAATAGAATTTTTGCTTTTTTTTCTTTTTTTTTTTTCTGTCCTCCCATCTGCAGCCCCTTTACTGGGCAGAAGATCTGAAAATATTGGAAGACAGCCTGCTTGATCATTCATTTGTAGACCCTTATGGTTATACTGAGCAGGAAGGAGTGCTTGCTTTCTCCAAGGAGCACTTCAGGACATCAGACAGACCGTGCTTGTTGCTTCTCAGGATACATTGACCTTTGAAAGAAAAGGAATTCAGAATGCAGCTGGGATGTAAGAATTACCCTGCTTCTCTTCGCCACTTCTGTTTGCTAACAATGGGTTGCCTGTTTTTAGATAAACAGTAATTTAAAGAAAAAATTAGCTAACAAGGGTATGTGTGACTTTCTACAATGGATGAATGTTTAAGTGGGATGCTGATAATCCCAGGACCAGACAGGTACTAGATGAACAGTAGTAAAGGCTACTCACAACTGAAGTGGGAACCTAGACCCATACCCCCCAAACAAACAAATTATAAATTTTAATAACCAGTAACCTGGTGGTTGATGATTAAGAGTGGGATTTGCAGTTGTTTTCTAGTTGGAAGCAAGGACAGAGTTGGCTTGCAGTGAATCCCCATAGGCAGAGGGTTCCTGGAGGAAGATGTCTTCTCCAAGGACTGTTTTGCTCTGGAGGAGATTGCATGCTAGGCAGGAGGGGGCCTTCTCTTTGCTACTGATGTCTTATTGAAGACAGTGGTCTTTTTACATAAGAGTAGCAAAACCTTTTGATGTCTTTCTGCTTGCTAAAAAGCCATGCCAATTCATGGCTGTTTTGGGACTGACTCCTCCAGCTGTATTTGGGGTCTTGTTTGAGACCCGGAGCTCCAGTCTGCCTTTCGTCCATGGTGCAAAAAATTTGAGCAAGCAAAGCTGCTCTGGTCAGGAACTGCATCCTTCCAGGCTGGACCCACGGAGACCAAAGGTGAGATGCTTTCAGTGCTGCTCAGGAGGATCACAGTCCAGAGCTGCCAGCTGCCCGTCTCAACCATCTATGGCAAGATAAACACATGGGCCAAGCTTCCCTTTCCTCAGAGCTGCGTGCTTTATAGATGTCCGTAGGGCAAGCACTCTGGCTGACAGCCTGCCACTCAAACAGGCGAGCTCCAAAGGTCACCAAGTCGGTTGTAGGAAGTGAACCAGAATAAACAGCCTCTTTATCAGGTTTGGGGCTGGTGTTTTTTATTTCTAGTAGAACGCTCCAGCCTCGGTCTCCAAGGGAAGCTGCCTGCCGTGAGGTGCCTGGGGATTTATCTGGCTGCAGCTCAGCTAACTTACACGCTCCATCTCCTCTCCCACATCTGCTGCTTCGTCTACCTCACGCTTGGCACCTTTTTTCTGGTAGTCAAGCAGAGAGGATCTATGAGAGCTGGTTTGCTGCTCTCCAGGTTCAGGTAAAGACTATTATCCTGTGTTGAATTTTCCCAGCATTTTACTCCTGGGAAATCAACCTGTGAAGGTGGCTTGCACTTCTGTAAGCTAACATGAACCTCCTCTCTGCCTGGGTCGCTGTGTACAGCACATCCCTGATTTCAGATGGAGGTTTTTCAGCAAAAGTTGGGTTTCAGGGGTTTGGAAAGGGAAGCAGGTTGTTACATTCACCCTTACTCTGTGGCCAAGGTAAGTGTGGTGCTTCGTGCCCCAGCCCTGAGAGTGCAGCGACTTGCCCTGTGGAGGGCCATCTCAATGGGAAAGGAAACAGGCTCTTCTCTCACTTCCCACTCACTAAAACAAAAACTTGTTCACAAGGTCTCATGCTTTTTCCCAGGCTATCTTTCTCCATGGACAACTGCCACAGACCAGCACCTATTGATAGCATCAAAGTTTTCCTTGGAAGCCCTCCAAGGGATTCAGCTTGGTGGACCACACAGCTGTTATTCATACACAGTTTGGGAACTACTGATCTGCCCAAATCCAATAGACTTTTTCTTTGTGCCTTTGATCTCATACTTTTTTCAGTTACCAGAATGTCATTAGCATTTTCCATCTTTCTAGCAGCTAGATTTTATTCTTTGGGCTTCATCTGTGTATTACTCAGTATGCCTGTACCCACCTGCAAGGGTGAACCTCTTGGACCAACACTGGCCCCATCCTCCAAGACTAAGTTTACTTATTCTTTTGTTATTAAAATTTACTTAATAGTTGCATGTGCCTAATGGGAATGTTTAGCAAGGTGAGAACCCAATGTGCATCTTCAGGACTTGCTGCAGGTGCGATCATCCCAGAAAGATTGGACAGAAAGGTCTTGTGGCTAAACAGAGTCCTTGAAATATAGTCTTTGAGATGGTCTTGCTATCAAGTTGCAACAAACCTCCCCATGGTGGTTCTGAACCTAGAATTCTCCCCCACCTTTTCATGAATCTTAAAATTACTTGAGTGTGAGTGCTTACTGTGTAAGCATTTTTGCCTGTTTTTCTGCTGGGGTTATTTGAAACCTCCCAGGAGAACTTACTGTGATGATGTGGGGCCCGAAGTAGGGATTTAGCCTTTTCAGTGTACCCTTTTTTGGCCCTATCCTCAAGTTACTGGTCTGTGACCTCACCCCTTTCTGTATGCAATTGACAAGGCAGCCTCTGCTGAAAAAGAAGAGGGAAGATTTCCTAATTGGCCTCAGGCTGTGAAGCAGGAGGCTTTGCTGCCCAGCACAGGCACAACCTGTACTTTCTCTCACGCTCAAGCTGTAAGAAAAATCTCTGCATGATTTCTACCCCTGTGTGATTTTATCCTAATGGGTTTGCTATCAGAGGAAGCAGTTTGTCTTGCGAGATCTTTATTTGATGTTTTGTGTGTTTGCTTTTTGGGATAAGTGAGCAGCCTGAGAAAAGGTATGGTGACCCCATATTCAGCTAAGAGGTGCCTGAGCTGTGGACTGGAACCTCTGCAGCACATGGTCTGCCCTGGGAAGCGGTGGGACAGGGGATGGCTGAGGAGGTTTTGCTGGGGCATTGCCACCCCAGGGGGGCTACGGGGCAATTCCATAGGCCTTTCCTTAGGAAACTGCTAAAATCCTATTTCTGTATGTGGGGAGGGAAAATATCATGGAAGTAGTGGGCCTTCCAAAGATATGAGCTTGTTCTGGTCAAGCTTCACTCTAGCTTGGCTTCCACTGCACTTAAAAAACCTGTACACTTTCCTGAAGTTTAAGGCATCGTTGACAATATGCTTAAACAGGTGTAACTGCAGCTCGGATCGCAGCATAAATGACTCAGAAAAGCTGCTCGTTAGGAAAGGATTGTGCTGTATGGACAGCTCATGTAGCAAAATGTCTCTTCAAGGAGTACCTCTGGCAGGAGCAACTCTAAAGCAGTATCTTGTGGGGACTAGGTACCCTTTCGTGCTCTCTTGGACTGGAGCTTACAGAGGAACGTGTTTACATTCAAGTAGTCTGAATAAGTCATAGTTTACAAGTGTGACCTGGTATGTGACTGTCAGTACCATTGTTTCTATTTCTAAAAGTATTTGTTAGCAAAACATGGTGTGAACATCAGACTGGAGCTGTGGGAGCTGCTATCAACCCTCTGCCACTGCCTTATTGTGTGGCCTTGGGCAAGTCTTCTAATTACACTGGGACCTTGTTTCCCAGCCCTGAAACTCTTATAACAAACACCCTTCCCCCCAACACACTAGGTTTTCTGTGACACTTCAAGCCAGCCACTGATTCTGCCCTTCTACTTGCCTTGCTCAGCAAGAAGCCGCCTTGATTTCAGTGAAGTTGCTCATTGTGATAAGGGCAGCAGTGAAGGCTGCAGTGACCAGCCAGAACTTGGAGACGTGTGGGGGGAAAAGACACTGTGTCGTTACAAACAACTAATTACATTATTATTAAGTTCATTACTGTTTCCTGCTGTGAAAGGATCAGTATTCAGAGCCTGATGTGTTCTCACAATAAATCAATGGGATACAGGGTTTGTATTCATTTCTCTTGGAGCTCAGTAGATCCTTAGTGGAGAGAAGACAGCATAAAATGTTATTTTAAAAGTAGTTACTGTGCCTGTGTAGCAACATGTGAAGTACAGCATGAAATCCGCGGAAAATAGTTTGTTTTTTTTTTAAAAAAGCAAGGTTTTATTTCTCTTATGTTGTGATAAAAGCATACAGCTGTGTGTTTTCCCAACATGCAATTTTAGAATTGCTTAAATATGCTTCCATCTTACCCCTGCGTGAACTGCTCTTCATTCTCTCTTTAGGCCACGGTTACCATCTTTCCCAATTATAGTCTCATTCTCTCCCTCTCCTTTCCCTCCCTCCCCTGACTCCTATTGAAATAAGCCATTCTAGACAGCATCACGGTCTGCACAGATTTTTGACATTTTATTAACACACAGGGATGCAGATTAACATTTCGGTTACTCATCAGAGGCAATTCTAGTATTAAATAGTCATCACTCTTTCTGCTGCCCTGCAATGGGAACACCAAGCTCTCAAAGAAACAGGAGGAAAGCTGCCTGATTTCACTCTAGCACTAGTACGTGCCTCTATGTGTTTCTTGCCCTTCCTGCAGTGGTTGAATAACTCAAAGTATCCCAGTGTCTGGGAAGATATGCTGCTGAGCTGGTAGAGCCCCAGTGATGGAAAGCTCCAAGAGCGTAGGAGATGATTGCTGAATTAAGGTGCCCAAAAGCTGGGCTTTGGGATGTATGCAGTCAATGGCGGGTATAACAAAGGATTGTCTCACTGTTGTAAAGCGCTACTCCAATGTGTTACATAGCTTTACTGGTCAGTGCTAAGGGGAAGGTGCTAGATACAGGGATTGTACAATCTGTTATCACAGCTCACATCTTCACAAAATATCAAACCCAAGGTACCCATCTTGTGCTCCAGGTCCCCGATGTTGCTTTTTGTGATGTGCCCACAATTTGACAGATGGCACACGTTCAGCAGAGTTGCAGGGCCAGAGGAAGCTTTGTTAGGTGTCTCCCTTGATGTGCTGCTGTTTTGCAGTTGATTATCCCTGGGGAAGACAGTAAACAGAGACAAAATACAATCTGCTTTATTTTCTTCTTTCTCTAGACAGCTACATTTTTCCAAGGATAGGGTTTTCCAAATCCTCCTGAATCATCCTAGTCTAGGTGATCCTGCTCTGGCAGAGGGGGTGGACTAGATGATCTTTCGAGGTCACTTCCAACTCCTCAGTGATCTTGGAGATCATAGCTGGCATAATGTGAAACTTGGACAAGCTGCTGATATAGTCATTTTTTTATCTGTCCTAGGGAATCTGCTTTGGCACAGGGGTTGGACTCCGTGATCTCTTGAGGTCCCTTCCAATCCCTAGTGTGATCAGTACTCCTTAAGATGGAAGACAGGTAAATAACTTTGGTTATCTATAGACCATTAGTATAAAGGAGCCCCTGAAACCATGACAGGCCAAAGATACAGATGATCTTTTGGGCAGAACTATGGATTAATCTCTCCCAGCCTGTCAGCTCTGCATGTTACAAAACCTGCTATTTCTCCACTGATTTTTAGTTTAGAGAAGAGAGATCAGCTTAATTCCTTCAGGATCAAATGGGCAGTGGAGAACTTTGTGCAGTTTCCCCAAGTGAGACCTGAAAATAGATGGTTGAAAGGTGCATTTTTTTCTGTTCTACTCCTAAAGATGATGGATTAGCAAAGGCAGTTTGTGCTTTGGTAGCGCGTGTGTCTGTTCTTTTAAACAAACAAAAAAAGAAAGACAAAATTTTAATATAAAATAAGATGGGGGGGTAGAATGGGAAAGTAGCTAGTACTCTGGCTCAATGCCCAGAGTGAACTTCTGCTAACTCATAGCCAGGAACTTAATATTCCAACAGGTTTCTTATCGTGCTGGTTCTACAGTGAAAGATGGTGTGAAAACAAGAGTTGCCCAGGGACATTGTGTTTTGCTGGAACAAAACAAGAAAATTCTCGGAGAGAGCTTCTCGTTATGCAACCCAGCACACTGTAACACCCTGTGTGCTAATCCAAGCCTCAACAAAAGAAAGAATTCCAGTAACTGTAAATTTGCCACAGCTCGTATGAGAAGTGTAATGACGCCAGACCGAATTCTGCCCCTGCCTGAAGATGAGAGACATCCAGATAAACGCCCCTCTTCCCCAGTGGAGGGGCTCTGGATTTACATGAGAGCAAATCAGTGCCAAATCCAGCCCATTGTGTTCTGGTTTGTTCTTGTTTGTTGCGCACAAAAGACAACTGCATTAATTTCTGTCTGAGCCTCAGCCTCCAACTGAGCCATTGTAAAGGGGCACCCTGTTCTCAGGACACGCGATTGACACTTTGAGGTTTCTCCAGTCAGACATCAAAAATTACCAGCAACTTTTAATTTAAAAATGTGGGCTTCCAGATGACGTTACCGAATTCTTGTTGAGATTATTAAATGAAAAGGCATTTTCATATAAGGTGGAAATTCTGGCCCTGCTGAAATCAACAGCAAGATTTTTATTGGGTTAGTTGGAGGCTGGGTACCCTTGTCTGTGTTGTAACAGCATCACTGCTCACTCTCTGAGGTGGGGGGAGGAGGTGGGAAAGAAAGAGAAACTTCATGGGAAGAATAAATTCACTTTTCCAAGTGATTTTTGTCCCCTCTAGCTAGTGGAAGATCGGAGTGTAGATCCGGTTTGTGGGTTATGCTCTTACCTAAAGAAGGAAATAAATGGGGAATGGGAGAACAGGGCACAAATCCCTTCCTATAGCTTAATAAGCAGTTAGGTTTCCAGAAGCAGCAAAGCCAGTTGTCTTAATTGAACAAATAATGTTTTCCACTATTCCTGATCTTCTGTAAATTAATTACTAATTGTTTTCAGTAGCACCCATCTGTGACAAGCATGATTAGGAGACTGAGTCAATTATGAGATCACTCTGAATTTACAGTGATTGCAACAAGACTGAGGGAACAGCTGCCTCAAATGTGAGGTGAAAAGGTTTTGGAGATACTCTATGTCCCCAGGTAAGCAGACATAAAGTGTGAATTCTTCTCCTGTGAATCACATTGTGCTTATCAATTGGGGTTTGGTTTTTGTGATTTGCTTTGCAGAAAAAAAAAATACAATTAAGCTCACTTAGGGTCTTTTGTCCCCAGTAACCTTGCTAAAACAATATAGCCACTTCTGGTTTTTAGGTCTCCTACTTTCAGATCCTGATTTTTCTTTTCCTTGCCTTTTCCAGAACTCTCCTCAAGGGCATTCTTTCATTTAAGGTCTCCGTCTCTTTGTGTGAGACAGAAAGATTAAATGCAGCACCTCAAAAGGAACCAGTTCTGAACTGGTCATCACCTAGGGACAGCGTACTGACAGGCTCTTGAGAACAAACTGCAGAGAGAAATTGGCAACTGTAAAGGTACAGGTTTGGGAAAACATACCACTTTCAGAAATTCCAGAAACAAACTGCTGCAAGAATGTGATACTTTGGCTTACATGTTGTATGGTTTAGGTCAGCAATGTGCTCTGCAGTTCTTTCGCCCTGAGAAAAGAGCCCAGAGATTTTTCAGTCAATAAGCTTCTTTGGGAATAATGCAGTTTCTCTGATCCTGCGGAAGTGTACCGGTGTTCTGTTATTCTTGCAAGCATGTACAACATCCCATATCAGACAGGTCTGTTTAAAATCCAGGACTGCAGCAGGCAGCCCAAGGACTAGACCCCCAGCTGGAGAAAACCAATTGAGGCCTCTTGATTTTAATGGGTGGCTGCTGAACCACACCACTCCAGCATCCGGCCCCTTCATCTTGGGATGCAACTAATTACAGCAAATAATTAGGTTTCCTCATCCTCACCAGATCCATTCTGTAATCTATTTTTAGTACTGCTTCAACAGGCTGTCTGCACCCGCGAAAACTGTCCAGAAGCCCCTTCCCCATAGTGTTCCTATCAAGCAATAGTCATACCTATTTGCAGTCTCACCATCTGGATAAATACAGAAATAAATAAATCCCCATGGTTTTATTTGCAAATTCTTTAGGGGGGGGGGAAAATAGATCTTCTGGCTCCTTCCTATTTCACAGAGAGCCCCCGGGGTCCCCCTCTATCTTTACCAAGCCCCACCTTGCAGTGAGCGAAAAACCTGCGACAAAGCCTGCAATTAACGGGACTTCAAAACAAAAAGTCCAGTAGCTGCTTGCATAGTCTCTCCCTCTGGAGAGGGGCTGGAAATGGTTTCTGAGAAGGAGCAGCCACCTGCTCTGCGCCAGGCCCTGTGCGTTAATTACAGCACAGCCGGCGCCATTCAGGTTCGCAAGCAATCTGTAGCGCGCGGTGCATCAAACCACGCGATGCAGGCCTGCCTGGACGCTTTCTTCCCACCCATCTCTGAGATGCCTGTGTTTTTAACATACGTTGTGAGCTCCTCGTTTCCGTGGGGCTGTTAGAGAAAGCAAGAGCCAGAAAGCCATTCTCTGGAAAAAGATTTTTAAAGTGGCTCAGCAACTTGACTTGCTGTCAAACTACAGACTGCAGCGTGCTTAAAGAGGACTGCTTTGAGTGCACTGAACTCAGGGCTGGTCTTTAGACCAGTTGTCTGCTGATGCTGGGAAGCACAGACATGGTCCTCTTCAGGTTTAATCATAAAAGATGTACTGAGGAGAGAAGGGTTGCAATGTAAAGCTGCTGCTGTTTTTTCACAAATGTATTTCTGGTTTCTTCTCCTCATGGGCCTGTGGCTTTATTCTAAACTGTACATGGGATTGGATGCCCCTGAGGGGGACTGTTAGCATTTTCTGGAAACAAAGCAGTAGATTTTTGTTTATTCCAGTGAGAATAATGGGGAGTGAGGGAATGAAGCTCTCTGTGTGACAGACAGGCTCCCATGTACGCTTCTTTTCTGTTTGGGTTAGAGCAGCTGATTCCTCCAGACCCATCATGGGCAGCATGGCAAGGTGAGGAGGTGGTGCCAACATTGTGCAGTGTGGTCACTCCAGAGAAGTGTGATAACAGGAGAAGGGGCAGGGGGAGGCAGGGTGCGAGTGGAGCAAATACCCACAGAAGCTGCCCTAGAGCTGCTCGTGCTTTCCTCTGCCCCAAGCCTTGCTCCCTCCCTGGGGCTCCTGGGCACTGGGGGAAATTGATGCTGCAGGGACCTGCCACCCCAGCAAGCCCCAGGTTGCAGAGATGTGGTGACACAGTAGGGGCTTTGGGCTGGCAGGCAGCTCACGGTAGTACTAATCCCTTTTTTTATGATGTCTGTGGGAATAGCTCAAGAAGAGATGTAGGGTGGCCTGGGATCCGAGTGTCATCCAGCATAAGTCAGAGGAGTTGACCTCGGAGAGCCCTATGTACAGACAATGAAATGCAGGTTGCTCCATGACTTCCAGGAAGAAACATCTGCAGTGCTTGATGGTGCCTCTAAAGAGTGGTCCTCTGAGTGTGCAAGCTGGCCAGAAGAGCAAACAAACAACGATCTTTCATAAAGCATCAAGTGCCAGGAAGCATCCCTGACAGGGGTGACTGGTTTGATCTCCTGTGGAAGAACTGTCCAACGCACTGAAAACCCAAGCTGCTGCTGGCAGAGATGGCTGGATTCTCGTATGAGAGAGAATTTGCACTGCAAAATCCAAATGGGAGCGTGGAGAGTTCATCACCGCTGAGCAAAAGCTACTACTGATCCATAGGATGAGCACAGCGATGGATTTTTATCAGCTGTGTAAAAAGAACTCAGTTGGATTTTGTGCTGAGATGCCTGCATCTTGCTGTTTTATTGATGAGTGTCAGCAGCAGAATCCACAAGCTGATGTAATGGGATGGCAGAGAGTCATTAGAAGGGAGAAAAACAAAGAAATGAAACTGCCTGGCTCCTGTCAAAACAACTCTTTGATGAGGAGATAGGTGACAGAAGAAGGGGCAGAAAGGGATGACAACAATGCTGCCTTTTTGAGATAAAATAAGCCCCCTTACTATCATTCTAAAAACATAATGTCTTGAACAAATGTGGCTACAAAGGAAGAGAGTAAGATGACCTGATGGCTGGTAAAGCAGCAAGATAAACAGTTCAGTTAAACATGGAGAACAGAATAGTGGGAGGAACAATATTTAGGGATGTGTGCATGAGCAAAAGGGGAAACTGCTGCTGGCACAACTGGTGAAATAATGCCACCAAGGCAGCAGGTCGATCTACTGCAGGAAAACAAGGTCCATTTGTTTCAGGGGGCTCCCAAAGTGGGTTTAATTTAGTGCATTAGGAAATTGCAGTGCTGCTTTGGAAATTGTCCTTTGCCCTTCTCTGGCAGTGCCAGAGAGAAACCCACAGCAGAGGAGAAAGGAAGAAAGAAAAAAATAAAAGAAGAAAAAAGCAGCAGAAATGAGTTTAAGTCATCTCAGTGATGAAACAGACCTGTAAAATACTGAGAACTAGCTACAAGACAGTTAAGCCATAACTAGTGAACACAAAATGTTGTCTTACCGCATCAGCTTTAAATAGGCTTAATTCACTCTGCCCACCTCTTTCACCTGAGGAGATTTTCAGGGGTAAAAAATGGAAGAAGAGGGGATGACATTGAGGCATTCACTGGAGGAGAGTTAGGTGTACAAAAAGCAGGACACGTCAGAGAAAGAGTAATAGAAAAGGCCAAGCAACAAAGTTGGAATGTGCACTGAGCAAAAGGTACAGAGAAAACTTTTGGGCTAAGTGTAGGTAAGCAAAGTTTTTTAGGCTATCAACTTGTCTTTTATTGTTGCTTGATTTCTATTATACTAAAAGAAATGCAGTTTAGTTACATTCTCTGTAAACTGATGAGTCTGCATCGAAGGTACCAGACTCCATCTCTTTTTTTAATGAAAAAAGCCCAACTGTGAGGTCTGAAGTATTTGACTAATGATATAGGGCACGGCATGAAGTCAGAGCTAACGGTAAGATGTAGATGATAAAACAAGCGTCAGGACAAATAAGATATGGACAGACACCTTATGTGATAGCTCAAATTCAGTCAAAATCACAGCAAAGTTGGATAGATTTCTTTTGACAGTCGATTGGGTTTTTTTCCAAACAAACAGCTGCCTGGCTTCTCACTCAGAGCATTAGCAAAGTGAATAGGTACAGGGGAAATATCAGCTACATGCAGATTCTCAGTCTAAAGAAGTGTTTCATGCTAAGGCTTGAACACCCATGACTGTGGGTGTGATGATCACATGATGTGCCCTCTGAGAAACTCCCTTTAGAGACATGGCATATCCTACCTGTTACTGAGGGGGAGGATGAGCATTCCTAGGAAGAGATGTAGGAAGTCAGAGGAGTCCGACTTCCTGCTGAAGCAAGGCAGGGAGTGTCTGCAGCAGCACTGACACCAGCTGCCCCTCCAGATATGTGGTTGAACACCGTAGAGTTGCTTAGTTCATGCTTGTCACAGAAAGATTCTCATCCTTTCTCTGCTAATCGCCCCCATCAGCTCTTTAGGCCCCATTTCCCCATGCAAAGAGAAGGAAATAAAAAGGAATCAAGATCATGCTCACATCAGGTCACCTGCCACTCCCCAAGCGACATAGAGTGCATCTAACTCAATAGTACAGCGATGACTGAGATCTGTTCTTAACATGGATGTAACTAACGTGCATGTGTAAGGGCAAACAGTGTGTGGGAGAAGGGGAAGAAAACCAAATAGTGCCTAGCATGAGGTAATTTATCCAACTTAAAAGCCTGGGAGGGCAAAAATTTCCCAGACAACAGCGCCATCAGAGACATGTTTGTGGGAGGAGGGTGAGATTATCTTTTTAAAAAAACACATATATTTAGCTGTATTGGTAAGCAACCTCTTCACTGCTTCCTGTAGAAAGTTTATCTGACTCTTTATCAATGAGTGTACTGGACTGATGTCCACAGGAGTAATCCAGACTCTACGAGACCATCCCTTTGCAAGCACCATTGTTTGAAGCGGTTTGGGTGGGCCGGCTTGATATGACTAGCAAGTTCAGTCCCCAAAATCCTGCCCTCATTTGTAGTATTCTCCTCTCCTGGGTTCTTCCATAAACCACACATTCTATATATACCTATGAGACTCCTTCCTGAGGAATGGATGAGAATTGATAAGACAACTAACAACAGCTTGAGAGCTGTCTTCTTGCTGGCTTTACACCACGCCAATTCTTGCAGCAGAGGATCACAGGGATGATTTTTATCCTAAATCATTAGTCATTATTTCTTTCAGCAAGGCCTTTGATGGCTTGCTTTGTGCAGAGTAGCATAGTGGAATATTCCACAGGATAACAAAGCAAACATATGTTGGAGGACCTGTGCAAGATGCTAATTGCAACAGAGCATGAGGATAGGTGTGGGAACACAGTGTAGCGTGCCTCTTTTGGTGGCACGTAGACCATTCAATTCCCTGTAGGTCTTGCACTTCATTTACTTTTGGGAAGGTATTCAGCAGTGCTTTCTTGCAGATGGGAAGGAGAAGAGAAATCAGAATTGGCAGTGTTTTATATTTTACACTACCGCAAGGCAGCAGGGAACTCTGGTTCATAAAGTCAATCAATATTAAAGTTTCTTCTCTTTGAATGCTCACAGCTGGAGCAGAGGTTCTGCCATCCTGTTCCTCCATCTGTACACCAGTTCAAAATGAATCATCTGCACTAGTGGACAGCGAAGAGAGTAAGTGCTTCCTCAAAACAGGTTTTTTTTTAAAAGAAAACCTTTAAAATTAAACCATAGCCATCTGTCATGCTAAAGCACAGAAGCACTTTTCACCTTCAGAGAGCTTTACAGGCATTGACTAATTAGTCCCTGGGACATAAGAGGACTGATTTTTTTTTTCTTCCCCTCCCCAATTTAGATTGGGAAGTCAGCAGGGGCATCTTGTATCCTGGGGCAGGAATTTAGGCCCCCTGTGAGGCAAGAGAATTGCAATCCTTTTGTAGTGGTCAACATTTTCAAGCGGGGGTGTAAAGTTGAGGACTTCTACCCCTACTTAGGCACTTGTGACAAATTCAAAGCTTGATTTCTTTTTCTTTTTTTTTTCCACAACTGGTGTACATCCAGACACTTTATAATTTTTATTTGTAAAGTGCTAAATGTCCAATTTGAATAGGAGCTGCAGATGCTCAGCCCTTTGAATGTTAAGCCACTAAAAAGGGTGTGAATTAGGCCTACACAAGTGTCCATTAATTTGTTAGCTGGACTGGAAAAATATTTTCCATGCTGTAACTCTTTTTGAGTTGATTTGAAAAAAAATTTTATTTTTACTAAACCAGCCTTCTTCCACCACACTTTTTCCTTCTAATTTTGTGCTGAATAAAAGGTCTTATTTAACTTTCTGCATTTTTTTAAAGAATAAGACCTTGAAGTAGTTTAAGTCTCAAAAGGTCATGAGCTTTTCTCTGTTCTGTCACTTAGAAATGCCAAATTAAAGACTTCTACTTTTTAAAAAATGAACAGGTGGGAAAAAATGGTTCATTGAATTTGTTATGAATCCATGAACAGTTTTTTGTTGATCCAGGACTTCACATTTCAGCAAATAATTCATTCCCCCTCTCTAACTTCAGGCCCAGGAACTGAAGTTATAACAGTCACAGAGTGATGGTGGCTCTCCATGTGAAAATTTTGGATTCAAACTCTGCTGGGTCAGCCTTGGGCATTTCAGGGACTGCAGCCCCCATCCATCTGCCATGCTCCTTTGCTGGAGGTTACCAGCTTTGCAGAGAAGACAGTTTGCTGCAGACCTATGGCAGCTTGACTTACTGTGAATAACTGGTTTGCAGTTTATCTTTAAACACCAGGCTGTGGACTGCTTCATGGTCTGTGCTGTTCTGAGAGCGCCTTATCCAACCCTTGTCCTCATCTCTGCCTTAATCCCTGTCATCTCCAGAAGGAAACCTGCCCCAAAGCCTTGACAAAGAATGGCCCTACTTAGAGCAGGAAAGGAGGGAGGGAGGGAGGGAGGGAAAAGACTGCTGGAAACAGAGGTGAGAAGTATTTAAAAATTCTGAGTAGGAGAAACAGCAATACAGTGGCTGCAATATGTTAGCAATGAAGAAAATATATAAAGGCTATAACTTTCTTGAGGCCTCGACATAAAGGAGCAGGCAGTACTTGGAGCTACTGAATAAAAAGAGGACAACAAATGGGGAAAAAAACCAGGAGAAGGCATGAAAAATTGATGCTATAAGTACAGGAGAGAAAGACACTAAAACATGGGGGTGTGAGAATGGTGAATCATCAAGTTATAATGGGATGGGATGTTGCCTACAAGACCTTCGACTCAGCTTTTCAGAGTTCCTGTAAATCAATATGTAGTCCAGCAATAATGAGAATAAAGCAGAGTATTTAAGGCCTTCCAATTTCTCCAAAGAGTTATGTACATTCAAGTGGGTTCTTTTAGAAATTGCAGCTCAATTTTTGTGTGTGTTTGTTCAAATAAACATTATTTAGGGTATTGCACTGTCTAAGGGAATGTGTGTTCAAAGGTTAGGATGTTTTGAACCATTCTTCATAACCAGCTCTGAAGCCTCCTGAAATTTTTTGGCACAGGCAGTGGTTTTCAGCCACGAGCATTACACTCCTCAAGAAATATGCAAAGTAAATTGCAACAGCAGGGCAAAATATTTTATAGGCAAAGTGATTTTCCACAATAATGGAATAATAAATACAGAAGGGGGAAAGGCCAAGTGCAAAAGCTGAAATACGTTCACAAGTGCATTTATGCCTCTTCTGCAGCTGCTGGAGTGCCACTTGCTCATGTGGATTCATTCAGTGAAGCATCTGAAGTTAATCACCTCATTAGGGAAGTGGGTATCCAGCCTACCTCCAAGCAGTGAGCTTGTACTCCTTATTGCTGCTTTGCTGACGGCAGTTGCTGTTGATCGATTGATATTATGAGAGGATTAAAATGGATGATAGACAGAACAGTCTGTTATTCCCAGCAAGAAAGTCACAAATCTGTCAAAAGACTTGTGAGTAAGTCCTAGGGAGGGCTTACCGGTGCAGTGATTTCTGTCGTGTTGCTATTTGGGACAGGAGGACCTGACCTTGGTCTGTAGTGACCTGTGCCGTGCTGTTGCTTGAGACAGTTGTTGAACCGCTCCTATGACCGTCTCTGTACCTGCTTGTTTTCCCCATGTGCAAAACTCGTGTGTTTTGGAGAAGGAACAGCATTTACCATGAGTTTGGGCAGCATTTATCTTTCTTGCTAGGTGAAGTTTCTGTAGCCTATTACGATATAAATAACGCCGCTGCTGCCCAGAAGAGATGGAGCTGGTCTTTAATATTAAAGATCTGTAGTAGTACGTGACATGGCTTAGCACCCTTCAAACCTCAGCTGCACACACAACACAGCTGCTAAACTGATAAAAATAGCCTGCTTTTATCAAATATTAATCTGTTTAGAACACAAGGTGACTAGAAAAGTTTGCAGCCTCTTGAAGGAGTGAGAAGATGTAAGTTTTTTGGGCTTTTTCTGAAGTCTTCTGTGGTTTGTGCACTGGCCAGTAATGCTATTACCTACAAATCAGAGGAGAGCAGACTAGGTAAAGAAGGAGAAACCTCACTCAAAATGCAGTGAGTTTCTTCAGAAGGCTAGGATTATTAATAATAACTATGCTGCAATTCTGTCAAGAGACCTCAAATGAAATTTGAGCTGAAATATATTTGCTATCTACAAATATATAGAGGAAAAAAACCACAAAAAAAACTGTTTTGGAGAACTTAGAGCTTAAACTGACAAGGGTAAAATAACTAACAAACAAACAAGCAAGCAGAAAAAAAACCCCACAACCCCAACCAAACCACTTGCAGACTGAAAAGAAAGAAAAACACAGGGTAGGAAATGAATTCCCAAAGCTGATGCAGTTCACCCACAGTTGTATGGTTGATTAAGGACACACAGTTGAATCAAAACTCAGTAGTCCCAATTCTGACTGCCTGGCTCAACCCTTTCAAGAGGAGGGAGAAAACCCAAAGACTAAAATGAGTAAAAAGGATGTCGATCCTTAAATGTGGTTGGAACAAGTAGGAGGCTTTATCATAAAACTGATGGCAGATGTAGGGAACATCACTCTGTGGTGAAGAAAACGTCGCATGTAGCAAACAGCTCTGTTATGGCTTGGAAAGGTGATTAGAATGCCTCTAGTGTCTTCTCCAAGAACTTCTTTTACTGTCTTTTCTTTCAGCCAGCCATCTGAACTTGGAGCTGCAAAAAAAATCAAGTTCTCTTTGTCACCTCTGCTAAACTGTCTTAGGAGTGGTTGATAAATGGCTGGTGTTAAGCAGAGCCAAGTCCCAGAGCCAGCAGCCAGCTGTGGCTGGGAGCCTGCCCTGTTTCATGGCAGTCACTTTTTCCTGTTAAGGATGGACGTCATGGTCTGTACCCTAAGATGATTGATAATCAACTTCCCATCCCCTACATCAAGCAGCAACCAATTTTCTTCATTATTTGAGGTTGATCCAATGCTGCTTCTACCAAAAAAGCGCGACTTTTTGGTCATTTTCATGACAGGTAAATTCAGCCCTGGGAATGGAGGATGAAAACCACACTGAGTGTTGGTGGTAATGCCATGGTAAGCTTTCCTCTCTAGTAAATCCTTCTGCCACAAATTCATGAGAGAACATGGTGAGAACTGCCCAGGTTCCTTGTTATTTAAATAGATGTGCAAAGCTTCTTATCAAAGTCACTGAGAATTACTAGGATTTACATGAAAGCCGGGAGATAGCGCAACATTAGCGATGTCTTGCAGATTATAGGACTCCCTTGAAGATTGTAAAAGTGAGATTTAGTTTGCATCAATGTCTCTGCAAAATGCTTGGTTTGATTTAAACTTTTCTGCACAGGCCACACCTATAACCACTACCAGGCACTAACAGCAACAAATTGCTTTCACCGCAACAGGAGAGAAGGTTATCTTAAGTTCAGACCTGGCTGAACAAGAACATTAAATGGTTTGTTTTTGGTTTTTTTTTTAAACTTCTTTAGCTTTTCCCAAGTTTTTGTTCATGAACTCCTGAACAATTCCTTCATAAGCAAGGTAAAATACAGAAGAACAAGTAAATGGCAGGAAAACCAGTTTGTAGAGGAGTGTTTTTCTTTGTAGAAACACAATAAACATGAAAACTCTGAGAGCCATTCCTGACATTTTCATTTCCCTGCTTGTTCATGCTTGGATTTCATAACTAGTGTGATGATCATAAATCATATATATAGCTCATAAATATTATAATTTCACAGCCTTAACTTTTAACAGTTTATTTACTTGTAAATGTCTGTCCAGAAAAGATAGAGATAAGACCATCAACAGACCTAAAATACTTTTTAGAGTGGATATTTTTTGTAGGTTAATTAAAACATATCTTATGAGAGATTTCTTTCTTCATTAAGCTGGCTGTTCTGCAAAGGCCATCATCTTTTCTGCATATCTCAGATACAAACGTATATACAGCAGCAGATTTACAGTCTCAATAGGTATACTGAGTCACAATAAGCCTTACACCATATCAACCTTGTTTACTCATCCTTTGCCAAATGTTCACATACACATGAATATAAAATTCAAACATACCCAAGTCTATAAAAGCAAACTGCCCACTACAATTCAGGGACTGGAGTACGGAGATCCACAAGCATACCACAGCTTAGAAAAATGAACTCGAAATTCCTGATTCTGTCCATTTTAATTGATGTGATTGTTCATGAATTTAGGGCAGATCTTCAGGACCTAATTAAAAATACCTTGCAGACCATAAGTGTATGCACAAGCTCAATGTTTTCAATCATAGTAAAATCCAGTCATCTCTGTTAGTGGGCACGACAAAGGCTGTCTTGGACAATCTGTGCCTTGGGAAGGCTTTGGTCAGAAGTACTGTGACAAAACTCAACTTCAAAAATTCATCAGGAGGCCTATCATCTCAGGATCTAAGGTTTTCACCTTCAAAAGCACTTGGTGGCTTTGATGCTTGCTACAGTTTTGGGGAGGTCAGGTTGAGATTTCTACAAGTTGGGTTACAACAAGTGATTAGCACCTACGGTAGTATCCTGAAATATCCTTCTTGCCAGCGGAGACAAGCAGTGGTCCTTCCTGGAAAATCCTTTAAAAAAAAAAAAAAAAAAAAACCAACAAACTTTTAAGGTGGTAGCTGAAATAGTCACATAAATTAAAATGCTTTTTTCATGGTGTTTTCTGTTCCTGCGCTCCCTCTTCTGGATTTCTAGATTTATTTAGCAAATATCTCATGCCCACATTGTAAGAACAACTCCAGCATTGGTTGTAATAACACGTGCCTTGGTAGCAGATAACATGTGCCTTGGTAGCCACAGAAGGGCCCACTCCCAACTAAATCAGGAAATGCCCACACCAGCCAAGCGCTTCTGTACATACTACTCTAAGTAAATGTTCCCTGGGCTTCTGGAGAACAAGAACAATCCTACTACTGGTGCAGTAGTTGCAACACGGTGGATATCGGATATGGATAAGGGTAAACAGAGGGTCTGACTGGAGTACGCTCTCCAGTTTGCTTTCTCCCATGAAGGTTGCAATAGAATAGTGTGCTTCAATTTGTCCCCATAAACATATTTTCTTCTAAATTGTGTAACAATAGCTTTGTTGAATAAACATTCTCCTGTGCTCTTTAAAACCCAACCACTGTGGTCATGTACAGCTGAAATAAATTTTAATGATTTTCACTGCTGAGTCTAGAAGAAAAATAAAACCATGGTGAACAAAATTTTGTATCTGAAGTATTGTTCATTTTTAATATTCTTCCAGACATCTTTCCTACTAACATATATACACCATATATACAGAGGGGTGTGTATTTATCTTCACAAATGAAGCCAGCCCCTCATGAAGCATCTTGGAAAACCAGTCCTGAGCTAATAGTGGAAAATGAGGTAAGAAAATATACCATCTTAAGCTATATTTACAGTACCCTTTTCTAAGTTGTAAACACTTTTTGTTTCAAGCATCAAACTCCAGATACACATACACACAGAAAAAATTCTCAGTATTACAGAAAAGGTTCAAGTCAACCATTTACTTTTCCTTCTTTCAATAAACTCTGTAGCTGTTTATTAAGTGTTTTCAACGTACATAATAACTACACTACATATGCACCTCACATTTTCAGTTTTGGAGTCCTACCTTAATGAAGCAGTATGGAAAGGTGCTTCAAAATGTATAGTGAACACAGAAACTGACACATCCCAGCTAAGCCCAGCTTCTCCATGCATATTTCCATTTGAGGAGGTCCTGAAACTCAATGCCTTTACAGAAATGTTCCTTGATTGTGTGGAATTCCTGCCATGGAGAAGTTTCAGGTGTTAGGCAGGACGTGATGTTTCCCAACCCATCTCTCTCCTTCTCATTGTTGTCACCCCTGCCACTCACTGACCTGCAAGGTGCTGGACAAAGCGGGAGCAGGCAGGCAATTGCCCTCTATTTCTGCACACGTGAAAAGGAGCTTCCATGTTTCTGAGAGGGATTATTATCTTCTGTCATACAGCAGAGTCTGTGCTCCAGTCCTATAAATACAGTAACGTGTGACTCATGTGAGTCATGCCATTTATTGCCTCACACCGGAGCATTTGCTCAGATCCAGTGTATCAATGACAAGGTGCATTACAGACTGAGGGGAAAATCAACTCCTGCTTCCCCTTCTGGAAAGCCCCCAGCAATTCTGCTAGGTGTAAATTCCTCGTAAGCAGCCTTGGTACTTTCATGGTAATGAGCTTCATACATATCAGCTGATGTGTAACAGCATTACTGTGGTCTGAGGACCTGGGTGTTGCAAGAGAGGAGCTTCATAGGAAATCACTGGGAATTATTAATCTGTGAAAAGATACTCTCAGGTGTAATTAATTACAAGATTAGAGCCAGTAACTGTGCAAGTTTTGGCCTTCATACATCATGTGACAGTTCACAGACTAAACTTTGTTGTAGCGGGGAATGAAACTTGCTGTGCCCCAGCAAGGCTTCTATGGCTGCGCTATTGGCTCTTGTCAAAGTAAAACACACAGGACTTTAAAAAAAACCAAACCAAACCAAACCAAAACAAAACAAACACACACCTCAGTATCTGTAGCATTGGAAGATAGGATCTGTTGGCTTGTAGTGCGACATTATCACCTGTAGCACATACAATAGCTGTGTAAAGGTGTTTAAGCGATAACAACAACCCTTACCGACTGCTTTGCTCTTAAAGAGAGCGAGAACGTTAAAACGGAGGGATCAGATATTTCACTTTTCCGGAGAGGGAATGCCACGAGTTTGGGCACACAGCACACATCTCACACCGGCTTTAAAGGGCCTGAAGGATGCTCGAAGCTCTAGCTGGGGTGAGAGCCGAGACCGGGAGGCGGCAGCTCGGCAGGGCCGGAGCGGAGCGCGGGTGTTGCCGCCCTCTCCCGGTCGGGGTGCGGCGCGTTCCCGGGCCCGGCTGGGATGCTCTGGCTGCCCGCTCGCTCCGGAGGCGAAATGTTTATGTGCCGTAGCGGCCAGCCGTAAGATCGCTCGGCGGCTGTGGCAGTTCCCTGGGAGGAAAAGAGACAAGGAAACATAAATAGTTGTTCTAAAGGCAGCGAGGAAGCCCCAGATCCCTCCTCAGGCGCCGCAGGAGGAGGGCCATCGTTCGCGCCGGGCGGGGGCAGTAAGCGCTCCTGGGCGGCGCAGGAGCAGGTAGGGGCGGTGGGCGGGTGCTGCCCCCGCCCGCAGGTGCTGCCGAGCCGCGGGACCCCCTTGGCGGTGGCTGGCCCGGGGCTGCACGTCGCGGCCCGGCCAGCAGGAGGAAGGAAGAGGAAGTGAGAGCGGCGGCAGCGGGGAGCCGCCGAGTGCTTCGGCGAGCCCCGGGATGGGATAGCGCCGGGGCCAGCGCAGCGAGGCGGCAGCGCGGAGTCCAGCTCCCGCGGCGGTGGGGCGGCCGGTCGGTTCCGTCGGACCCTCTCTGTGAGCGCGGTGCCGCCGGCACTTCGGAGGTAGGCGAGCCTCGGGGCAGCCGTGGCGGCCGGGTCAGGATGCGTAGCTGGCCGGACGGTGAAGGGAATCGCAGGGGGGCCGGGTGGTGGGAGAAGTGTGCCGCGCTGGGCAGCCCGGGAGGAGGGACAGGACGGAGCAGGCGGCCGGCGGCCCCCGCACCTGCCCGCGGCGGGCGACGGGAGCCGGTCCCCCACAGGGGGAGGTGCCGGGCGGGGGGCGTCCGGATGGAGCGGCCGCCGTTGCTGTGAGGAAGAGGAAGCGCAGCCTCGTGCTTGTCAGTGCGGTGGGGCCTCGGCCGGTGGCTGCTGGCAGGGGGGAAGGGGAGGAGGTGACGGCCCGGGACCAGCCCGGCCCGCCTCGCTTCACATAACGGCTCCTCCCGCCTCCCTGCCCTCTCCGCCGGCCGCTCCTTCCACAGCCGCCCGGCTCTGCCCGGCACGACTTCGTCGGCGCCTCCTCCTCCGCCACCTCCTCCGTCCCGCTCCGTCCCGCTCCGTCCCACTCCTCAGCCCCCTCCCGTGCCCCGGGCTACCCTGCCCGACACCCCCCCCCCCACCCCAGCTGCGCCTGGTAGTCGGAGGCCGCTGGTGAGGGGTGGCGGGCGGGGGCAGCGCACCTCCGGGCGCTGGGGAAGGGTGGAGGGGCGGGGGGGCGAGCGGTGGCGGGGCCTCGCCTGAACCCGCCGGGACCCGACGCGTCGTTTCGCGGTGGCGGGAGGGCGGGCGGTTTGCGGGGCACCGGCCTCAGCAGGTCCCGCATGGGTTAACTTGCAGGGTCAGGCTCGGGGCGGAGGCTCTGACCGCAGCAAGTGTCCGCACGGCCGCGGGCGCCGCTCGGGAGGAGAAGCCTCAACTTTCCAACAAGTGCATCCCCGCACGCCGGCCGGCTCTCGGCTCCGCGTTGGTACCCGGCCGGGGACGTGCCTTCCCCACCTCGTCCTGGGCTTCGGGAGCTTTTGGTGGGGCGCGGGGGTTCCTGCGTGCGCGCCGAACTTTGCGCTTGTGCAGGCGGTCAAACCGCTGCTGAATTTCTTATCGGCCGAAATGTGGGTGGTGACGGTGCAAAGCCACGGTGTGCCGCCTTGTATAAAGCGAGTGGGTATCGGGGTCCAGGAGAGTGAAGTCTTTTGAGAAGTTTCTTGGCTCAGAGCCTTTACAAAGCTTACATCGACTGCCTTTTCCTTGCAGAACTAATACAACTGCCCAGCTCTCCCCCGAGAATGGTATAAAGTAACTATAGGAGTTCCTGAAAAAATAACAGTGAGTATGTTTCAAACCGGCAACGCTTTTGTTGTTAGCTTTATGAGAATGCCTCCGAACCTGCCAAGGCTCGGAATGTGCAACAAACACAATTGAGAGCGCCAATGATAATAATAGTGCGGGAAATGTACCGTGTGTTAATTGCTTTAGTATAAACATGGTTGCCTGTGAGCTGTATTCCATGATACAGCAGTTATGGTGTGAGTTCAGGGAGGGATGTTTGGAAGTACATTCATAAGCAAATGGCTTGTCTTTTGCTTTTGTCCCTCAGATGCCTGCTTGCCCCTGGTTAAAATGTTTATCTTTGGGGAAGAGGGGGAAATTGAGTAAGATCTGTGAAGAGTCCTCTCTCTGTGACCGAGGACGTTGTTTCCTCCTCTTCCCCTTAGCTCTTTCTCTTCCCCCAAATGCACGCACACACACACACACACACACATGCTGTCTCATCCTCAGTTATATAATCTTGTAGACATTTATGGATCGTTCATTGTTCGCATTCGTCCCATTCTTTCCATGTCATTCCTGCTTGATTGACTTAGGCAGAATATTACACAGTAAAGAGAAATCTTTATGGAAATTCAAATATTTCTTACAGCTTGGGCTGCTAGCTTGTTTTTTTTCAAAGGTTTTCTTTCCCTGATTTTGCCCTCCCCCTTATACAGCTCAAAAAAAAAAAAAAAGTAGGTGGTAGGGATCTAATCTGTTGACCGGTAACTAGATAAGGAGGAGGAAGAATGGTGATGACAGTTTGCTGGTAAAGTTACTCACTCTTGTGTACCCTTAGGAAAATATCTATTAACATAGATAATTAAGCTATTAAAAGTACCGTAGCAACTTCTAAAAACTCCCCAGTCAGAGAAAATGAAGATCAATAGGCTAAAATGTTAATATGATGTGCAGTGGGTATTACTGAAAGAGACTGTCGGTGCAGCCTGTGGATCTGGGTGTGTGATTTGACCAGTCCAGAGGTGTACCTGATTCTCTCTTCATTCATGCTGAGGAGCTTGCATGGTGACAAGTTGACTTTGTCTCTTGGTAATCTGTTTGAAACTCACTGTGCAGTACAACACACGTCCTCTGTAGCTTCCAACTTTGCTATGAGAGTCACTTTTTTTTTTTTTTGAATGAAGAATGGGAAGGGAGAGGAAGAGAGCTGGTTTCTATACTTAACTGTTTTGACAGTTTCTTCTATTCACCATATGCCAGGAAAAAATTAGTAGATGAACAATTCAGATGGATTTTGATGAGGGGATAGGAAAAAATCCTACCTGCTTTTTCTATAGTAGTGGTCACTGAAGGTATCTGCAGTTCAGCCTATTATGTAATCTGACCATGCATGTTCATAACAGCAAGTGCTTCTGTTTCTGCACTGTTCACTTACAACATGTTGGCATATGTTGTCCTAAGAAGAGATTTATTTTTTTTTAATGCCCTTTCACCCCAGTATTTGGGAAAAAAAGCCCAAACAAACCACAAAAAAGCACAAGCTTATTATGCTACATAAAGGTGTGTAACTCTTGCTGAAACGCTGCTGGTGTGCTTCATACTTCCTAGCAGCAATGCTGTCCTGCAGCGAATTGCAGGTCAAGAGTAATGTGATGCTCCACCCTTCCTTCCTTTCTTTGTTCTTTCTACGTAGTAGAAGTCCCTGTGATTTTAAGGTTTGGGCTCATAGACTCACTTCTTCACAGTGTCCACCCCACACAGTGGTGCTGGACTGTGATTTTAGGTTTTCCATGTTGATAGGTGGAGAGTCAGAGTTCCTGTGTTCTCATGTAAGATGTGTGGCTTTCTTCTTGTGACATTCTAGATGGGGTCAGTATGTGACGGAGTGAGAGGCTGATGTCTATGGATTTAACTGTAACTAGGGAAAGGTTTCCATAGACCTCTGCCAGTGCACCTGCACGCTACCATGCAGTGTCCTCTTGTTCCAGTGACAGGCTTCTTTTTTTTGCCTATGTTGCTGACCACAACATTTCCAATTCCGTGATTCTAAGATAAGGATTTGCTTGGGAGTTAGGTGAGGCCATCAAGTATAGTTTTCCTCCTGACTTGTGACCCTGCTATTGCTTGATTTTTCAGTTTTCTCAAAGTAAATGATTCCTTCAGTGTTTTGCAGCCATCTTCGTTGTGCTGTGGTGTGAATGTGCCTTATGTCCTTGTATTTAAAAGATGTTTCTAGAAGGTGGTGGGATTTTGGGAATCCCGGAGACCAGAAAGCATCATACTAGCTTGGAACAAACAAAAGTATTGCTGTCTCTTCTGGTTTACTTCTCTGCACAGTTATGCCTGGGTCTAGTAGACTTCCTTTTCTGCTGTATTCCTGTGCTGTCCCAAAGGTACAGTTTTGAGGGAGAACGAGTTGGTTTCCCTCCGTGTTCAGTCACTATACTGTTAGGAAAGGAGATTTCAAAAGGAGGCTGTATGGTTATGAAGTCTTTGTGGTTTGAAGACTTGTGACTAAAAGTGGCTTTGCAACAGCTGACGAGCTAGTACTGTTCAGTGAGGTCTGTGCTGTATCTTTAAAAGACTTTCCGGCTTCCGATGAGGTTCTTTTTTCAAAAAGGTTCTTGTATTCGTGGCAAGTTCAGGGACGTGCCAAGTGCACATTGTTAAACTTCTGTCAATTTATCAGAGCAACTGTTTAAAGGATTTAGGATAATTTTCCTTTTACTTGAGTCAGTTGCCTTTTTTTTTCTTTTTTTCCTTTTTTTTCCCCTCTCCAAATAAAATGCTGGAAAAAAAAGAGAAAGGGAAACTAAAAGCAATTGGCAGAAGCCAGTATGTTGGCATGCATTTAATAGTACGGATCATGAGGTGATAATATATATGTGACACATAAAATAAACTGCATTACATATGGTGTTACAGAGATGAATGGAAGAATAATCACACAATTGTGAAGCTGTCTTCCAGTCAGCATTTTTGCATCAAGCTATTTGCAAGGATTTGGTTTTGTGGTGTGTTCTTTCATTATTGCAAGTGGTGTGGGACACGAAAGAGAAATGGAAGGATAATGTCACAAACTCTCTGCTAGTTTCCTTGTTTTTCTGATCACTGCTAACATTTAAGAGGACTGTAGATGAGTTGTCTATGCTATGGGGGATAGCTAACGTGTTTCCTCATCAGATCTAATGGAGGTAGACTTCTGTGGCACGGGCGGACACTGATACCACGTGTGTGGTACCCATCAGTAAGCAACTAATTTCTCAGGCAGCTGAGCGGATTGGTTTGTAAAGGGCATGTGAGAGCAGGGTGAAAGGTGATTCACCTGATACTTTTTTACAAACACTTAAAAATGCATGGATATATTTCTCCTAATGGCAGGTTTCATTTGTGAGTCAGCTGTGATCTTTTGATTTATTTTTTTTTGGGAGTTCAACAAGGCCAAATTGCAGGGTCCTGCACTTGAGACATAACAACCCTGTGCAGTGCTACAGGCTTGCAGAAGAGTGGCTGGAAAGCTGCCTGCCAGAGAAGGACCTGGGGGTGTTGGTTGACTGCCAAGTGAATGTGAGCCATCAGTGTGCCCAGGTGGCCAAGGAGGCCAATGGCATTTTAAAGAAACAGTGTGGCCCGCAGGTCCAGTGAAGCGATTGTGCCCCAGTACTTGGCATTGGCTGTTCAGTTTTGGGCTCCTCACTACAAGACAGACATCGATGTCCTGGAGCATGCCCAGAGAAGGGCCACCAGGCTGGAGAGCAAACCTTACAAGGAGCAGCTGAGGAAAGCGGGGATGTTCAGCTTGGAGGAGACTGAAGGGGGACCTTATCACTACCTATAATTATCTGAAAGGAGATTGTACTGAGATTGGTGTTGATCCCTTCATCCAAGTGACAGGTGATATGATGAGGGGGAATGGCCTCAAGCTGTGGCAGGGCAGGCTTAGATTAGACTTTAGGAAAAAATTCTTCACAGAAAGGGTTATTGGGCACTGGAACAGGCTGTCCAGGGAGGTGGTTGAGTCACTGTATTTAAAAGACGGGTAGATGAGGTGCTCAGGGATATGGTTTAGTAGAGGATGGGTATGGTTGAACTTGATGATCTTAAAAGTCTTTTCCAAGCTAGTGATTATGTGATTTGACTGTAATAGGCTTGTTTGCCGTGACTGCTAGGAATGGGAAGTTACTTGTGACAGAGTGGAAGTGATGGACAAGTCGTTTTTCTGCTCAGCAGCAAATTGCACCATGAAGAAGACTCTAAGCCTCTGCTGGCAGGAGTCCCCTTAGAAAAGTGGTCTAGTTTACATACAAATGAGTTTACGTGGTACATTTCTGGTGAACAGCCTTTGGAGTTCTGTAGAAAGCTGAATATACAACCTGGAGATGTTATGCAGATGTGATAAGTGACCTATTCTTGTTGCCTTTGAGAATGTAAGTCTACTTACTGTTGTTTCTGCTGCGTTCCATTCATAGGCAAATAAAACTGCAAAGCTCTGCACTAGGGAGGGAGGGAGTAGGAACTACCAGTCAGTGCTGAGGGAAGAGATTTCCCCTTTTAGGTTTAACTTGATTGATATAAGTGTTTGTGAAACGTCATCTTCAGTAAATAGGCTGCGGGGGGTGTGTGATGTCTTCCAAACAGATCTATTACCAAACAGTAGCTGTGTGTCTTGTTGCTTGCTTCTGCTTTCCTTCTGTTTGTTTATTTCTTGAAATTAAACTCTTCCCATAACTTCTTGTATGTTTGCCACTTCTACCTTGATACCTTATTCTTTGTCTTTCACGTATTTATTTAGCCCAGCTGTCATGGTTTCACTGGTTTTTGTCCAGTCCTTAAATTCTTCCTCGGACATTCCCATGATTATTACTCAGTTTTATTTAAGATTTGCAAGAAAAGCTGTGGACTGAAGTATCCACACAAGAGGTTTGCCTCTTATGTTCTTTCACAGCCTCCAGCTCAAAGTGTTTATTGTACACCTCTAACTTATAGGGGGCATATGAAGTATAAAACTGTCTCTGAAGTATTGTGCCATGAGGGCTTGAGTAATTTTTATCAGCTACATGAATACATATATGATAATCTACCTTTTTTTTATTATTATTTTTTCCTTATTCAGCTTGCTTCAGCTGAAAGGGAGTCTGTGTCACTGCTTCTAAGAGAAATTCAGCTTCTGGAGGTGTGATGGCTTTAAACTCCCATTCTTTAATACAGCAGACAATGCTTGCTTGAAGATGATCTAATTTCCCAGAGCTTTTTCCAAATCAGAGAGCGTGTGTGAATGTGGACAAAATGCCCCATGTGGATCTTTTTTTCTTAATGTATGACAACCTGTAGATCAAATACATCCAACACTTTAAGGCAAAAGAGGGTAGATGCAGGGTATGACAATGGGCCTAAATAATGCTGTCAGCATGTCAGCCTTTCCTCTTCAGTTGAAACTTTGTGTATGGCTCCTAGGACTAGGTGGCTAGTTCCATTCAGAGGTGTTTTTCTTCTAAGTCATTGTCAGCTTGATAGTAAGAGTGGGAAGAATAAGGGCTCCTAATAGTCTGCTAAAAAGTTCAGTAAAATTAAGCATGTAGTTGCATTTTCCTGTGACCATGCACATACTGTAAGTAAAGAGAATACTTTGTGCATTTGTTGACTGACTTGAAGCTTGTATCTGTGTCTCCTGATGCTGACTTCATCTTTTATGTGGTAGTAGTAGGTGAATAAATGTTGTGAAAAAGGGAGAGTGGTTTTTTTTTTCCAAAAAAAGTAGTTAACTTTTTTTATTATTGTTTTGGAGTGATTGAAAGAGTTTAGCAAAACCAATGTTTCAATAAATGTCTACAGAATGAAGTTGTTTTAACACCTTCTTCCAGAAACCTAGAACTTTCTTAGCTAACTATTCATATATTCCTAGGAAGTGGCTGAATTTGTAGCTGAAGTGAAACTATTCCTTCCCTAATTTTCTTTCTGTTCAGCCAAGGTACATGTATCGTATATTCCAGCAGAAATGTGAGGGATATGTGGGTCTTGGCAGAGGGTTGACCATGGCAAGGGTAACTCTTTAAATTGCTATTTCGTTTAAGAGAGATGGCAATCTGTTGAGGTAGGGCGATGAGGAATTTGTAAGTGTTCATGTAGTGCCTTCTGGCTGGACAAAGTGAACTTGCACGTTTCTTATGTAGTAAGAGACAAATGACTGTGAGCAGGTTGATACAATTTTAATCTTAGTCCCAATGAATGTGTTTGTTGCATTCCAATACTGCTTTGCTTTCTGGGATACAATGTCACATTAGTTTTCATAGCAATGGTCATGGCTTCTGCTGGGAGTTGAAGCCTGGTGTTGGCGCAGTGCATGGACTTCTTGGACTTCTTCAGTAACGCTGAGCCAAACCAACTTGAAAAAAATAAGTTTCCCCCAAACATAAGTACAGGTCCTTGCATTCTAGAAAGCATGTCTAGTATGTCTTTTGGTTGCTGAGATTTTCAAATGCTAAAATATTGGTGTTTGCTTTGACTCACCCGGCCCCCAAGTTTGCTCTCCCCCCGCTCCCGTTTTCTTCAAGCACCAGGGCACTCTTCTGTTGAAGCTCTGCCCCCTGTGGTTCAAGTACATTCCTCCTATGAACTTTTTCACCCCACCTCCCACTCCACACATACTCTGGCATCTCTTATGCTCACCAAACTCTGAAAATTCGGGTCTAGATGTGGGATCATACTTTATGTAGGTTTATACAAACTTCTCCTCCTGTAGATATGCATACAGATTTCTTGTGCTTAATCTTCTTTTCTTTAAAAAAAAAAAAACAAAGGCAGAAGATTTGACCAGTTGAGAACTTCCATTAAAGAGCAGAAGACAGAATGTTTGGTGTGGTGGTTGTTAACTACACAGGAGAAAGTTGTAGAGGGGGTGCGGGGAGCAATGAACAAAAAAGCCTACAATCCAGAAAGATAGTGTAAGGTCTCTTCCACTTTGGACCACTTAATACAATTTTAACTATATCTATGTCAGGTAACTAAAGATTAGACAGCTAATGCCAGTTCCAGAAGAGCAAGGAAAAGGTGTGAAAAATGGTTCTTGTATTGAACAAAAATACTGGATTGCTTTTTAAAAAAAATTGTAACTAATGTTTGAGGCAGGTCAGTTCATGTGGTCTTTTTTGAAAACACTAATTTTCATACTTTATACACTTACAGAAGTACAGTTGTGGAAAGCAGTTTGACATTTCTTTGGCCCTGTGCTGCTCTGACCCTTTCTCTGTCCTGGCTTTCTGAGAGATTTGGGCTTACCTATTGAAATTCTGCACCTGTTCTTTCCTCCTTATAAAATATTGGTGATTTCAGTCTGTATTTCTTGGGTTAGCCTTAGGTTGTTATATGTACAGCACTGTCCATAATCTTTTCTAATATGTAGTTACCTGGGCTTTAATTTCTTGACCTGCCAAAAATAACCCATTTCTTTTTTTCCTTCATCTACCTTAGGAAGTTAGCTTGTTGGGTGAGGGTGTATAAAATGTTTGTGTAACAAGGGTTGGTAGCATTGTACTGCATTGGGATGGTTTTCTGGAAGGCAGAGGTTTCAAAGACTTCATCCCCTGCAGCTGCCAGTGAGTCAGAAAACACATTATGATAAAGGAGAGATACGTGCAGAGGGAGAAGGGAAGAAAATAATCTACATAACTTTAAATCCAAGTTAGAATTCAAGTTCTATTTTTAAAACAAACACATAAATAAAATGGTCTTGGGCTATTTGCACTGGAATTTTAAATTGATTTCCTGCCTCGTATGCCAGAGGGATCGAAGCATTCATGATTCAGTGGTAGAGTGTGAATTCAAAATAAAACAGTAGGTTTTCAGATTATTTTGTGCACTCCAAACTGCATAAATTTTGTAAAAATGTTCACCTTGCTCTATAGATGTTGAGGCTTTTAGCTTTGAATCAGTTCTGTATGATTAATATATGCAGGTTGAGAAAGCAACTGTGCTGGTCTGTGGGCTATCTTCTGTAATTAAAGGAATGACAGCCTAATGGGAAAAGCAGTCAGACATCCCTCCCCTAAATTGATAGGGAACCACCAAACTAGACTAGAAAATCAAAGCTAAGTCAACCTGCAGATCCTTTGTTTCCAACTAATTGTTCTTGCTGTGTTCACTGGTCCCCATAAGCTTGACTAAGGGGATAAGCCTTGCTTTCCTGTCTTGAGGCTTTTCTCTCTTGATCTATTGAAATTCAGAGCGGAGGGCCCCTTTCAGAGAATGTCCTGTGACAAAGAGGCTCCAGCTGCGGATATGGATTGAAGAGAGGTAGCCTTTCAGGCAAGCAATTTGGAGTCATTTAGGAAACCAGTAGTTTTAATTTAATTTAGAAATGGTAAGCCTGAGTCAGTGCAGTTTTTTGGACTGCTGATGCCCTGCGCTTGAATACAGACAATAACTGGGTAGGCCCAGTGTGTTCTGACATGGGTTCTGAGATGGGTAATCGTAATGGAATTACATTGTTCAGCTATATAGTTCTGGAGACGGGGAAGAGTCACTGGCTTGACATTGGAAGGATGTAGATCCACTCTTTGCATTGGGTAAAGGCTGCTGCCCTAAGTGTGTGCATCCTCGGGGCAGCTGCTCTCTGATGTTTCAGCACTAGCGGTGTTCCCATGGGAAGGAGTTGTCAGGGAACGGTTGGACTTGATGATCTTAAAGGTCTTTTCCAACCTTGAGATTCTGTGTATCACAAGGTATGAATTCTGGTCAGAAGCAGTAGGTGTAACCCCGCTTAGAAAGGCTCATAAAATGTTTTCTGCATCTTCTAGCTTCTCCATCCCAGTCTGTTTCCAGCAGCCTCGTCAGCGTTGATACCCAGGCGTTGGTTATGTATAGTTGCAGCTATGTGTGCAACTGTCTGCATTATTAGTATAAGGCAAAGGGTGAGTAGTGTGTTTCTAAGTATGGTAGTCCATGTGTGTTGTCATTTCATACGAGGCAAAAGGCACTACTTAGAGAAAAGCCTTGGGTTAAAAGTATATTTAAGTAGGAAAATCTGGATCTATTGTTTTGACAAAAGTAGTACTGCTGAAAAAGAGGAATCGGTTGTAATACCGCTATCTTGTGAGAGCTGCAGCAAGGCCTCTTGATCCGCAGTGTTTATTGGGAGGGGCAGGTAAGGCTGATATGGTCAGCGTGGGTAATTGATCTTTATGCATTCTGTAGAGAAGTTACAAGTAGGAGCAAGGTGTGGGTGTGTTCAGGTAAAGAGAACGTGAAGCACTTGAAAAAACTTTGAGGTTGTTTTGAGCATCCTCTCAATGTTAATTTAAAAAACCAAGGGTTGATAGTGAGCGGGATGCAGACACAATGGGATATATTTGCAAGCTATTTTCTGAATAAAAAGCTGTGGAGTTCCCTTCCTTAGGGACAGCGTGCACCTGCATAGTGTTCTTTCCTACTGTTTTTTCAGATTGCAGTACAAAGTTACTGCTGTAGCTATAGTGCCTTGGTAGGTGAATTCAGCCTAACTGGGCAGAGAAGATCTACAATCAATTATTTTCAGATACTGGCAGAATTGAACTGCTTCATTTATCAAGTAATGGTAAAGGAACTCCTCAGAGGTAGAGGAGCTCCCACCAAACACTGAGAGAGCTTGGGGCTGCTCTCCTTAGGTTTGATTGTCCAGTATCAGTCTGCAGTAAATCTCTCTATATATCAGTTGTAGGTAGAAATTCTGGAACGCTTGTAAGCGTATGCTGAAAGCAAAGAGAGGTGTTTGGTTGGATTAGGTTTTAGAATCTGGTGGTGTTTGTTTTTGCTGCTTAATCTGATGAAGGCACAAAGCCTCATGAACATGAAATCAAAGAAAAGGGGGATTTTTCAGAAGGCACTTTGCCAACAGATGTGAATAAAGGTGGTTTTAAAGTGTTACCAAACTCCTGATGCAAGTTCTTAAAGGGATGTTACTGAGGCTTTCTGGAAGCATCTAGATTTTGTGGTGGGAAGGACCATCAGATCTGTCTTCCCTCAATGAGAGGGAGTTGATTGTTCCAGTAATTCTGCATGTAACACCTCTGTCTATTTAGCACTACTTGCATGTGTTACTAAAGGTTGTTCATAGATGAAAATCACAAAGTAGCAATATGATTTAGTTAAAAAATATGAATTCTTGGCATTATCTGTAATTTTCTGTTTTACAGTCATACTGATTTCATGTCTACATCATATATACACTTAGAGCTGAAAATATCTGAGGGTGGTTTGGTTTTTTGGGGGCTTTTTTTCTCAAAAGAACGTAACACTTTGTTGGCATAATGGAGAGAGCTGTGGCTTGCTTGATTTCAGACAATGAAAGCTTGTAAGAGTTTGCCATAGTGTTTCCAATAAAAATGTTAAATAATCCTGAACTTCTGGCAGAACTCAGTTCCTCCTGCTAATATAATACTAATCAGTTAAATGATGTTAAACCAATGGTGAATTTGGCCTTTAGAAGAGGAAGAAAGAGAATTATCTCAGATACACAGTACTGTAAATGTTGACTCTTGAGTTGTGAGCAGTGTGTAACCTCTTTGTGCAAAGACTTAGTCCATGAGCTGACTGTTCAGCACTTAAATGTTGAATGAAAAAATGAGTTCAAAGAAAGCAAGGTGCCTTTCTTGAGTTGTGTGAGATACTGATGCAGACTGTTTAAAAATATTCAAAGTTCCTTTTTCCTTTTTAAGGTCAAACACTGGTCTTCAGCTACCTGCGGTCCCATTGAGGAATTCAGAGAATCAGTGAAAGTTGAGGATGATATGTGTGATAATTACAAAGGCTTTTGCTATTTGCAGAGCAATCTGGATACCATCAGGGAAGGTATTGTCTGCTGCTTTCTTGCTGGTGTGCTACTAAAGCAGAATAACTGTATTTAGGAGGAGGAGGAGGACCTTCTCTGAGTTAGTGTTAGTAGGGAAGCGATGTCTTAGGAGCCTCAGTTTCCCCATCACTACCCTTGTATATGATGAGTTTGGGTTGTTGAAATATAAATAAAACATGCATAAAATAATGTGCCTTTCCAGCAAAAATTAACGTCTTTCTGAAGATGTCCGTGGCTTGCCTGTACCGTTGTCAAAGGAAGAGTGAGACTGTTGGAAACAACAAACATAAACCTTTAGCACTTGACTTCACCATTTGCTCCTTGCCCAAATGGGTTAGAATCACCAGAGCATTATTTATATCTGTGTGTATATGAGATCCACATTGTAATGTCTCTTTCCTCCTTTCTGCAAAGCATTTATACGTAGGTAGGAGGAGCAGGAGCTCACTGCTAGTAAAAGCCATTGTGTGCTACCTACCTGCCCCTTAGGAAGGGAAAACTTTTTGTGTTTTTATTTAAAAACTGCCAATGCCTGTGGCATTTTCAGTGTGTTTTTTCTTTTCTTTTCTTTTTTTATTCTCCTTTAAAAAACATGTTTTGGACTTCCTTATCTCTTCTCACAAAAAAAGTGATTGTTCAGTTTCGGGCTCTTTGTTGGAGCTGCATTGCCAGGAGCCTTCCTGGCCTGTGGCACTATCAACATAAAATGCTGCTCTTGAAAGAGTGGAGTATAGTTTAGGAAGGGAAGGGGGAGATACAGAGACTGCTAGCAAAATGCAGAATTTGGCACAGCAAAGAAATGGCTGAAAAAGCATTCATATTGAAACTTCTGACAGTGGTGGAATAAGGTTAAATGAAGGAAGAGAAAAGAAGAAAAGCAAGCAGAGGGGGAAACATTAGCAGACCCAAAACAGGGAGGGGAGGGTATCATCAGGTATAATATAGGCATTGCCTTTTTTTGCAGCATAAGCCTGGGATAGGGAATTGGTGATTCCCTAGTGTTTTGGTTTAGTAATTTAAGTTTCTGTGATATAGTTTTGTAGTTTGGGGTTTTCCCCCTGCCTCAGCCATATAATCTTTATCTGTCAGGGGTATGGAAATTCAGTTTGGATGTTGCTGGGCAGTTGTGTTACTTATAACTGACTCAAGAATGGGAAAAAGTGATATATAATGACATGTTCACTGGGTAAGTATTCCTCAGTAACACATCACTCTGCCTCCACCAGCTTTACTACATGTTGATATTTATATATTATACTTTCCAACTGAGTGCGAAATCTCTAGCTGGTGGAAGGGCAGGACTATAATGTGCATCCTCTGGGGTGAATGATGAAGCCCTATTGCATCTCGGATTCTATACAAACTGCTATCTTTTCTTCCTTTTCCTTCCTCTCCATCCTTTCAGTCTGCTGTAGCAGACCCTGTATGAGTCCTCAGGAGACAGCATTATGGGTTGTCTACCATAAGGCTGCAGTGGGAGTAAGGAAGCTCTTGAGCTTGGAAGCTCTTGAGTTTTTAAGGCCAATCCTAGATTATTCTGGGTCTTTTAAGGTGGGTGGGTGTGAAGACAGGAAAGATTCTTATTCCCATTAGATTACAATTAAATACAAGTTTAGGTAATCCTGTTGCTTCTGCACAAACCAGGGCACGCATGGGTCATTTTTACAGTACAGGCATAAATAAAGATGGAGAAAATAAGTGCATGGGTCAGATCAGCTAGCTGAGTGGGAAGCACCCGTTTAATGCAGCTATGCTTCTGACAATAGCTACTTTCTAAACATCTTTGAAAGTCTTTCTATGAAGCTTTTTTTTTTTTGCTATTTAGGGTACAAGATACTGTAATTTGCATTCAGAAAGCATTATTTTAGTCAAAATATTTGGCTTGTATATCCATGCACATGTGTGCATGCATGCAAACATGCAGTATGACAGCACAGGAGGGTGTTTGCTTTTTTGTTTTTTTGGATGGTAGTGAATGTTAAGAAAAAAGCTGTTTTTCTGAGTTCCTGCAAATTTAATGGGAACTGTGGTTGGGTAAAGGACACGGGCATATGGCTGTGTTCTTTATCAAAAGCATCTGAAATCTGCTGGATTAATGGTTTTCATCTCATTTCACCGACCTTTCACCCTAGAAATTTTGTATAGCTAATAAATTAAGCCACTAGTGGATAATTTGCTATTCATTTTAGAAATCCACTATGCTACAAAAATTGTAATGCCTGTCTTGTAGTAAGGATGAGCATTATGCTTGCAGCAGTTGGGCGTCTCGGGTGTGTAGTGAGGCACGGAGCCAAGGCCAGGCTGCTCCTCGGTGCTGTAACCACACTGTTGGCATACAGCTGTTGGAGTGTGGTTGCTTGCATTGTATTGTTGCTACTGCAAAACATTGGGTTTTATTTCCTGAGTATCTGTTGGAGGGTCTGTCCCCTCTTAAGGACTGAACGTTGCTTGTAATTAAGGGATCACAGTGTCTTTTCTTGATAGCTGAAAGCTAATGCAATTAAACAGGCCTTCATGCAGTTCTGACTTCTGGATTAGGAAAGGATGCTGGGTACCAGGGTAATAGGCAAGGCATTTTAAAATTTTCTCTAAATGTTGTTGCAGGACCTGTGGAAATGAGTGGATCTCTAGAGTGTTAAAAGAGAATAAAGTTTTATTGCTCACCATAAAGCTACTGTTGGAGGGAGTAGTTACACTAAAGTAAGATGAAGTTTAAATTTAAACCAGCCTGCTGGTGCTGGTCCGTGTAGGTAGATCCGTATAGATACGTTTCTTCTGAAATAAGCACCTTTTTAGAAGGTCTCAGAGAGGTGAAGGCAGTGGATTTTTGTACAGATTAGTCTAGGGGCTTTTGGATTAATTTAGATTCTTTCCTTACACTGACTCCCGAAGAGGAGCCACACTGACTTTAAACATGTAGCATTTTGCTGTAAGTACAAATTTTACCACGGAGGCAGGCAAAATGAGGAGAAAGAAATAAATGTTTGCAGATATAATTTGTTGTTCTGACTGTTCTGGCAGTTCTAAGTACCAGCGGTGCGTGGAGAGTTGCTGGCAGACCCTTTGCATGGTGTGCAGCTTCAGCAGCGTGGCTGCCAGTGGAGCCAGCAGCTTACTAATAACTGACTAATCGCCTCTGTCACACCTGCACAAACCTTTCTATCTCTCTAAAACACATTAGCATTCATGAGAAGTTATTGAACCATGATGAATCACAAACACACTTTAGGTAATTCTTTTGTCATTCTCCTTGGGCCAAGTACACCTTTCCCAAACAATACCTTATTTTCTATCCAATAAAGCCTTTTTTTTTTAGTTAGAGATCTGACACTCTGAGCTATGAAACACAGTGTATTAAAGCTTACCTTTTAGTGGGGACTTTTAAACCCTCACTTTTTACTTTTTACCTCTGAGCTCCATCATGTGTTTTGATTAAAAAACCCAAACAACCCTGAACAACTCTGGGCTGTGCTGTTTTGTGAATGTGGTAATACGGCTAGATCACATAATGTCACACGTTAGATGTGAAACTCTGGGTGCCAATTGTGTCATGTCCCTGGGTGTTCACCCGGTTAACAGCCGGATACCACAGAGGGCTGTGTCTGTCTCAGTATTGCTCATTGGGTCAGATGATGGTTACTTGAACTTCATGGGAACTCCACGAGCCTTTTCCATAAGAGAGCCTGCGCTATTCCAGGATCTGGCTGTGATCTCACCCAGCACATGCCTGCCAAGCGTTTAGTTTGATTTACTGATCTCCTTTTCTATGTAGACTTAAGCAATCATGAAAGGAAAGATTAAATCAGAGTGGGAATGACTATGCAAATAACTGGTGGAAATGTAAGAATGAACAGCACCAGCTGTAGAGCTGTTTAACTCTGGATACTTATTTTGAAAGTTCAGGAAGGGTAAGATTGGTTTTTAAAATTCAGTGTGTCACTGGGATTGGAAGGGGATCTTCTACAATGAAATGGAAGTATTAACTGAAATCCCATATAAGAGAACCTCAGGTGTAATTGCCTTTTTGCTTGATGTTTCTAGTGTTTGTAAGCCAAAGCTTTAGGATGGATTTCAGCTGACAAAATGTTGTATTAGATGTTGAGAGCAAGAAGGGCTCCTAGTTCAAAAGTTGAGTCATCCGCCAACCTTTTTACCTTGATGCCCTTAGAAACAGCAGCATCGCTTGTATGTATAGCATCTGTGACTCTTTTTACACACTTTCCTCTCTGCAATAACTTGTAATTTGTCAGCAGATTCAAGCCAAGTGACAGTGTGATAGAGGCCCCAAAGATGCAAAGTTTAGATGGGTTTTGCGAAAGTAGGGAACTGGATGGAGCAGAAATTGTACGGGAAGGACTCTGGTGTGAGCCTTATGAAACAGCTGGAAACCTGCAACCAGGGATTCAGATGGGTTTGCCTTCACCCTGCTGCTCACAGGGAAGCTGTTTGCTTTGCTTGGTTAGATGAATGTGTGAGAAAAGGAATCTCTAAAGGAATCATCCTAAAGCATGATCCTATGCCAATTAGTTTTGTTGCTGTGGTAAAGACCACAGGTTATTTTGTTTGTTTGTTTGGGGAGGGGGAGGAGGGGAGAAGGCTCTCATTTATAAATATTTTAAATTCTACAGGGATGCAGAAGGGAAGTGAACACTTCCCTGAACATGTTGTTGATGAAAATAGGATGTTAATTGTTTACAAAAGCTGCCTTGCTCATTAGGTAGAATTTATCACTCATCTCCAATTGGAGTAGCTGTATAAATTCAGAGGGCCAGCCCAGCAGGGTTAATGAAGCACCAGGTCTGGTGAAGTCTTCATACAGCTGGTCTGATAATAGTTTCTGTTATGGCTTTCCTCAGTTGGTGGCTTAGTTTTTTCTTCTGACCTGCAGCTAACTAAGGGCCTTACTAGGCTGTTTCTTCCAGCTGGAACTGGGAGAACTTGTGAATGTTGTTATACCTCTCAGCCAGTAGTACCATCGCTTACTTCTGGTACTTGTTCATAGACTAAATGAGTAGGTGCTGTAACTCAGCATCTTTTAATTTTATTTTTTATAGTCATTAGTTCCCCTCCCTGTGCTTAGCATAAACTCTCTCTTCAGTTTGCAGAAAGCAAGCTCTCTCAAGTGCCTTATGTATCCTAAGTACCTTTTTTGGTGATACTGTTCTTTGTAAGGCCTTGTGACATTAAGACTCATGGACTGTTGTAGAGTACATCCACTGACTGAATTATAGCTGTCACTGTTGGCTGTGGTTTTCAGTCCACTCCAGTCCTGGCTCCCTTTTTTTTTTTTCTCTAATCTCTGAGGTTTTGGTCTTTCTGCCCTAAGTGTTTAAATTCTCACACGTCTCTTTCATTTACAGTTCTTAAAGTGAGATTTATTTTCAAAGTCCTTTTTGAGAAGGAATGTGTGGGAATGTGTGTGTATAAGCCATAAAAAATGGTAGTCCTTTGGGAGCCACGTTGTTTTACAGTTTGTGTTCCTACCTACCAGTATCTTTAACTAGGCCACGCTTTCCTTTCTTTCCTTCCCCCTCCCCTTGGGGAACACTACTTGAGGTGAACTTTCTTCCGTTAGGATTTTGAATCCTAGTCAGAGCAGGATTATTCCTCTTTTACAGACATTAATTCTGAGTTACCGCTTCTGTAGCAGTCCTGAATATTATATGCCTCTTCTGGGTTTGTGGGTTAATGTTAATTTAATGCAATTATTTTCAGCTGCTGTCTTTTCCCTTTAAATCCTGTACTCTGCTACGCTAAGCTAATGCAACACAGCTATTGTGGCATACTCTGCTGCTCTGCTTACTAAAGGCACTCATAATGTGGAATGCACTAACTGAAAGATTTTCCTGTCTGTAGTACATGGCAGTTCACAAAGGGCTGCAAGATATTTATTTCCCCCCTTGTAAAGACTTTTTTTTGGCTTAGTCTTTTGCCACTTCCTTCCACTTGGAATCTTCTTATTTCTTATTATGTCTTTTTTTTTTTTTTTATAATGGCAAAAAATTAATCTTAAAGTCAGTTGATAGTAGTAGTATAGAATGAAGGAGAGTAAAAGCCTCTGGTCTGCTGGTTCACCTTTCACTCTAATGCAGATACATCCCAAGTGTTTCCTGTGTGTTTGAAGAACCAGATGCCCGGAATGGTGGAAATGATGCTGGTTCTTTAATATATGGCACCTGGATAGTGTGTTTCAGGATACTTGTGAGGGTAGAGCACCTGGTAGCTCATTGCAACAAGAATCACTGTGCTCTTGGGGATGGACAGCTTTCCAGATGAACTAAAAATGCCCACCTACTTGAGAGGGTGCAGAATTCTGCTTGAAGTCAGCAAGATGACTTCACTGCTGTATCATGTAGGAGGAGAGGATTCACTGCAAGGGAGGCAACATATGTTTAAACTTAAATATCATATAATTAGCCAAACTGGCAAAGGAAACTGTGAACAACATAAGGAATATGTATTAAGTCCATTTTATGATGTTTAAAGAGTTCCCCAGTGTGAGAACCCCTACTCCAATATTAATCTTTAAAAAACATTCCTGTCCTACTGAGGCATACGTTCATCTTTGTCAGCAATACTTTGAGCGTGGTTTGCTCTGCTTCTTCCTCAGGTGTGTTGATACACCTGTTGTGGTGAGGAGTAAGCTCTGTCAGGGAACCCATCCAGGTTAAAAATAAATTGTGTGTTTTTTCTCCAGATTATTTTTCTGCTCACTTGAGGCTTGGATCAGTTCCCTGTGTCACACCGCAAATAGCTGGCCTAAAGTGACTGAGGGGCTCTGCTACAGGAGGGGGTAAAGCAGGAGAGAAGGGGAAAGAAAGGACACGAATGGAAAACTTGGACCCTGGGGGAATTGTCTCTCCATAAATAGACCTTTAGGGGAGATCGTAGGCGTCGGTAAGGATACAGCAAACTTGTGAATGAGAGGAACATGCCACTCTTCCAGCTGTACGTATTTTTAAAGAATATTAACAGGTTTAACTGTGTGGGTATTCTTCATTATTTAAGTGAAAAGATGGATTTATTCTTGGCGTGGCAGATCCTAGTAAAATCGGCCCCTTTTTTTTATTAAGTTACGCTTCAAGCCTATAGGCTCTTTCTCACAAAAATTAGTGAGAGGCAGTCTCTGCCTTGATACTGGCCTAACTGCGTGTGGTCATACATAGTCTGAGAGAGGAGCAGTGGCATGGAGGAGCAGTTTGGCCCCATTCAAAAAGTGGGTCAGAAGCCGAGGCAGGTCTCTCTGTCTGCTAGACTTCCTATTCCTAGCCACGTCATGCTGCCAATCTCTTCGGCTTTCTGTGGTAATCCCCTTCATCCCCTGGAGCTGGACCTGTTGACATGGGGGAGAGAAGGGGGTGAAAAAGAAAGGGATTTATTTAGAAACTTTTCTCTGTGTATGGGGCTCTTGAAACTTACTCATTTTGGATGTGACACCTGCTTGTCGTAAGATCACCAGCATGTATTTGTTCAGGCCTGATGGAGCTTTGAGTGGACGTGTGTGAGGTTTTGGGATGAAAATCCTTTAGCAAGGGTGATCATGCGCTGAGTGAGAGCTCTTCTGTTGCCTGACTTAAACCCCTTGCTATGCTAGCCTTTGAACCAGGCTAGGTATCAAATCCTCCTGAACTTGGTGCGAACTGTGCCACGCGTGTGTGTATGCTACCAGCTTTTTGTACTGCAGCCAAATCTGGGAGGAAACAGTGATTTGTACATCCCACAGCGAGTGTTTGCATCATTCTTGTCTCTTTTTAACGCAAAAAAAAAAAGACAATTATCTGAAATTCTTCAAATTCTCTGCTTTCATGTGGCTTCAGGGAAACCATCTGAGAGCTCTTAGTTTGTGTGAGCTGCCTTGAGGAGACAGTTCTGTTCGATTAGCTTCATCCTGGACCTTCATGCTTCATTGCAGGAGGGATTCTTCTGTTGCTAGATGAGTTTTGCACAACAACTGTTAAATACTCAAGAGCTGGGAAAAGACCTTTGCAAAAATCCAGGAAAGGATTTTCATTTGAAAGTATAAGGGGTGGCCTCTTCGGTGGCCACCTTGTTATTTGGAATGATGACACTGTGTCTGAATCTCATTTTCATATGGGTCTGATTTATTTATTAACTGCATTCTGCTGTCATCTGTCAGAAAAAGTTTATTATTTGTGAGGTTACTCAGAAAGCTGGCACAGTGAAGTGTTTTATGGAAAAAGGAAAAAAAAAAAAACCAACCAAAAACAACACCCAGTACTGTTGCCAAGAGAGTATCTGCTGTCCTTTTCACTTGGAGTACCACCAAACTGGAGAAAAACTAGTCTCCTACCAAGTAAAGAAAACAAACAAACAATGTCTTTTTCTATTTTCTCTTATGTTTGTAAGGGATGAGAAAGGAAAAAAGAAATTTGAAAGCTTGTATAGGTTGAGGATTTGGGGAAGGAGAAAAAAAAAGGACACTTTTATTAATAAAACCCTGTTTGTATGGAGCCCATCTGTGACAGCAGTTTTTACACTGCTGAAGGAAGTCTTGGCTAGCTCACTTACAAACTTTATAAAGAAATGTGACATGTTGGACCTCTAGTAATGGATGTGGTCCCAAGGCTGAAAGGTTAGCCATAAAAATTACTCATGTTTTTTATTCCTCTCCCCTCTACCCCCCTCCCCAGCTGCATTTGTATCATATTGAGCAGCTGATACTGAATTCTGTCATCAAATGCCTTCTTCACAGTGGCTTCCTGAATAGCCATGCTGGTTTTTCTGACAGTTCTGTAAAGCAGGGTTGCTCTGGTCTGACTTTCTAGTATTTTATCAGCTTCAGCCGATATCTTAAAGTGGCTCTGCTTGAAGTTCATGTTCTAAGTATGAGGTCTCTGCAGTCATCTTTCCTCAACTTCAGCTCTTTTCAGATTACTTGAGGCATCTGTTGTGCTTCTATACCCTGTGCTGATAGTGATTCCAAACCTCTCTTTTTGTCTCCTCTTGACTTTAGCTTTCTCTGTGCTACTCTTGCGTCTGAAATGCTTTATCAATATTCTGCTCAACCATGTTTGCCCTCATCTCAACTAGTCTGTAGCAAGAACTTTTGCTCAGAGGTGTTGGCAGGAAGCAATCAATTTCAAAATACAATCAAAATATTCCTCATTCATCACTGGCTTCTCTCTGCACCTTGTCTATTCCTTTTTGTCATTTAGATTGTCAGTTTCTTAAAGCAGAAGACAATTTTCTTTGTAACTTGGATAACACTGAACACTTTACAGGTACTTAATAAATAGCAAATCAAATAATTTATATCCATGTAATAGCCTGTTTTTACACAAATTGAATACTTGTCTTTTATATTGCCTCTCTCTATTTTTTTTTTTAATCCACCTTGCAAAGCAGCACTGAGACAGTGCAGTCTAGCACTGGAAAACTGTGCTTTGAATCAGACTTTCAGGTAGATTTTCTTGTAGTGCCCTGGGGGTGTTTTGTCATGCTTGCTTTTTTTGGACTGGTTATTCTATTGAGATTAAAGACATGGAATCATTCCAGTGCTGCTTGGATGGCACTATGCTTCACATTACATAGCTTGTTAAAACTATGAAGACATCTGGTCAGTGTGGATAAACTCTCTCCCTTCAGGATAGTTGCTGATGGGGAGATGAGTGATCTCCTGGCCCTTATCTTCCAGTCAGGCAGTGTTAGGCATTTCTGCTGCTGCTGAACTGATTTGCTATTGCTGTCTACTCTCTTCTTCTGGGGCCTGGGTCAGCAGCATTACTTCTAAAAAGTTGATAGGGAGGAAGGTCAGTTCACACTGAACTGGGAATTTACTAGGATGCTACAACTACATCTGAGTTGATGTGACCACGATATACATTTGCCACACTTGGTAGGCCTGTAGAGGGGTGGCCTCACCTGGCCTCTGCACATGAATTTTCTTCTAGTGGTTTAAACTCAGAAGGTGATGGCCACATTTCACAGACTGAAGATGAAATCATAGTGTGCTTGGGTCTTAGGTAGACAATATTTAGGCAAAGATCTAGCTAGAGGTTTTTAAGAGGCATCTGTACCTTGCCAGGCCACCTGTGTGAATGGCTGTCTCATCCCATGTGAACTCTGTCATTACCCACCACATATACCATTTTTACCCTGGCGGTCTCTGCTGGAAGTGCACCTTGTTTGGTTGGAGAGTGAATGTGCTCCAAGGTTAATCTTAAAGATTCACATCAGGAAGGAAAGGATGGCTTAGAGTTGCAGTGGGGTTGTTCTGAACCTGTCATCAGATTCTAAAGTTGTTCTAGTACATCTCGTTGTGACAGAATATTTGCAAACCCTTTCTTTGTGCAGTGAACAGTCCTAGTCACATCTGCTGCCCATTATACTGTATACAGCCCATTACCTGGGTGAGTTACTCGTCTCTGTTGTGCTACAGTTTTTTTTTCCAAGTATATGGGACAAAAAAGAATTAGTTCCTCTGGGTTATCACCTTGCATATATTCAGTTAGGTTGCATACATGTATCCTTATTTCACCTCAGATTTTGTTCCCAGCTCTCTTTAATAGGCACAGGGTGAGCACACTTAACGTCACATTTATATTGCTTGCACGTTTAGTGGGGAATTGTATCTTTCCGACCTTTCCAACTCAAAGTTATTCTCACAAGAACAGTTGATATTCAGCCTCTTAAGTCACAGGAGAAGAACTTGAGTTTTCTTTCTTGCTCCTGAAGTTGAGTAAACTTATATTATGGTTCCATTCAAATACTGATTTTTGCTTCTGTATTCCCTGCTTCTTGTATACTTCTGGTTGATATGATTTACCTACTAAATCTTTACTGATTTAGTAGCTAATTCTGTCTAGTACTTCTGTTTGAGAGGCATTGTGAGCATAAATGCTTGAAGAGTTGTGAAGCATTTACTTCTGTAATAATGACCCACATATGAATTTGGAAGGAAAAAGATTATTTGCATATATACAGTTAAGATATTCAGGAACTCTGTTTTCTTGTAAACAGTAGAGAATGCTTAGATAATGGAGCTGTAGCAAAAAAAGCAACTACAAAGCTAAAGAATATTTAGTGATATTCAGAATAAATTTAGAATTTCAAATATGTTATTTGACCAGATGTCCTAAACCTATGATGATGCTTCTGTATCTCTAAGATCTATCCTAACGTTTGGGAGATCTTGTGTGAATTATTGAGTAAATAACAAAGCAGTAATAATGCATTTTAGAATGCCTTTAAGTTAATGAGGGGTTTATTTAAATTAGATACTTCATAGAACATTGCTTTCTGTTCTAGATTACAAATCTCTGCTATTTAAATATTTTTCTGTGGGGGTTAGTGATAGGAGTGGGAGTAGATGCATTTCTAGTTTCATCTGTATCCTTGAATTAACTATGAAAAAGGGTGGGTTCTTAATTTAACTAACTTAAGCTAAAATCTTAGTGAGAACACTATTTACGGTCTTTTGCATAACCTTCCACAAACTGTTTTAATTTTCTAAGTGTTTTACTTTCATTAGTTGACCATATTGGGAGTGTAGGTTTTTCATAGCAAGACCGAGACTTCGGGTACCACTGTGCTGTGCCTTGGTTCCTGCCACTGGAATAGCTGAGCCTCCATGCCTTCCATCCAGCTTTGGCTGCTGACCCATTTCTACCTTGGCTAGGTCAGGGTGGTTTAGTCTTCTCCCAGTTTGGGGGACTGGTGATGCAGCCTGGTAGACTTTCTTTGCTTGGTTTCAGGTTTCGTCTTGCCTGTGCCTGCAGGTGCTGGCTGCTTCTAAGGACAACATTGCTGTGAGGTGGTGGGTGAGTTTGGTAGGGTGGTCACCCATGGGCTGCATGCAGTACCCTGACCTGACTGGTTTCTGTAACTTGGCTGTGGAGTAGTGGCTCTCATGAGAAGATGAGTTTAGAAAGAAATACATCTCCAGCTGGGTTTTGGGGACTGCCAAATGTTCAGAACCACAAGCCAGAGTCCTGCATTTTACAAACAAGTTTGTAAATTGGTGTCTGTCTCTCACATACAGAGAGAACTGGGTCATCTTGGTGAAAGGCTTTACATGTACGGCCCTGATGTACGTGAGGAAGCTTTGCACACGGAAAAGTCAACTTACCTCTCATGCCTTACAAAAGCCTCCCGCAAGACATCATTGAGTCTCAAGAAAGTCTGGAAAACTCTGATTGTGAAGGAGGTGCATTTAATTTGACTGAAGTTAAGACATCTGTGTGAAATCAGATGAAACAAGCTATATCATCCCATCTGTAGGCAGTCATCGATCTTAACAATAGTAGCTAAAAGATTAGACATCATGTGCAAATTCTTCATTTTGGATTTAAGGGGCAGAGAAACTGAGCGATCTGTTCGAGACCATCTTTGAAATTTGTGGTTTGCTACAAGTTCAAAAATAAAGATTTAATATCCAGTAGATGGGGGAAACATGGAACATGAGATTAAGGATATCTGGTTTGTTACATAAGGGTGTGTAAGTGGGATATTGCTGTGTCATATAGTAAATTGTTAGTACCTTATACAGGCAACTATAATCTCAATCTATTACGCTAAATATAAGGTGGTTTATCTTCTTTAAGAAAGCAGCCTATGCGTTTAGCATATCCTAAGGGTTTGACTACATAGGAACACTTGGAAAAATTAATCTGGATTAAAGTATGCTTTGGAAGTGGATTAAATTATACAGTACTCCTGTACAACAATGTCTAAGCAGAGTTTAAGTGGCTTTAGTTTTAGTTTCTTCCTCAGTTAAGTACATTAAATCAAAGGCATTTAAATTTGACTTGAATGCTTGTGGAAGTTTAATCTTATGAACAGACCCTTTCAGTAAAGTTTATCTGCATTTACTTTTGTTATTTTATTGTAGGCAAATTTAGAGGCATGTTGAAATGAGCAAAAGATGAGACTAGCCAGTTTATTAGTGCAAATTCATATGTTTTTAATTTCACATGTGCTAACATTCTCAGGTTAACCAACTCTCTCTGCTTACTGATACTACCCAACTCATTCTGCTGGTTCTTGGATCCCTCATTTGCAAATTGTCAGAAATTATTTTGATATCCTCGAAGGGATTATGAGTCTTGCATATGGGAAATGCTAAATAACAGCTGTGTGGTGGTATTTGATTGTCATCCAGATGAAATATGAAGTTTGCCTTTGTTAGTGTAAAGGTGAGGGTGGAGTAGGGGGAAAATGATTTCCAGGAACTTTACCCATGAGTATAGTTATTTTTCCTGTACAGAGATGATAGACACAAGCAAACTGTGATTTTAATGTAACATAAAGTTCAAGCATCTACATCTGCTTTTGCTGCACCTGGCTTAATATATTTGTATAAGATGAAATGTGCTCTGTCCTTTGCAGACTCTCAGATGAGGGACATATACACATGTTAATCAACAAATGGTAAATATGGGGGCTTTTCCCTTACAGAAGTGGAGACAAAACATGAGAGACTGTCCAGAACCCAAGATCGTAGAAGTTGGTTTGCAAAATATCAGCAGCACCATTGGATCCTTTTGAAAGATGCTACTTTTTTTGCTGTTGTTCAAAGCTTGATATAAATCCAGTGACACGGGGCACTTGTGCATAACAATATTTACTATTCTCAAGTAAGAATGAATAGCTTGAAAGTTTCATGACCAATTACTCATGTTGGCATTGTGGTGTGAGGGGCTGTATAATGCTGCGATATGAGGAGAAAGACAGTGATTGTAAGAGCTCCCTCTGAATATGCAGAAGGGTGGTTTCTGGCATGCGTTTTTCCCGTACGTGGCAGCATCTAGCAGTGGGCAGTTGTAACATTGGGTGATTTGAATTGCCAAGTGATGCCTCTACCCTCAAATCCATAAGAAACCAACCTTTTCCTCTCCCACCCACAGCCCCATTGAGAAGTGAAGCATACTGAGTTGCAAAAAGTATGTCAAATATGCATTTAAATGCCTTGATTCTCTGACGTTTCATTTGATATGTGCTACATGTGACTTTGAAGCATAATAGCACATTGTCCTAAACTGATGGAGTTAGACAGTGTTTGATCTCTTCAGCTGAACAAATGTATTGTTTTAATGCTAAGCAAAAGACCTTATAAACAGGAGAATTGATTTCATAAATTTTTAAGGAGAAGTCAAGATATAGCTGTGGTTTCTTTTTCCTTTCGGATTTACGGCAGTATGACAACAGATAAGTAATGTTCCCGAAGGCTGAGGTTGAATACATAAGAGGTGGTAAATTCTGTGGTAAGGTTAAGCCCCTTAAAAACCAGTTATTGTAACTATGAAGCCTAAGTAATCTGTTTTCTTAGAAGTTTTTTTTAAATTTAATTTCTAACAGTTATCACTAGCTGTGGAAACTAAGATACTTAAAATACACATACTGTAATGCCAGTATTGGAAGAGAACTGTTGACCTGCTGATGCTTATGAAACATTTAGACCTGAAAGGAAGGAGATCATAGTTTTACTTACTAAAAGTCACGTTCCTATGAATATAGCATGGGCGAGGGAGGAAAGAATTCTAAAAAGCATGCTTAGCGAATACTGATTTGTGCTAATAGCCTTTTTTGTCATCTTCTGGCAATCCTTTTGAGACACCAGGTTTTAAATCATGAGGCCTCAGCTGTGGGTACTGGTCAGTTGGTGATGAATAGATTGAATACAGGTAGATCCAACACACCCTGTACTTAGACAGCATTTTATTTTTTATTTTTTTTGTAATAGGGCTAGCCAGCCCCTTTTCAGTGGTCTGTGGGGACAGGACAAGGGGCAATGGCTGCAAGTTGGAGCACAGGAAGTTCCGCACCAACATGCGGAAGAACTTTTCACAGTGAGGGTGAGGGAGCCCTGGGACAGGCTGCCCAGGGGGTGGTGGGGTCTCCTTCTCTGGAGATATTCAAGACCCGTCTGGACACCAACCTGTGCAATATGAACTAGGGAGCTGCTTTGGCAGGGGGTTGGACCCAGTGATCTCTCAAGGTCCCTTCCAACCCCTACAATTCTGTGATTCTGTGAAAGCTGACTCTGTGCAGATCTGCAGCTGATGTGAACTGGAGTTTAGATCTACTGGATAGCTCTGAAATAAGAGCTTTGCCCTAAGATTATTTTTAAAATTAACCTTCCTGCCATCCTGTCTCCTCCCATCTTTTGAAATAACTCTACCTTTTGAGATAACAAATTGGCTAGTATCCCTTGTGTATGGTTCCTGGCTGTACACAGTTAGGTAAGAGCATGAGCAAAATGTAAATTCACTGGTAACTCGGCAGAAGATACTATTTCATCACAATTGCTATTTAATTTTTGCAAAAGAACCTCCCACGCTGAATGTTCTTTGAGTTATTTGGGGTTGAATTTTCATGAATAAAATTCTTAGTCATCTTCAGAATCTATGTAATATCTTAAAGAAATAAAGACTTTGCACATTTCAGCAGTTAGCTGGTCTCCTTTTGTAGCACTATTGATTCCAGTATTCTTTGCTGTATATGTGAGAAGCTGCTCCTAGGGCTGTAGAGCAGGCCTTGAATTTGGGAGTTGAGTGGCACAAGCCTTCCCTCATGGAAGCCAGTGACAAAGGAATTGCTTTTATTTTCTGTTTCAAGCTCTGACAGTTAACTTTCTGAGTGACCTTGGTGAAGATTGTCTCTGCAGAGTTTATGCAGACAATCTGCACTTGGATCTACAAAGCAGGAACATGTTGTGGGCTGCCTCGTCGCTTTAGTTGCGTGCAAGTAAATGGTACGTTGGGCACTTAATGTATTCTTCCTCCTATGTGGTAGGACTCTTGAGGATGCATGAGGTCCTTCACAGTACATGAAAATGCAGATAGGCTACCAAACCAAGAGACTTTTTTACCTTGGCTGTGGTCTGTGCCCTGAATCTGCTCCCCAGGCACACACGTTCTATCAGCTTATATTGTGAGCGGCCTTGATCGATAATTTTGTGGTGGGGAGTACTGGCATGTTGTGGAAATTGTCTCTCTAATTGCTGCAGTGAACACAAGCCCACGGACAAGTCATGGAACTTGTTTGCTCCTTGGTAATGATAAACATTTGCTAGACCTATTAGTATATGCCAATAATATATAAGCTGGGGAGTTTCAGAACATATTCATGAAAGACTCTGAGGTCACTGCAAGTTAGCCGTGAAAACAACTCCTGTGGTTTTATAGCAGATATTAACTTATGATGCTATTCTAAGAGCCCGAGCTCATGAAGCTAAATGACTGCATTAAAAAAAGGTTTGTTCACGGGGGGTAATAACTCTCATTAGTCTAATTGATATAGCTGGAGAAGGTCTGAGTTGAAAAAAATAGTTTTCAGTCATGAAGTTCAAGCAGTAGATAGCAAAGCTGAATTCAAGTTAGAGAATACGTGCTTTGGACTTAGGTCTGTATCAGTCTGACAGAAACGGATAGTTGGTATCTGCAAAGGACATGATGATAAAGCAGCAGAAGGAAGAAGGCTGTCATCTATGGGAAGGAGTGAGTGTAACAATGAAATTATTGGTTCTGAATCTCTTTTTATGTTACAGCTATAATTGGAGGCTTGTTTCTGGAAGGCTGGTGGTGGCTTGTTTGTAGGGGTTGACTTGTTTTGTTTGGGGTATTTTTTAATCTGTTTTTTTTTTTAATCTCCATGGACATCTGGTTGTTTCTCTTCAGTTCAATTTTTTTTAATTGGTTACCCAGGTGAGTTTGCTCTGGTGCATAGCAGTATGCATTTAGCAATAGTTATTTAAAAATTGCCATGTAAATTCATGAAACAGTATATATTTTTATTAAGCTGCCTTAGTGAACAGCAGCTGTGAAAGGTAGCTCTTGATTCATGTTTAGCTACTGAGGGGAGCAAACTTTGGGATCAGGTGTCTTTAGAAACCTTTCTGCAGTGACAGGTGGAAAGGGAAAGACAAAGCTGAAAAGCACGCTCTGTCTTGCACAGTTAATTTGAAAAGGGTCACTGGGAAAACCTGCAAGAACCATTTTGAAGATTGCTGAGAAGCTTGAAAATGTTTGCTTTTTTCAGCTTTGCTGCTGCTGCTACGCTTAAGGTTTGTTTCAGCCTCTGGAAAACTTGTTGGAGGTCCAGCAAACTTGGAGGGTACGCCTTAATGCTTTGTAAAGCAGTGTGCCTTGTATTTGCTGAATGTATTAACGCTGCTGTCTCTTTTGTGTTTTGAGGGGTTTTTTTTTTTGCTAGAGGGAGGGAGAAAACAAAAGCGAGCTTTGTGCCTTTCTTGGGGAAGGTGTTGGGAACTCCTGGTATGGGAGGTGAGCTCTGGTTTGTTGGTTCAGGCTTTACTCAATGACTTCTGGTGTTGCAAGGGGAAAACCCACCTGTTCTTTAGTTCCTTCCCAGTCCTGTAGAGAAGTCCAGGGGAAGAGGAAATGCTTCTGTAGATTGAGTGGAGTGGTAGTACATTCAGATCTCAAGACAGATTTGAAGGTCAAGGTCCAGGTTAACGTCATGATGGAGAGCAAAGCATACCAGTTGGGATAGGATGTGTTTCTACTGCACCATGGTGCAATGGCCTCAGGCCAAGAGAGGGATGCTGTGTGCAGGGTTGGACACCTCTACCTTCTTAACCCATGCTGCCTGGCCTTTAAGTTATTGACTTTGAAGATGCTATGCCAGCACAATTGCATGTTTGTTTTCCTATGCTGGCACTTACATGGAGGGATGTGTGCCATATTTAGGCTCTCTCATTTTGCAGGGTTTGTTTGCTGAGGTTGCTCTTAAATCACTGAGTTGCTTTAGTGTTGCAGCTGTGACATGCATGGGATGTTTAATTGCTTTACAAAATGCGATTTTATTTTGGAAGTACTGTGCTCCTTCCTTGACAGCTGTCCCTCATTGCTAAGGGGGATATCAAAGTGTTTTGTCCTGTGCTCCATATGGAATGTAAGCGGACTAGTATGAACTACACTTGCTTCCAAAAGGAGAGAATGGAGCTGAATAAGCTTAGTGAATAAAAGTTCAAATAAAATCATGGTGGCTTTAACATGTATTTCCTTTTTGATTAAAAGCTTATTCAAGTCTAAAATCATTTTTACACTGACTTTGAAGTGAAGTTTCTTTTTATGATGTAACTAGCAAGTGCTACTCTGGCTGATGAATGTTATTTCTAATATTGGGTGGAGCTGGGAAAGGCATTGACTTTTTTTTTTTCAACTGAAAGGAAGAAAAACTCTTTTCTTGATATGAAAAGCCAATTACTGTGCTATCCGGAAAAGGCTTTAATGGCTGTAGCTCACCTAATGAGGGCCCCATCAAATGAACTTCCTATTCACAGTTTTACAGGGTGATATTTCTAAGACTGAATTGTCTTTGAAGCTGTCATTTAATTTTAAACTCTTTGTAGTGATACAGTTGGCGGGTGTTTTCAATATAAAAACATCTCAGTAAGTTTTGTTTTGACCACAGGAGAAGACAACATTTTTTCCACATCCCTGTAGAAAGTTTAGCCAATGGTGTAGTTCAGGTGCTAATGTGAAGTTACTGCTTCAGATCACATCAGTATCCTTTAAATATATCCTTTACAAATAATTTCTGACCGAGGTCCCAGTTTTTAAAAGCTGAAGTTACAGGGGGGTTCTTTAAATTATGAGGAGGTTGGGTAGGGCTGGGACTGAATTTGTTTTATTTCCAGATTTTGGTGTGTTACAGGGTTTGTTTTGTGTTTTAATGGTATACTCTGGAATTAATTGCTGTTGTGGCATAGAGACAAGTTGGAGTTTGAAGAGTTATGGATCTTGTGTTGTGCTGAATTGGAGTGAAGTAGTACAGATTAACAGGCCACAGCTGTAGCCACAGATAGGTCCTTCCCAATTTGACGCTGAAAGTATTGCATTAGCATTGCTCTTCTAGGATTACTGTGTGGGAAGTCTGATGAATAAAACCAGGTCTGAAATGGGGAAGCCAGAAGTGCGTCCTGCTGCAAAGGCGTGTTGGGACCTCGTTGTTCTAAAATGAGGTGACCCCTTTACTAAGGGAGAGCAGTGCTCGTTAACTTACTGGTCTTCAAGAGCTTCCACTGTGTTTTCCACATCTTAGTGTTTCCTTAAAGACCAAGGGTTCTTGGTCATTCCTTCCTCTTGCAGCCAGCATCCTTAGGGAAGGATGAGAGTTGTGGTCCCACAGCGCCTTTCCTTACATGGTTGGGACTGTGGGGTTTTGGAAAGATGCATAAATTTTCATCCAACTGACATACTGTGCAAAGACCTTCCTATGTAAGAAGGACCTAGTCAGGAGGTAAGTACTACCTTATGAACTCCTGTGGGAAGCATCAGCATAGAGGTGTTGCACTTGCCTTTTATGGAGCAGCCCTGGAGTGGGAACATTAATACTCTAAGTATTTCCAGGCACAGGGCAGTAGTGTAGTAATAGGTCAGATCTAGCTTGCTGGCATAGTTCTGAGCAGGGGTGATTTTCCTCTGGCACATGACAAATGTTTAGACAACACAAATACGATCTAAATTAGATATTTAGAAGGACCCCCAAAAATGTAACTCTGTACAATTTGAGAACTTTTTTTTTTTAAAAAAAGGAGCACTTCTGAGATGTAATCTTCTAATTTTCTTTTCTTCTCCAGTCAGTTTTATGCTGCCACGAGTGACCATGTTTGGTTAGCTGAAATGCTAAAAAAAAACCCCTGGGAACTACAGGCCTGCAGTTCTGTGTTTGGGTTGACTGGCAGACAGGCCACTCCTAGGTGCACAGATGGTCCAAGAACATCAACTAGGGTGGCCTGACTGAAGCTGTCACAGCTCTCTTGTGGTTGCCAGTGTCCTATAAAGTTGGCATCAAATTTTTATAAAACCAAGGGACAGCTCTGGCCAAGCAAGGGCTGCGTGCAAACTTTGCTTAACCCATAAATACAAACTCTGTTAAGTACAGGGTCTGGAATCAAGAAGACAGTAATAAAAGACTGTACAAGCCCTGCCCTCCCCTTCCTCCCCCTAACTGTCAGTCAGTGAATGTACCTTTCTCCTGACCTGCAACATCCCGTTCGTTGTTTTTGTGCTAGGAGTTTCCTGAATGCCCATGGAAAATGTGACTGGCTTTGTAATGTATGAGAAGTATCTTCTGGAATGGAATTCCACTGTAAGGATAAAACCTCATTCTGTGCTGTGACTTGAATCCAGATTTTCATTCCAGTGAAGGACTCTGCAGTGGGGAAGGTGTGCTTTGTTTGATGCATTTAATGTTATGGTCCTCCTGTTTGTGAGTTTGAGGATAATCAGCAGCAGGTTTGCAGGTCTCTGGGAACTTTTTCAGATGATCTGGGGTTCACTGTTAGTGTTAGTTCAGAGTATCTCTATACCTCATATAAATGATTTATTAAATTTGATAGGTCACTTCTTATCACTATTATAATTATTAAAAGTTAATTTACATAGTTAATCTTCCTCATATTTAATTTTATTACAAATCTTCTGTATCTATTGCTAATCTAGAGAGATGTCATAAAAAATTGGTCTGCTGGATGTTTTCCACTTACTTGCCTGTTACATTATAAACTAATGTTATGTAACAGAAGTAATTACAGGGGAAATAACTCTGTTGTTGGGCACTCCTTGGTTATGAAACAACGTTTACTTCACTTAAAAACTGAGTACACTCCAGACATAAATAAAACTTTAAAAATATTACTGATGGACAGAAGCCATAGACTTCCTTCATATCTCAAAGCAGGATTTTGAAAATGTTAAGGGTCATAAGTCAACTCCTCTCTGAAACTTCACAAGGGGCTTTAAAAGATTTTGTTCATTTTTCCCTGTAAAAAAGCACAAGGACAGCTGACAGTCAGCATCCAGCTTGTTAAGGGTTATACCTTATGTCTTCAGAAGTACAACATATGCCACTCTCTGGCCTTTATAAAAGCATTTGGAGTTCAGACTCTATTGTTACCCTACAGAAAGGTACTGTGATAAATGCTGGAGAGATGATGGATTTTCTTCTGGATATGAGGAACATCTTTACTGTGAGGGTGGCAGAGCACTGGAACAGGCTGCCCAGAGAGGTTGTGGAGACTCCATCCTTGGGGACATTCAGAACCTGCCTGGATGCTGTCCTGTGCAACCTGCTCTAGGTGACCCCACTCTGGCAGGGGAGTTTGACTAGAGGATCCTCAGAGGTCCCTTCCAATCACTAATGTTCTGTGACAGCCTAGCCTTCTGGGAAGCCACCTGCCCCAACAGCAGCTATTGCCTCATCCCAAGGCAGTTAATGGCTGGCACATCCAGACCCCTGTTCACTCTTCTCCCACCATATTTACAGGCAGCTTTTAAAGAGAGACTTACTTATTTGCCCAATATAAAGGTCCCAGAGGGAATGGAGTCTCCTGAAGAGGGGTGGGTGGTTGCTGTCCATGTGGTAAGGCAGTGTCTGTCGCCAGCCTCCTTGCAGCAAGTGGCCTCTTTGGCCGCCATGCTCTCTAGCTTGCGCTTTGGCCTCCGCACGCTGCTGGCAAAGGTGACCTCTGCCTACTCCAGACTGATGAATGTGCCCGAGTCTTGCTGCACCGCCAGGGTCAGCTCAACGTAGAGCGGTGTCTTGAGATGATTGTCCAGCTTGAGCCTGCAGGAGTGTGTGGAGGGCAGCACTGTTATCTTGCATGTGGCTGACTGAGACACAACAGTGCAGGCTACTGTCATCATCCCCTGGAGCCAGCGGTACGTTTTCTGCATGTCGAGGTACAAGCCGTTGCAGAGGGTTTGTAGGAGGCTGGCTTTCTGTCTGATCATCAGCTTGGCCTTCAGGTTGTGGAGGAGGCAGAGCATATCACGCAGGAACCACTACCTTCTGCACATGCACCTCAGTTCCACTCGCAGGCAGGAGTTCCTCACTGGCATGTCCCCTTTGGTGCCCTCCTGGAGGTGGAAGGAGTGCCCAGAAGGTGACTTCAGGGGCACAGGCAGCTGATAGACAATGTCACCTTCACTGACAGTCTGTCTTTCTAGGAAGCTGCCCACCCCAACAGCTGGCTGCAGCCATGGCTTGATGCCATTGTAAGAGACACTTTGGCAAACACAGATCAAGTCCTTCACCAGCTCTTCCACAACCGTACATATGTGCCTGTTGGGCAGAGGCCACGAAGTGTAGTCATCCAGGACCTTGCCCATATGTAATGGGTCTTCCTCCTCCAACTCATGGCTTCTGGATCTGTCTTGCTTTCTGCTGCTTCTTGGCTTGTGGATCCTCTTCCAGAGCCACTGACACAGCCAGAAGACAACTGGCAAAGGCCCAAAACTGCCACTGGTGGAAGACAATGAAGAATGGTGCTCCCCTGGCCACCTTGCTCACCTCCTGGCTGCTCCACTCTACCTCTCTAAGCAGGTGATGTCTCAACCAGTACCCAGCCAGCCTCAGCTCATGTCTGATTATCATCAGTGTCTGATTAATGATCAGCACATTCCAGGTGGATGATGTGTGGTGGTTTAGCCCTGTCTGGAGGCCAGATGCCCACCAAAGTCACTCTATCACTCCCCTTTTCAGCTGGACAGGGGAGAAAATATATATTGAGAGGCTCAGGAGTTGAGATAAGGACAGGGAGAGATCATTCTGCAATAAGTGTCATGGGCAAAACAGACTCAGCACAGAATAAAGAAAACTCTAATTTATTACACACCCAGTGACACCAGAATCAGATGATAAGTGTGACCTGATCTTGGTGCACTGTGAACTTGGTGAAGAAAAGAAGTCAGAGTTGTGGTTGATGGGACAGAATCTGTCTGTAGGCCTGTATCTAATGGAGTCCCTCAGGGGTCAGTAATGGGATCAGTAGTATTCAATATATTCATTGATGACCTGGATTGAGGGAACAGAATGCACCATCAGAAAGTTTGCTGATAAGATAAATCTGGGAGGGGTGGCTGACACACCAGAGGATTGTGCTGCTGTTCAGCGAGACCTAGACAGTCTGGAGAGTTGGGTGGGGAGAAATTTAATGAAATACCACAAGGGCAAGTGTAGGGTCTGGCATCTGGGGAAGAACAGCCCCAGGTACCAGTATAGGCTGGGGACAGACTTGTTAGAGAGCAGCATTGGGGAAAGGGACCTGGGTGGGGGGATGTCCCTGTGGACAGCAGGATGACCAAGAGTCAGCAATGTGCCCTTGTGGCCAAGAAGGCCAATGGCATCCTGGGGTGTATTAGAAGGGGTGTGGCTAGGGCCGTTCCATCCCCCCCCCCCCCTCCCGTTCTATGTACTCTGCCCTGGTGAGACCACAACTGGAATATTGTGTCCAGTTCTGGGCCCCTCAATTCAAGAAGGACAGGAGGTGACTTGATAGAATATCAGCAGTCCTGGATGACTGGGGAGGTCCCACTTGACTGGAGGCTTGTGAATGTGATGCTTGTCTACAAGAAGGTGTGGAAGGGAGGCCTCAGGGAACTACAGACCTGTCAGTCTGACCTTGGTGCCAGGGAAGGCTATGGAGCAGATCATCTTGAATGCCATCACGCAGCACGTGCAGGGCAACCAGGTGATCAGGCCCAGTCAGCATGGGTTCATGAAGGGCAGGTCCTGCTTAACTAACCTGATCTCCTTCTATGATCAGGTGACCCGCCTAGTGGATGAGGACACTGTCTACTTGGACCTCAGTAAAGCATTTGACACTGTTTCACCCAGCACTCTCCTAGAGAAGCTGGCAGCTCATGTCTTGGATGGGCATATGCTTCACTGTGTGAAACACTGGCTAGACGGCTGGACAGAAAGGGTTCTGGTAAACAGAGTTAAGTGCAGCTGGAGGCCAGTCACTAGAGATGTTCCCCAGAGCTCAGTACTGGGACCAGCTTTGTTTAATGTCTATCAATTACATGGATGAGGGAGTTGAATGTGCCCTCAGTAAATTTGCAGATGATACTAAGATTGGTGGGAGTGTTGATCTGCCAGAGGGTAGGCATGCTGTACAGAGGGACCTGGACAGGCTGAATCAATGCACTGAAGCCAATTGCATGAGGTTCAACAAGGCCAAGCCCTGTGTCCTGCATTTGGGTCACAACCCAATGCAAAGCTACAGGCTTGGAGACCAGTGGCTCAAGAGCTGTGTGGAGGAGAGAGGCTTAGGAGTGTTGATCAACAGCCATCTGAATACGAGCCAGCAGTGTGCCCAGGTGGCCAAGAAGGCCAGTGGCATCCTGGCCTGCATCAGGAACAGTGTGGCCAGCAGAAGAAGAGAAGTGATCTTTGCCCTGTGCACAGTGCTGGTGAGACTGCACCTGGAATACTGCGTTCAGTTTTGGGGCCCTCACTACAAGAAGGATATCAAGATGCTTGAGCATGTCCGGCCAAGGGCTACAAACTGGTGAAGGGTTTAGAAGACAAATCTTATGAGGAGCAGCTGAAGGAGATGGGATTGTTTAGACTGGAGGTAAAGAGACTGAGGGGAGACATAATTGCTCTCTACAACTGTCTAAAAGGTGATTGTAGTGAGGTGGGAGTTGGTCTCTTCCTGGAAACTAGTGACAGGACAAGTGGAAACCATCTGAAGTTGGGTCAGGGGAAGTTTAGGTTGGATACAAGAAAAACTTTCTTTACTGAAAGGGAACAGGCTGCCCAGGGACCTGTGTCTCTTTAGCTTGGAGAAGAGACTGAGGGGTGATCTCATCAATGTCTAAATATGTAAAGGACAAGTGTTGGGAGGACAGAACTGTGCCAGGTTCTTCTCAATGATGTCCAATGATAGGACAAGGGACAATGGGTACAAGCTGGAGCATAGGAGGTTCCATGTGAATATAAGGAAAAACTCTTCACTGTGAGGGTGACAGAGCACCAGACAGATGGCCCAGAGAGGTTTTGGAGTCTCCTTCTCTGGAGCCGTTCAAAATCCACATGGGTATGTTCCAGTGTAACCTACTCTAGGTGATCCTTCTCTGGCAGGGGGTTGGACTAGATGATCTTTCAAGGCCCCTTCCAACCCCTAGCTTTCTGTGATTCTGTGATAAGATACTGCAGTGTAAGACACAGTCATCCCTTGGGTTTGAAGATTTATGTATGCACAACTCAGAATTGGTAAATCTGTGACCTTTTCAAAGGACTCTATCCTTTTTTTTCTAGTTGATACTTTAATATCTTTCAAATGCATTTGGCATTTTAGTGGATTGACAGATGACCAACTGATGTCTGTGTACAGTAGTAGAGGTTATCTTACATTTGGGATGTAGTATTTTAGTGTTTGTATCAGCCTACTTCTTTGACTTTCAAACTGGAATTCCCATCTGGTCTTTCAGAAGTATAGATACCTATTTTTAAGAGGGGAAGTAAGATCCATGGCTCTTCTGATACTTGGTATGTAACACTTTCATGATGAATGGTTTTCTTTTTTACCCCTCTGTTCATACTTGCTTTCATGACCTTGAAAACCAAACCCATTAATAAATCAAAGTGGGTTAAAGATCAGGCACGTGGTTTTGTTTTAATAAGGGATAAAGCTGAAATCTCACTGTGTGTGCATTGTTCGGCACTTGTTCTCTGTGGCACGTGAATCCATCCCTTCATTGCTGATCCGTAAGCATTTCCTTTTGTGGTTACAGTGTATTTTCATTAGAAAAACCAATATAAGATAATACTCAGTGTGTTACTTCTGCTGCTTATGCTCATGTGCAAAGTTGATGTTACAGCGGAAAAGAAATAAAGGCAAACCTTTTGCGGCCATGTGAAGTTTTAACTTCACAGACTTGAGTCTGTTTGCTTGATTTATGTCTGTCAGCAGGAAGGGGGTTTTGAGAAAAGGCATAGTAAGCCTGCAAGCTTGAGAGAGAGGTATAACTTTCATGGTTATGCCTTGTGTGTCTGGAACATGTTTTCCCAAAGGATTCGGGGTAAAATGTGCTTTGGGAGCTGTTTGCTGTGTGGGGAGGAAGACAGCAGGAAATGTGTGTTTCTCCTAGCTTTTTCTCGTTGCTGATACTTAGTATTTGAGATGGTGTCCATCCCCCAAAGAAGGTAAGGTTAGAACCTGGTGGGAGAGGGGAGTCATAAATAAGAGAATTAAAGACTTTGAGACCCATCCTCTCATCCCCGTTGCTGCCATACCTACATGTCTGCTCTTTTTGGTATCTTTTTATCGGAATTGTTGAAAGAGGCTGCTAAATGAAGAAACCAGCTTTCCTTTTGAACTTTTCACCTTCATGAAAGCTACAGTAATTGGCTTCTGCAGAGCATAGATTGTTCGAATCTGACATTTAAAAAAAAGAAAAAAAAACACACGCCAGGAAGAATGAAATACCAACGTGCACTTCTGAAATTCCCAAATTGCCAGTGAAGGTCTTGCTTCTCTGTGCTTTAAAAGCCTCAAAAGTGCAGAGAGAGACTGGAGAGGGGTGAAGTGTCCCCGTTGGGTCTCAGCCGGGATGTGCTTTGGCTGAGATGAAAGAGCAGCAGTTGGTACAAAACCTCCACCTGGGGAGAAATGGTCGGTGTGTGTGTGAGTGTAATCTCTTTGAGGCAGTGGAAGAAGGCTCGAGGAGTGGGTCATATGAAGGGAAATAAAACACTGTAGGAAAAGAAAGGATGGGGGGAGGGTTGGGAAGAAGATGCCAAAACTGAGAAATATGAATGGTAGTGCCCAGGCTAAAGGTGAGTGTTATGCTTAGCTCTCTCCTAGGATTGAATGTCCTGTTTAAAAATAAATAAATAAGGATGTGTTTTCCCCGCTTCATCCTTGTGAAAAAGAACACAGTAAAACTCTTGACAGTTGCTATTATTTCTGAGTTGCTCATGTGAAACTTTTATATACTAAAAGCAAAGGAAGCACATTAAAGTCTAATCCCTGCTTACTCTAGTGGGTCTTAAAACTGTCATCGCTTCAATGTTGTACAAAAGCAAAACCGGTGTCTTAAATACAAATGATTTTTTTTTCTTGCCTCCAATGACTTTTAATGCACATATTATAAATCAATAATTAAAAAAAATCTAAAAGCAGATCTCGGTCAAATCATGCTTTAGATGACATTTAATCTTAAATGCTTGAAAGTAGCTTTCATGCTAGCTTTTTCATCTATATAAAAATGTAATAACATTTTTACGAACTTGAAAGTGAAAATTTAGAGGCGGGGCACAGCCTGAAAGCAGAGACCTGTGTCCATCCTTCAGACTCACAAGCTAAGAGCCACTCTGCATACATCATCACATGTGTAGCTGCTCAAAGGGAAAAAGTGCTCTCGATGAGGCTTTTTAGTCCTCAGCTGCTAGAAGGAACTGCCAACCTTTGGCATGGTTGAGTTTCTCTTAACTACAGTGCGTGTTGTTGCTTCCTGTTAACTTGGCTGGTGGCGTGCAAAACTGCCTTGCTGCCTTCTCCCTTTTAAGATATGATTCTTCTTTTTACATAAGCTTGGTTAATGAGCCAGGAGAAATAGCAACGGGTTTAAGAAAGGAGCTGTTAAAACAGGCAGCTCCTCAATTTACTGTGAATAGTTCAGTTTGATTTTTGTTAGAGATGAAACAATCCTATGCAGGATGCTTTGAGCATCTTACCCAGAGAAAATTCAGATCCTTTGTAGCTGTTGGATTTTTCATTTTGCTGTGGCATTAGTTCTCTTCAGATCAAGAGGCAAGTGTGTTTTGTCATATGCCTGTCTCTTTCAACATCTCTATTTCCACTTCAGCAATTAAGTGACTAAAAGCAAAGGTGGGAGGGTAGGGTAGCCAGCAGCCATGCGTTAATTTCACTGTGTAAAACTGCAGAGAGTAGAGGCAGGAGGAGGTAACTGTCAGAGGACAGGAGTCTTCCTGTCGTGTATGCTGAAACCAAGGCAGTTGCCCGGATTGACTGAACCAAGGAGCCAGATGACAGGTTATTTCTGAGAGAGAACAGTTTAAGCTTTCAGGGCTCTAAAAACAAAGCACGTGTTTAGCAAAGTTGCCTGTGTTAAATGCTGAAATCCTGAGAAGAAGGAAGAACGTGGTAAAGAAGTGAGCAGTAGTTGCTCACTGGGCTGTTTGCAGCGTATCTGTGTTTGGATTGGCTCCACAGACATTTGTGTGTGCTTCAGGGACGCTTAAGGTAAGGAAAAATAGCTTTATGCTTAAAGAAAAGTGGCAGTGAGATTTCAGGCTTGCTCCTTACACCATGTTCTCTGTGCTCTTTCAGTCTTGCCTTAAATATCGTGGTGAAGCTTTTATGTCATCTGGGAAATTAGTTTCCCTTGCTGATTTGTTTTAAACTATGTAATCTGTGTAGAAATGTTTATCATTTTTTGCTGGTAATGAACCTTTTTATTTGGCAGTGGAAGAGAATTAGAAGACACTGGCCAATAAACAGAGCTGCAAAATTATTTACCCCTTTCCATCCCACCCCAAAGTCAGTACCAGGGATTTTCATGAGAAGCCCCATCTGATGGATAACTGCAACAATGTGTTCTGGAATCCTAAAAGAGCGCAGACTGTTTCCAGCAGACTCTGAAGCTGTATCTGCTGCTCCTACCTCTCTGATTTTGAATAGCAGGTGTTGTATCCAAACGAAGGATTGTAGAAAGAAATAGGCATGCCAGTTGATACTTTCAGGACCTTGAGGAAGATAAAATGCAGGAAGAACTGGGCAAATAGTCTGTCCGAGCACATGAATAGCTAAAGTGGTTGCCCATTCTGGGTAATCTGTCAGACTAATTTAGATACACCCCCCTGTAGCCTCTAAATGCCTCAACTTCTCTGAGGAAGTGTGATGCCCCATTTTGTAGTTGGCAGTTGCAGGCACAGAGGGCCAAAGGGCACATACGTGGCAGCACACAAAGCCTTTGAATGAAAGAAAAATGAAACACAAGTGTTCCTGGTTCTGAGTTTAACAACCTCGTCTTTGAAGCAGGCTGTCTGTTCATTTAAACAGCACGATTGCTGTGTGTGGTAGGGAGTTCTCTAATCAGTGCTGTGGGGAAAAAACTTGGTAGGTACAAGGTCTGTTTGCAGGTGGGTTTTTCAGTTTATTTTTCTCTGGTGTATCTTGTACTGGCTGCTAATGATTACATTCTCTCAGTGAGACCAAGGTCAAATAAGAATCTGGGGCTTTTGTGTCTCAAGAGGTTTGTTTTGCAAATGCAAGAATACATTTTTCTATCTTGTTTAAATTGGAGTATTAGACTTTGTCCTGGGCACTGATGCAGCGTATTTACTTACTGGCACTGCTGCTTCAGAATTTCCTTCAAGTGCTTTAAAGTGGAGTTAATCTCATCATTTTTTTACTCAGTCCTGGTCAAAATTGTTGGTCTAGTGGTTGAGGCCAGCGAGGCAAGAGATGTGGCTGAAGTCCATCTAATTCTTTCACACCCCAAGAAGAAAGCTTGTGAAGATGTTGTGGCTAGAAGGAATCTGCTTCAGAGTTTGGACAATGGCACATGTGAAAAGGATACTTTAAAAAAAAAATTACAAAAACCAGCAAAGACATCTCTTCCTTCATTCCTCACCTAAGCTGTCCTCTTAAGTTTTGCATGCCCAGATCAAGAAGAAGCAACTGGGACCAGCATGTTGTGGAGAACATGTCTTTGTGAGCCCTACATGCTGGAGTAATCTTCACGACAAGGTAGAAGACAGTCATGCCCACCTCTGACAGAAGAGCAGAACCCCCTGTTGGGAACAGAGGACTGGAATTGAAATGGGGTTCAAGTCCTGGTCTTCAGAGATGTGGCGTCCACTTACTTGTGACAGAGCAAGTTGGTTGTTGGCTTTGGAAACAGACATCTCCTTCATAGTCTTTACTCCAGTTAAGACCTCTGATGGGCTGTGGCTATGGTTCAGCCGGATATGGCTATCCAGCAGGAAAAGCTCAAAACCAATATCCGGAAGCATCAACGTGCTGCAGGACGGGGTGGGGAGAGAAAAGAAAATGGAGTATTCTTCTGGTGGAGAAGCGTGCTGCAGCTCTTTGGAAATGCTTATAGTTTCAGTGTACAACCTGTGAATATTGCTTAATGCAGTGTAAAATGAGAGTGGGCAAGGCTCTGTGTGTGGTGTTGTTGCCATGCTGCCAAACCTGTGAAGCTGAGCTTTAGACTTCACAGCGGAGTAGAGGTGCGTTTTTGAAGGGCAGGAAGAGGATTCCATTCTGTTTTGAAGAGATTAATAGCTAAATTGCACTTAGAACTTGAACATTAGAGGCCTAATGATGTTAGATTACTACTGAAGGGTTGAAAAGTGCCACGGAATTACTGAGTCAGGCTTTGTTTTAGTGTTGCCGTTGTCACACAAAGGGCTTTTCAGTCAGGTGTTAGCCCTCTAGGAAGTTCAAAATGGTCAACTTGAGCTGACAGGTTTACTTGGAAGAGCTTCTGTCAAACTGAACTAGACAGTTAACTGAACAGTGATTTGCCACCCCTCACCCCCAAGTGCAATGGGAAAATGTAATTCGGAAACACGGGAGTCTGAAAGCAAGAAGGATGAACAGTGGTTACTGTCACAGGGGACTTGGTGAAGGGATGTTACTTCATGTATCTGAAGATAAGAACTCTTGGCAGTCATCAGAGCACTGAAAACGTACTTGGATTTTATCCAGATACTTTAATGTCTGTTACAATTATAAAGGAGCTCATTGAGTTAATGAAACATACTGTAATGAATTTAGTAGTTGTATATTTTTACATCGTTCTCTTCTATGGAATTGGATCTCAGCTGTGTGCTGTGAACTTTGCACAGGTGAAAGAAACCCTCTTTTTTTGTCTCAGGGCATGCTTCAATGATGGTTTAAGAGAAGCAGGTTGCATTTCTGCTTTCCTCTCTATCCCTGTCTGTTCCATATGGTGATCCTGATGCTCGGGTGAGTGAGTGGCAAATGCATTCAAGGGGCTAATCTGGCTGAAGATTCTTTTTGTTTAGTGGGGTTAGTTTTTGGACAGCCTGTCTCTCTGAACGGGCCTGCTGAACAAGTGCCAGTGCTGGCCATGGCATGGGGAAAGCAGAGACATCAGGTCTGATGTGGAACTACGCTTTGAATGGTAGAAGCCTGAGGTTTTTGCAGTAGAAGATTTAATTTTAGCAGAGAATGTAAGGCTGACAGGATAATGTATGTATTCTTAATATAAATATAAATAAAAGATAAATACAGTATTTTTAATATCAAAGAGTTACAAGGGACCATTTAAAAATATTTTTGCTAATAGTAAGTTGGAGGCATGCAAATTTTTATGCAACCTGTTGCTGCCAGCCTCTCTCTATTTTGTAGCTAGCATTTGTAAGCTCTTAGCAGGTAAAATATTGGCAATAACTCCTGGGTGAAATCAAGAGGGTGTTAAATATTTGAGGCACTCTATTTGTTTTTAAGGATAGTAGAGAAAAGCATCTGACAGCACGTGCTGGTTCATTTTGAATGGGTGTTTCAATAGAAGTTGATTGAGTTGCAGCAGCAGTTGGTGACAAATGATGTTCTGGCTCCTGAAAAGGAAACTACCACAAGCTGCCTTGCAGAATAATGTGGCTGGCAGAGTTCAGTCCTCAGTGTGCAGACAGCGTTCGTTGCCTGGTCTGGATGCATATATTGTGGGAAGGCTGAGTACTCAGTTCGTTGATTAGCCAATTTGGAAACAGTGAGTGTTTTTGCTCATTCTTGGCATAACTATGTATGTTCCCAGAGAGGCTGGAGCAGGAGCTTCTGCTGGAGTGTGGAGATGGGGGAAGCGCAGCTGTGCCGTCATCGGCAAGCACTGGCTGTAGCCTTCTGGGGAGTCTTAGAGCCTTTGTAGTTGTAGCTACTTATGAGATAGAAGGTACTTGGAGAAACAGATCATATATACAGCAAAAGGTGGCTTTTAAATTAAGAATTACTTTTTACCTGAGCAATGAAGTAAACACATTTACTACATCAGTATTTTTAAAACACAGTGAGGTTTCTTTGTTAGTTTCACTTTTTGCTGACAGTAAAAACAGGTGACAGTCATAATATGTCCCTTCAGCTTTAACTGCAATGGCTGCTTTGGTGCCTTCCCCCACCTTCCTTTTTTTTTTTTTTCTTTTTTTTTAAACTAGCCCAGCATAAATCAGATTGGGTGGGGTTTTAAGTTCACATGTGGGTTGTAGTTTCAGAGCGAACACATCACCGTGTGCTGCTCTCCCTAAAGAGAAGAGACAGTGAGCTTTTCAACATTGTCTGCTGCTTAATTGGTATGATTCTCTGGAGCTTATGACTCAAACCAGCAGAAGGATGATGTTCACATCCCTCTTTCCTCTTTCCCTGGGCCATATGGACTTAAGTGTTGAGTGAAGTGTGTAGTAAAATTGTGGGATGACCACTAATTGTACTGAGTGCTTGAATGGGATGTATTAGACTAACACAAAAGCAATTTACTGCTGTTTCTCCTATCAGAAGTAAAGTTTAATCTTGATCTTAAAAATTTTAGTTCAAGTTATGGAAGACTAGGATCATTTTTGAATCTTGGATGCCAGCTGGGAAGAGTTGTTCCTAAGTTGTAACCAAGGACTGTTTTTAATGTGCTTAAATAATCTTGTTCTAGCATAGAAGGCAACCTGCTACCAAATCAGCTCCTTTTGCTCATTGTGTGTACAGTTGATTACACAAACAGCCCAATATCTGAACACAGGTGGGCAGGCTAAGACTTTGAGTGCTTCAGGCCATTTTTTATCAGTGTACGTCCAGAATGCTTGAGGCTGTGAGGGACTACTGGAAATCATCCCATCCAATCCCCCTGCACAGGCAGGGTCATCTGCTACTTGTCGTTGGTTTTGCAATACAGAGATGAGCGCGGAATGGTCCCCTGTTAAAATACTCAGTTTCTTCCAACCTAAATGATTCTATGATTTAATGTAGTTTGCCAAGCTTTATGCAAGACTCATCTCTCCTGGAAACAGTCTGGGTGAACGGAATGTTGGCACTGCTCTTACCTTGTAATCAGGTTTGTTCTGAAAAGTTTCTAGCATCCCTCTAAAATACCTTCTGTGTTCTGGTTGTATGGGCCTGGAACTTGCCCTGGTTTTGGACCCTTCAGTATCTTTTTGCTTGTATTTTACAGTGATCTTAGTGTTAGTCTGGCTGGATAATTGAGAAGATTGTCCAGGTATGCAAGCTCTTCCTGATCTAGAATTACAACTGATGGCCTCAAGGTAGGTGTCATTACTGAAGGGGATGGTGATAGTTAGGATGTAAAGTTGGACATATGCACAGGAGCTTTTTGAGGATGTGATTTTGTCCACATCTGTTTCCTTAACATCTCTGTATTCCTGTTGCCAAAGTGGGTTCAATAATGCCCATTAAAGTCAGATGAGTCTCAACAACTGATATTGTTTGGAGATACAGGCTTTTTAATGCAGAATAGCACTATTCCACAAATTTTAGCTGTAGACAAGGTCTCTAATATTAACTGTGCCCTTTTCCTCCCCCGGGTGCCCATCACTGTTTCCCATTTTCAGTCTCGATTTGCTGGATGCCCTTCAGAAAGCAGGCACTGACAAGTCCACAAGTGTTAAGGGCAGATTTGTTCTTTGTGAGTATAAGAATGTGAACTGCCTACCGGGGTGCACTCGGAGATGTATAGTGCTGAGAAGTCAGGAAAACGTGGGGTGTGTTGACTGTTAGCTGTTTTGATGCACTGATTTCAGTAAGAGGAAGAGAAACAGTGCTGGTAGCAACACCTCTGTAGATGGAGCTGCTTTCTGCTGCAAGATTACTGGCATGTGGGGCTTTTTTCTTTGAAGAGTGGTGTTGGTGCCCGAAGTGAAAGGCTGGTGTCCTCATTAGGCTCTTAAATGGTAACCAGTCTTTCTTTTGCTGTTTCTTTTACTCCTGATCATGACCAGGCTCTGCTTACTCACTGGTGGAGTATCAGCATGCTTCTCTCTTCCACGGTACTTTTTCTTTTCAGAATGATGTCTTTATAAAGTAATTCTCTTTGTTTCAACCTTCAACATCCTTCCTGTGCTGTAAGTTAATGGGGTTATTTCCTTCAGCATTTATGTGCTTCTGTTGCCTTCTCTTCCTCCATTTGACTGCTGACTTCCTGACTATACCATTAGTTCCTCTGTATGTGTCGTGGGCAATGATAGGGTAAAATAACTCTCCTTTATATATATTTATATATATATATATATATATGTATATTGCTGCTTAATCTTGCTTCTAGTAGGAAATTTAAAGTTTCTCCCAACCTTGAGTTTATCTTATTGTATCTGTTATCTCCTTTGGGATATAGCTGGTCATCAATGGCTTGATTTGGCCTCTGTTGAAGTGAAGCAATAAAGTGTTATCTTGACTCAAGGTGCTCTTCTGTGAGTTCTTTCTAGCTTCCAATTTATCCAAATGCTAGGAAAATCCTCAGTACCGTAACCAGATCATGCTAGTGCTAGAAAAGAGGATTGTGACCTTCTGTTATTTCTTTATTCTTATTTGAATTCTGTTTAAAATTGCTTTCATGATGAACTTCTGTTTCTCTTCAGCATATTTTCAGCCACCCTTCAATAAAGATACTCCATTTCCTTTGGAGTGTGCTTAGCTTAAGCATTAAAAAGCACTTTAAATACATAAAACAAATTGCACACATCCTTCTGAGTTTTGATATTTAGCCTTGTTTTATTTTAGTTGCTATTTCAGAGTACCAGTTTCCTTTTTCCTTTTTTTTTCTTCCCCTCCAACTTCCTTATTGCTGAAAACTTTCATTCTAACCTTGCAGAACTTTAAGAACAGCAACACCACTGGCTGAAATTCAGGTTTTGTTTTCTTTCCTGTTACTTTGCTCCTACCTCTTAGGTTCTGTGCGACTATACCCTAAGAAATGGGAGGGGGAAGAAAAATGTGTTCAGCTGGACTTTGAGGGATATTTTTTGCTGCTTGCTTGAGTTTACAAACATCTGGCATATAGCCCAATGATGAGACCCCGAATTCCATGTGTTAGGCAAGGTACTCAGTATCTTTGAAAAATGATGCTTGTTTTTGGTGAAGCTAGATAAACCTTACCGCTTTGATTTTTTTATTGGTGTGGTGGCTGTGGGGACTGGTGGTGGTTTTATTTTATTTTATTTTATTTCTTTTTTTCATTTCTTGGAATAGTCTTTTGGATACTTAAATTTTGTACATTCCTGATCTCTTGTTTGAAGAGCTCAGATATTCTGTGAACAGAGCGTCTTTATCTGACTGGATAGTATAGGAGCATTAATTAATTTGCTACAAAGGTTCAGATACCTTAAATGATCAAACCCAAGTTTTTTAGTCCTTCTGAATTCTAGTTATATATCTATAAGTTCCTTAGAGGGAGGAGGACGATCTTCCAAGAAGCGGGGGAGTTGAAGTTAAGTAAGTACCTGAATTTTTCTGGTACGCTTCAATATGTGCTTTAGAAGCAAGACCAGACAGCCTGCTTGCCTGTATTCTGAGTATATCCAGTCTGTTGTGTTTTCCTCCACCTTTTCTTTTCAAGCACCCTTTAAAGCTTATTTTTCTCTCTAGTTTTGAAGAGTGCTTTTTTGAAAGTGGGACCTGTCAATGATAGTGAAACCTCAACCACATAAAGTGTTTCCTAAGGAGCTGAACAAGAAGATGACTGTGGGGAAGGTAAAATACCTGGCATAAAATTGTGGAGAAGGGTTATGGGGAAGTGATAACCACATGTATGTTCACCATCTTCTGTCTGTGGCTTTGCCAGTGGCAAAGACTGTTCTGGTCTGTAGAATTCACACCCCTGTTCTTAAAGTCTCCTCCAATACTAGGTTTCCAGGTATTTCAGAGGGGAAAAAAAGGTCCTTAAACCCAGTGGGTCTCAGGGTCATTTTATCACAATAGTAAATAGTGTGTTCCTGGGCTAATGAAGCCTTATTGATCAGATCCCACGAGTTTAGCATCAAAGAAACATTTTCGTCAAGAAGCTGATGGACTGCTCTGAACCCGGGAGACTGTTGAGTAGGGTCAGGTCTTCCTGCAGTGTCAGTGGCAGCTGCGGAGGCAGCCCCCCAGCTCATCTGCACTCTGAGATGGCCCCCTCTTTTCCACCACTTACTAGAATATAGCTCATAGCTCCTGTGGAGTTTTATCTTCCATTTGTGGCAAAGCATCTGTGGATTTTATTGACATGGGTCTGCTGGCCCTTTGATTGCTGCCTAGTTCAGGGGTGAATAGCACTGAATGCATAACAAAAGGGAAAAAGGCAGCATGAAAGCCTTTTTATGTACACAAAGTGTACATCCAGCCCCCTGGCTTCTGTGCCCTGTTTTTATTTCTTGCAGAGATGGTAGAGCGTGTTTACAGCTCCTTAGACTCGGCTGTTCAGTCATGCAGTTTAACTCCAAAAATAACTCTCTTGGGGGATATTAATCCAGCGCTGGATTATCTTTCTAAAATCGTTAATCAGACTTGGTCCCTGAGGGACCTTCCAGCTGAACTTGCCAGTTAGGTTGTGTTTGCTGGGGCGGGGGTAGCAGAGGGGAGGAAGCTGATGAGGTTTGACAAGGAGTGGTTACTTACATAAGGCGCCGAGCAGAGGGATGCGTGTGCCTCTTCCTCCCACTGCGGGTCCTGGCGAGGATGCTCAGCTCCTTGCCAGTACCTGGTGGGTCCTGCCTTATCCCAGCTGCGCTACTGCCCTTCCCTCCCTTCGCCTTGTTTTGCCTTGGAACAATGTCATGGGAAAACCAGCCTGCGAGGCAAGGAGCAGGGGAATACATGCCAGCTCCAGGTGATCCTGATACATGCTGCCTTTGTCCAGGGAGGAGAAACATGTGCTTTGTTTTATTAAATTCTCAAAGGCACGTGGTTCCTTCAGTTGCTTTTTAGTCTTTAACTTCCTTACTTTGAATAATCATGAAATGACCTGGCCTGCTCTCTGAAAGTAACCTCTCTTCTGTAAGAGAAGAAACGAGCTGTTGTAGGCTGCTGTTTTCATATGTGACTAGAGGTGCTAGTCACATAACTCCTATTAGCCACCTTTTTTTTTTTTTTCCTTTCCTGTCTGTAGTGTAAGAATACAGTTTATTTCTTGAGAGATGTGCTCTGATAACTGTAAGTTCTTTTTTTAAAGTTCTTTGAGGTCCTTGTATGGAAAATGCCATGGAAAGGGAAATTGCAAAAAAAAGTTCCACTGCGAACTCATTTCGTACATGAATAAAATCCTGGTTTTCATGTGCAGTGCATAGGTAGAATGGGAAAATTCAATAAGTTTTACTGATATATGTGCTGAATTAATCTCTCAGAGCCAGGCAGTTACATTGAGAGCTTGTGAGATCTGTGCTGATGCATTTTTGCATTAAATTTAACATACTTTGATTTCCAACTTGAGTTTTGTTATTCTTAGACCACTGGAAACCCCACATAGCATGGTTGAAATGTAGAAATATACGATACGCAGTAATAAAAACACTTGCAGGATTTGCAGTTTAATAGGCTATTTTGACATAGTTCTGAAAACCCTGTTGATGTTAGAAAGCATACTCAAGTGGTAGGGAAGGTTTGGTTGTGGCTTTCCCCACTCAAATTATAAAATAGCGTGCTGTTTAACATGGAAGCTGCTTAAACCTTTTTCCAGGTTACAGCTGCATGTGTGTGTTAGGGAAGATAATGGGTAGTTTCCTTCCATTCCCTCAGACCCCTCCTCCACTTCATAGACTCGTGCCTGCACGTGCATCCTGTTGCCTTCAGATTCTGCCTTGAAAATAAACGTAAAAAGGAATTGCAGAGTTGCACTTACATGTCAGGGCTTCTGAGATCCCACTGGGAGAGAAAAAGAATTGCGCTTGAGAAAACTCCATAACTAGACCCTTTACCGACGTCTGTATCCTTTTCCCTGCTTGACTGCTGCTGGCATAACAAAAAGTAGCTGAAATCAGTTCTAGTTCATTCACATTGTGAGAATTGCTTACAACATTGGAAGTGTTTCACACCAGGGATTGCGGCTTCCTTATTTTACTGGGCAGTGTCTAACACACTGTGTACCACTGGAATAAATAGTAAGTCATTTGTAATTGTCGGCACTGCAGAGTACAGAATTTTCTTTGCAATCATAATTTTATGATGACAGCTAAACATCTAAATTTGGCCTTACAGAAACCAAACAACCAACATTTGTTCCTGGCATTACAACAGAGCCAGGACTTGGACTCAGTGATCCTTATTGGGTCCCTTCCAACTCAGGATATTCTGATTCTACCTTTTGGATCCAGCATTGGATTTGTAAGATTATAAACTAGGTAGAAAAAGTCAGCACGGTTGATTACAAAGTCCACTGAGAAACAAAAAGAAACATGTGGTGATGACTATATATGTGGTTTTCAGTATTCAGACCATGCTGGTCTCGGAGTTGATCTTCTCCTGGTGGGAGAATTGGAACTACATCCATTTGGATTAAGACCTGTTAAAGATCTGTCACTTTGCTTTGTGTTCTATGACTATACGAGCATACGTATATTAATAATTATAATTATGTAGGAGATCTGTGCTAGCCTGCATTAAAAGTAGTCACATTAAAATTGTCTTCTGAATGCAGTGGCAGACTTCTCTTGTGCCTTGCTTTGGAATGCAAATGCTTATTTTCCAGAGCTGAATTTGATTAACTTACTGTCAAATTTCTTTGACTATTTTTTTTTTTCTTAAACTGTTTGCTTTCTCCCCATGTGGCTCATTAAGACAGACCACAATGCACTAAAGCAGAATGCCTACATTTGTATGTAAGAGCGGAGGTTTTCTGCAAATTTAGTTGCTGTGTGCTGTTGGTTTGCTGTTGGGTAGTCATGGCCAGTGGTCATGAATCAATGTTGTTGGGTTTTTTTCCCCCTGACAGCATTCATTGTGAGTTTTGGAGTTGGCCAACCTGCTAGGGGTGGTGTTGGGCTGTGAGTTACCTTCCCTTTGCCTGTGTTACCACTGTCCATCAGTTAAAGTGTTGCCTATGCATTAGGTGGATTCTAGGGATCGTGTAGGTCTCCCTTCTCTATATGTGTATATCTGACCTATACATAAATAAATGAGTTTGGGTTTTTTTTTTAAACTTAAAACTATAGAAGAAATATAATGGGGGAGGAATAAAACTGTTGAAAATAGGGACTTACTCATCTGAAGCTGTCCTCAGTCAAATTTGGCAGAAACTGCTGTTGCTGCTCCTTCTCCTTCTGTGTTGAAGCCAGTAAGCTGGCCTGGGATGAGGTCCCGGCTGGCTTCCAGCATCCCTCTCGCCAGGGATGTGGTGCCATGCCAGGGCATGCGGGGAGAAGCCTGTCAGTCAGGCATGGGGTCAGATTAATCCATGCCGGCAGATTAATACCAAAACATCACCAGGCTGAGACTGTTGAAGACTGTTGGCTGAGGAAGCACAGACACTGTGAGTGTGGGAGCGAAAGGGCACCAAGGTCTCTGTTTCATTTGATGTTTGAGGTGAATTTGCACCTCATTGCTGCAAAGTCTTGCCCTCCCCCTCCCTCACCCCACACGTGTATGTCTTGCTGTGCCCCCTTTGGGAAGCTGTTTGACTTGAATGTGGTAAAAAACAGCTACAGAAAATACTGTTTCGCTGGTCATTTGAGTCTCATGTGCTAGACAGCTAAGGAATCAAAAGGAGATGTAAATGACAGGAACATGAGGTGTCAGGGGAGAAATGGCGGGAGCATTGCATCCAGGCAGGCTTTGTGGGGGGGGAAAGACAGCCAAAAGCAAATGACTGACAATTAATGATTAGCAAGCCAGTTGCACACTTTAGTCATGTCTAATCTGGGTCCTTGTAACACCTACCAAACTTAGGCAATATTGCTGCGTTTCTTAATCGCATTGTTTAGTCTTTCAAGTCACTTCCTGCAATCCAGTCTTATTTATAGACCGTCCATTGTCTTATTTACTGCCTTGCACTTTGTGGTGATGTGCGGTCCTGCAGGCATCAGAACTGCCATTGTTGGAAATAAGACTGCTGGAGGGCTAAAGTTTGTAAAGTGCTTTAATAGTGTGTGTTGAGAACCCTGCATAGAATGTAACCGTGCTTGCACACGTGGAGGACTGAACCTTGTCAGAGTAGACAGAAAAAAGGAAAGGTAGAGCCAGGTACACAAAGGTTGGATGAACTCCCACTTTGAAGGTACAACATTTTTTGATAAGGGCATTATTTCATGGCTTTGTTTGGACTGATCCTAGTTCATGCTTCTGCTGTGATTGGGGAAGGGCTTTTAGACTGGATGAGTTGAAGCAGCAACTCAAGTTGGTCAGAGCCTTTTTTCTTATACCTGTTTGTGGCTTTTGGATGTCTCCTTTTTTCTGCTAGCTATTGTCTTTGCCTTCGCTCTTTCAAAGGGTGTATGTGCAACCATGTGTCCATACTTTTGCCACTTCCTTCTCTCTTCTGCTAAGAAGAAGTGGGGTTGCACCTCTGGGGATTTCTACAGCGTCTCTTGTTTTGTCGTACATGATGGCGTTTCATTGTACACGATGATGTTCTGCTGGCAGAACATGTGGGAAATGCTGTGGTCAGCAGGGAGGACTTGGCAAAGCGAGCAGGAACCACCCAAGCTGTAGGAAGATACCCATGTTGTGTCAGGGAATTACCAAGCCTTGCTACTTTGGTGGCAGCCCCGCTACCAGAGGGGTGCGGAAGGTTTGTTTGCAAGCCCAGAGAGAAACTACACCTGCTTGAAAAACATTTGTTGCTGTTGCAAGGTTACAAACTTTGACAAGACCCAAAAAATTCTGTAAAACCTGAGGATTTGGTTCTTCCCCTTTCCTCTCCTTCCTCAAAATTCACAGCCTGTGCTATTTGACACGAGATCCTACTGATACTCATATTTTTGCAGAACTATGACCTTTTATGTAGCCGATTAAATCGCTGTGCATGTCTGTTCTGCTCTTGTGTATTCACGTGTCTGAGATTTACCCTGAAGAAGTATTTATATATGGGTATCTCTGGATCCCTTAGGTGAGGATATATATATGCGTGTGTGTGTATGTATATGTGGAAACTGCTGTGTGTTCTGCCTTCTTCCTGACATCCTGGTTGCTATAGTGCAGTGATCTATTTGTGAACACCCAGAAGATCATTGCTATAGTTAAAAGAAACAGTGTTTCCTGGCCATAACTTCCCAGGCAATCTCTTTTTTCCCCCCAGAGCATCGGCTTTAACAGATTCCCTCAGGTTCCCTGGGACTCCGGGAGTGACACTGTAACAGGAGCTTCCTCTACTTTGTCGCTCTCCCCCACCAGCGTATTCGATAATATTCAAAAATAGTTTCTCTATTTAAATCTAATGCATGCCGATTATTCACCGTACGTCTCAGTGCTTCAGCCATCTTTCCAACAGACTGCCGAGCTGTGCAGCGTGTTGTGGCGTTGGGTCCTGTGTTTGCTTAAGTAATATGTGCCATTCTTCTGCTCTTCCACATACGTACATGTATACGGGTTTATCCACATGCCCAGCCAGGCGAAATGTAGGAGATGAAGCAGCAGTGCTGGAGTTCTGTCTGAACCGCTCTATTATTTTTTTTTTTTCCCTTTTCCACCCCCCCCCCTCCCTCTCCCCTTCTCCCTGCAGGTGTGAATGAGAGACGCTCTCTGCAGTATTTAGTGTCCAGTTGTACTGGCTCCGAAGAACGGCAGCGTCGCAATGCCCCCTCCTGCTGATATAGTGAAGGTGGCGATCGAATGGCCAGGTGCCTTCCCCAAGTTAATGGAAATAGATCAAGTAAGTGCCCGCGTACGCGTGCTCGCCTGGCCCTGTGCCTAAGTTGGTGCTTCTCCCTCCGTGCGTGTCCCTGCATCTGTGTTTACCTGGATGCACACGTATGTTTCTGTGACTGCATGTGGGGTAGAACCGGGTTTGGTTTTTTTATAAGGGGTGTAACCCTCCTCTTCTCCTACTGCCTAATGTTTTTGGTGTGTTTAGGTAGGGGGGTAGTGGTGTGTGTGTGTGTCTTATTTGCTTTTTCTTTTTTAAACAGCTGCTTAAATAAAGCTTTTACTGCTTGTGTGACCCATTTAACACTTTTGTGCCTTAGTTTGCTCATCTGTAAAATGATGGGAGTGCTGCTACCTCTGGGTGGAAAGTCTTCAAATTTTTAGGCAGCGTTTTGCATTTGGAGTAGGATCATACTGAATGACTGCAGCAAGCGCAGGTTTTGGAACTTAAGTAGTGGTGCACTGTGAGCAGGAGGATCTTTGCCGTTCCATACCGGCATCTCAGGGTTTGTCCTGTTTAGCTGGTTATTTCTAATGCAGTGGCCCCATGGACTGACTGGAGGCAGTGTACAGAAGCCAACAAATTCAAAATTCTGAATTAAAATCCCCTTGTAGGAAACTTGGAAGGGGGAGGGCTTGAGGGAGAAACAAACCCAATCAAATTATACAAGCGCTGTGTTTTATGATCCTGACTTCTCTGAGATTTGTTTTTGTGGCATATGTGTTAATATTAAAAACAGCCCCTTTAATATTTAACAGCTTACCCATAACATTTTGAAATCATACAGCGTGTTACCTGCTTAGAATAATTATTATTTCTGTAAATAGTATTCAGAGTGAAGAAAAGCCTTTCATAATGTGCTATAGACCCTAGTGTATCTGCAGACAAAGTACTTGATAAAGTTTGTGTTAGAGAGGAGAAAATTGGAATTGATGCTGAAAATGTTTTACTGAAATGGGATCCTAATTTCTCCATGCAGTGCAATCAGTTTCACTTCTAGTTAACCCTTCTGTGGCATATGCCTGGGAGATTCCTCTATGAGCTTTGGAGAAACACAGTACTAGAGGGCTGCTGGAGTAACATTAGTAGTATGATTTTTAGGCGCTCTGAAAGCCCTTCTCTCAGAGGAAGGGGGAGTTCTGAAGCACTTAGCACTTTGTATTTTGATTTCCAGACCTGTCCAGCTTCTCCATTTGTTAATTTTTTTACTTTTTTTTTCAGTAAGCATATATCTACAGATTCAAATCTCTTGCCTTCTGGAGGGAAGAGTGTTTTACATTTTTGCTCTTATATAACAAATGGTAGATACTGTGCACACTGTGTTCAGAGAAGGGTGCATGTTAGTCATGATGAACAACAGCTTACTGCTACCAAGTATGGTGGGGATGTGAACAAATATTACACAGTCGCTTTCCAAGCTGCAGTGAAATAATACCAAAATTATTTCTTTCAATTTACAAAATGGCTTAAAGTAACTCTCAAAAAACCCCTCATACCTGATCGGTATTACTGTCCTGGAACCTTGCTTTTACCTTTGTTATATAAGGTTTAGACTCAGTGTTGGGTTATGTCTGATAGAACTCTTCCAACCCATCCTGCCAAGTTGTCTGCAGGCTTCCTCATGCCACTTTATGGGGAGGATGAGGAAGAGGGAGAAGACTAACTGAAGTTTGTTCCTGCTGTAGGGGGAAAGAAGTTTGAGGGTCTCATCCCTCACCTTTCTGGCATGGAAAATACAGGTGTGGTGCCAAGAAATGAAGATGGGGAAAGAAACATCCCTTCCTAATACCCATACACAGAAACTGGCATGTTTACATTTTACAGGATGGGAGGAGTGTGGAATGGAGCCCTGAAAACATGCAGGGTGATACATGCTTCTAAACACACAGCTCTGCCTTTGGTTCACTTAATGCTAACTTTTCCCTAATCTGTTTCCTTTAAAACATCTATTTAGTTGAAGAGCTGTAGTGAAGGTGATGATTCATGCCTCAGATGGCTAGCTGTTGGGGATGGTAAAGGGGAGGAGGGAAAAGGCAGGCAGAAGAGAGAAATGACTTCCCTATTGACCAGTCATTGCAGCCAGTTCCGACTTCCCAGGTGGGATTTGCTCGTTCAAGCATTATTTGACATGTATTCAAAAAATCCTGAAGGCTCTGCCTTACTAGATTCCTTCCTCTCTTGATGCCTTACCAGCAAAAAACCTGGTATTTTAAAGAACAGTGCTGTATTATTACTTTAAAAACAAAAAAAAACCCCAAAACCTCAGTGTAGCATTGATGCAAGTTCTTCATCTTTCAGGATACTGAGGCCATTCCAATATACAAATACCATATGAGAGATGAGAGGACAAATCTGGATATTTTATTTCTTAGGCTTCTTGTTGTATACACTTGGTAGCATTTATTTATATTCAGTTGCACGGTATCCCAGTTCACCTGCTGTGTATATGCATATTTTGCTTAGCAAAGAGGAGAGGAACATCACTGTGAAACCACAGTGTTTGTGACGGTGATGTACTGCAAGTTGTTGGGCCTGAAAGAGCTCATGAGTATTTTTTCAACCAAGTTGTTATTAAATGTCACACTGGAAAACCTTCCCTTCAGGCACATGACTTCTGGCACCCTGAACTTCATGAGGTGAAGAGCTGCTTTTTTTTAAGCTGATACTTCCCCAATGTTTTTGTGGGTTTGTCACCTGGGTTTATCAAAAATGGGTTTAACTTTAATCATACAAAATCAGTCTCACAGAGTTGGAGAGACTTTTTGCCTGCACAATTAATATATAATTAAGTGTGCTTCAGAACCAGCCTCTGTGCCTAACTTTTCTTCTCATTCATTGAAATGTACTATTTAATGTCAAGGGTGTACAGCTACTTTTTTCCTGGAAAGCTGCTTTAAACAAGGAGGGCAGTCCTGCATATTATTTACTGCCCTCTCTCTTACCAAGTGGGAAGACTAATTAGGCTGCAGTAAACCCAGCAATGTGTTAAAGGTGATTTTAAAGCATGTGTAAGCTACTGTACTTTTCTGGCTTCTCCTTGAGAAACAGACTTGCCTCAATTGAGTTACTCTTTTTCAGAATACTTTTTAGTTTGGTTTGGGGATGTTTTGATTTGTTTTTTTTTTTTTGATTTTGGTTTCCTTCTATTCCCATCACTCTCCTCAATTTTAAATGTAAAAAGTAACATCTAGACTCTCTCCTTCCCAGGATAAATCCCTCCTGGCAATATTAGTATCTTGGTCAAAAAGAGTTTTTAATGAAAATATTTGATTATGATAAGAGCTGGCTATAGGGTTGATTTTCCACTTTTAAATCTTCCTGTCATGTAAGGTGGAGGAACGGAAGCAGGTTGGAAACTGAATTTGCATTGGGATCTTTTTGTAGACTTTTTAGGGGTGCAGTCTGGGGAATAAATGAATGGTAGACGCTAACTGCAGGTTATCATCTTCTCCCAGTTTTTTGGCTTGTTATTCTGAAAAATATTAAGAGTAGGTAGGCCTGCACAGACTCTGTACAGGTGAGCCACAATGCTGGCTACTCTGTCTCCTTATTTGTCCCAGAAATGGCCTTTTCATGAGAGAATGTTATTTCTTGTGTTTGCATGGAAATTTGCACACTTTAATTTGTGTCCATTATGTACAACTCCTCCTCAGCTCTTGGAGTGTTTTGGGTTAGTTGTTTGGTTGGTTTTTTTTTACAATGCACATTCTTATAGGTAAGCCAGTGCTGGTTTTAAGTTACCTGGTTACTTTGGATTTATAGTTCCACTGTTCCTGCTGCAGGGGAAGCAGCTTCCAGGAGATGCACAAGAGGGATATTTGGGGACAGCAACTACTTTGGCTTATCCCTTTTCAGTCTGCTCTTGTGCGGTAGCACGCGTTGTACTAAAACTAGATATACTTGGGGATGAACTTCCTCACCATTGAAGGTAAACACCATTCCTACAGAAGGGAATGGTTTGTAATTAAACTTGGCCATACAGTCTTTTCCTCCAGGCTTACCTCTATCTATGAAATATGGATGAAATTAGCAAGTGTGAATCATTACATTGGGGGGAAGAGGGAGAAGAAGGGGGGAATCCTCAACAAACTGTGTTTTCTTTTCAAAGCATAGATCTGGCATGGTGGGCAAAATTTCCAGGAGCACTGTCAAATGACAGTTTCATGTTAATACGGTGCAGTGCAGCATATGGGAGAAATGTTGGCCTGCTCTACATGAAGACACACTCTAAGTTTTAGTCAGCAAATGTGGCTTTTAAGTTGCCTCTCCTCTTATGCTAGTGTATACTTTAAAAGCAATTATAACTGTTTGGGGTTTTTTTCTTTCAGAGAAGGCATTGCACTTCACTGCATATTAAAATTAAACCAGTAAGGTTGAGTTTGGTGGTCTGGGTTTTTTTTTGTGGCTGTGTCCTGGTTCTGACCAGGCCAGAGTCAACCTCCCCAAGCAGCCAGCACAAGTGAGCTGAGTTAGGCTGGACTGTTTTCCACATCACCTGACATAAGTTCCCCATAAAGGGGCTGACTGGGGAAGGGCAGGGGCTTGGTGCCTCCAGGACAGTCTGAGTGTGCTGGGGCCTCTGGTCGGTCTGTTCTTGTGCTGGGCAGCATTCTGTAAAGAACTCTGTGTTATCACTGGGTGCGAGTGTAATTGCCTGTTTCATAGTGATTTTTGTCAGTAAACTGTCCTTATCCCAACCCAGGGAGGCTCTGCCTGTTTCTCCTCTGGAGTGAGTGAGCAGCCTGTGGTGCTCAGCCACTGGTTGGGGCTGAACCACCACAGGTTATTTTTCCTTTTTTTTTTTTAAAAGGGAACTTTCAAATTGATTTGGGTTTCAGACCTAAAATCTGGACCCTTGGGGATTTTTAATTGATTTAGTGTGGTGTTTCTCAAACTGTGGGGAGAAATGTATGTAGTTCAAAAGGGATTGTGAAATGCTTAATTAGAGAAAAGAAAGTGTCACATCTCTTCTGCCATGCGTGGACTAAGAATAGCAGTAGTTTCTGCAAGCGCTGTCACTAGTAATAGCAGTATATGGATACAACCCTAGCAAGTCTAAACGTATGCAATATCAGTGAGCACTAAGTTCATTCAAGTGGTGAAGAAGAAAGGATGTAGGTGAATCTCTGTACCAGAGGCACACTTGTGAAATGTTACTACCGGTGCTTAGACTCTGCATGTCTCAAAATCAAGGCTGTGAAAGAAGAGAGAAGCTCTTGCCTCCTTGCCACAAAGCTCCAAAATGATATGAACTCTTATCCAAAGTGTAATAATATTGTGGTGGCTGGAGCTACTGGTGCTTCTTTGGTATGAATAGTGTGAAGGTTTCCAGTGTTACTGCACATTCTGAGTTTAAAGTAGTGAAGGGAAATGTCAGTGCTTCTAACAGCTGACAAGATCTCAGTTTCTTGAACATAACGGACTAGCAAGCAGCTTGTGGGGAGGGGGAAAAAATGTTACCACTGACTTCATGGAAGTGTTCCCTGCCTGCATTTGCTAGCAGCAGCTCCTTGCTGTCAGGTTGGTGAAGGGAGTTAGTGCTTGAGACTGGCCACTGCGGGTGTATCACGACTGTTCTGAAGGAGGATCTGGATTGTGGCTGGTAGAAAACTTACTTGAAGACAGACGAGTCAAAAGGTGGCTGCCTTTTAAAATCAACCTTCAGGTGATAAACAGATGCTAACAATAGTTTAGTGAGTTTTATTGCTCCTTGTTGAACCTGTGGTATTTCAGCTTCACAAAAACAAAGATGAAACTGTTCAAAAAGCATATAGTAGCCAGCATAGAAACGTGGTAGAAATGCTTAACACTTTCATGATCCTATCAGTTTTTTAAAATGAGAATAATTAATAGAACTGATAAGGAAATCCTATCCACTCAACTCAATGTGCCATTTTCTCTGTTGGACTAATGAAGGGTCTATTTATTTATTTAGGGTGGGGGCAGGGGAAATAGCTGTTCAGCAACAAGATTATCCTTGCAAACACCAATGCAGCTGTTTTCATGCACAGAATATAATTCAGTGCTAACACATGTATGTATGTAGACAATGCTTTGTTAGCATAATGAACCAAACACTGTTAAATACAATGGGTGTCAAAAATACAATTTTCTTGCAGAACTGTGGGGTTGGAGTAGTCATCATTAGAGCTCTGGTTCTTTTGCTGCGGTGGCAGCCAGCCATGCTGGATAAAAGGGCAATGTTACCATCACATGTTACTTTTTATTGGTCTGGCTTGTCCAAAGCCACATTCCCACTGGTTGATTGGAGCCTTTTGAGACTGCAAACTGATGTCCCATGGTGTGTGGCTTGGGACCTCATCACTGAAAAATACATAAGAAATTTTGTCTTACATTGTTGAATACAGAGGCAGAAGCAGAGCTTAATAGACTGAAGAGGCAGAAGCTGTGGAGAAGGGTTAGAAATTGTAAAAAAAAAAAAAAGAAACACAACAGGGTGGGGGTGAGAAAAAGAAAGAATTTGTGAGTTACAGTTTGAGATGCTATTTATACTTTCTACTTGGCACTGTCTTCTACATTAGGAAACAGTAGTTAAGTGCAGTAGACAGTTAAAGATATTTATTTTTTTTATGTAGAACAGGTAACAGACCCAGGAGATACTTGAGGTCCTGCAGAAATAGCATCCCAGCATTTCTGATCTCCAATATAAGATATGAAACACTTATTAATACTCTCCTTGATTTGTTGGGGGAGTACTTTGGGGGGTTTCTTTGTGTTTTTCTGGTGCTGATTTTGTTAGCCCCATAGGGCTAGTCTGGAGCTTGAATCTCGCTGCCTGCAACTCATGGCACTTTTAAGATGAAGGCTGAACATGCCTGTAACTTTGTTGCATCTGTGAAGTTTTTAAGAAACAGCAGGATCCTTCTCTCTTAAAAGTTAGTTCTGCTGTATGTAAAAGAAATGTCTAATGGTGAGATTCCTAGAGTTACGCACCACTGAATTAATTACAAGGTACTTAATTTGCATTTTGGCCAGCTGGAGTATCCAGGCGCACTTTATGATTCAATTATATTCTCCTTTTAGTACTCCAAGATTGTTGCACGAAAGAAAGTACTTCTAGAAATCCCATGGTATCATTTTTAGTGCCTTCACAAAGAGACTTTCCTACCCAGGTAGGTCAGCAATGTGTCAGTCATGAGCTGTGGGTTTGGGTTTGGGTTTTTTTCATTGTTTACAAAGATACGTTCACCTAATAAAGTGTTTGTGTGAAGAGCCACATCTTAAAGCTCTGTAACTCTGGGTCCTCTGAGAACTGGGTGTTTTAAGTATGTGGCGTGAGTATGTTGAAGGCAAACATGCTGTAATCCAAGACTGTAGGTTGCTAGGTGGTTTATAACCCTTCAGTAGTCTTCACTGGGAGTTTTTGGCATCCCTGTTTGCAGATTATTTGAGGAAATAGGGAATGTTGTGGCTTCTTAGGACACCAGATGTGGAGCAAGAGGTTCCTGTAAAACTGTTTTGTTTGTTTGGGGGTTTTTGTGTTCTGTTTTAATGTTAGGATTTCTCTGCTTCCTTGTTGTACAGTCACTTTATCATTCTAAACATAGGATCTGTGGGGCAGTGTTTAGATCTGGTGAAGTGCAGATTTGGGAATGAGAATGTCTTTGGGGGAGGGAAAGGAGTAACTGAGGAAGCTGCAGCTGAGAATGAAGGGGAAGAGAACGTGAACAACCAGGTTTCGCCAAGTCTTGTGTGCTCTGCAGAACCCCTACTACTATATTTATACTGAAGTGTTTCTACTCACTCGTTAAAACTGCTGCCTGAAGGGCTGTGAGCTGAGCCAACACAAGTGCTCTCCCATCAGAGAGCTGCACTTGTTGAAGGGTTTCGCCTATCAGCTCTGGGGTGTGAATGTTTCCTGCCTTGGGTTGTGTTGCTGCACCGACAGAACCATGTGGCGGTGACCTGGCCTTGGCTGGGTTTTAGAGTCTGTGTTACTGCAGTGTTGGGCTGTCCCTGTGATTCAGGAATTCACACCCTCCGGTGATCCACTGAGTTGGGGAAATCCTCCCCTCTTTTACAGATGCTCAATGCCCAATTGATGTGTCTGGTCTCACTAATACTGTAGTAAATGGAGGGATGTGACTCACAAAGGGGTTCAGAGCAGGTTGAGGAGGCTGAAGTCTAAAGGTGCTCTCTACCTTCCCCTTACAGGAGAAGATCTTGCTTCTTACATCATGAGAAACAAAAGGCAAAGTAGTGAGTCAGGAACCTGGAGTTTGCCACTGGACAATTCTGCCTCTGTTTCTGCAGCCCTTAGTAAAGACTGTAACAGATGAAGCCTCCACTGATTGTGAAAAGAGGCGTTTTTCTGGTTTTTTAATAGCCATAAAAATTACTTTTGTACTAAATGATTTGTCAGTAGAATGGTAGCATTAATTATAGACAGAATGGAGTATCTACTGGTTTGAGATTCTGGTTTTTGACAGATGTAGACATCAGCAACTGAAGTTTTTTCTTTTAATGCTGAGTGTTTTCCACTAACAGATGTGCTGCATCTGCTGTTTTTCTGTGATAGGCTTAATGACAGAAAGGGTTAAGAGGTTTCTTGTTAATTCTGTGATTAAAAGTTACCAGCCAGGGAAAGTGATATCCCAATCTTTGTCTAAAAAAACCAAAAATCAATGAATCTCTGCTAGTCATTTGAAAAGGAAATATATTCAACCTTGTCTAAAAAGAAATCCCATCTGCAATTCCTTGGTATAGGACAATCAAAATATATCTGAACTGCATGCATAACACAGGTTTCTACCTAGATTAAGATTTCTGTCCTTTTACATTTCATATGTGCATACCATGCACGTGCATGCACACACACAGATTTGAAAGTGCTTTAAACCCAGGTTAGTGTACTGGTGGCTTGAGCTAGACCTAGGCTGTGGTCAGCAGTGGTATATGGAATGTTCTTCGCTTTCTTTTGCTCATCTCAATTTCCCTGGAACAAAACGGTGGCTTGGACTCACCCAGCCTGCTCTTGCATGCCTGTGCTTAGTGCTTCCTGATGACTGGTTATGTCTGTGGGACCCCAAGTTGTAAGCATGAAAGGATGAAACTGGTGGGGAAATCTCACTCTGTGCTCTGCAAGTTATTTTAGAACTGCTAAAAAAGATTGCAAAAGTAACGAGGGCAGATACTGAAAAAGACTAAGTTAAAGGTCTATGTGCATCTTAGCATGCAAAACCTGGAGACGTGACCTGAGAGATACACAGGTGAGTGCAGAAGCAGTGACTGCATTGGATGTCATTAGGGCTGTACTCAGTCAGCAACTCAGACACCCGTACTAACCAGTGAATGCAGATAAAGCTTCCCTACAGGCTGCATAAATTCATGTCGGCTTTAGTGCTGCCTCTGCTTGTGTCAGTGACAGGGTTCTCCCCCGTGTGCAGATTGATAAGTTGCGAGGTCATAATGCCCCGTTATCGTTTCCCACTGGATTTCAGATATCAATTTAATACCTACCCTAGGAAAATACTTTTATACTAACTGATGTGTTCAGTGCAGATGGCTGTGATACAGTTAGCTGAAGGGGTTATCTCCTATGGGGTGCATAAGATTTACTTTGATCTGTGTTATTTCATGCATTAAAGCTACAGCTTTATCTTCTTAGGGCTTTAAATGAGCATCTCAGCATGTGTAAAAACACACTTCATTTTTACCAGCATAGGGGAAGTTATAGAGGCAAAAACCCAAAACTAAAATGCACTAACACAAAATACTCATTTCAGTGAAGGGAAAACTTTGACATGGTGTTGGGCTGTGATTGTAAGGAATTCTTTGAAGTACATGACTAATAAGATAAATTTGACTTTTTTCAGAGCTGTAAATGCAGCAAGAATGATATGTAAATTTCCATAAACACAATTTTATGAGGATTGAAGTAAGAAAGACATTGAGTCCATCCTCTTTGACATCAGGCAAGTATTTACAGACAGGGAAGAAGAAAGTGTCTTTGAGTGGCCTGCCAAGTGGATTTACTCTGCAGTGAATGAAAATGGGCTTTTACCTCATCTTGCATGGTTGAAAAAGAAAAAAAAATAATAGCTGTCTTCTGTTTGTCTTCTAGTACTGCTGCATTCCTATACATAAACAGTCACATCCTGTCACTGTAGCACAGATACATCTCTTCCAGCCTTCAGAAGCAGGCCTGCAAAGGGATTCTGGACACGGTTGCTAGCTGGCTGGGAAGGGGCCACCGGAGGTGGTCACTGGCCTGCTGGTCGCTTCCAGAGCAAATAAAGGTTTTGTTGGTGCGGAGGCCTGGCTGTGCCAGACAAGGCGTCAGGCCTGCTGCCGCTGCCCACTCAGCATGCCGCCTGCCAGGGCCTTCCTGCAACCAGACCCCACCTGAGATGCTGCACAGAGGGAGCCATGGCAGCCCTTGCCTGCTTTTGGTGACATCCTGCTTATGGCTGTGAATGGGGTAATGAGGATAGTTTTTCTGCCTGGGAGAGAGGAGAAAGCATTTTGCCTGGAGAGTTGTGTGGAGAGGGAGTACAGCGTGAGGGATGATTAGGAACAGCAGCTTATTAGGATTGCAGTGGTATTTATTTTACATGTATTAACTTGTAAAGTGCTATCAAATTAATAATTGCAAACTCTGTTTCCCAGAAGAATTCTGCTTTTTTTTTTTTTTTTTTACTTTCCCATCCTGTTGCTGGTAACTGAGATGTACTTAGTCATGTCACTGCTGTATCAGTAGTGCCACAGGAGGACAAAGCTGTACTGTGAAAGGCTGGCTGTATTAACAACTTCTATTATTGATGATCCATTTTCTTTATCTTTTTTAGCTATCCCTTACAGGTTCTAGTTGTTTTGTTATGGGTTTTTTGTTTTGCTTTGTCCAAGTCTTTATTGTTAAATAATGTCATGTAATAATGCAAAGGTGATACAGAATCGGAAAAGGAGGAGGGAGATGAGTAGGATTGAGAAAGGACATGAAAGCTGATGATGGTGTAGAGGACTTGGAAGTACCAAAATAATGATTTGGAAAGTAATGTGTACAACCTTCCCAGTGTTCATTACTGCCAGGTTGGGTTGTTAAAGTGTCTTTTTGTTATAGCTTCCAATGGGAAGCTATAGTTCCTATGTGAAATAATGGGGAGGAGAGGCTATTACTCCTTTTGTTCTCTAATGTATTCGGTCTCATATCAATTAACTTTGTAAAAGAAATTAATAACACAGATAGAAATGTTGTCAAAATAGAGAAATACAGGAGAGAGACCCACAGTAGCATCCTGAGCAGAAAAGGGGAGGCGGCATGCAGAGCTGTGCTTTCCACTTGGCAGCAGCTCATCCGCAGGCTGGCGCATGTGTGCTGGATGGCAAACGGGAATTAATCCTGCTCCAAACAAACCTGGCTCCTCTCTCTTCCCTCCTGAAAAGTGGTGGGAAGTTTTGTCATTGGGGTTTTTGTGTGTGTTTTGTCGGGATTATTTGTTGGGGGGGTTTGTGGATTGTTTTTTTGTTTGTTTGTTTGTTTTTGAAGGATGGAAGGATAAAGGGAGGAGAGTAACTGGAAGCAGGAATTGCTTTCATGGGATTGCAGAAGCTACACAGTCCCTCCAGGAAGGGGACAGCAGATCAAAGTAGGCACGCATAAATCAGTAATCCAGACTGAGGGAACTGATCAGGCTAAAAAATTGTGGGGAAGAAAACACACTTTTTCTTTCTCATGTGATCTGCCTGATCTGCTTCACAGCCTGGCTATGACTGTGCAAACAGCTGAGCCAGCACAGCAGAGAAAAGCTGCTGTGGAGAAGGGCTGCTGCAGAAGGGCTGTGTGTTGGTGGCTGCAGGAGGGAGTAGTTTCACACTTCTTGCCTTTATCCCCCATGTGCCAGTGTTTGCTAGTCATTTAGTCCCATAGCAAGTCAGATGAGGGGATGCAGATGAAAACTATTTCCTTTTTACTGGGCCAGTTTTTGGTTTGAGCAAGTTCCCTGATGCAACTCGTCTGGGTATTCATAGGAAAATAGTAGTGGCAATGAAAGAGGAAGGATGGAAACGAAGAACTGAGAGGGTATGGCCAGGGCCTCACAGCATCCTTTCAGCAGTTGCTTTCATTCATGTTTGATTAAAATGATCTTGTGTTATATTTTTCTCTGTTTATAAACTGGGTTAGTTGACTTGGCTGTTGAAATAACAAATCCTTCCCTGAATATTATGAGGGATTCCTGTCTCTGTTTTTTCTGTCTATGCAGTGATACAATTCAGAAAACAACTTCAAGAAAAAACTAATTATCCCTCCTCATCATGTACCTTGCTACTGAGAACATTTTTTGCTGAATCAGTTTTCAATAAAAACTAAAAAGAGGCTACATCTTTTGGCAGCAGTGTTGGTTTACGGACTGCTGTATGGTGGGTGTTTTGGGGTTTTGTTTTGTTTGTTTTTTAAGAATTGAGTGAACTGTGATTATTGGAGGTAAGTAGAGAGTAACAGGCTTCTGTGCTGTTTAGGTGATTTGAGGAAGTTGCACAAAGCAGCAGATCTGTGTGACGTCATGCGGCCACCCAGTATTGGAGAAAAAAAAGGCTCAGTAGTCACCTAGAAGTGAAATTTGGTTTGTTTAGTTCTGCCACACAACTTTGTTTCAGGTTATAAAGATGCATTCTCTTATAACCAGCAATCTTCTAAAAACAGTTGCGTGTGCACCTGTGTTTATAACAATGTTCAGAGCGTTGCAACATCAGACTAGACTGTTCCTTCTATTTTGGTACCCAAAACAACAGAGCTGTTTTCAGTCAGTCCAAATGCTCCAGCTTGCAGATGTAGAAGAATAAAGTAGAACTGATACTTCCAGCATCCTGACACGTTCCAGCTGGTGTTTTATCAGAGGGGGACCTGCATGTGTGTACTTAGGAGAGAGGATTAACGTCGTCATATGGCCATTATCTGAAAGGGACGAAAGGAGGTTGGGAAATACCGAATGCCATCTTGCTTCAGATGTCATTTCTGGAAAATGCTCATGGTGATATCTAAATCCTCTGGTTCTGTTGGGTAATGAGATGCAGCATACACAAAAGACCCTTTGATTTCTCAGTTGAGAAGCTGAGTTGGTGCAGTATGGGTTAATGTTGACAAAAGGGACTGATAATGTCATGTATATACATAGAATTGATGTCTTTAAAGATTATCAGATCAAAACAGCATAAAATTTTTGGGCCCTATCAAGCTTCATATTAAACAAAGAATGAAATCTGTTCACTCTTTTAATTTAGTGGTTTTGGAATCACATTTTAGGAGCTTGGGGTTTTTCCAGTTAAATGATATATTTTTTTCTTTCTTTTTTCCTTAACCAGAAAAAGCCACTGTCCTCAATAATAAAAGAAGTCTGCGATGGGTAAGTTCTGTAATGTAGTACATACTAGAGATACTATGCTGCTCAAGTTATTAAACCATCCAGGAGATAATCTCTCCTGAAGGAAATCTAGGTAGCCTCTAGGAATACTCATTAGTTTCTCAAATCTTGTTTTATTTCCATGCTTTGAATTTGCAGTATATTTTGCATCAGTTACTTGCAAAATGACGTTCCTAACAAAGCGTCTCCCTCATGTGGGTGGCTCTCACTTGGACTTGTTGCCCTGATGCTGAGAGATTTATTTTACTCATTCTATGCTCAAGGCCCCTGCAGTTCATGAGTTAAGGAACTGAGTGTGCCTTTAAGTTTTGAGCACTGGTTCCAGTGACTACTGTAAGCTGGTCCAGTTGGTGTGACTGCCTATGTGAAACTGAAATGTTAATCGTTAAGTCCTGCAATGTGTGCTAATACTCTGCAAAGAGAAATATCTTGCTTTAGGTTTAGTATGTTAATATTTGGGGGGAAAAAATGCTGTTTTAAGCAAGTGCTACCACACGGGAGAAGCTAGTTTATATTCATCAAATGGCTGCTGAGTTTAAAAGGTAGTATTTTATGCATAACGTAATATATCAACTTAATACTGTATGCATTGGATATTGTATAATCTAGCACTAAGTCCTTGTACTGTGGTTACTATTTTTTTTGAGTTCTGATTCAGTGATCTTGCTTACTGCAAGCAAAAATTATGCTTGCTATTTTTTTATAGATCTGGAATGAATATCAGATCATTATCGACTTATTTTTGAAGCACTGAAGTGTCACTGCAGAGACACAGTAGTTTCTCCTTCTCCCTTCCTCCCTCGGCCCCCCTCCCTTCCCCCTCTTCCCCCTTTTTTTTTTAATCTTTGCTGTGGAGGGAAGGTATTTATTATGTAATTTCTTTCTCAACCATAGTTGAGTTTAGAGCTTTGTTTCAAATATGCAAAGGGAAAATTTCATCATTGAAAAATATGGAAAAGTATGAGAAGTACATGGGAATGACAGGCACTTGTTTGAACATAGTAAAATTATGGTTTTACATAAAATTGGGATTTGAGCATAGTAAAATTACTTCTTAGTTTCTATGGTTTCATTTTGTGATTAATTTATTTTCATGTTTCTAAGGTGGTCTCTTGCAAATCATGATCAATTTGCACTGCAGCATGCTGATAGTTCTAATTTCTACATCACTGAGAAGGTAGGTAAATCATTTGAAATGATTCTTCCATAGCCTGTCAAAACACTTGCCACAATGATTTATTTTAAATTAAAATATATAAAAATGTAGATTACACTCAATGAGAGGGTAGGTACGGGGAGACCTGATTTAATGATGTTGCACTGATGGGGATTTTTTTCTGTTTGGAAAGATAAGTAAAATTTGGATGTGCCAAGACCTTCACGTCTGAGTTCGTGTCTTCAGCACTGAGCCCTTCAGCCTCGGTATTTGTGCGTGTTTAGCATTCTGCTGGCAAGTGGCATACAGGAAATTGAGATATGTAAAACATGAAGGGCTCTTTGAAGTCTGAGGAGACCTTCAGTGCATGTCACTTCCTTCTGTGGCTGATCAGATAGAAAGAAATAAGTTTCAGTGGCTGCGTAGTATTTGCTGCTCCCTCCTGCCTGCTGTCTGGTCCTTTTCCAGTTCTGTATGTTACTTGGGCTTATTTTTTTGGTCCCCAGATTGTGTGGCAATAGGTGATTCATGAAGTGGTGTGGTGATTACAGCTACAGCCATCTCATTAGTCTGTGCTGCAATAAAAATGGAATGTCTAGCTTAAATGGGACATGCTCCTCTGAATGAGGCCGACTTGAACTAGTATGTTCATTCCTAGCCTTACTGAGGGCATTGCAGAAATAACTGAAATTGCAAAAAAACAAACTAAAATTTTAATTGGCATGGAAGAGTGTACACATTACTGCTGCAGAAATACAGTGGGAAAAGAGCACTGTTCAAAACCTCATGAAGTCTCCATGCAGCTTCCCTAACCTCAGTGGATTTTGAGCTAAATATACCTGAGTTTAGCTACACAGGCATAGAGGCCTCTTGCTTACCCTTTTTATCAGTTTAGTTGGACTTACTCTGAAGTGGTAGGATCTCTTGGTTGTTTAGAATCTGCTAAACACAACTGAGACATGAACTAGTCTCTTGCTACTTGCCACTGTAGTTCTACCCTTGATTTCTTGGCTGAGGGTGACATAGGCACAGTTAAACAATTAGGCTAAGTTTGAACAGACAGATTAGTTCTTCCTTAAGATAGTGCTGTAGGGGTTTTTTTTGGGGGGAAGGTTGTTCTTTCATTTTTGTTTGTGGTGTTTTGGTTTTGTTGTGGGGGTTTGTTTTTTTGTTTTGTGGTCTTTTTTTTTTTTTTTTTTTAAAACTTGTTTCAGTTTTTCATTTAACTGTCATCTCAGCAGCCTTCTCAAAGTGTCACAGCTTGTTTTGGGACCTTCCCCTTTTCACTTGTGTGTTCTATCTTCTTTCTTCTCAAGTTTCAATTGACAGACACTTCAAAGGCTGCCACAAGGAAAACTGTTGAAGTAATTATTGGCTGCAGTGTTTGCCTCAACCCTAATTAAATAATGAGGCTGTTTTACTAATTGCCCTGAATTCTGTGACACAACATTTTCTGATAAGACAGACACAACTGAACTCGCCCTTTGGCATTTAAATTCTGATTTGTACAGTGAATGTTGCCCAAGAAGCCAGCATCAGGCCAGTGCTCAGGCTTGTTGAAGGAACTGGATGAATCTTCCAGGCTTTGCCTCCACCTTTGGGTAGCATCCTGCAGCTTTGGAGCAGAGGAATGTTTTCTGTTCTGCATAAAAAGGAAGTCTGATGGCATTTGGCTGCCTTTAACTTGCAATAAGGGTGGAAAATGTTGCTCTTCTATAATGTTTTGGAGTATACAGTAGAGAGGACTTTGCGTTTGTTTATTCCCTACTGAAAATATGCAGTGTCGAACTCTGAGTCACATAAATAAGAGAGAAGAGCTCTAAATGCCACCAGTATTACTCAGATGCCTGTGACTTTTATTAGATATTGTTCACTGTTTATTTCTGCTTATTGGGTAGTGGCAATAAAGAGAGGCTTCTATAGGCCGTCACCCCTTCTGCATACTTTGTATGAGGCCTTCAGGCCTCATTTGTGTGTAGTAGGATATTGTTGCATGCTGAATTAACACATGAAAAACCCCAGGCCTGAGGACAAACGCATGCACTTCAATGGTGCTACAACACTGATTTTTAAAGTCCCTGTAAGTCCCTGCTGCTTTAATCTGCCTATTAGTAGCACAAGAGCAGAACTCTTTCGCAAGGGTGACAGCTTCTAATAAGTAAATATTTTTCACCCCTCTTGAAGATGAATTGTATCCCTCTACATATGCAGAAAACATTATGCATAGATCATGTTTCTGTGGACCTTGGGTCACAGCTGATTTATGGCCTTCCAGGTAGAGATGCCTTTTAAAAATACCACCTTGTTTAAAGTTACCAGGAAGAAAAGCAATTAATGAATTCTTGTACAAAGTAGCAAGAAACTTTGAAGTGAAAATGTTACAAATGTGGGACTGTCAACACATGGCTTACAACTATGCTTTTGCTTTTGGGTGGCAAACAGCACATCTGTGTTTTGGTTGTCATATGCAAAACTCTTTATCTTTTGTAGCTGACCTATATTTCCTGATTATACCATACATAAATAAAAACAACACCCAAGCAGCTCTGTCTTCTTTTTTTTTTTCCTCCTTCTTTTTCCCTGGCTATATTACTTGGAAAAATGCGTCTACAGAGTAGCAATAACTCCTTCAAACAGGATGAAGGTGGTCTTTTAACAAATCTTTAGTCAGTCAGGGTTCCTAGTAGAGATGGGGCTTATCACAGCAGATGTTGTTTGGACTGCTGCCTCTGGTGTCCTTGTTTGGCTATATCTGTGTCCCTGAGCTCACCTGGCTGCTGTTTTGATCACAATGTATTTTATTTTAATTACATTAATGGGTGTGTCTGGGGTTTTTTTTGGTTGGTCTTGTCAAGTAGGGCCATTTCTTTGATAAGTGAAACATCTAAAAGCATGACTTCTCAATCAGGATCTCATTGCACTGCATACTATATAATAGAGAATAAGAAAAAGTCACCATTGGTTCATTCTGTCACGGTTGTACCTGAGTAGATGTTTGGTACATGAGGCGTGATACAACAGGAACTCTGTAGCCTGGACGAGCTCAGGTTTAAAACAGAAAATGCTATATGAAGAGTAGAAAATGTCTGCATAAATTCAGTGTGCTATGCATGTTCCTGGGCTGAAAACCACAGCGTGGATGTCTGTCCATGGTTCATCTACGGGCAGTTCTAGGAGCCCAGGAACAGACACGAGTGGCTCATTGAGCAAGGAGGAAATGTCTGGTCCTTTATTGCTGCTCCCTCTTGGCCCTGCAGACATGGTCTGGCTCCTCCAGATCTGTTTGTGCATCTGCAGTGCCCACCATGGGCTCTGGGTCTGGGAGGGATGGTTATTGGCTCTTAACTGTTCAACAGAGAAACTAGTAGGGATAAAAGGCTGGCTCGCTCCTGCTTGGGGGGCTTCGTGAGCCAACTCTGAGCTATGCCTAGCACAAAGCAGTGATGCTGGTGCCATGTTTTATGTTATCTTTTAAATGGAAGGACATTTAATTCATTTGCTTATTGACTGTAGTCCATTTTTATTCTGTCACAATTTCATTGTGTTCAGATTTTTTACATCTGATGCCTGTGAAGACTCCTTGTGTTTCTCCTTAATTTCCCACTCCTGCATCTCCCTTTCTTTCTAACGTGTTATTGCATGAAGTGGAGGGGAGCAGGCACAGAGTTCCCTCCATTAATTTCAAGAGACTTTTGTGCTGTTTTGCAAAGGGTGCTGCCCCCACCTTGCTTTTGTTGTCCTTGTGCAGCTACTCGCTGTGTTTGCAGACAGGTTGTGTCTTTCTGTCCCCCTGCCTTCCCTGAACTGGGAACCTGGGTAGAGTCTCTGGTGCTTGTTCTCTCTCAAAGGTGCTTTTGCTTGTGACCTATTTTTTGCTGAATACAACCTGTAATTGTATATTCATGTGAAATTCCACCACACCATTACGAGCTCCCTGTGTGGGAGTGTATGCAAATGACAGGGCAAGAAATGAGACGCTTGTAGGGCTGGGGAGTTTTTTGGAGAGTGTTTTTTTCTTTCATGCTTTTAGTATTCATCTGTTTCCACGGACCTAATTGAACTTCAGTGAGTTGGAAGTAAACGTTCTCAATAATGAAGGCTCCTGATTCACTGAAGGACCTGTACTCCATGAGCAGCTGAGAATGAGAAGCAGGATGAAGGCTGGGAACAAGAGAAGTGTATTGAGGGATCTGTTCCTCTCATTTGGCATTTTGTGTTACTCTTGATAATATATTTGCTACACAAATAGCAGATTCACATCCAGATTTAACCTGGACCAAACTATGCCTGACTTTCTCTTTTCTTTGCCATTGATAAGATGTGTGGTATTTCCTTCATTGTAGAATTTCTTACAATATTGGGGCTTCTGCATGGCCCTGCAGAAATCCCTACCAGTAAGGGCAGTGTGTGGAGACAGCATGGTCATGCTCCTGCCTGTTTGATGGATACTGGTCACGCTGCCCTGTGGACTCCAGTAAAAACTAGCAAACACTTGCGTATTTCTCTGGTGAACAGAAGTAAAACTTTAGTACCTGGATGCTAAATCACTTTTGATCCTGCTTTGTTCAGGCTGATTTAATGAACAGCAGTCACCCTTCTCTTAGCAAATTAGTCCTAGTCTTTAAGACTGGTTTTGTAGGATTTTAGGTTTGTACTACATTTTCTAAAGAAGATGATTCAGCCTTTTCAACTTGCTGTATTTTCTGGCCCCAGCATGAACAGCTTAATTCTACTATTTGCCTCCTTTATAGATATTTGGTGTGACAATGTCTTCTATTTACTTCCTTTGTTTCACATCAAGGCTGATGAGGTGGATTAAGTATTTTTTAGGAATTGTATAAATATTTATTTTCTTGACTTTAGTTTGTAACTCTGCCTTGCAAATAATCACTAGAGAGAAAGGGCTCTAAAAAGGTTTGTCAAAGCAGCATTTGAAAATAGCTATGGTATACCACAGACACAGTACAGTTTTGGGGGTTTAACTGATAGTAAGCAGTTCTGCTTAAGAACTTGGCTGACAGAAAAATGCTTATTAAATTGTCTTGATATTTAAAAAACAACCTGGTTAGATGAATAGGTAGTGTTACAAATGTGATGAGCAGCTGTCACAGCTCACTGCTGAAAGAGGACACTTCTGATTTCTTCTTCCCTGTGAGATCCTGCCACCTCATTTCTGCTGGCTACAGCATTTTTTGGGTGATTTTTGGAGTTGGTGTCAAGGGGGAATAACTTTGGGCTGCTTGAATTAAATTTCCTTAAGAAGTCTGCCTGCTTTAAGGGTGGTGGTGCAGGACCTTTGGAATCATGTCTAGGAATGGGCTTCAGAGAAGAAAGAAGGTGCTTGTAAAATGAGCTAGCTCTTTCCTGCTTATATTGTGCTTATTCTTGCCTTTTTTTCTAACAAACTGGGCAAACCCCAAAACGATACAGGTTTCAGCTTTCAGTTCCCTTGTTGACTCATCAAGTAGTTATACAATCATTTATGCCACATAAAAACAGTAGTAGGAACGAGCAAGAGACTGAAAAGGAAAACTCTGCTTTACAGTAGCACAATTTGACAAAATTGATTTGGCAAAAGTGACGTGCACCACTGTCTTGGCTGGGTTTTCAGCTCTTTGTAGCTGCATCTGCTTAAGGAGCTACTGTGCCTGCGCTGACCCCTCAGTGGTGCTCTGGGTGAATGTGTTGGGTGAACTGCATCAAAGTATCAACTTCCATTTGAAAGTCCTTACTTGTTTTTGTTCTTTTATTTTGGGGTCCATACCAGTTCCCTGTTTGCATTTCCCCACATGACCTCACCAACAATAGTATGAGCCCAGCTAAGTCTGTCACTTCCTGATGTTTACATTGCAGGGTGCAGCTCTTAACGTTCCAAGCTGACAAGCAGCCCCATCCTCAATCATCCTCTGATATCTGCCCACCCCTTCCGTGTTACTGATACAAATGTCTGTGTGTGCTTGAATTGGGGAACTGATCCAGGTTAAAAATAACTTGTGTGACTTCTTTGAATGTGTCAGAAGGATGTCTGCCCATAGTGTAATACCACTGCTGCTCTGCAGAGCAAGTGGTACCTGATCATGTTATCCTTGTAGATCACTCCACCTAAAGGTGCAAAATACTAGTGCAAAATACTTACAAAAAAGGCCTTGCAAAAAGACCTTTACTTAGAATGTGGTTTCGGTGGCATTCGAGCTGGAATAACTGTGGGTTGCTGGAGAAAACATAGTTGAGCTTTCTTTTTCTCTCCCTTGCTTCATTCCCATCACTTCTCTAGCATCCTAGTAACTGTACTGGGGGAAGCTGAATTGGTTCAAGTCATGGATTTGACAGGAAAAAACCTGGATTATGGGGTGTTTTTTTCTTTGTTTTTGTGAGTGAAATGGAGAGGAAGAGGTAGCTCAGGTGGTTGACAGTCCTGCTGCATGTCTGTAACTCTGATGTAAGGTTACTGTTGGGACCCCACATGTTGGAAGGATGTGTGTGGAATTTTGCCTCCAATGGGCTGTAGAGTTGCACTGGGTTAGGTATACACACCACTGGTATAACTTGGTTTATTTACAAGCTTATGTAATCCTCAAATAAGGGTGAATAAACAGCATGCAGAAAACCTGCTCGTTTCAGAAACTTCAGCCAAACTGCCAACAATTAATTTTTTTAAGGAAAATGCTGTCATCGAATTCTAATGTGAAAAACTTCTAGAAGACATTCTCCCTGTTTCCAGCAGCTTCCCAGAAAGGAATTTTATCACAAGATTAATTGCCTCGTTATTTCTTCTAAAACAGTGCAGTCCTGTCATGCCGAGTAGTACAATGTTGATAATTACCTATATCTCTTAAACTCTAATCTGAAAGTTTTTGGTGACTAAAAATGAACTTTAAAAATTTCTTACGAAATCAGCTGAATGCTGTATCCTAACCTCACAGTCTATCTCCAGTTGTAACGGTAGCAAATGCTATTCAGGGTTGCAATCTGATGGTGGCTTTCAGTCCTGTCCTGCTTCAGCATTTTCATTTGTAATACTACAGGTGTAGCAAAGCCACAGCAGAGGCTATATCTACACTTAGTCCACATAGTACCTGTATAAGGGCCGTGACATTTTTTCATGTCTTGAACCTAATGATACTCTCTGCTTTCACAACCTCTTGTGACAGGAAGCTCAAGAAGTTCACTGCCTGCTGAATGAATAGGTACACTGTTTGTCTTCTTTGAAGTGATCTCTTACTGCTTTTGTCAAATGACCCCCTAGTTCTCATACTGCAGATTTGCTAACAGTAGTGCATTCACCTTGTTCACTACTTTCCTCCTCTGGCCTTTGTCCCTCCAAACTGAGGATACCTTACCTTGTGAGGCAGCTGCTCAGTCTAACTGAGCATTTCACTCTCCTTCCTCTGCATTTTTCCTTATGCTACTGTGTCCTCCTGAAGATGTGAGGATCAGGACTGCACGCAGTGCCCCTGCATGTGAGTGCATGAAGTTGTGGCGTGGCAAAGTGATGTTCTCTGTCTAGTTCACAGTACCACTGCTAATGACACCTGATGTGTGCTACAGCAGCCAGCAAATTGAATCAACACTTTAAGGGACATCTGCCAACAAGGACTTCGTTTTTCTTTCCCAAGTGGTTGACTTAGAAACAAACTCAATTAAGTGTCACCTTTTCCCTATTTACCGCTTGCCCAAAGTCATCCTCATGAAACCATTGTGGAGTCACGTACTTGAAGTGTATTTCATAGCTCTGGTTTCTGTTGTTGTGTCCATTTGAATGAAGGTGTGATGAATCACAGAATCCTAGAATGGTTTGGGTTGGAAGGGACCTTAAAGATCGTCTAGTTCCAGCCCCCCACCATGGGCACAAACACCCACCACTAGATCAGGTTGCCCAAAGCCTCATCCAATCTGGCCTTGGACACGTCCAGAGAGGGGGCAGCCATCAGTTCCCTGGGCAACTGGTTCCAGTGCTTTACCACCCTCATAGTGAAGAATTTCTTCCTAATATCCAATCTAAATCTATCCTCTTCCAATATAAAACCATTCCCCGTTGTCCTTATCATTATATGCCTTTCTAAAAAGTCCCTCTCCAGCTTTCTTGTAGGCCCCTTCAGGTACTAGAAAGCCACTATAAGGTCCCACTGGAGCCTTCTCTTCTCCAGGCTGAACAACCCCAACTCTCTCAGCCTGGCTTCATAGGAGAGGTGCTACAGTGAAATAATAGTATGGAAATAGGGAAGAATCTAATACTTAATGATATAAACACGTGAAGACTTTTAGATTTCTTGGCTGCTATTCTGTAGCCCAGTTAGAGAAGTCTGAGGGAAGCTGTTTGGTCAAGATTAAAGAATAGTGCTGAGCGAGCTATAACCATGGGAACCAAAGCTTCTAGGTCTTCCTCAAATATGTTAAGAAAACATTCCATTCCAACCATTTACAGTGAGCTGAATCTTGAGGCATTTTGCTGGGTATAACAGATTATTAAAATGATAAGACAAATACATAGCAAAATAAACTTCCATTTTGCTTGATAAATTTTCCAAAGCATATCTCCAGCAGAACTCTGAATGGATGGCTTGAGTGTTTTTATAGGATTCTTTTGAAAGTGAGTTTGCATACCTTTGTTCCCTCTCCATGGTTTGGTGGACTGTGTTAATGCTTGAGGCTTGCTTTTCAGATGCAAGTCTATGCATGTCTCCTGCCGGTGTTTCAAGGAAAGCAGATTCTGTAAATGGTCAGAAATCTGGTGGCAGGTAACATAAGTACAGGTTTCTCCAGCTGGTGGAGTTGGAAGACAGAGGGGCCCCAAGACATGAACATGAGGTGAACTGCCCAGGTATCCTCTGCTTTCTTCTGCACTTTTTGTAAACCATTTTTATGACAGTGCTTGTCTGTCCGATGAAAACTCAGCTGGGGAAGTGTCGTGCAGCAGCGTGATGCTTGAAAATACCAGCTACTCAATCAGAATGAATTAATCCAGTGAGTGTAGACTCTTGTGAGACACAATGCTGCAAATGGGGTTTATTTACATCCATAATATAACTGCTTAGTTCTGGGTAACATTTATAACAAAACTATTTCATTGTTATGGGGGTTCTTTTAGGGGCTCTTTGGATAGTGCTCTTTCACTAGTTACCTTTCTGTCCAATAAGCTTCCCTAATATAGATAAATAGCATGAACGATATCTACTGATCTGATATACACATGAGAAAAGAATTGGAAATGTCTTGGAAGAGGTCTTTGGTCGTGGTGCACCCTGTCCTGAATAGCATTGGTGCTTATGAGCATGATTGCCAAAGCCAGGCTGCTGTGTTGGAATGATGTTCTGTTATCCTGGAAAAGAAATCCACGGGATGCTGTCCCTAATACTAAGCAGATTAACTGTGTGTAAATGTTGCAATTGAAAATAACTGGCATGCCGACTAGTGCATCACACAGTTAATGCAGGAAATCCTCTTGGCTTAATTGTGCGCTTACACGCTGTTTCTTGGTAGGCGCTTAAGTCATTATTTAGGATGGATAAACAAAATTGGATTTTTGATTGGGGAACAGCTAACCCTTTCCAAGTTCTGGCTAGCCTGCTGTGTTAGAGACTTCATGCCTTGAATATATTCCGAGAGAAGGTTTGGGCAGTTGTCCTTAAGCCTTTGTCTAAATCAGGAGTTGAAGATGAGCTCTCTATCTCTTGTGCTAAGAGTGACTGAGTTTACAGTACAAGGCAGAGTAATGCAGTTTGCTCTGAGCCAGGCAGGACTACAGAAAGATCATGCTTCGTGTGCTGTGGGCTCCAAAAGGCATCACAACTTTGAGTCTACAAGCTTTGGTGCTTCGAATAAACAAACAGTGATGTTTTTATGCACCTGGTCTATTCTGTTCCTCTACTATTTTATAAATAACCTGCTGACATACAAGCCACTCTGAAGACTAATACTTTTGTGTATCTGTATATGGTAGCTGAACTTCAACCAGGCTATCGGCTTCCCTTTTCCCACTTGTTTTTAAGTTCCTCTGACTGTAAAGAAATAGTGTATTTTTAGCAAGATATTTTTTTCTCTTGCTAGATTGGTTGTAGATTGAATCTGTGCGATCTCTAAGTGTTTTTTTGTAATTAGAGGCTTATCTTTTTAACCTGCATGCATGGCACTGTAGAGAATACATCAGGTTGAGCCAAATTTATTAAGGGTTTCAGCTTGTGACAAAACTGCTGTAACTGAACCAACTGTGGAGCATGGCTTCAGCCTGAAGCAACTATGAATTAATGCAAGTCAGGATGTGTTTGACAGCTTGCTGCTCCCAAAGAAAGGAGGTATAATTCTTCTTTGTGCTTCCCTTGTTTGCTTTTCCACCACCCCATCCCTGATCCCAAAGATCTGTTTCCACTATCTTTCCTGTGTGTTAGTACTGGTGCTCAACCCTTGCAAAGCTTGTTTCTGTTTATTAACCTGGCAGAAAACTCTCCTCTCTTTCCTGCCAGGGCTGCTTTCTGCCAGGTCAGTGAGATTCTTCACTTGAACCCCTCAAACAGGCCTGTCCAGTGTCAGATCTGATGCAAGGTAGAAAAGGGAGCAGGCAGGCAGGCAGGAGGGTGAGGAGAGAGGCACCCTGCCTGCACCCTGCCTTGCCATAGTGCTCTGCTGTCCATTGAACTTCTCAGACCTTCCAATACCGTTGTGTAGCCTTCTCACACTAAGCCTCATGCGTTGCGTTTGCAGAGATGCTTGCTGTGATGCCCAGATGAAGTGACTTAGCTTGTTGAAACCACAGACTAATTTGTACATATGATTTGGTCGGGTTTGTTAGTTTCTCGTGTTTCCTTCTCTAATTGAGCTCAAAGTTACGCTGCTGAAAAAAAAAGCCTGTGTGGGTGCTCTTACTTATGTAGTAGCAGTATGTTTACTTAGCTCCAATTTTTCCATAAAGATATCAGTGAACTTACTCTTCTGAATGTGATTGGTACAGGTTTAGTTGTTTAATTGTTGTCTGATTCCCTGTTTTTAATATTGTTGCATGCTGGATTTTGCTGCCTTCGAAGTAAAGCTGGTGTTGTGTGGGGGGTGTGTGTGTGTGTGCATGCACTCTGGCCTAAGGCAGCTGAGATCCAGCACCTTAGCCTAAACTGTTCATGGAGGCAGATTTAGTCTACACTGACCATCTGCCCTAAATAAATTACTTTTACTCAGTTGCAGGAGTCAGCGCTGGTAACAGTTTAAGCCACCACAACTGTTTGCAAAGTGAGTTTTGTTTCAGCACTGATTTAGATGAAACCGCACGGACAGGCTATTGCCACTTCATACAGATTCCTTAGACGTGATGAAACCTAGCTGAATGGTGCTGGTTTACTACAAGAGAAAATCTGGCACTTCATTAGGCCTGTGGGGAGTCACCCTGTATTAGCTACTCACCCTTTTTGCCCCTAAGTATTTTCTGGCTGTCCCCTCTGGGGCTCTTTTGGCAGTAGGAGACTGATAATGGCTGAGATGAGTCTACGCATATTAAGTAGAGATGTTTTACTATAGAAAAGCTCCTCCCTTGTACCCACTGTGTTGTCTGGCACTTTAATTATTTCAGTTAGAGTAGAGAAGTGTTTGTGGGTGGAAGATGATCTTGTGTGTAGCTAAAACCAGTCCCACTGAGGACTTGGGTATGGAGAAAGAGACTATGTTCTGGAGCTTTGTTTTGGAACTACTTGACCTGGTTTCAGGCAAGATTTGTCCTGTTTTTAGCATTTTTAGATCTGAGATGTATCAGAATAGGAGCAAGAAGGATGAAATGAATTCGAGATGAATTGCCTGAGAAGAAATACACCTTTTTTTTTCCTTTTTTTCTTTTTTTCTTTTTCTTTTTTTTTGACTAACCATCAAACTGCCTGCAGAAAACCTGCAGTGTGGCCTTTAGAACAAAATTAGCTCTTCTCTCTCATGCTGTTTGGGATTCCTCTGATGAATTAAGGGCAAGAGCTGATGAACAAGCTATCGAACCGCGATCCAAGTCGTGACTGTGCATCGTGCTGTGCAGTCAGTACCTGTTGTTAGCATGTTCATAGTGCTGGGTGCTGTATCCTCCTAACCCGTGCCGAAAGGAAGGTAGCTTTTAAGAAGGGCAGGCTTCCCTGCCCTTACCGCGGCGGAAGACCATGCACTGACCACAAAGTTATGAGGATACTGTAAACGCACTGTATGTATGCAGCTTTTTTTATCTACCCATAGCTTTAGTTTAATTGAACAATTTATGTCAGCTTAACCAAAAGAAAATGGTTAATGCTGCCTCTTTCTGCCAGCTGGGTAAGGAGAATGACTTATAGCGTGTTTGAACTTCACTTACTGCTAACAGCAATGCTTTTTTTTTTTTTTCTTAATTTTATTTTTTTAACTTTGAAGGAGAATGCAAAGTCGTGGTGGCCGAGCTCAGCGGGTTGGTTCCAGTGGTTTAAGTCAGCATGTTCTTGTTATAGCAAATGGAGAGCCAGTGGGATAACTTTTAAATCCTGCAGATGTTTAATGACAGGTTTCAGCAAACTTACGAACTCCTCAACTATGCAGTGCGACACCAGAGCCAGACACCGTGGACAGTGTATTTCAAAGAAATGTTTAGAAGTTGCCAGTGAAAGCTAAACTTTGAAAAACATGAAGCCATTCTTCAAAGGGTTCGGATTTGTTAAATACAGTGTGAACAGCCACCTATTTCTTGAAGATAATGTCAGTATACCTTGGTGGGGAAAATACTGTATAGATGTCAGCTTGTGTATGAAAGAGGGGAGCCATAGCACTCAGATGAGGAAATAACTGTTGCTGGTTTAGTGTAACATTCTGCTCAATGTACATTTCCTCTTTTTATGTGAGTTTCAAAACCTTTTGGATTTTTCTCTTTCAGAATCGCAATGAAATAAAAAATGGAGCCATCCTTCGATTAACAACATCTCCAGTGAGTTACTGTTCTGTTCTTCTCTCCCTTCAAAGTGAAGTTTTGATTAGTAAATCTTTGTGAACTGCTGTATATATTTTTAAGCTTTAGCCACGCTGTATCTCACAATTTCCCTGCAAAAGAGTATGGTGATGTGGTCTCAAGATGACTGTACATGTGGCGTTTCTTTGGGTTTGGTTGTTTGTTTTTTTATATTTTTGGTTTATGGGGGTAAGGGTTATCTCCAAGTGACACTTGCTGATAGGGTTGGCACAGGTGGGGGTGTTTTGACTCTCCCACTGGGAACAGATTTCATGTTGGAGATGCCTCTGCTGGCATTTTATCCTCACTCAAAGTGCTCTGTTTCTGCCCCAGAGCTCAGGGCCAAGAGACAAGGCTGGGAGTTGAATCATGGAGAGCTCTGTCAGGCAGCTCAGGTCAGGGCTTTTCTGCCTTCTGGGCTTCTATGCAGCAACTGTAATATTGGGGTGTTACTGGTTTTGGGGTTTTTTTTTAAACACCAATTCCTTGCCAGCTCCTCAAAAAGCACGGCAGAGTTGCTGGTTGCCTTGTAATGGCCTGTTTTCCTGCTGAGTTGAGCAGTACTGTTGCCACATGCTGAAAGTCACTATTAGTCCCAGAAGATGTATGTCTAAGGTAGTGGCAATCTCATTTCCTTGCTGACAAACGTAGTGTGCCATTAAAATGGTTTACCTCTCATGGCAGCCAGTGTTCTAGCTTCTGTAGATTCAATGCGTTCTCGTGGCCAAACTCTGCCACTCTGTACTGCAACTCATTTGAACAGGCAAGACAGAGCTGTGGGGGTTTAACTTTTGTCTTCTGTTGAGCCTATTAAGAGTGGGGTCATTTACTGCCATAAAGTGAGAAACATTCTGTCTAAGAGTCACGCAGGTGGTATTGGTATGTTTTTTGGATGGATCTCTTTTCAGCTAGTGGGCCCTAGACTCAGAGTGAAAAATGCCAGAGAAGTGCATATTGTTATAACTTTCCAGGCTCACCGGGCATCATGTGTGTTTCCACTCCTCCCCAGCCTGCTTAACCTGATGATGGCTTATATTGGACTTAAGAGGTGGCTGGATTTGTGTGCAGGTTTGTGTATAAGTGGAAATTAAAGGAGCCAATATGGGAGCATATATATGCTTCAAACTTTTTAATAAGTGACTGCAATATTAATTTACACAAGCATATTAATCTACAGGAGTATATTAATCTTCTTAACAGAAAGCACTTCTAAGCAGCAGCCAGCTGGGCAGAGACAAGGGATTTCCATTATCCTTCATCACCTTTTTCAGCAGTCATTATATCCAGAGCTTTGCAGTCATAAGAGTAAACAAAAGTTTGAGATCAAGGCTCTATTAGAATCTAAGTGACTATAGACTGTCTTGCATGTCATCAGAACAGCTTTGTACAGGGAAACCAGTTGCTGGTGGAGTAAACCCCATTTGGTGGAACTTACTCAGAAACACACAGCACTGGCTTCTGCTGACATTTGGGACTCCCTAAGAGCAAGTATCTACTCCACTGAAAAAGGGCTGCCTGCTGCCCAGGCTGGGGATCTTGTGAAATCAAAACATCTGTGGCTCATCAAGAACCAATGTGGTCCAAATACACTGTATCTTTCTTTTGTGTAACCACGGCATTGGAGTGACAGCATGAGATGACTCATGGAATCCTTCCCTGTCTCAAAATCCATAAGCAGTTGCACCATACAAAACTGAAGAGAGACTGTGGTGCGAATCATCTGTGGTAATGTCTGCCTGTCTGTCTTTTCCAACTGCACAAGCGATCACAATGTGACCTATGAATGCATGTCCTGGTTCTGGCCAGGCCAGAGTCAACCTTCCCAAGCAGTTAGCCCAGGTGAGCTGAGTTAGCCTGGGCTGTTTTCCACACCACCTTGCATCACTTCCCTATAAAAGGGGCTGGGGGGGGGCAGGAGCTTGGTGCCTTCAGGACAGTCTGAGTGTGGCTGGGGCCTCTGGTTGGTCTGTCCTGGCGTTGGGCAACACTCTGTAATCCTCAGGTCAGTAAGGTACTCTCCATTATCACCCAGTGTGAGTGTTGTTGGCCATATTGTTCTATGTTCACACTGATTTTGTCAGTAAACTGTCCTTATCCCAACTCTTTCTCCTCCAGGAGTGAGCGAGCAGCGTGTGGTGCTCAAGACAAATTTGGGATTTACGCCACTTTCTGCTAATGCTTGTGGCCAGGAAGATGGGGTTTTGCCTAAGGCTCTCCTCCTCTTGTTCTGTTTCTTTGGTGATTTGTCTTAGGATCAGCCAACCAAGGCAGAGGTCCTTACCTACGAAGTTACGGACCACTCTGGCACTGGCCTGCAGTTAGGAGTGACTCAGCCAGCCTGTCACTAGACAGAAGGCCAGTCTACTTTCAGGTCTTCAGTATTTATATTTATCCCCAAACCAGTATTTATTTCTAAACTTTTTTGACATGTTGAAGAAGTTTTTGTTAACTTTTTCCCAGAATCAGGGAGGTGGCTTGGAAGGAGGTTTCAAAGGTCTGGGTTGTTTTTTTTGTCAGATTACAGAGTATTTGTATTCTTAAAAATAGACATAAGATGAAGTTCTGCATGTTTCTACCCTACAATAGTATCTTTGCTTTTAAGGTACTAAGTGGTCATCACAGAGGTACCTAAAATAGATTAAAGGCTTCCAGGCTGTGGTCTTTAGATTGGTGACCCACACACAGTGCTTGTCATTTACCCTGAAAAGCTAACATGCCATCTGTTTCCATTTTTCCTCTGATATTCTATATGAGCATAGCAGTAGTTGGAGGAGATAATGTGAAGAACAGACTGCGTGATTAACTCCTGTAAAATGGAAAAGATGCTTTCCTAGCTGCTATAGCTGGGTGGAAAATATTTTTCACTATTATGATTCTAAATTTTTACCTCCTTTTTTATCTCTCTGATACCAATATAAAACTGGAACTATCTTTCCTTTCCCCCATAACAAAAAAACCCCAAAACAAAACCTAAAAACTAAATCAAACAAAAAAATCCAACACAAACCCAAAAAACAAAACCCCAAAAAACCAAACAACCCCAAAAATCAAACACAGCCCACCCCACCAAAAAAAAAAAAAACCAACCCAACAAACAAAACCACACCAAACCAAAAAAAAACCAAAAATGCTTTTTGAAGAGGTGAAGGAATGAGAAAAGGAGAAGACTGAGAGAAATTAAGACAAGCCACATAGAGATTATTCAGTGTCTGGGATGTGTCTGTGTAGATCCAAAGAGGACTGAGTTGCCTATTTCCTGACTTTTTTGGGAAAAAAAAAGTCCTTAACTTCAAAAGCCTTCTGAGGAAGCTTTTTTTACCTTGAAGAGTTGAGAAGAATCATTTTGACCAGTTCTGAAGGCTGCATGAACTTAAAATACTTTTTAGTTCTTAGTTTTCATGCAACTTATTACCATGACAGCCAGTAGCCTGGCTGTGTCCATTCACAGTTGAAGGCTGTGAGTCACTGAAAATTGGGTGAGAAGAGGATGAGGTATGATCTTTGTGGGTTCTGTTGTCATTAGCCTCAAATTGCATGTTGCTCATGTCCCTGATGGAGATGCTCTTGAGGACTGAAAGGCGGGGGGGTGGAGTTACTGTTATCTAGCAGTATTAAAACAGCATTTGGCTTTTTTAAAATTAGGATCTGAAATCGATCTCCCCAAATCTAACTGTTGAATGCTCTCTCCTTTAATCTCAGGATTATTTTGGGCGCGTATGTCAGGGATCTTTTTCTGAAAATCATTGCTAATATTGCGAGGGCAAAACTGCAGTTCCGGTGGGCTGCTAAATCCATTATCAAGGCTTCCCTTCAGAGATTTACACCCTGTCTATTTTAAACTTCTCAGAGTTAGAACTTTGTGCACGCCAGTCGTTAGGCCCGGTGGGAATTTGAACTGCCTCTTTGTTCCCGTAGGTCTGTTTTGCTAAGTTTGTGCCATTCTCTGAAAGGCTGTTTTTTTCCTAAACAGTGCTATTTCCCCCCCCCCCCGATAAACCACTCGCTACACAGACACTCTGTTTCCTAGGTAACTTGAGTACAGATTGAATTTCTCTCATATTATCTTTGTTCCTATATCATCTTTCTTATTTATTTTTATCCTCTCCTATCATCTTTCTTAACAATTCTTCGGGCTGTTGTGTGTTTCTGCAGTTTTCCATGACCTGTTTTCCCCCGTTGTCTATTTGCATTTCTGAAGGGACTCCTCATCAGAAGTTTCTTATGCAACGTTTCTTTGTATTTGAACATATGTGGCAGCCAAAGTGCCAGATTGCTATTGTCTATTTTGTGATACCCATATTCCAGTAGATGGTGGGTAGGTGTTTAAATGAGCTGTAATTGCTTGCCGGTGTGAGACGGTTCCAGAAGGCCAGTTGTGTCCTGCAATGCAGCAAGCAAGGTTCCACCTCTTAGTGTGTGCAATGGCAGGATTCCTTTGGTTGGATCCTGCAAATCCTTGTTCAAAAGACTAATTGTTTTGAAAGGATGCTAAAATGCTGGGAAAATTCTACTGGAGGAACTGCTCTCTTTAGTCGTTTTCAAACAGAAGTGATTAATGCAGCCCTTGATGTTCATTTGAAAGTAGCTTCTTGGGCACTTAAAATCACGTTTGCTCATGAGCTATATTGCTTAAAAATTGAGTCAATGTGTAGCTTCTTCTATTCTGGTATTCATGGAACCTGATCATTTTGCTTTCATACATGTTTCTATTTGATCCCCTGGTTGGAGCTTGGATGAGTTATCAAACCTGTAAGTTGTTCTTAGGCAGAAGTACTAGCATTTCTACCATGAGCAATCATGTAAATAGTTGTGTTCATGAATAGTCATTGTTGTGTTCTCCCTGAGAGCTTTTACAGATGTGAGCAGCATGGTTTTTTTATTTACATGTAATCTATGAAGACAAGGAAGTGCAGAGGGTTTTTTAACCTATTTCTGCTTATGCTTCTGAATCCTCCTGTATCCTTGAGTAAAAGTTTGAGGATCTGCTCTGTAATCTTTGATCTACAGTTGCTTTAATATGCGCTCAACTGACTTAATGTTCTTGAAGGTCAGTAAATGCATGCATATTCGCAGGTCTAGCCTATGACTGTGATTATGTTCCTCCTGTAACTGTGAATTAGTTACTGCTGAACCCAATACTAGGAGCACTGAGCACAGAAGTCAGTCAGCTGCTTTTATAGTTGCCTGCTCATAGTACAAGAGGAAAACTTTGGAAATGGAGTTGGTGGTTGTCTTTGTATAGATCAAGGTTTAATCTCATGTTTTCAGGTTTCCAAAGGCATATTTTGAATACTAAGCAAAAAGGATCACTTCAAATGCAGCAAGAGGAAAAATTGCTCCTCAAACATTCATAAGTGGCAACTGATTGCATAAACTTATTTACAGAATACATATGCCTATGCATCTGTAATGCTTTTGTCAGTGATTTAGTACACAACTCTAGACCCTGTTCCTCTCTTGCTTGCCTCCTTAATTGTGTATAGTGGAAGCGTAGGACTGCTCTGTGCATTAGGTTTGTACAGATGTAGAAACATTCTACATCTTTAGATATAGAAGTTGTGCTTGAGTATGAAGGTAAAAATGTTAACAATGAATGTCTTTACTAGTAAAAATGGTAATCTCATTGCTTGCATGGCATCAGAGATGCTAGTCAGCCTTGCTGGGTCTGTTGAATCTGGTTTGCATATAATGGTGATTATGTAACGTCTCTGCTCCTTCATTGTTTCCTGGCGTGTTTGCAGTTGGAGGTGAAGAGGCAGTAATGAGCTGGGAAAAGGCAGCGGTTTAAACCACCGTGGTGTTTAAACTCTGATTTAAAATAAATCACAGAAATGCACCTGTTTGGTTCCTGCCAAACTGCATTTGGTAATTAGTGATGTCTGTGTGCCCTTCTTCTAGTGGGAAGTTGAATAACGTGACTCACTTATCTACAAGGAAGAACAAAATAATTGTAGTTTATTTGCTTTTTTTTATAAAGGATAAAGAAGAAACCTGATTACATAATAGCAAAACAGCAATTTAAATCAGTGGTCTCAATTTCTTCTGTAGCACATTAGTATTTGGTAGTGGTTGCATTTGGCATCTGTGTTTTCCCTCCTGCCTTGGCACACTGTATTTTGGATTCTGTACAGAAACCCTCTGTGTGTCTGGGTAATAAGTTGCTTTCAAAGTTTGCACAAAGTATTCGGTGGCAAAGAAATGATAATTTGATCAGTAGAATCTCTTGTTAGGATGATCTTGGGTTTCCTAACCTCCAAAAGGCTATTTGAGTCTCTAACCAAGTCACATCCTGGATTTAGGTCATTAGTTTTCTTTTTAAGCTGACAATCTCATCAAGCAGCCCCTTTTAAGCACTGCTGCTCCCTAAGGGCAACCTTTCTGGCTGTCCTTGGAGCAAGTCGTTTAAGACTAGACATGCAGCTTATGCCTCTTGACAGACACACATTTCACAGGATTCCTGTCTTCCTTCCTTTCTAACCAGGAGAGCAGTTAATGCTGTCTTTCATTTACTGGACTAGCCGTGTTTCTGTTAATTCCCTTGTAACGGTTCTCAGTTGGGCAGGCTTTATATATTTATTTATTCTTACCTGAATGATACTTCAGTAAGAACAGAGACGTGGCAGCTAGCCCTACTGTCGCTGTAATGAGCTTTGCTCTCTGTCCATCCGCTGATGGATTGTAAATCATTAAAATAGCTCCCTGGTAAGCACTCGGAGCATATTTCATCTGGGTTTCATTTTTTAATGCAGGCATAAGTGAGCTGTACATTCCATAAGCACGTATGAGTGCTATGGCAACAAGAACTAGGAGGCTTGCGAGAATTGCATGGTATTCACTGAAACAATATTTTCACCCATCAGGCAGTTGTGATGACAACAGCCAACGTTACTTTTTTGGCCAGGTTTCCAGTGAGACACGTACCAGCACTCTTGCTGAGACAAGTATTTGTTTCCTCCTTTAATCAAGATCACTTCTGCCATTATCAGTTCTTTTCCCATAGTAGCAGTAAGGCTTTTTGGATGCAGTGTCTTGAAGAACTTGGTTAATGTAAGAAAAGTACAGCTGGGTAGAAACATGGCTGATGGGACATTAGCACTGGCATAGTCAGATAGAACCTGTGATGTTAGTAAGCTCTCCTTTATTTGCTTAAAACGAGACTGAACCTTTTGTATCAGAGACATTGCTTCATAAGTTTTTGCACTCTGTGGAGGGGACCAAGCTGTCTCTGATCTAAGATTATATTTTGGTTTTACTGTGGTGAATTTCAAAGCTTTCAGAGACTTCAGAGGAAACAGGATGAAGGTGTATCTGTTGATAGGTTGATTGCTGTTTTGCAGTGAAGGTGAGCTGTTAATGCATGTATGTCCCTGTACTGATGTTCTCAGTTTTGGTGACAGGTAGGCTTAGCTCTTTCCATGCTTGGTATTAGTTCATGTGTAATGGAAAACTAACTGTGGTGGCTGCAGCAGTTCATCAGCCCCAGGTGCTTCAGCTGGGGGCAGGAATCTCTCCTCAAGAGGAAGAGGGAATTTGGGCATTAATAGGCTGTTAATCTGTGCAAAGATGAGGTGTTGGCAAAGCAGTTGTAGGTGTCATGTGAAGGGGTTGGTTTGGAGGAGGATGTTATCCTGGCTCTACTTTCATGTCCTTTCATGCTGTTGTGCTACGAAGGTAATTACAGTTCCTACCTCTTTGCTCACTCTGACTTACTGTTTGTCAGTCACACTGAAGCAGGTAGTTTGTTCATCTTTCCTATTTGTTTCATATTCACTGAGTCCAGGAGCTTTCAGGGGACCTATTTCCAATAGGAAGGTGGAAGGACTGTATGTGTCAGTAGGCAGGTAGTGGGGGTGGTAACTTCCCACAGCTATTCCAGGTGGAAGAAGCACAGCTCTTAATGAGCTTAAGGTTAAATTTGAACACAGTAATGGATATGTTCCCATAGTCAGGGGAATGCAGCTGCCATGGCGGTATTGAAGACTTTTTTTTTTTTCCCTGAGGTAGGCAGAAATTCAGATGTTGCATGTGTTTTGAGAAAGACCAATGTTTTGAGGATGCTTTGCATCTCAGAGTCTTCCCGAGTTCTTACAGTGGGGACTCCTGAGTAGAAACAGTGCCATGAAGGAGGTTGTTTGGTATAGTAGGAGATGGCTGTTGAACTTCTGGTTCAGGTAGTAATAGTGGTTGCTCTGAACTTAGGTAGCAAAACTTCCTTCAACCTCCCTGACAAAGGCAAAGGGTTGGAAGGAGTATTCCATGATTATCCTGAAAGTTAGTGGGATCTATTTTTATTCCTTCCATGGTTTTTGGCAAATGGTTTGCCCTGCCAGATGCTTGGAGTTTGAGAAAATAATCTTTTAGTACCATTTGGACAGATGTTGCCATTACAGTGAGACTGTATAAGCCATTGTTTCCCCATTACAATGCCAACCTATTGATAGAGTAGGTAAATTAGGGAGGCAGATAGATGTCTTAAATGACAAGATTCTGCCTTTTTATAGGTAAGGTAACTGCTGTGGCTGCACTGTCCGTTACTTAGTGCATGGGAAGACTCAGGACTGAAGATACTCTATTTCTCTTCAATACTGTCTTAACTGAGAATATCAGCCAAAATCACACTGACTAGAAGATACTTCCTCCCCATACATGCTCCTCACCACACTTGGTTCTGGACAGAAACTGATTGGAGACCATGCATTAATTTTTCTTTGTAAAAATGGGAAATAACAAACCTTGCTAATCATAGAAGATATCGGGACATTTAATTTATTAATGCTTATGAAGAAATCAAACTTATGTAGATAGTAAACTGTATCTATAACAACACTGTGGTGTTTTTTCCTGTGTTTCTTGTTTCAATGTTCACTTGCACTAAAAATGTCTACTATCTCAGAATCTTGATCTGCAGAGATGACCGTCTCTGTGAAGAGTATATTCATTACTTAAACAGAAAAGGAATTGTCTGTCAGCACAGCCTTTTCTTCTCTTTTCCTTCTCCAGCTGAGAAAGAATAAGCATAATCTCAGAGAAAATAACTCTTAGCAGAATTTACCCTTAATTTGGTTCCGTAATGACACATAGCTTCTCATTCACCTTTCATTCAGTGCAGGTAAGAAGTGAATTATAGGAAATTGAATTTTCTGTATCTGTATACAGCGAGGAGGATTATTTTTCTAAGAAAAGTATTGACTGGCTAGCTATTAACTGGAACTTTTGGGTATTGTGCTCAGGTAACCAAAAGCATCAAATTGAATATGAGAGATGTATTTTACAGTATTTGTACAGCTAAAGAGAGAGACAATTTCATATGCATTATTTAAATATCCCTTTAGCTTTTTATCATCGGTGTTCATTTCAGATTTCACTGTCTCTTCTTGTATTGGAAGCATTAACGGGCAGAATAGCCTAATGTATGTGGATATTAAACTTGCATAAAGATGTATGAGTGATAATATCATAGTATTATGTGGGAACTAATTATTCCTGTGCTCCTTGTAAGAGACTGTGTGAGCTTTTGAATTGATCGTGAACAAAAGGAAGGGGGGGAAGATGGAGCAGGCGGCCTGAAGTTGGTCTCTGCTGATATAACCTGATTAGGATGGTATATGGTCTTTATTGTTAAAGGTTGTGAGAAGTGCGTAAACTGAATAAGCATTGGCAGGAAAAAAAGTGCTGCCATTATTGTACTGAGTTTGTCTGATGCAATTTGGGTTATTTTCATTTTTAATTTTGTTGATATGACACGTAAACTCTTCAAGCCAAAGGCTGTGTTTTGTACTGTTTATATTTTGCCTGAGACCATGGGATATCTGTCCATTGCTCAGCTTATAATTATCTGGATAGTTGCAGGATCATAAGTAATAATGAACTAATAACATGAATGCTGTACCTTTGTAAAAGTAATTTGTATGCGAGCTACTCAGTAATTGCTGAGCATGCACGTGTTAAGTGTCATTAATATTAAATATGGCCATTGCTCCTGCTTGTGCTAATGTTTTATTCATTATTGTTAAGAAAGTGTTTTTCTTGATTTTTTTTTTTTTTGGTGTGTTTGTTTCTCTCAGGCTCAAAATGCACAGCAGCTCCATGAGAGGATCCAGTCTTCTAGTATGGATGCCAAGTTAGAAGCGCTGAAAGACTTAGCCAACTACTCACGGGATGTTACGTTTGCCCAGGAATTTATAAACCTCGATGGCATTTCCCTCCTAACCCAAATGGTTGAAAGTGGCACAGAGTAAGTATTCTGCTTAAGCTCTGACCTTGCTCCTGTATGGGGTGTTTATGCGCTCGCTCTCCGAGTGCCTGAGATTTTTCTGTACGTGACTTCAAAGGTTATATAAAATAAAATACCTGAAGAGTTCTGGGCTGTTAGGACAGTATATCTATTATCAGTGAGAATATTTTTTAAATGCTTCTAATAGTGGGCTGGTGGGGATTGGGGGTGACCCAAGTAGGAAATCATAAGTACCCTCTGTGCCATAAAATTCTGGGGAGACTGTGGTCCTGGTTTGTTCTGAAATCAGTCCAAAACTCCTCTCCAGTGTGTTTGTGGTCTCTTGGATTCAACAAAGTAAACGATGTTAAAGGGTAAAGTGGGCTTTGAAGTGGACACTTTGAAGTGTCTCGGGTGGTCCCATGCAAAATATCCTGAGGATTTCCCACAGAAAAATTAAGTACTTTTTAGAATCCAGTAGCTCTTAAATTGAGAAAGGCAAAAGCACGCTCTCAATGATTTCTGCCTGTTATGTTGTCAACAGTTTATTGGACTTTGAATCCCTCTTGCCCAGCTCTAGCTTTACTGGATTTCGCTCATGGTTTCATCTTCAGTGTTTTGGGGTTATGGTCTGGTGTGTCTTTTTCTTTTTCTTTTTTTTTTTAATTTCTTTTTTCTTTTCAATGATGTGGTCTGTGGCACGTTATGCCACTTAAAAAAAGGAAAAAGTCACAAGAAAATGCTTCTAGTTATCAAATTTGTCAACTTGTCTTATATTTATATAATATTTGTTGTTTAGGGACCAAATTAAATTCAAAGCCAAAGACAGCTGTAAGTTGATGTAAACACGTGCACAGACCACATACTGTACTAATTAAAAAACCACACTGACTGGGCAGGCTCTCATGGGCCTGTGAAGACCAGCACATAAATTAAAAGTCAGTTCCTCTGTAGCTTATTTTGTTATGAATTTATTTAAGCTAAATGGTTTAACTTACTCCACGCTTTATTTTCTATTGAAACAGACAAGGAACGTTGACTTTTTTTACAAGCATTTCTTTTTAGCTGCATCAAGGCTAAAGCAAGTGCCCTCCTCACCCTTCAACTGTGTCTGTACTACTGTTTTGTAGCTGTGGGATGGGCTAAACTGTAGCAGACTGGTCTGGATTAAAAATAACTGGGAGGGAAACTATTTAAGCCAGCACCGCTGTTGAAAGAACTGCTCAGCAAATTACACCCTGGTAATAATTCCTGGCTAAGGGAATTCAAACCACACAGCAGGCTTGCAGACTGGACATATAAGACGAGTCTATTGCGAGGCTTTTTTCCTTTCTTTTTTTTTAAGTGGCTTACATTTGGAGTGATTTCATAATTGTCTTTTTAGCTGGTGTAATGTATCACCAAAGATGTGTTGATCAATCTACCTGTCCAATCTATTTATTAGCATTTCTGCCTGTGGGGAGAAACTGTCTAGTTTGGACATTGAAAAAAAGGACTCAGATGACTGTAAGTTTCCAGCAGCTTCACGTGTTGATGAACTCTCAATACTCATGGCAGTCTTTCTCACATTCAGCAGCCTAGACGTTCTGCAGCTTGTGAGTGGGGTCTGCAGGTCTGTTTTTTTCCAAGTCTGGCTTTTTTGTGATGGGAATCATAAAGGAAGGACATCTGTGCTGTGCTGTATGTTCCCTTCAGCTTTCATACGGTGCACCACTGATAAGCGCATATTTACCTGAACTTGAGATTTAATGAAAGGAGACACAGGCTCAACAGCCTGACCCTGCCATGGTGCTGCTACTTTCCATTCTCATCTGACTTCAAGTTATTTCTCCTATCGTCCCTCTTCAGAATTGGTCTGTCACTCCATGCTGTTTCAACAGACTAAGATGAAGGATTAACTACTTGCCCAGAAGAAGCATATTTTGTTTGTTTTGTTTTGTTTTTTGACTTTATCATGAAGACAAATCAGTTTCCCGAAATGGTCTGTGAGCAAACAGGGAGGTGTGGGAAGCAAAGAAAGGTAATACATGGAGGAGAGACTGGCCTAGGTATGGCCTAGGCTGTCAAGGAAAAGCAACTGGAGTCACAGAATCACAAGGTTGGAAAAGACCTTTAAGATTATCAAGTCCAACCATTCCTGTCCTGTGCTAAATCATATCCCTAAGTACCTGATCTACCCTTTTTTTAAACACCTCCAGGGAAGGTGACTCAACCCCCTTCCTGGGCAGCCTGTTCCAGGCCCCAACAACTCTTCCAGTAAAAAATTTTTTTCTAATATATAATCTGAACTTGTCTTTACGTTTTCCCTTCCTGCTTTCACTTGGACCCTCTGTAGTACTGTTAATATGTGGGTCCTGTAAGATGCTTGCTGACCAGACAGAGCGGTCAGAAGGCCTCCTTGCCATTAGCTCCCTCTCTGGGCTGTGCACCCTCAGCACTGTGCCCTTGTGGGCTGTACTGCTGACTGGGTCACCCGAATGCTTCAAATCACAAAAGCTCTTCTTGCCCTCCCTTTCCCTGCCACAATACCTGGACCCTTTCTTTTCCCCAGCGGTATTTTTAACTCTAATCACTTCAGTATCTGTAGGTGAACCTACCCAAACAATTATGCTAGCATTAGAGAGGGGGACACTACTAGAGGAGGAATGAGCATCCAGAAGTTTCAGGGAAGGGCAGAAACTTCTTTGATTGACCAGTTTTAGAGGGCAATGCATTTTGTAAAGATACCTTTAAGGTTTTGTCTTCACTGTGGAGTTCTTACCCACCCTTGAGTTGCTGTTGAGCCAGCAGTGCTTGAATGAAGCTGTGATTCAACTGTATAGCTGAGAGAACCCTAAGGGCTTGGTGCTGCTAAGAGCTGGTCCCTGCCCTCTTCTCCCAGTCCTTGTGTGTTAAGCCCTGCACTCCAGCTCAGTCCCGCTTCCTTCCTGGAGTTGGTTTCTGGTGTCTGGATGCTTTGCAGAGCCAATCTATCTAGCTTGTTAACTTGGTTGAAAAGTATCCACATCTGTTTTGCAGAGTAGTTTTCTGCTGAGTTTGAGACATGCAGAAGCAGCAGAGGAAGCGGGCAGGAGTAGATGCAGAAAACAACCTTTTTTGTGGCAACAGACTGTTGTGCTGGCACAGGCATGTCACTGAGCCACAACCTGTGAGCAGATCATAAGAGTAGCTGTCTCTGTTTCGGTATCACAACCTGGGGACTGGTACCAAGAGTGTGAGAGGATCAGAGGGGATGAGAGGTACCCCATGGGGCGGCTGCTGCTGCTGCTTTCCCAGCTGCCCGTGGGTTAATGCAGCAGAAGACAGCCCTTGCATCAGTAAGCCCAGGCTGAGTGGCGCCTCTGTTCACGGTGTGGTGCAGCTGTGCTAGAGAGCGATGAGTTTTGTTAATCCAAGCTTTATTTGCTATTTTCCCTAAAGGGGCAGACAGTGCTCATTAAAAGTACCGTCATGCCCAGTGTAAGGTTGCTCTGAGGTTTTCTTTGCACGTGGAACTCATGTTAGGGGCAGCTCTTAAGTTATAATTTGAGTGTGTAATTAAGTTTTAGTGGGCAGCCTCTGGAAAGCATGACTCCAGCTTTTATATAACTTTCAGTGAGGAAGAGGCCTGTGCTTTATTTATAGCTGGTTTTATTTATTGTGCCACTTGTTATTTCAGTGGACCTGATGAATAGAAAAGTATAGTGACCAGAGTAAGCAAATGTTAAATCCCTGGGTTTCTAGTTTCTTCTGCTTCGTTTTGCTGGTGATGAAAAGAACTAGTAATCCTGACAAAAGCTGGCAAGAACTAAATCTTTCCTAGTTAATTTTTGATGTGTTATATATTGATAAAAGTTAGAATGTGTCAGAGAACAGCCTTTCCAGTTTCCTGCTGTTAACATAGCTTGAAAATAACAAATTGAGTGGTGAGGTTTTTTTCTATTTTGAGTATCAAAAGTGGTTTTAATACTACATGTAGTTATTGTAATTTGGGCCAGATCTCCTTGAGTGCCTGCTGTTTACAGCAACTGAACTGTAGGCATGGTGTGTGCTGGGACAAAGCCATAGGGCTCGGTGGTAGGCAGACTGTAGGGTGCATGGAGCCCTAGTGAAGCTGGGAGTGCATACTGTCAATATGAATATACTTATATCAGCAGAGATGCAACGTGTCTTAGAAGCTGTCCACATGTATCTTATTCCTGTTGATTGAGATAGCTCATCTTTGTTTTTCCTTCAGGCTCACTCTTGTTTCCAGAGCATGCTGTGAGTGTCTTATTAGCTGAAGGAAAAAAAGAAAACAAACCGAAAACCCAACTGGTTTTATGTTTATTTTTATGGTTTAGATGACCTATAAATTATAGGGCGACTGCAAGACAAGTTAGGTCATGAAAAACAAGTAAATGCTCATTCCATTTTATAATTACCCATGATGTCCAATCATTTCTTGGACTCGGTGCATCTGTATCTCCAAAGGAGGGCTGTGTATATGCATACATGGTTATTTTCCTTTCCTGAGACTTTTCAGAAAGAAATCTCCATAGCACTTCTAATGCTATTTTTTTTTTTTTGTCTGAGGCCCACTTGGTGCCTAGTTAAGAGGAGCTGACCATGCAGTCTGTCTGGATGAATGTACAGACAATGTAAAAGAGAGGTGTAGGGGTGTGCTGCTGCTGTTCCCACCTAGTCGTGTCCTGTCCCTGTCCTGTTCTCCCCCTCTCTCCCCCCTGAATGCAGTGCACTAAAATGAGGGAGAAGGGGAGCAATGCTAGAGTCTTCTAGTTGCCATGATTGATGAAAAATGTATTCAGGAACCAAACTGGAAGAAACAGTTATGTCTCCTGCCTCCTTCGTCTGAGATAATGTAGTTGGCTCATTCAGAGCTAAATTCCATAGTCCAGTCCAGAATTAATATTTCAGAAAATTATAGCTCTATAGATAGTCTTTCTGATGTAGCAGAAGATTTGTGAGGATGTGGTGTTTTGTTTTTTTTTCCCTGATGTATCCAGATGAGTGGTATGATTGGGACAGACTATCAGCCTTCCTTAAAAGGCAAAAAAAACCCCAACAATCCCTCATAGTCCCTATAAAGTAAGAGAAGGAAAATATAAATCATAAGCTATACGTATTGAAAGGCCAAAGAGTTAATAAAAAGAATCAAAATGTATTTTGTCATCACCAGACATAACAACAATCTCATGACTGGGAGGAAGAGGAGGAAGTCCTAGGTGGAATTTTCAGTGTTTGTTTTATCAGTAGTATCACAGTCTCTGACACTTGTCATTTGACTGAAGTAACACACAGTTTTTGGGGGGAAAAAAAGAAAAATCTCTGAGACTGTGCTAAGCCTTGACAGTAACCAGAATTGTTTCCGCTGCTGTTGAGAAGGTTGCTCTTCAGATGTCTGCTTCATTGATGTGGCCATGCTGAGCAGCCTTATCCTAATACAGTCGTGCCACAGGAGCTTGCCAGTCGATGCTACTCAGACATGGTTGCTGATAGCCTGGTTTTAATTTGAAGGGTGTTGTAATTGCTTTGCACAAGGATTAGAGAGAGGAAAAACTTGCTTTAAATTGGGATGGTAGTTAAATTTTATCATCTTCCTATTAACAATAATAAATGCAGCTAGGTCTGGTTCATATAAGCTTCTAAATAATTGTGTTTCTGTATGGTTTTTGACTTTACACTAAGAGGAGTCTTCTATTGAACACACATAGTCTGAGTTGGCTGCTGTACAGCTGGAAGCCTCTGAGATGGCAATTGTGCAGTCTGTAAATGGACAAATTGTATTGTTCAGTGAAATTCCAGCTCCTGGCTTGTCTTACGGAGATAATACTCTATACCAGCCCAGTGGAAAACTGAAGACAGATTGGTTTGGAGCTATTCCGACTTTAACGCATTTTTGGGGACAGTTGCTCACATACCTGCTAATGGGTTTTTTCCATCCCAGTCTGATGAGTATTTCAGTAGTGCTGTCAAAACACTTAAGCAACCCTTGCTCTCAGCCATTTGTTCCTGTCCTGCTTCATCTGAAGAGCTATGCCAGTACTGTTCATAGCAAGCTGGGCTGGAAAATTGATGTAGATTATTAAAAGTGACAAAGAAGGCTACTTTTAAGAGGACATTCCTTAACCCAGTTCATTGATTGAACTCAAAATGTTGTCCCAGAAAATGGTTGTGCAAGCACAACTCGCTGGGTAAATGCAAAATGAATTTTCTGAAGATATGAACAAGACTAAACTGGTGGTAGGTCATTGTTGCTCAATAAAATAGTCTTTTTCTACCCTTCCTGGCTACTGGCTGTGTAGTACCTGCTTGCGCTCTCTCTTGATCAGCTCCAGTGCTCATATGACTCCTCAGTGATCCAATTTAGTTTGCTAATCCAGCAGAAAATAAGCCAGCTGATGGAGAGAGGAAAATAATTTGTATTTCTGACAGCACTGGGCTGTTAGACAGGCTCAGCCATTCCTGTGAAGCTTCACCTGGAAGCATAGATTACTTAATCTGACGTTGCTGCCAAAATCAATTCTTATCCAACGGGGGCTTTATGCAATCTTCATTTCTTAGTACTTCCATAATGTCGGGAGAGGGTGAAAGCTGTCTGTGAGGCAAAAGTCCAGGAGACCATATAAAATCAGGTTATATGGTTATACCACTGTGGAGATGGAAACGAGAGGAGAATGAGAAAGGGCTGGAGCCTCAGTCAGTGCAGTGCCCATAGAGGAAGAAAGTGGGGTGGGTTTCCTTTGAGGGTGAATTTTTTTGTTGCTGCTGTTGTTGGTTTCTGTTTCTCTGGCTTGCTCAGTTTTGGGTTTGTTTTCCCATAAGTTTTTAGGCTTGGATTCCACCGTCCCTCTCAACAAACATATGAACACTATTTCTTGTATATACTTCTGATCAGTGTCGTACACATAGCCCACACTGTACTTTTTAGATAAAAGCCTCGTCTGAAGATTGAAGAGAATTCTCTGAAGAGAAGAAGGGGAGAGTTGCTGGTCTTTGCACTCCCCCCTGTCTTAAATGGCCTTTTTTCCAGGGTTGTTTTTCTTACTTTCCCTGTGCTTAAGTATATTAGCATTTAAATGACCCCTGCTAAGTGGTGATATCAACACCTTGTTGACAGGAACTGGGAAGAGGAGAGGAAACAGTTTTACTGGACTTTGTTTGGCAACCACTTTTGTAAAAATTATTAGAAGAGTAATTCCAGCAGTGGTTTTGTATTTCCAAATATTCAAGAGTACCAAGATGGACAAAACTTATTTTTGTTGTTTTTTAATTCCAGGCAAACGTGTAGTATTTGAGGAACCAGCAAAAAGACGACCTTAAAAATCTCCATTTCTGCAACTTTCCAGGATTTTTTTTGTCTCTTGGGCCGTGGGATGTTGTGGTGGCTGTGAGGAGGGGGAGTGCTGCTGCATAACTTAATAGTCATTTTGGAAATTTAATCCAAATAATTTATTTCAACGTCCTGGCCAGAGTGCTTCCCAGACATCATTTCTATGTGACAGCCACAACTGATTCAGACAGAAGTATTTATTTGTCTTGTCATATTCCTAAACAGTGCTGGTTACCAAGAATGTGGGCTATCCTTGTGTCTGCCTGAAAAGCAGTAGCCTAATACGGCTTTAATGTGGCTAGCAAGTCATCCATCCATCATTCAATCAGTTTTTCTGTGGAGGAACAAGTTTTTGTGAACATCTCCCTCCTTTGCTAATGATGGCCTTCTTCAGGGTGATACTTCATGAAAAGCTTTTTATCCTCAGTGGGAATTTTATCCCACTCTACACGTGTTTAAACAGTGAGCATAGGCTCAGAAGTTGCAGTGAAACTTGTTAACTCCGGTGGGTCCCCGCTGGCTTCCAGAATGGTCCAGGAAGCATTAAGCCTGTATGGCGTGGGGATGTCCAAAGGGAACTGCTGCTCTGGGATTTAGCTGGAAGTGTATCACAAAGTTCCTTTGAGGCCTAACAGGGAAGATATTATTCTAGTGAAATATCTAAACAGGTAATTTATGTTTAATTTGTGCTATGTTGGCATTTGTTTTGAGACATCTCCCTGTATAGAAATTGCTGTCTGGTTTTGTCTTTCACCACTCTAGTGTCTGAAACTTTCACAAATGCTTTTTAATTTACCCTCACAACGTTTGTGTTTTGGCCGTGGTTTTGTTCCCATCTGTGCAAGTGCAATTGAGGGATGGTTTCTTAAAGAAGTAAATATATATAAATATAGATATTGAGCTAATTACAGTGTCTAGATCAGTAAGGCTTTCAGCATTTTTGACCGTACTTATGGTAGCTCACCCAGGAAATGTTTTACAGAACTGTCTGGTTGCTACCACAGAGCCCCAACCCTCTAGAAGAAACAACAGTTGTGTATATATATAGAAAGAGGAAAGCTGATGGAGGTGGTAGACTGTACTTGTTCCTTTCCTGGTTGACTTGCTGGAAGAGTAAGCCTGACTACTCCTTCAGTGGTAACATTAGCGTGGTCTGTGGGTGAATATGAGAGAAGCTCCTGCTCATGCCAGGTTTTTCTGTATGAGTTTTTTGTTTGGATCACGGGCTGAAAATAGTGTGCACTCTTTTAGATAACAGCCTCCACCTGTTCAGTGGTGAGAGTTTGTCTATAATCATGCTCTACCATGTTGCTGCAACATTTGATGTCCTACATTGATCGCTGCTTTACCGTTTTCCAAATCAACAGAGATTAATAGAAATAGTTTGGTATAATGCAATGGTTTTCTTTCCTCTCAAGTCAGAATTTGCTGTCCTTCTATTGCTTTGAGATTCAGTTATTTTTCCATATTAGTCTAAATTTATATTTTCTTTTACACAGCACATCTTCTGATCTCAAGTTAACTGATTGCCACTTAAGGTGGATGAGAGTTCTCTAAAAGCTGAGAGAGTTGCTGTCCAAGTGTTTTGCCTAAGTCTCAGATGTTTGTTCTTTAATCCCTGGGCTCTGTCATGGTGAAAAAATGTACCTGATTATTGCCTGTTGTGAAAAATCTCAGGCAAAGCTGAGCCCGCCCCTTGAAGTGCTACTAGCTTGCAAACACCACACTTGTTTCTCTCTGGTGCTGTGTCGGTCTCACACCAATTTGAAGTTGACTTGCTGCTTAGCCAAAACCAGCACCTGTTAGAAAAACTGGGCTAAGAAGGATGCGGTGGAGTTTTTTTTGCTGGCACCTGCTCTGTGTAACCTGTATAAAGTTGCTTGGGTCCACGCGCACTTGGGAGATGGCACAACCCATTTGTGATGGTCAGGGTTTAGTGGAGTCTGTCACAGTAAGGAAGCACTCAGTTTTGCTAAGCACAGGAATGATGTTCTGCTGAAGGTGGGATCTCCTACTGCGGGAAATGCTCTGAACTTTTCTGCTCTTATATTTATGTTGAGGGTAATTTTCTTCCCCTTTAAAAGCTGTCTGTTCATCAGGATGCTTTTTGTTTGCTCGTTACTACTTGGCTACACAGATAGCTGTTGTAGCATAAAACAAGCAAAACCATGAAATCCCAGAACAAAATCTTGTCACTTTTCTAATTTGAGCTAGTTTGTAGCCCAGTCTGTGGTTGGATATGTGGTAAACTGTGCCATTATTATCTTGACAAACTGTGCCATCATTATCTTCAGGAATAAGTGTTGCAGCTCCCAAAGAGCAATGAAGGATTTCAAATCACTGTTCCTGTGATGTACCCTCCGTGTTTTCTTCTCTGTTGGTAGCACAAGACAGCCCAATAGCTGCCTTCCCTCACATTGGCCCTTCATGAAGTATCTATACTCATGCAATCACTACAGAAAACACATTGCTTATGCATAAAGAGAATAGAAAATGCAAGGTGGGGGGAGTTACTGCAATACTGAAAGGGGAAAAAAGTTATCTAGCCAAGTTCCCGGAGAGAGTTGAAGTGACGTTTGGAGAGCTTGAAGCCGTAGAGCTATTGTGGGATGAGCAGCATGGCAGCAAGTACAATGGGGAAGATGTGGGGAGAAGGGGGCAGGGAGGAAGGAAGGAAAGACCGCTTCATTCTCCTTTTGAACAATTGTGGGCCCAATGTGGAGCTACAGCTATCCCTCAGAAGTAAAACTGGTTTTAGGAGACATGAGATTGAGTTAACCAGGGGATAGATAATTTTTTTTCCTTTTTTTTTTTTTTTGGGGGGGGGGCAGAACTGATGGTGTTTAAAAAAAGAAGTTCCTTATCTTGGATGTAATTTTTACCATTTATAGTCTCTTTCTTCAGCTTGCTTAGTACCATAATCAGCAGTTCTGAAGCCAGTTATCAGCAGGAAGATGACTTGCAGATTGTGATTAGTGGACTACAGCTTGCACATTCATTTATTTCCTTCCCCCTCCCTTAAATATTTGGTTTCCAGTTTCCTGAATTTCACAACATGATGCCATAGCTTTTGATTCACTGCTGAGACACCATAGTATGGATCTTGGAGGAAAAATAGGAAATGCCTAAATAAAAAAAAACTTGGGGTACGTTAAAACTCTTGCTGCAACTAGGCACCAAATGTTTTGGAAGTTACTAGGAAAGCAAGAGCATCATACTGAAGGTGAAGTGCATAGCTTGGCCTCTTGGAATCTGAGTCAGTAAGTGACACTCTTAATCAGGTTGTCCTATTTCTCAAGTTTGCTGATTCAGCACCTTGGGTCTCAGCATGTCCGTCAGTGTGTGACTTCTAAGGGCAAAAGAGCTGCAGGTGAGCTTGCACGTTGTGTTGGAGTAAGACTCCTGAGCTGTATTTAGGTACCACAGAGCTGGTGGTTTTGAGTTGTTGAGTAAATGCAAGTCTGTGGTTAAGAACTCAGGGTAAGTTCTGTGTCTGCCTTTGAAGTCAATGGAAAACTTGTCTCTGTCTTCTGAAGCCTGGGTTTTTGGTCTGTGTTGGCTCTAGCTGCACAACAGCTTTCAACCATACTGACAACTTTGACATCAGTATTAGTGATGGAGATTGGAAGTAAATAAAGAACCATGTTAGCCAACGGACTATATGTCATAGCAACCTGATAGTAAAATGCTTAATGTATGAACCTTTATTGTTTTGTACAGGCTTGTTTTACACAAATAACTAGCTAATTTAGGATGCCTAGACATGCTTTAATGGTCAAGAGAAACAGGTTTTAGAGAAATCTGATGTATTTCCCCTTTCAACTCTCTTTTCTGTTCTGCATTTTTCCTAACAGAAGTTAACACATGAACAAAGATTTGAAATTAACTTTGAATGGTTTTTTACCGGTTACTGAACTGTTTTTATCCACAGCAAATTGCTAGTGATTTACTGCCTCTGTTTGTATGCCTGTCTTTAAGTTTTAAGTATGGATATGTGGGGGGTGTGTGTGTATGTGTATGCATAGGTAAATAGAGTACAGATGTTTTAAAGTGTGTCTCCTCACGTGCAAGTTTTAATTTTGCAGACGATATCAGAAATTGCAGAAGATAATGAAGCCCTGGTAAGAACCTGATTAGCTCATCACCTTGCACACTTTCTCTTCTTTTGCATGACTGAGTTCAGGTCCCTGCGCTAATCTTTCTATGTAAATACAACTGTGCATATTCATTCAGCCAGTCTTCAACATTCTCTGTCTTCTGCTATTTGATGCTTGTTAAAATTCTCTGATGAAGCCTTTTTTTGCTTTGCTTGTGGAATGGGTGCTTCATTTCTGCAACTTCTGCAGGGGCTTCTATTTCCTAAGTAAGGCTTTTGTTTTGTTTTTCGATTTGAGCAAACAAATAATTTCCTTGCCTTTCCCCAATTCCCCTCTTAAATTTGTCTGGCTTACGTGATTGATAATAGGCAATTTTAATTGTTGATGTTAGTGAGATGAAAGTAAGAGACATTGTCCCCGCTTGAATTCCTGTTATTTGTTGGTCCCAGGCCACACTAGTTGTTGCAGATAACTGCATAAAAGGAACACGTAGTGTAGTGAAGGGCCTCATATCAGAAAGCTGAGAAACAGGCTTATTGCCCTGCTGATTTTGAATGGGGCTCTTCTGCATGCTTCAGGTTAAGCACAAGCTTCAGAGGTCTGGATAAATTAGGACCTCAAGAGATATTCAGATCTCTTGATTGGCTTGCAAGTTTGACATGTCAAGTCTAGCTAAAACCCAAGGAAGCAAAAGAATAATTAATCAATTAACTCTGCAGCTGTCCCTTCAAGAGCTTGATGTGGTTTATCACGCAGGAAATACAGCTCCCCATCTGAATTGTGCTAAATCATACTTTCACAAATCTACTGTAAACCTGAGTTCTGAAACATTTATTATTAAGTCATTGCCTAATAAATAAATTATAATGCATTTGGCAGGAAACTTTAAATCCTTTCTCTATGTTAGCATTCTCAACCTAATACAAAGTAACGTGCTTCATAACAGAAAAGTTGAGTTTCTGAGGAAAATGATTAAAATGGCATAAGGCTTTCAGAATTCTTGGTACCACCACCCCTGCCAGGACAAGGTGCCTCCTGATCATTTAGATGGTGGATTTTTCCTCACCACAGTGAAAATAGTTCTTTCTGGAAGATCAGTTATATTCCTTCAGCTCCTCTCTGCTTCCAAATTCTGTTATCTTGTGGGCTTCTCTACATTAAATTATGTGATTGTCCTCAAGACAGTACTATAATATGACTAATATTTGCACTGCACTCTGGTTTTAGGACCTAATCATACTGATGATCTGAATTAATTTTTTTACACAGTTTAGTTTTGTTTACTCATGGAAACAAGGCATTATCCACTCTAAGAGGGTTCTTATTGATCAGTGTAAATCTAGCACATCAGTGGATACAGAGGTAAAGAAAGTATACGTGACTAAAGTTTATTCTAACTTTGGAAGTAAAATCTTGCCAGTGGGAGCTTCAGTTCACATCAGGGCATGCAGCTTAATGTTTTGATTTGTATCGGTAGTACATGAAATTATATCATTACAAGAGCAGAAATTCCTGAGTTTGGGATTTGTAATAAAAAAGATAATTTGAGTCCTTGATCAGGATGTGAAACCAATGGTTCTGGAAACTGGCTTGTTTGTACAGTTTGAAGGTTAAGCATATATGCCAGTGCTACAACAAGTGTAGTTATTGAACATCCTGACTATTTTTCACCCATGTATTAATGGTACAAGGTCCAATAAAAGAACTGGAAAAGAATCCCAAAACAACCAACACATGATATAATGAACTAAAGTAAACTTCAAAACTTTTGCAGCTTCCTCCTGCTGTCTTCTTGACTAAAGTAACTTAAAGTGAATGCAAATTAAAAAAACAAAGCAAACAAAAAACCCCTCAAACCCAATTATTTTCATTTACAGGACGGTGTATTTCATAAAGTGCCAGTGTTTAATTTTATCTTTGGTAGCTTGCACATGCTGTTCAGACTTAATTAAAACTTGATTTTCACAGAGATGTCTCGTTTAATATCTTTCTCTACCAGAGGAAGTTCTTCTAAAATGTGAGTTTCTCTTTCTTGCCAGTTTTTGGGGTTCCCATTTTGGTTTTGGGATTTTCTTTATCCCATGTTGGCCAATACTTAGATGGAAAAAAAATTAAAATTAAAAAAATCCCCATGAAAAAGCTCTATCAATTGACCTTTCCATCACAGTACAGACCTGTAGTCAGACCACACTGACTGGAGAGGGATGTTTTTCCTGTGTAGTTAGTTACTCCTTTTAAGAAAACCTGGTCCATTTACAGAAATTAGCATGAAATGAGCAAACCCAGGAATTGAAAAACTGGCAAATAAGAGAAAAGGTAATTCTAATCACATCTCCATGAAGAACCAGTGTGTAATAGTTCCTCTGGGCTAGTTTTTCCATGCAAGCAAATGCTTAATGTACCTCAAAGTGGATTTAGTCATACTCTATAATAAGAGTATCTACACCTGGATGTATTATTTATACAGCTGGTTAAAATTCTCAGCTTGTTTTCCCTAATCAGAGTTAATTTTCAAGCTTAAAGAACCCCTGATACCAGGGGTACAAAGCTATTTCAGGTTTTTGAGTGCCAGTGGTTTAATATAAGTGGAGCTGATCCTTTGTAATGAAAGCAGTACCACAAATAAATATTCCAGAGGTGCTTGGCATGATAAAGATTTTAAAATAAATATATACATTTGTGTCAATTGCAGTGTAGCAGTTAAGTGCATTTTCTGTAATCATCTAGAAAAATAGAGGCAGCTTCCCCTCAAATTGTTCAGTCACTTTCAGCTGTACAGAGTAAGTACCAAGTAGGTGTGAATTGCTCCTAGTTTGATTTGATGGTGGCTTAGCTTCACCCTTGGAAAGGTTATGTGAAAAAAAACAAGGCAGTGTAGAAGCAATGAAGAGGAGCCCTAGCAATAAAAAAAGCACTTGTTCACACTGCTTGCAAAAGCATCCTGCTGCATCATCAGTCTTCCTTAGAGACTCGGTTAGGTTTCTTGCCCTCATGGCTTTTCCAGAGCTCTTGTCCTCTGATGATTAGATACATTCTGCTCCCCAGTTTAAATTTATTCATGGCCATTTATCCTTGACAACTCTAACTTAAAAAGCCGTTCTTAGTCTTTGATGTTGACCTCAATGATGTCAGGCCTTTCAGCTGCCCAGTATTAGGCTGTGAGCACGGTTGGGGAATGATAAGGGACTTAGTTAACTGCTTCCTTAACTCCTCCATTTGGTCATAGGCTCGAACTCTTTTGTTGCCTCCTGCCCAGTTAAAGTGGTTTCTTTGCAGCCTTTCCTCTGCACAATTAGAGATTGGATTTGGGTTTATTTTGCCTGTGAAAGATTATTTGTTTAAATATGTCTTTGGCTTCTAATGGGCTGGAGGCTGTATCCTGGTTTTCACAGACAAGCACCAGTTAATTTGCAGATTTTCTTCTGCAACTTGTACCATATGAGTTCACCTAGCCTTATAAAAGCTTCTAGTGCTTTTTTAATGTTACCTGATGACAGCTAAGCCTGGATAATTATCTCGATTTAAAGAATTATTTGAACATCTGAATATTTTCTCCTCTTCAGTTGAATAAAGTGCTCATTTTGTTATGTGAGTTAAACAAGAATTGAGATTCCTCTCTATCCCCACCCCCCGAAAAAAAACCCCAGAAAAACAGACCTCCAGGGATTTGGGTGCTCAAGTCCCATTAATTTATTTTTATAAGAGAACCAGATTGCTTGAGGCATTTTTGAATATATCAGACGTAGTTCTATGTGTACATCTAAGGACTACTTAGATATGTGATAAGAAGATGGTTTGTCATGTAGAAATGATACTAGGAAGGCAGGTGAGAGGTAGATGGAGTGCTCAGGGTCACATGCACATTCCTGTCATTTTTAATTTTAGGAAAGAAAAGCTAATACCAAAATGTGTGGAGAGGTTTTTTTTCTTCAGAGATTCTTAAGGTCATAAAGCAGAAAATTGTTAGGAACCTAAATTAACAGGTTTTGACCTGATATTTCTCCGAAAGGCTAGACATGTGAAACGCAGCTGTCATATTTCTCTTCAGTCAGGTCTGCTGGAAGGATTGAGGTGCACAAGCTGTAGGTCTGGGCATGACTGTCCATCCACACTGGGACAATCGATGTTACTGACCACTGCTTAAGAGGTTTTTACTGAGAGTTGCTGTGAGTGAGGAGGTGCTTCACCACCAGCTTGCCCATCCCTGCAACCAGGGTTAGAAGCAGGGAGTCAGACAGCAAACAATGGGGAAACTTCATCAGCTGTCCCAAGGTGAGGTGTCCCCACCTAAGAGCCAGAGCCCTGAACAGCACGCTCAGGGGAGATTGTACAGGTAGCTTGCCTGAAAGCACAAATCATCAAAATGGCAGTATTAAATATGAAATTACCTATTGCACAGGTCATCTTTCTGACAATTTCCCCCTCTCTTGCTGCGATGGCACACGTTAAAACAGCACCTTCATCAGAGAATTACTGTAAAACTATTGAGTCATTCAGCCAGAGATGCAAGGGTTTGATATTTACAGAACGGTCATGCCTTGTGCTGTGGATTAGTCTAAAAAGTTTTTTATGAAGAAGGAGACCCCATCATTTTTTTGGACTTTTTAGTATGACTGAAACACTCACTGAGACTTGGAGTTAAACAGCTCCTACCCTGTATTTTCTGAGATTACTACTTTCACAAACGAGCTTTGATTCCCTTGAAGCTTCTAGCATCTGCTCTGTCTGCAGCTCTTAATGGTATGAGTGTGTCTGTGTGTGTGCATCTTGAAATGAATTAATTGCTTCAAGTCTGTTTCTACCTACTGGCTTGTGTTTAAACATGTAACAGTGACCAACACCACTCCCTTTCCCTTCCAGATGCTTCAGTGCTTACCTTGCTTTATAGTTACCCTGGAGTTTGTTTTCAGCGCTAACTGTGCTAGTCTCAATGCTTATCCTTCAAGCCTGGCTTTTGACTTCTGCACTGCAGCCCCACTTAGTGCATACATCTCTGTGGCAGGTGCATATGTATAGCTATGTATTTAAAGAATACATACTACGTGTGTGTGGTGCTGCATAACATACAGAGTTGGAGTATTTCTTGCTGCTTGATTAGTCCCAGTGTTGCACCTCTTCACTCTTGTTAATTATTTGAAGCAGTGTCGCTGGAGTGAGACCTGGTGGGATGTCTGACATTTTAAGTTGACAAGTCCTTTCAACTTGATGGAGCCCAAAGGGTTGTGCCATTGTCACAACTACTAAAACCAGGTTTAAACATTAATACTAGTATTTTCAACTCCATTAACCCAGTTTTCCCTCCAAAGTTGTGGAGGAGGCTGGTTTAATTGGCAGTTTTGGTGAGAATAATGAGACTGTTAAATGTAAAGAAATTAAACTAATTGGAATTGCCTGCCACTGCTGTTCTGAAGGTGAGTATCCATATACAGGGTTAATACAGTTTAAGTAATCCCCCTAAACTAGACCCATTGTTAATAGGAATTAACTTTCCTGTAGAATTTGGTTATAGGAGAGTTTTTGTGTACTAAATACAGGTTAATTGACTAAATTTTGAAACAGGACATGAGAAAATCTAGAGGTAAATTATCTGGTTAGCTTAGTGATATTTTTGTTTACTTTTCAAAATATATGGCCTTTCCCCCTTTTTTCCTTTTTTTTTTAATTAAATTTGGATCTAATTTAGTCCGGCTGCTTAAAACACCAGAATTGTGTACATTTGTTGAAGTATTGTCATGAAGATGCATGAGAATTTGGTTTTTAGAAAGAAGCTTCTCTTAGGGGTGTTGTTTTATTTGTGGATTCATAAGTAACCATTTTATGCAAAAGGAATGGAGTGGGAAAAATGACAGGACCAGAGCTGATCGAATTTCCTGCAAAGGCTTCAATCATCTTGTTATGAAATCCTTGCTTATTTGAAATGCCAATGATGACATTTTAAATCTAATTTAATTCTTAGAAGATTTGCAATATTAAACAAACAAACACAGATGCCCCTAACCCCACAACAAAAGCTTCCAGAGCCTGTATTTGCTGAACAGAATACTCCCTGCAGAATTAAAGTGATTTTTTTTTTTTTGAGAGACAGTATTTTTCTTGTTTCGAGTAGTTTTTTCATTTTGTCATAAATAATCAAAGCCCCTGTGGATGCCCTTATTTAGGGTAGAAGGACAAGGGGTGAGATTCTTTTTTGTTTGTTTTTACTCAGAAAAAGTCTGTAATGGCCTTTTTTTTTTTTTTTTTTTTTAGTGGAGGGCATCTATGGAGTTTTGATGGACAAAAGCTTGTATCTTAAATGAATGGGCCACTAAAGGCTGCACCTCACCATCAGAAATCCCTAAATGGACGATTATATCAAATCCAGTAAACTGACTGTTGGAGCTGTCACACTGAAACCAATTTTCTGCTTTATTTCTCTGTACTGCAGCATATGTCTTCGTCCTGAATGGACGTTGGCTTATTTTTGTTGGGCTGGCCCAAGATAGTAGGGGAGCAAATCACTCGATAAAGATTACCAATTACATTACTTAGCTATGGCTAGAGTACTAGACTCAGGTTTTTCAACATACTGAGCATTGTATTTCCAATCTGAGAGAGGTTTGATTTTAATTTTCTCTTTTTATTAGGTAAGCTGTTGGATTAAAATCAGTGGGGCTGTTCATGCTGTGTTAGATTGATTGTATGCTTATGCTTGTTAATGGCTTAGTGGCAGAGTACCTTGCAGGTTTATTGAGCATGCCCTTGAAGGTAATGCGCTGCCTCGTTTCAGGCTCTGTGCACTGCTGCTCGTATGGAGCAGTTATACCTCATTGAACGGCTCCATTGAAATCCTTATGGCTGCTGACTCCTTGGTGCCCTGACTGTGTATAGAAATGAAGCTAATCTTTAAAAGCTGGTTTCTAACATGGAAAATTCCTGTGCAGCTAGTCAGGTTAGAGCACCTACTTTGTTGAGTTTAAACCCGGTTTGAATCAAGTTGACTTCATACAAAGGTTCATTGAATCTGGGATTTACAAGCATAAATTTACAGGTGTAAAATACAGTGGAGTGGCCTGCAGACCCTAAACAACTTGAGCTCCATGCTTGGATAAACTGTAGGAATGTTGCAGTTCGCTTGGCGTGGTTGCCCGTAGATGCATATTCAGGTTCAAAGAAAGAAACTGAGACACTAACTATTGGAAAATTGCTGCTCAATATAGAATCTCACCTTCTATGCAATTTTGAAATATATTTGATTCCTTGTAAGAGAAGGAACAAACAGTCCACTAACTTTCTGCCAATCTGCTTGTTGCAGAGGTACCAAAATGTGGCACCTCTGTATGACCTGCAATTAGGAACATTTCCATAAATTGCTAAGAATAAGCTCACTTCTTTTCTTCTGTTAGAGCTACAACTCTGAATTTAAGAGAAGTTTTATTTCAACTCTGATTTCCTTGAGCATTGCATGTGGTGTTCTCCTGAGTATTAGTTCTTCTCTTACAAAATTGCTTTCTTCTAGGCAAATAGTCTTGATGTCCATGCTAAATTGTTTTGGAGACTGTCTCTTGCACGGCCTCTCTCACTCTCCTCCTACCTCTTAGTTCCTAATTGGCTTAATTTTCCTGCCTCTCTGAAAGCTTCCTGCTGCTTAACGCCCTCGGTCATTGCCCTGCTGCATTACTGGTAAATGTTGTCATGACTCCTGTCTCTTGCAGCTTTGGAGATATGTTGTCCTTTACACTGACTGCATTTGTTGAGCTGATGGATCATGGGATTGTATCGTGGGATACATTCTCTGTGGCATTCATTAAAAAGGTAAATTTGCAATCAATGCTATATGTTTTATATCGGTTTGCATCTACATTTTTAAATTTGAGGTGAGTAGTGCTTTCTCCCCCTCTTCCCCCCGATACCTTTTTGTCCAATGAAATTAATATACACTAAAATGGGATTAAAGTGCCATTTCAAGCTATAAATACTCGTAGTTGCAGGATTTGGCCCAACTAAACTGAAATCAATGGGAGTGAGATGGAGTCAACACTGTATCAGGCTTGATACACAAGAAGTTGCTCGCTCAATTGTAGCGTGACCTCCTTGCACAGATACCATGCAGTTAAAGCAAAAATTAGCCTTTTGGTTTAATAAAAATTCAAATGAGCACTCACATGTTTCCTCTGGGGGTACAGGAGGAAGAGAAATGTTTGCAAATTGAAATGAAGCAGGTATCTACCCGGATTATTGGGTTGACCTGGCCTCCTGAATCTTGCAGATGAGGTCTGTGGTTTTGAAATACATCTTTCCATGATTTGCAACAGTTTTTCTTCTTTCCTGACATGTAGGAGGTGCACAAAAGCAGCAGAAACACTGGAGTACAGAGATTTAACAGCTTTGAGAAAAAAGTTTTTGGTTTAAAGCATGCTTGATCAAGTTTGAAAGATGTCAGAATTACTTCACTAAAATAGTAGCAGGAGCAGTAATGGAACTAATATAACCTGTGGCAAAAATCTCCTTGCTGTAACAACGTGTCAGAGCACAGACTTTTAATTTAAAGTTGGTTTAGAGCATTTCTGCCACTAAAGGAAAGTATGAATTTACTTTTGTTGCCAAAAGAGAAAGAAGAAATAATTATGAAGAGTGTTAGATTTTGAAGCTAATTTTTGGTAATTAAAATTGATGGATACAACTTCTAAGAAAAAAATAGTATAATTGGTTTGATTTTTGGACTGACATTTTGTTTGCTATTCTTGCATGCTAGGTATATTATTACGATGGTGATTGTCTTTCCATGGAAAATAAAATAGTATAATTGTTTCTTGACTTTGTGAGGTACAAAGTCAAGCCCAGAACACCTTATTTATTGCTAAGAAGCCTACTAAGTGTATGAAGAACCTGGCTAAAATGAATTCAAATCAGTCTACTTTAGTAGTCACTCAGAATTCTTGTCTTTGCCTGACCCTACCAAGGTGTAACTCCCTGTGGATTAATAGTAACTACAGAAGAAATGTTGCATGTGCCCCTGTTAATGGCTCATCTCTTCTGTCTGGCACTTCCCCCCACCCCCCACCCCCACCCCCGCCTATAACCCTCAGAAAAAAACCTCAAACCAGCCCAAAAAATCCCAATAGAAGACACAAACAAAAGCATTCTTACAAAGTACCTGTGAAAACCAAAACTCACCAGTAAAAACCAAAAGTGAGACCGATGGACAAGAAAGGGACCAAGGAGAACAACAGGACAGTTAAGAGAAACAGAAGGACAAAGAATGACAAAAGGAGAGGGAAGGGAAACTTGAAGAGTCCTCAGCACCGGTCTGTGTAGGCAAGGGGCAAAGCTGAAGGAGAACCTTTGGACGGTGCCTCTCTGACAGAGATCTGAAGCTTTATTCTTGTTTGCCCCTCTGACCTTGGCTTTTGACAGTCCACTTGAGGTTGCTGATGGGCTAGCTCAAGTGGTTAACAGGATGGATAAGGGACTGATAGGTTTCTGCTAGCCGAGGGGTAGCTTTGCAATCCTGCTTCAAGTGCTTCTGCCCTTTGAAGCTGTCTTTCATGTTAAATGGAAGCCAAACTGCAACAGGGAGGAATTAATCTGAACTTTTTTTTCCTTGAATAGCTTTCTTATTTAAAATGTAGAAGCTGGAGGAGACCTCAAGGGGAACCTCTAACTGCTTCTAATGACTAACTGCTTGGTGTTGGATGATGTCTCCCTCCCATCCTTTGGGTACATAAAGACTGCTATTCCAACTGCTGCAAATAAGAATTGACACTTTCAAGGAAAGCATGGTCCCTTATCACAAGGGAAAATAGATTCATTTGAAAAAACTTCTTTATGATACACAAGATTCTCTCAAGACCTTTCCCTTCCTTATGACAAAAATGTTTTTTTCCAGTTTTCATAATTACTGAAAGTATTTGGATGCCCTGTTCTTAAAGTGTTATGGTAACTGGATATCAGAATAAACTCTACAAGTTTGGTACTTCTGTTTCAGTTCCTATGAAAATACCAAATTTGTAGTATTGCTTGAGATTCATAAATAATTCTAAGATATTTTTAACTAATTGCTGTTTCACAACTGTGTGATGCGCGGTCTTAACCTTGATGAATTGTTTACCTTAAAAATGTAGTGTGCAGGAAAAGGCAATGGCAGCAGGAATGTATCTGTGTCTTTCTCAACTGTTTTGTTTTCTGTAGTCAATTGAAACTCTAGTTCCTGATTTGAAAATGAGATGTGCACTTAAATTCTTCTATGCATTAGGACTTAACAAAACTTTGTTGGATGCTTGTGACATCAAAATGATCCAGGCAAAAATAACAAAAGCACATACCACTGCTCCAAAAATCAGATTTATTGCCTTCATTGGTCTTTACCCAAGTGTTATTTTGGTCTGGGTTGGGTTTTGTTGATTTTGGGGTTTTTTGATAGGAGGGTTTATTTTGTTTGGGTAATTGTGTTGGTTTTTTTTTTAACTTTTGGTTTTTAACTTTTGAATTCTCTCCTGTGCTTTAAGTGGTGCTGAAACAGGAAGTGAAATCAGATGTGTTGTTGAATTTGCTGTAGGGTTTCTTATCTACTTTCACTTTACACATCTAGCTCCTGTTTCAGCAGAGCCCTGGGGCTGAATGTGTAAAGGCATTCTGATTCCTAGATTCTCTTGAAATCAGTTGGAAGCTGAACACCCAGCCTTTGTATGAGGCTCTATGCAGGTATTAAGGTTACAGGTATTCCAGTGAACAAGTAGTTTTTATCCTTAATGTCAAATGGGGTGTGTTAGGTTTTCATGGAAAAGCGCAATGAAGTTGCTTATTTCTGGAGGAGAGGTGGTATTTCTGTGAGTTTGCATTATCTTTCTCATCAGAATTTTTATTAAATTAGTGCAGGATTATTTTTAGATGTTGAAAGTCCTCCATGCACGTGGTACTCTATAAGCAGAGAACAGCAAATAACAGAAATCTGAACTCCTATTGATTCATGTCTCTTTTCAGGAAGGGTTGTCTTTTTTTTTTTTTTATGCATCCAGAACTTTAAGTAGGGTAATAGAATTTCTTTTTACATTCTTCTACTTTCTCTGGAAGTAGCATGCCTTATGTATCAGGGTAGATGCTGTAGTTTTGTGTGGTGGGTTTCTGAGTGGGGGGTTGCAGGGGTGGCTTCTTCAAGAAGCAGCCAGAAGCTCTCTGCAGGCCTGAGAGAACAAACACCAGCTGGCTCAAGGCTGGAGTCATTGACCAAGGCCGAGCCCATCAGCAATGGTCATAGTGCCTCTGGGAATCACACTTAACAAGGAAAAAACCCACAAGCAGCCGCTTTTTGCCACCAGAGAAGGGAGTGAGGAGATGTAAGGAGCTGTGCAGACACCAAGGCCAGTGAAGAAGGAGGGGAGGAGGCACTGCGGGTGCCACAGAGAAAGATGTCCCTGCAGCCTGTGGAGATGCCTCCCACTGGAGCAGCTGGAGACACGGAAGATGGTGTGACCTGTGTTAGAGCAGGCCTCTGCAGCACTTGAAGAGAGACAGAGATGCAGAGATGAGTGAGAGAGAGATCCATGCCGGAGCAGGCTTGCGAGGGGAGGAGCTTGTGATTCTGTGGGGAACCAGGCTGTGCAGCAGTCTGAGCCTGAGAGACATTCTATGACTGCACCCCATAGAAGTGACCCATGCTGGGGCAGTTGGGGAAGAGCTGAAGCCCCATGGGAAAGGATTCACATTACAGAAATTTGTGCAGGACTGTCTCCCACGGGTGGGACCCCAGCAACAGGGGAAGAGTGTGAAGAATTCCCCCTCAGCTGAGAAGGAAAGCAACTTGTGAGGAACTGACCAAAATCCCCATTCCCTGCCCCTCCCCATGACACAGTGGAGAGGAAGAAAGGAGAGAAATCGTGACTTAAAGTATTCTGTTAAGAAAGGAGGGGGGAGGTGCTTTAAGATCTGGTCGTACTTCTCATTACCCGACTCTGGTTTCACTGGGTGTGCAGTGTAATAAATTAGAGTTTTCTTTCATTTATTCTGTGTTGAGTCTGTTTTGACCATGACACTAATTGCAGAATGATCTCTCCTTGTCCTTATCTCGACTCCTGAGTGTCTCAATATATATTTTCTCCTGTGTCCAGCTGAAAAGGGGAGTGATAGAATGACTTTGGTGGGCACCTGGCTTCCAGACAGGGTCAAACCACCACAGTAGACAAGCCTGTTATTTCTGGCCAGATTTCATGCTTCACCAAGGTGGTTATGAATACATGTAGGTTGACATGCAAGGTACCTAGCAGATGTATGTTCAGCGTGGTATGTCATAGCTTTTTGAACACACAGACCAGCTTCATATGATGGGTTTGTGTTTATGATTAAAAGATGTGGTGTAGCATGGTCAAAAGAATAAATATGTCTAAGGCAACCTGTCCTAGACTGAGGATTCAGTTATCTGTACTGCGATGTTTATGCAGGCCCCTGATAGGAATGTTATATGCCAGTGAAGCATTTATGCTGCCACTTGAAATATCATTGGAAAAAGCTGCTGCAACAAGAATGATTCGTACATGTCAGGCCTTTCGAACAGGACAGTGACAGCAGTCTGACAAGTTGGGACACAGTCTGGACATATTGTATTCCTGCTGCACAATCGATCTGTGGGTGCCTGATGACTTTGAGGTGTCCAGAGCGCATTTGATTTATTGTTTGAGTAGCGCAGAGTTGCTCTGTGCATATGCTGTCTGTATTGTGGGCTTTCCAGGGCATCTGGCAGCTCTGGCTGCGATGCATCAGAAAACAACTGGATTGTCATTGAGAGGTAGGGTAGGATACAGTGCTGCTGAGCTGCAGCTTGTTACTCTGAACAGCAGATGTGTGTCGTATACTAATGTAAATATAACTTGGGCTCAGGACTTGCAGGCAGCAGATACTGAAATCCTGGAGTAGAAAAAGGCTAATTGTGTTACCTATCCTCCTGTTCTCAGTGCATGCATGGGTTGGTTCTTTATTTTCTGTAAGGTCAGTGTATGTTTCCTGAATTGAGGTATATTCAGCATCGCATGTTCCTATTGCAATGCAAAGCAAGTAGCAAGCAGCAGTGCTGCTGTAGATGAGAAAAAGTAAAATCTGCCCATCCTGCCTTGTCATCTCCAACCAAAGTTGTAGAAAGGGTGTTTTGCTCCTTCGGCACTACTCAAAATGTCACAAATGCAGAACAGTGTCATTGTTTACATGTCAGTCTTTAATTGTGATTTTTACATGCGGATTTCCCAACCACAGGGCATGCCTTTCTTCCTCCAAAAGGAAAATTATGCCAAGGTCTAAGCAACCAGAATCAGAAACAATATAATCCCATTAGTGGCTTATAGCCTGACTACTGAGGAGGGGCATGGGTTTGAAGGTTTCTGGGAGGAATGCATTGTATTTGAGACGGCCACTGTTGCTTGTCTGTAAAAGGCAAGTAACTGAGGTCTCACGACATTTCTCCTGTCTGTGATTCCGTGGGTATCTTTCAGCTTGATTGTGCTGAGGATATCTGTGCATTCAAGGAAAGCCCAGGCAGTTCTTGCTGCCCGTGTTATCAGAAGGCAAACGCCTCCCTGGGAAGCTGGGTCCGAGGACTGGTCAGCATGCGAAAGAATGCACATTGCCACGTCCTACTGCACAGCTGTATTGGCTCTGCAGATGTGCTCGCAGCCAGTCATTGCTGCGCTGCAAAAAAGTGGAGGTCTGACCTGGTTTTGATTAACGTGCCATTTGTTTGTGGCAGCTTGCAGTAAAAGTGAAGGTTATTAATGCATGAACACTCAGTGCGACTGGATTCGAGACAGAGTTATGGAACCAGTTGTGCTGATTAATGATCATAAACAGAGTTTTCATTTGTAACATGGAGAGAGCTCTCAGTGTTGTTGTTGGTAACAGCAAGGGGGTGGGGAGGGGGAGAAAACTGCTTGTTTTGCTCGAGCATTTTGCCAGCGAAATGGAAATGTCTCTTCTGCAACAGTTTTACACAGATTTTTCTGCTGAGGAGAATGACAAATATTCTCCTTGTCCATTCCAAAAGTTTCATCACAAAAAATATGAGTTCCAGTTTTTTAAGGTTGATTTACCACGTTCATAATCTGATGCTGAAGTATATATTTTGGTGGTATGAATGTTGACATAAGTATATGGTGATTGGTGCCAGCTGAAGAGTATGTGCCACTGTATCCAGTGAAGGTACCTGCTGCACATGGTTGATTACTTTCAGGTATTCGCTGATACCTGGCATGTAGACAAGGCTACTTTTTATTCTAATACCTTTCTGAGCCACATCTACCTTTTTGCTTTCTTTCCTCTCTCCTTTTTATGATAAGATGTAAATTCTCTGAATGTTTGAATTTGTAGATAGCAAGCTACGTGAACAAATTTGCCTCGGACATCTCTATCCTGCAAAGGTCGCTAGCAATCCTGGAATCTATGGTGCTCAATAGCCACGACCTGTACCAGAAGGTGGCACAGGAGATCACAATTGGGCAGTTAATCCCACATCTGCAGGGGTGAGTGTCTGATATGGTGGATTTTTAATTTTTTTTTTTTCCCCCTAAATGAACATAGCATTTGGAAAAAGGGTGGTATAGAGACCAGCGACCTCCTCTACAACTCCTGCGTACACTATACGTGGGTGGATGATGACTGGCAGCAAGTTTTCTGGCTTTGTTCAATGATCAAGTTTGTTTATTAAAAAACCCAAACCAATATGCAAAGTTGTCTATGTGGCTGGAAGTGGGGAAGGAATAGAAGAGCACCCTGTAGTCATAAACTGCTTAACACCAGTGGCATACAGATGGGGCTGTTCTGCTCACCAACCTCTGGAAAGTAAGAGAAAAATTGGTCAAGTTTTGCTGAAGGTGTATCTGAAAAGGGAGAGCAATGTGTGGTGATTAAATCGATGGGAACTGCCTCTTGTAGTATACAGTGATGTGTGGTGAGCCACAGTTATGTGTGCCTCCTGACTGGGACGTTTTCCTTTTAATTAAGGCTTTTAATACTGGCAGGTTAATCTCCAGAATCCTTTATTGAAGATTTCCCTTCCTACATCTAGCTGTTGGGCATCTGGTAGAAGCTAATTGTCTGGACTCCTGATAGGATCAGTGGAGGGTCAACGGTACTTCTGGGATGTGATTCATTCCACCTTTCTTGAATGCCAGGTCTTCCTCTGGAACATCTTGTCTTTCCTGATAATAGAGATAACCTGGTCATGATCAACTTTGACTGATTGCTTGACTTTACATGATTACCATTAAGAGCAAACAGTCCCTCCACTTCTACCTGCAGTAATGGTACTGGTAGATCAGTTTTCAGAGCTCATGTGTATTCACATACTTCTTTTGTGTTTATAATTTTGTTCCAAACAGGACAGACCAAGAAATCCAAACATATACCGTAGCAGTAATAAATGCACTTTTCCTTAAAGCGCCGGATGACAAGAGACAGGTATGTGGTTGGCCCCTGTTGTATATTTATGTAGCTGTAGAAAAAGTGTATCATATTCCCACCTGCAATTGTCCTAGTCTCATTTTTCCTGTAGTTCGTTCAAACTGAAGCTTGTTCTGTGGTTTCACAGTGTTATAACTAATTTTAATGGTGCTACCTCCATCTCGTGCCAATACTAGTAGGAATTAAGCATTCTTCTGTGCTTTTTAGTTCCCTGTAACCTCACATGAACCATATTGTCTGTGGTTTGCTGTAGTATTTATTGTACTGAACCCTTTGCCAGCACAGCTTGTAAAACTAGGCACTTTTTTTTTTTTTGGTAAACTGTTCACTCCTCCACCCCCACCCGCTATTTTTTAATAAAAAATTGTGTTCCTTTTGAAAATGGAAATATCTGGCCATGTAAGCATTTCATGATTTATATAGTGCACTATTTTAAGTTAAGTTTGGGGCCAGAGATCAGAAGTCTCAAAAGGAAATATTTCAAGATTGCTAGTTGCTGTTAAATGAGGATGGAATGCAATGTGTTATGAAATAGAGAAGTTTTATCCATGTTTATCAAATCATTAGCCTGTGTCAAAACATATGTAGTCATTTATTTACTTAGCATTTCAGTCATCAGGAATGGTGATGATAATTCTTGCAGTGACATACAGTTAGTGTCCAGAACAAGTTCATTGAGAGCTGCTGATCAGTTCTGACAAGGACTTTCTTTAGGTTTATTTGCATTTCTAAATGCTGGAGATTGTTTAAAGCAGTGCCAAAGCCCTAATGGGAATTTTTTCTATTTGCTTCAAAAATAGTTTTAAAATGACAAGCAGGGGAAAGTAAAGCCATAGCTTGGTTTTAAAAAGAGCCGTTTTTCCCCTCCCTCTCGCTTTATCCTTATTTCTCTGTACAGTCCATAAAGGGAAGAAGGCACCTAATACATGAAACTGGAACAAAAGCTGTCTTTCAGTTTTCACCCAAATCTGTGATAGATGTGTGTAAGAAAACCAAAGATTTCACTTTTTAAATTTTTAAATAGTTGCTACTGCTTTGTTTTTGTGAAAAGTATACTTTAACTTTATATGAACTTGGGACACAAGGTCAGATGTAGGTAAGACCTTAATAGTAGTCAGTGGGCATGTCTTCCCAAAGATGGCAGTAACACGGGCTCTTCCAGGTGAGTAAAACCCTGTGTCACTGGCAGCAGACCCTGCAAACTTCACTTCAGCTGTAGCACCTGCTGTTGTGACACAGGGCTGTTAGTCGTGCAGTTTGTGATCATTAGAACATAATGATCTGACTTGGCTTGAAGTCTAATAACAGTGGCACTTGCAGGAAATTTCCTTTGGCTTTTAATTATCTGTAACATGTTCAGAATCTGCTGTGTTTCTCTTTATATCCATCCTGTGGGTGATTGGTGAACCGTACATTGAAGAAGGTAGCTGTCCAGTAGCTTTAAGATAGCGATAACTGGATGACAAAGTGAGGTGATGGGGTCTCCGGTAATTATCCGACTGCAGGTCCTCAAAAGTTCTGGTTCAGCACTTTTCACTGATGTGGTTTGGAGTGAGAAGCTACACCCAACCCTATATGACTCTAGGAGCGTTGGCACCCTCCCTGCTGCCAACTTGTAGGGACTGGCATGATGTGGGTGACTGCGCTGCAGTGAAGGAGAAGATTTAAATTGGTGCTGGTATCTGAATTCCTTCGCCTCCTTTATTTTTTTCCCCCTTTCTGTTTCTGTAATGCAAAAAGCCAAGAGGTTCAAGGTTTTCCTTTTTTAATGAGGACTCCCTTGTTGCTTTGCTTCCTCTGTCACTGTCAAGGATCAAATTATCTAAAAAAAAAAGCCAGGTTATTAAAAAAATAATCAGAAGAGAGCTGTGAATTTGAGCTTTGAAATGATACTGTGAATGTTTGAAACTCTTTTTTTTACTGGCAATTGTCACCGTTTTTATGGAGACGTGTTGCTATGGAAAATGAGATGGCAAATTTTGTCAAAAAGTTCCTGTTCTAATCTGTTACTACAATACTTATTTTTGAAGAGGCAGCTTGCCAGCTGCTAATAGCCATACAGTCTTCTCAGAAACAAGGTTGATTTTGTTGCATTAATAGCTTTTTGTGAATGCCTGTTACTCCCATCAGGTTTTGGTCCAGTGACAAAATCCCCAGTATCCTACTAAAGGCTTTTTAAATTACAGGTATTGGAAAGAAGTGACATTTTGATAATCTTCTCCAAAAAGTAAAATAAGAGTTCCTTTATTTTATTTTTTATTTTTTAACCCTTTAATGCAGGAAGGAATACTTGATGTTCTTTACCTGTCCATCTTTTGGCAGTCCATATACTTTGACAACAGACCCTCCAGTCTGTTCCCTGTAACCTGAAGTATATCGTGTGCCTGGCACTCCCCCTGCAGCTCATTTGCACATCTCTGAAAGAGGTGGAAGCGTCTGTGTCATTCCTTCCTTGGCTGTTAAGTGCAATGGAAACCTGCTCAGCCAGAAAAGCTTTATAAGCTAAGGCTGAGCCTCTCTTGTCTTTGGTCCCTTCCTCCTTCCTTACCATTGCCGTGTTCTGGTACAGTACCCTACTATAAAGAAACAGCCAACATCCATGTCTGCCTCCCGTCTCAAAATGAGAATAATTTCCTTTTTGCAAGCAAGTTCTCACCCTACTGCTCACTTTGTTTACGTTGTTTCTGCAGCCAGGTCTCAGCACTCCCAACTCTTCCCGTTATCCAATGGTCTCGGTTTTCCTGTTTTCTGGTTTCTTGTCTGTTACATAAAAGCCATCAGTATGTACTCCCTATTGCTCTTCACCTCTCACAGAGATCAGCAGGAATTTTTAAAAATTTATCTCTCCTGAACGTGAACAGTACCCTTGACACCATGCCAGCTGCACAGAATCTCCCTGCATCCTAAGAACATCCTTAAAGTGTGTGTCAGCGCTGATGTGATTTGTTGTGCTGCGTTACATAAGGCTGTGATACAGGAGCTCTATTTACAATCAATGATCTACTAATTCCAAACGTTACCCCTCTGTGTACATACAAACAGTGTCTTAATAGCAGTGTGCAATATGTTATCCAAATCCTTAAATAGTGCATTTGGAAAACAAGAATTTAAAAATAATTCCATGGCGGTAATTACTTGAAGTTGTACACATTGCCTACGCTAGTGTATGTCTGCAAACACACGTTTCTGTCTTCATGGAAGAGTTCAAGAAAAGGAGTGAAGAAACTTCAAGACAAGAAGTGGACTTGTAATTATGGTTAAGATTAGACTTTCATGCTTGATAAGTATAAAGTATTCCCCCCTGTGCATTGTAGGAAGGAATTTGCAGTATGGGCAACCGGGACCAGCTGCTTAAAAATTGAAGTGAAAGCATGTTCGCCTTGACTGTGACTTCAGCCAGGTCTAGAAAAATAAGTCAATTTAATGCAAAATATCAGTTTAATACAAAATAGTGTCCCAGTGGCAACACTGCTGCCAACATACAGGAGAGAAGTATTATGCAGAAGAACTTTTTCACAGTGAAGGTGACAGAGCACTGGAACAGGCTGCCCAGAGGGGTTGTGGAGTCTCCTTCTCTGGAGATACTCAAGCCCTGTTTGGACATCTGCCTGTGTGACCTGTCCTAGGGAGCTGCTTTGGCAGGGGTGTTGGACCCAATGATCTCTCGAGGTCCCTTCCTAAAATTCTGTGGTTCTGTGATTACTTGCTGTGACGTAACAGTATGAAGTTGTAGGCTGGATAAAAGTTTGAGCACTTGACTTTACAACAACGAAAGTATTAATGTAAATAAGCAAGATGTTTGGTATCTTTGTTTAAAATCCTGGCTGGCTTTTATCCTGTACTTCCATCCCACCTCCCTCCAGAAGGGCGCAGAAGGTTGTGCGTAAATACACTGTATAACCCACAGAGGTCTCTTCTGGGGACTCATTCCAGGTGTTGGATCACCAAACTCCTTGGCTTCAGACATACTTTTCACTTTTTTTGCCCCTTTTCTCATAGTTATCTGAGTTTGTGACCCCCAAAATAATGCATGCAGTTGTACATCTGATACACAGCTTAATTTCATTAGTAAGCAACGCTGCAGAAACTTAAGATCTTTTAAGTCAGTGTTCTAGGTATGGCACTAAAATACCTGCCTCTGGCTAACTGTAAATTTTTTGTTTTTTTAAACTAAATCAGGAAATGGCAAACATTTTGGCACAAAAGCAGCTTCGCTCGATCATCTTAACTGTAAGTATATAATTTTCAAATTTATTTTTCACTAGCAAAGGTGACTCCAGTTTTGGTGTTTGTAGGTTTTTTCTTAATATATTTTAATTGTACATGTATTTTGATATGCTTTGAAGCCTGTAATGTATAAGGTAAAGGTTTGGTTGTTGAATGGGTTCCAAACTGTGTTTATCAGAGAGGGTATTTCCCAGTCAAATAAAATGCAGTTTCTTTATGAAAATATAATACTGAATAAAAGAATAATATCTCAAGCATTTTCTTCTTGTAGAGAATGTTAACTTTGTTGTGCAGACAAAGATCTGTCTGAGGACTTTTTAGCAAGTTAAGGTTTGGAGCTGATGACAACTGACCAAGCTGCACTGGGCTTTCCACATTGCAAAATGAAGCTCTGTGGGTTTGGGTTCTACAGAGTATTCTGCCTTGTTATAAAGTTGCACGTACTTTGTCAGCACTTGCACCAAAGCAGCGTGAAATGTAGCTCAGAGTGAAGTTAATGAATGTAATAGAAAAGACTTGTATCTGCTATCATGGGAAATCAGAGCGATTTTGCCTTTGACCTTAGAGTGCACTGCATCTTTAAGGGAACAGGGAGTACTCCTCCTCTGTTACGAGATATTAGATGGCATAAACCAAACCAAACAGCAACTGAACAAACCTTCAATCTCTCATTCACTGTGGTACACACAAAATACCAGAATTAGGTTCAGAAGGCACATTTTTACACTGCTTGTGTTGATAAGAAATTTGGTATAAGCACGTGGATAATATTCTTAGGTGTTCATTCACTACTGTAAAATGTTCCACTGCCTTTTGGCAGACAGATTCTTTTCTCTGGAGCTGTGCATTATCAGTCACTGTATCCTTCTCCTGCCTGACGATTTTCCTTATGTATGCCGTGCTGCGTTCAGTTTCCCGTATAGAACCACTCGGTGGGTTTTTGGCACACCAGGGGTTTTTAAACTGTCCATCAGTTTGGGATGTGCATTGGGAACGGGATTTTTCTGCACATGTAGGGCTTTTATGGTAATGTATTTCCAAGCAGTCTTCCTCATGCAGAACAGAATTGGCTGGTGGAGGTGGGATTGTGGTGTCATGTTGACTCTTGTAGCAGTAGACGTGTTATATCAATGTATTTGCTGCTTGTGTTTGTAGCAGGAATACTTTTCTGCTCGGGCAGATACTCTTCATTTTTTTCTTTTTAATACAGACCTCCAATGCTCTTGGCAAGGCGTTATTTTTCTTCAAAGTGACTTCTCAATACCTATTATTTTATTATTTTTATCCCACTTCTCAGCATATACACAGGCTCTACCTAGTGGCCAGAAAGAGAAAGCTTTGGTGCATTGTTATTGTAAAGTCCTGTCTCTTCTAGTTACTTATACAGTACCTAAATCAGTAGCATTAGTCCAATCATTGGTTGACTTTGTTTTTTCTGGAGTGTACCTGCACCATCACATAGCAAAAACACACAGAAATTGAAACACCAGGTAGAGTATTTTGATAATGTCACATTCACTGGAGTCTGTCTCTCTTTGCAGCATGTTATCAGGGCACAGAGGGCCATCAATAATGAAATGGCACACCAGCTTTATGTTCTGCAAGTACTTACCTTTAACCTTCTGGAGGACAGAATGATGACAAAAATGGATCCACAGGATCAGGTAAGTATCTGGCATGATCTAATCAGAACAGGAAGAGGACAACTGCTCACTGCTGTGCCTAAAGCTCTTTATGGAGGAAAAGAAACTGCTAAGAACATATCTCATTTGTGTGTTCACTCTCTGCAAAAGAGATAAAAGCACAGTGAAATGGCCAGGCCTTTCCTCTTAGCGTGGGGTTCTGTGAGCTGAATTTGGTGTCATCCTGAGTTAAAACTCTGAGCAGCAGTTCAGCATTTATTTCTTCTGTTTACATTTCAGAAGCAGCAAATATGTACAGTCCTTTCTAAAAAGTACTTGTGTAGAGCTAAAACAGATGTTTAAAGGAAAACTGTCTGACATGCTAGAGTTGAAGTTACGGTAAAACCCGTTTTTGTTACTGGGAAACCTGTGTAGTGATTGTTCTTGCTTGCTGTGTGCAAATACCAGCTTTAATATTGTTAATTATGAAAAAAGAGATACTCCCCTAAGAGGTTCAGGTTTAACTGTAGTATCAGCGAGTCACAGAATTATGTGTTTTGTTTATTTTTTGTGGCCTTTTCTTAGTCCCTGTACAATGAGGAACCCGATTTCATTTTTAAGGGGACATGTGTTAATCCTTGATGGCAATTTGAAGAAGAGGAGGTGGAAGAGGGTGAGATACTTGTAAACATAAGTAGCACGCCATAGGATTTTACCTTTCCTTTTTAAGTTTGAGGCAGGAAAATGTGACTCTCAGTAATGTACATGTGGTTACCTAGTGCATATTGCCATGGAGAGTGACTGGCCCAGTAATAACCATCCTACCATCAATACAACATTGCTGTGAGACGTTTCTAGTGATGTGGAACTGCAGTAACTTCTCTCTTGCCCATTCCTGTGCTAGCAAAAGTGGACTGTTATCCAAAAGATTGCAGAGTGCTGAGCCATTTTGATTTCAGCCAGTAAAGTGCTTAAGTACCAGCTTAATTTGAAATGTGTGTGGTCTCTTGGCTTCTGTGGTTTCATGCCTGTGGTTAACATTAAGTTAGTGGCCTTACTAACGTGGGTCCAGCTTCTGTAAGTCAGTATGTAAGTGTCAGCATGTGAGCCTCACAAATGTGAGGACTTGGGAAAATGGGAACCACAAATCCATTCCTGCCTGTCTCTCTGAGTATGAAGTAGGGAATTCAGCAAAGAACAGTTGGGTAGCAGAGGAAATAGATTGTTTTGAAACAGCTTTTATGGTATTGGGTATTAAAGTGAGAGGTAAGTTATTTTTTATCCTTGTTTTTACATAGGCTCAACGGGATATCATATTTGAACTCCGAAGAATCGCATTCGATGCGGAATCTGAACCGAACAACAGCAGCGGCAGTATTGAGAAACGCAAATCTATGTACACTCGAGACTATAAAAAACTGGGATTTATTGTGAGTATCTTTGTGTGGTAGTGCACTCCAAGTGGGTGAGTGCATCAGCTGCAGTACATTCTATAATCAGACATTTCTCTTACTTGGTCTCCTGCCTATTTCCTACAAAGGAATAGCCTCATTTCCATGGTGCTGGGTTTTCTTCTGGTTTGGTTTGGTTTGATTTGATGGGGAATTTTTTGTTTGTGGGTTGGGGTTTTTTTTGGTGTCTTTTGGGGGATGTTTTTTTTTGCTTGTGGTTAGGTTTTTTCCCCCCAAAATCCTTTTAACTCCACAACACTGCTTTGACAGAAGATAAGAGTTAATTGGAAGGTCAAAGCACATAGTTTTCATAGTATGCCATAATGAATGTCTTAATGGATCTGTGCCAGATCTGTAAATGAGGTAAGACACTCTAGTATTTCCTTGTAGGGCCTTGTGTTTTGGTAGCTTGAAGTCCTTTCATCTGTGAGAAGGGGGATGCAGAATCTCTTATGCTGACTTCATCAGCCCAACTGGAGTTCTGGTCTTGGCTAAAGCTGTGTTGGGGAAATGAGCATGATCTGGCTGGACTGTTGCATACATTTATATTAATGAATCATGAGTATTTCACCCCCTCTGGAAACAGCATGAACATGTAAACTGCAATCAGTGTCTTGATTTATTGTTTACTTTAGGTTAGTATGCAATTTTCTTCCTCCTCCTTAGGTAAAATTGTATGCTTTGTATCTTGTGGGATCCATTTCTTTGCTGCTGGCCTGGCAAGCATACGCTGAGTGTACTACAACAGCCACATTTTGTAGACAGGGTGGTTTTATACACTGTTGGTGCAAGCTGAAGCTGACTGTGTAGTCTGGGTGCTCTGCTGAGCTCTGCGACATAGGGGTCAGCATTGCCCAGTTCCCTGGTACTTTTGGGAGGAGGCTTTCTGAGTTCTGATAATAGCTTTCATTACTGATGAGTGAGGAAAAATTACTGCTCTATCAGTGCTGTTATATCTGTAAGGAATTGTAAGTAGATGGGAAGGAAGGAATGTGGCATTTGGGGATTGTAAAGCCCATAGTAAAATTAGAGTTTTGAAGAACCTCTTGAAACTCAACATGGGTTTTTTTTTGTTGTTGTCTGTGAATCTGTACTTAGTTCCTACGGAGTAGAAGACCATTGCTGTCCCAGCTTTTGAGACTGGCAGCTCCTGTAGCTTGTAGCTTGACTTTGTGCCTTCAAGGCCAGAACTAAAAGAAAATACAAGCCCTGGCATAGAGGCATGTGGTGAATGAGAACAGAGGTGGGGGGGTCACTGTCACAGGTGGACAAAAAGTAGAAAGAAATGGTGGCAAACACAGAGGAAGCAATGTTGTATGCTAAAGTCATAGGGGAGACATACACAGACTGTGGAATGTGGACGAATCAAAGAGATAAAATTTTAAACAATTGTTCTCAGATTCAGGCTGATCACTTTAAGATTTGTGCTGCTCAGTCTAGTTTTATGAGAGGTTGGAGTCTCTCAGCTCCCACAGCCGTCACTAGCACCTCTGAAAATCTGATTGGGTTTTCTTAAAGCTGGAGCTAGAAAATCTGAGCATGTAGCAGAGCATACAGCAGAAGCTGAACTGGGACTAGTACACAGACCTTAATTCCAGTCCTGTTTTTATGCTGCTTAACAAGAGCTAAAGACGATGAGTTGTGCAGGCTGGCACTAGTTCTTCCAGCGCTTTTGTTCGTCCCACGGGTTATATTTTGATGCTGCAGATCTGAAATTATTAACAGCAGTACATTTTAGCTGATAGGGTTGCAAGAAAACACTCTATGTGAATCAAAATGTGTTACTGTCTAGTCCTGAGTTTGCTGTTCTTGTGCAGCAGGGACTTATCAGTTATCTTCATTACTCTCATTTGGGCTTCTACTAAAGATGCTTCCAACAGCTGTCAAGGGTAACTTCAGCACTGTTTACTATTTAATTCTGATAGCCTTTCACAAGGGGGTGGGAAGCAGAGTCTAGGAGGGAATGGGAACTGGGATCAAAGCAATTAAGAAAATATAGGAAAAGTGTAATGGGAAATAAGAAGAAATATGGGAAAGTGAACACCAAATGAAAGGAGCACCACAACAAGGGTCCCAATGGGAGGCAGGTTATCCCACCTATGGTATAATGAGGCAATGTACACACAATAAAAATGTCAGCTGCAAGCTGTGAGGAAAGTTGCTCTACTCTAGTACAGAGGCTTTACTTTAAGAGTGCAGGTGACCCTGTATGTACAGCTTCTCTTGGCTCAAAAGGATGTGTTTAGCAGTCATCATCCCTGGATGTGTTTAAAAGATGGGTAGATGAGGTACTTAGAGATATGGTTTAGTAGAGGACAGGAACTATTGCACTCGATCTTAAAGGTCTTTTCCATCCTGGTCATTCTGTGTTTCTGTGACCTTCCTCACAGAGCAGGGGAAGGACACAGGACTTGTAAAATCTGACTGGTGATCGCCAGCCTCACAGGGCTGTGCTCTGACTGGGCTCCAGTTAACCTAGCTGTCTTCACCCCATCCACTTATTTTCAATCCAGCATTGAAGTGCCTTTGATGGTTTCATAAACTGCAGACAGAGGGATTCATTAGCAAACTGATTTATGCCCTGGGTAACAGGAGGTTTCTCTTCTCCCTGGTTTGGCTGTGTGGCACAAGAATAAACCCAGTCAAATAGCAGGCTGCCCCTGAATGCTGTCTTCATTTCTCTGAGCTGGTGGTCAAGGATGCTAATTTCTTGAACTTATTAAGTGTTCTTTACGAAGGGAAGAGCAAAACCATGTCTAGCCATCAATTCGTTGCTGGTCTGCTTGTTCTGTTTCTGCATGTGAAACTCAAGAATTCTGTTCATTTCTCTTGGCCACATCAAAAAGGTCTACCCCACTTCAACTCTAATGTCAACAAGAGACAAAGTCCAGACATGGCTTCAGAAATGTAGTTATCATTTGTAAAACTGCATAGTTGGAAACCTACATCCAGTTAAAGAAACCATAAGGCCTTTCCAGATGGTTGTGATGACCTATGTGAAGTTTATTACAGGCTAAGAGATTTTCAGATGAGACAGTCTTGAGGTTTATTAAAATGCTAACAAATACCACAAAAGATGACCCACTTAGCAGAGCGAAGATACACTCCGCCCTATTGAATTATTTTCTGAGTCAATTGCTAATGAAATAGCCTGCATTTCTTTTCCCTCATCCCTTTTAAAATTTCTCTTGTCAGGGAAACCCCAACCAATGTTTATCCCTTTCTGTTCCTGTAGTATCAAAAGAGTTTTGGTAGACTTTCAAATAACAATGTAATTCAGTGTTAGAGAAAAAGATAAAGCCACATATATTGATAATGATTAAATGAGTCTTAAAATTCCTGATCTGTTCAAATTATCTTGTTTTGTAGAGCTCATTTTACGTGAAGCTTTTAGTTTTCTTGTATTTGAATAAACTTGATTCCCAGAATCAGGGCAGGCAAGAGATACAACTTAAACTAGTACCCTGTATATTTTCATCATAATTCTGTAAATGTCACTAACTGTCATCCAGAAGTTAGAGTGAATATGTTTGATTAAAGTTGGAGGCAGATCTAAGCAAATTCTAAGAAACTTAAATATGTTTGCATGTTCAGAGCTTCAGGTTATCTCTATTATTATTATTATTATTAACATCAATAGACTATAAATGGTTTGTTGGAGTGTAAAAACAACATGGAAAGTGACTTCACGATTCTGCAATGCCACACTGGAATTTATTAGTGTAGCAAAATAAAACACGGGTTAATAGAGGAGATACAAAGTCAGTGGGGAACTGTCTGATAAAAGGTGACAATTAAAGGGAAATTGAGAATGATGGAATGTTTTTCAAAAGGCAGGCATGAGCTTGGCTTTTAAAATATTTGTGATTGTGACATAAAAGGTTGAACATGCGCTGACGAAATCTTCTGATGAAATAAATTTGGAGGCATCAATGAAAGAATGACCATGCCAGTCACAAATTAGATGATGTTCTGGATTCGAGAAATAGAAAAGGAATTTTATTCGGTGATACAAAGTTCAATGGTGTTTGTTCATTTAGGACCACTGGTAAGAATTTCTTTTCTAGGCAAATATCTATGAGAAAAGGTAGGAGAGGTTGTGCAGTGTAGCCATATAAAAGTCAGATGTTAAGCTAGGATATATCTGGAGTGATACTTTTGGAGGAACTAAACTGCCAAGGCCATCTTCTGCATTTCTGAGGCATCACCTAGAACACTATAATTTCAGTTACCTTGCAGTGACTTGCAGACTGATTGAATATGAGCACAGAGGGCGAGGCGCTGAGAGGGGGATGGCATACAGGAGATTACTTTAAAACGCTGTCTTGTTTAGCCCACCAGGTTGAAGGCAGTAGAAATACCAAGTACATGAATGCTGAGAGGAAGTAGTCTGTAAGCTAAAAGGCAGTGATGGCAATCATCTTATGGAAAAGCTTATTTTTTTTCTTGGAATGATGGGGACAAATGGGTTACTTGTTTAAAGACGGATCCCTTATGAAAAAGTTTATATACTATGACAATGGTAGATCCAGGAAACAATACACATGGGGACTATATGGGGAAAAAAATGCAGGGTGGCTTTGAGAAGTCTGAAGGCAGGCATGAATAATTATATGGATAAGGACTTAAATGGCAGCATAGATGATTTGTTAGATAGTACAAAAGTTTTCTAATGTGACACCAGAATAGATAGTTTGGAAGATGTGTCTTACAGAGATCTCTGGAAAAAAACTTAAAAAAATAGTTCAGAGTAACCAAAGCATGCCTTAGGCAGAACACAGACCTGATGAGCTTCTGAGATTTCTTTCAGACTTGATTTTTTTCTCTCCTTTGTATCCCAGATGAGCAGCTACTTGGCTTTATCTTTTGATCTTATTCTTCAAACATGCCTTGCTTCACAGCAGCACATCCAAGTAGCTCTCTGAAGAGAAAAACTATTCAGTTTTCTCACGGGTTCTTCTGTGGTGCTTCTCACTGTCTCTTAGCCATTAGCTGAAGCCTTGCAATAGTGTGGCCCATACAGAGATGAGGGGAAGTTGTTTTTTGTGGAGGTTTTTTTTCCCTTGACTTTTCTGACTAAGGAAAGGTTTTATTTTACAGATCATTCTCCGTCCCTCAGTGTGTGGTTTCTGTTATACCTAGACAAGTTACTGTCTGCACAGTGTATCAAGTCAGGCATTTGGAAAATTAATAACCTACAGTAAATGACTGTATTGCACGTTACAGTCTTTTGTAAGTCCCTTGTTGTCTCTAGACAGAACTTTATCACTGGGCCAAGTCTGCAGCTGTCTTAACTGAGAGGTTTGGCTTGAAGTTTAGGTTGTCTCTGTTCCACCAGCAAATGGGAAGTATATGGACCTTTGCAGGCACGAGGCATCTCTGTGTCAGAATGACTGTAATGAGTCAGGGTGTCGTGGTTTCACCCCGGCTGTGGGCCAAGATCCACGCAGTTACCTGCTTCTTAAAGTAAAAGAGCAGGGGAAGAGGGAAAAGGGGAAAGGGAAACAAGGGAAGGGAAAAGGAAGGGGCAAATAACTCCAAAACCAAGAAACTAAGAGGCCCGTGGGTTGGGATAAGGATAGTTTACTAAGAGAACAGAAAGATAAAATATAACAATGCTAACAGGACTTTAGAGCACAAGAATATGAAACTATTGATACACAATGCAGTTTCTCACCGAACCACACAACTCAGGCTGTACCACCCAGAGCTGTCCCGGAACCCGACCGTCCCCCCAAGAAGCTCGCGTCCCGAGAGGAAGCACGCGTCCCGAAACCGCCCCCCTCCTTCTTCCCAACAGCCCCCCGTTATATCTAGGCAGGATGTAATTGGCATGGAATACTCTCTTTGGCCCATCTGGGTCACCTGTCCTGGCTTCGCCCCTCCTTTCTCAAGAATAGAGAAATAGAAGAAGCTGAAAAAGTCCTTGACTGTCTGACTGCAACTAAGAACATCAGGGTGTTATCAGCACTGCTTTCATTGTAACTCCCAAACACAGCATTCCATCAGCTGTTACAAATGAAATTAACTCTATCCTGACTGAAACCAGGACATTCCACCCCTTATTCCATACCATTTACGTCATGACCAGGTCCAAACATTTCTTTTGGGTACAACCAATGTTTCAGACACACATATATGTATTATTCCCTTAGTCTATGGACCATTCATCTGAGTTTTGTTGAGTAAATGATCTAGTCCATGATTTTCAGGCTTCATTCGTTGTAACAGTCTCTCATGGTGTCAGTATGCGTCATTGGATCGTTGCATGCTGCATCTCGGGCGCTCGACCGATGCATCTGACATGGTCCATGGTCATAGTCTGTGAATCAAAAATGTTTATTTTCAAAGGGGAAGAGGAAAAAGTTCTTGTGATGGCAGGTCTTGGTCCCATCATCGTGGCAGTCTTCCTTCATTGTCGTGTATGATTCCAGCTGTAACTCCATTGGTACAACAAACAACAACATACAGCAATTATAGTAATAATGAATATAGAGTAATGGGTTATTTAGCACTTATTATAATACAATTTCTACCTTACTAATTACATTGGCTATTCTCACCTAAAATCAAATCCCTTTGAGGTACACATCGAACTTCTCCATCCTTCTGCATTACCCACCAAGTACAACCAGGTCCTTGAGCAAAAACAATTCCCAACATAGGTTTACCTTTACCTGAAGCAGGGATGACCCAAACCGTCTTCCCTAATATACTCTTCATATGCACCACTGGGACTCTGTCTCCTTCTACAGTACCTGGAAATTTTGACTGGGCAGGGCCAGCCCGATTGTTAGAACCCCTAGAGTTAACTAACCAAGTGGCTTTGGCCAAATGTGTATCCCAGTGTTTGAATGTTCCACCACCCATTGCTTTTAGGGTAGTCTTTAAGAGTCCATTGTATCGTTCAATTTTCCCAGAGGCTGGTGCATGATAAGGAATGTGGTACACCCATTCAATGCCATGCTCTTTGGCCCAAGTGTCTATGAGAGCATTTCGGAAATGAGTCCCATTGTCTGACTCTATTCTTTCTGGGGTACCGTGTCGCCACAGGACTTGTGTTTCAAGGCCCAGGATTGTGTTCCGGGCAGTAGCATGGGATACAGGGTATGTTTCTAGCCAGCCGGTGGTTGCCTCCACCATTGTAAGCACGTAGCGTTTGCCATGGCGGGTTTGTGGGAGAGTGATGTAATCGATCTGCCAGGCCTCCCCATATTTATATTTCATCCACCATCCTCCATACCAAAGCGGCTTCAACCGCTTCGCTTGCTTAATTGCGGCACACATCTCACACTCATGGATAACTTGTGCAATAGCATCCATGGTTAAGTCCACCCCTCGATCTCGAGCCCATCTGTATGTTGCATCTCTCCCTTGATGACCTGAGGAGTCATGAGCCCATCGAGCTAGGAATAATTCACCTTTATGTTGCCAATCTAGATCTACCTGAGCCACTTCAATCCTAGCAGCCTTATCTACCTGATGGTTGTTTTGATGTTCCTCCATGGCTCGACTCTTAGGTACATGGGCATCAACGTGACGTACCTTTACAACAAGCTTCTCTAATCGGGCAGCAATGTCTTGCCATAAGTCAGCAGCCCATATGGGTTTGCCTCTACGCTGCCAGTTGTTCTTTTTCCACTGTTGCAACCAACCCCACAGGGCATTAGCTACTATCCATGAATCAGTATAAAGGTAGAGCATTGGCCAATTTTCTCTCTCAGCAATGTCCAAAGCTAACTGGATGGCCTTCACCTCAGCAAATTGGCTTGATTCACCTTTTCCTTCAGTGGCTTCTGCTACTTGTCTTGTAGGACTCCATACAGCAGCTTTCCATCTTCGCTGCTTTCCCACAATGCGACAGGAGCCATCGGTGAACAGGGCATATCGCTTCTCATTCTCTGGCAGTTTGTTATAAGGTGGGGCTTCTTCAGCGCATGTCACCTCCTCATCCTCTGGTGACATCCCAAAATCTTTGCTTTCTGGCCAGTCTGTGATCACTTCCACGATTCCTGGGCGATTAGGGTTTCCTATTCGAGCCCGCTGAGTAATTAGTGCAACCCACTTGCTCCACGTAGCATCAGTGGCATGATGTGTAGAAGGGACCTTCCCTTTGAACATCCAGCCCAGCACCGGCAGTCGGGGTGCCAGGAGGAGCTGGGCTTCAGTTCCAATCACTTCTGAAGCGGCTCGAACCCCTTCATAGGCGGCCAGTATTTCCTTTTCTGTTGGAGTATAATTGGCCTCAGATCCTTTGTAGGCCCGACTCCAAAACCCCAGCGGTCGACCTCTAGTCTCCCCTTGTGCTTTCTGCCAGAGACTCCAGGTAGGGCCATTCTCCCCGGCTGCAGTGTAAAGCACATTTTTAACATCTGTCCCTGTCCGGACAGGTCCAAGGGCCACTGCATGGACTATCTCGCGTTTGATCTGCTCAAAGGCTTGCTGCTGCTCAGGGCCCCATTGGAAATCATTCTTCTTCCGAGTTACGTGGTAGAGTGGGCTCACAATGAGACTGTAGTTTGGGACATGCATTCGCCAAAAACCTATAGCACCTAAGAAAGCTTGTGTTTCCTTCTTGTTGCTTGGTGGGGACATAGCTGCTATTTTACTGATAATGTCCATTGGGATCTGACGACGTCCATCCTGCCATTTAATTCCTAAAAACTGGATTTCTCGTGTAGGCCCCTTGACTTTACTTTGCTTTATAGCAAAACCAGCTTCCAAAAGGATTTGAATTATCCTTTTTCCTTTCTCAAATACTTCCTCTGCTGTATTGCCCCATACAATGATGTCATCAATGTACTGCACTGGGGCTCCACCCTTTTCCAGTGTGGTCTGGATTAGTCCATGGCAAATAGTGGGGCTGTGTTTCCACCCCTGGGGCAGACGATTCCACATGTATTGGATGCCCCTCCAAGTGAAAGCAAACTGTGGCCTGCACTCTGGCGCCAGTGGTATTGAGAAGAAAGCATTTGCAATGTCAATTGTGGCATACCACCTGGCTGCCTTTGACTCCAATTCATACTGGAGTTCTAGCATGTCTGGTACAGCAGCACTCATACCTGGAGTGACTTCATTTAGGCCACGATAATCCACTGTCAGCCTCCACTCTCCATCGGACTTCCGCACTGGCCATATGGGACTGTTAAAGGGTGAGCGGGTTCGGCTGATCACCCCTTGGCTCTCCAGTTGACGAATCAGCTTATGGATGGGGATCAGGGAATCCCGGTTAGTGCGGTATTGTTTTCTGTGCACCGTCATTGTAGCAATTGGCACTTGCTGTTCCTCAACCTTCAACAACCCCACAACAGAAGGATCATCTGAGAGTCCAGGCAAGGCACGCAATTGCTCAGTGCCTTCTGTCTCCAAAGCAGCTATTCCAAAAGCCCACCGGTACCCTTTCGGGTCTTTAAAATAACCTCTACGGAGGTAATCTATACCTAGAATGCATGGAGCTTCTGGGCCAGTCACAATTGGGTGTTTCTCCCAGTCCTTCCCAGTTAAGCTCACTTCAGCCTCTAACACAGTCAATTGTTGTGACCCCCCTGTCACTCCAGAAATGCTGACAGGTTCTGTCCCTACATGATTCGATGGCATTAGAGTACACTGGGCACCAGTATCCACCAGAGCCTTGTACTCCTGTGGGTCTGACGTACCAGGCCATCGGATCCACACAGTCCAATAAGCACGGTTATCCCTCTCCTCCACCTGGCTGGAGGCAGGGCTCCTCTATTGTTGCTGATCATATTGGCTGCTCACTGGTGCAGCCTTCTTCCTGGCAAAATCGCGTTGTGCGGTTCTTTTACCTCGCAGCTCATTTACTCGTGCCTGGAGGGCTGAGGTGGGCTGCCTATGCCACTTCCTCATGTCCTCACCATGGTCACACAGTTCAAACCACAGCTGCTGTCGCAGCGTGTCCCGTGGGGTGCACCTTCTGTATCCTCCCTTCTGGGATGATGGACGCTTTCTCCCAGTAGCTGCAACATTGCCCCATACGGGTTGGGAGTTGCACAAATTTTTGTCAAGTCGTTCGACCAGTTTCTCTACCGCTGCGATCACAGATTGGGAAACATTGTCCTGATATTTCCGGAGTCGGCAGGACACTTCACTTACAGTTGGTGGATACATATTATCCCAGTCTATTGATGCTAATGAATTGGTGTGCCCTGCTGGTGCACTTCGTACAACCTTACGCCACATATCTGCGGTGCATACAACTTCATCAGGGTCAGAGTGCCATTTGCCCAGATCATAATAAATGATCTCCCGTACAGCTAATTCTCTCAGGTACTGGATAACTGCCTCTATGTTGTTACACTTGGGTGACTGACATGTAATATAGTCCTTTATGGGATACCTTTCCTCCACACTTGACAGTAGTCGCCTCCAGAGGCTGAGGGTTTCTGGCTTTTTCCCAATTTCCTTGTCAATGCCTCCTTCTCTAGCTAGGGATCCCAATTGCTTGGCCTCTCTGCCATCTAATTCCAGACTATCGGCCCCTTGATCCCAGCATCGGAGCAACCAAGTGATGATGTGCTCACCTGGGCGGCGGCTGAAATCTTTTCGAACCTCACGCAACTCACTCAGGGTCAGGGATCGTGTGACAACCTCTGATTCTGCCTCATCCTGAAATGCCTGAGATGGCCCTGCTTTATCCTGAGGTGCTTGAGATGGCCCTGCTCTATCCTGAGATGCTTGAGATGACCCTGAGTCATCCTGACATGCTCCAGATGGCCCTGATTCATCCTCATCCTTCACTACACGAACTGATTTCTTTTGTTTCCTCTTTTGTACAGGAGCAACAGACACTGGCAGGGGTTGGTTTTTTGTTTTATCAGCAGTATCTGCTGTAGGGGTTGCAGTAGCTGCAGCATCGGTTGGACAAGTTGCAGTAGCCACAGTGCTAGTCATAGTGGCCTTAGTGCTAGTCACAGTGGTTACAGTAGCTGCAGTGCCAATCATTGGGGTTGCAGCAGCTGCAGTCTTTGCTGGTCTGTTTTCATTCTTTTCCTGCTGACAGTACTGACAGTGCTGCCTGTTATCAAGCAGTGTTTTGTAAATAGTGGCCAGGGCCCAGCACAGTGCAGTAAGGTGTGTATCTCTGGCAAACTTAGAGCAATTTCTTTTCAGATATGCAGTCACTTTTTCAGGGTCTTGTAACTGCTCAGGAGTGAAACTCCAAACCACCGGAGTTAAGAAAGTGCCTAGGTACTTGCCCATGCTCTGCCACTTGCCCTGCCACTCACGATTATCTGGCCTCACAGAAAACTCTTGAGTGGTATTCATAAACCTCTGCTTAATATTTGACAACAACTGAACCATCTGCACCAAACCTACAAACAGCAAGATGCTAGTTGGAATATCCCAGGGATAGTGAAAGTTTTTAAAGACTGCTAGCAGAGCTGTTGTATTTAGCCCAAAGGAAAAGAAAGCAGAACTCCCACCATACCAGCTGCTGTTATTAAACTCTCCCTGTCCAAGGAATGGACAGGGCAGCAAGCTCTCATACAAATACCAGCACAAGTTCACGATCCTCAATATTACTGTATCATAGATTGTTATCATAAAAGACAAGAACCAGACCAGGAAACGCAGCCTCGACATGGTAAAAAATCCTGCCAGGATTGCATACAGCGTACGGTACTTTCGTGGCCACAGATGTGACCACAGCCATGTGAATAAATACCACAGCATCGTGATCGGAGACTGCTTAAACAACAATACTTATCACCACTTTGTCTTAATTACTATCGGGTCAGAGTCAGATCTACCGTTATCCCAACCTTTCGGGCCCCACGTTGGGCACCAAAAAGACTGTCGTGGTTTCACCCCGGCTGTGGGCCGAGATCCACGCAGTTACCTGCTTCTTAAAGTAAAAGAGCAGGGGAAGAGGGAAAAAGGGGGGGAAATAAGGGAAGGGAAAAGGAAGGGGCAAATAACTCCAAAACCAAGAAACTAAGAGGCCCGTGGGTTGGGATAAGGATAGTTTACTAAGAGAACAGAAAGATAAAATATAACAATGCTAACAGGACTTTAGAGCACAAGAATATGAAACTATTGATACACAATGCAGTTTCTCACCGAACCACACAACTCAGGCTGTACCACCCAGAGCTGTCCCGGAACCCGACCGTCCCCCCAAGAAGCTCGCGTCCCGAGAGGAAGCACGCGTCCCGAAACCGCCCCCCTCCTTCTTCCCAACAGCCCCCCGTTATATTAGGCAGGACGTAATTGGCATGGAATACTCTCTTTGGCCCATCTGGGTCACCTGTCCTGGCTTCGCCCCTCCTTTCTCAAGAATAGAGAAATAGAAGAAGCTGAAAAAGTCCTTGACTGTCTGACTGCAACTAAGAACATCAGGGTGTTATCAGCACTGCTTTCATTGTAACTCCCAAACACAGCATTCCATCAGCTGCTACAAATGAAATTAACTCTATCCTGACTGAAACCAGGACACAGGGTTTGGTGTTTTTTTCCTCGGAGCAGGAGAAACTTGCAATTCACTGTATGGAGTGGAGAGTCCTTAGGTTTCTGTGGCCAAGGATGACTTAAGACAAAGGCAGTAGCTGCCAGATAACTATGCAGCATGATTTATTCCCTTCGATCAATTGTGTTTTTTCCTGTATGCTTATTCCTACAGCCATCTCAAATAGAAAAAACCCTCTCAGGCTGTCTTCTGTGTGACTTTTTATCTCCTTCAACAAATTAGAATGATAGGGCAAAGTAACCTCCTTCATGTCGTCATATATTCTCCAGGGCAAGACCTTTCTCTATATTGAAAGGAGGAGGCTAACAGGGAAGTAATTTGTAATAATGTAATTAATATTTTGTTATAATTACCTGCAAACATGGCAAACTCAGACTGCAGTAAGTGCAGGCATACTCCAGCCTTCAATATCTGTCATCTTCAACCTGTCCCATAGTGCTCTGGCATATACAGTTTCCTCATGCTCACTTGGAAGCTGCTTGTCCCCCCAGCTCATTTCCATGTCACATCCCATCTATATCCCCATTCCGTTTTGGAATGAAGGAGTAAAGTTAAGCATTGGAAAAGGATGGAGAGGAAGGCCTCCAAAGTTGTTACTTTGATTTTTATTTTAATTGGTACTGAATTAAGTTGTCTTTCTCCAAGTCAGGTCTGTTTGCCCATGATGGTAACTGGTAAGCAGTCAGTCCCTAACCCTTTCTCTCTCCCTCTTTCCCTAGACTTTGGTTTTGATTTCCCACTCCCCTTGGGTTCTCTGTTCCATTTTGATCTCAGGTTTGATCCCTCTCCTTCCAACATGTCTGACTGCTGATCATTCACCCTCATTCATCCAGTCTCCCTGATTTTCCTCTTTTTCCACCCCCACTCCCTCCTCCTTGTGCTGTGGTTCTGCTCTGGGTTCTCCCTTGCTTCCCTCTCTCCACCTCGTCCTCCCACCCCGTTTGTTCCTCCGTCAGTATAAAGCCTGCTCAAGTCAGCAGGCTCTCATTTTCATCCACGGTACTGAAAGTTGTTAGGACTTTCTCAAGTCAGACCCAAACTGCATTCTCTGTTTTATTTTCAGAAAGGGGTGGGCTGCATTTAGCTGCAGTGTTCCAAAGATTAACGTTTCCCTCAGCGTGCAAAGCTTCAGTTGCCGTGCCAAGTGCTGTCCAAGCTATTAACGACTCAGAACAGCATCTAGTAATGGGAAGTGTCGGGCAATCGTAATAGTAGTCAGCACTAAGAGACTCACACAGGAACTGACCTGGCCACAAAATCCTTTCCTTTCTTTTTTTTTAACATAAAGTGGGAGGTTCTGACTTGAATAACTCAACCATAGCTAAATTTAATTCTTTTTCTAAAGTTGTGGTGTTACATTTTGTTTATTATTTTGGACTGTGAAATACTTGCATCCTCGTGAAGAATTTAACTTAAACTGTTGATTTATTAACAGTTTATATTAACTGCTAATATAAATCATTATCATTTGATAATTAATATATTAATGATAAATTATACTGCAGATTTGAGGCGTGGCTTTACTTGGAATGGGGTGTGCATGCTTATTAAAGGAAAGTTCAGATGTCTTTGATAGAAAGGCAGTAGATGGATATTTAGATTGCTGTGTGATAACCATTCAGTCCTTACTCCTGACTCTGAAAGAGGTGAAGAGTCAGGGTGAAATTGTGTGGTTAAAGAGCAGTGCATGGTTTTAGGTAATTTCCACGGTGTGGATTAGTCATTTAAACAGTAGATTGAAATGGGCTCTAAAAAGGAAAAACTCAGCAAGAGTGAGGTGGGATTGGGATGCTGTGCCCTGCAGTATTATTAGTCTTTAAATTCTCTGGAGTTACTAAGGACAACTAGATCTCTGAAGCCTCTTCATTCCAGGTTGACATCTGAATTGATGGTAGGAGTTTGCTAGGAGGAGGGGTGAAAAGAGGATGGACAGAAACAGGACCCCATTTGATGCATTTATTTAGCTATTCTTGTTAAAGACCTGAGTGTGGACATCCTTTTTCTTCTGGAAAAAAAAGGAAAGCCTGAATGTTAGAAGTCTTACGTTCCTCTGATGAGCTGTAGTAGTGGGGAAGCCTATAACATGAAGCTGAAGTTTTCAGATTTGGGGACTGAAGTCTGGAACTGATGTGTAAAATGCTGAAAAACTCATGTAAAAGGTCTTGAATAGTCATTTTCATCTGTTCTGTTCTCAGTTTTCTGATGTTTGCTCCCGTTGGTGGCGTTCTGCAGTGATGGGAAGTGTAATGTTGTTTATTCTTTGGGGGGGAACTTTTCAACCCTAGTAAAAGTAATGCTTTCTTACATTCAGGTTCTCTTGCTGGCTTTGGCAGTGGCAGAGGAACATTTTTAGAATGATATTGTCTGTGAGCCAATTTTCTTTTACTTAATCCTTTTTTGAATTTTAAACTTAAGTTTCAATCATTGGCTTAATGATAGAACAGCATAGATGACAGGTTGTCTGTACTACTGAAAATGATTTGTAGTTTTCCATCCTCCTCCACACTCTCTACACCCACAACCCTCTTTCCCTGTTTAAAAAAACCTGTGAAATCACTTGTTGCTGGAAAAATAAGCAGTCGGAGATTTTCTTTTGTGAAGCTGTTCAGATATGCTTTGCCTCAAGACAGAAGTGCTTGACCCTCAGTTTGGTTGCCTTATTTCTATATGTAGCAATGACTCAGTCTAAAATACTTTGGCATTAGTTAATGATAGCTAATAATTAAGCACCATGCAGCGGAGCAGAAACCATGTTTAATGGCACTGCACCAGAAAGGAGACTCTTCTTACCTTTCATCATAGTACATGGTTCAGAGACTTGACTGCCCTTTTGTTTACCAGACTTAAATTTGCAGATGGTATGGCCAGAAAAATTATGTGGTCTGTGTTTTTGCCTCTGAAATTCCCTAAGTATTGAACCCGTGGACAAAGACAGGAGTCTATGTATTGTTTCTTCTCTCCTTCTTAACCCTGTGGCCACCAGAGGGTGGTGCTCTTCTCCACCATTTGTAAGCTTCACTCTCCATCCTGTCCTTCAGTTTAAAAGCTGGGGTTTTTTTCCCCAGCTAGTGTTTTAGAAACAAGATTTTGTTGATTTATTCCTGAAGGTTTAAATTTTGGAAGGTTAAGGTTAGTGATACATATTTATTTGTAGGTGTTACGAGAGTTGTAGCTTTATAGTGATTGTTACTTGTGGTATTTGATCGCCTTTTAATTAAAAAGACAAGATTCATATGGCTGTATTTGCTTTCTTAATTATTTGGAAATACTTGGTACAAACCAGAATTTGAGAACCAGTTCTGTCCTCCTTGTTTTCAGAGAGTAACACTTAGCTGTATAATCCTATTGCTGTGGAGAAATATAGCACAAAACAAGATCCAGTTACAAGAATAACAGCCCAGGACCTCGTGTAACATTGATCTTAAACCAGTGAAAACACCTACCCTGATGTAAATGTTTGAAATGCTTGTGTATTTCACTAGTATTGTCTGCATCAGAAGTGCACCACCACCACCTTGTACTGCAAGACCAATAAAGCTGAATGTTTTTAGGGAAGGGCAGAAATAAGCCTTTAAAACCTCAATTAATTTCTTTCCCTCTTTGTCACATTTAATTACATTAATATGCAATATTTATCCTACCTGCATCTGCTTTTCTTCTCTTTTATGCTTTGCTCTGTGTTTCCATCACAATCTTTACCTCTTGTTCACACCCAGACTGACAACTGATAGTCCTCCTTTCCATCTGTCATGGTTTCTGCCCTACCACTCTTGTCCTCCTTCTTCCTCTAAGCCTTACCACTCCCAAATGCCTGACTTTTACCCTTTCCTCTCAATGTTGCTGTGTGGGCTTCTGCTTAACTTCTCTTTCCAGCCCAGCCCTGGTTTGCTTTTTCTCTAAGCCTTGAAGATGGAGTCAGGGAGTGCTCAGGACAGGCAGCGTCTTCAGAAAGAAACTGTGGGGGCTTGTTAAATTTAGTCCACCCTGAGTTTTTATAATATGCCCAAACATAACCTGTGTTCCAGAGGAATTTCAAGACTAATACAAAACCAACTCTTCTAAATAAGAAGTTTTTCTTGAGTAGCATGAGTGGCTGGAGTGCCTTGACAAAACAATTGTGTAAAAACTGATTTAATAAGAGCAATACAATGATAGATCTCTGGCAGAGCAACCACAAGTAGGGTATTAGGACAGGTAAACAAAATACATGAAGTACAAGAAAAGAAACTCAGAATGGAAGAGGAGCGAATTATAAATGAATTGATGGTGATACTGAAGGTGTAACTAAGGGCTTTCCCAGTCTATACTGGCATTTGGAGGAGTCACAGTCACTAAGCCCAGTTGTAAATTTAGCAGTTGTGCCCCAGCTGGCAGCTAAGCACCATGCAGCTGCTTGGTCACTCTACCCCTTTGGGACAGGGGAGAGAATCGGAAGAGTTACAGTGAGAAAATGTGAGGATTTGAGACAAAGACTCAAAGCAAGTAAAGCAAACCAAGGAAATAGTTCCCCACTTCTTGTGGACAGGCAGGTGTTCAGCCATCCCCAGGACAGCAGGGCTGTGTTATGCCCACAGCCACAGATGCTTGGAGGTGTACCGTCTCCAGCATGGGTTTTCCCTTCGACCGTAATCCCTTCAGAGGTGTACCTGCTGTGGCACGCACATAACCACAGCCACAGCCACTTTTGAGAGGTAAAGCTCCTCAATCTCTACGTGTAGATAATTTCAGCCTGAAGAGAGTTTTTTAAAATATTATTTCCTAGTTAAAAAATAAGAAGTCTCCCTTTCACTTGTTGAAAAACGGAGTGTTTTCATTTTATGAAATTATTTTACAGTATGCAGCTCCACATACGAGTGTCTCAGAGCGTTTTCTAAGTGAATACTTAGATCTCCTCTTTAAAGTAATGCTGAAAGTCTGTCAGGATTGTTTTCTTTCATGTTCACCTGAAAGATAGAAATCCTTGATTTACTTGGAGTAGAAATGAACCCGATTTTGAAAGCCAGCTGCCAAGCAGTTCACAGTCTGGCACAGCAGAGGGCACTAGCGTCATGCCAGACGTTCGCAGAAGTTCAACAGCTCACTTCCATGGGTAAGGAGTCATTTCACCCTTAGAATATAGCAGAAATAATTGTTCTGGGCTGTAAATTCCCGTTTCTTAGTTGAATGCCAGCAGATGTTTGATATTTAGGCTGAATGGTACCTCTGGGGGCAATGAAAAGTTACTTTATTTGGCTGGTTGCAGGTTGCTCTGCAGTACACTGGAAGTAGTGTTTCTTTTCAGTCTGTTGCTTACTGGGGGGAGAGATATTTTTTTTCCCTCTGTAATAATAGTTTGTTCCTGTGTCTGAGTGCTGTTCAGCCTTGTGTAGGCTCTGTGACAGAGATGCTTTCTTGCAATCTGGACTTTTTAGGAGTGGTGTTTTGGGGTTTTTTTCCAACTGTCTTTGAAAGCCTGTAAAATTTTGTGAGATTTTGTAAATACAGTTAAAAGATTTAATCAGAAAACCTCAGGTTTGATTGCCAGTTTGGGCCGTGTGGGCAAAGGTGAGCAGTGAGCAATAACAGCAAAGCATCAATCTCTTCCCAAGCATCAGCTTTAAGTATTTTCATAACTGTAGGTATTGTTTGCCATAAAGCAGTCTGTCGTTTCATGTCATATTTGGTGCTAGGTTGTGGAAAGGTGGGACTGTGTTGGCAACAGGATTGCTAGACATGGAATGAAGCAGCGCTCACTGAGGTTTACAACTTAGAAGAATTCATGTTGCGAATCTGTTCTCCACACTGACATCTGGATTTGCTGAGAAATTCAAGTCAATGTGTGGCTGTGGGGGAGATCTCTGGTACAACTTGGAGGAGGTTAGCCCCCAGGGTTAGCATTTGATCTCTGAACCTCATCCATTAAGCCCCTCAACTGCTTTTATCAGCATAAGGAAGCATGGGTAGATGCCTGCTCGGCACAGACAGGGGACAGCTTTACTGCCCGTCATGTCTGTGAGTGGGGCTGAGCTGGTTGAGGACAGTTTGGGGTGGTCTCCACTGGCCTCAGGGGCTGTAAGGCAACTCCATAGCTTCTCAGCCACAACAGTGTGGAATAAATATTGAGGAGTGGTGAAAAATGAAATGAGCTACGAGAACCATGAATTGGCCAGTATCTCTGAAGAAAGGTAATGCCTTTTTTTTCACTCTTCTTCATCAGACTGTCGTGCACTGACCCTGAGTGCAGGGGAATTACTGCTGCTCAAAGGCATGAGTTTAAAATGGCTGGGAGAAAACCTGAGAAACTTTGGTCAGTTATAAGCAGGAAAACCTGACCTTATGACATGCACAGTGGATGACATCTGTGTATCAGAAGAGCTCTTAAGTTTATATGAACCCGGTACTGGTGGTCTGAGCCAGTAGCTGCACAGAAGGAGGTGCCTGGGTCAGCTGCATCACTATAATGACCAACAACTGTGGGCAGCAAGTTCAAGCGGCTGTTCTTGTTTACCATGCAGCTGCATGTGATTTACCAGGATTGTTTGTCAGGAGCTATGGGTGTCCAACAATTTGCACATTGTTAAAATGAATAAATCAGCCTTGTACCATATACTGCTGAATTCGTTTTAGCTTTGGTCATTCCAGAGGAGAACAAATTTAAAAGTAAGAAAGAAATCCATCTTTGGTGGGCTACTGACCTTTCTTTACCTTCCAGTATCACTTTAAGAATGAAGTTAAAACTAAGCAGAATGAAATATCTGTGATCTTGTGTCTGTAGGAATGATTAACCTCAGTCTTTTCGTGTGTTGATTTTAAATAGTTTTTGATCATTTTCTGTTTATTATAAATGTTAGTTGAAGGAATTATCCTTTAAATCAATCTCTTCATGGTTGGACAAATTGTATTATTTTGCAGAGAGAGAATAAAAGGGTTTTTTATATATTTATACCTTTCCAATATTATTAATGGTGAAATTGTAAAATAAAAAAACCTCTTTGTGATTTAAAAAAGTATTCCTGCTTTGAAGAGGACTCACTAATGAGTCTATGTGTGATAATGTAAAATTAGGGGCAATACAACATTGCATTTCTGGTGTGTGGGTTGGGGTTGTTTTTTATACCATCTATGCTTTTGCTGTATGGTTTTCTTGTTTGCTGCTTATCTACTCTGTGCATCCCAGTTATAATCTCGTGGGGGCAGGCAAGCTCCATGGATTTGGATGTAGTAGTGCTGAGAAGTTTTTCAGGTGTATCCTGTCAACAGAGTTTTTTTAACCGCTAATTGTTTTCTGGTCCCTTCTCTTACAGATGGATCTTGTTTATCTTTCTCTGGTACACCTCAGAATTTGCATACAATACAATAAATAAAAAAAAAGGATAAAGTAATAGGCTTCCCCAAAAAGTGTCAGACATAACGACAAATGACATCTCTTTTGTACTGTGGGCCTCATCTGTTTTGCAAGGCTTCACTTGGACAGCTGATTCTACACAAACCCTTGCTTGATGTTGAAGTGATGGTAGTTTTGTGAATCAGTGTAAATTCAAGTTAAAGTTAATTACTGTGTATAGGTTGGCATTTTTAAGCCTGTGCAATTTCCAAGTTTATGCCTGCGTGCAAACAGATGTGTATCTTACTCCTCTGAAGGGTTTTTTGCCTTTTGTAAGACTTAAAGGACAGTAAATAGCATAGCACACAAAAAAAGTACTTAGGTTTTCTTCAGTTACAAAGAATTACAGCCATTCTCTTTGAATATGTGATTTTACTAACGTAGGTCTGTGTGAAACAAGAGGGGAGAAAAAGCAACTAATTTGTGAATAGCTGCATTATTTCCCCAAATTTTCCACCCTCATATCTGAATATTTTGATATTTTGATGTAGTCAGTTTGTTTCATGGCCCCTGCGTGAGCAGCAATGGTATGTGTTCTATTAGAAGTTCCTTAATTTTCTTAAATCCTCCTACATTTTTGGAGCAGCTCCATCTTTTTGATGTCTGTCTGGAGGAAACTGGAGGCAGAGCAGAACAATGCCCAGGCATTCAAAACATACCTGCATTTCTCAGAGCACCGCTCTAGTCACTAAAAGCTTCATGTTTCTGTAGAGGGAGGCAAAAAGTCAAATGAACTGAAATTCCCCAGTAAATTGATTCAGTGGGGGTTTTTACCTCACTGCCAGGGGCAGATGAGGGTTATGGTATAGGATGGGCATAGGTTATTGTTGACTTTAAGACAGAAGTAGGAGCTCAAAGGTTTTAGGGGGGATTGGTCCTTTTTTCCAAACCCATTTCTGATGTCTACAAAGCCTGGCAGTTTGTTCTCAAGCAGGGAGAAGATCTGACCGTAGAACTAGTCATTTTGTATGTGGGAACTGACATCAAAAGGTAGCTAAGATATCATAGATGTTGACAGGTGCTTTAGTGTAGATTAGTTTTCAGCTTGTCCTCTGTGGTTGCTGGAAGCTTGACCTGGTCACAGGTAATAAAAGAAGCGTCAGTGTGTGAACCACAGGGCTCGGTGGTGGCAGCAGGGTTTTTTTTTTACATAGGACTGTGAGCCTGCATGCCGAGCTGCAGATGACATTTCAGCTCAGTTCCCCAGTTTTAAATTTTGACAGCTGTTGTATCTAGCTGCCAGCCAGCCAGTAGATTCACATGGCTGATTCATTTTGAAGCGGAGCTTTCTCAGACACGGGGCTGACTTCTCTTTACTCTTTAGTTGAACTAAACACTGTCTGGCCCTTTGTTTTTGTGCATGACAGCCATTTTAGCTAGCTTGCTTGAAAAAGAAAAATGGAAAACCTTTCTATAGAAATATCTAGAAGGAGAGCAAGAACTACTGCAACTTACCTTTGTGATACTTGGCGCTTGGTTTAGGTTCCTTGCAAAGCCTGCTGGTCTCAAAGCAACGTGGCTTGTAAGGACACAGGGATGTCCCCAGCCACCACAGTCATTGTTATTAATGAAGTAGTTCCAAGGGACGTATACTTCTCACTGCACAAATGGAGTGCCAGTCTTCGTGGTCTGTGGTTGTGCCATGCCTACTGTAGTCTGTAAGCATTATATCCTTTACCAGAGCTGATGGTTGTTACAGTAGGGAGGATGCTCTACTCGTACTCTTATGTTTGGAAGACAGATTCAAGCAGGACAAGATTTGGCAGAATTTGGTTTTGAACCTTTAATTTTACATGTAATAAAAAGGTCTAGAAAGGTCTAGGGTTTCTTGGTGACAAGCTGTGCAACTCATGTCTTTTCAGCTGTGTGATAAACATTATATATATGTGTGTGTGTGTATACACACACATACATTTGTAAACTATTTTCTATCATTTCCCTAACTTTTATACAAAATGTCTGTTGAAGAGCTCTGAATTGATAGTCTTTGAACTATTGGTCAGGACCATTACTTCTTGTACAACAGTATACCACCAGCGCCAGCCATTAGGCTTAAATAATGAGTAGAAGTCACCATGTATCTTACTCAACAGACATAAAGCTTCCCTGAACACAAAAAAGGCTTTTTATGCCAAAATTTGACTTAGGAACGCTAAATTTAATTAAAACATCTGATAAGATCCGCAGGGATAAAAATTACCCAGGTAGATTTTGATCCTGCCATGTCTGACTTCAGCATAGTCATGAACATATGATCTGTGTTTGTTTACAATAGCCAAGTTTAGATGGATTAATTTTTGTGGCTTGCTGTTCCTGCTAGCACTTTTCACATGGTTTTCTCACATGACTCTTGTCTTGCTAGCTTGATAATTATCCTGCTGGGAAGCATGAGAATTTGTGTCTTAGATGCTATCTATGAAGAATAAGCAAACAGCTTTAATGAGACTGGTAAAATTAAACCAGTCTATCTCCTGACATGTTCCAAGGTCATAAAAAGGCCTATATTTATAACACTGTTTCTTTTTAGGTTGGGGATACTCTGTGCCAGTGTATCCTGATGCATTTCTTGACAGCTGTAGTTCATGCAATACAAAAATTGCTTGCAGGCCAGACGTGGGTAATACACTTTCATCACGATTTTGGAAAAGCTGGAGCTCTCTGAAGAGCTATAGTCCTTGGTTGCTCTCCAACTGCCCTAGCTAGAGAAATACCTACGTCACACCCTTTCAGTCTCCTGAGAATGGTCCCTAATTCCCTGCAGTTAAAACCATCCGGATTAGTACATGCCTTGTGCAGCACCACTTTCGTCTAAAGAGGACTGACTTTCCCCAAAAATGTGGAATAGGAAATCCGGTATGATCTGCTGATGTGACTATTAAATGAATGGTCATCTCAAGAGTGCAGCACTAATAAATTAGTATGGCTTTTAATTTCTTGACCAAGTCTACCTAGATCAAGTGGATGCTTGGCTGCTTGTTCAGTTATTCTGTAAACTTGGTGTATACAGAGAGAGATCTGGTAGCAGTTTCTAATGATGAAATATGTAATTGAAATGAGCATGTCCCATTGATTCATTTTCAATATCCCTGAGAGAGTACATGACCTGTTACTGCTTGATAACTTCATTTGCCCAGAAAAGATTACTTCAATAAGTTGTCAACAATCTATGAAGTGCTAAATATGTATCTGACTTTAAAGTGTGACCTTGTTAACTAAAGTAAGGTTTAAAAGGTGGTTTACAGTTGTTGTGCAGTGTAAGTTAGAGCACTCATTTTAGATCGTTGAAGCCTTTCAAACTATTGTCAGTCCGTAGGGCTTAAGATCTTGGAATCCAAAGCATTTTCCTCCATGTAATTGTAAAGCTGTAATACAGGTATGAATAAAACACTAAGAAATATGCAAGAGCTTCATGTCTTGATTTACAATGTGTAAGTTATTCATAACTGTAAATATGCAGTGCTTGTCTTTTCACATATCTTGTTATGTTTTATCTGATGATTTTAGCTGATTGAGTTACGCCACCGTAACATTCAGAGTTTTGCAATTCTGACTACCATAGCATCCATTTGTGATTGGGACAGATTTCTGGTGGTGACCTAGACTGGTCTCTGTGGTGCTTTACATTAGATTACATAGCAGATTAGTGAATCAAGGGAATACTGTAGTATGAATTTTAAAATTTTTTTATAAGGGAAATTATATGCAGGTTTTGCTATGATGTCTTTGCTAGGAAGAAGGTTAGTTTTACATTGTTGAGTTCAAACTTGATCCAGAAAGGCTGTTGGTCAATATGTGGTATAGATTGGAGCAAGTTTTATTATTCACTATGAGTTATCATTCTACTAATATGTATTGCAAAGCTGTCACACACACAATTTAAGCAGGCAGAAATGGCCAAATATTTGCTGAAACACAAATCTGGAAAAACCTAGAAATATGTTAGTTAAAGGAAAAATTATCACGGTTGTATGCAAAGGTAATTTGTAACTTTTTATGAAAACTATATCTAGTGGAGATGCAGTGGAGTTCTTAATATTCAGTGGGGTAGCAGAGATGTGATTTAAATGATTTATGCTTAAAAGTATCTTAAAGGATTTTCTGTGTATTGTTCAATGTTGTATCTGTTGCTGAGCTTGGATGCTTCTGACTTAAGGTAGACAGTGTTTTTATTCTTACTATATTTTTAAATTTAGAGATCCTCCAGAGACATTTTCATTCTATCACAGAGTTCTGTTGGAAAATTTTTTTTTAAAAAAAATGCTTTGGAAGAAAAAAAAGCACATTTGCATATTTAAAGAGTTATCAAGGGAAAAACAAATCTGCTTGTTAGTTCTTGCTTTCATTGAATACATAGAGGCTGAAAATTCCCAAGTCACTGTTATATCTCATTAAATTGGATGGTGGAAGTTGTGTGCATCATCATCTCTTTGAGTACAGTGCTGTTAAATAAAAAGACAAGATTACTTCCTCATTAAGAATTTTAGCTGACTACCTCTGCACAAGCATTGGTTTTTTTAACGCAGCATTCTTTCGTGTTTGTAATTCTTGTGTAAACGAACAGATGGGAACACTTTGCCTGTAAAACTTCAGGATTATTTAGGGAAGGGGTAAATGGTGAGGTTGTGTGCTCGTTGATACTGCCAACCTAAGTTTATCAATTGATAATTCATAGTGAATATCACTTAAAAAGTCCCCACCCTCTGTGTCCTGAGTTCTGATGAACAGACATCTGTGTATGTACTACTGTGATTTCCTCATCTGACGCAGGGAAGGCTTTCGCGTAGGTGGCGTAGGACTGGGTGATTGCTTTTCTTCCTAGCCCACAGAACTGTGGCTTAGATATAAAAGAAAGAAGAAAATGAGTAAGTGCAAGTAATTGAAGATGGGAGAAAGTGGTTACTGTCCTTGGCACTACCTTTGTAGACAGATGGTTTCATTTTTCCATAAGGAAAAATATGACCAGTTTTGAGCGGGTTCATTTTAGATCGACACTGACTTAAATTGGACTCTTCCTTTTTAGATGTCCTAAACTTCTTCTTGTCATCAATACTTTTACAGGCTTAATTCCTCCCTGGGCTGTTGTGTAGGTTTTTTGTCATACAAGCCTGCAGAATGGAGGCACACAGAATAGCATCTCACCTGAGCTGCTTCGGGGTTGGGAAAAGAGAAACTTGCACTTCTGTGTAGAACAGCTATTACTGGGTCTAGCGCCTACTGCAAGCAGCTTTCAGGACAAGCTAGCATGACTCGGCAACTGATTTATGCAGCTGAACATAGCACTGATGCAAAATCTGTGATAGACTGTTGATACCTGTCAAGACAGAAATAAAAAGTTTGGTCCTTGATAGGCTAGGAATGCAGGGAAAGAGATGGTTTCTGTGCTTCAGGAAATTCAGCAGGAAGATACTGTTCTTAGGAACAATAGAAAGGACGAGCAGTGCTAATTCCATCAGCGGTTATCTACAGACAGTATGCCATGACTTTGATTAGGCATCTCAGTGCGAGGACACATTCTTAGGACTGAAATCTATACATCCCTCAGAGATTGCCTTGCAAGCTAGCAGTAAGACAGTGGAGCCATTCAGTTCAGAGAAGAAAGCTTTACACAGCTAGGGCAGCATGAGAATGCTTGGTTATCTGACTGTATTTACTGCATGGGAATCCATCCAGAATACTTGCGATCTTGTGAAATGTGCCACGGGTTTCTGTGTTGGGTTTTTTTTTTATTTTGATGGCATAAACAGACGTGATGTTGGGGTAAACAACTTACCCAAGAGAAAGAATTTTCCTTTCCACAGAACCATACTAAACTGGCTAACAAATTCTTGACGCTTTTGGTATGTTGTCATGTATGGTATAAAAGTGTAAGCTGTGAAATACTGCCCAGACACTGAAGCTGAAAGATGCATAGGTATTACTTAGTCTAGTGGGAAAAAACCCTCCAAAATTATCTGAAAAATGGGAAGTAACAAACCTGTTTCATTTGTATTTCTTACACTTGTCTTTTTACAAAGAGAAAAATGCAATAGACTTTATACTAAACAGATGCAACTAAGAAGTCTGAAGCATTGCGTTCCATATATTTAATAAATTATGTTGTAGGTGGGGGTGTTTGCATACTCCTGAATTATTCACTACAGCATTTTAGATAATTTAGCTTTGTATCTCATTTCTAAACCCACTCTCAATAACTTAATATTTCAACCACTGACATTCAACATGTTAAGAAAAGGGTGATTTCTAGGGGAAGGGAGGAAGAAGGAAGGGAGCAGAGCAGCTGGCATTCCTTTTGAGTTTGAAGAATAACTGAAGATAACGTATTGTCTCACATGCCAGAACTGTCTTGTAGAGCTTCATCTCTTATCAGCTGGCATATCTCTAGTTATTTGGCTTAACAAAGCTGAAGATCAAGCCCTAGTTATACTGGGATCTAAAGTGACAGAAACTTTTGGATAAAAAAACCCTACTGAAAATAGCTGGGTTTATAGGCTTGACTTGGAGAAAAAATAGTAAGTGATGGAGAGATGGCTTTTCTGATTGAACATGGGACTAGTATTCATGTTAAAAGATAAAATGAGTCATGCTTACTCAATGTGGTGAGGTTTCTCATGCCCTCACTCTTTTTTGTCAATGTTTCTATATAATTTGAGGTGAAGAATGGAATGAAGGAAAGAACTATTCAAGCAACAGCAGGTCAGCCTTTTTGTTTCAGTGTCCTGCTTTTATTTTAACATTGTAAATACCAAAGAAATGAGTGCTAACATTTTAATAGCTGGAGAAAGGTAGCTAGGGCTTGATGCTCTCTGCTTACCAGGTATTTATCCAAGTATATACTCTGTCTGTGTTACAGAAAGGAGGAGAAGGGAGCTTGTACATGCTGAAGTTCTACTTGCAAAATACATTGTAAAACTGTTGCTGTGTGGTTCCCTATTGACAGCATCCTAACAGCAGTCCAAGGAAACCTCATGACAAGCTTTGAGTATCAAATGGTGGTCTACAGGAATAGTGTTTTATGCCTAATATTAAGGCAGTTTCAAATGCAAAGAAGGTCTTGCTAGTATATTCATGCTGAGGGTGGGGGCATCAGGAAAAAAATCTTCAATATGAGGGTGGTAGATCACTGGAACAGGTTGCCCAGGTACATAGTATAGGCCCCCATCCCTGGAGATATTCAAAGTCAGGCTTGACGGGGCTCTGAGTGACCTGATCTAGTGAAGATGTCCCTGCTTACTTCAGGGGGGTTGGACTAGATGACCTCTAGGTCCCTTCCAATCTTACACGTTCTATGATTCTGTGATCATTTGTGTCTCCCAGACTCAGCTTCTCTTAAAGTGTCTTTCTGGAAAGGTTGAATAATGTAGCAATGGAAGTTTTTTCCTCCCAGAAGCTGAAGTCTGTGATGTGTGTGAAGCAGTCTTGTACTGATATTAAATGTCTTAACTGATAAATACATCACAGGTAGAAGATGGAAGTCTGGGTTAAGGAAGAGCTTTGGTTCATCGTTCAGATAAAGAAACAAAAGCTGCTGTTGTTGTTTGGGTTTGTTTTTAAAAAATTAGGTTTTGGAAAAGACAACTCAGTAAATCTTTGTTTTTCTACCCTAGACTGCTGCCCTTCTTTGGTATTCAAACTATTTGTTCTGATCGTTTCTTTTTACAGTTGGTCCCTCACACATGTGACTATGAATTGTTAGGTTGGTTTTAGCCAGTCATATTGTATCTAAAGGTATGAAGAGTAAGAGAGTAGAATCTCACGTTTATGACAGACTTAACAGGAGGAAAAGTCATAAAACCCATGTTTTTCTCAGTGAGGTGGGTGGATCAGACCCTGAGCGCACAGCAGGAACAGACTGATGGAAGAAAGAAATCTGTGCTGATCTTTGCCAGTCAGTTTTCTGCTAGTAAATGCACTTTTAAAGTCTCTGTCAGATGGATCTTGCAGAATAGAAATGCCATCACAAAGCAACTAGGGAAATCTTTCTGTGTCAGAATGATGAGTGGAGCAGGAGATTGCAAAGGTGATACTGATAAAAGAGCATAGCAGACGATAGGCATTTTCTGATGGAGACATACTTTTGGGTCTTTGTTTTTCTGAGCAGATTCTGTGGTGGTTTTGAGCCTGTCTGTAGCCAGGCAAATATGTTCATATCTAAACCTTAAACTACATGACCCTTATTCAAATGTACATTGAATTCCATGCAATCAAAATATGAAGGTGGTTAGTGAATACTTGAGCAAATGTAGATTTTCATGTGATGTGAAACCGAACATTTTAAAATTCATATGTGCACGTGGAAGCTACCAAGCTTTGGTTATACTTGGTATGTTCATTCATTAATTTCACAGATGAAATTTATAGACTCAGAACGTAACAAAAAATTAGCCTGAACTCCAGATGGTGAATCTTTTTTAATATCATACACTGTCATCTGAGGCCCGTTGCGTTCAGGACTCTGTAAGATCCAATAGACTTAATACAGCTTTTGGATCTACTAGTTTTTTCTTTCTCCTTTTTGTGGTTTATTTGAACTCCTTCCATAGCAGTTGTGTAAATAGGTGATTTGGTGACTGCTTGCATATATTATCTGCATTTTCCCACAAATATTACTTGGAGCTGCTAGTACCACCAAGGAGTCAATATGCCAGGAAAGACTTGGAGATCTGTGCTTCTCAATAATTCAACTTTTGGGAAACTCCATTCTGTAGCTACAGAAGCGAATGAGTGACGTCCCAACCTCGTAGTGTTTGCATTTGGCTTTAAAGTTGTTCGAGTCATTGGCCATTCCTTTGTTAAGAGTTTTCTGCTCAGCAAAAACAGGTCTGTTGCTGGACTTTTTGACACAGGATGCTGACCCTGTGCACATCACTGGGGACCTGATAGCTTTTGGAAAGGTGCTAATTGTGCAATCTTGTTATCTTTTTACAGAATCATGTAAACCCAGCCATGGATTTTACGCAGACCCCTCCAGGAATGTTAGCCCTGGACAACATGCTGTACTTCGCTAAACATCACCAGGATGCTTATATAAGGGTAAGGCTTCTTCTCCTCTCTGAGATCTGTTGCTTGTTCACATTGATTGTGCCCTGTTTACAGTTGACTTTGAAGAAGAGGTGCAGAATCCTGATACAATTTACAACAAACTCTAGGAAGTCTGTAAAAGCTTTGGGAGAAAGCTCTACAGATGTCTAGTCTGTCATTGCAGAGTCAAGTAATACTGATAGTACTTTTTGCAAATGTTACTTTTTCTCTAGCCCTGCAAAGAAAAGGAAGATGACCCTCTGCATTTTTCAGATGTAGTGTGCCCAGGCAGCCAGGAGGGCCAGCTGTATCCTGGGGTGCATCAAGCATGGCATTGCCAGCTGGTCCAGGGAGGTGATTGTCCTGCTTTATGCTGCATTGGTGCAGCCTCACCTTGAGCACGGTGTGCAGTTTTGGTGCCACAGTACAAGAGGGACACACAACTATTGGAGAGTGTCCAGAGGAGGGCAGCAAGAATGGTGAAGGGTCTGGAGGGGAAGTATTAAGAGGAGATGCTGAAGGCTCTGGTTTGTTCAGCCTGGAGAAGAGGAGGTTGAGGGGACACCTAATCGCAGTCTGTGAAGGGGCAGGTGATGATTTCCTGTCTTTGGTGGCCAGTGATAGAATCCAAGGGAACAGTACAAAGCTGAGACAGGGGAGGTTTAGGTTGGATAGTAGGAAAGAGGTTCTTTGCTGGGAGAGTGGTCAGGCACTGGAACAGTCTTCCAAGGGAAGGGGTCACAGCCCTGAGCTTGACTGAGTTCAAGAAGCGTCTGGATGATGCACCCAGTCACATGCTCTGACTTGGCTGGCCTTGTGTGGAGCCAGGAGTTGGACTCGATGACCCTTATGGGTCCCTTCCAGCTCAGGGTATTCTGAGATTCTATGATAGAAGTCCATAAGCTCAGAGATAAGTATTTTTTCAGAATTCTCTGCATTGCTCCAAGTCTACCAAAAACTGTCAGGGTTTTCTGTGGAAATGAGGCTTTGATGAGCAAATGCCCTGACTGGGTTGGCAGTGTCTTGAGAGTTAAGATGCTCCCATTAGAACTACTGCTGTAGGTGAGGTAATGCTTGGAGAAAAATAGGTAAAATACATCGTGATTCACTTGTACAACCTGTTCCTGCCCTCTGCCCACTCCACTTCCTACATTTGTTATTTCAAGGGTAGTTAAAGCAAGTTGTGTTGCATCCTTATAAGAAGAGGCATTCAGCTGAATAATACCTGCCTCTGAATAGAGCAGCTTTTCCTGACCTTTACTATAGTCGGATATCTGCCAAGCATAAACCTAGTGAGCACAGATGGGAGTAGAGGACAGTCTTAGAAAGTCAATGTCTTGAGATGGTAGGGATGGTTTAATTCCCCAAGAAAAAGCATGCATGCAGACCTGCTTAAAGAAGGTCATGTATAGCAAGGACAGAGTTGAGACACCAAACACCTCTACTAAAATTGGAATGAATTTCAATATGCATTATTATCTTGTTTTTGCTTGAAGTAGAATAGTGTCAAATCTCTGATAGGTTTGTAAAGGGTGTGGGAGTATCCAGGCCAGGGTGATCCATGGATGTACTAGGACATCACAAGATTGTCAGATATCTTTAAATATTATTTTCTGCCTCAGTCTGAATCTAGCAATAACTTAAACTGTGGCAGCAGGCAACACAGCAGTATTTATAACACACTTCCCCTGCTGCAGCGTGGGGTCCCACCCACGGGAGACAGTCCTCCATGAACTTCTCCAATGTCAGTCCTTTCCCACAGGGCTTCAGCTCTTCACTGACTGCCCCAGCTTGAGTAATTTATGGGGTGAGGTCCCTCAGGCCCAGACAGATCCAGCCTGGTCTTCTGTGACAATTTCCCCCAGCAAACCTGCTCTGGTGTGGGCCCCTCTCTCCATGGGCTGCTTGTCCTGCCAAGAGCTTCCTCCACCGTGGGTCACAGAATTTTCCGTATGCCTCCACCCACTTCAGTGTGGGGCCTCTCCACAGGCTGCAGGTGGGATCCCTGATTCCCATCATCTTCCATGGGCTGTGGGGGGACAACCTGCTCCCCCATGGCCTCTCCACAGACTGTAGGGGCATCTTTCTCTCCATGACCTGGGGTGCCTCCTCCCTGTCTCCCCTTCACTGGCCTTGGTGTCTGCAGAGTTCCTTACATCTTCTCACTGCCTTCTCTGGTGGCAAAAAGCAGCTACTAGCATTTTTTCCTTCTTAAATGTGATTCTTGGAGGTGCTATAACCATCACTGATATGCTTGGCCTTGGTCAGTGGTGGGTCTGGCCTTGAGGCCAGCTGGTATTTACTCTGTCAGGCCTACAGAAGGCTTCTAGCTGCTTCTTGCAGAAGCCACCCCTTCTGCCCCCTACTCATTCACCAGAACCCTGCCAGGCAAAACCACAACAGTCACCTTCAGGTACTGGAAGGCTACAATAAGGTCTCCCCAGAGCCTTCTCCAGGATGAACAAGCCCAACTCTCAGCCTGTTTGCGCTGGAGAAGTGTTCCAGCCCTCCGATCATCTTTGTGGCCCTCCTCTGGACTTACTCCAACAGCAAAATATCTTTCTTGTACCGGGCATCCCAGAGCTGGACACAGTACTCCAGGTGGTGTCTTGGAGAGCAGACTGTCAGAATCTCCTCCCTTGACCTGCTGGTCATGCTGGTTTTGATGCAGCCCAGGATATGGTTGGCTTTCTGGGCTGCAAGTGTGCATTGCTGGCTCATGTTGAGTTTTACATCAAACAACACTCTCAAGTCCTTCTCAGAGCTGCTCTCAATCCATTCTCTGCCCAGACTCTAGTTGTGCTTGGGATTGTGCTGACCCATGTGCAGGGCCTTGCGTTTGGCCTTTTTGAACTTCATCCAGTTTGCATGGGCCCACTTCTCCAGCCTGTCAAGGCCAATGAGTACATTTTCTGGATAAACTGTGCTGAAATGTGGTTTTGTTCATAAAAAGAAAATGGGTTGCTGTTTCTGATTAAAATTTGGTAAGATCTGGATGGTGCTACTTGTGAAAATTCTAAATTCAGAGAATAAGCTTTGTAGGAGTAGCCCCTGCTCCAAATAATATAGCTGTCTTTTAAAGAAGTCTGAAAGAATCCAGAGAGGACAGAAATTCTTTGAAATAGAACTTTCGTTGACATCTCTCAACTTTTTCTTATTTTTCATTTTCATGTTGCAAACGCTGTCTTAAAAATTGGGTTCAGCGTAGCATGTAATTAGCCATTCTTTAGCAAAGACTTTGGTGCTGGCTCAGCTTTGTTTCTGTAATGCAGTGTTTTTATTGCTGCATTTCTGAGAAATCTGCTGTTATTTTGAGATGCCAGCTTTTATTTTGGTATGGTTCCTGTGAGGAGAGTGTCACGGTGCCTCGTGTTTCCCACCTGGGAAAGGGTACATGCCTGCAATAGAAATGCCATACTGAGGCAAGGCTTAGATTAAATTGCTTGGTCAGAGCTGCTTTGGAAACTGTTACTGTACCATGGGAGTATGTTAGCCTACCTTTCTTTCCTGAATAGTTCTACTTGGTGGTCATGCTAGCATTACTGGCACCGTAGCTTGCTCACCTGTGGTGGTTCACCATCATGTTAACAGCATGCTGAACACCTCTGAGATGAGCACTTGTGCTACTCCTACAGCATTACTAGTTTTTGATCACAAAAAACACCCACTTTGTATTTTTCCACCTCCTTGACTTACTAGCTGGTGTACATCAGTTTCCTGTGGGCCCTGCCATGCCTGTTTCCTCCTCGTTTTGAGTTCCTTATTTCACATCTAACATTACCTTTCCTTCCTTTGTGAGCCTTTGGCTCCCAGAGCCCTCACAAGACCAGTTTGTTCTACTTGTACAGCCTTTTGACCTTGCTTTTTTTTTCAGATGTATTTCAACTCGTAATACCCTAACAAAACTTCTTTCTATGGTCAGGGTTAAGTTTCCACAAGAAACTGTTAGCTACACAAATAATACTTGTGTGCTGAACAACTTGTTTGACAGGAGCTCTTCTCTTTTTCACATTGTTGATGCTAGGAAATGATTTGGTTCCTAGGAAGAGAGGTTATTTTCAACGTGGCCCTTTGCAATGCAGTTGATTGCTGTACTATGGATTAGTTCCTAAGTCCCCAAATGAGATAATATCTGTGCTGTGCAGTAATACAAAATGGAGACTGGAAACAAGAATTGATTTGAAATGAACTTGAATAGGAGGCTTCTCCTGGCAGAATGTGGTTATTAAGTAAAGACGCTATCAGGAAGTCATGATGGTTCCACCGTCTATTGGCAGTGTTGCATTTTAATAGAAACATGAGTCATTGCAGTCGGATGAGGAAAGGCTGAATGAACTGGGGCTGTTCAGCCTTGAGAAAAGAAGACTAAGAGGGGATCTGATCAATGTTTATAAATATCTGAAATGTGGGACACAGGGGGAAGTGGCCAGCCTCTTTTCAGTGGTCTCTGGAGACAGGACAAGGGGCAATGGCTGCAAGTTGGAGCACAGGAAGTTCCGCACCAACATGCAGAAAAACTTTTTCACAGTGAGGGTGACAGAGCCCTGGGACAGGCTGCCCAGGGGGCTGTGGAATCTCCTTCTTTAGAGATACTCAGGACCTGTCTGGACACCTGACTGTGTGACCTATCCTAGGGAAGCTGCTTTGGCAGGGTGGGTGGATTAAATGACCTCTGGAGGTCTCTTCCAACCCCTATGATTCTGTGGTTCTGTGACCTGCTGCTTTTGGATGATGGCTCCAACTGCATGAACCTTAGTAAGGTATCTTTTTGTATTACTGAGGAAAAACGGATTAGGAGAAGCTAGAAGTCAAGCAATGAGTAATCTCTTTCCTTTTCCTTCATTACTCTGCCTCTAACAAGTGATTCTGCTTAAGACTGATTTGCATAATAAATGAATTAGGTGGGAAGGATGTCTGAAACTGAAGTTGCCTTTCGGGGAACAGGAGTGGGGCTTTGAAGAGCAGTACCAAACAAAAGTACTCAGGCAAAGAGTAAATACAATTGCAGTGTTTTGAAGAGCATGGGCTCTTCAAAGATTGGGGCAGATGGGTGACTGCATCTTGAAAGCTAGAAGCATTTCAAGGCAGAAACATGCATGTCACATGGTGAATGGCAAGACAAAAATAACCAAACTTGTTTCCCTGGTTGATTCATTCTTTATTTCTCACTGCCCCACAATCCATTTCTTCCATTCATCTTTTTTGCTTTTGGACTCTAGTTCCTGAAATTACAGTAATACGTCTGCTTTAGTTGTCTTCCTTCAGACAAACACAGAATTGTTTTTATTTAGACATTGAGTTAATTGCTTTTGAAACTGTTTTTGTTTACAATATGACTGGATCTTCCAAAAGAAAGGTTGTTTACAGGAGAGGAAAAAAACCAACCATGTGTTTCTTTGATTATGAGGTGTCCTTAGCTATCACTTGGATTTTTTTTTTTTAAATTTCCTATTGAATTAGTTTCTTGTTGAGCTACCTCTTCTTTCTTTCTTTCTCTATTTTTTTTTTAACTGTCTGGCACTATCAGTGACTGATATGCACTGCATTTTTTTCATGTTCCACTTAAATAATCAATCACTATCGTCAGACTGCTTATAAAAGGTGGTGACATAATATATAGGATACATTGATGGAAGTAATGTTGAATCTCTGCAAGAAATTTTAAGTTTCTACAGGAAATAATTGGCAGCTTCCCAAGCTACATAATTATAGGACATTCAGAGTGTATAATTAAAGTTAACAGCGAAGAAAATGATTGGAATAAAGCTTTTTGACAGATAATATTATATTTTTTTTCTGTTCCTTTGGAGCAGACAAGTCTCCCCCTCGGGTTCTAATTTGCTCCTTCCCAAAACCGCTTGAGCTTCATGTTCTTCAAATTCTAAAAATAAAGTTTACAGTTACCATTTAAACCAGACTTTATTCAGTGCAGACATCTTGAGATTTTTATTTAATGGTAACTTGTAGCAGTGTGCCTTTCAAACTTTCCTGAGGGGGGAAAAAGGGTCTGAGGAAAAATCTTTCCATGGTGTTGCTGTTAAACCCCCAGTGCTGTTAGTATCTCCTTTTATCAGGGTTTTGTCATCAATTTGTTTGGCAATTTGTGCTGCAAGACTATTCAGATCCATTTTGTTTTCAAGATACAATGAGAGAGGTATAAATACATAAAACTGAAAATTTTTTTATGCATATGTGGTTTTAGGTGTGCATTCATTTGCCCAATTTCTTTTCTTGCATGCCTGCACTTCAGTGATTGCTGATGTTGATGCAAAATAATGATATTTCCTTAATTTTGTGTCAAGTGCAAGCTAAAGGAACACAAAACGGAGTGCTCCTTTTATTTGTAACCCAAGAAGAGAAATTGGATAGCTGTTGGCCTGTGTTTAAATGTGCTGTGCCTGTGCTTGGGGTGCTGCTATAGAAACAGTAACTTTGCAGTTTGGATGAGCTGCCCTGTGTACGTGTGGTCAGTCAATGCTCATTCAGGTGTTCTTGACAGCAGGCAGCAAAATCAAAACTACTTCTCCACTCCTGAGTGGTCTGCACTCATTTTGGATCTCGGTTAATTTAGCAGTGCTTCCAGGCAGAAAGAGAAGATGCCATTGGGTAAACCAAATTTTAGCTTCTCATGCACTACCATTGAAATACTCCCTTATTTTACGTTTTCCTCAGGGTCATCTAATTATAGTGATGACCTGCATCTGGGAGGGAGCGTAGGACTTGACTTAGAGGTTATTGTGTTTCACAGTAAGTCAGCCGAAGCAGAAAGAAGTACTGTAAGGCATTGTCTCTGGTGGGGTCCACATTTCTCATTCTAATGAATTTATTTTTGATGACTGACAAGTTGGTAATTTGGCTATGGTTTTTCTCTGAGCTTATGATCAGGTCCCACTCCTTTGGGTTGAGATTCTGTCTTGAGAAGACACATGCTGTGACTCCGTTTTGTCTAAGCATGAGAGATTGGTGCCTCAAGCAGAAACTGCAAAAAACCCTTAGCTCAGGATCTGAGTATGTCATCCACCTATTTGGACTCTACTGTGCTAGCTACCCAAGTATATGCACAATTCTTTTCTATTTATTAGATAAGTAGGTCTCTTCATATAGGAAAAGGGAAAAGTTAAGTGTTCCTGAGAGAGAGATCATTTTACTGTAGCCTGAAATCCAAGTCCCTCCTCTTTACAACAGTTTTATCCCTTTTTCTACTGATTTTATCTTTATGCAAATTTTTATTAGATATTGAAAGTAAATTTTTCAGTATAAAATACTCTCACTAGGGTGGGAAAGCAGCATTGAAATCCATGCTGAGAAGTTAGTCCTGTTAATCCCTTTGCATGTTTTATAATGGATCCAGTACTATTACATCTTTGTAAATGATTTGTAAGGTATTTAGTGGTATGCTCTTAAATTTTCTGTTCTTGTATTTAAGGCAAATTTTGATAGTTACTAAAATGGTCCTAATCAAAACAAGTTTTGGACTTTGGTTTAGCCAAGAGTTATTTTGATGACCTGAAAATTAAAAATCGAGCTAATTTTTTATTTATGTAAAAAATAAAATTTATTAATTTTTTTAAATAAAAATTGATCACTAGTAGAAAATCACAGAATCACAGAATTGTAGAGGTTGGAAGGGACCTTGAGAGATCATCGGGTCCAACCCCCTGCCAAAGCAGGTTCCCTAAGACATATCACACAGGTAGGCGTCCAGACCCCTTTCCCCTGCATCAGCTGAGCTGGAAACCCAGTTATTCAGAGAGCTGTGATGCAGAAACACTTCTTCCCCAGCAGCTACTTGAGTTGTTGCTTTCGTGGGGGTTGAGGAGGGAGTTCTTTTCCTTTTGAAGCCCTGTGAAGTCACAGTGGAGGAGCTGGTTCTGTTTGCGAGTGTGGATGATGCAGGCAGGAAGATTGCTGACATCCTGCAGAGACCTTTCAGAACTCTAATGGGTTGAGTCACACTCAGACTGTCTGCCGTATACTTTCTAACCCCTGCAGTTGTGGTATAGGAGGCTGCCTACACATCCTTCCGTCAATTCACAAAGTCTCCTCATGCCTACTCATTCTAGCCTGATCAGATATGAGTAGTCCAACACAATTTCAGCATTTTCTGAAATAAAACTGAGTCTGATATCTGCCGTGCTTCCCCCACCACCACCATACTCCTCCCCACCCACCCTCCAACCCTCCACCAAAATGATAGGGAAAAGGATGTAATATATTTCTACTATGCTAAAGGTAGAGAGAAAAGTGAGCTTTGTTTCATGTGTCTTCCTGGTGTGTCTTGAGAAGGAATGTAGTTATCCACAGAAGACCTAGTTGCCTAAGCCCAGTGTGACCCAGACTGATAATGTGTTTTTTCTTCTTGTTTCTCTGCCAGTCTTTCCATTCTCCATCCTTACCTTCCACTCAGATATCTAACTGTTCTTCTGCCTGTCTTCTGGTTTGTTTTTTTTTCCCAAACATCACTCAATGTCTCTGCTTTCCATACCAACACACCAGGAACTTGTGTGGTTTTGCTCCAAGGGTCTCCATCACTGATGGCAGAATTGAGGTGAGTGCCCTGTAACAAAGAGGCAAAAGCCTGGAATGGCTGGTAGCAGCACAAGCATGAATTCAGTGCCCACTGAGGGAATTCCAAGGGAGCCATGGCACCCTCTGCATAGCCCTGTGTGGTATGTGCTATGGGATATATACAGCAGTGTTAGTCTTACACATGTACAGATCGCTTCTTGCCATTCATAGCACATCTAAACTTTCCTCTGTGTGTATGGAAGCTATCAGCTAAATGAGGCCCTGATCCAAAGGGCCCACAGTTTTTGCAAGTCTGCCTATTGCCTTCAGAAGGCTTTTTAATCATACTGTGAGTCGCAGCAGAAGCACAGAAAGATTTGGTTTTTGTGGAGTCATGATCCCTCCACCTGCAAAGTTGATGTGTGTTTACATGGGGAGAGAAGATGACTAGCAATGGACTCTCAGTTTTTCCCATAGGCTCTCTGCCAAGAGCTTTTCTGAAGTACTCCTGCTGACAGTCTCATTGATGTGCAGTAAAGGTTGATGTTTTTCTAATGCATCTGCCCAACCTCCTAGGGAAGCAGGAGAGCCTGTTTCACATTAGGAAAGAAAGTTCAAAACCTTGGGATACTCTACAGGTACTGCAGTTTCCTGACCTCCTCCACCGACACAGGTGAGCAAGGAGAGGACTGCAGGGAAAGCATTGCCATCTTACATTTGCACGGGACACAGAGGGAGAAGGACTACCTGCCTGGTGGTGTTCAGACTGGACCAAGTCAACACCAAATCACACCCCACGACCTGTGGGAAGCAAAGAGCACATCCTGGTGGTGCTTCTGAAGATGACAAGGCAGATGGGCTGCCTCATCACTGGTCTTACCAAGGATTTGGTAGGTTCTGCAAGAAGAGGCAAAGAAAGGAGGAAGATAGTGGTTTGTCTTGAAATATTATGTGCATTTAGCTTTTGATGGAAAATAAAACCAATACAATCATGCTTCACACTAAGGTGTTTGTGAGAGAAGTTAATTGGTAGGTGAACAACAGCAGAACCATTTAGCCTGTGAAAGTCAGGAACTACACTTGTTTTAAAAGAGGGCAAAGAATGCATCGTGATTTTTCCAGAAGAAAACCAACTATTGACAATTTTAAAGCATCTTTCTTACAAGTGTTTTGTGTCTGCAGAGCCAAACACTAGCTGTAATATTACTGCAGCAGTTTGAATTCACCCTGTTACCTATATTTTTTTTATAAAATGACATAATCACATGCTTTTGTTTCCCTTCTGCTCTGTATGACCGTGTCACTACCTCTGGGCTGCTTTGCCATAGTGGGTTCCCTGCCTCTTTTAGCTGTTATCCCTGGGAGCCGCAGGTTATGGTACACATACCAGACTCCTGGTGTCTGATTTGTAACATGGTCCTATAACTAGATGCCCTTCAAATAAAGCATGGCTGTAGCAGTGTATCCTTTCTTTTTCTTCTTCGATATCTGTAGTAGATCTCATCTCTCAAATCTGGACTTAAATTGCAATCCTGGCACCTTCCTGAGGAAGGCAGACATCCCTGTTGCTTTAATCTTGCTGTGAGGAATTTCTGTAATGCCTCAGGAATGTGAAGAAAAGCTGAGATAAAGGAGAGGGGAAGCATGGGGAAATCGAACATAAAATAATGATGAGGAAAAGACAGGTTGGGGAGGGCAGCAATGTGTGAAGGATCTTGGAAGAATATTTATGCTGATGTTGGGGCAAATGACAAGCTGCCTTAGGAAGAAAGCTAAATTGTTGAAGAGGATGAATAGAAACCGAGTCTGTCTGCAGAAGTAGTCTCTCATCCTTCTCAGGAAGGATTTCCTTTTAGGACTTGCTTCGTAGAGTTCCTTGAAGCATCTAAATGAAAAGGGAATGGTTAAGCCTCCCATATGTGATAAGGGGGCTTAGTTAAAGGAAAAGTGACATCAGGAAAAGGAAGGGCATTGCTGCAGTGGTGGGTTTTTTCCTAATATTAAAATGCTGCCTGACTTCATTTTGGGACTAGGGAGGTTTTTACCATCTTTACTAACCAGCTCTCTGAACCTCTTGATATATTAACTTACATCAGACTGCTAGAAAACTTAGTATCTATTAAACACTGGATCGTTTTAGGCAGTACTACAAAATAGGTCTGGGGAAATGCTCCTTTTTTAATAGCGGGTCAATACTTGTTGAACTATCTACTGTGGGAGTAATTACAAGTACTGGTGCGGCTATAGTGGGTCTTGCCTTTCACTTCTGTATTTGCTACCTAATCATAATGAATCTCTTATTCCATTGCCAAGCTCTGAGGTTGCTTCAGGAATCTGAGAATTACATCTGCAGTTGCTGTGGGCAGTGTACTTTGAGCCAATTTAATCTCTAATGTAAGGGATTAAGGGATTGGCTAAATTGATATTCCTTCCCAGTGAAGGAAGAATATTTCTGCTTGGTGGTTTAGTCCTCCTGGATTTGATGAGGAAGCTTTTGAATATACCTGTCTTCAAAACTTTGCCATTTGCCAGTCATTAACTCTTAGTTGCATTCATTATTTGGGCTGATGCTGATTCTTAAGAACATGGTAGTTAAATGTGGAATTCTTAATTTAGTGTACTGCCTCCCTGAGGGTCTGTCTTGTGCTCATGAGGCAGGGATGGACTTGAATAATTCAATGGCAGATCATAAAGTTGCTGTAAATATCAAAGATGCTGTAAAGTTAGAAAATATTTTGGTTTGGGGGGATTTTTATTTTGCTAATGGAGATTTTGCATTATTCTTCTGTGATCATGGCATGACACTTGAATTGATTTTACGTTGTTGTCCATGCCATTGGTAGATACCTTATAAAGGCAGATAAGCTTTTGCTGGGTGAAGCTGAGAACCATTGAGTCTAACACAAGGGAAAGTACAAAAGATTTTGTAGTTAAAAAACAACAACCTGTCATGTTCCCTCAGGACAAGTATTCATTTCCTGTATCTCTCTAAATGCTTTGTTGGATAGTTGGATGTTGGAGGGCTGCCTTCTGTGTCCTAAAGTCTTTCGGCTTCAGAGGAAACAGGGTACTTCAGGCGATTCATATGGCTAAATCCCAGGAGAAATTCAGCTCTCACCAGCTGCCTGAAATCTCTACCTTGGGAAACACAAGCTTTCATTTCTCTTTCTGGTCACTCATTGGTTTTCTTTGGCAATTGGGAAATGTTTCTCTTCCATTTACAGCAGGAATTTGTAAATAAGAAAGGAGAAATATATATGTATGAGGTAACTTAAAAATAGAAAAAACTGTATAGATCTGTATTCAGCTAAAAATACCATCAAATTCCCATACCTTAATAGGCTACAGAGTTTCATCTGTAGAAATGTCAAGAAAATGGATAACACTAGCTTCCTAAAAATTTCACCTCCTTGCATTTTTAAAAACATTTTTAAACTTCCTGTCTCCTATTCTACTAGTCCAATTCATCTCATTCTTGTGATATAATTTTGTTCTCATTCTATGCTTCTCTCACTCTCTTTTTTTTTTTTTAATTTCCTTCCTTTTTCTGAGCTGCAGTTTTGCTGGGGTTTATTGTTGGTTTTGGGTTTTTTTGTGGGGTTTTTGTGGTTTTTTTCTTTTTTTTTTTTTTTTTAATCATAGAATCACAGACTGGTTTGGGTTGGAAGCAACCTCAAAGATCATCTAGTTCCAGGCCCCCCACCATGGGCACAAACACCCACCACTAGATCAGGTTGCCCAAAGCCCCATCCAACCTGGCCTTAAACACTTCCAGGGATGGGGTTTCCACAGCCTCTCTGGGAAACCTGTGCCAGGGCCTCACGACTCTCATAGTAAAGAATTTCTCCTTAACATCTAATCTAAACCTCCCGTTTTTCAGCTTGCCCCTTGTCCTATCGCTTTACTCCCTGATGAACAGTCCCTCTCCCACTTTCCTACAGAACTTCTTTAAGTATTGGTAGGCCATAATTAGGTCCCCACAGAGCCTTCCCTTCTCCAGGCAGAACAAGCCCAGTTCTCTTAGCCTGTCTTCATATGGCCCTCCTCTGGACTCATTCCAACAGCTTTCCATCTTTCCTGTACTAGGGACACCAGAGCTGGATGTAGTACTCTGGATAGCGTCTCACAAGAGCAGAGGGGTGGAATCACCTCCTTCAACCTTCTGGCCACACTACTCTTGATACAGCTCAGACACGGTTGGCCTCCTGAGCTGTTGGCGCACACTGACAGCTCATGTCGAGCTTGCCATCGATCCGCATTCCTAAGTCATCCTCCTCAGTCATTCTCCACCCAGCCTGTAGCTGTGCTTGGGATTGCACTGACCCACATGCAGGACCTTGCACTTGGCCTTGTTGAGCTTCATGCAGTTCACATGGGCCCATCTCTCCAGGCTCTCAAGGTTCTTCTGGATGGCATCCCTTCCATCCAGCACTTCGACCTCACCACACAGCTTGGTGTCACTGGCAAACTTGCTGAGGGTATACGGTATGCTGCTGTCCATGTCACCAACAAGCATGTTGAATAGGGCCAGTCCCATAAGAACCACCTCTCTCTCCTGTCGTCCTTATTAATGTCTTTTTATCACACAAACTGTGATAAAACTGGCCAGTCAGGCCAGTCAGCCTCACCTCTGTCCCTGGAAAGGTAATGGAACAGCTTGTTCTGGATGCCATCTCCAAGCAATTGGAAGAGAAGAAGGTCATGAGGAGTAGTCAGCATGGATTCACCAAGGGGAATCGTGCTCGACCAATCTCATAGCCTTCTATGATCTCATTACCGGCTGGGTAGATGGAGGGAGAACAGTGGATGTCATCTACCTTGACTTCAGCGAGGCTTTTGATACTGTCTCCCATGACATCCTGATAGCAAAGCTGAGAAAGCATGGGATTGATGAGTGGACAGTGAGGTGGGTTGAGAATTGGCTGTCGGACCGAGCCCAGAGGGTCGTGATTCATGGAGCGGAATCTGACTGGAGGCCTGTGACTAGCGGTGTTCCCCAGGGCTCGGTGTTTGGTCCAGTCCTGTTTAACATCTTCATTGACGACCTTGAAGAGGGAATAGCATCCACCCTCAGCAAGTACGCCAATGATACAAAGCTGGGAGGAGTGGCTGACACGCAGGAACACTGCGCTGCCATCCAGAGAGACCTGGACAGGCTGGAGAGCTGGGCAGGGAGAAACCAAATGAGGTTCAACAAAAGCAAGTGTAAAGTCTTGCACCTGGGAAGGAACAACCGTTTCTATCAGTACAGGCTGGGGGATGACCTGCTGGAGAAGAGCTCAGTGGAGAAGGACCTGGGGGTCCTGGTGGATGACAGGTTGGCCATGAGCCAGCAGTGTGCCTCGGTGGCTAAGAGAGCCAATGGGATCCTGGGGTGCATCCAGAGGAGTGTAGCCAGCAGGTCAAAGGAGGTGATCCTCCCCCTCTACTCTGCCCTGGTCAGGCCCCACCTGGAGTATTGTGTCCAGTTCTGGGCTCCCTGGTATAAAAAGGACAGGGATCTCCTGGAGAGAGTCCAAAGAAGGGTTACAAAGATGATTAAAGGCCTGGAGCATCTCCCCTATGAGGAAAGGCTGAGTAAATTGGGACTGTTCAGCCTTGAGAAGAGAAGACTAAGGGGGACCTAATTAATGTTTATAATTATCTTAAGCAGGGGATGCAGGGGGAATCAGCCAGCCCCTTTTCAGTAGTCTGTGGGGACAGGACAAGGGGCAATGGCTGCAAGTTGGAGCACAGGAAGTTCCACACCAACATGCGGAAGAACTTTTTCCCAGTGAGGGTGACAGAGCCCTGGGACAGGCTGCCCAGGGAGGTGGTGGAGTCTCCTTCTCTGGAGATATTCAAGACCCGTCTGGATGCCTATCTGAGTGATATGTCCTAGGGAGCTGCTTTGGCAGGGGGTTGGACCCGATGATCTCTCGAGGTCCCTTCCAACCCCTACAATTCTATGATTCTATGAATCTTCTACTGGCTGCCCTCTTGCCCTCTCTTGGTAATTTCCTTTCCCTTTTGCTTTCTTTTTCTTGAGATTTTTGTCTGGGTTTTTTCCGCTTTCCAAAAAGAAAGAAAAAAATAAAGTTGTTATTATTGAGTGCTACACACCATGGTGGCTTTCTGCTTTGCTTCATGATAATGGGCAGCATTGATCAGAGGAACAGAGGAAGAGAAGAGGCTCTGTGCGATCTAGTAGTCGTGTGCTTTGAGCTGGTTTTGGGTTTTGCCTGTATAATATCTAGTGTAGTAGAAGCCACATTTCCACGGTGGACCTTTCCAGTTGTGTAACTCTGCAAGGATTGAAGAAAGGAAAAGCTGCTACAAATACATTCCAAATGTCAAAGGCAGCCAAGCAGACCAGGAGTTGAGGTAGGACTGGAGGAAGATGGAATATGAGCCAGCAGTGTGCCCAGGTGGCCAAGAAGGCCAACAGCATCCTGGCCTGTATCAGAAATTGTGTGGCCAGCAGGACTAGGGAAGTGATGGCACTTCTGTACTCGGCATTGGTGAGGCCACACCTTGAGTACTGGGTTCAGTTTTGTGCCACTCACTACAAGACAGACGCTGAGGTGCTGGAGTGTGTCTAAAGAAGGACAACAAAGCTAGTGAAAGGTCTAGAGACCAAGTCTTATGAGGAGCAGCTGAGGGAACTGGCATTGTTTAGTTTGGAGAAAAGGAAGCTGAGGGGAGACCTGCTTGCTGCCTACAGCTCCCTGAAAGGAGGTTGTAGCCAGGTGGGTGTCAGTCTCTTTTCCCAAGTAACAAGCAATAGGACAAGAGGAAATGACCTCAAGTTGCACCAGGAGAGATTTAGATTGGGTATTGGAAAATATTTCTTCACTGAAAGGGTTGTCAGTCATTGGAATAGGCTGCCTGGTTGGGTCACCATCCCTGGAGGTATTTAAAAGATGTGTAGACGTGGCACTTGAGGACAGGACTTAGTTGTGGACTTGGCAGTGCTATGTTAATGGTTGGGCTTGATGATCCTAAGGGCCTTTTCCAACCTAAATGATGGTATGATTCTATGGTGCCAAGAGCACTCCTGCAATGTCCATGGTTTCTGCCTTTAAATATTTGTTTTTCCCAAGCAGAATCTAACCACCATACCTGCTGATTGTGAAATGCCTGGTGGATCTGCAACTCGCTGTTAATTTGCGAGGGGGAGGAGGAGGAAGATAATAGGGTGCAACCACTTCATGAGCATTAATGATAGACCTCCATTTGAATGAAGGCTGTGTGGGCTTTGTGACTTCCTCACTACTTCCCTTGGTAAAGTAACTGTTGTGATAGAAACGTGAATCAAGCCAGCAGTGTACTCTGTAGGCATTACAGAAGCATTTTCAGTCTAGAGCTGCATGTTATGTTTCTTTCCCTGTTAATGTTTTCACCAGTTCATGAAGTAAACATGTCCATTCCCTGCTTCTTTCTCCTCCATAACCAGAGTGATAAAGGAAGTAACATTAAAATCATGCCCTTATCAGCTGTATTTATAGCATTTTACTTTGGAACAGGATATGAGTCGCAAAGTCGTGAAAAGAGTATTACAAATACAATAATGAATGTTGTAAATCTGTTGCCAAGATTAGGAATGATTTCTCTTTGGCTATTTATAAGAACCTTTCTCTCTCTCTCTTTTTTTTTTTTCCCCCTCCTTTCTTCTTTTCTTTCCCTTTTTACAAATGCTGTTTCTTTCAGAAGATCTGTATCTGTCAAATTTGCCTGCGGATATTTAGATGTAGCAAAGGGCCTTCCCTCTTCCTTTCTTGCAGGAATGCAGCATGTCAGCTCTGCCTTATTTTTGCAGAGCAAATGCTAAAAGATGATGCTTGCAGAGAGTGTGTCTGAGGATCATGTGAAGGCTGCTTTACATATTGATTACTCAAATTGCCATTTAATTTGCTGTATAGCAATACTCAGCGCCTTAACTATTTCTCTGGCATTCTTATTGATTGCTGTAATTCTGCCTTACATTATATGCATATATGGTGTCACCATTAAATATTTATGTGCTCATGAAATGTTAATATGTCAGGTTAATGTGAAACTCAACAAAATGTATTTGCCAAAAGCAAGCAGGAATGCTGATCTGAGTGCTTCCCTTTCCCTCCCCCTTACCCTTTCATTTTGCCTCTCCATTGATTTTATTACCAGCGTTTCTCTGCTGTATCTAAATCTGTGTCAAAGCAGCCTCCTGCTCCCATATGCAGATTTTATGTTTTATTATGTGAGAGATAAAACACAGTAATAATAAAACAAGAGAAGTGATCTCGGGGAGGTGTTGAGACTCAGCTTTACATCGCGCTCGTGCTATTCTATCATCGCTCCTGCATTTGGGTATGGAAATGTAGCTCTGTCCTCCATGAAAGAGACTGAAGCAGGATGACTCATCCAGAACACAAAGTCATATTCACATGTTCCTTGAACAGTGGCTGCAGCAACATAAAACAAAAATTGCAGGGGTGTTTCTTTGATTTGGTACAGCTGTTATCCAGGGATGACATGGAACAATTAGATGTAATTTAAACCAAAATCTTTAGAAGGAGAAGTAACTCTCTTTGGCAGGCTGATGAACATGATTGTGACACTGTCCTGTTGGAGAAGGCCAGTAGAAATTCATGGGGGTCAAATATTTTTCATATTCCTAATGAGTTTTAAAACTTTTGTGGGAAGTCTGGTGGATTTAAAACCAAACCAAACCAAAAAAACCCAGCCCAAAAAACCCTGGAAAACAACAGAAAATTATCATCTATTCTCATAACACAGAGAGGAACCATCCTCTATATCCCTGGGCAATGGGTTGGGAGCAGACTATCAACTAGAAGCTGCCCTTTGTATACAGTAGGACTAAAATAGATACTTGGTGAAGTCTTGGGCCTGCTACATGAAGCACGTAACTTTGCTACTTGCCTCTGGGTTTTCACTCTCTTCCCACTTTCACCTTTAGCTGTTTCACAGGGAAAGCTGCTGCACGTAAGAGAGAATGAAACAGTCACAACTAAGATTGGAGAAGGGAGGGAAGGATTTTGTTGGCATCCAGCATTGCATCAGTTATCTCCCACAACCGTATTGCTTTGAGTAAAGGTCCAGCCTTGAAGATTTTTGTAAAGCTTTTGTTGGTGCCAAAATGGAATGATTTAATATAAAAACAAACCCAAGCAAATAACAGAACAACAACAGCAACAAAAGAAAGCCAAAGAAATAAAAAACTGTGATGAAGATGGGAGCTAAGGAGACAGGAGGAATGCAAGAGCAGAGAGCAATGTCTAAACACCTATTTGGGAAGAATATTTAGAGAGCTTCTGAGGTTCTCTGGTGCTTGGCAAAATCTCATACCTTTGAAATTAATTTTCTTCCTCTGCCCCTCATCCCCAGGCTATGCAGCAGATGTTTAGGGTGTATTTTGTTTCTTTTTTTTAAGGCTGGTGTCATAGTTTGTTACTGCGAAGAAAATTCTTCCTGCAAATCTGTTCTGGCCAGGTTTTTTTTTTTGGTTTTTTCAGCCCCTATTTTGCTTTCTTTTCAGGTTTACAGCTTCAGTGAAATCACTAGTATTTTTATTACTGATTTTTTTTAATCTTTAGTGAAATAATGTATGTGATATAGCAGAGCTTAATGTGCATAAAAAGTCTAAGTTCTTCCATTTATTTGGCAGTGTCACTCAACAGAGACCATAAAGGCTCCCCTTGAGTCATTTTTGTAGCATTCATAGGCTTGATGGAAGAGTGATCCCTGAAGTGTTTTGCACGCAAGCACAAGCTCTTCCATACTAGAGGAAATGCTCCCATTTTTTTTCTTTGTGGACTTCAGTTTGATTTTTGGCACTTGGACCTTCTTTTGACCCCAAATTGAAAATACAGTTTTGGTCCCACACTTTTTTTTTCATTTTTGGTTTTTTTTTTTTGCTCTTAATAGTTCTTTCTAGCTGTGTTCACGTCTATCAATCATTCTATCTAATTTCCCTTAACTGAAAAATCGAATTGAAACTATTTCTTTCTCTTTGACTTCCACTGCTATTTTTTTCCAGCCAGGGGTGGTGCAGAGCAGCAGGGCATAGGAATGGCAAAGCTTCCCACTTGGTCATGGAGCAGGACAACTTCTGTGTCACTGCCTCAGGCATTTAGCTGGAGGGAGAGCTAAGGTTTATGAAAACAGACCTTCCACATACAGCAGGCTGAATTTAGGAGACTGCATCTTGCAAACGTTGGATGTGGAAGACAGTACTTCAACTCCTTGGTTCTCCAAACCTGATTAATTTCCATTTTGATTCCTCCTCCAGATTGTCCTGGAGAACAGCAGTCGAGAAGACAAGCACGAGTGCCCGTTTGGCCGGAGCAGCATTGAGCTGACAAAGATGCTGTGCGAAATACTCAAAGTAGGAGAGCTACGTAAGTTGACCTGCTCGTTTGACATTTAAGAACCACGGAGTGAGTTCAGTGATTCCTAAAACCTCTTTCAACTCAAGAATTTTCTTCCAAGAATTGTTTCTCTCTACAGTTACGTGTTGTGACTAAGCCTCTTTTTCTGTCTCCCTTATTAATTTGTGGGGATAGCAGGGATGAGAGGGAAATGGGCACCTGGTGTTTGAATCCTTTTGATATGAAACAGAACGCTTGCATCATTTCTAGAGGGGTCAATTAATTTCTGTCAGGTGATTTGTTGCAGTAGGATTCATGGTCTTACCATTCCATGCACGGGTTTGTCCACAGGTTGGTTTATATGAGTATCATATTTGCTCTTTGTGGGATTGCTCATCTAAACTGACACATCCCGTTTTCTCTTAGATATCTAAAGCTCTATCTAAATACCAGATGATGTATGTATCATTTTCTCTAACAGTGTGATACAGAATATTATATTTTAATACAGAGTAAACAAGCTGTCTTTGGCTTCAATTGCAGTCCCTTGACAAATTGTTAGATGGTATCAAACAGAAGAGCATGTCTGTATCTTCATTAGTCTGGAGTGTTGGTGTGTAACTCTATCAATGTATATAAACTTCACTTACCCATCAATAATGTTTTGGATCCAGCTGCAGTCTGTTTTGGCAAGCACTGCCACGAGTTTCGTTTTCTTCTTGCACAAGCAGGGGGCACAACTGAGATGCTTTGTTTCCTTCACAGGCATTTTCTTCCTTTTGAATTTTTTCCCTATTAGAGATTTTTCTTTTACACCCAATTCTAAGAAATGTAATGAGAGAAGAACAACACAAAAGGCAGCAAGAAAGCCTGTAGGTATCATTCATTCTTGTTCCTAGCAGCACTGTGACAGCCATCAACAGCTCTGTTTTAAAAGTATTATTTGGCTGTTAATGCATCTAAAGCTATAAAGTGTGGTGTCTTGAGGGAATTTACTGACCTAAGGAAAGCTCTGTATGTCTGTGCAATGGGCCAGGATAAAACCTGGGCATTGCTTGTAGCTCCCAAATTGACGCTCGATCGGACAGACCTGGACAAGTGATGATATGTTTGTTTTTAAATGCCAGAGTTATTAAAGAGCACATTCACTAGGTCTCTAAATAAACAGTTTAGCAACTATTTGAGATGTATGATAATGTGTTGTGTAAGGTTCAAGCTGTAGCAGATACGTCTCCCTTAAAATAACCTTACTACTACAGTTGAGGTATCTAATGCCAAATCATGCGTGATAGGTCTGTCTGAATTCTTCTGCTGGTAAATGTAGGAGGCACCTATCAACTGCAGGCCTGTTGGAATTAAGTGCTCAAGATCAATTTTGGTTCTACAAATGCACAGAAAAACATCTGAAAGCCAAAGTATGGCTTCCAACTGGGTGTACATGGTATCCCACTCCATGGGACCTGCCCTGCACTTGTCTGTTGAGAAAGGTGATCTAGAGGTTAGACTCTACTCACGTGTCTCAGACTTCTTCCTTTCTGTGTCATAAGAAGTCCTTCAATAAATAAACATCAGGGCTTTTCCCACAGATGTGTGTTCTCTGCATGCAGGGGGCTCTTATTAGGTAGATGATTTGCCAGTATGATATTGCTTGTTCCAATTTCTTCTAACTTCTTGTTTTACATTTTTCATTATCTGGTCTTTTAAAGTGGGGACTGTCAATAAAATAAGAGGATTTGGGGTGGAGTCTCAGTTACCACTTGAATAAAAAAAAAAATGAAAAGAAAGTTCTTTTTGATGTCTTAGCTGTAGAAGACAATTGCTGTGATTTTGAGGGTTGTTTTGGGGTTTGGTGTGTGGGATTTGTTTTTTTGGTTTTGTTAGAGTAGCCCTAACAAAAGGTTTGGAAATGTGGGGTTAGAAAGAGCACTGAAAAACTCCCTGAGGATAGCTCTGGCTAGGGCACGTTACCTTTTCATGTTCTGAAGCCACTGGCTTTTGTCTTTGTTATTAAAGCTGCAAGTCACTGGGGTGCTAGGTGTGCTGGTTTGCAGCAGGCTCCCGTGACTTTGTGTGGAGAAGATTTGATGCTGAGGAGAAGTGCACTGGTGCTTCTGTTGACAGAAACCAGATGTAGCATGACTGACTTCTGTAAAGTCATGCTCATCTACGCCCACAGAGCATCTGTCTCTGGATGCAGCAATAAGATTGCGTCGTAGCCTTATATTCACAGGGGACAAAGCTAAGGTTAGCTCTAACTCATCTTGACGACTCACCTATTCACCAGTATGTTTTCTTAATGGTTTTGTTTATGTGGAACTCTAATTGTCATTTTAAAAGGCTGTAATAAAATGCACCTTTAAAATAAGGTGCAGAAAGCAGATTTCTTGAAAACGGCTGTCACAGATGCACATCTTTAATGACCTGTGATCAGCCATATATTTAGTTGAGAAGTGCAAACTAGAACTGTCATCTTAGGAAAATGTACACACAGGTTTATTCTTCACTTGGAAATAAACACTGTGTTGCTGAACAGGATTGGACATCTTAAAAATCAGCAGTTAAGAGTTGAGGGCAAAGGTGTCCCTGGTAGTTTTTATGTGGTAGGTTTCAAAATACGTATTTAGGCTGTCTGTGTTTCTTTAGAAATTCAAAACTAGTCGTTATTGTATTGGAAAATAGAACTTTTTTTCCCTAACATTTTCTGAATTGTATAATTTAAAAGCCACAATAAATTACCTTTTGCTCATGAAATATTCAGCAGTAGAAACTTTCTTAAAGTGTGGAGTAGATAAAAGCTGCTAGACTGTCCATTATTTATGAAGAGCACTTTAATGCTGATTATATTCCCCTTGCTCCACCGTATTAAATACCTTCAGGCAACAAGACGACATTTTACCATTTCTTTTTTAGTCCTTTCGAACACACACACACACCCCAGCATGGACTCAACAAGAAAGTGTCAAAGTCATGCCACCTCTCCTGCTTTTTTATGTCTTCAAACCCTGGACTTTTTAATTCTTTAAATTTGGTTTCAAAATGCTCATGACTTGGAAATTCATCTCTTCAGCAAAGCCTTTAAGCGTATGTTTAAATCTCGTGTAAGTGAAAGAAAGCTCAAGTCCAAGCTACGAGTTGAGCATATGGTATCTACTTTACAGAGGTGGACAAGTAGAGAAGCTCAAACTTAAGAGAAATGTTCGTGTAGTGTTGAAGTAACATAGAAGTTAGAATGAAGCATGTCTGCAAGCTTTCTCCAATGAAATCTCCAAATCAGGAAAGAGTGGAATATTTACCTATAAATCTTTAATCTTCTGCTACTGGGGCTGTTAAAAAGGCATTGATGAGAATGGCTCTGCTGAGTCCTTGCCAAGGCACTCCTCTTGGCAAACGCTACAGTAATTCTGATTTCTCCAGTAATAGATTCCTTTGTATATCTTGATTAACAAGATGATTTGCTTCTCAGTCTTCTCTGTCTTGGAGCTGACATCAGCCAGGAACACGTACCCCAGTGAGCAATCCTCCTCCCGGTGTAGGGGAGGGCGCTTTGACACTCCACATTCCTGGTAAACTGGTGAGTTTACAAAGAGGAGAAAAGACCAGGCCATTCCTTTTTCTCCTTAGTAAGCTAAGGTAACCTCTTCCTTCCAGTTTCAGTACATGATGTGTCTGCTCAGGGGAGAAGGGAGTACTCACATAACAGACTTCTGGTTTTGCTGGGAGGCAGCAATGTTGCAGATAAATATAAAATCTAAAAACAAGATCCAAAAGACCTTCAGAACTGGAGTTAGCAAATTTGATGGGAAATTTGGATTTCTTTAAAACCTACTATTTGTCATAAGTGAGAATTTGAGCTCAGCGTTTTGTGTAAGTAGCCCTAATCCTCTCTGATCTGTGCCTATGATTCCTGGGATTCTGTACCTCTGCTCAGCATGTGACACTGTTCCTACCATCAAAACTCCTTCAGAGTTTTCAGTCCTGGTGGAAAGTGGTGCTTGACTGTGTGACCTGATTTATGCAGAACTGATACAGCTCCCCAAGGTTGTTTCCTTATTTCCATACAGGTTCAGTTGAAGTTTTTTAGTGTTGAAGCTGGTGAAAGGGCTTGTGGCTGATAGCATTGGGGGAAGACAATGGAGCAGTAGTTTAAAGATGTCCATGAACCAGTATCATTGCATGCCTGAAGTTATTCTACAGTTAAGGCATGTCAGATTCCAACTATGTATCAGCAGAACACAGATGTTCAGCTGCTGATGTCCCTGTTGGTTGTTTTGATGGGTGGTGCTAAGGGCCTTTTGCAAAAATCTGCACTCAAGCTTTATGAGAGTCCACAGGGGTGTCCGCCACATGTCAGGCATGTGCACTGTCCTAAAGCTTCTATATTGGATAAACAACTTCTTCACTAGGTTTTCCTGCTGTTCTTCATGGAGAATTTAATTGTCCAGAGGTTTTGTTAGGCTTGATTAATTTATAGGATTTTTTTTTTTCACAAAAGAGAAGATCTAAATGCAAATGTATTCAAATGTCCTTAGTGCTGTTTGTGCATGTTCATGCTATAGATTTCTCATTGTACATATTACCCAGGTTGCAGAATAGAAGTGGTCTAGAAAAATCTTACATTATTGTCCCTCTGTCAAATAGAATGTGCTGGGCATTAGAAGGTACACAGTGATATTCATGGTTGTGCCCGCTGACTTGAAGGTAATCAAATCTCACGCTCCAAGGAGTAAGCTGATTGCTGCAAGGGTCAGGAAGCGCTTTTTCCTCTTTGCACAATTTTTCCTCTGTATTGCACAATCCATAGTGCTCAGTGTAGTTTGTTCCTGCTGGTCTTTCCCTGAAAGCATATTGGTCACTGCAGGATCAGCATTCCTCACCCGAGGGCTCGCCTGATCTGAATTTCCTTTTGCTACAGCAAATCCAATATTTTTATAACTGAATGTCATATTTTAACATTTTTTTTCCCCTTGCTTGAAAGCTAATTGCCTCCTCTTCCTCCTCCTTCTCTTAAATAGAATAAAGCCCTGTGAACAGGAAATAAAATTAGATAAGGGAATTTTTACTGTTCTCTCATTTCTTCTGCAGCTTCATTTTCTGAAGACTAAAGTATTTTATGAGTCAGGAAATGCTTGATAGGAAGGAAAAGAACTTCTGGCCAAGAAGTTACTCAGCACAAGGTAGTAATTCTCTGGTTCTTCCCCAACTTTGATCCTAGCTTCAAATATAATGAAATAATTAAAAGGAAATTCTAACCTCCTTTGTCTTAGTTGCTTACTGCACTCATACTTACATGCCCACATTTTTATCCTCTTGCCCAAACCATCATCACATCAGGTAACTCCCAGTCAGCAAAAGATCTTAATCAAAGGTGAGAAGACAAGCAGTGTTTGAAAAGAATTACAATAGCAGTGAAGGGGAAAACATGCCCATATTGATCTTGAGTTTTAAAGGTTCCTTTGGAAACATTACTAGTAACTTAGCCATTGCTGACTATAGGGATGTTAAATATGTTTGTCCTTCTTGATGCAAAGCTAATAACTTGCTGAGTAGTCTGAACTGTAGTTTTCTTTTGTACGATAGCAGAATCTTGTTTTCTCAAACAGTCAGTCCTCTCTCCCTGTCTGCTGGCACAGTCCAGTAGACGAGACAGAAGGAGATTTTCTAAGGAGATACTTATTTCTTTGCAGTTAACCCCTTCTTGCTTTAAAAAGTCTCAAGCTCTTTGTGCCTATGGTAAACTGAGAGGCCTTTATAAAATATCTCTAAAATCTATGAGGCTATGAGCAATTGAGCTGCAGACACCTTTTGAGCACAATAATTGCATTTTCATCACTGACAGTGAAACATTTTGGAATGTTATTTTCTACACATGGTACTGTTGGCTTTAAAGTTGGTATAGCGTTGGCTTCTGGGTCAGCTGGCTGGACACCCTGATCTGTCTAGCATACTCTTGTGGTTTGTCCTATTGTCTACAGCCATATGTCTACTCTTTGATCTCTTTGGAGCAGGGATCACAGCTTGTTTTATATCTCCAGGGTCCTTAACCTTACTGTGTCCTGGGTACAGGCTTCTTTAGCTTCTGTAAAATTATATTTACTCAATTTTATATATCATTAATGATAATAAATGCATGGGATAGGGGGAGGGGAAGTAAAAAAAAAAACAAAACAAAGGCAAGAAAGAGATAAGTAAGGGATTTTTCTTATTTTTTATTTTTTAATTTATAGAAATGGATTATTGTATCCAGAAGACAGCAAAGAGGTAACTTGATTAAGTGTGAAGGGCTCTTTCATCTGGTAAAGAAAGCTAGCAAGAATCGAGACCTAGATGTTAAAGCCCGATAGGTTCTAACTTGGGAGCGGGACATAGGCACTAGCTGTGAGGATGCTGAACTAGCAGAACAGAAAGCTGAAGAATGATGAGAGAGGAAAAAAGTATAATAAATCTTGATGTTGATTTCCTGTGATTACTGAACGCTATAGCCTTGGCAGATTTGATGGTGTGGTAGAGTGACAGCTGTAACTTGTTCTAATGTGGTTACTGTAACATAATTCTAGGATTTTTTAAATTTTTTTTTTATAAGCACTACAAAAGTCCAGGCAGCAAACAAGAAATATTAAACTATTTTGAATTATTCCATAGGAATAAATTTCCTATGGTGGTATTTTAACCTATGGTAAAAATGCTGATAAAATAAAATCTTCAAAATATCCCTGCATCTCTTCCGAGCACGGAGAACTTTGTTAGCTGTTCATTCTGTGTGTTCCACAACACTTCATGGTTTCCCAAGAAGATAGAAGTAAACACTGAAATATGCTACAACAAACTTTCCTGTCAAACATTGGAACAGGCTGTCCAGGGAAGTGGTTGAATCACTGAACCTGGAGGTCCTTAAAAGATGCATAGGTGGGGCACTTAGGGACATGGGTGGACTTGGCAGTGCTGGGTTAGCAGTTGGAGTTGATGATCTTAACAGTATTTTTCAACCAAAATGATTCTGTGATTCTTGTGGTGTCTGCCTTGAAGAAGGAAGCAATACACACAATCTTAAAACAAAAGTCCAGGCTTTTAAAGTTCACTTGCAAACCTTCATAAGGGAGGAGTTTCCGACAGCTGAGATACAGGGAAACATTTGTTGCTTATCTGGAACAATTTCTGTCATTGTCACTGGTCAGGGACAGTTTAATGCTGAGCAGATTGAAATTAAAAGAAAAATAATCCTGGAATCCATTCTGGACCTTCTTCACTTCTGTGTTAATTTTTTATAAACACATATTTATTTAAAGTAGCCAAAGCCACTTCAGTTTCGTGGCAAGCTGTGCTTCAAATCTGAAGTAAGCTCTCATGGTTTCATGGCTCTGCTGTGCAGCAGACTGTAAAGTTTGCAGCTGCTCCTTTTAAGAGGCATGTAGCCTTTTAATGAATTGTACAAAGAATTAAACAGTGTATAAAAGTCCAATGTTTTAATGAGAACTTTCAGTGTATTTTAATGTTGCTTCCTAAAGCTAAAGGATTTTCAGCGTGGAGAGAAGATGTATTGCAGGTGAGGAGGTGCACTTGAGGTTTTGATATCTGGAAAAAGCAGAATGATTTAGGGGCTTAAGGACAATTGCATTAGCAGGATGTCTGCAGATATGAAAATGACATTAACTACTAATTCCTGTATTTCCCAAAACAAGATTGTACTTGCCAAGGCTAGAAAAGGCATGGTATTCTGGGAAAAATGCAAGACCTGGCAAATAATATCCCTTTTCATGAGTGGGTGAATATATCTGTGTAACATCCCTGTCCTGAGTTGGCTCCGAAGTAGTGGATGTACCACTAATCATCCCAGGTAGCCCCTGAACATGTAGCTTTGTAGGTGCTTGCAAAGCACTGGAAGTACTTTTGGATTGCTGTTGACTCTGTGGTCAGGTCCTCTGTCAGAAAGCTCTACTCTCTAAGACTTTTAGACTTTTAAACTTTGTTTATTCTACATAAAAGACCATTGTAAGTATTTTTTCAACTTCATCTTGCTTCCAGTAGATACCTTTTTAAAATTTGAATCTGTGAGGGGTGCTTCTGAGCTTTTAATTTATTTAAAATTCAAATTGCCAGGCTTCTGAGGGAGACGATCAGGTGAAATGCCCGGATGCAGTACTAACCAGGGGTAAGGCAGGCACCGAGTACACCTTTGTTGTATTTATCTGAAGCTTTTCTCTGGTTAACACATGCTGCTTCTCCAAGTGTGTGCTGTGCATTGTAAACACGCCGTTTGTGTTTGCTCAGAAAGCCGTGAGGGTTCCTTCTGTTGCTTGATGGACCAAACAGATGAATGCAGCTATTCTTGGGCAAAAACACCCAAGCAAGGAATACTCACCTTTTGTCATATAGTCGTGTTTAACTTTCGGCATCACCTGACTCTGTGGAAAGTTACTTTAAACTGATGATCACAGGCCCACTTGAAACTAGTCAAAGAATTGTTTTCATGGAGGGGTTGTACTTGACTATCAATCATTCCTGATCAATTAAAAAAGGGCATGCCTTTGGTTTACATCTTTTTGCAAGTGTTTTTTCAAGGACTTGATCAGAACACCAGTAAAAACAGTGTAATGAGAGCCTAAGAACTTAATATGTTTTCTTTAAATTATGTGTCATTCACTAGCAGTATTTAATTGTAAAACATGATCAAACTGCCCTTAATGTACTCGCTTATAAATCTTTTCCAGTCAAGCACCGTCTTTGCAAGGCAAAATAACAGTGATGGTGACTAACCTGAAGGGCTGGACCTGCGCTGTGATAGCGACACAGTTTTTTAATGTTGCGTTACTGATGCGGAGAGGTTGAAACGCCATCCGTCACTTTCATTTCTGTTGAAATGCTTGCTAATGAAAAGCTAAAGAAAATTAGTTTCTAACAATTAAACTTCACTTGCCCTTCTTGAAGAAGCATTAGATTAGTTGGAAGTGTGACAGGAGAAAGCTATAGGCCCTAAGGCCTTTTACAGACCTCAGAGATGTTCGCATTCAGCAAGAACTTTTAATAGTGCTGGCTAAGTAAAATAAAACCAGGAGTCTGCAGGGGTGTCTTTTGCTCTGTTCCATGAAGAAGGCTTGAAAAAGTGAGTACAGCCACTCGTGAAACTACCCTTTGGGCTTTCCTTCTTTACTCCTCTTATGGCGTTCTCTATTCCTGGATTAGCAGAAACTTTCTGTAAATATTTAAATATTGTGAATGCATTTTCATGGCATGTTTCTTTGTATGTGACAAGGAATTAAGTGTCATGGTTCATAATATTTCTGCTCTCTTTTGCTGAAGTTTTGCCATGGCTATCTTTTGTGAACTGAAAAATAGTTTCAGTGTAACTTTTACATCTAAATTTTTAATGCCTGTGAGTAAGGGAGAAGGAAAGAGATTCTTAATTTTTGTAGAGGAATTCCAAAAAGCCTGGAGAATTGGCTCATGACATTAAAGCAATAGTAAATGTGGTGTAGTGTCATGGGGCAAAGCCAGGAGGTAAAATCTTGATCTAGAAAAATCCATTAGGATTTCACGTGCCTTCTGTAGGGCATTGGGAATGCCCCTTTGATGCGGAGAGCCATGACTTTGGCCTGGATCTTTCCAAGTTGTTTTTGAAGGAGAACTTCATAGCTCAAGTTAAAGATGTGTCTATTGTTTGCCCTTTAGTCTTGTTCATTAATGAAGTTTGTATAGGCTTCACTCTTTTCCTTGTGGTTTCAAATGCTGTGTATTTACAGACCTCTGGCTTCCAGCCGTTCTAAGTTTCCACTCTTTTGGGATCAAGCTATCTGTTTATTTTTCCTGGGTCTTTGTGTTTTGTATGTGCACAGCTTGCTAAATTGCTTGCTAATAATCCCCCAACTGGCTAGTGGCTCTATTTTCTTCCCTAATTACCACTACAGAGCACCAGTTTAATTATTCTATGGAACCTCTAAGAAAGGACTTAAAACATCCATCAGCTCTATCCAGATTTGTTGTCTCTTCACATCAAAGACCCACTTGATGACAGACACTTGAAAAACCGTAGCATAAGTGACTGATAAGGAGCTAAGGGAAAGCAGTGGACTCTCTGTTCATCTGAAGTAGGCTATTAAGACACAAAAAATAATTGGTTGGTTGTGAAAGTATGAGTGTGAAAGAGCTTGTTGGTGTGACACTGGCTTTCTTTAGTTTTTTGAGTAAGCTTTCTTATGGTGAGTAACAGGCCCGTTGGTTCTTTGGTTGCTCTTTGGGTAGATTTAAATTTACAGCCTGCCAACACAAAATATAGTTGGTATTTGCATCCTGAAATTCTGAAGCGAGATCTCTGATAGCTTGTTCTTTGGGTCCCTCCAAGGACTCAGTAAGATTTAAGCACCAAACTTACCAAATCAGAAAGCGAAGGTTAATTACCTTGAAACCATACATTTCACTTTTCTTCCTGTGTTCACCCATCCATAGGTTTTGGTATCTGGGATAGAATACAGTTTATCCTTATCAGTGACAGGACGTTGTTTAGCTGAACCAAACAGGACTGAACACAACAGAATTCAGGACAGGTTTATCACAGGATGGCCTGGACCCAGTTACTGGTTCTCATTTTCCAAGTTGTACGCTGGACGGTATTTCAGTGAATAGCTCAGTTGCTGTTCATCTGGGGTGTCTAGAGTAAATGGGAAACCTTACCTCAAGACATTTAAGGGTGTATAACTCAGCAGGAAGTTATCCTAAGTCTTATATAGGCAAAAGATTGGCTGAGCCATAACATAGGAGTGTTACTGCTAAGTGTGTTTTGCTGCAGGCAGGGACTGCTATCAAAATAGATGAAACCATTTTGGAAGAGGAAAAAAATTATCAGAGTCAGTGCCAATGAAAAGGAACTGTGAGGATGTGAATGGTTTTCAATAGAAAAAAAAGGGTTGAGTGTGACTGTCTATGCCTTAAATTTGTTACTTAATCAGGCTGCAATTGATTTTAATTTAGGCTTTTGATTTTTATGCTTTGCGATAGAAAAAAAATCTTATGATCATTGACTTTAAGGAAACAAAAGGAAAAAAAAACTCGTCACACCACCTCCCCAGTTTTGGAGTTTTTTTCCTAAAACAAAGGCTTGGGATTTTAGAGGTGACAGTAATGGAGGTATTGAACAACAGCAAGCTTTATGTGGAGCCATGGTGCAACTTAACTGTTGCCATGAAAAACAGGGAATCTTTTGTTCTAAAAAGATTTCAAACTTAGAGGACAGTGTAGTTCTCAGCTTTTTTAGTTTTTCTGCCTGCTTTTCTTGTATCACTGTTTTTCAGATGTGTTTTGCAAGGGGCTTGTGATCAGACTGGAGCAATTCCTACAGCGACCATCTGCAGATGCTGTTAGAACCTATGGCCCCGGTACCAGCTGAGGGCTTAAGATGACGAGGATTGTCGTAAGCCTGTCATCTAAGGACTGGAGGATCACTGATCTACAGTAGCATCTTTTTGATTTGCTATAGTTAAAGGCATTAGAAGTCTTGAAGATTATTTGTGAGGTATTCTTGAGCTTTACAGGCAGATGGAAGCTTGTCCTGGAAATCTTCTCTTCTTTCAGCTTTCAACAGTGGAGCTATCCACCACCCCTTCCATCTCCTTCCATCTCCTGTAGAGAGAAGAATAGTTCTGATAATTATTTCCTTGTGTTTGACAGTTATACATTTAGGGTTTTGTGAACAATGCAGCACATTTACAGGATTCACAGTGTAGCTGCTATAGAACTCAACCTGTTGTGTTCTTTGGCTGCGCTTTATTTGTGCGATGGTGAGGTTCTGTTTGATCCCTCCCCCGCCTCATTTTTAAATAGCACATCATCATGGTTTAGGAACATTTGAGTTGCCTTTTCAATATTTCCCCTAATATTTGCATATTAATAAGTCATTGAAAAACATTATGTAAATTTTATACCATGGTGAATATATTATCAAATCAAATGGCCTTTAAGGGTAATTGTAGAAAGCTACTATCAGCTAGGGAGATAAAATTTGACTGTGTTTAACTTTTTTCCCCATATAGTTAAGTACCAAGATTTGGAATTGATATAGGCATTTCAGAACTGTCAATAAAATGTTGGAGAGGAGTCATACCTTGCTGGGCTTTGTTTTGGGGGAGGTGGTTTGGTTGTTGGGTTTGGTTTGTTTTTTTGTCTGGTTTTTTTCTGAGAAGTCACAGGTGGATTTTTAAAAATTATTTGCCTTAAAGGTCAGTTTCCTTTCCTCAAGTCGAGGACATCAAGCTATTTCAATCTCTGTACCTACAACTTTAGAAAAGAAGTGTTTAGTTTTTCCAGGCAATTGAGGGCACAGGGGGAGAGGTAGTTGCTTTCCATTATTAAATTAGGAATGGACATCCCAAGAATGCCCTAAAAATTACAAGGTCTCTCTTATTTGACCCCTTTTTGCCATATGTTTTTTGAGATGGCTTTCTCTGCATCTATCAGAGTGAGCTTAGAAATAAACAGCAAGAGTATGAGTGTTTTGATCTCAGAAAATGGAGTTTCAAGAGAGGAAAGCTCCATTTGTTGGAACTTCTGGATTAGGTAGATGGAGCACTATGTAATGATGGAAGTGTTTGGCTGAAATTCTTCAGGACCTTCATGAGAGCTAGGATTTAAAATCTCATTGAATTTATTTCCTTTAACCTTCCCAGTTAGCTGCACTAGCAGCAGCATCTTGCACTACATAGCTCTGATAAAGCTGAGCTGACCCTCAGATGAACAAATTTACGCATCATCTCAGCACACTGGAAGAGCTATTTCTGTCCCTGCTCCCTGACAATGAACAAATAACCGAGCATTTCCATCATCATCAGTTCCTTTCCTCCTCTTTTCCACCCCCAGATTCCAGGGGTGGGTGGTGACAGCTTGAAGTGATTAGATATATTTTCAGATACCTATTCATTTTGAAAATAATTTTTTTTTTAAAAAAGTGGTTTTCCTTGTCACTGCTAAATTATGAATTTTTCAATGTTTTTGTAGGTGATTTGGTAAAGCTGCCACAGTTATTTTCTTCTATTAATCGCTCCAGTTTAAAACTTCCTCTGCAGTGTGTGCTCCTTTTGTTTTCCCATTCAATGAACTTCTGCAAAATCCAATATTACTGGACAAGTATTAATGGAAAGCAAATCTTCACATGCATGGACATTCAAACCACAAGCGATGTGTTTTATTGGGGATTGGATTTCACTTAGTGTGGCAGGAGACAATATTCCCCAAATGCCTTGCCAGAGCATTGGCATAGAGGCAGCTGTAAAGGCTGGAGAAAAGGGGTCTGTTGTCACCCTCTGTGGTAGGGTTTGCTGGGCTCACATACATACACAAATTTTCTCTCATGCTAATTCTCAATTCCCTATGAAATTCAAAGTTGCAGTAAACTTCTGCAGGGTTTCTGACCTTCTCCCCCAGCAGAGACAGATCTTTGCAGAAGGGGCTGTAGTATGATCAAGATCTGTAGCCAAATGGAAATTTTGTACCTTAACTCTCAGCAACTTCCACAACTCGCTGTAGGTAGTGAACAGTTGTGTGAAGCTGTGCTGTCCTGGGTCATCCTTCACTGTAAGACTCCCAGGGAAGACCATAGGTTTAGCAAATGGGTTAAAAGCTAGGTAATTAGTCTACTTTTCTTCCAGCTGAACTAAAGATTAAGCAAAGATAGGCCAAGGTTTAAAACTACCTGAGGAAAGGTATGTTCCTAAAATTTTTGAGGATTTGTCTTTGTACTCAACCGAGCCGAGATGTGATCCCAGCTCCTTCCCAAGCTTTCCATACAAGTCTCACTTCCATCTTCTGATTTGCAGAATGCTTCCCATCTGTAGCAGTTAGTTGTTATATACCTGTATATAGGCCCCCGATAATACAATCATACACCATAATACAGTCATAATATATAATAATACAATATAATTGTATTATACTCTATATCCATAATGTAATCATACACCCCAAAACACATCAGAAGGCAGAAGGGGAGGCTATAACTGCATCCTGCAGGGAACCCTACAACTTAACACATTTGGTATTGCTATTCCTTTAAAAAAACAAAAATAAAAATTCCTCTTGGTACTGTTGTATGGGGAGGGGGGAAATAGCATGTGGAGCAAGGCTGTTTTATTTCCTTTTTATCAGACATTCATTTTGAAGGGTAGGCTTCTGTAATTCTTCTCATTAGTGGGAGCCCATCTGCTCACATTTCTTCCAGGATAGTCTAACGTGTGTGTGGTGTGTGTGCATGCATGCACGCACGCACAAAGGTTTCCAGTTCTAGGCAGTGTTGATTCCCACTGGGCTTCGGGTAGGAGAAAGGAAGATTAATGATTCAGGAAGAGGAGAGAAGGTTGCATGTGCTCAAAAACTTCTCTGGAATGGTCTAACTCTTCTCCCTCAAAAACAGCCATGTATGAATAATGAGAAATTTGCTCATTTAACCTATGGTAATGATGGTTTGTACTGATCGTACCTGTGCCCTGATGTTGTCTGTCCTGTGCTTTTAGAGTACAGATTTTTTTCCATCCTGCTTAGTATGGAGTGAAACACTCCATACAGAGTGTGGTTTCAAAGAGATATTTGTCCCAGTATCTTGAGTCTCCCATTATTTTCATCCTGAGGAGCCGTAATACAGGGCCTGCTGTGGCAGTGTCCATTTTATTGCAAATGAAAGATCTGGCTGAGATTTGAGGGAGGAAACGTTAATCTCGCTCCTCTCGCTCCTGTCTGAGAAATGAAAGAATCATACAGCAATAAGACTTCTGTTTTCTGACTTCTGTTTTATTACTGAGACATTTCAGAGCTGATGTGAGCTATGATTTGAGAATTCCCAGGAGCAAGTCTGCAGGTTTTTCCCCTTTACCACCTGCGTTTCTCAAGTGCCACAGGCTTTTATTGCAGCCCTATCTGAAATCTCAGGAGTGCCATTCACTCAGAACAGATTGATGATGTTTTGAATCTTGTGGTCTTAAGAATGTACATCCAGGCTTCTTTTGGTGCATGTGTAAAAAGCTGATTGTGTTTTTTAAGCTGCAGAAGAATCTGTTTAGTGACAGACCTTTAATGCTGATCAACAGCCTACTCAAATTTTTCTCGCAGATGTGTTATCTTTTCATTAGAATCTCTGATCTTTCACACATTAAACCTTGAATTTCTAAGGTCAGATCAAGGATGTGTTTAATGTTCATTGATATTACTGTGCTCTGAAGAGAAAGAAAGAAAGAAAAAAAAAAAAGTACAGCATACATGGGACCTACTTCTACAAAAAATTTAGATCTCTGTCTCGTTTGTGTCAGAAATGAGAATGATGATGCTCAGTCCTCTTCTAGCTGATACATGTTCCCGTTGTGTAATTGCGTTTCCAGCAGCTCTGCAGTGAGTTACACGAGGCTTTTTGAGAAGATTTCATCTGCAGTCGCATGTGCTGGGAGTTATATTTATTTTATTTTTTTTTAATGGAAGCTTAAAAGTTAGGTACACTGGGGGGAAAGCCTTTTAAGTGTGCTAGACACGGGTACATCACAGCAAAAATAGCTAGGAATTAAGACAGTCACTGAAGCTTTGTCCAGCCCTGACTAGTAGCTTTGAATTCTTCAGTTCTGGAGCACTTTGAGCCCAAAGTCCATGGGGTTCAATTTTCAGAGGGCTGAATCACCTTGTCAGAAATCAAGGCATTTGCTACTCTTTACCACCCAGGTAGAAGCCCCAGAAATTAACTTCTGAAAGCCAAGATCAATGCACTCGGTGGAGATTTTTCTGCTCTTGAGACATTGACAGTCTCTTTGAAATACATTAGGTTTGAGTGCAATTTTTTTTCATCCACGAAAAATGTAACACTGGCACTATTAAATATGATGGAGTCATTACTTCTGGAGATGAAATATCACTGTTGTACTAAATTGAAATCTTTGTGCTGAGACATCACTTTCAAAGAAAATGCATGAGCCTGTCAGTATCTCATTTCATCTCGACTGGTGGGGACTGCAGATGGGAATATCCCAAGGAACTGTAAGACTCCTGCATTATAAGAAAGCAGGGTCACGGGGAGAACAGAAACAGAAGAAGCTATTAGGTATATGATGTAAACGGATGCTGACTGCACGTAACAACATGAAGAAGTCAATTTTCCATTCAATTTTACTTTTTTCTGTCTTTCCTTCCTGCCTCCTACTTTTAAAGCCATCCTGTTTCACAGCTTGGATAGGTCAGTTGGCTTCGGGATCATTGATTTCTGGCAAGCCAGTTTAGCTTTTTGTGTTGAATGGAAATGGATTTGAGTAGGCAGATGTGGGTGGCTGGCAAAGGAAAGGATTGATGGATTCTGTGGCGGTAGGAGCGCAACCCGATTGACCCGTGCCACTGGCAACAACAGTGATGAGCAGGTGCGACAGTGGCACAGCTGGATCAGTAACTAATGCAAATGTGACTAAAATGGCAATGGGGAAGAGCTACTTTGTGTGACAATGAGTGGAGTCTTCCTAAACGTTGAATGCTTCTCGGCTCCCGCTGATTTATTAAATGATGTAGATTTGCCAGCTTGAGCTCGCAAATTCCATTCCACTAATGAAATTTAATTTTTCGGAGCGTGACTCCTAATTGGCAGGTTTATAGCCTGCCTGAAATTGGCACTCGGCGGCAGGAGCCAGATGTTGCTGAGGCAGGTGCCACAAAAGATTCTTTAAATTAAATCTGGGTGGCTGGGGGCCTGCTTGTAGGCCAGCTTGCACTGAATTGAGGCACATTTGAGAGAGGTGCAGTGAAGGTTATGGTGGCCTAAATTTTCTTGTAGCAAGTCCTGTCATTTCCAACTTTATGGAAGCCTTCTACTTTTGATATGAAATCTTTCAAGTGATCAATCAGTGTAAGTTTTGGTCTCTTTTTGGTAGGGCTTTAAGTGAGACATACCTCAATGCCATTTAACTTGGTTACTCCAGAGCAACTCGGGGCCAGGGCAGTAACCTTCCCAGTGTCCTGTGAACTCTTAGTAACGAGGGAGAGGAGTCCAGGCTTGGGTCCAAAGCTGGTTAGGATCATTTAAATAGAGCTCAGCAGCTCCAGGAAGAGGGTTGATGTTGTAATTGTAAATGCTTGATACTGGAGTTGTACATTTACAGAGTGGTGTCAGTGTATGGAGGTTCATGCCATCTGGTTCCTGGGCTGCCAAAGGCTCTATTTATTTGATGGCACACACAGACTGATGGCAGAGTCACCATCCCAAACGACTGGAGCCCACATCTTCCTTTCAGTTCCCATGTCAGTGGCTCTTTAAAATGACTAATGATGTTTCTTCACAGTTGGTGTTCTTGTGACTATCTAGACTGATTGAATATGTTCAAGGTTTTAATTTACTTCCCAGTTAAAATCTGGAATTGTTTGTGTGCATGTGAATTTTTCTGATCTCATCCAATTCTTTATCTTAGGATGTTAATCAAGTTGCCATGAGCAGGACTGTATTGACATTAGTTAGTCTAATAATGATCATTGTTATTACTATTGTAACATTATACATTGTACTTTATATCATTAAACTTTGAAGCTTTATTTAAGAAGAGGTCAGTATTTTTACTGTGATCTTGCAGATGACACTGCTGGCTGTACTAGAGCTAATAATAACTTCTAGGCAATAACCTCTTAACACAGCAAGCTCAAGTCTTGATGAATTACATTATGCCTAGACTTTATGGTGATGAACAGTAGAAAGAGAGGTCACAGGTGCTTTTCTCTGCTCTTGGAAGCCTAGTTCTGTTGATGTATTGGCACAGAGGCATTGGTACTAGAATCAAAGTGCATCATGGACCTCCCTTCTTTTGCTGACTCTTAAAGGACAGTCAACACACAGGGATTGCACAGGGATCCATCAGCAAAGACTTTGTTGAAGTGTCCTGACTCTGAGCCTTGCAACTTTTGGTGGGCTCTTCCATGCTTCAACCAAGTCTGGAAGGCACAACTGAGCCAGGGATGTAGAAGAAAATTAATGGAGATTAGATGTTGTGTTGATCAGGGGAAATGTATCTTTGGTAACTGGAGTTAGGAGCAGTTCTTGGCTCCCCCAGAGACTCTGTGAATGGAAGCTCTGTGCATAAGATGACGGGTATGTGTTGGGGATCTTATGTTAGATTTTTGCCTTCAGTCAGGGCAAAAGAACTGTCCTTAAAGAACAGAAGACAAAAAGGAAAAACCATGCAAATAAACAATTTTGGGAAAACATTTCAATAAGCAAAAGCTTACAAGATGGAGCCTAATAAATAATTATTTAAGTATAGGGTCATTAGTGAGAGTAAACAGTGATCTTCTAGCTGGGTGAATGAGCTATGGCACCGGTTATTGAAAGACCACAAGAATCTTGAGCCAGACTGGGGAGTTGGTTGGGTTTTTTAAAGCCCAGCAAGATTTGCAGCTGTCAAGAAGGATGAATTAACATAAAAGGGCATGTTCTGCTTATGTGGTTGGTGGTTTATTTGGGGTTTTTTTTTTCCTTTCCCATGGATTAATCTACCTCAGTGGTGAAATAGGAGGAGGAATTGGAAGTAGAACTATAAATTGTTATGAAAATTATTTGTTTGGCTACACTTTGTAAGTATGTTTGGAGTAGTATTTATTTATTTATATGCAGGCATCTTGCAAAGAAAAGAATTGAATAATGACTCGCACTCTCTGGTGATACTACTCTGAATTATTTACTTGAGTCTGCAGCTGAAATGTGATGAAGCAATTGCAAATATGCTGTATTTTTAAAGGCAGGAAAGGAGGGAATTTTTTTCAGTATGTTAAAAAAATTTTGGCTAGTTCACGCTTAATTTCGTCTCCTTTTCTTATAGAGGTTGTTTTTAGTGATCCAAGAACTATCCTAACTATACAGGGAAGTCAAATTCCCTGACGTTGCTGTGTTTCCTTTCTGGTATGACTGTGAGAAGCGTCTCTTTTAATCAGCCCTGGTAAAAGAAACATGACGGTGCTGATTCAGCAAAGACATATTGCCTAATCATCCATCTGAGTTCAAGAGGTCTATTTCATAAGAAAAAGTAGGATTAGGGTCTATTTTCTTAATCCAGTGCTCTCTTACTTTTTTGAAAGTTGTGGGGATTGTAAAATGTTACCTATGGTATGCCAAATTTAGGCACTTAGCTGACGCCTAAACCTTATGTACCTTCATTGGAGTTGGACCTGATGATCCTTATCGGTCCTTTCCAACTCCGGATATTCCCTGATTCATTAACCTCTGTAACCTCAATAGAGCACGTGGGTTCTTAGGTTCTTTGAAAGGCCTCCAGGGAGAATTTCTACTTCCTTTACCTCAGGCTCTGAGCTGAAGCAGACATGTTTGGTCCTTCAGGAAGCAAAAGCATTAGTTCACCTTTTCATTTAGGGGAAGCATATACAATTATTTTAGGAGGACTCCTTTAGTAAGCACAGAAATCATAGGTGCAAACCATGATTCTGAAGTGAGATCCTTGAATCCACTGGTATCCTTGGAGTTTGTTTTTCCCTTTTCTCTCTTTTCTCTTGCTTCTTTCTGGCTTCGCTAAGGTTCCAGGGAAATGCTCCTCTTAAGCTGTTAACATTGTCACTGCAGCACGCCTCTGCTTTGCATGAAGATACGGTCTGTGTGCAACTACAACCAAACTTCTTCTAGCAGAGGCAAATTGTCTTAGTAGCCAGGCCAGAGCCATCCACTCAGTCATGAGGCACGGTAAGCTCAGATGGAGATGCCCTTAAAATTGCACCTCTTGCTGATGTCTAATGATCAAAATCTTTATCTAGGGCACCTGATTTATTGTTGTGAAGTTGAGCGGTCAGGAATGTGTGACATTGCCTGTGGATACGTAATTAGGGGAAAAATGGTTGCAAATGTAGTGGTTCTCCAGGTGGTTTATAAAAGGTAGAGGAAAATGGTGACTCATGTAACCCTCAGTTCCAATGGAATCACAGTCCACTTGAGTTTTCTCTCACGGCTTCTTTTTAGAAACAATTTAAGAAGCAACATTATGTCAGTGGTAATTTGCTTATTGTTGATGATAAAATGCTGAACTACAACAACAGGCCATGAACTCATGAGTGTTCTGTACTTGAAATGCTCACAAGTTAGTCCCATGGACTGCTTCATTCTATTTGTGGTTCCTTAACTTCACCTTAGGTTTTGTAGGAGAGCTTGAAAGAGGATGATGATGATGATTATTTATTCTGCTTGGCTATTACTCTTCAATGTAGCTTCTATTATGTTCGTATATTATACACAGAATTTAATCACCTCTTCTGCTAATATTTAGTACAAGGATCAAGAGAAGAGGAACCAACTGTTTTGGTCTTTGGAGCTCACTATTGGCACCAACAGATAGTCTTCTGCTTTATTGCGTTAAGTCTTATGTTTCAAGGGAGCAAAAAGAATCTAACAATAAAACCTTTCTTAAACCAAAAGCCAATAATAAACCACTACAGGCCAGGTTCTACCACTTGTTAATGTGTCTGATAACTGATACACAGTGAACGCCTTGGGTATTGTCTTCATCATGGCCTAAACTAGTTAGGGATGTGGTCAGAAAAGGATGGCTAAGGCTATCTCATACACTTAATGGCTAAGAAATCAACCCAGCGTATTCATCATAAGCAGGAAAGGTGATGTAGGGCTTAACTGCCCTCTACAACCTCTTTGCAACTGCAAAGTCAAAAGATCTGTTCTCCACCACTGTAGGAGAACTTGTGTTGGGTGTGAAATAATTCTCTGAAGAGCAGCAACAGATGGACTCCAGGAATAAGTGCCTTTCATTTGGACTCTAGCTCAGTCAGAATGGCACTATGGTGCCCCAAATGCAGACTTAAGAGAAAACTGTGGGGGCTCAAAGGAAGGTACTTGTTTAAGCATATGGACACTGGAATGTAATCCTTCATTACTCCCCCATACACCCTGGAGCTACCAAAAATTGGCATCTTTCCTGCAGAATGAGTATGTTAACTCTCTAAAATGCATAATGCCATGTGTCAGAGACTATCACCATTTGCACACAAACAGAAGTGGAGAGAGAAGCCTGTGAATGTAGACGTGGTGTAAAATGTAAAGACACAACCCATGTTCCCTCCGAAGGCTGGGGATCTGTGTTGGGTGAGCAATGGGGAGAGCTGGATGCCCAGCTCTGAATGCTGCACCTCAGCAAGATCTGAAATAGGGATTGAGAGAAGAACGTAATCAGCCTACTAGACAAGCGTGTTACTTCACTGAACTTCTGTCTTCATTGAATTTGTAGCTCATTGCTTACGCTTCTGACAGGGAAGCGTGGATGTATGTAGCCTACTTTTGATAAGTGTTTTTCTGCATTAACCTTTTGCCAAATAACTATTACTATTTTTAAATATTTGTTAAAGAAGTGGTTCATGTCTTTTTCAGGCTTGTTCGAATGACTCAGCTCAGACATTTTAGAGCTGCTCCCAAATTATGTTGCAGTTTTAATTGTCTGCTTATGAGAAACTGAAATTAAGCTAGCAACTGAATTGTTTAAATATCCAGGTAGTGGGAATACAAATATGGGAGGCCTGAGGAGGGTGCTAGTAATTTATTTGGGACCCTGTGCAACTTGTGTGCATTTTAATTAATCGATCCTTCTCTCTTTTGGTAGGAGGGTGTAAGCAAATCAAAGACCAAATGTGTATCTAATGATTTGACAGCACACAGCAGTAAAATGAGATTCAGGCTACATCCCAAGGTTCTGGAAAAGCTCAAACTGGACTTCTGGAAAAAGACAGTGAATAATTTACAAGTAATTTGACTGGACATTATAGCATATGAACTATCTTTTTAAAACAGTGGTAATAAGAAATGTTCCTTGAGGTCTGTTTTGTGTTATCCCATATATTGCAGAAGGAAAACAAATCATAGAATCTTTAAGGTTAGAAAAGACCTCTAAGAGCATCAAGTCTACTAAACCATGTCCTGAAGTGTCATATCTACATGTTTTTTGAACACCTCCAGGGATGATGACACCACCATCTCTCTGGGCAGCCTCTTCCAATGCCTGACCACACTTGTGGTGAAGAATTTTTTCATAATATCCAATCTAAATGTCATAGAAAAGGGAGGATTTTACTTTGCAGGGTTCAGAAGAGAGGGGGCCATACAGACTTTCAGTTACTGCAGTCCTGGAAAACCTGAGGACTACGTGCCTGGTTTGGTGTTTGGTTTAGTGTTTATGTCTGAGACCTCTGGGATGGAGTATCTGAATTAAGCAGAGGGCAGCCCTATTTAATGGTGCAAAATACAATTTCCCTGTCTGAATTGTAAAGTTCTTCTGTTGTCTCAATGGAGACTGCAGTCTATTGAAGATTCTCCTTCGTAATTAACCAATGTAAGATTTAAAAGAGCTTTTGTATCATATTATAATACCCTAGGTTTACTGTATTTTAAGCAGATTACAGAATTTTTAAAACAATTTGTACACACTGGGGACTCACAACTCTATAGAATGGGTTTTAACAGCTCACTGAGCATATGTATCAAATCATGTCTGGTTTCACCTATCAGAATAGTAGCTTTCTCTACCATTTCCAAGTTAAAAATAGTCTTTTCAGTGTACAGAGATACTGCCTTATTAACGGTGTAGGATAGGAGGTGGCCTGAACTGTGAGAGTATCAGCATGCAGAAAATTAAGATCCTTGTAGATGAAGAAAGCAGGCAGCAGAAGGGGCAGTTGCTTTCTGCAGTGAAAGTATGCTTCTACAGTTTGGGAGGTTTTTTTATCTCATGTAGTCATTGGTGGTGTTGCATTTACTGGCTTCTCTTTGGCAACCCATAGAAACAACTCCAAGATTGATGATTTTCATCAACTGAGCCTGCTTCGTTGGCATACCATAATCAACTTCACTCCATGTGGTGATATTTTAGACATTCTACACAACACAAGCTCGTTTCATGCTACTTGTTTTGTTTGCTTTAATATACAAAGCTGCTTTATCTGCATGATTTTTTAATGTAGTTCTTCATGTCAGCATTATGTTTTGTTTTTTTCTTTTAGGTTTTTTCCATTTTGTCTTTCAGCCTTTTGAGTACCTAATTTTTAGTTTTATTCCACACATAGAAAGACAAAGGGATTTTTGGGTATTTTTAGGCTGTTTTCTTAAGGAGAAATGAAGCAGATATGATCAGGTTGCCCATGTGTGCCCATATATCACAGTAATTTGGGGACATGAATCTATTTCAGCCCAGTTTAACAAAGGGAGTTATGAAGTCCCAAAGAATTTAGAGAAAATAGCTTTCTGAATATGGTAGGTTTCATCCTAAATTGTGAGGAACATCTCTGCAGTGATCTTGTGCTTCATTGGGCCTCCAGTACCTCTCTGGGCAATCACTGGAACAGGTTGCCCAGAGAGATAGTGGAGGCCCTCATCCCTAGAGATATTCAAGGTCAGGCTTGATGGGGCTCTGAGTAACCTGATATAGTGAAGATGCCCCTGCTTGCTGTAGGGGGGTTGGACTAGATGACCTTTAAAGGTCTCTTAGACCCTAACACATTCTGTGTTTCTATAATTAGCCATTAACAGATCCCTGTGGGATCTTCAGAATTTCAGTAAAGACCTAACTCCACAAGAACACAGTTCTCATTAATCCTCCTGTTCACTGGAAAACCAAATGATATCTTCCACAATAGTTATTTCTCTTATATTATTCTTTTTATTTATTTAGGGCTTCAGGTGAAAGCTTAATGTTGTTGCCATCGCAGACCAAAAAGGACTGCTGGCATTTATTTATTTTTCATTATTGATCATACATTTGCAGTAGGTGACATGAATGACTGCCTGGTAGATACAAAGTGCACGTGAAGGCAGGAAACCTGATGGCCCAGTGGAATTTCTGGGAATTTTACCATACATCCTGCCTGTGAGCTTGATTTCTTGAGCTTCTCAGTCCGATGGACATAGTTTTCAACAAAAAAGAAGGTGAACAGGAAAGTTCATGAGACACAAATATGGCTGTCAGTCCCATGTATGGAAGCAGTGGAATTGAGAGATATCCTGAAGTGGAGGCTGTTGAGAGAGGTAGTGTCAGCTCAGTTAGGGTTAATGGGGAATACCTGAGTTAACAGATGCTGTACTAGGATAATTGTCTCCCACTGGCATATCAATGTGGAGACATTTGTGGGTAATTAATGTCGAACCCAGGCAGAGATGTTTGTGTTTGGAGGAGATATTGATCCTCTGGTAGTGTACCAGAGTATAATGACTTTATTTCCCTTATATCAATTGATTGAGGCACCAAAAATTATTTTATCTCATGGATTCTGGTGCAGTAGAGTGCCAGTTGTTCACTGTAACTTTGATCACTTCCTTTGGTTTATATCTGCTATTTATTACAGCCAACTGTGGAGTGCCACCCATAAATGGCACAATTTTCATGAGAAGTCAAAAGTAATACTTGTAGGAAAAAGAAAATACATCTGAACACCGATGGCAGTTGAGCCTCTGGAACTTCCTCTTTTTTGCTTCTATTTTATGTAGTGGAACATAAAAGATGAGATTTCGCCCTTGTTTTCAGTGCAGTGGAGAGGAAGGCGTGGGTTCCCTTGGGAAAAGCACAGAGTCCAGCCTAACATTGCATTCATAGAAAATTTGTAACATAGGGTCACAGAGATTGCAACGCTCTTCAAAATCTGAACTGCCAAAATGATTGATGAGAGAACTCTTGCAATGCAGCAATTAGCCTGAGCAACACTGGATAGTCTGGAAGAACTGACCTGCTGGGCACTATCCTTTGATGGTGAGGTTACCACTTGAACCCTATTTAGACTTCAAAGACCTTCCTTCCAGGGGTGCAATCCCTCAGGAGGTGGTTCAGCCTTTAAGGTAATGTGAAGTGCAATGAGGATTTTCCTGTAGGAAGTATACCTTCTGGAAGGGGAATATAGAGAGCAAGTCTCCCACTTACATGTTTACGATAGATCCTGAATATACATGGATTTTGTTTGTTTGGGTTTTTTAATATAGAAGGCATATGTCCTGCTTTCAGCTGAGATGTAATTTCTTCATAGTAGCTAGCATGGGGCTGTGTTTTGGATTTGTGCTGAAAACAGTGTTGATAAGAGGGAGGGGGGTTTTGTACAGAGAGGTTTTTGTTTTCCTTGACAAGTGCTTACATGGAGCCAAGGCCTTTTCTGCTTCTCACCCCACCCCACCAGCAAGGAGGCTGGGGGTGCACAAGGAGTTGGGAGGGGACACAGCTGGAACAGGGGGATATTCCATACCTCATGGTGTCATGCTCAGGTATTCTTGCTGGGGGAAGAGGAAGGAGAGGTGGCACCATTCACAGAACCACAGAATCATAGGGGTTGGAAGGGACCTCCAGAGATCATCGGGCCCAACCCCCTGCCAAAGCAGGTCGCACAGTCAGGTGTCCAGACGGGACTTGAATATCTCCAGAGAAGGAGACTCCACAACCCCCTGGGCAGCCTGTCCCAGGGCTCTGTCACCCTCACTGTGAAAAAGTTCTTCCACATGTTGGTGCAGAACTTCCTGTGCTCCAACTTGCAGCCATTGCCCCTTGTCCTGTCTCCACAGACAATTTGCAGTGATGGTGTTTGTATTCCCAAGTCACTGCCACGTGTGATGGAGCCCTCCTTTCCTGGAGATGGCTGAACACCTGCCTGGCCAAGAGAAGTGGGGACAAGTTCCTTGGTTTGCTTTGCCTGCATGCACGGCTTTTGCTTTACCCACTGGACTGTGTTTATCTCAATCCACGAGTTTTCTCACTTTCACTCTAATGATTCTCTCCTCAGTCCCACTGGGCCCAGGGAAGGGAGGAGCAAGCAAGTGGTTGCATGGTGCTTAGCTGTGGCTGGGGTTAAACCATGACAGGATGCTTTTGGAAGGTTTCTAGGGCAAGTCAACTTGTGATAAATAAGGTATTCACGCAGCTCAAGCTTATGGCTACGTATTGAGAAACTTCTCTGACAAGCTAGGGTAATTACACAGGGTTGTCAGAGACTTACTGCACCCTTTCTTCCATCACTGAGGACTGTCGGTCTCCTTTTGACACTCCTTCATATCACATCATCCTTCCGTGTCCAGAAGAAAATCTGCCCTTTGTTTAAAAAAAAGCACCACAAAAAATGATTCACATAACAAAACCCAGACAAAAACCAACCAAAAACCAGCCAGCGAACCCACACCCCAACCCAGCAACAGATATGTGTAGTCTTAAGCAGATGGTAATTAGGTAATTACAAGCAATTCAAAATATGTTTTGCATGTCTCTATTCTTTGAAAACAGCCATCCTCCCCCTTCCCAAATATTTTAGCTGAAATATCATGATATTGTTTGTATTTAACAAAAATTTACCACGATATCTATGCTACGATATCCTCACCAATTCTGCTCAACTCAAAACCTGTGGTGTTCTCAGAAGTTACTCTTTAACCTTTCACATGTTAATGAACGTACCACCTACTGAGTCTGTATGTATCATCATCCTTCCTCTGCGTACCAGACCATGGAACTCCCCTTATATCATCTTGGGGAAACTTTTTTCCTTCGTGAATAAGTGAATCTAAAATCTAAAGCCCTGTATAACATGACTTGGATTGGTACAATTAGCCCCACAGATTTGAGGACTCCAAAAGTACTACAATAAATACAGGGTTCAAATTATCTAACTGCTGTCTGTGCAGGAGTGCATCATCTTCAGCCTGTGTAAGACACTTAATCAAAACTGAATATGCAAGGAGGAAAAAAGCCGGTACAGAAAGCAGTGTATTAATGCTGTTCTTCAGACACCATTCCAAAGACTTCTTGGCACTTGTCTGTTTGCATATACATTTTGGGCCCCTCACTACAAGAAAGACACTGAGGTCCTGGAGTGTGTACAGAGAAGGGCAACCAGGCTGGTGAAGGGGCTGAAGAGCAAACCTTATGATGAGTGGCTGAGAGAATTGGGGTTGTTCAGCCTGGAGAAGAGGAGGCTGAGGGGAGACCTTATCACCACCTGCAATTACCTGAAAGGAGGTTGTAGAGAAATGGGTGTTGGTCTCTTCACCCAAGTGACAGGTGACAGGATGAGAGGGAATGGACTCAAGCTGTGCCAGGGCAGGTTCAGATTAGACATTAGGAAAAAGTTCTTCACTGAAAGGGTTGTCGGGCACTGGAACAGACTGCCCAGAGAAATGGTTGAGTCACCGACCCTGGATGTATTTTAAAAGATGGGTAGATGAGGTGCTCAGGGATATGGTTTAGTAGAGAACAAGTATGGTTGGACTCAGTCATCTCAAAGGTCTTTCCATCCTAGTGATTCTGTGGTAATATACAAGAACAAAGCTGTTCTCTGAATCTCTTTGGCTTCATATACCAGCTTTTCAAATTAGTTACAAGGAAGTTCCTCTGGAAATGTTTGCAAGATATACCCTCTCTTGACTAGAACTGGAGAAGGCGTTTCTCACCTTCCCTTTGCCTTGCCTTGTTCTATCATTAAAGTGGTTTGTTTTGAATTCGGGTCCCTGACCACAAATGCCCACACATGCCATGTGGTGTTTCTTTCTGTTTGCTGTGTCAAGTAATATTCTACCTTTTTCTGTGACTAGTTCTGTTGTGCCTGCTAGAAGAGCAGTGTAATTATTTTTTCAATTTCTTAAGCAAGAGTGTTTGAGTCATAATGGCTGGCATCCAGTAAATACACAAATAACTATTTTCTAAAGTGGAGGAAGAAAGTTGAAAAAGAAGAAACAAGCAAACATACACACACCACCTCCATCTAACCGCTTCTCCTATCCACCCCCACTGGATTCATACCACAAAACGTGTGCTCTGGACTCCCTCTGGGTTTCTCTTTCCTCCTGTCGAATCTTGTGTTTATTAGTAGTGGGTAAACCCCAATTCTCTCGTGCATGACTTGGGAAGTACCTGGGCTGCTTTAATAAAAATCATCCCTTGCTTATGCCAGTACTGCACTTTTCAAGCAGACCAGCTAGCTGCTCCTCTGCATGTGTGGGATGTAACAGAGTTTTCCCTGCACATAACTGAGAGACTTTCTATTTTGGCTGTGATAGGTATCACAACTATCACAAAACATTACCTGCTACTTGTCCGGTGATTTCAGAGCACTTGCAGTGTTGCTGGTACTGGTATTAATGGGACTGGAGGGCCTGTGAGTCCTTTTGTACTTGACTTCAGATGATGTTCACGCTAAAATCTAATTGCTGTCATTTCTGAGAAGAGGAGGAGGTCCCAGCCCAAGCACAAAGGCTTGGGATGAGTGTCAGGAGCCCTGCCAACGGGTTCCTCCTGGGGAAATGGGCACAGTGCAGTGGAGATCCTGATGGCAAGGCCTGTTTTTTTTCTGAAAGTAAGGGTCACTACAAATGCTTCTGCTTTCACCTATGTCTTCTGGTATTGTGAATCAATGAATACTGCTATTCTTAGGGAGCAGAGGTTATCATTACTTCCTACATCCCTGCTTCAGTTTCATTCAATCTCATTGAAAGGGAGACCTGTCATGCTGTGGCAGGAAGTTTGTGTTCTGGGGGGTCTTTGCAGTTTGTTTTAAATTGTGTGACCCACATGTCGACTTTGGGAAAGGACTTCTTGCCTCTCTTGAGCTTTCTAAGTCCTTTGAGAGCTTACTGGCCTTTTCTAGCCATCCTGATAGAATTAATACAATTAAGTAAAATGCACTGGTAAATACTTAGCTTTTGAACAATATTTGGTTATGTGCGTCTATTTGAAATTAGAAAAAACTGAAGAAAGGTCAAGCACAGCCAATTCTCCATGGGTCTCTGAAGGGGGACTGTAGCTCATCTCAGTCAAGTCCAGAATGACTCTTGCCAGGATATTAGGGGCTATTTGGTTTTGTAACCACAGGTAAGATGCTACATTAGAGATGTTATTCTAAATGAAGCAAAGTTTGTTAGGAGAAGTAATTATTTTAATTTTTTTTTTTTTTTTAGCTAATGGATAAAATGGGTGAAAAAGTTTTTACAAAGAAGCAGGAAACTTTCCCAAGTGTGCAAGCTTTTCCTTACCTGGAAGTTGGTTGTTAATCTGTGAGAAATGCCAGTTGGTCTAATACAGTTTTTCCACCGCTCTTCCTGTGCTTGAATATTAGACCTCTGACAGCTCTATTTGTGCAAGTTGGAAGATACCACTTTGAGAAGTCAATAATGAGAGAGAAAGGCACGTGCACATACACACACATTCATTATCTTGTGTCATAACGGCAAAGTTTGAGTCATTAATGCCTGGCTCATTATTATCAACAAAGTGTACTAAATTGCGGGCATGCTAATAGGACATCTCTGCCATGATTCATGCTAAATGGGCATCAAAGCCATTCATAATAAAAAACAGCCTAGAGGATATTTCAAAACAATAAATAGACTTGTGATATAGTCTCTCTTTTTTTCTCTCCAATAAACCTATCACAGCTAAAATACTTCTCATGGAGTTGTGGGTGTGTAATAAAGTAGGGAGATTTATCACATAGGTATGCATTGGACTACTCTGCTTAGCTCTGCCTTAGGATCAGGGTTAGTTTGCTCACCGTGTAGCTCTTCTGGGAATGTTCAGATTAGGCAGGTGTTCTTCTACACTCTTCAAAAAAACCAGTTTCTGCTTTTTCTAAGGTTACTTTCCATAAGGTGAAATTTTGGTAACTCCAAATTCTGGCTTAGACTGACAAGTTTTAGAGCAGTTGAGGACCTGTAACAACCCTCAGCGGCAAAGTTGTTTGGCAGGAGGAAGGTGGAGGTTTTAGGCAGTGAGCAATGTTTTCACAGTGCTATTAAAGAATCTGGTTGCAGGTAGATTCAGCACTGGATGCGGCAGCATCCATCATTATGCAGTGGTGGCTGGTGCTAATGCTTCCCTGCATTTATGTAATTTAGACATTTACTGTACAAAAATTAAGCACTACCTTTCAGGATCTAGTATTTAAATGAGAGGTGACTATTAAGGCTTTCTGCAGTGATTTATCTTTAATAGGAAAATCTCAGTAATACTGAGTAATCATTTTAATACTAAAAACCATTGTGCCTGTTCTTTTTCTATTGGTGGGGAGTCTAAGGCAGAGATTACTTTTACACCATCTTGCTGGAGCAATGGAGAGCCTGTTGTTAGAATAGCTGAGTGTTCTTCTTCCTGTCAAGGCTGAACTGAATTATGGGTGCCCAGGGCAAAGTTGTTTCTAACATACCAGCAGATTTACCGTAAAGAGAGATACATATTAGAGTACCTAAACAATCACTCTTGGAAGAAGAAAAGGAAATATTAACCCCATTTTATACTTGAGGACACTGAGTTGCATGGTATGATTCTTGTGCTAGCAAAAAGAGCTTGAATCGGTTCAGTCCCAGTTGATATATCCTGGTGTGTGGCTGATGAAGAAAGCTTACTGAAGATGATGCTATTTTTGGTCCATCTCTATAGCAGTGGCATTGCAGAGGAGGTGTGGGCTTTGTTGCAAAAGGCTAAATAGTATCGTAGTGTTTACCTGAAATTCCAGCCACTTCAGCTGAGAGCACAACAAATTTCTAAAGATAGGAAAGCTTTACATATTGGAAGTTTCAAAGATGAGCACGTTGGGAAAGGAGAAGCAACAAAGCAATATTTGTATTCCTTACAAAAAAGTTGGGAAAAAAAGTGTTTGTATGAGTGCAGGGCACATTTTTTCATTTACTTTTTCATTTTGTGCATTTATAATGGCAATTGCCATTTGCTAAGGCAGCCATGTCATAATGATTGCTGAAGTATTTTGAATTGTTCCTGCGTTCTCTTAAGGCTTGCTCTGACCGATGACCTAACAGCGTGATTACTGCAGTTTAGTTTCCAGTAAAGAATTATAAAGTTTGAAGAAAAAGGATTTCTAGTGGTTACAGAAAGAGTAACTTGTGTGTCTATCTGTATGGTCAGTACGTTTTCTTACTGCACATTCAATAAATCATCATTATTCAAGTTAAGGTAGGAAAAAAACTAGCTCCGCGGTTCCGTACTAGCCCATCAGTAAAGGGTGGGTGGTTCAGGCTTAGTGATGTAAACACAGACAACAGCACCGCTGCAGAACTGAAAATGCAAGGTTAGAACTGGATCATTGCAGGTAGCAGCATCATATATTCCAATTCATGGATTTATTGAACTACATCCTTGTACTAATTACTGCTCTCTTCATGCACGTGAGAGTTGGGAACCTTTTAATTTCCAGCCTACATACAGTCAGAATTATTTTAAACCTAGTTACTTTTGTGCCAACTTTCTTCATTTAATAGCACTCCTCTCTCTGTTTCTCTCCCCTCCCTCTTGTGTTTATATTTTAGCCTCCATCCTGCTAGATTAAATCAGCATAGTCATTTCAGTCCATTCCAATACCATTCTCCATTTGCTGACCATTTTAGGAGCCCTTCCTTCCTTAAACTTTCTTCTTAGCTAAGTCCCCTTATCTGAACTGCCAGGTGTTTACTCTGGGTTGTGTACTACCAGTGCCTCGTATCATCTTTTTGATACTTCACTACCTGTGCTGGAAACTTCTCTGGTTTAGGATTACAGCTGCTTTTCTTGGGACTTCTGTATACAAGGTGTCTTTTTCTCTGCTGTTTTTCTAGTAACTGGTGAGTGTCAGATTAGAGCAGAAATCCTTTTATTACTCAAAATCTTTCATGCTACTCGGCGTCACACCATTGCAACTTCTCTGGGTCTCAAAGTCCTTCCTTTATGACACACTGCTCACTCTTTGGGATACCATCAGTTGTGCTTTGGGAGCTTTGGGCTCCAGCAAATTTGTGGAGGTACTCCTAGATTTTGTGCCAACATCTTTAATGAAAATACAGTGTCTGAGACTGACCTAGAGAAATGAGAATAGTGCTGCTCTTAGCTTCATAGCTCCCTTTTCCTTCTTCTTGTTTCCGTATGACCAGCATCTCACCCAACTCACCAATTCTTGTCTCAAATCCCATTTTCTCCAGATGAATTACTAATTTTCTGTCTGGCACACAGTGCTATATCAAAATATTTTTCTTAAAACAAGTCAGATGCAGGAGAACTAATCTGTCTGCTTTGCAGATAAAGTCTACCACATTTCACCCATGCGAAACAATAGTTATTTTGTCAAAGAAGATTAGCTGAATCAGACTTGATCCCTTCTTGGTAAGCCTGTGCAATATTTATTCCAGTCTCTATTCACCTCAGTAAGTTTTTACTTATTTTCTTTCAAAATTTGTTTTGAAACTTTACCTGCTATTGAGAACAGCCCTGACAATAACGAATTTCACCTTTTCCCTCCTCTCATTTGCTTTCCTTTTCTCTTTGCATGACATATTTATTAATCTGCTTTACTTGCAAGGCCCCGTGCAGGACAGAGGGGGAGGACTTCATGAGATGGAGGACTTCATGAGATGGAGAAGGAAGTACCTTTTAAGATGAAGGAAATGGCATGGTTTCAAAAAAGGGACGTTTAATATAAAGCAGATTCTCTTTCAGATTTTCTAGAATTAAGTTTGACATGTCATTGAGGTTACATCCACATGGGTACCTGTGAAAACTTAAGCTTCTTTAAAACTTAAAGCCTTTATGAAAGCAGGAAGCAACAGTGGCCATTTGCATGTTCAAACATGAAAAGCATCAGCTGGGGGCCAAACTGTCAGTGTGACAGGAGAGAGGTCCATGGCTGCCTGCTCTCTGGGCCCAGGGGGTTCGGGTCAGGTGCCATGGCAGGGGTATGGCACAGAGATACATGGTCACCCAGGTGGTTTTGTGTCCCAAACTGGGTCTCCACATTGCTCCTTCTGGGAGGCAGCAAAAATCCCTCCTTCACTCAGACAGCAAGGCGGTTGGTATGGGCCTGGGCTGGAGCACAGCTTCCCCTGGGCTCCCACTTGTAGCATCAAAAACCTATGATAGTTTGAACTTGCATCTTAAAAACCTTGACTGTGCTGATTTTACTTACAAAGGAACTTTCCTCATGTCTTTCAGGCATGAGAATCAAAAAAAAAGGAAAAAAAAAGTTGAAAAAGTTGTAAGCTTTAGTTTCCTGTTCTATCTAAAGAACAGTGAGGCCCCTTGTATTCTGTGAGGAGGTGCTGGACTTCTTTAAAAGAAATTAGTAAACAGGTACCACAAGGAGGTATCATTTGAGTCCATTTTAATCAGTTCCACTTTGAATTCATCCGCCAACTGAGTTCAGTCTGCCTGGGCTTTATTTAGCACAGGCTGTGATGAAAACCAGAGTGGTCGGTGTCCCTGAGGCACTGACTCTGGTGCCACCTTGGCTGCTGTCACCAAGGCACCATTTACTAGCCTCTCCAGTGGGGACCCAGCTTCCCACCAAGTCCCTTGTTTTTTTCCCCCAGCTCTGTCTGGGGGGATGGGAGAGACAGAGTAAAATTGTACTGTGGGAGCAGGAAAGGGGCTAATGCTATGTTTGGGCAGCAAGAAGCAGAGACTCATAGGATGGTCTGGGTTTGAAGGGACCCCAAGGATCACAGAGTTCCAACCCCCTGCCACAGGCAGGGACACCAACCTCCAGGCCTGGATCTACACAAGGTTGCCCAGGGCTCCATCCAACCTGGCCTGGAACACCTCCAGGGATGGGGCATCCACCACCTCTCTGGGCAGCCTGTTCCAGCACCTCACCACTCTCTCTGTAAAGAACTTCCCCCTAATATCTAATCTAAACCTTCCTTCCTTTAACTTTAATCCAAAATCTCTCTTACCCTGTTCTTAATAAGTTTGTGTGCCCTGCAGGATACATGCATGCACATCAGTGCAGGGAAACCCCACAAGACGACTATCAGCATAGGCACAACTTGCAGGTGATTTTCCTAGTAAAACCACGGTAGTTCTCAGTTGGAGAAACAGAAATCATAGCTATGACCTGCCAGCACCCATGCAGGGCCATTTGGCTGCAGGTTACCTCCATCAGGAGCAGAAGTATTTGCACTGACCACCTTTGAGTTCCTCACGCTCAGTAAGTCCCAACCAAGGTGAGGCGGTTTCCATTTTTAGCCCTTACTCGGAGCTGCCACTGGCAATGCACCTTCCCAGCCTGAGCCAGTTCAGGCTCAACAGAGGTTTCTGAATAATGAACTAGGTTGGGATGCAGTTTTAAAAAAAAAAAACAAAAACAAAAACCCAAGCAACAAATAAAGAAACCACAATGAGCAAAACAACAAAAAACCCCAAAACAAAAAAAAAACACCAAAAAAAAAAAACCAAAGACAAAGACAGAAAAAACCCAAACCACAAATCCAAAACCCCTGAGGTTAGAATGACATCAATTCAGAGTCTCTTTAATTCTTTCCTGGGAAAAAGTTCTTTCTGCTGAATTTTAATCTACCATAAGAAGAGTTTCTACTGCTTTTTCTGAAGTTTGAATTGCAAGGACTTGGCATTTAGTTTTCTCATAAAGCCCATCTGGTGCTTCTTTTGCCTTAGTAATTTTGAAACTCGCATTTCTAATCTATCCTATTAGTGATGGAGAAATTTAGTGATTTCTCAAAAAAAGCATTTGAGATCTCAATTGTTTCTTGGTCATTTAGTTTGGAAATGTTATTTCTGTAACTTGTCACAGTAGATTAGGAAACACTTTCTTTTTCCAGATATATTGCTCCACAATTTTTAAAGAGATGCTAATAACCTGTACATACAGATGTCAGAGCTGATCAAATTCAGTCAAGAGAGAACTGAAGAATGCTTTCTGAGGGCTTGTTGTGGGTTTTTTTTCCCAAATGAATTTATATTGTTTATCTTGTGTTATGAGCCAGTTTATTTTAAGAGAAGGAAGGCTAGTACACTTGGTTCTTACGCGGTATCTCTTGAGACAGGACTGGGATAATGCTTTGTAAAAAACCTGCCAAGCAATAATCCTAAATTTTGAAAACTAATTTTAAACTGAAATGCAGAAGCAAAGAAAGGTCTTGTCTGAGACGACTTTCATTCCTCCTGTCTGAAATTGCTAAGTGTCTGCAATGGGAGTAATAGAATTTCTAAGCAGGTTAGCTTAGCTCCTTTCTCAAATACAGTCATAGTCTAACAGCAAAATTTCAGCTGAAGGGTTCTGCCTGCTTTTTGTTCTTTGCTCTGAAAAATCATTACTTTCATCTCTGTATATCATAATTCTCAGATCCTTGTGCATACAGACTTATTTCTGAAGTGAGTGATAATACACTTGGGAAAATAAGACCCTCAAGGAAAAATTAAGACAATTACTCACGGTCAGGGTAGAACAAAGTGATAGAAAAGATATAACTGTCTTCAGGAGCCTCAAGGCATGATGTAAAAACTACTTTATTCAGTTCTCATAATCAACAAGGACAAAACAAATAACAGATTTACAATACAAAAGAAAAATTTATCTCAAATAACAATGACAACAATAAAGCTAGAGACCAGATAAGTGATGGAACAAGCTGCAAGGGAATACTGTGCAATTATTAACACTGGACACACAGTTCAGACCAAATTTCCTCCTTATTGTCCCAATTCTTATAGGTAACAAAGAAGTGACTTCAGCAAGCCTTAATGTGTTTTCTGGGTTTCTCTCCTCTCAGCCTCCCACGTGTTTGTTTATCCTCAAGGGCATTTTACACCAAGCATCATGAGGAAAGTACCTGAACTACTTCACTTATCCCTGACCTAGGTTATTTTCTGAATTCCTTTATAGTCTAAAGAGTTTGGGATTATAATTAATTATGTCTATTAATATACAATGCAACTGCCCTAGGATAAAAAGCAGGATTTTAGAATGCTTGAAACTATTTTAGAGTGCAAACAAGAGATCTGTTTCCCAGACTAAACCGCAATGGTTTAGTGTTGGTTTTCTTACAGCGATATGACTGAAATGCTGATTTAATGTTTCAGCCTATAAAGAAGAACAATAATATAAAGTATGGTACTAGTACAGCCTAATTAAACATTTCTAAAACATAACTTTTGATGACAGTAGTTTTCACTATCCAAACGTATGCTCTGGCAGCCATAGTATCAATCAGCTCAGTTTGCCTTAGCGTATGTGAAGTGCCAATCTCCACTGGAGTACCTTATGAGCTCAACATGCTGCTTGGAAATGCGTTGTTTAAATAGCTTCTCTTGTTAAGCCCGTGGTCTAATTAACTTGCTTTTCTGCTTGCCTTTCAAGAGGTTTAAGTTGGACATTTGAAGAGTTAACATTAGTTAATGTCCTTCTAGAGACTGATCAAATTCACAAAGCCATTTGAAGATGCCTGGCACTTACCCAGTGCATTATGGTGAGGATCTCAGATAGATACACTAACAATCACTGAGGTTTGATGTTTCCTAAGCAGCCTGCACCCTACCACAAAGCTTGCTGTTTTCCTTTTCTATGAGTAGCAATTACTCAGTTTGGTCTATGTTAAAAGAATACACTTCAGCAGTTTTATTTTTGTTCTGTCAGTCTGACTTTGGGACTCCAGCCCAGATAGTTAAAAACATAATTTACAGATTAAGACAATTTGTAGGGGGAGAAAGCAATTTAGGCAGTGGCAGTTAGATAGCTAAGATGCATTTTTCACAGCAAGTTAACAACCTTCACCTCAGCTAAGGCCAACTGGGTTCCAGTAGGGATTTGAGTTTGCAAGGAGAGGGAAGATTTGCATTTCCCCTCAGATCATTAGGTTGTTGCTGCCTCACTTAGCACCCCTGGTTGTCTATGGCAGACTGAGAATGGAATAGCTATAGCCATGCTAGGGTGTTGCCAGCCTGGGGTATATTTCACAGGCTTTTGCCCCTGCAGAACTGTATCCAGTAGCCAGTTTCTTCTTTCTCACATTTTACTTTAACAAAGGAAAAAACCCAACAAGTTATTTGGCAATTTGGCAAATAAAGTGTATAAACAAGCATACTTTAAAGGAGGTACATAGTTTGTAGGGATGCAGAAGGGGAGGAAGGAGCAGTGTTACTGCTAATGTAGGTTGTCCTAAATGAAGTTTTAGTAGTGGTGGCACCACACATTTTCAAAGAAGTCAAGGAGAGCTAGTAGATGTATGTCTCCTGGTTCTTGAGCAACATAGGTTCAGCACAGCTCTGAACTAGATCTGAAATTAAAAGTGAGCACCCATCAGTATAGGATGTGTGATACAGTGAATTCCCTCACCTTAATGACAGGCAATAATTTTGTTAATGGATACTGACATCATGTTTCCCTGCATCTCAGTCTATTACTTTGGCCTTTTGAGAATATTTGAGATTGACTCAGAGCAAGTGTTTGACTTCAGAGTGCTTTTGTTCTGTTGCCTTTTCTAGTTGTGTTGCTTTCTAGATAACTGGTCATTTGTCCTCCCAGCTTTTGCGCTTCAGGAGCTAACCTGACTGATCAGGTAGAGGTAGCAGGAAGACAGCCTGCCTCATACCCACCATGGTGGTATAGAAAGTGGCATCTCACAGAATCATCTTGGTTGGAAGGGTCTCTTTAGATCATCAACTCCAGCCATCAGCCTAACCTGCCATCCACTACTAAACTGCATCCCTCAGCACCACATCTACCCATCTTTTAAACAGAGGGATGGAGACTTCACTACTTCCTTGGGCAGCCTGTTTCAATGCCTAACAACTCTCTCTGTGGGGAAGTTTTTCCTAATATCCAATCTAAACTGTCCCTGATGTAACTTAATGCCATTTCCTCTTGTCCTATCACCCATTACTAGGGAAAAAAGGTCAGCCACTGCCTCTTCACAATTGCTCTCAGGTAGTTGTAGAGAGCAATTAGGTCTCCCGTCAACCTCCTGTTCTCCAGAGGAAACAATCCCAGTTCCCTCAGCTGCTCCTCATAACTTTTTTTCTCCAGTCCCTTCACCAGCCTCATTGTCCTTCTCTGGACATCCTCCAGGAACTCAGTGTCCTTTCTGTAGCAAGGAGCACAAAACTGAACCCTATACTCAAGGTGGGGCCTCACCAGCACTAAGTACAGGGGGACAGTGACTTCCCTAGTCCTACTCACCACTCTATTCTTAATACAGGCCAGGAGGCTGTTTGCCTTCTTGGCCAACAGCTGGCCCCACTGCTGGCTCATATTTAGCCTGTTAACCAGCACCCCCAGGTCCTTCTCTGCCAGGCAGCTTTTCAGCTGCTCTTCCCCAAGACTGTAGCGCTGCTTGGGGTTATTATGACCCAAATGCAAGACCCAACTTTGTTGAACCTCATGCCATCGACCTTGGCCCATACATCCAGCCTGTCCAGATCCCTCTGTAGGGCCCTCCTACCCTCAAGCAGATCAACACTCCCACCTAACTTAGTGTCATCTGCAACCTTACTGAGGGTGCACTCAATCCCCTTGGGACTCCAGTCATGAGAGTCATCCCAGCATGTTTCCATGATGGCAACTGCATCATGGTTTTCTTCCTGCACAATGGCTTCCAGTTCCTCCTGTTTGTGGCCCATGTTGTGTGCATTAGTGTAAAGGCACTTCAGTTGGCTTATTCATCCCTCCACCATCCTAGGATAACTCCCCTTCGGGTGTTTCACAGGTGTTTCCCTGTTGACTCTGACTACCACAGGAGGCCCTGGTTCATCTCTGAAAGGCTTTGACTTCAGATTGAGGATCCCCTCCCCTGGCAACTTTACTTTAAAGCCCTCCTGATTAAGTTGGAAAGTTTGTTGCCAAAGATGCTCCTCCCTTTCTCTGAAAGATGGACCCCATCAGCCCCCAGAAGACAAGATTTCTCAGAGCAAATGCCACAGTGTAAGTAGCCAAAGCCCTACCTGTGACACCACTCCCTTAACCATGTATTGATTTCCACAATTTTGTCCTCCCTTCCCCTCCCTTTAACTGGTAGGATTAATGAAAAGACTACCTGTGCTTCAGAGTCTTTCGCTACTGCTCCCAGTGCCTCATAGTCCCTCTTAATGTTCTTCAGGTTGCTTGCAGCAGTGTCATTAGTGCCTACATGAAACAGCAGCAGATAGTAGTCAGTGGGTTGTATGAGGTCTGGCAATCTTTGTGTCACATCCATGATGAATGCCCCAGGTAAGCAGCAGAGCTCTCTAGATAGCAGGTCAGGGCCACAAATGGGTGACTCTGCACCCCTCAGAAGTGAGTCCCCCAACCACTATCAGCCACTGCTTTCTTTTTTGCTGCAGGTGTTATGCAACAAGGAGCAGGTCTGGCTTCCTTACTCAAGCCTGAGGACTTACCTGTTTCAGATTCTTTTTCCTCTTTGTGCAGAGCCACAGAGCAGTTTTGCAGTGGCACCCGTGGCTCTGAGGGAGGCTTCTTCCTCCTGTTTTTCCTACGCCTTGTCCTAGCTGGCTGCTGCTTCTCACCACTGTTGGCTTCAGCTGCAACTGAGTGCACTGGTGGGGTAGCTTGAGGCTGTGTAGCCACAGGCCGTGGGTTCAGCACAGGCTGCATTCGAATCCAGCTATCTAACTCCAGCTCCACAGCCATGATATCACGCAGCCTTCTGACAGCCTCCCGCAGCTCAGCCATCTGTCGCAGGAGGTCCTCCACCTGGGCACACCTTGCACAGACTTCATTGCCACCCACCTCAGCTCCAGGAGAGGGGCCTACACACCTGCCACAGCCTGAGCTCCCTACAGCCACACCTCCATTCAGGAGCTCTGTTTGGGTGGAGGCATTGGCCATCTCTGGAATGGATGGTACATTCCCCCCATCTGCAGCCACAGCCCGACGTCGAGTACGCCCCATCCTACCTAGAGGGGCAGTTAATAATAAGCACGCCTCACTTCTACAGCTGACTGAGCTTCAGCACCATGCCGACCACCCCTCCCTGCACTGCCCTCCCTCAGGCTTCTTTAAGGAGGGAGTCTGCCCCGCCCCCACCCCCTCAGCCTCTCTGGCCGGAGCTACTTGGTCACTGCTTTCCCGGTGTTTCCCTGGGAAAGGAAACTCCCGCCCCCCGACCCGCACCTTGAGATCTTTTGTTGCGGGTCTGACAGAGCCAGCTCGGAAGCAGCTATACTCGATGTCCGCCTGTAATGGTTGGAGCGCAGAGGCTCTGTGGCTGGGCCCGGCCAGGCGTGCAAGGGCTGTTCAGTTGTAACCTTTTCTTCTTTTCTCTAATAAGGGAATTACTTGGTACCAGGAAAAAGATCCTTTTATTTCTTGGCTTGACTGCTGGCTTGTTGGTTTCTCCATCTGCTCATTTGTTTTCCTTGCTTGCAATTCTCCTGTTGTTGCTCACTTGTAAGATCAAGTACTGCCTCCCCACCCCCCAAAAAAAACCATAAAAAAAGTTTTTTCCACTGGGTTGGAAGGGACCTGTGGAGATTATCTACTCCACCTCCCCTGCCAGGGCAGGATCACCTAGACTAAATCACACAGGAATGCATCCAGGTGGGGTTTGAATGTGTCCAGAGAAGGAGACTCCACAACCTTTCTGGGCAGCCTGTTCCAGTGCTCTGCCACCCTCACTGTGAAAAAGTATAATTTCTTTGCACTGTAATTTTGTAATTTTAAACATTTGATTTTAATGAGGTGTTCCATGTGAAGGAAAGGGAAATGGGAGCTGCTTAGGGTAGCAAGGGGGCAACCTAAAAAATCTGTAGCTTCCCAGGCACTACTGTTTGCAGTGTTTCTCCTCCAGGTTTTCATAGGCTCCTTTAAGTTTTGCTTACAGATGGAGCCCCAGCCAGCCTATTTAAAGCAGAATTAATTTTCAGTGACAGCTCGTCTCTTGTGAATTGAAATGGCATGATCTGTATTTCAAATGGTAACCAGAGTATGTTCTTGATGAAGTATCTTACAGAAGGTCTTTGGAGAGGCACAAGCTATAACCTGTAATCCAGTCTAGGTAGCTTTCTAATAAAGAAAATGGGTAATTAGAGGTAAGAGAAGGCTTTTTAGCAAGAATCCCTTCAGGAGGAGAAGCAATAAGCCAGTGCTCTCTGCACCAGCTAGACTAAGAAGTGCAAAGTCAGCAATCCTGCCATGAAAGGCAGTTTCTCAGTGTATAGTTCGTGGGAGGGGACATCAAGGCAATGCACGAGCAAAGACAAGAGCACGTGTCTGCTACGTCTGCGCCCGGGAGCTTCTGACTCCAGGAGCTGCTGACTCCAGCCCTCAGCGCTTTGGGTCTGTGGCATGGCAGCAGTTCATAGAAAATGTGCCGGAGCCTGGCACAGAGCAGTACGCTTTGCCAATGGGTGTTGTAGGGCTGGTTGTGCTGGGCAAGTGACTGCCTTAATGCTGCTTTTTATAAATGCTGAGAATATCTACCTCCCCCATTGCTACTGTCATTCTTCCTGATTTGTGTAGAGATACGGTTAAGGCTAGTTTCTCTGAAGGCTTAGGAAAGAAAGGATGCAACAGGGAAGAGACTAGGGTATCACCATGTAACAGACGTGACAAGGTGTTTCCCTTGATAGGTCTGAGCTTAGATGGCCTTCTGTCAGTGTCACTGTGTCAGTTGGACTTCAAGCAGACAGACAGTCTGTGGGCTTACAAATTGTCAGAAAAGCTTTTTTATATGTGTTTGGGGGGAGGGGATTTGTTTGGGTTTTTTGTGGGGTTTTTTTAAGCTTTCCTGTAGTCATCATCGCCTTGTGCTTTGCAAGGTGTCAGGAGCCTGAAAGAGCAGCACCATTATCTTCCATAAGAAGGTTTTGCTTATAGTATGTTTGCTGTATTAAACAAGCTTCTGGAGATTCTGCGTTATACATGTAATTCCTTATTCTAGATGTTTACTGGAAGACCATGAAGAATTCATAGTCCCTAAGCAAATGTATCACATTGATCAGCTAACATGCTGATGACCTTAAAGGTCTTTTCCAACCTAAATGATTTTATGATTCTGTGCTGTTATTCAGAGGTACTGTAAATATGCTACAGCATAATTGCAGAATTAAGTCTTCTTTTTTTTTTTTTCCTTCACAAAAGACATTCCTTTTTGGATATGACAAATACAAACCCTTGCTTTCTCGTAGCATTTCCACTTTCAAGGAGTTTTCTCCTAGAGGCTCGTGACTAATTCAAATGAAGTGCTCTCTCACCTCTGAAAATGCTACTCCAGTTTATCCATCAGGTTTTAAAACTGCATTTTCTCATTGTTATTGATCACTGCTTTTTTAAAAATTTATTTATTGGGAGTAGTGGAGAAGTAAAGAGAGAAGGAGCGTACTTTCCTGTTTGCCCAACAGTGTGCTGTGACACATTGTAGAGGCAGTTCAGAGTTATTCATATCTGGCACCTGTTTTATCACAAATAAAAATAGGCTGCTTTTGAAAGAGCATGACGCTGACTCCTTGTATTCTTTTTCATTTCCTTGTTCCATAGAAAAACTGTTTTAGTAGCTCTCCTCTCTTTGCACTGTGGCTTTTTGTTTGCATTTCTAAACAACAACGATCCATTGCCAGGTCCATTCTCAGTAAGGGGGGTATGGTGAAGCCTCCGTATTTACTGAGAGTTGCAAAAGGAGTTGTCTTCACAAGGTCAGCCTGCTTGTGTGGACACTACTGACTGACTTGGTTTCTTTCAGTTCACCATCAGCTCTGGATGAGGCAGGGTGAGTCTGCACAGATATTGTTCTTCAGCCATCTCCTTATCAATTTATCACAGATGCCATCTCTGCACTGCTAGATGTGTTGGTAGTGATGAGTGTGGGGCTTTAATGACTTGTACCACAACAGTTAGGGTTCTTCTTCCACCACTTTTATTTGGGGCAGTGAGAGAGGTGTTTTTTTTAAATAGTGGCTCCTTTATTCAATGATATCTTGGGGAGGGGAGGTGTGTTTCTGAGGCAGCAGCAGACACCTTCAAAGCAAATCTGTGTGAGTTACTGTAGAGCTTGGGGCTGCATGTGCCATAAGCATTCTAAGTCCTGCCTGTCTGATCAGGCTCAAGGCTCCATAAAATCCTTGTTTCTCAATGCATAAAGGCATTGATTCTCAGCCTCGAAGAAGGAAAGCTTACAGACTGTAGGAAGGCTTTTATGTGTACTTTTCTTCCTGTTTCTCTCTGTAGCTCCCCTAATGAGAAGTTTCATCGGTTCAAAGAACTGCTGTTGCCTTGTGTCTTTTACCCATTGCTGTCCTGAGTAATTGTGCTACTTCAGTGCTGTAATTTTGGATTTGGATTCACTCCTGATGTCCTTGTCTGGGATGACATTTTCTGAGACACGCACACACATGCGCCCACACCCCTGGGAAAACCAGTGGCACATCTTGTGCAGTTCAGTTGTGCAGCATGTTTCCTAATCTCCTTTTTGTTTCAAAGCAGGCGAAACAAAACCCTTAAGCAATTCACCTAGATTTGGAACTTAACAAATGCCGCTTAGCTTTTTGCATTATTTTGTTGTGTCTTGGAAGCTCAGCTGCTTGTATCTTACTCAAATAAAAAGGACGAGTGGCTTTTGTTCTAATGCCAGTTGAGCCTTCTAAACAGCACTGCTCCTTAGGAAAGAGAATTACACAATTGGCAGCAATATTACTACTTCATTACTGCACTGCCATTGCTAGTGACCTTCCTTGCCTTAAATTACACTGTTTCCCTATCATGTGCCACAAAGGTAGCCAAAGGTTTTCTCTCAGATTATTGCCAGCAGACTACAGGGATCAGTGGTGTAGAGAACTTGGCAATTGCTGTATTTCTGCAGTATTAGGTGAGCTTTTTCATATGTACTCTGTGTGTTACGGAGAGAGTTTTTGATTGCATATATAAAAATGGTCATGGCAGCAGTTATTTTTACTGTATCACATCTTCGGGGAGAAGCAGAAATTACAGTGCTGCTTCTCCTGAGAGCTAGTGAGAATTAGTTGCTCTTTGGTTGTCTTCTGTTATTGGCAAATAACAACCCCAAAGGAGGCTGTGCCAAGTGGAGATGGTATTTCCAAGGTTCGTATTGCACCCTTCGTTGGTGGATCTCGTTGCACTTCAGAAGGTGGTATGGATCTTTCCACCTGCCTCCTCTCTGATCAAATATTATCATCTCCATTCTGTGACACCGGGGGAAACAAGAGAGGGGTTAGATGACTCACACAGAATTAAGCAGCAGCTCAGTAATAGAAAAGGCAGGTCTCTCTGAAGATTGCATCGTGTGGATCCTTTCAGACAGGGAGATGTTACCAAACCCCTCTCTCCTTGGGACTTTGCAAACCAGATTCCCAGGGCTCTGCATCACTTAAAATTGTGCTGATGCTATTTTAGGATACTTTCCATGATAAGCTTCATGGTGCACAAGATCTGTTAATACTGCCCCCAGCACAGAATCTTGCTCCTCACCACAGGTGTCTGTCTGTGCCTTTAGGTGTGACAGCATTAATGCCAGGTGGCCATATTTATATGGCTGGCTGAATAATTTGATTGATTTGAGCTGACTGCCTGCTCGTGAAATACTTGAGAATGAGCAGCAACATTACCACATTATCTACTTAAATCTGGTTGTATTTTGTAGGTCAGTGGTACAGGGTTGACATCCATGAATGAGGTGCCTTGCTTGTGATTAGTAAATTGTCTCTAATATGCATTTCCAGTGTGATGGGTCCAAGCCTTAAATTTTCAGGAAAATGTCTGTTTAAATCACCTCAGCTTGTCTCCCTATAGCATCGTGATCAGATTTTGAAAATAATGGGCTGGGCAGTTCCTACTTTCAAATGCTCCTCTTCATGATAAATATGGCTATTTACTATTTTGCTTTCACACCAGTACAACCTTTTTCATTTCTTGAATTCAAGAACTTCACGATGGAGGTCAGGATGACTGTTTTATGAACGTTGGGAGGGTATGAGCATCAGCATAGTAGTTTCATGGAGTCAGGTAGAAAGCAGAGGTTTCGTAAGATCAAGGGCAGTACTTTGCATAGGGAGGTGTACTACTGTGTTTCTGTCTGCTGTTGTAATTTTTTTTGGGGGGGGGGAAGGGGTTATCTCTCTGGTATTTCCAAGTATCAGACAAAAGAAATTCTATGATAAAAAAAATTGTATTCTTTTTTTTTTCCCCTTTCCAAATTGAACCTAGTTACAGATATCTACACATAGCCTACTTTTTAAGGTAGAGGGAAAGATGTAATCAGCACTCCCTGCTACCAAACAGCTTCTGTTGAACTGGTGACCTTTTTGTTCATGCTGGTTTGGACAGTGTGGTGACACCCCAGCCTGATGCCTGGTCTGGTGCACTTGTCTTTTCCTGGAGTCTGTCTTACTTGCAGAAATCCCTATTTTCTGTATTCAGTTCACCACAGCACCTTTGAAATTTAAATTTCTCCTATACTTCAAGTCAAACGTCATCATGTGATCTGTGCCCTTCCAAGACGGGCTTATGCAAATATGCAAATACCTAACTGCTCTCCACAGAGCTAGAAGAAATTTGGCCCTCGTGATGTTTCTCCTGGAAAAAGGCATTTATAGGTTGAGTAAAAAACTAAGTGTAAGTCATTTCTTCTTTCTCAATTTGTTTTCTTTTTCCTGTTGTTAACTATTAATCCACAGAGGAACAACATAACACATCAAACCTATTTACCACTTGAACAGTCTGGGGTGCTTGAATGTCTTTGTTGTAATTTGGGAAATGAATGGACAGACAAAATTGCATTAGGTGGACACTAAAGATACTCACTGAAGGAACCACGTAAACACCCAGGTAGAAATTAGCTCTTTTTTTGCCAGTGCACCTTATGATGAGAAATGAACTGAGAGTCTTCCTCAAAGTCACAGCTATAGATCAGTCAGAAGCTTGAAGGACTACCTGAATCCTGCAAGGTGGCACATTGATCTACAGCCCCGCGAATTGTGCCAAGAAAGGAAAATCAACAAGATCTTTGCCTGATTTATGTAGGCCAGACATCTGTGACTTGCCTTTCGAAGGTGATCTCACAGAGGCGTAATTAAAACTTGATGATGGTATTAAATAATCATGATGATTTGTGTCCCTGCGTTGCAGCCGTGTGTGTGCTTTTGTGGGTTTATGAATGTGGTTAGTCAGTGCTCAAGAAAATGGAGGTTAGAGAGTGCTGGGCTTAAGGGCAGGAATTTTGTGTGCAGCTCTTGTGTAGGAAGTCTCCAAAGTATTCTAATGCTGAATCTCTGTTTCAATTTACAACTAGTCAAATTGCAAGTTATTGATAAAATAAATCCAGGAAGGTTTTAATTAGTAAAACTGAGCAACCTCTACATTTGCCCACTCTGCAAAGATAGGCAAGTACTCCAATACTGGAAATGTTGACTTTGGGCTGGAGAGGGTGGGGTAAGACTGTGGGTTGTCAGGTGGACTTACTCTAGTCTGGAAACCACTGGTAACACAGTATTGCCTTTTCCTTCATCCTCATCTTACCCATCAAAAGGAGAAAGAAAATACCAGGACATTTGTTAGATACCTAAACACTAAGCAACACGTCATTTGTTAGATACCTACCTAAACACTGAGCAAAACATGGGCATGACTTGGGCTGCAGCCTGTAGATAGGCCGTAATGTAAACACTGGTGTGCTTCATTTGTGATTTTCCCATTGAATAGTATTGGATAGAAATTTCAAGACATACAAAAAGCTACCTTTAAAGGAGAGCATGGATTATTTTTTTTCTCTCTACTCTCTGGACGCTAGTAGGAATTTTGAGAAAGCTGTTTATCATTTGGTTCTGAATTTTTCTTAGTATTTGTTTTGTGCTTTAAGCCATTGATCCTGGTTTCTAACAGGCCTAGCTTTCTCCATTTATATCAATAACAATGATTTATTTTTTTTTTACTCTCTCACTTTCAGACTGAAAAGTCATAAACCAGAATACGTTCCCTACAAAAAGGGAGGGGGAGAGGTGGCACTTTGGATTCTGCATGCAGAGCAGTCAACATAGTAGATACAGTTTGGGGCTGATTATCATAAGGAGGATGAGTTAGAAATGATGATCAAGTTTCTGAGAATCCCTAGCCTTTCCATTAATTTTGATTTATTGATTTTTATGAGCAGGAGCAGCGATAAGCTCAGGCTCTGAGGAGGATCAGAAAGGCCAGTGCGTGTCGAGGGTTATTGCCTTGTTTCGTGCTGTGATTTATACAGCGAAAGCACTGGCTGCATTCTTCTGCTTGGTGTTATTTTATTTCTTCTCATCATTACAGTATTTCATGACTTAAAGACAAGTACCCTCTGAGAATCTGTTCTGTCGTGTGTCTGACATTGTAACAGACCGAAGGCCTGATTATTGGGAGCGCTGAGCTCTCGCAGCTCCAGTGCAGTGCATGAGAGCTGAAGGTGCTCTGAAAACCATGCCTGAGGCATTTTATTCTTTTAAAGGAATTGAGTCGTGCCTCATAAATATAGGTCTCTGCTTCGACTAATTCCCCCTTGACTGCACATCCTTTGAAGTAAATGGATTTTATTTGATTAGAATGAAACCTGCGCTCCAAAATTAACTCCCATCCTCGCTACGTAGCTGAGAAATTGATTAGATCTTAGTAAATCTGATGTTAAAATTAAGCTTCACATTTACAATTAAGCTTCAGAGTTTTCCTTTGTAATTGGAATTCTGCATGTTGGGAAAAATCAGAAACTCTTTTTCTTTGAGGGTTCAGGTGATTCCTAAGCACAACTCATGTTTGTAGGGGAGAGCTGCTGGTGTGGCAGAGGGAACAAAACACACTGAAAGGGCGGGTTTGCAGCCTGAGGAGGTACCAGGACCAAGTGTTTGCAGCTGATGCAGGGAGTCAGCCTGCCTTAGTCATTCACTTTCTCCTGTAGAGAGTCTTAATTCTAGTTTCTCCAGTTCCACAGAGATAAAGCAGATGTCAGACAGTGATCCAGCCTCAAGAAGAGTTTGATTTATCCCAGTGCTCGATAATTCTTCTGTTCTTGCAGAGGAAGCTTGTGGCTGTCTCATCGTGAAGTAAGGGAAGATGCTGCTGTATAGGCATGTGAGTGACTGCTGGAAAAGTCCAAAGGGGCACTCATGCAGAGGTGGAAACTCATTTGGGGACTGGGTATATGAAGAAAGCCTTAGTCGACTTTTTTGGTTAGTTTTTTAAGAACGTAAATATCTAACCTACTGAGATGGCCCCACGAGTCAGCAGGGATTAAGGATCCTTTTGAGTCCTTGGCTAAAGCCCCTTCTTTTCCCAGGTTGCTCGTATATGCCCGGAGGTCAGCGTTGCTTCAGCCTTTGTTTATTGGAAATTCATTTTTCACTCAAGGAGATTCACAGCAGTCTTGCCAAACTGTGTTTTTCCTTCTTGGGATCATCATTGTAGTAGTCTTTTTTGTTGTTCCTCCCTTAAAGCCAGTATTTGATTTTAAAAAGGGAAGTTTTGGGTTGGTTTTTTTTTTTTCTCTGTCTCAGATAAGGGACAGAGGGCAGATCCAGTCAAAGAACAAATTTAATCAGTTACATTCTTGTCTGTATGTCTCTTTAGATTTCTCTGATTACCTCTGTGGTATATCCGTGTACAATATGGTAGATCATCTGCTGTGTCAGCAGAGCTTCACATTTCAATGTGTACATTGATCTAATACTATTTGGTGATTGATGGGGTTTGGTGTTTGGTTCTCAGCGGGCAATATGGTACATGCTGTTAGCAATGGGGAAGGCTGTTGTTTTGATGAGGAGGCTTGTGCTTCTTCCCCGCGTCTCTTTGTCCTGGCCTGAACAACAAAGCTTGGCACAAACAAAACACTCATTGAGAGAATATTCAGGCAATTAAGTTGTTGCTTCATCTTGTTCTTGCTGCTGGTCTCCTGCAGACAGGCTCTATTTGGTTTCATTGTCTTTAAGACTGTACAGTAAGCCTGGCTTCTCTGGATATTTTTGGATCTCTTTTGCTGCTAGAACTAGGATTCCTCTGAATTACAATGTATTCTAAGTTTTGTGGCTGGTTGTATTTTACGTGTGTTTTTTTGAACCTTCTACCTGCACATTTTTTATTCCACCCTCCTTGTTTTTCTTTTTTTAGCCAGTGAGACCTGCAACGATTTCCATCCCATGTTCTTCACCCATGACAGATCGTTTGAGGAGTTCTTCTGTATCTGCATTCAGCTCTTGAACAAGACATGGAAGGAAATGAGGGCAACTTCAGAGGACTTTAACAAGGCAAGAAAAAGGGTGGGGTGGGAATAACTGGGCAGGATGGTGAAAGAAGGCTGTGTATTCTTCCCTAGAGGTACAGGGGTTTACTGATCCTGCTCCTGCTGAATGCTGTGGAGTGCTCATCCGTTCAGATTGTTTGCACATCAGAGGGTCAACATTTAGAAAGTGGGGGCAGGGGATGGGATGTGTAAGGGAGGTTCACAGACCTTTTTCCATCATGTTGCACTGCAGACTGTGAAGCTAAAAACCTAGCTTGAGGGGAAATTCTGCCTTTTTATGTTAGCAATATTATAGTGAAGTGCTGCTGCCTCTAAGGTTGTAAATAATGCAAAGAGAGTACTACAGTGATAATTCTGTGCATCCCTTTCATTTCATATGAGCACTAAAGTGATAAAATATTCAGGAGTGGACACAATCCTGACAAACTGTTGTGTTGTTTAGCCTGCTAACATAGAAAAAAATAAATAAAAAATCCTGCAAAAAAACCCCTAACCAAAATAATAATTACAAAATTCTCACTATAGCACCCTTTTTGTTTTAAGATAGAGTTCTGAAAGGTTCAGCCAATCTCCTGACCATCAGCAAAGCTATGGAGAGCACAGCTGTCTATCTGAATGGTCCCTAGACATCCTATTTTAACTGTCTCTTACCAGGAGGCTGCAAAGTACCTTCGGCATTTTTAAAGAATGACAAACTCCTGCTTGTGTGGCCAGCTGACATCCTTATTTTTGTTGGTATCCTTTGGCTGCACCTCGAGCCTCTCCCTGAGACTAGATGTTGGTTTTAGAGCTGTTGGTCAAGAAGGAAAAGTGGCACTGTGTCAGCATGTGCCATACAAGTAGTGCTCCAAAGTCACCAGACTCAAATGTTGCGTGAGAGCTAATAAGAGCAGTCATCCCTAACTTCTAACTGGGACTGTCTATTATTGAAGTGGTCCAAGTGTCCATTTTCTACTGCAGAGTGAAGGTGAATCCTTAGGATACAGTGTTGAATAACCTTTGTTGAGATCTTCTAGGTAAGATAGTTGGTAGCAGTACCAGAGCCCAAGCAGAAGAGAGAAGAGAAGTCCAAGATGTGTGCTGTTGTGGCTGCTTCTTGCATGGTATTTCTGACACACTTCTCTTACCTAATGGTCGAGGAGTGAAGATGAAGCAATAGCAAGATAATTCACAGAACAGTATAGGAACCTAAGCTGAAGGTATTAAAAAAAGCAACAATATTTTTAAGACTACTTCACCATATGTGGTTGTTTTAAACAAATGTATTAACAACTGATATTCATAGAAACATAGAATGGTTAGGGTTGGAAGGGACCTTAAAGACCATCAAGTTCCAATGCTCCTGCCATGAGCAGGGACACCTCTCACTAGACCAGGCTACTCAAGGCCCAAATTACTTAGAGTTGTCTCCGTAGAATCAAACATCATTTCCCACAACTTGAGTTTGTAATCCCCAGGAATTCAGGAAAAGAATGGTCTTGTTTCTAGCAACAACCCAGATCACCCTAAAAGGAAAACAAAGACATTTACTTTCAGTGTTAAGCATTGCTGTGGAGCTTCATGGAAGCTCAAGGAGTTTCTTCTCTGATCTGACTAGTTTGATCTTCGTGTTTTCTGTTACTGTAAATCCTGTGACTTCACCCAGCAGCTCTTTCAGGTTCAGCAAGGCTGGTGGTAAGTTCTACTGCTCGTGTCATTGAAGGCATAGGTGATCCTTAATGCCATGGGGCAAATCTGAAACATTTGCCATAATGCTACCAAGATGTGTGTGGTTCACAAGAGATGAACCCAGGATCTCTGCTTGCTGAAGTCACTCTTGATTCTGTAACTGGGTTTGTAAATGGGAGGGAATGCTAAACTCTCGAGACTGTCATTTCTAACACATCAGTAATTATGTTCTGCTTATCTGAATTCTTTCTTTTAGTCATAAGGAGATTTTTGGGCCCTTATCCGCTTCAAATGACATGTGGTGGTGATGTGCATTACTCAGCTGATAAATGTCTAAAGGGATCTGTGAGGAAAGCAAACTGTGTTGTTGTGTGGGCTTGTGAAGCGCTTTATGGGGGCTGATACGTTATATAGTGGTGCCCAAGGTTTACCCATCTGGTAGGTGGGTGACAGCTGCTGGTATCTATAGTATAGAACTTTCCACTTTGCAGGGATGGGAATGTGTTTGGGTTAGTGCTTGGGCACTGTTTAATTTAGGGGTAAATGTACCACCTTGCTTTGGTGACAACTGTATCTTTGAAGAAGAGCCCAAGGACTGATGAAAAGCATGCTTTGCACTAAGAAGTATCCTTGAAAAAGAGCTGAAAGACTGGTAAAGAGGAAACATCAGGGGAACGATCCCAATTTTGGGACAACACTGCCAGTGCTAATGGCTTTACCAAACTAAACACCACCATTTTTATTCCTTGCCTGACAAGAGGCTTTGGTAATTATGGCATGTTATTATTCTTGCTGCATCTTTCCTGTGTGTTGAGGGCACCTGTTTCTGTGCAGTTACTTTTGCAAACTTGTGAGACAAGGGCTATATGGACCCAGGGAGTGTTCAGCCTCCACTTTCAGGAGGGAACAGGGATTAAGTAGGCCTCAAAAGATGCAGTAGCTCAGTTGCTGTGGAAGAGTTCTCTTTATCCTCTCTTTGTGTTGCTGTTTTTCAGTTTCAATAACTTGATATTCATGGTAATGTATGAAACATCGCCTTGCTACAGTCTACTACCCACCTGGCTCATGAGATCATTCGTTTTCTGCCTTCTTTCACTTCTTCCCCAAAAAACTCCATGACAAAATTGGGCACTCTCAGTATATTGGATAGTAAGTCTTGAGACCTGGAAATCCTGCTAAAAAGCTAATTATTCTAGAAAGCTTGCTTTGATCCTTAATCATAATAGAAGAAAAGGAGCTTTTTTTAATTTTAAACTTTTGATTAATCACAATAGCTTGTTCATTGAGGAGCTGTAGGAGGTCTCTGTGCTCATATAGACATTTCTTTCCTCCTCTCTTGCATTGGAGAATGATAGGTGCTGAAAGAATTGAGATGATTAAATATTTCCCCTCAGGTTTCAGTGCCGGTTCTCAAGGGTTTTTTAAGCATCAGATTAAGTGTTTCTTTTGATGACAGAATGGCACACTGCACCATTGTGGTTCCTCAGTCCATGTTGTGGAGATTTTATACAGGTTTATTCATTTTTAAAGTTTAGAAAAATTATTAAAACAGCACTTTGCTCATAGCTGGAAGAATTTTGTGGTGTTTTAGTGAAACATTTATGATCTCATGCATTGTCCCTCTGATTCTCATTTATTAAAACAGACCCCTTTTGTCAACTCTTGCATGAGAAAAACTCCTTGGATCTCTGTGGTAATAGTATGATACTGTCAGACCTAAAACCTTTCTTACAGTCTCACAGTACACTGGTGGATGTCTGAATAGAGTAATTCAGTCAGGCAGCTAAGCTTATATTATGCCTTTATAACATTTTAAGTCATACATAATTCATGCCTGGTGAGTGTTCTAGAGAAATTAAGATGCAGTTCGATAGACAGACATGAGAGTGGCAACCTTTTTGTTTTTCCTTGAGCCTACAGATGATCAAAGGACACTTGCAAGCTGAGTCCTCCACAGTCATTTGTGAGCAGATAGCATGGTTTATGACTTCAAAAATATAATCTCATCTCCAAGCTTTACATAATTCTGTGTGTTTTACTGCAGCAGAAAGAAAGTGTTGTGTATTGTTTTTTGGAGTCAGTGCTAACTGTAAGAAAGCTGGACTGTGTTATCTCACACTCCGGCATCTAGAAACCTGCATCACCAGCCAGTCCATGTAAATAGGAGCCCATCAGTCAATTTTTCCTCATGTAGGGACCACCTACACTCTGTGCAGGGTAATTGGACCCTGCTGCCACAGACACGAAGATGTATTTAAATTGTTTGGGGCTTTTTTGTTTATTTTTTTTAATGTGACGGTAGGTGAAATTCTAGGTAACTGCCCCAGTTCCATGGGGCCAAATGAAATCATACTCCCAATGGAAATTTTTTTTGTTTACCCCCACTAGTTGTGCTTGAATAAATGCACCTGTCTTGCTCTAATGAGGATTTACATTGAGATTGCTGTCGTATTAGTGATCTTCTTTTACAATACACTTCTTGTGTTTGAGGAGACAAGGAGACCACAGCCAGAACATTATGGATAGTAAGTCTTGAGACCTGGACAAGATTATTCTCCTACCTTGGTTCTCCAGAGATTTCAGTCTGATACTTTTTGTAGTTTGAAGTTCACATGCCGATAGGAAGAAGGGTGAGCAAATGGATTATTTTAAATGCAGAACCAGCCATAGCTCATCGTGTTAGACCTCCAGTACAATATGAACAATTTGCTAATTCTGTGCCTAGTGTAATGCCATCTTTAAAAAAATTAAGAATAAAAATTGTTGCTTCCAGTACCAAGGTGGAAGGTAAAAGATTAGTTTGATTTACCTACCAAGGTTTTGAAGCTGCTTTATGAAGAATGAGCACAATGATAGCTGCTTTTAGGTTTTCAGATGGCCAAAGAAAACTAGCCAAAACAAGCCCATGATTATCATTTCATCAGGGCTAAAGTTAAGTAGGAGGTGCCAAAAATGAAAAACTGTGGTGCATAGCACTTGAAATCAAAATCCACTCTATTCACTGAAACTACAGGTTTGAGGAATAGGAAAGTGGGATGGGATTGGCTACTGATGGATTTTTCCTGTTACTGAGAACTGTAGGTAATTTATTTGACCCACTGGCCACGTGTTTGAGATCATCATAGTATAAACAACTGGCTTTTAAATGTGCTATGAAAATTTATTTTGTGATGAGAAGGATGTTCTCAGAAAAGCCCCAAAACATCTGGTTTCAGGGTTCTGGCAAAGCTGTCATTCATTTCACCCAGGTACCCTGAGACCCACTGCGCTTGTGGCGTTAGGCCGTGTCAGCGCCACACCAGGCTGCAGCACTAGGTGCCCATGCAGGAGCTGAGGCTACTCAGCATGACGCTAATACATGTTGCTGACAAGTGTACACAGCATCTTCTGTGGTATCAGTAGAGCAGACATTGTTCACGGTGGCAGCAGATGCAAACAATAAATGCCCTACGTGAGCCCTGTAATTAAATATCAAAGCAAACACTGAGGCATTTGATAACCACGAAAGATGTTTATTGCTCATGCTCAGACCCTGCAAGCATTTTTCCTTGCTCTGTGACAAGATAACAGAAAAGGTAACCGAGCATAACATAAAAATGAAAAATACCGTTTCCTTGTTCGCTGATGGTTTGGAAATGCCATGACACAGGTTTCTCAGTTTCTCCAGTGTTGTCAAGCTTTTGTCAGCTGTAGGATGAACAGTTGTGTGAGGCTAGGTTCAAAATGTGATTAAATGTTCAAGGGCAGGCTTTTAAGGGTATACTTTTGTCAGTGGTGTTTTGTGTGGAAACATGTTGTGGGCCAACACCACAACATGTGAGTTACCCATAAGGAAGCAAAGGTACAGAGGGTCATTTGGAAAGGGACAGAACAGCAATGTGGCATAGGGGCTGTCACCGGCTTTGCAGGGTCATCTGTGAAGGGGGAGACTCCAAATCGTGGAGCAGATCCTGTGCAAAATGCATCTCCCAGCTGCAGCCTTGTGGTTGTGCTAATCCTTGCCAAGTCAGCTCCACGCCTGGCCTGGAAGTGGCAGGACTTAGCAGCACACCTGGAAGAGGAGCAGGTCTCCAAGCATGCTCAAGTGATCCCCTCTAGTGGCACTAACAACGTTCTGCACTTCTCTGCTCTTCGCAGAGTTGGCCCAGTCTTGATAAACCACGTTTCACAGGAAACTGAAAAAGTGCCCATACTCAAGTATGGTGCAGCAGAGGCAGGGCCAAAAGCAGAAACAGGGTGCCTGGCCGTTAGCTCCAGTCTCCTTCTTCGCCCCGTCACAGCTCCAGGCTACAGCAGCAGCCGCAGCCCCAAAGGTGGTTCTTTCCTCTGTGCCTCTCCTTCCCATCTCCTCACAGGGATGCTTGGAGGAAGATGGCAAGTGGTAGCTCCAGGAGCATGTAAGTAGCCTTGCCTCCAACAAGAAGAAAAAAATAATTTCAACAGACTTGAAAGTGAAATCCTTTGGTCAGTCTGTAAACCTGCCTGTCACCTGCTTTTCTTTTCAATGATAAGGAGGAAGAGGGATGATAAATAGTTCTTTGCAGAAGTTCTCCAAAACATTTGTTTTCTTATGGATGTTTTTTTTTCACCAGTCTGAAGCAGACGAATTTAACTTCTTTGGAGAGAAGCTTTGGAAGGCTGCTCTGTTTGCATTTTACCTGTGGGAACCGCCAGGCTAGTGGAATGATTGCACACCTCTGTTAGCTTTAGTGCACCTTCCCTTGGCAATGCTTTGTTTTTATCAGTCAGAGATACTGCAAATAAGTTATTCTCACATAGCGTGAATTCAGTATTCCCCAGGCTTGGGCAGATTAGCACAAGTTAAATTCCACATTTTCACACGTGAGGCCATTAGCACTTTATTAACTTTTATTGGAAAGAGATAATTGCAATAAATATATTGTCTCGATAATTGTGCAACGCATGAATTTGGAAAAACATCTATAGTGATAAACATTTTGCAAATCTGCTGCATTGCATATATAGACAATGTGACTTCTTAAATGAAGGAAAAAAACACCCTCCAAATACAATAGGAATCTCCTACAAGAGCTCAATTTGGGTTACAGGAAGGTTGTCAGGTCTGTTCATTAGCAACTGCTTCCTTTAGAAGGGTCTGGTTTAAGCAGCGCAACTTAATGTGATGTAGGGGGAGAGCCTGTTTAAGACCTTTCCCCACCATTATGTCAGTGTTCCCTCTATGCTTTTTTTGGCCTGGATACAGCAAGTTTATTCCTTCACTGGATGCTCATTTAGTCTTCTCCGTCTCTCTGCATTTATCTACACCTGTCAGCTCTCCAAACATGTCCCACTGCGTTTGTCAAAGCCAGTTTGTTACCCGTCTGCTGCTTCTGGCTGCAGGAACCTGAGAAGGGGTGTTTAAGACGCTAAAGATGTGGTCTTCCACTTACCGAGGCATCTGTCTGTAAACATCCAATCTGAATTTAAACCCCAAACCCAAAGGCTGTGACTGTCAAGCTCAAAGGAACTGAACAAAAATAGTATGTTTTTAAATCTAGTTGGTGTTTCCTTTTGAAAATTTTCCAGTCTTAACCAGCATTCATTGTCCAGAATGCAAATACATTTTAAAAAATTAATTTGTGGAATACAAGTACTTAGACTGGATAATGAGGCAGTAAGGAGCAACACTTGCCCTTTCTCTGCACTTTGTAGCTTATGAATCATATTACTAGTTCAAAGGTTTGGAGGGTTGTTTTTTTTTTTCATTAAAACTAGTATCTTCACTATTTTCTGTCTTTGCCAGAAGGCTTCAGAAGTCTTTAGTAGCAGGGTCACATCTAGTTATTATCCTAGCTGAACTATGCTGCTCCAGCAATCACATATGCAATGATTTTATGGAGGGCATAGGCTTGAAAGGAAAAGCATTTTAATGCTGAAATGCTGCCCATTTATATGCCAGGTTTGGTGCGCTAAGAAAGAGATGGATTCTTCAAGCAGAAAGCCAGGAAAGGAAGGGGTGGCTCAACAAAACATCTGTTATTTAAAAATAGAAAAAAGGAAAATACTATTTCAGTATAATCTATTCCTTGATCAGAAACTTGTTTGTCTTATCCTTTCCCCAGTGATGAACCTCGCTGTCGGTTTCAGCAGTAAAATCTCATATTTGTGAAAAACCTAGCTGTCATTGCCAGAGTGGATTTTATCCCCCAGCTTTGTAATGAAGTCCGTGTGTTACTGTAGAATGCATACGGGTCTGCTTAACACCCCGGAGATGGCAATTTTTAAAACTGTTGGTACTTGGTATTTTCAAAGCGCTCTTCATTTTCATCTCTGTGGGTGCCGATCAAACCAATAAACATCTCAGCCTTCAAAAAGATGATTGAGTGGAAAGCCTGATAACCAGGGGAGAAACATTGGGTGTGGGTTATCTGTGCTAACCGTGGGTTTTCTCGTGCTCTGTAGCAACCTTTTGCACTGGGCAAAAATTCCTCACTCGCATGTAGAGCGTTTTAGTCACTAAGGGAAATGATATAACCTAACTGGAACTGTCACCAAAACAGCAAATTTTGTGATATTGCCCCTGTCATTCCTGTTTTAAAGTGTGGATAATCATCGGATCCTGAGAACTGCTCTTGTCTCTATATTTTTATTCCTTCTTTCGAGGATATGTTTTTGTAGTATAGTTAAATCAGAGGTGCGTGGCATATGGCTTTTTGCTGCCTGAATTGCTGCCGATGTGAATGTCAGTGGGCATATAATACCAGATTTTCATTTTGTGAATCACAATGCATGGAATTCAGCCTGAGAGCTCCCCAGACTATAGACCTTATTATAGGCAAATAAAAAAGGGAAGGGGGGGAGGGGGTAATATCTCAGAGATTTTGTTTCAGTTGAAATGAGGTTATCGTGATGAATGATGCGGCTGACAATGAGATTTTTATAGCCTCTCTTATAGTAGCACAAGAGCTCGCATTATTGTTGGTTCGCTTTAAGTAATTGTAATCTAAATAGCACGGTGGTTGAAAAGAGCAGCGGCGATCTTTCATACGTGTCTCGTAAGCAAAGCCGGGGTGCTTTGTTGCTTTCGTCTCATCTGTCCTTATACAACTGTCCTTCATTGTTTGCAATTTACATCTCCCGTATTGTCTTGATTGAATACGTCAGTCACCATTAAAAAGGCGTTTGCCTGTCAGTCGTGGCTGCTGCTGCTGCTGTGTCTATTTTTAGCACATGAGGTAACTGGCCAGCATCTGACAAAGTGATCAGATGTACCAGTGTAAATCGAGACTGGCTGTGGTAGGGGCGTGAGGGAGGGGAGGGCTGCTGGGAGCTGGAGTGAGAGGAAGAGACAGTGCAGACGGGTTCTTCTCTCCTTTGCGCGCACCAGCTATTTCAAGCTGTGTCTGCGCCACGCACCCACGGCCTACAGGGATACCTGCCTCTGCGGGCCTTCCCTGGGTTACCCTGGGCACCAACACTAGGCCAGCTGTAGTGGGGTCAGTCCTCCGGGCTGCACAAAGCTTTCTTAAACAATCCCAGGTTAAGCTGGGCCTTGGTGTGCTAACGTGACCTGTCTTCAAGAAGTGAAGATAGGAGGTGAGGGATTTAGCGTGCACTTTTTGAAGGAAATGTTAGGTTTTGCCTCACAGAATGTTTGGGCTTGAGACCACAGCAGCAGGGACAGTCGTCACTTGGAAATGGTAGCAAAGCTGAGATGTGTGAACTTGGGTTCTGCCACTTTTCCATTGAGAAATAAAGCTTCCTGGAGGATGAGAAGTGTCATGTGTACCTCTGAAAGTGGTACAGCCCTTTTACCCTTTCAAAACATCTATGCTCTTGATTCGTATAGCCATACAAAAAATGTTAATGGATTTATTGATGAGTGAAAAATAATTTCTTGACAAGCTCCCTCCCAGTTCCTCAAGTTACCATTGTATGTTGGTCATGGCAAGTAGAGATGCAAGGTCTCTAACAGTACATGCAAAAACTGAGAAATATCTGTCACCTTACAAGCTGAGTGCAGGAATGGTGAGAGATTTTAATACCATGTTTCATACCATGTAAGTATATTAACACAAGTGCCAGAGAGAGGAGAAGAAACAAATGCCAAATTCTGTGTCAGAATCCTTGAAGAAGACATTAGTGCAGCTGATTAAAAATCTTGCTGTATCAGTTGAAGATATTCATGCCACAACTATGAAACTGAAATGCTCAAGAACCATGCGTGTGTCAAGACTATCAAGTCTGCATCTAGAAGTGTAGAAGCATTTGGGAAGAAGCTTCCACACATGCTTTGAATTTCATGGTAGTTTTTTACCTCTCAGGAGATGTATCTTCAGATATCAAGCATCAGTTTTCTGTCTCAGGAGAACCAGCTGATCTTTGTTGTGTTGCTGCTATGAGAACCTCAGCAGCAAGAACTTAGATAGTGCAGTTATATCCATTTTGCTTGAATAGTAAAGGTTGCCTAGAACTTTTTGTTGTACTTTGCCAAGAGTCCAGAGGAAACTACAGATCTCACTTCATCTTCGTTACACTGTCAGCCTCTTCAGAAGCAATTGATCAGCCCTTCATAGTGAAAATAACATCTCAAAAGTCACCAAGTAGGAAAACAGATCATCCTTATTTTTGTAAAATCAGATGTGTGAGATGAAGGATGTAATCTCATAGCTGTCATGGTTTTCAGATTCTTTCCAAGAACTCTCTTCTATGTGAGCTGGGGATTTAAAAGTTGTTAAAGTGCTGTTTTCATCCTGATGATTTTTTTTGTCTTTTTAAATTTGAATTGATCTGATTATCATATAACTGATCCTTATTCTGCATTTTAAGGCCTATATGTGATTTTTTTAGAAGGCCATGTATAAAGGAGTGACTAGATGTAGCAATCATACTGGATTTCTCCCTGTGTGCTAAGTGAAGACTACCTTAGCCTCTTCCCTCATTCAGTACTCTGATCTCCGATGAGTTTTATTCCACCAGTCTTTCCTTATGCCTGTCCCCTTTTCTTGGAGCAAGAGCATGGCTCATACAACGCTTCCACCTGTCTTGAGGAGGGTGTTAATGACTTTTCTCACTTCCTGTAGATGGGGTACCTGCTGACTACATTGCACAGCTACATCTCCTGTCAAGAGATCAGAAAAGACCCCTTGAAGTAGTAGAATATTGGAAGTCTGATTAGCCAGAATGGGGGTTATGGACAGCTGTGTTTTTTCAGCAGAGATAGAAATCTGAAGGACACTGCTGAAATTGTAAACTCAAAATTACACGCCCAGACAAGTTTCTTATTCCTAAAAGTGTAGCTGTATGGACAAAAATAGTCTTCCCTCATGACTAACAGTGAAAATACAACATTTTAATAACGATGGCAGAGAACTGCATATCCTTTAATGTAGCCTAATTACACATACAACGGGCTGCAAAGTTTAATTTACTTAGAGACAAGAACTATCTTCACCAGTCTGGGAGATAAACCTCAGGTAGAAGGTTCTGAATGTGTGCAGCTTGCAAATGGCTTCAGTTATATACACGGCCTAAATGGCCCTTTGCTGTACCAGCTAAAGCAAAATCTTTAAAGTGGTGAGGGACAAAAAGAAAATCTCTCCGTAAAACTTATTTAGCTTTACATGGGTTGGGGGGGGTGTTTATTGCCTTGGTGCTTTTAAGCTCCAGAGAACAGGATGTTTCATAGCTGCTCAATTTGCTTTAGTTATTATCATTTGAAAGAATTTGATGATTCTAATTTCCTTCTCTACGCTTCTTGATTTTAGTACTGGAGTAACACTTCAATATCTAGTATTGATTTTTATGATGGCCAGGGCTTTGATATTAATTTCTGCACCACAGCAAGCTGAGGATGGGTGATTTGCCGATGCAGGCTGAGGACTCAGAACGACTAATTCCATGTTTTACAAATATAATTGTAGGTGTTTGCTTGTAGGATGGTCGCTGTGTTGATGAATCTGCAGTGCACCCATGTGTGATGTGGACTAACTGCATGCTGGTTTGTGTTGGCTAAAGCAAAGCTAGCAGGCCAAAGGAAGGGATTATTCACCCCAACTTGGCTCTTGTGGGGCAGCAGCTGGAGGTCTGTGTCCAATTTTGTTCCCCAGTAATGGGGAGAGGTTGATGAAATGGAGCTAACCTGGAAAAGAAGCACTGAGATAATTAAGGGGGATGGAGCATGTAGCATTCAAGGGGAATGTGAAGGTACTAGATTTGTTTGTCCTGGAAAAGGCCGGGGGGAAGAGGTAGTATCCAGCTGTATCTTCTCTCACTGTCTGAACAAGAAGATGCATACCCTTCTCTGAAGTACATGGTGAAAGAAGACAAGACAAGTTGCGGCGAAGGAAACTGGTAGGACACAAGAATAAATTATTCTCTGGTGCAGCACTGGAACAGGTCGCACAGAGAGATTATGGGATCTTTATCCTTGGAGAAACACAAAGCTTGCCCAGGCAAGGTTCTGAGCAACCAGACTTAAGCTCATGATCAGCTTTGTTGTGACTATGATGCCTATAGCTTTCTAACCTGAATTATTCTGTAATTTTATGTGTAAAATCTACTTCCTTATCCAATAAAAAATGGAGAAATACTAATTCCTACCATTAATCATCATTAAAACACACAGAGATGCAGCATCAACCAATATCATAAATTTTTTCTAACGTTCAAGATTTAAGTGCAAAAGATCCATGTGATGGAGGCAGTACCCACTTTTAAGAAGTCAGGCTTTCCCTATTAACTGCAGTGACCCCTTTAAAGCAGTTTTAGCTCTGACAGCTGAGCTGTCATAAATGACTCTGGGCCATTTAAGTTCCTTCAGAGATGTGAGGTCAAAAGCATTTCCTCAAAACGTTCTTGCTAGCATTTATGTAAGTATGTTTTACTAAACATTTACCACTGGCTACTACGGCAGCTTGGTTGATGTGGTAACTTGCCTAACCACTAACTCCTTGGAGTATCTGAGCCCTCAAGCTCAGGCTATACGTGTAAGAACTGTAGAGCGATGTTTGGCTATGAGTAGATTGGGTTTTTGGGTGTTTGCTGGTTTGGGTTTTTTTTCTGGTTTGGGGGGGGGGTGTTGGTTAGGGTTTTTTTGGTGTTTTTTATGTGTTGTCTTGTGCACAGACCTCTGTTTTAGCTAAAGCTCCATTGCTTACAGGATCTAGCTCCATGTGCAAGCTGTCGCTCCACCTCTCTGGGAAGTTTTAGGTTTTTCTTTTAAGCATGTGTTTCTGACCAAAGATTGCCATTTTAAAATGACAGAATGTACAAAGGGTAAAAAAGGAGAAAGGAAAGGTGATCTTAACTAATTTTTAGTTGGATAACAAGAATATATAAATGGAGTTTTGCAGCACGTTGCCTGGAAGTCAATGGTAGTGATGTGAACTTAGCCCACACCTCACTTGTCAGTGCTTTAATGAGAGGACAACCCTGTCTTTGGGTTTCTTTTCTCCTGCCCTGATACACAATTCTGTTAGCAAGATGTTTGTGGTTTTTTTCCACATGGTGGAAGTACCTTCCACATTTAAGCAAAATATTTTCCCTTTGTTTACATCCTGTAAAGATTAAACTAATGAAGTGGTTAGATACAGCATTTGCTACATTTTTCATGTAAATGGCTGAAATAAAAATGCACTGCAATTTGGGACAGTAATGAGAAGGATGAGGGAAAAATGAAGAGATGGCATTAACACTGTCCTCCTGTGCACAGTGTCTCATGCACAACACCAGTAAGCTGTAAAAATTGGAGAGCAATGGCAAGGGAGCTGGAGCTGTCAGAAACTGGAATTTTCAGTCTCTCTTTCTCTTCAAGTGACCAGGAAGACTGTAGTCATAAATGACAGGTTTAATAATCAACCAGCATTTATCAGTGAGCATGTGTACGTGAGCCCAGCATATGCAATGCTGGCTGCGATTACCGAGGCAAACTAGGGCAGGCGGTACTCACAGCAAGCCCAACACTGCAGCTGGACTTGGGTCAGTGGGCTTCTGCAGCTACCACTGTGTTACTGTGCTCTGTGTTGGGCAGAAGATGCAGACGTGAGACCAAGACCTTGAATGTAGAAAGCTCTGCATTCTCATTGCCTGGCATTGGTACAAACAGTGGTGCTGTTTTTGCTGAGGAGAGACCGTGACCCTGCCTTTCTGGAAAAAAGCTCCCCACTGTCCAGATGTGTTTCAGACTAACACAGAGATCTTGAGTACCACTAGGTTGGACAGCAGCCAGACCTCACCGTAGGCTGAAGCTCTGATAAAAAGATTGTCTACAGTGACCATATCAACAAAGTGATATGGGAAGCTTGGCACGCTACAAAGCAAAGCTATTCTGATTAAACTGATAATTTTAAAATAAAGGTGCTGCAGATGAACCAAGATAACCAGCAAATGACTTCTATTTTTCCAAATGGTACAAAGTGTTATTTAAAAAAAAAAAAAAAAAAAAAAGCTGCTAAAAATATATTCAGAAATCAAAGGAAGAAAAGCAGGCAGAAAAATTATGCAAGCACCATTAAGCTGCGGAAATTTTCCTTGGACAAGTTGCAGTACCTTTTCAAAGCAGCATATGGGATTTATTCTGGTGACTCTAATTTTAACATGAATGGGAGTCACGTGGAATACTCCTGGCATACTGCTTTGAAAATATATCCCTGCATGATTAAAAAAGGCTGAAATCTTTCTAAACCTCTATCAATTTTTTCTTTTTTTCCTTTTTTTTTTAAATGAATACTGAAATGTTTTTAAAGGAAAGCATTAATGGAATGAAAATGGTTCAACCCTGAATAGACCGGTAATGTAACAGGTAGAAATACTACTGGCTTAGCACACTAAATATGTTTGTGCTTCAGAGCATGGGGAACGAAGGGAGAAGAAAACCTGGAGTTTGTACCTACTGTTGCAACTGCCTCTGCATTGCATTGCGTGACCTTTATAAATTTATCTCTTCACTTGGAAGAAGAAGCAAACATTCCACCTACCATGTGCAAAGAGGAGAGCGTTCAATGAAGAGAGCAAGTGCAAGGTGGGATTTGCCTCCCTGATGGCAAGCATGGCCATGGTGCAGTATTGACAGCATCTTTAGCTCAGGGATGATTGAGACTGAAGAAATATGTACTCTGAAGATCGATTAGAAAGAGACTCATTAGCAGGCAGGAAGTCTGAGCAGATGCAACAGCCCTGGAGTGAGCCAGAACACTGGTAGAGCTGGGCCTGGTGTGTGGGCTGAATGTGAAGTAGGGTTGCTGGAGGGAGATTCAGAGAGTCCTTTCTGACAGCCGGTCCTTCCTACCCATCTTCAGAGAAAACAGTCTTTAACAGTTTCTTGAGATGTTTTGAAAGCGCTAAGACAGAAAATGTCCATAAAAACATATTGATGAATATAGACATGAGCACAGAGGAGTATGGACAGTGATCTGGTGTCCTTCCAAAGATGCAGAGAAGGAGGGGAAAGTTGCTAAGTTACTTTTCTTCTTTCGAAACTCCTTTCTTCTTTTCTTTTCTTTTCTTTTCTTTTCTTTTCTTTTCTTTTCTTTTCTTTTCTTTTCTTTTCTTTTCTTTTCTTTTCTTTTCTTTTCTTTTCTTTTCTTTTCTTTTTTTTCTGTAACTGAGAATGTAAGGTTTATTTTTCTAAGTAGGTTTATTTTTCTAAGTTCAGTTCTGTGTGTACTGCTGCCTTAGTGCTCAAGAATCTCCTTGGACTGTTTGCGATATCTTATTGCCTGTCTTACTAATATTTATCTATCTTGGTATCACAGAGACACACAGAAAAAGCTGCCTGCCTTTTCTCCTATCCACCAATGGTCTATAACATCAGTTTGCCAAGCTCCCCTATCCTCCGTATCTGTTGACTTTCAGAGTGGGGTGTTAATATGCTTTGCTGGGGTTTCTCCAGTCATTCCAACATGGTTGCCACTTTCCAGACTTAAACATGAGTTGCAACAGGCAGTGTAAAAGAAGGAGTATTTATGTCAGCCTTATTTAAGCAAGAGACTTCATTTAAGCAAGCCTATTTATGTAGCGAGGTTATTTATACTCCATTTGGCTGTGAATGGGTGTGTGTGGGCATGCGTCTGTTGTGCATGCGACACGTGTTTGGGGTATGTATATTTGGCTACACATTTCCATGTACATGGATTGAAAAAAGTGGCTGTTAATGTTTTTGAGGAGGGGATGTTTGCAAAGCCCAGTTTAACCTTGGGAGGCTCTGAAGTCCCTGGGAACAGACGCAGGCTGCCAGGGAGTGACACAGAATAAGAGCGTCAGTAGCTTATTTTGTGTGAGGGGATGGAGGGTATTGCTCTTTCCAGCTAAAGCTGGAGGCACTGTCCACTCAGGGCATTGCTCCTGTTAGAGTGCACTTGCAAAAAAAATAACTATGTGGTAAACAGTCCTAACTGTTACATGATCATTAATGTGACTTTCATGCCCGGGTGGAGTGGAAGCAGACAGAGCTTGTTCTTCTCAGAAAAACTTCATTTTCCTCTTGCTGAACCTGGAGACTACTCTCATGTTTTCTGTTCTTCTCACTGACTGTAGTCTTGGCAGTCCCTTTCTGCAGCTCCAGAGCATGCTGACACTCTTTCCTGCGACCCTGTGATGCGAAAGTACTGTGAAATAAATGTGATAAATGGTGGATAGGCCCCCATCAACAGCTATTAAAATAATGGTCTGGAGGTCCTTCAACAGGAGCTGGGAAGGTGAACCAAGGCAAAGATAACTCTGTAATTGAGCTGTTTTCAGTACAGCCTTTCTAAACATCATCAGCCGGTATTGTTATTCTGGTCTTAAAGGTGCATAATCACACTAATGCAGTTCCTTTAAATGTTGCTGTGCATCTGATTGTTACTCCTAAATAGCACAGAGCAGGAGTTTTTAAACTAAATCCCACACATAAAAAACTCTCCTGAATAAAAATCTCATTTCTTTTTCCAGAATGTCAAAGCAAGTATATACAGGGTTTTTAGAAATCCAGTTATGTTTGCTGTTATCATATGTTGTGCCATACTGAAGGGCCTGCTGGATAAACCCCAAAGTTCCTGCTTCAGGTCTCACACTACTAACCTCTTCCCCATTAGCAAGAGGGAGCGTGAGTTTTGTTTGAACAGATTTAATCTTCCTGTGCAGCAGATGTGCTGACACATGGGCTTCTGCAGTCAATGGGGTAAATAATCTCCTGTTTAAGTAGTTCCTAAGTACCTATTTATGGAATTAACATATTAAAAAAAAATAAAATCATGTATCATTATTTAAATGGTGAACCATGACAGCGTCAGAGTAAATTCAGATACCTAAAACAAGTTATTTTTTCTTTATTTTGCCCTTCCTACTGTTCTTTGGTTTTGTTAAAAGCAGAAAAGTAAAATAAATCGTTCTGTTGCCATTTCATAAGATTGAGGAGAGATTTAAGCTGCCTCTTCCAGAGGAAGACAAGTGTAATGCACTAATGAATAAGATGGAGGGATCATACATGTAAGAGAGGTAAGACCAACTACATACATGGCAGAATCTGTTTCAACAGTGTTAGTAGCACAATGTACATTCCTCAGTTCCCATCCTACAGAGACCAAGCATTAAAGGGAAGTCTCAGACTGTTTGGATTGCGGATAAATCCAGCTTGTGTTGCTTGTTTGGCCCTCTGTGCAAAGCATAAGCTGGAGAAGTAGGTAGAGATAGATGAATATTGCAGGTAAAATGCTGCAGTGATTTGAAGTTGTTCTGTCCTGGCTGTGGGTACTCCAAACCAAGTGAGTGAATGGGAAAGCTGAGATTAAGATGACATGACTAAAAATTCTTTCAGCATGTTGTAAAGGAGTTTCGGTACAAAATTGTGATAGGCATTTGAATAAAGCAGGCAAAGGAGGGAGCAAAGAAATCCTAACCCAAACTGCAGGTGGTTAATATGTGATAGGTTTGGCAGGTAGTACTCTTTTAGGGTTGTAAACTCCCAGGGTGATGTCTGTGGCCCTTGCAGTTGTGTACTTAGGAGTGCTGTGTAAGGAATCTTGAAGTCCATGATGTGTACTCTGAAACCTTTTTCTTTCTACTGTCTGGATTTATTATAATTGATCTGGAATTCTCCAGCAGCCTCTCACACTGTATGACTGCTATGTATGTTTGAAATGGCAAGACTTAAAGGTTGCAGACAGCTGCAGGGGCTTGTGTATTTTAAAGGGGTGTTTGATACGAGAGCTATATAAAGGCTAGCTATGATTGTATAGGACACTGCCTCCCAACCTAAACATCACTTGAGGTTGCTTGTCAGAGCTCTGCTGTGTCAAATATTTTTCTTTTGAGTGTGTGTGTGTGTGTGTATCAGAATCTACCCAACTTCAAATCTATTTACTGTGACAGAATAGCAACCCAGTTTCTCTTTCTTCCTTTTTTTTACCGCAGATTTCATATGTCTGGTTGTGGTGGCTTTCTTCTTTTTGTTTGTTTTTTGGATTTATTTTTTTTAAAATTGGGTTATTTTGTTTCTGCATTAAACATGAGGCATTTTAGATCTTCTTGGAGTTAACACTGGAGGTGGAAATGGAGCCTACAGTCGTGCTGTCTAGACTAGGAAGTCTCCTTTCACCACTCAGACTACATGTAATCATTTAGCAATAGGCAACTGAGAAATATTCATGTCGGTTCCTGTAGCCAATTTCAGGATTTTTTGTGGGCTGGCTTTGGCTTAGTTGAAGAACTTCAGTTGTCAGAGAAGATGAAGAAGTAATGCAGATTCCACACCCCTAGACAGTCATCATCCACACTGTTGTTGTCTTTGTCCAAGACTGTTGTATGAAATTCTACAAAGCTCTAATTCCATTTGCCTGAGACGAGCGAAGATTTTCTTTAGTGCACCTCCTTGCATCTCAAAGGCTTTTAACATACTTTTGCATCCTCAGAAGGGGGGCAACTTGCCCACTGGTGCAGGAGGAGACTTGGCTGCTCCCTGTGCTCAAAGTACAGGAGAAGGTAGAGAATACTGAACGTGCACAGTGGTGCTTGGGTGGTGGAAATCAACTCCGTCCATGCTTTGCAGAATGAAAGGTTCTGTGGTTTCGTAATTCATATAGACCTTCCTGGGTGTTATGGTGGCAGATCACCTCTGAAGGTCATGTCTAATCTGATTTGCAAAGCTGTGTTCCTGACAGTGTTTTCATCAGCTTATATATCACTTGGTGTTCCCAGTCAGATAAGCTCTGTGGTTTGTAGTAAGGGCGTCTTAAGTGGCAGAGAGGATAGATATCTCTTTCTGCTGTGGGCCAGTGTTTTCATTTCAATTTGGGCTATGTGTTGCTATCCAAAAACTTCTTTCAGATGCAGTAATATGAAAAAAACATCCAAACAACCAACCAAAACCACCTGCTTGTTTGAAATACAGTGTAGGGGACTCCTGGTAAAGGGGGCAAAAGGTTTTCTGATACTAGAATTAGAGAGAAACCAAACTTAAGTGTGAACTGTGGCCTTGAAAGTTTCTGAAATATTTGTTTGTGTTCCGTTGTATGTATTACAGCCCAAGCCCTAATTTTTGCTTGAAGAATACAGATGTGGAAGGGAGGTCTGTAGATATTCCTGGAATAAATGAATAGGATTAGCTGTTCCTGGTGCAAATCAGCCACTTCTGCAAATGGTCTTTTGTAAGGGCTGGAAAGTTTACTAAGATGGTTTATGGAAGGGGAGACACTGGGTGCCAACCAGTGAGTCTGTGACTTAGGAAGTGTTAGCAGGTTAACCATCTTCCCCGTGTAGGTATCTGGGCTAAAAAAAGTAAAACCCATGATCTGGAGGGATGAGTAAGCATTATATCACTGTTGATTGTTCCTCAGCTCCCACATACAAACAGGTCTTAGCCTGTGACAGCACACTGCTGAGAGCTGCTGTCGCGTTGGCAAGTGTCAGCTTTGGTGTGAAGCCTTCCTGGAAATCTTTGATCCTTTTGATTGAACAACATCATTTTATCCCACTGTCTTAGAAGATTTTTCACAAATCTCGTTTATTATGTTGCTTTGAAATTGCCCGGCGTTTTCTAGCCTTGAATTTTTTGATCTCCCTTAAAAGCTGTCTCAGGTATTTGTGCCCTGTCCTGCTTTAGAGTGCAGCAAATTTCTGAGTCTGTTTATTCTTGCACCACAACCTTGGGAGGAAAAGAAACGCAATTTACAGAGGAGATTACTAAGAAAAGAGGGTGACAAAGGGTGAGGTGTCTTAAAGTTAAATCTTAACAGCTTGCTGCCATCAGAAACAGTGATCTCCACCTCTTCTGTTTATTTCTTGTGGCAGGAAAAGACCTTAAAATGGGTATTCTGAGTTGTTGACTGGTTACCCTAATCTGGACGGGGTCTTCTTCTTGTCCACTGGTGAAGTGCAGGTGAAGAGTTTTGGAAACTGGGCCAAGGGAAGATTTCTTCAGGCACTTCAGAGTTGCACTGCTCATCATTATGTTTGCTTGCAGCAGTGCATTGTTTAGCGAAGCACAGCCTAATGCAGAGTTTCGAACTCTGTGTATCATGCAGCAGAAAGGAACAAGTCATTTGACTAGGAGGCTCTGCAATTTAATATTGGCTTAAAACCCCAAATTTCAGTATAGAGACCCACTAGGAATGTGGAAGTTTTTTGTTGTCCAGTAGCATTTTATATATTTATTTATGGTTTCCATGCCTGTTCCAAGCTCTACATACTGAGGGTAATTTCCAGTCTGTGAGACGTGACAATAACAACTAGCAAAGTGAATGGCAGAACTGCTGAGCTGCCTCATCATTCACACACAAATGATGGGGTACGCTCCATCCTCAGGCCACCCTCTCTCCTGCGTGATTTAGGTGAAAGGAGGGGTGAGAGGGGAACTGGATAGATTGCTTTTTTCTTCTCCAGAAAGTGCTGTCAGCAAACTCTAGGCTTTTAAATTACTCCCCCTTCTCCTAGAATGCACACTGAACATCTTTCCACAGTTTAATGTTTCAGAACTAAAAGAGTGACCCCAAAAGCCTGCAAGCTCAGGGTAATGGTAGGAAGTAGGAGGTGGTGCTGCTCTGAAGGAAAACGCAAAGCCGGAATAAGTACAGCATTGCAAGAAGTGAATCCTTGTGGCATCCTGAGCCGTTAAAAACTACAGTTCTCTTAAAAGCTCGTTTCGCTGTCAAAATGATAATTGAGTGACAGGTACCCTGAACAACCAGAGCTTCAGCTGTAGCTCTCTGTTCTTGGACTTGCTCTTGATCACTAGACCAACGGGCTTCAAAGACTTTTCTGGACTCTGCAATAGGCCTACAAGAGGCTAGCAGAAGATATTTAGCAGGGAGTGGCCTTATCATACAAGGAGATCCAGGAATCTATCTGCAAGACTTTGCCATGATTCATTTTAAACCACCGCTATTTCCAATGGCTAATGCAGGGGGTGTCTGTTGTTAGAGCAATACAGGAATGTTTTTTTTCTAGAGGGACTTCATTTCTCATTCTTATTTTTTTAGTTAAACAAAAGTAACTTTTCATGAATAAGGAATGTGTCCTCCTTCTTTCCATCTGAAATTCCTCTCTATCACCATTATAACAGTATGTCGGTGTTTCAGAGTCTGTCTGGGCTTATCTATTTCATGTAAGTTGATGCATTTAAGTGTTCTGTGCATTCTGCAGTTTCAGTGACAGAAACATGGAAGGAATGAAAGATTATTTTTTTTTTTTTACTCAGGTGTCCCAAAGAAAGTCTGAGGAGCAGCCAGAATTTACACCAAACTGCCAAGTCCCTTTACTTTCTTTCCTCTTCTGACCTACTCATCTCTGTTCTTGTCTTGTCAGAGGGTAGCTCAGAGATTTATCCCCATGGGTAACAGCCCTTTTGTGCATGAAGTTTTCCTGGTTCCATGCTTCATCAGGCCCAGGGCACAATAGAAAGCATCCAGTGTAGAATTAGTTGCCTGAAGACTCAGGTCACCATCTGTGGGTGCTAGATATAATTTTGGAAGCCCACTAGCAAAACAGCAGATTGCTTGGGAAGTTTCATAACAATCGTGTCAGATTTTGACCCCATTTTGGACAGATGCAATTTATAGAACTGGGAAGTGAAGTGTAGTATTTTGACGGCCCGTTCAGCAGTCTTGTCTTGCACTGGTCCCTAACTCAGACTTGAAATACAAGTGACGAGTGTTAGTTGGGCACACAGGGCGTGCAACTCCTCGGCAAATGCATGAATACAAGCAAATACTTCTCATATACACACGTCCCTATACACGCACGTAACAGGGTGCGTTTACACAGGGAGGGAGTCAGTGTGTGCTCAGCTCTTGCGTGTACTTTCCCAGCGCGTACGAGGAGGGAAGGCAAACTCGCAATCGAATAAGCAGCAAGAGCGGAGGGGAAAAAATAAAAAGAAGATGAGATTGCAGTTGACTATGAGCCTGGCAGCAGATGTGCTACACAAATCCAGCCCGCTGCATCCAGGCTGTTTCCATGGCGATGGAGCGAGTAATTGTGGAGCTCCGGCACGCTCCCCCGCGGCCCCCGCCAAGGTGGACGCAAGCATCGGGTCCCCACCGGCGCTGCCTCGCTCCGGGCGAGTGCTGGGCCCTGGGAAATAAAATAGCAGGCAGAGAGGGGGACACCCGGAGATGGGGAGCTCTGATTGATTTAATTCCCTCCACCTACACCCCCATCTGACGGTAGGATGCTACAGGAGCGGCGCTCTTCCTCTGAAATATGGTCTCCCAAGATGCTAAATAAATGGGCAGGAGTTTCCCCGAAACGGGAGCCGGCTGCGATTGGCTGCCGCTGCCAGTCCGTGCCAATGGGAGCCCGGCTGGCCGTCGGGTACCCGCAACATAAGCAAAGCTACACGCTCGCCCCGGCGGCGCGGGGACCAGAGAGCGGGCAAAGGTGTGTAAAGGAGGGGGGGGGGGGATCTGCTCCTCTCACATGGCTACGCCGAGGACGGATCTCGTTAGAGAGCTTCGTCGGAGACCATCTGCCGCTCGCACGCATTGTGCCTTCCGCAAAAAGCAGCATTAAGTCATCCGCTCGCTGTCGTGTGGGAGGCGAATTTGTCAGTGGGAACGATGGAGCTACGGGATCTCTGTAAGTAAATCTGCGTACTTTACCCTGCAATTCCAGCCCAGGCACGGATCAATAAATGGTGTTGAGGGACGGGGAAAAGCAAATTGGTAGCAACTGTAAATAGTGGGAAGGATTTCTCAGTTTTGTTTTGGCATGTAACAAGAGGCGTTCTTCCGAATGGTTTCAGGCATCGGACAAACTAGTTAGCTGCTCGCATTGCCTTGGGTGGTTGTTTAGCCTAATTAAGATTAGTCTGTGGAAGGATGCTGGATTCTCCGAGGCATTTCAGAACACCTCTGTGTTCGCAAAGGCAGGCAAACCACATGGAGCAGAATAGCACAGGCACAAAAGTCCAGGGCGCCCGTATGGAGTCAGCAGCATTTGTAGTGTCGGTAAAATAATAACGGGCGTGTTATTACAATGGTTTGTAAAAGCCTAGTTCAGACCCTGAGCCAAGAAAACAGGAGTTGCTTGTCATCCGTCACTGTGCTCAGCACGGTGAATCAATCAGTGCTTTTCCTGCCTCCTGTGTTAGTGGTTCTTTTATTTTATTTTTCCTTTTTTTTTCTTATTACCTTCGTCTTTGGACAAGGCTTTTAAAAACCCCCAAAGATACTATTCAAAAGCATTCTTGTCTGTTGATGAAACAGGTGAGTGCAGGGTAAGTGTAGAGAGTTTCCCTTTTCACCGTTGCGGGGCATGAGTTAGAAGTTGATTCCTTTGCCTGTCAGGACTCTGCTTTTGATTCTGTAAAGGAGACACAATATATTTAGAAGGGGAGTGGGACGTAAGGAGGGGAGGGTGCAAAACCCCTCTGGGCTTACTTTGAGTTATACTAGCCATGAATTTGGCCTAGCATTGTTCTTGTTTTATCTGGTATTTGCTGTTAGACAGAACGCTTTGCTGCACGGAGCTTGTGTATGACTCTCTGTTTAACCCTCTCAGAGGCTGCAGTCATCTAGTTTATGAAAATATATAGGAGAGAGGGCAGAAATAGGAATAAAAAGATCTGGAAAAAACTTCCTGTGTTATTGCTATATCCCTGAACTAGTCAAGGGTATCAGGAATTTTATAGGAACCAAACTAGGTGCAAACATCATATGAAGCTGGCTGCTTTTTAGGGATCCATTTTCGGTGCCTTGTATGTGTTTTAGAACTAAATGCACAACTTCTTTTCCCAGTGCCAGGAGCTGTTGGGAAGTCACGTTGCTGCCTGGCAATCTCAGGCTGAGGGTGTGATTTTTAGATATGGTTTTAACTGGTCAGCTCCGCTTTTGAGATACTGCCTTGTGAGTTGTGGCAGGAAGGTATGTCCGTAGAGCTTATCCCTTCAGTTAAAGGAATCAACATCGCCTCAGATGTTGGTGCTGGAAAGAATTATCAGTGTTTTCACAATCTGTTTGATGAAAATAAATTGGTAAGGTACTGAACATGGAATCCAGTGCATCAGTTCAGTGAGTGTCTGTTGGTGAAAGCTGTAGTAAGCTCCTCTGTGAACTTTTGAGTGTTTAACCTGGTGTATCACTAATGCAGGAGGACCTCTCAATAACTTTGAATTATTGCTTTTTCTGAAGATGTGGATGCAAGTCACTGATCCCTGTGTTTTCTAGGAATGTTTGGGTCATCTTTTATTGAAATTATGTCCCCAGACATCCTATACATTGTCCTTAAATTATAATTTTCCTAATCTATGCAAAAGAGATAATTGTTATCTCTTAGGTAAAACCTTAGGTTTGTTTAGCAGCAATGCAAGTACCAAGAAGGAAATTTTGAACATTAGAAAGGTATTTAGCTACCATGTCACCTTCCCCTGGGGCTTGTATCATTCATTTGTATTTACTTAGCACTGATGTAGCTGAAAATCCAATCACATTATGACAGTCTAGGCAAAGAGATATGCCCACTCCTCATCTTGGAGGCGGATGCTTTGATCTAGGCTGAGGTAGTCCATAAAAAGCTGAGGGAGAGCTTGGACTCTTGCACACCTGGGTATGGTTTGTTCCTGGCTCCAGGCTGGTCATTTTGAACACCTTTGGGATGCATCAAAATGAAGCTCTTTTGCATCTTTGAGGTTTTTTTAATTCAACACCAACTACCTTCTGCTTTATTTACTGATAGATAATGTGAAAGTCTGCCTTTTAAGGTCACTATAACTCTTAAGATGGTATTTCAGCTCCTCTTAGAGCTCCAGGGATATAGTTCAAACAACATAAACCTCTCAAGTTTAGTCACTAGCATTAGGCAAATACTGTGTGACTGATAGAGTTCCTGTATCTTCCATAACCTTGTTTGAAGGGATTTGTTTGCTTGTCTATTCCTCTGCATTAGCAGATAAAAGGAGGGGGACGGGGAGGGGTAGACACAGCCTGTAACTGCTAAGCTTTGGGTAGTGCATTGGATCAGTCTGTCTGAGGGCTTCGAACCGCGGTGGTGCCTGGGGTAGGAGAGAGACGTGCTGCGGTCCAAGGCACGCTCGCGTTGCATGTTTCTGACCTGATGGTGCAGAGAACAGTTGCTTGTCGTTAGTGCTCGGGGATGGTCTATGTGGGAGAGGCATTTCTGAATCCCAGGCTAGAAGAGCTCCAGCAACAGAGGAGTGAGTAGGCTTCAGTGAGAGCTGTGGCATGTTGGCAGCAGTTGGGAGGATGCAGAAGCTGAAAAATGCTATCTTGGGGGAGCTTTAATTGGTTGCATTGGAAAACACTTGGTTTGATGGGCTCGTATGTCTTCTAAAATGCTTGGTGCCAGACCGAATTGGCATACCTCCCTTGACTTACACGAGAAGCTACCAGACATTGATCTGAACTTCAGTCTTATGCTTACATTTTTTCTTGGTAGAGGAGGATTTTTACAAAGGCAGCAGTTATTTATATATCTCTGTTTGCCTCAGCAGCAATTGTAATTTTGAAAACCTGAGTGGAACAGGAACTCCACAGGTTTTGACTTACTTCCACAGGCTTTAAACCTAACAGGTTGTACTTCATCTGCTTGCAGACCCTCATTCCTCATTCTGCATAGAGCAAAAATCTAGAAGGGAGTCTTTGTATGTATCCAGAAATACTAAACTCAAACCTGTCATTCTTTCCCTGCACCTTAACCCTCCTTCAGTTTCAGTAGAAGCATTATGGTCATTCATGTTCTAGGTACACAGATGCTAGAGACACCAGTCTCCAGCTTTGCCTTATTGTATTTCTGTTTTCACCCTGATATTCAAGTAAATAGGTACAGCTTTTAGGCAAATTACAAACAAAATACTCTTCTTTAGGTGACTCTGATGTGTTTACATCCAAATGAATGTGGGCTGTCAAATCTCCAAATGAGACTAACAGCTCAAAGGAGAACAGTTGCTTATTTTTGTGTCTAGAAAAAGAACCCAAACCAACATTTTAAGGGTAAGTTACTCCACAGTAGGACTCGGCTTACAGAGACAATCATGCCAGGGCACAGAAAGCTCTGCCTCCCTGTTTGGTACATGGACACTTACACCTCTGACAGCGAGGGCACACAGCAGAGCAACACCAAGCACAGAATAAAAATGGAACAGCAGTAAAACAGACACGAACGAATCGTGAAAAGCACATTGATTTGCTTGACACCCATTTTGTTCCACATTGTGCAGCGCTCATCTGAAAACTCCTGTGCGTCACCAAAACTTTTCAGAACAATAAGAACTGTCAATTCCAGCAGATTCTACAGACCTGTCATTATTCTTCCATTGTCTTGAAGCACTAAGTGGCATACAGAGGGATTTTTTTGGCAGGAGTTCAGGAGTGGTCTCGTAAAGAGGAATCGCATGTCACTACCTCACGCATGTTATCATTTGCAATTAGAGTTTAGGCCAGCGCAGACTCATAGGAGCATGTCTGCCCCTATCCATGTGTGCTACTTCTTTGGTATTCGTCTATTTTTGCCCTTAAAAAATACCCCTTTTTACTGTTCTTGATTGCAAAAACATAGAAACAGAAATTACAGACATCTTTCTACATTTTGTCTTGGTGTCTGCTAGAGAACTAGAATGCTGCAATAAAAATATCTTGCCCTACCTGCTGCTCCTTTGGAAAGGTGGGAGCAGTAGCAGTGATGGCTACAAGCAGAATTTTTTAATAACTCCCTTTCTCTTGAGATGGTATTACTGGTACTTCTCTTGGAGCATCTGGATCCTCCCCAGCTCTAATGGAGAAAGATTCCTTCTGTTCTGCCCAGTGTTCTTTCATTCCAGATATTTTGCCCCTCAGGTGAGAAAAAGAAGCATGCGCCCCTACGTCTGCCCATCATTAGGAAGTACGGCCCCTTTTTGGGACATGACAATATGAGGAGAAACATGATGGGAAGAAAGATTGGCATCGTATCAGGGAGACTCAATTTTAAGTTCTCTGGATAATCTGAGTCTATCCATGCTTACTCTTCCCAGTGTAGCATCACCCACATACATACCTCACCCTAAGTTCCGATACAGTAAGGTCATGACATTCCCTCTGAAAATTAAAACATGAATTGAATTATGCATCTTTGGTATTGGTCACTTGCAGAACCCATACCTATTGCAATAAATCTGCAGTGTTTTGAAAAGTCTGTAGGGCATAGATCCCTTTTTTTGTGGACTTCACATGAATTCTGGCAGGTTTTGCTACTTAAGAATTTAGTGGTTTCAAAAAAACATGTGAAAGACAGACCTCAGAGGACACATGTGACCTTCATATAAATTAGAACTTTGATTTGCTCTAGTCTGGGCATTTTAAACTCCTCTGTAATGCACAAGATCAATCTTGTAATGGGGTGAAAAAGGAGATCTTCACATTAATGCTACCACACTGTCAAATTAATACATCAAATAACATACTCTTATCCTGAATTGGTGGACTGCTTTTATCAGCGCTTTTGATGTGGCAAAGAAAGTGCTTGTTCCATAGCTACAAACCCAACTCACTTAGTCTTCCCTTCTCTTTGAACTTCAATTTTCTTAAGACTTGGAACATTGTGATACAGAGAGCAGCTTTCACTGCTAGGTATTTCAAGGTTCACATCCAAAGGGATATTAGAAGCCACACAAAGGGATTTTCTTTTAAACGAGGTTTTCAAATATATGTAACCTTCTGGCTTGACCTCTGGATCCACTCCCAGTCTGCATTTCAAGAAAAAGAATCTACCCACATATGGTTATTTCCAGTAAGATCAAAGCTGTCACTGTATTCTGACACCTGTGAGAATGAAATGGATATTAAAAAAAAACAAGTGGGGGAAATGGTGAAAAGATTTGAATGAGTTCACATTTATAAAAGACATGCACCCACGGATCTTGGAAAAGAAGGGAAGACCTTCAGGATTAGCTGCAGCTCTTCTGTTCAGAAGCAGCAGAACGTTTCTTTACTTGTTAGCCTCACCAAGGTAATTAAACAGACTTGAAAACATAAACAAAAATAGATATTCTAGATCCCGTCAAATACAGCTCTGGGAGAGCTTTGCCATCAAACTTAATAAGGTACTAACTTTAGACTGGGTTTTCTGCCTGGTTCCTAACAGAAGCTACTGCAAAGGACTGCGTTACTTTATGCTGCCTTTGAAGCCCCTCACCAGGGTGCTGGGTCTTCCCCCATTTCCGCCCTTCTCTGGTAAAGATGCAGGTTGTCATATCTTCATCCCAGCTCCAATGAATACTTCCTGAAGGACTGCCTTGACTGTCCTGGTAAGCGTCTGCAGAATAAGGAGCGCAGCTCTGTTCCATCTGCTTGTGTTTCCTGCTGTCCTGTGTGAAAGCAGCAGAGGGACTTTGCAGAGCCTGTCTGGCCTCCGTGCAGATGGATCATGAGCATAAGGTATCGGGGAGCCAAGGCATGCATTTTGCTGTGTTGTGGCCTTGCCTCAGCAGAAGCAGCCACGGCAAAGCCCTTGGCTTTGAGCTGGCTGAGATGTGCCAGATTGTGCTGGAGTTTCTGCCCTGACCCCCCTCCAAGGCAAGCATGTCTGAGTTATTGTCACCCCCACAGGGTTATCACTCCTGCATCTGATAGTTCAACATGATGCTGAGGGAAGTTGTGGCTGGAAGAACCTTGCTCTGCAGGAAAACTAATTCACAGTCCTTGTATTCAATGGAAGGGGTTAAAACGTGCCTGTGACACCAGTGTCAGGGAAGGGATCAAGGAAGGTGGATCAAACAAGTCTTGTCTCCCGACTCACTCCATACCTTCACAGGGGACCTCCTCTTCTCTCTTTTTCCCCATACTCACCTTCTGTAGGGTGGAATTAAGACAGTTGGCTGACAGAGGCTTCATTCAGGGATACAAAGATGATTAAGGGCCTGGAGCATCTCCCCTATGAGGAAAGGCTGAGCGAGCTGGAGATGTTCAGCCTTGAGAAGAGAAGACTAAGGGGGGACCTAATTAATGTTTATAAATATCTTAAGCAGGGGATGCAGGGGGAATCAGCCAGCCCCTTTTCAGTGGTCTGTGGAGACAGGACAAGGGGCAATGGCTGCAAGTTGGAGCACAAGAAGTTCCGCACCAACATGCGGAAGGACTTTTTCCCAGTGAGGGTGACAGAGCCCTGGGACAGGCTGCCCAGGGGGTGGTGGAGTCTCCTTCTCTGGAGATACTCAAGACCCGTCTGGACGCCTATCTGAGTGAAATGTCCTAGGGAGCTGCTTTGGCAGGGGGGTTGGACCTGATGATCTCTCGAGGTCCCTTCCAACCCCTGCAATTCTATGATTCTATGATTAAGAAAGGGGAACCTCCCTGATGTGAGATGCCAAAGGGAGCTGTTGAAGCTCTTGGGGTTGTGCTTTGAAATAGCTACAGCTGTAAATAAGTGCATGATGCCCATGGAACTTCCGACTTTAACAAAACTAGCTGCTTTGGTACATAAAGTAAACAAGAGCTTGAGTTAGAAGTACTTTTGATGCTTTGTAACTGCAATAAGAAGTTGAATATTAATATGTTGATCTTGAAATTTTCTGCCTTTAAATGCTATTATAACACATCTAAAATTTAAAATTTTAATAGAGAAGTGGAAAGTCTGTTCACAGTTGTTTCACAAATAAATTGTTTTATTCTCACTTCCCAACTTATCTTTTAAAATTTCCTGTTCAAATTAATACCCTGTCTCAAACAGCAACACATTGTTTGGGGGTTATCCTTAGAACGTCTTTAGTCTCATTTTCAATTGCAAGTGGAATTATGCTCATTTCTAATGCTACAGAAAACGTACAAGTGAATTTCAGAGTAAGTTCTGCTTGTTCATGCATAAAATTATGTATCAACCCACCTTTGCATGCAGGATTTCCATGATTTGAAAGTCATGGGCCTCTACTCCAGAGGGAACTTTGCACCAATCCCAATAACAGTTTGCACTACCAAGGGCTCTAGCCCAGCAAATTTCAAGGCTTTGAATTTTTATTATAAACTTATGGTATAAGCTGGAAACTTCTAACCAAGAATTTCTCTGATGGAGTAAATATCAAGAACAGATCTGACCATTAGCATTTATAATTGATTTGGTAGGACAGACAATTGCTGGATGTGTGTCATATATTTTGGATTACAAAGCACTTTGCTGTCAGGTTTCAACCAAGAAGGAAATAGTCATCTTTCTAATTCTATTTAGTGTTATTGGGTATTGATAATTTCACGATTTTTTTTTTCCTAGTCAAAAAGATACATGACAGAGTTGTAATGTGAAAAGTATAGGAAAGCTTCACAGGTAATTATATGATTTTAAACTTAAACACCAGAGCTGGGTTGCTGCTTGTTCCCCAAGTTTGCCTGAGCTGTGATTTAAATGTTTCATTGCACCGAAATCCCAGAGGTTGCAGCTTGCAATACTGGGCTGCCAAAAGATAATCACAGTGTGCAGCTCTTGTGATTGTAAAGAAATGTGCACATTTCATCACGATCTCCTGCACAGGCAGACACCTGGGCCCAAATCCAGATCCATTCCAATCATGCCCTTGATCTGATGTCCCCATCGTTGCATCTGCCTCATTGTTGCTGGCAAACCGTGTAACGTCACAAGGGGATTGCGCATCTCTGATGCCATAGCCCAGTTGGACCATCAATCTGTGGCTGGTTCCAGAGTGCACCCATGAAAGGGGAAAGCAGGAGGCTGTGTGGGAGCTTTGGTGCAGAGCGTAGCAGTCCTGCTTCCCAATAGCCTCAGTGCTATTTGTTGCTCATATGAACATTGTGCTGAGGGTACAAAATCAGGAGCTGCTTAAAAGGAAGGTGAAACCTTGGCTGTACTAAAACTCCCATCAGTTTCAGGCTGGCCCCCGGAATCAAGGGGTTATCTTTCTTCTGGAGTGAAGTGGTCAAATTATAGTGAGAAGGCACCTTTTCCTAAGGAAAATGAAAGATGTCAAAGAACTCTATGTGAGTCAGCCGCAAAACAAGCAACGATTTTGATTACTGGTAGATAAAAAAGGATGTTTGTTCCACTGGGGATAACAACTTGTTTCTTGCTTTGCTCTCAGGATGCGGGGTGAAAGGAAGAGAAAGAAAGTACTTGTGGCCAAGTTGGCTGCTACAGTCCAGCAGCACAGTCAATCAAATCGTTTCATCATTCCAAGTCATTCTGTAATAGCATTGATTTATCTGCTGCCGTGTAATTGTCCCCTGTGGATAATTCCAGTTTTGTCAAGAGACGGCAGAGATCTTGCTGGAAACCCGCAAGCTCCTCTTACCTGCGGCGAACAGTAGGAGAGCAGAGGAAAACTTCCTCCTTTTCATTGATGCCTATAAATAGACCGTGCTAACCTTAAAGACAGAGGGAATCTTTTGGTTTTTTTCCCCAAAAAGAATCCCCTATTTTTAAAGCCACGTTGACTCAGCAGAAGTAGACGCGTGCGTTTTAGATCTTGATAGGTTGATACGCAAACCCTGCCGTGGGCTGCTTAGCTCATCAGGTCTGGCTGTAATGTTTTACTTTAACTCTGCAGTGGACTGGTGCAAGCCTTGATATAACAGCCAGAAAGGAGACTGCTACATTATTGTATTTATTTTTTAAAAAATAATGTCTTGGGTACTGTTTTTACAATTTAGTTTTCTTAATTTTTCCTCCATACTTGTGAGAGAGGAGGTAATTAGACTTAGCACATTTAATTTACATCTAGGAATGGGTTGCTTAATAACAAATTCTGTAGTTCTCCATTGTGCTAATCAGGACTAGGCACAGGAGCCATTTTATGGATTTCAGTGAGATTAATATGCAAATGCTATCTGAACAGGCTTTGAACTACTTTGAAAAGTAGATGAGGTTTCTTAGGAAAGCTGAGTCCTTTGGTCTTGGGGACAGGAGCTTTTTTTCCCCTATATTTTTTAATATGACAGCAGCATGCAAGAATGTAATTATTAAAAATTACTGGAAAAATCCAGTTTTATTAAATAGGAGGAGATTCTCCAGTCAGATTCGTGGAGCGGAATCTGACTGGAGGCCTGTGACTAGTGGTGTTCCCCAGGGCTCGGTGTTGGGTCCAGTCCTGTTTAACATCTTCATTGACGACCTTGATGAGGGAATAGCATCCACCCTCAGCAAGTACGCCAATGATACAAAGCTGGGAGGAGTGGCTGACACGCAGGAACACTGCGCTGCCATCCAGCGAGACCTGGACAGGCTGGAGAGCTGGGCAGGGAGAAACCAGATGAGGTTCAACAAAAGCAAGTGTAAAGTCTTGCACCTGGGGAGGAACAACCGTTTGTATCAGTACAGGCTGGGGGATGAACTGCTGGAGAAGAGCTCAGTGGAGAAGGACCTGGGGGTCCTGGTGGATGACAGGTTGGCCATGAGCCAGCAGTGTGCCCTGGTGACTAAGAGAGCCAATGGGATCCTGGGGTGCATCTGGAGGAGTGTGGTCAGCAGGTCAAAGGAGGTGATCCTCCCCCTCTACTCTGCCCTGGTCAGGCCCCACCTGGAGTATTGTGTCCAGTTCTGGGCTCCCTGGTATAAAAAAGACAGGGATCTCCTGGAGAGAGTCCAGAGAAGGGCTACGAAGATGATTAAGGGCCTGGAGCATCTCCCCTATGAGGAAAGGCTGAGTGAGCTGGGACTGTTCAGCCCAGAGAAAAGAAGACTGAGGGGGGACCTAATTAAAGTCTATCATTATCTTAAGCAGGGGATGCAGGGGGAATCAGCCAGCCCCTTTTCAGTGGTCTGTGGGGACAGGACAAGGGGCAATGGCTGCAAGTTGGAGCACAGGAAGATCCACACCAACATGCGGAAGAACTTTTTCACAGTGAGGGTGACAGAGCACTGGAATAGGCTGCCCAGGGGGTGGTGGAGTCTCCTTCTCTGGAGATATTCAAGACCCGTCTGGACGCCTATCTGAGTGAAATGTCCTAGGGAGCTGCTTTGGCAGGGGGTTGGACCCGATGTTCTCTCAAGGTCCCTTCCAACCCCTACAATTCTATGATTCTATGATAACCAGGATGTGTGGTTTTGCTGATGTAAGAAGAAAAATGGTTTGCTCTGTGTGCATAGGTGCTACAAATAATCTAGGAATACTTCACCTTTTGGCTTGCCCTGTAGTCCTAGAAGACTTCTTACTAATACAATTCACAGGCTTACCACTGGAAATGTAAATTTCTGCAAAACATCCAGATCTCCCTATTGCCAGGTTATTTTTGCCATGATTCTAGGCAGACTTAAAAGGCAACTTTGAAAGAAGTAGCTAAATTAATACATATACCATACTGACAAACAAGGCTGTATAACAGCTTCAAGATGTTCCTTACCATTCAAGTTATTTTCTTGCTGGTAACGGTCTTGAGGGGGAATTGAGTTCTGAAAATATTTTGCCCATAAAAACGTTTTTGGTTTGAGTTTGAAAAGGATGAAAAAGGGTGGATTTCTACTGTTTTAGGCATATTTTCAGATTTGATAGAGAGGAAGATTAAACTGGGTGTGTTTGACAGCAGCTTTTGATCACTTGAGTGAGATTCTGTCTGCTCAGCCCTTAATCCTGTGGTAATTCAGGAACCCTTAACCACTGATTTCCAAACATGATAATCCAAACCCCCTGCAGTCAGTTGTGGAGTTCTCATCAAGGGCCCCTCTGGACTTTCTGGTCCTTAAATAGAAAGTAGCTTAACCTAGCTGCCAGTTAAATGTTACTGGCTTTTCTCTTAAATGAGTTTCCCTGGCCTAGAAGTTGGTTTCAGTGTAATGCTTAGGTGTTATTCTTCTCTTTGGGTCTTTTGAGAATGTCCTTACTGCAGTAATGATGAAAATTATCCCTGCTTAGGATTCCCACCTCTGGTGAAGCTTTGGTTAACATCACAAAAAGGAGCTTTCCTGTACAGTCTGTTTGCTTTGCTCAGTGATCTGGCAGTCCACCATTTCCCTGAATGCTGTGCTTTAGTAAGGCTTGCCTTGCCACAGGGTAAGAGAGAATACCTCACCGTAGCTACCAAAGATTTTGTAGCAATACTGGGATGAGCTGGCTGCAACACCTCCAAGTGTAGCTATCCTACTCGATGTCCCTGTGTGTTTAGGTTGCTATTGGAAAGAAAGGAAGCCAGTTTGTAGGTACATCACAGTGCAAAACGCACTCCCCACCCCAAATGCTATTAATGAACCTACCTGAAAGGAGGTTGTAGAGAGGTGGGAGATGGTCTCTTCAGCCAGGTGACAGGTGATAGGAGGAGGGAAAATGGCCTCAAGCTGCACCAGGACGGGTTCAGATTAGATGTTAGGAAAAATTTTTTTACTGAAAGAGTTGTCAGGGCCTGGAACAGGCTGCCCAGGGAGGGGATTGAGTCACCATCCCTGGATGTGTTTAAAAAAGAGTATATGAGGTACTTAGGGATATGGTTTAGCACAGGACAGGAACAGTTGGACTTGATGAGCTTAAAGGTCTTTTCCAACCTAGTGATTCTGTGATCATATTCCTCTCTGTTTTATTTTAGAAAATCATTCCTAAGATAAAGGAATTTAGAAGCATAAATGCCAGGAAAATGCTATAAAATGTGTGTGCCTGTTTTTAGCAATGCAAGTATCAGGAGTTAGAGCTTATATGTTTATAGACGCCATCCGGTAGCTTTTCACTGACACCAGCAGGCACTGAGGCTTGATCCAGCTTACTATTAGGCATTATAAATGCTACATTGGCCAAATCGATCTTCTGTCAGAAGTTACCCTCTAAGCCTAACATAGGAATAAGCTGCAGACATACACATAATACCAGCTAGCAGGCTGGCTACGTATTGAATATATATACTAAATTAATGTACAGGCTATGTAACCTCTGTTCTCTTTTATTACATTGAGAGGCAGGAAGGTCATGTCTTCTGAGCATTTTCAGTCTTAAAAACAAGAAAACTAAAAGAGGGGCTTGTCTCTAAAGCTCTAGGAAGGTGAAGTCAAAGTTCTCACTCTATGTGTTACCAGAGCAGAATAATGACTTAGTGGGACCCAAGAGAGCAAAGCGAGGTACAAGTCCTTGCAATATGTGAGGGCAAAGAAGAGTTAACAATGGGAAGAGCAGAACTGTAAGCCAAGATTTGTTGTAGCTGGCAGCCTGCGTTGTAAAGGGAAGAGAGAATGTTCATGCTGCATCCAGAATGGAAATACCAAGACCAACCTTGAACAAGAAGGTATTCTTCATATTTGGCAGGCATGCTATCTCTGAGAAGAGGCAAGAAAGAAAGCAATATCTCATGGTGTGGTTGGTGATGAAGTCAGACAGACAGAGTCTGCTTCAGCTCCTCCATCCACCACAGATTTGTTGTGCCATACTAAAACCAAGCAAGAGAACCTCACTCTTGCTCCCTGGCCTTCTACCTCTGACACACGTGAGCAATAACACTGTCCTGACTAACAATGGGATGTTGCAGGTATAAAGTGCTCTGAAGTTTCAGTGCTGTGGTTCAGAGCAAGCACAAATAGACTTGGGTCCACAGCATTAAAATTTCCTTGCAAAAGGCCCACAATAAAATTTAGAGTTGTAAACTCTTTTTATTAGTCAAGGATGCTTTTCCAATTAGAGCACTGTGATTGTAGTTTCTTAAAGGAAATAAGAAATTTCCTTTAACAAAAGGGGTTTGGTAGAGAAGCAAGAATAACCAATGCTCTATGCCAACCCTGAAATTGTTCCTAATGTTCAGTTAAACTTATTTCTGGCTCACCAGGTCCAAATGAGGGCTATCTTTCTTCAAAACTCAAATTTGCTAGTGTTAGAGCCACAGGTGAGTCTGAAAGAGCTGAAATATGAGTAAGTATGCTTTATAACATGTGTGAAAATCTATGATAGGCCACAGCTGGATACTGCTAATGTTTAGGCTAGAGCAGTGGTGACAGTTTGATTGTCAGTTGAGCAGTGTTGGGTCAAGTAAAAGCTCAAGGTCATAGGCTGCTTTGCTGTTACACATTTGGGGTAATCCCACATAGTGACTCAAGCCAATGTGTCCTCCTTCTGTGCATTTATCCTTTCTCAGAACAAGATGTAGGGAAGGCTTGCACCATTGACTTCTTGGGGAGGGAGGAATGAGGGAACCCTCAAGAAAAAGAGAGTGAAGAAAGAAGAGAGAAAGAACAGTCCGTCTAAACTGGTTTGGAGACACTAGGTAGATCACCTTCACTTAGTTGTCTATTATAGAGGTCTTTTGGACCTTGTTTCTCCAGATGATGGTGTTGGGAAAAGTGTTTGAGTAATTTCCATATAATTTACATTTTCTAGTGCTTCCAGTTGCATTGGGATGCTTTCCTTCATCAAAACAAATAAAATACAGTATAGCATCTTCACGGTGTTGGGCAAATAACAGTCATCTTCAAGGAAAAAAAGACTGGAAATACAAGAATAAACTACCAAAAATGTGCCCCTGGGTATAAAAAAATGCTGAGTCCCAGGATGTTTCAGCTGTTAATACTTTGCCTTTCCACCACCCCCTTTTTTCTTTTTCTAGCTTAATAGTGGCAGCTGATACAATAATGGGCTACTGCACAATTTTACACCTAAGGTACACAGTCACATTTAGAACCTGACAGCGTTCTCTTTCTGGAATAGGAACGCTGCTTGCAGCCCACCACTAAAACAATTAGCTATAAAACAGAAAGCAGCTTCATAAAAAGAGGAAGAAAAAAAAAATGTTCTCTGGCTTAACAAATACATTTTAAGAATTTGTTAAAAGAAAGGAAAAGAAAAAATCCAAGTAGACAGGTGAACAAGCCTCAGAGTACTTAACCAGACATTATGAGTTTTGAGAATATAAATGATTTAAATTTAAGTTTATAGTCATTTGAGAATATATAGGGCTCTGACAGCAGCAGAGGGAGCAGAATAGAAATAGTAATGTTACTGTGTGTACCCACCTTCGCTGAAAACTGCAACTGTAAGGAGGAATTGGCACTAAACTCTTTGAACATGTATCCTTATAGCTCTTATTAATGTGTTGCTCGGTTCCTCTCCCAGTTTCTCTTCATCCTTTTCTGAGGGTTAATTTAATCCCTTGTGCAGCTCAGCTGAGGATAATGGAATTGCCCCGGGGTATGCATGTAGCCCTTGGGTTTGACCTACAGAAGGCTGAGCCTCTATTCTTCACTATGTTTTCAGGCAGTTTTGTTTATATTGGATTAATTAAAAACACGCTCTCCATTCCCCAGGCTTATACGCTCTCCTGCGCAGAATAAAGGAGGTTCCGGTGCCTGGCCTCTCTCGGCCTATCCGTGCCTGTGCAGAGACATAGTGGAAAATGCTGCTAATGAGGGGAACTTAATGGCCCTGATCATCCTTGTGAGCAAAAAGGCGTGTGGTCTCCTAGAGCTAATGTTCTGATGGAGCCATTTGTGATGGCAGAGACAGTTTGGGTTCCTGTAGGCTGTCGTTTTTGTTTCTGGAGCCATAGGTGTTGCCTTCATTCAGACAGTAAGGCAGTGTCTTGTTTGCTGGAGGTGAAAGCAAGGCATTAAACCCTGTGGTCATCTAAGTTAGCTAGACTGAAATGCCTCTTCCAAGTTTTATGTATTAGATTTTATAAAAAGGTTTCAAACCTTTTCTCTTAACACTGAAATATATTGCTGTCCATGAATAGGACCAGTTTTGTGTCCAAAATCTGGCTTTATCCAGTGTGAGAAATTGACTGGAATCCAGTCCAACATTGCCAAGTGTTCTGAGAATTTTGACTACTGTAACTTTCCTCTTTCTTTGACACGCTTTTCTACTTCACTTATCTTTTATTCCCACATCCTTCTTTCTATCATGCCAGCGTCCTGGTACCACATAGTGCCCAAGCAGAGGCTGGTGGCCATCAAAAGCAGAATAGCATTGAGAGACAGGGAAGTTGCCTTCAAGAGCAGAGGAAGAAAGCGTATTCCTCCTTTACCTTAGTGCCATGAAAGCTAGGTGGAAGCATCCAAATCTGCCCTTCCTTTCCCTTTTCCTTCTTTTAAAGTGCCTGTGAACTGGAGTTTAAGCTGGGTTTAAGATAGCCTGTGTGTGTTAGTTTATTCCTACACAAATCATGAGACTTGGCACATCTGTCTTAACATTTCATTTCAGCCTTCTGTAACAGGATTTTTTTTTGTCATGGACACCAACGGATGGCCTCTGCCAACTCCGAACTCCCCAGAGGTGTTGAGAGCTCCATCATACAGCAATGGGACAAAGGTTATGTTTTCAGTATGGTCAAAACCAACCCATGAACACCAAAAGTGAATTTACAGGAGGTGCTCAGCACATGCCGGTGACGTCTCTGATGGCCGGTCTGTGTGCTGGTCCTTTGCAGCTGTAAATGTATTGGCTACCAGCTGTCAAGAGGGTGTTTTCAGACAAAGGAAAGACTCATGGGCTAAGAAAGACTACTTTCAAGGTCTGTAGTTGCATTGGATTTGTTTTGCACTGGTTCTGGATAATGCTGATTAATATAAATCATCTTGTATTGCGACATTTGACCGAGGCCTGTAATCATGCCGCTACTTCAGCTGTGTCTGATTGAGAAGTCCCCAGATTAAACAGAGTGCTTACGGTGAGGAGTCCCCTCTTTGCCAGCTGGGAGGTTGAAACCAGCTGCATTCTGAAATTTGAAAGAAAGAAGCTGTGAATTGCTTTATAAAATGGTCTCTTCCTCATTACCCTAATCACATAAGTATGCTGAAGGCTGCAATCAGCTTTTTTTTTTTTTTTTTTTTTTTCTCTTTTTCTTTTAAATCAGGCACAAGAAGGGAAAAGATTAATGAACACTGAACTGAAAAGGATCACTTGGGTCATCCAGGTCCCATTCCTCGAACTCAGTAATAGACATTAGAGCAGAGGAGACCATTAAACTTCTAATGCACTGTCTTCTTGCACGCTTCAGGACACAACACTTCACAATGGCCTTTAAGCCATGTAAATCTACATGGAGAGCTAAGTGTCCTGTATAATGTGCCATGGTATAGATCAAGGGGACCGCTTATCTCAGGAGTTCATTTTTTTAAATGAAGTAGTCTTATACCTGTAATTTACATTTCTTAGATGAACTTCCTGTGTGGTGCAGTAGAAAGCAAAAATACCCAACATTTTCAGTTGCCCTACTGGAACTTCTTCTCCTAGCCTGAAGTGGCATTGGTTTAAATCCTGTGTCATCCAGGCCCATCAAGGAGAACATGAGAGATACTAATGCTATTAGCAGTGTTAGCTTCTCCTCTTCACTTGTCTGAGATGTAGTAGTTGCCAGTCTTCAGTGCTGAGGAGTAAGATAAAAGGAAAGTGAACATATGTAAGGATTAAATTACGTGTTTGGGGTCATACAGTGGTGCCTGTGGCAGTCAGCAATTAGATCTATGCAACCTAAATATTAACATGGTGAATAAATTAAAGGGGTGGCCTTCCTATGGTTGTTTTTTTGGGTATTTTAAGTGAGAAAGAACCTTCGGGTAGTATCCAGACAATGGATCTTGCCAAATTTTTAACTCACCTTTATTAAGCAGTGCAAATTGGTAATATCTATACTTAAAAAGAGTTTCTGGGTATTCATGAACATGTTCAACTCCAGTCTAGTACATAAACTCAGCCTGTGTTTTCTCATTATTATTTCCATGGCGTTTTGCTTCTTTTTAAGGACTGTTCTTATTGCTGAGACCTCTGTCAAAGCTTAACAAACAAAGCTTGGCTTCCCCAGCAAAGGTTGGGGACAGGGGCACTGTTGGCTTCTGGTAGGACAGGACAAACATTTAGCTGACTAGCACAGAGTAATGACACCGTGGCAGCTAGACCAGATCTGGAAAAGCACAATGCAAGTATTGATACTGCAAATATAAAACTTGTTTAATAATAAAGTGGAACGGGTGGTATTGTGTTCTGGCATAGCCAGACTGATCTGAGTGCAGAAGAACTTTGAGCCCCAGAAGTCCCATAGTATGCTCCAGATGTATGTGTTAAGGTAAAGAAGAGTTATGCAGTTGTGGATGTAGCGCACATATGACAAGAGCCTTTTTCACCAGTAGACTGATCCTGTGAGATCCTGGGCATTACCAGCTCTTAACACTTTTGTTGCCAGTTGTAAAGAATTAAAAAGGATTTGTGGTATGGGAGACAAGGCCAGAAAATTCTGCTACACACACACACACCTTAAAAGAAAATATAGGAGCCTTTTGGTTTTGAGGAACGCCTGTGTTAAAAATGTTACTTTTCAGGATTGGGTATCTCTGCCCTGTGCGTAACATCCCTGCTCTGCACACCAGATGAAAGTCACATCTGTGGCTCCATTTGTCTAACAAGCAGTTTTCCTGCAGGCTCTCTAATACTTACCCTGGGGGGAGTTTGTAGACCTTATCTAAGAGGAGGAATTACTTTCTTGTGGCTTTGACATGCTCTTTAAACAATATTCAAAAACCATCTGAAACCACATTATATAAAGAGGATCCTTTTTGTGAGTCTCAGTGGAGAAAATAACAGTCAGGAATTTCCCTGTTCCATTTTCTGGCTTTACTCTGTTTCCTAGACAAGGGCTAGGAAGGGGTTTAAGTCACAAGGCTCAGTAATTAATATTTAAACAAACAAAAGCAAATCGTAAAAGACCTTCTGCTGCTCTTCAGTGCCCTTATTTACCTGTTCCCTTCAGCATTTCCATGGATCCTAGCCTGGCATGTGTATAAGTGATGCCCTACTTCCATTGGTATTTGCTGTACAAATCACAGAATACATTCCTCATCTGGGAGGATAATTTAATCCTTGTTCTTTAAATGATTTACTGAAAAATGCTTCTGCTGTTCCTGCTTTTAGACCTGCTCTGCTTTCTTCAGCCCTGTCCTGTGAGCTTACAGAATACACGAGGTTTCTAGCCAGTGATTTGGTGGTTTCTAGCCAGTGATTTGGTGGAGTGCTAACCTGCTGGGAGCTGATAGCTCATTTGGAGTTGAATCCAAGGAGCTCTCAGGAGCTGGTTTTGAACCCTGAGCCTCTCGGTGATTTACAGCAGCGCTTACACTCTGTCATTAGTTGAAATGGAAAGTGATACAGATTTATGATGCTGGGTTTGATTGCCATTTTCAATAGGACTTTATCTCTGATTGCGGAAGAACTGTTATTTTCAGAAAATGGATTGTCAAAAGCTCTGTGAGAATAGTCCTAGGGAGTGTCAACCTCTGAGTAGCCACCCAAAGGTTCTGGCAGAAGTCAATCCTGCTACCTCACACTCTCCTAGCCTTGCAGTCCAGCTTCTGACCTGAAGAAACTAGGACAAAAACTAGAGGTTAGTTCCTCCTCATCATCTCCTTTGGGCATGCCTGTAGTTTGGTGATGTGTGAGCCTGCAAGGAATCAGGCTTGAGATCACCCATGCATTTCATTCCTGGGACTTAGCTGAAGAATTCAAGTTCACTTTTAAAGGCAAATACACCAAAATTTCATGTTGAAACTTTTCCCCTGCTTGAAAATAATGGTTAGGTTTACAACAGTAAGAGCAGCAGCCAACTTTTCCAAAAGGAAACGTTTTTGTAGGTTTGGGGAGTAGGAATGATTGGGGTTTTTTTGTAACATTAAATCTCAGCTTGGCCTTGGCAGGGAAATGCCACGCTGCTGCTGCTGGAACAAGAGAGAGAAATGGGCTCTTTAGGTTTGACATCCCTTTAGCTTTCCAGCGTTCTGGAGCATCCCCAAGGCCCCATGGAAACCAGATGCATTCCTGCTGCAACGATTAACGTAACCGACCCTTGCAGGAAGGGAACGTGGCGGGGGGGGGTGGGTGGAGGGGGGAAGGAAACATTACAGTATTTTCTTTTGGAAAATTCCACTATTGACATGAAAAACAGCAGGGTAGCAGCAAAGATGGATTGCAAATTTTGACAGCACCGACAGGTAAATATTGGCTTTGTGCAAACAAGTTTCTATAAATAACCCGTCTGCTCCAGAAACTCCGCAGATGGCAGCAGGGCTGCCGGGGTATTGATTTACCCACTGTGCTCAGTGCAGAAAAGCACAGCTGTCAGCTTTGCTGTTCTTCTCGTTCTGAGCGTTGCTTCTGCTCCTGCTGAGAGCTGCATGCCTTGTTCACCATTTTTCTTTGGCAAGTAGAGATGAAGATTAAGAGCCCAAAAGAAATAATTTGAAAGAAAAACCTGCCAAAACAATGAAGAATAAACGAACAAGTGCAGAGCAGAGAGTAGCTACAGAGAATGCTGTATATATGTATTCCACACAGCAAAAGCCAGTAAGAACCTGTCTCTCTTGCTCAGTCTGTATCAGATAATTTAATACAGCTCACAGGAGCCGTCTGTAGAGGTCTGGGAGACCGTGGGGGGCTTGAAGGGCAAGAAAAGCTTATGAGGGAACAGTAAAGAGTTTGTACATCACGGGGAGTAGCAGGCAGAGGTTAGAGGTAAAAGAGTAGAACCTGGTGCTGTCTTCTGGGAGGCCTTACATGCTAATGGAGGTTCTGTCAACATTCCCTAGCAGCTGGAGGTGACTTATAAAGAAATGCCAGCCAAATAAGCAAATGCTTAAAATTGTCGTGATTAGGGTTTTGGCTTGTATGACCCATTTGAGGGCAGTCTAAATCTCAGGATTATGATTTTCAGAGTCAGCCACTGCAACCACCGTCTCATTAACAAAAATGTTGATTTACGGGCATAATATCTGGAATTGCTTTTTAAAGGACTGTCTTAGATAAGACTTCATAATCTCAGTTCCATAAAAATGTTTGCCTGTGGTGCAGGTTTGCTCTAAGGGTTCATCAGTAGCAGAACTGCCTATCTCCTGGGGTAGACACAGCCATTTGAAGGCTTTTTTCTGCTGGTTTTCTCTGTAATTTCTGTGTAATTACACAATCAACCCAGACAACAAAAGTTTCTCTGTTGTTATAGCTACATTTGCATCCGGGATTTTGCCCAGAATTACTCAGTGCAAATTTTGATTGTCATTTTATCTTGTGTGGTGGCTTTGGACTTTTTTTGTTTGATTTCTTTAGTTTGGGGTTTACTTATTTATTATTTTTGTTTAGAGTTAGCTTTCCTAACTAAAATGGTGAAAAATTAAGTAGTAGAGATCTGGACCAGTTGACGTTGATGGTTACATTGTGTTGGGGTTTTTTTTGTGGGTTGGTTTGGGTTATTTTTAATATATTTATTCATTTTATGGATTAAAGTTTGGGTGGTGAGAGGTGGATTTCAGTCCTCCTCCTGAACTTGCTGTGAACCCTGCAGGAGAGTTGCCCAGCACTTCTCAGCACAGTTCCTCCCGGTGCTTGCAGTTAACAGCACCTTTAAGTGCTTGGCTGGATGGGGGCCTGAATTGGTTCGTTTGTCCTATTTCTGCCTAGGTTTTAAATGATTACAGGAAAAGATAATTCAATCAACGACAAGTATAAATCAAGAGTTAACTTGCTTACATGAAATTCAAACTCGATGTGATTCTGTCTCCCATTTTAAAAAAACAATGAAAGTTGCCAAACAAGAAAGGCTTTTTCTCAGGATAGAGAGACTATGGGAGAAGAACATCAAAAAACCAGGGCTCTGAAAAGGACCATGCAAATACCTTAGAATACTTATATTTTTTCCTAGATAATTGACATTACTTTAACCATTACTCAAAGTAATTAGAGTACAAACTTGGTAATTCGTAAGTGGTAGGGCACAAGAAGTTGTCAAGAGTAGACTTCTGTCTGAGTGACAGAATGTTACTGAGCTGAAGGAGTTATAGATGCTGGCCATTTCTGGAAAGCCTGCATATCTGTTGCCACCTTTTTTTTTTAAATTTTTGTTAAAGCCTTTTTAAGTGTTAAGCAAGAAGTCTCCTATGTCTTTTGTAGAAGGTTTGTTGTTCCATCCGATGCTGTTCTTTTCCCATACGGAACTTCTACTTTGATTTGCTGAAAAAACAGGCAGAAAAAGTCTTAGCTTCTGAGTTGCAGGTCAGTAAATTCACAGATAACAAAGACAGGTCAACAAGCTTGCTTTGTGTGTGTGTGCTGTTGCCCGTTGTGGTTGCAACTGAGCCCCACACAACTCCTGCTGATGACATGAAGATACTGGCTTCCTACTACCATCCCTGTCAGCTTCTCCAGACCTTTCTGAGTTTACAGGCTGCATTCTTCCATCTTTCACAGCTGGATGCATGTGGGGAGGTACGCAAACTACAAACCAATGTGAATATGACGTTCCAGAGGTTTCAATGCTGAATACATTTCCAGCGCCTTGTTAGATTTTCCTCTGCCGTGTTATATAAATAGATTGTTTTAATATAAATACTTAATCTCCAGCAGTCTTTGAAATCAAAGTCCAGTGTCTATTTTGAAATCTCATTTCTCATGTCACGGATTCAACGGAGGAATAAAATACCCATTTGTGCCTGCTCAGAGAACGAGGAGGTAAAAAAAGGGCATCCTGCAAGAGTGTAATGCAATGTGATGTCAGATGCCACTGCCTTGTACTACTTAGAGGTTTAGTGACCTGTGAGCTGCCGTTTCCTCGCTCTCTCATTTAAAGTACAGTTCACAATATTTTCATTGTACTGTTGCATTGCAGTCTTTTTTTTTTTCTTAAACCTGACCTGGGGGAAGAGAGGGAAGAGTTGTGTGTTCAAAGGAAGCAACATCAAAATATTCCCAGCAGACATTCAAAACTTCAGCTGGTATTAATTCTAATAACTCTGTGGTTGGTAATGTGTGCTGTTTACACGGGCTAGCCACCTGCCTGTCTCAGGATATTAATGGATAATTGCAGGTTCCTCTGAGGTACTTTTTTCTTCTTTTTTTCCTTTTTTTTTTTTTTAAAGAAGATGTTTTTGTATGTTGTGGTAGATGTTAGTCAACGATAGAGGGCAAGCAATATTGAACATGGCATTATCATAAAAGCTATATCAGGTGTCATTTGGAATTATATCAGTGAAGTGGATAGGAGTCTTGGAGATGCTGTTCAAGAGAATTTAAATAGAGCTAAAATGTTGAACGTGATCCTTGTCACTAGATGTAGCCACCTAAAGAATCTTTACAGCCTGTCCGCTATATATGTGCCTACCCAAATGCAGAGTGGTAATTAGATTTTAAATTAACATCGCTGTTGCTCTTGGCATTGTGTTCCTTTTTTAAATGACTGAAGTCGCTTCTAGGTCATGATTGTGAGAACAGAATAACTAAAGGAGGAGAAAGTGGATGATATTGCGTGACGGATTAGAAGTCAAACTCTCACAATTAAAAGGGATGTCTAAACTGCCAATTAAAAATAACCCCAAATACTGTCGGTCAATAATGCAAGCGAGTATATTGCATGAATTAACATGGCAGTCACAGTGTGTACAGAGTCTACATGTATGTGCACTGCTGAACACGTACACGCAGTAGCAACAGACCTGCACATCCTCTGTAGCATTTTCTTGGCACAATCAGTTTTCATGTATCTCTCTGTCAAAACATGTCATGCGTTACAGTAAGCTAATGTTTTCCTAGGTTAATCACTAATCTGCCTGTGTGTCGGTAAATATGTTGCCATGGGCACTGTAATAGCAGAACTGAGAGATGAGCTTTCGCCTGGTTGGAGCTGAAAAATGCCTATTTTTATTTTTGATACCCACTTGCTCAATCACAAATGAGGATAATAGGATAAAGAAGCATGTTCTGCCGCCTTGTTAAAATTTAATTATAGAAACATTTTTCATATGTACTTTTCAGTATGCAGATAATATTTACTATATGTTCATTACTTACAGTGTTTGGACAAAGTTCTGGTTTTTCTGTTGGGCTTCACATTGCTTCACCAGATTGTTTTACAAAGTGCAGTCTCCTACATAGGATCCGCGAGCAGAAATCATGTACCTTTCCTCACTCCAACATGAACAACATCCATTTTGGGGATTGCCAAGTCCCATGATTTAATTCCTTCCCTAAAGTGCACCATGCTTCTAGAGCGCTGCATAATAGATTAGTTGTGCAGATTTAAATCCAAAAACAGACTCTTGTCCTTTAGTTGCTTTTTTTGAAAGAAAGAAGATTTAACTATGTAAATGGGACATCATTATGGTTTATTATGTTAGCATGTGCTGTGATGAGTCTTTGACCTACATTTCTGGTGTGTGGTGTGCTCTTGCCCTATATCTGGATAATGAATGACACAAACATTGGTGTGGGCTGACCTCTTTTTGACATAGTTTTTGGCCTGGTTTTGTATGTAAGGGAAATCCTGAGATACAGTTCTTCAGTTGAATCCTAATAAAATCCAAAATAAAAAACAGCAAAGAAATTATTCAGGTACAATGTCCGATACATAGCTATATGGAAAGCATGTAAGGGGCAAATCTAGGGTGTGCATTTAAGTCTTTTAGTTTGGGGTTATTTTTTTATGTAATAGATGTTCATGGACAAGTTTACTCAACTAGAAGTTGCATCCTACTGTCTGTTTCAAAAGGTGGTTTTATAATAATTCAGCTGAGTCAGCAAATTATCATCAGATGCTGACTTTTCTCTGAATGCTGCAGTGAAAACTGTGTTTAAGCTCTACGCTTGAGTCTTCAGCGTTCTGAAGACACTGACCTCCAAGAAACATGTGCAAAAACATATGCACGTTCATGATGGCCTTCCATTCCCTGACAGTGATGCTGTATTGATGTGATTATGGATGTACCTGCATAGCGTCTATAAATACTAATGGTCTTCACACTTCAGTAGGAGAATATAAGCCTGTAGGACTCAGTGGCATAGTTTGCCTCACCAATATTATTGTCAAAACCACCCATTTCTCCCCTTGAAAATATTTGATCTCCCCTTGAAGATATTTGAGAAAACTTATCTAAACTAGAATAAATTACTGGCTTCTGATTATTTTGAAGTAGTTTGTTACACAGTAGGTCCTGGCATTGTAAGCACAACATGAAAGAAAAAATATTTCCAATATTTAGCATTGAAACCAATGTAGTACTTTAAATCCATGATTTCTTTGAAAGTCTGATGTCAAAAGTGATGTATAATTAAAAAAATTAAAAATTAATGAAGGAGCCCTTCTTGAGGGGGAAATAGCAATGTCCCTTTGTCCTTCAGCAATCTGTTTTCAAATGGCTGTTCAAGCTCTGAGGTTTTAATATTTCTAGAAACACCTACTGCGTATACCTTACTCTAAATTGGCATGTATATCAACAGTACAAAAAAAATGTTCACACCTCTGAGAAACCAAGCTAAAAAGTCACATTTTCAACAAATTCATAAGCTGGCAAAACCAAGCCTAGCTTTCCTTGAATCTTTAAGAGCGTCCCTTTTTCTGTGAGAAGTCCAGTAGTGAGTGTAAAGGCACCATCTGAGCAATGCAGCGAGTGCTCCACACAGATTGGCCTGCACTTGTTCAGCTGCTTAAGTTTACGTTTGTTTGAATTTGTGTGTCATGGATTTGATAGGTGTGTTCAGCAGCTTCACTCATTTGTCACCCCAAGTCAATTGTATGGTATTTGAAGGCTTTCAGAAGGAGGAGCTTATTCTAGGAGAGGAAAGCGCCTTGAAGGGCTTCAGTTAAAAGACTGAAAACATTAGGAAAGGCAGTGGGAAATCTGTATTTGAATGGCAATATATCCAATATAACCCCAGGAAAGGTTATTTAATAAAATTTTCAGGTGAGAGAATTTTAGCATAACTGGCAGCCGATGTAAGTTATCATCCAGGTACCAGAAAAATTTTTGTCCCTTTGTTCAAAGGGAAATTTGTGACTCAAATTTTTTTCTTTCAGTGCTAAGTACAGTGTTTGCAAAACTCCTTGAACAGTAAATCATAGAGCCATGCATAAGTCACAAAGACTTCTTTCTGTGCCGCAGCATGGAGAGGTTAAGAGATGTTTCTTTCAGCTTTTCTTTTCTTGTTTGTTTCTAGTACAGCCTTTGTCAAGGCATTTAGGTGCTAAAACATGAATTTTTAGGGCATCCAGAAAAACCTGCTGTGTTCAATAACCCCTCTGGATGGATGACTGCATTCAGTGTTCTCTGGTCTCAATTTGTCTCTTGATCATACCCTTTCTGAGGTGTGGGGAGAGGTCTTTTGGATTGGTCTTTTAGAAGTTAGGTCCTAACTTTAAAAAAAAAGGCTTTAACTACCAGGACCGGGATTTCAGATGGGTTAAGCTTTAAATCAGGAGCTGAAACCATTCGGTTGGTTCTTGCCTACCAGCTTCATTGAGAACCCAGGTGAATGGTGCCCAATTTTAATACTCATGTCTTCCTACAGCAGGCAGACCTCATACAGGTGGAAAGTAGAGATGGTCCTTCCCTCCTTTTTTTTTTCCCCCACTGCTGCTTTTGGAGAAATAATTGGAAGTGGAGAAATCACTATTCTGTGTTCATTTTCTTGATTGAACTTGGCATGCTTGAAAGCTCAAGGCAAAAATGTGTGGGATTTTCACAAGGACATACCTGATTTCTGTGTTGACTTAATTGCTTGAAGCCTAAGGGAAGCCTGGATGGAGGTAACTCTTCACATTTTTGAAAGTAAAAACACAGATTTGTGGTTTTATTCAAAGTTTAAATGAGAGAGTCATGGATAAAGCCAGCAGGCAGGTTAAATTATTTGATTTAAAATAATAATTCCAAGTCCTGTTCCCAGGTCTGCTTCACCCATTTAAATTTCTTTTGCCCATGATACTGATATTACTGTAATGGAAACAGGTTTATAATGGAAACAGTTGAAAACATTATGGTCTATTTTAAATACACCTCACAGTATGGTTCCTCATGTTCCTCTCGGGAGTGACTAACTTCCTATTTACCAGGATATGTGATTATTATTTTTTTCTGAGGGATGAGTAAATAATGTGTTCAGGGTTCTCGTGGCAGAGGGTTTAAATATTCTCTCATTTCACACAAATACGACCACACATAAAGACATGCACACACACACACTTTACTTCCTCCCTCCTTACAAAGTAATTGTAAAAGTTTCTCATTATTACAGTTTTAAAGGCAGTTGTTTTCAGGATGTTTTTAATCATATCTGGATAACCTCCTGATTTTTCAGCCATAGTCTTTAATTAAAATTTAATAAGATTTGAAAGAATTAAACGCTTACCAGAAGTTATGTCCTACACCACATAATCTCAGGTATCATGAGCTGATTTAATATTTATACAAATACACTATTAAAGATTGATCGCCTGGCTTTAGTTAATAATTGTGAAAAATGAAATGCTGAGGTGATAATAGAAACTCAGCAGACAGAAACGTGCCAGAAGATGAGTGGTATAAAAGTATACTAGGACAGTAGTTTATTGCACTAAAGCAAAATTCAGCTTTTCCTAGGTTTATACACTTAACTCAGTGTAAGATTATAGGTGTGAACTGAGGCATTTGAATTAAAGTAGCTTGATGGAACTAAGGTGACCTGAAGGTGCTCAGCATCTCTGGCAAACTGAGCCATATTTTTAATATGTGTTCCTAAAATGGAGTGGGGAGCATGGTCTGTGACACTTGACATCTGTTGCTTCTGACCTATTACTGTGTGCCTCAAGTTACAATTTTCATGCATGGAAAGAGACAGGGGAATACAGAGTTTCAGTACTTAACAAAAGCTCATCACGACCAGTGTAAACTGGGTTAGGATGGAGCCTGTATGCACTTGGGCCAAATTAATTATTTAGTTGCTGTGATTTTCTGCCGATTCAGTTAAATGGTTCCAGTTCCTACTTTGAACATTTAAATGGTATACACTGATACGGCAAATGCTTGTCCCACGTGGGAGGCTATTAAACTATTGCTACAGATTCCCTTTATATCTGTATACCTTCCCCCTCACTTACTTGCCCTACTTGTTATATCTCTTCTTCTTGAGGAATGTGGTAGCCAACCATTCAGTCTGTGAGTAACCAGTAGATGAGATTTCTTTTCCATCACCTGCAGTGAGGAGGTGCTTGAAATACTGTAGCATCTGCTGGATAAGAAATCCCAGAATAAGATGACTCTTGGGATACAACCCCAAGACTGTTTTGAAGATGTTTGTGTTTTTGCAAAATATTTCATGGAGAGTGGGATTCTTTTTTTTAGGATTACTTTCAAGTGAGAGTATTTGTATTCTACTTTTATAAAGAAATTTGTAGTACTGTATCATGCCACAACATCAGCACAGGCCTGGAAGATGTGACATAGGTTCTGCAGGTGTTCCAAGTCTTCCCATTTTGGTGGCAGCTGGAAGTCACAGGCAGTTTATGTGAGTCCTATAAACTCTTGAAACCTAACCCCATTTAACAGTATCTTCTGGATTGTTAAGGAGAAAAGATGGATAATATATTTTGTGTATTTTCTCTGTAGAGATACATACTCTTGGCAACCTATTTTTTGTGATGTCCTTAGCCTACCTAGTCTCCAGACTCTCCTGGCATTATCATCAAGATAATTTCTGAAGCACTGTTACTACTGCTTTCTTACTTTTCTTGTCACTTTACAAACTCGTTATGATTATTCTGGAGGACAAATGTGGGTTTATTCAATAGTAAACTCAAGAAATATCATAGATTGTTGTCTCCTGTAGTCATTCATAGAGTGACCTGCGGGCTGTCATGTTCTTGAGGAAGAAGAGGAGGTACAAAAATTAGATTAACAACAGACATGTTGACCACTAAAAGTTAACTGTAGGGAATCTGTCACTGACAGGCTGCAGAGAATTAGCTGTCCACATCTAAGAATAGAAGCTTTCCTTTAATTACTCAGAGCATGATGAACTTTACCATCAAGGATTGGCATAGGAGACAGGTAACAGACTATACAGACTCCCTGGCACATGGCTTGCTCTGTATGGTGGCTTTATGAGGTAAGAAGTCATTTTGAATTAGTGCTTTTCTGCGCTATTTATAAGTTGTGGTGATTACTGCCTGAGTCATTCTTGCAGTAACAAGCTTCTGCATGTTCTAGATCATCAATTCTTGATGGACTGCTCATATCCTTTAACAAAGCCTGGACCTCTTCTTTCACCTACAGAAAGGTGTAGCATTTGTCCAGATCTCCAGGCTGACAGATTAATTTTTGGATGGGCCTTTCATCTTGTTGAGGAGCTGGAAAATCTGGAAAAGAAGATAAGGTCATTTTTCATAATTTAGTGAGGATTAGTAGAATCAATTGTATCAGAATCTAAATGCTTTCTGGGAGGTTGCTGAAGTGCAGCAGCCACCCACCACCTCTTTTCTAGTCCAAGGTGATAACGAGCCATGGATTTCTCTACAGTAGGGGAACAGTACTTAAAAGGAAAGTTGCTCGTTCTGGTAAAGTACCCCTACCAACTAAGTGAAGAGGCCATTAAAAACAAGATTTAAAAAGACCTTAAGTGGTAACAGAATATGATAGCAATGAAAAATGCACCACTGTGCTGAAAACCACCCATTCTGTTGGTGAGGTATTTCATATACGCACTTTTCTTGTAGTCTCACTTGGTGGTTATAAAACTTCAGGATTGTAGAATTTTGCTGTGATGTAGCACAATTACTTGGCCTTAGCTAAATGTGTCCCTATTAAGTTGAATTTATGCTAATTCTGTCCCAGTTAAACAGCAGACAATGTTATTGGCTGCACTACTAAATTGCTTTCCTAGGAGACATCCCGTTAAATAAGCAGTGCACCCAAAGTGGAATATAATGAATTACATTTCTACTTAAGCTTAATATGTTTTACATCTGTAATCAGGACAGAATTATGTGCACTGTGGATGACAAAAGTCTTCTTGGGTCAAGTTATCCAGTCCTTAGTGAGCATGGAACTCATCATGTGATTTGTTGAGCTCATTTTTAAAGAGGCTAGGCTGTTTCTTCCATTTCTGTTGGAAGGTGATTCCACAGCCTGACAATATTTTTCTAATATTTAGCTGAAACCTTGCTTTCTCCTGTTTTCATTTATATCTTCCCAGCTACTCTCCTCACAGACTGCTTACATGCCAAGAGCATTTGGGCACCAATCCATTCAAATAAACTCTTTTATTTATCAGGATAGTCTTCCTAAAACCAAAATGACTGCATGAATTTGACTGCAAAATTTGCCCTTTCATTGCTTGTTCCAGGTTATATGTTCCCTCCGTTCTACAGCAGCCCTTTATTCCAGCTGGACGCAGGGGGAGCACTGTCTTTTGCTCTCATTTTAGGTATTGGCAGCACTGGCTGGGAGGGGAAAAAGGAGGCGGAAGATCTTTTACCAATATGAAAGTTGCTGTCCAGCACGGTGTGTTTAGTCTGTGTTCAGTGACAATTGAAGAAGATCAGAATCTTGAATAACCTGGATGTGAAAAATTAGTACGACGTTTCTTGGTTGTAAGTCATGTAGTAAGTAATAGGGGGGATTATAATGACAGTGCTTGTAGGGACAAAGGTTTAGGTCTTCCCACATTCTGCCCAGCAGGTTTTGTAAGCGAACGGTTTACAAATGTGTTCGTATGTTTGACTGCAGGCTACATATGCATCTTTTTTCTAGGTTTTGGGCATTGTAAGTCATTTGCCAAATAATGGCTGGGAACTGGCAAGAGCCTTCTTTTTTCATTGTCTTGTTAGTTGTCAGGGAAGGAAGTCAGCATTCATTCAAACTCTTTGTAAACAGAGCACTGCAGTTCAAGCACATTATTTATGCTGTCAAGCTCAGGACCTGCATTATTCCATATGCAATTCTACATGTCCTCTGCTGGTCATGTTATCAACGTCCCCTGACTTGGCTCACACCACCACTTAATGCATTTGCAGGTGGGCAGTAGAAAAGTACGGCTAGCTCAATTTTGGATACTGAACATCGATCCTCCAAAACGCCAGCAACTGGTAACCTGAGAAAACATACCTTGCCACTTCTGTGGCAAAGATTGGAGAGAAGAATCTTGCCAGGCAGGCTTGGAGCCAACATGAGAAGCATGTGTGAGCCTGCATTACTCTATCTCAGCACCTTACATCCATGCAGATTGATCCAAGCGTTGGCAAAGAAGGATTTGCGTGGGAAGAAAGGCTGCCTAAGGCAGCATCTGTATCTTGAATATGTTCCCACAGTAATACCACGCTTTCAGCATGAATGCACTCCCACCTATGGCTAAGACTTAACAGCATCTAAATTGGGCCCTCTATATTACATATGCATGTGTCTAGGTATGCATTCATTCCTCTTGGATGATCATTTCAGTAATTTGTGTTGTAGGTAAATATCTTTATCTGGATGTATTTCCTACATTCAGAATAAAAATTAGTGAGTTTCAATAGCCAACGGTATAGTCTGGCATTAATTGTCTTTTTTTTAAAAAAAACCCAAACCTCTGCCCAATAATCACTTTTAAGATTATTTCAGGTGATTTAGTTACACTATTTCACATATGGTAAGGAAAGTGATATTATAAATAAGGCCTGTTGCAGTTATGTCACCACAAAATGATGTGCCTTTTCTTGTAGAAGATGAACTCTGATCATCTTGCAGGCAGTTAGGACTAAGCATGAAGGAATTCTTCAGAAATTGCCTCATGTACAGCTTAAGATGTGGAGCCAGCTATAAGATGCAGTAACTGTTGTCTTGGCCTTGTCTGGTGGAGAATAGGAGTCCATCTGTAGATGTAGATGGATGAGAGATGGGTTTGAAACAGAGAAAGGAAATTTTGGTTAGGAGCGTTAGAGCTCTTCCCCAGTCCTTTAGTGAGAATGTGAAATTTGTTCTATTTTGTTATAATTTCCCCAATTTTCATGCATTTTTGGCAATTTGCTTCTGTTGAATACAGTTGTTAAAGACCCATTACAGGTTGTTAAGGGTTATTTCTAAAATCAAATGAATGAAGCCTGATAAATTAGTTGCCTTGAAAGATGGATTGGCTGTCTCTCAGTTTCCAGCGATCTTAGCCAGATGCTAGTCTGAGGTGGTTTGAAGATCTGTAACTTACTGGGGTCAGTGCACATGTAACTCATCACTAAATTGTGCACTTTGCTGGAGGGTGGTTCAGACTAGTTCATCTGACGGTCCCATCTGAACTGAAAGGCTCTGAATTTTGCATGTCAAAGTACTGAGACTGAGGAAAGCGAAATGAGGTAATAGTAGCTGTTTCAATACCTTTAAAAAGGGGAAAAAAGAGAAAATTAAGTAAAAAAGGTTTATCAGGCATTTCACTGTTTTTCTCAAGCTAGAGAGCAAAATTGGAACCTGTCCTGTAACAGAGGAGGATAACTGTTCTTTGACCATAGCTGGACAATAATAGTAGCTACAGAAGGAGATGCTCACCTCATTCATCAGTCAGGAACAATCTCAGTTCAGATGAGGACAAGAAAAAAAGGAACTCTTACGACAAGCTATATTTGACAAAGCATTCCTGTTAAAAGCATAAAGACAAAACATAGTTCTGAGCCCTATTCCCTAGAGTTTTCCCACAGTGTTGTTTGTAATGCAACAAAACCTCTCCAAGGTAGATTATGTCTACCCTTCAGCTCATCCAGGCATAAGATGGCCAAAACTTTGTTGGAATAAATTAATGCCATTAATTGTACTCAATGGAGCTGAGATTATTTACCCCAAAAGAGAGTTTTGCCAGATGTATTACAGCAGTTGCAGCAGAAAATGTTTGCAATTAGAGCAGTACTGCTCTAAAATATGCTTTAGCATTGCACCATCTTACCCAGTGGATATGTCAGTGCAATGGGGACTTGTTTACTGATGTGATTTCCCTTTACTTTTTGCTCCTGCTTCTGTGCTTAAGGGTGAGGAGACTGCACAGTTCTGGTTCGTACCTAATGTGTATAGATGCTAGTGAGTCTCAGAAGCAAGTCTGCTCCACTCAGGAGAGATCTCAGAGCATGAAAGCAAGGGAATTAACCAGAGCTAAATGCCCCTGCCAGTGCCCACTGATACATTTGTTAGCACAACCTTTATGGTGATAAATATACACACTTCCAAAGTCTTTTGGCTTTTCAGAGGTCACAAGTTCCAGATTAGCTCCTATTTGAATAGAACGACTTTGCTGTTGCAGATATTTCTGGTGACTGCAATAAAACAGGCATGGCTCCGAAACATCTGAGGTGATAAATACCGTCGTCACTGGGCAAAAATCCATGTGTGCTACTGGCTGCAAAAAGTGTGACAGAACCTTTCAGGGTGGTGGTTTGCATTTCCTGTTTTAAACTGCTGGGAGCTACCAAAAATAATGCACCGCGTTATGCCTGAAATAGCATCATTTATTTCATTGCTCTGACACATTTGAGGTTGCACAGAAAGAACCCATCCATGGTTTCCTTTTCTTCCTGAGGAACTCTTTAGCAGCTTTTCTCACAGTAAAAAGGGCTGTAAAATCCTTTTTGAAGTAGAGTGCTCTGGACAAGGCTGAAAAATACCTCATTTTCATTTAAATGATAGTCATGTGAAAGACAATAGCAATTTAGTACTTTTAAAAAAATAAAATAGGCAAAAATAGAGGCACAGCAAGCTGGCAGATAAACATTGTAAAAGCCCATGGGATGGCTTCTCTGTTGACAGACACAAGCATCCCTATTCCCACCATCACCTGTGAACAGCTGTTCAGCAAGTTCTAGAGTCTTCATCAGTCTCATCTTCCTCACCACCCCCCACCCCCCCCCAAAAAAAAACCCCAAACCAAACAACAAAAAAATGCAAGAAAAGCAGCAAAAAAAAACCCCAAAAAACCTTTTTTTTCTGAGCTGCATGACCCTCTCTGCCTAGACACTGTTATTGGGAGGATTGAGAAGGATACATTTTTTTACTAATACTTTTCTTAACACCCAGTGAAGAGCAAAAGTCTGTTTCTCTTTCAACACCAAAATAATTACTTAGCTGTCAAGTAGAAATCAAGCAGAATTCATAACCAATCTCACTGTCGTAGTTTTGTGTAGCAGTACCTTTCAAGGAGTATTCTGCAACCAAAGTAGCCACTTCTCATGCTTCCCAGATCTCTTGCCAAATGCGTATCCCAAAGAATATCGAGAAAAAAACATTTAATTAGCAGGTCTTCCTTGAATAGTCTTACCTGGACAACAGGTTTGAGAAAGAAAAATCTATTCTGTACTGTATATGCTATATAATAAATATACTGAAATATATAATAAGTATGTAATAAATATAATAGATAATATACTATAAAATTCATAACTGTCCTTTGCATCCAAGTGAGAGTTCAGCTTGCAAGAGGCCAGTAGGAACCCAGATGATGTAGTGTCAGCCAGAGTGCAGAAGGCATAGTGGGAGTCTTGATATCGATGAGGTTAATTTGTTATGTAGTGTGGGACAAAAGGAGGGAAAAAACCATAATCATGCTGACCTAGCTAAGGCAGCACTTATATGTATGTGTATTTGTGTGGCAGGGGACAGCAGTGGGAGGAAAGCTGAGGAGGAAGCAAGAATAAGTAAAACAAGATTGATTTATCGTCTCTGAATCGTTCATCTGTATTCCATTCTTCACTGTGCTGCAGAGGAGGAGAGCGGCTCTGGCACTGTGGTTGGGGAACAGAGCAAGAGAGGGGGAGGAAGGTGATATCTATCACAGGCACCAAAAGTGTTTAATTTTCCAGAGGCTCTGATTAAACAAATGTTGCTGCTGCCTGGCAGCCCTTGCAGACATTTGTTGGGACAGAATTAATCAGGAGGTAATTTGTCTGCTGCAATGAGTGGGGTGGCTTGGTGGCACAGTCTCAATGGAGACACTTTTTCTGGGAAAAGCCTTATTTCCCAAACTTCCTTCTGTGCCCAAGGTAATGCCACCAGCATTCCTTAGGATGGGGATTTGCTATTGATGGGCTTGAGTGGGGTAAATATTGACCACAAATAGCGATGTATGACAAGTTGATTATGGAGCCCTGCTAATTATGAGGGAGAAGGTCAAAAGGAGTCACCCATGGGGCTGATGTAAAGACTGCTCTTGTGCAGAACTAAATGGTGCTAAAAGAGGTTAGGTTCTGCACCACCTTGAGTGGGGAAACGATTTCACTGCTGATGAAAGCAGTGAAATAAATAGGAGCTGAAGGGGCCAAGAGAGAAATATCTTGCACATAAGACTAGTGTATGGTGTCTGGGCAGGAGCAAGGCTGGAGCTAGGTGGCCAGTACTGAATCACAGAATAATAGGAATTGGAAGGGACCTTTGGAGATCATCTAGTCCAACCCCCTTCCTGAGCAGACTAACCTAGAGCAGTACAGCATCCAGGCACGTTTTGAGTATCACAAGAGATGGGAGACTCCACAACCTCTCTGGGCAGCCTGTTTCAGGGCTCTACCACCCTCACAGCACAGAAGTTCTTCCTCATGTTTAGGTGGATCTTCCTATATTCCAGTTTGTGCCTATTGCCTCTTTTCCTGTCACTGGGCACCACTGAAAAAAGGCTGACCCCATCCTCCTGACACCCACCTCTCAAGCATTGATAAAATCCCACACAAGATCCTGCATACAGACAAGGTTGCCTGTGTTTCACCTGTTCACCTAATTGAGGTTTACCTCTACTTGTAATCACCTTTAAACTGTAATTATCCCTTTTAGTAACCTGTGCGGTTCACCCTTGTGCAACTACAAGGGCCTTGGGCACAGCACAGCGGAGCTGTGGGGGAAAGCTTTGGCGCAGATGAAGATGGGTGCTGATCTTCCATGTGGTGTTTTTTTAACTTCCTAAGCACGTGAAGAAGCTGTGAAATGATTAGTGTGTCCTGCAAGGTATAAAACTGTCTGTATTTATTGACTTTTTTTCTCGGGATATGCAGTGACTGAATGGGCCCCATCACAGCGGCTGTAGGTGAGCAAGCAGGTCAGCACCTAAGTTAGCTGAACTCACTTTGCCATTTTCCTTTCTTCTTTTCTTACATATTCTACACATTCTACCTTCTACTGTTTGTGCTGTGGGCATAAAAGATAAGCAAGAGTACAGCAAGTAAGTGGTCTGTGTGAGCTTGCAATGGCCCCACTGCCCAGGAGGGATGAAGGCACAGTTTAATTATGCAGGCTACTCATGGGAGTGATTATAAAATTTTAATGCCACTCTTTGAAGAGCATGAGTATTATAAAAATCTTATTTCTGCAGTGAATTAGGAAGTTTAAGAATACATTCTTGCAACTAAAAGGCAGTCTGCCTGATTAACCTTTAATCCAAATGTCCAGGGCTCATGGGAGAAGAAAGATTAGTTCTAACTGATGTAAAACAGCTACCAGAATGACTTATCATTCCTAATGGTGAAACTGTTGTCATTTTAACACCTTTTAACTCTGCATGACTTGAGGTAAGCACTGTCAGCCCTTAAAAGGTAGGAATATCACTCTTGGATGTCCTTGACCTCCTTCTTTCCAGGCCGGTGGAGCAATGTGGTAAGAGAGGACCTTAAAGCTCAGATACTCTGTTGTCCAGGAAACCTGTTCCTAGCCTGAGATTGAGTCTTTGTTTCTCTCAGATTGGATTTAGGCTTGATGTCCAATTCTCTTTCTTTGGAAATTTCACTCCTTTCTAGTGGAAATGAGAGAAAATATTGTTGTTTATTGTTTCAGTAAAAATACTGGGAATATCGGTTCATCAGTTTTCTTCATAAAATGAAACAGGAGTGGCTTGCTGCAGTACCTGTGGAATTGGGAGGGATGGATGGATGGATGGATGGGTGGATTTATGAGTAGGGGACCAATGATAACATCAAAGCTGATTCTTCTTGTGCCTCTCTGTCACACAGCTACCATCTTGGCTTCTATAGGGCACAGCTACAAATGCGGAGGGAAATGTGCTTGCACAGAACAGATTTCCCTCTCAGCTGCACTTAGACACATTTGCATTGTACTCAGAAGTCTAAAGTAAGAAGTGGTCTCAGCTGGCCAAATCTTTGAGCAGCTCAGGAGTGGAAAAGCTTTCCCCCTTCTTGCTTTTGATAAGATGGAAACTGGAAATTTAACATCTGTTCCTTCCAATGAGTGAATTTAGTAAGTCTGAAAGAGATGTCTTCAGATATGAGGGTTTATCTCCTCTTTGAAATGGAAAGCTGTCTGTCTTGTCTAGCTTTCTGTTTTCTGTCCAGTGGAGCCTAAAACTTGTTTTACTCTGTCAGGGAAATGTAAAATGAAGAATAACCTGCAGCACACTCTGCTGAGTTCATCTGCTAGGATAAGACATCTTGCAGTCCTTGGGAATGAAATGTTGACTATATACCAAAGAGAACCACCTTTTCGGACAGGGGTTCCTCAGCAGACCGTCCACATGTGCACCAGTGGTGTTCGTGCTGCAGCTGCATTAGTTCAGTACAATTAATGTGTGCACCTTGTCTTGGGTTTGGCACTTGGAAACAGGCTTCCTGGTAGTTTAGGAGGAAAAAAATTGCACATCTTTGTCACATCTGCTTATGGAACAGACATTCAGAATAGCAGTTTGCCTTTTCTGGTAATAAAGGAGAGAAGAGCAACAGGAAAGAGAATTAAGAGGCATCGTTATTATATGCACGCCATGTTTCAAATGTGGCTCTTGCTTGAGGATAGGCCAAGTGTCTCTGGCAAAGTGTGGTGCCAAAGGAGGACAAGGCAAGTAAAAGGGCCCAGCAAACTGCTAGCTTTAGATAATGAGTGATGTTAGGCTTGCCTGTGGAAGGGAAGGCAGCTTGTGGGATCCCATGGTTAAAAGACTCTGCCTTGGCCCACTGGCAGAGGTTGACCCACGGTGCCACCACACTCTGCGAGAAGGGCATGTTGTCTGTGGGCTTTTACATTCCTTTGAGCCAGAGTCTCCATTGCATTGGGGCACATGCAGAGATCCCTTTGCTCCAGCCAACATCCATACCTTTTGCTGACTCAAGCCTTCAGCATCCTTGTGAACAGTGGAAAAGTCTGTCTCCCTTTTTACCAGCTAGGAGAAGGGGTTGAGGGAACAGAGATTTATTAGGCAGTTGCAGTAAAAACAGTGGTCTGAGGAGACTGAGGTTGATACAGGTGCTGAAGATGCTTACCCTAATATCTTACATCCTTGGAGTGGGAGGAAGGATTTGGGACTTGTGAGAGCAGCAGTGAGGCAGTTTGGTCTGGCGGGATGAGTTGCAGCAGAAAGAGCTTTGACCCCAGGTTTTGTCTCTGACTAAAGGGGAGTGGTTGTCAGGTGCCCCCTTAGAAATGCTGGCAGTCACAGTGGTGGGAAGAAATGTATGGAAGAGCATCTGTAGGCTCTACTGTCACCTGACCCATTCGGATGTAAATGAATCAGGGGCTGGCAGAGCATGGGGGGACGCTTCAGCTGCAGAACCCCAACTCTTGCAGGCTCACTTTGCCAAAGAGGCACTGTGCCCTAATAATACTACTAATATTCCTCAGCACTGAAAACGCAGAGCCTGAGGTTAGTTTTACCCAGTTATACCCTAAACCAGTGGGCTTCTTTAGTCAGACACAAAGAACGTAGAGGGAAAAGTATGATAATTTACATCCTCTGTGTTCCCCACCATAGGCACATCACAATAGTGCTCCTGTTCCCTCTCGTCGCCTTCCCTTCCCCGGGCAAAGCGAGGTTCCTCCCACCTGCCCACAGCCCTTCAGCGAGCGTGAGCACAACTCCCACACGAGTCTCCCTGCCAGAGTTTCAGCTGCTGGTGCTGCTTCCATGCACAGGCTGCTCCGGTTGCTGGGCTCGGAGGTTGATTTTTAAGCTGTCTGTTGAGGGTTGGTTTTTTTCCTCTCTTGCTTAGCAGCATTTGGCTATTATTGATTTGTTCTCCCTCCTCAGCACCCGGGTCCCAATTTGGGGGTGTCGAGGGATGCCTGAACACAGAGGGAAGCTGAAAGCAGAAGGAGCTTCTTGGTGGGGTGAAACATTTGCGTGATTGATTGCCTCTGTCCCCAGTGGCAATCCACTCTCCTGCTAGATTCTCTTTTGGGTCATCCCATCCCCACCTACTCTGAACCGACACCTGAGTGCCCTGCACTCCCTAACATCTATAGGAAGCCAAGGGCATTTTAACTTCACAAGTTTGTGCACTGTGGATATGTTTAGTGGGTATCACCAGCCACTCTGGAGACTTTTCTGCTGTAGGAAGTCTCTTACCCATTCCCAGTTTTTGCTACTGAGTTTCACCTCTTTTTCACTACTCGCCGCCGTTAATAAATAGGATATACATGAAAGTGTTGTCATCGGCAGGTCTCTGCTGACTGACATATAAAAGCCATTAGAATCTGATTATTTGGATTATTAGTTTTTTCCAGGCCATGCTATATCTGATGTTCTATTGTTAATTTGTTACTGGCTCTCTTAAGTAGCTCTGGTCTTCAGATGAGGAAATGATCCCAATGCCTTCTTTTTACTCACAATTCCTTGATCATGGCTTCCTTTATTTTAAGAAGTGGGTCTGGAGGCACAAGCAGGAAAAGAAGAAGGATTAAAATGACAAATTGACCAAAAAGATGAAATGACAAATAATATGTGGGCTGCAGTCTTCCAAAAATCCAAGAATAAATAAAGCTTCTGTTAAAGTGCTTTGAGGAGGAGGTTGATGAAAATTTTTTATCTATTTTTTTCAAAGTGAGATCTCTAACTTGTTTATCTAAATGTTTTAAATGTTCTAAAATCTAGCCCATATTAACAAAAGTACCTCAAAATAGAATTTACTGGGCTAATTTTGTGAAGGGATATTGAGATAAGGAAAAAAAAATCCAATTTCATTTATAATAATCCAAATTAATTGACGATACCTGTGGTAGATATATTATTGCAATAACAATCCAGATTCAAGCCTCTTGCATGCTGGACATCTACATACAAGTAGAAAGGCTCCTTTCCAGTTGCTCCTGCTGACTGATGGTTTTTCAGCTGCTGCCTGCTGTCTTTCAGAATACACCCTGAGATATATTTTGAAATATATTTTTGGAAAGAGCAGTTACCAGATTCTTAAGTAGAGGTCTGGTGTTCAGTGGGACTTCTCAGATGTTTCTATCTAGGCATAAGTACTTCTTTTCAGTCCTTTGATCTGTTTCTGTCTCCTCAGGTTTTATCCTACTTTGTGGAGGGGGCAGGAAGAGCTCAAATTTGGAGGAACCTGAGTATTAGTCAGCTTGATTACAGTGACACCAGAGTCAGTTTGCCCCCAGTCTTCTCTTTTTTTTTTTAAATCACTTTATGATAGTCACCCTTCAGCAATGGAAAGCAGTTCTGTAAAGGGTGTAAACTACAGACTTGTTGGTGGCAGAGGAAGTATGGGATCGTATGCCCAGGTGAAGTCCCTTGGTGTGCACAGGGAGCTGTACTGTTCTGCTCTTGCTTGGTGAAGTTCCGCTTGCATTGCTGCCTGAGCAAAACCTGTTAGAGCGGCAGCATCTTCTTTATTTTCACTCACACCTTCTTAAACACCTGCCTTTTTCTTCTGCAGCCACTGGGCCATATCATGCATGCAGCAAAGAGCTGCCCTGATTTGGGCGGTCGTTTCCTCATAAGTACCTCCATTGGTTGTATTTTTGACATCCTGCTAGGTAGTGCTCACATCCAAACTAGCTCCGTTGCTGTCTCTGTCGGTGTTTTTTAGGTGGATACCACCAACTTGGGATCTGTGAGGTTTGTAAGCAATGTACTGCAGATGCATGAAGAGCACTGCTTCAGGGAGGTCATGTAAGAAGGAAAGGACCTTGGTGTCGCACCCAGCAACTAAAGGACCCTCATGAATTGTCCTCATATCAAAGCAGGCCTCGATCTTTATCAAGAGCTAGGCTAAGTATATTTGCTGTGAACACTCAATAAAAGACCCTGTAATTTTGTTTTCACTGGGAATTACTTAGCTGTATTTGAGTTCTGTCCTGCTCTTTGTGGAGATGTCTGTGTCAAATGGTGATTCTGAGGACTTGGGTTTATGGGGGTGGTAATAAGCAATTTCCTGACCTTTGTACTCTCACCTCAAGCATCGTTTTTAAAAGATCAGCCCAGATTTCTATTGGAATACCTTGCTGCCTTCCCAAGGAGCTCTAATAGGTAGTTTTTTCCCTCTCATTTCCTTCTGACAACTTTCAGGAGTGGGAACAAAGCTAATAATAGTGTTTTGTTCCTACATAAGTTCTTTAATCTGATGAATTCAGGTGTGTGTTGTAAATTCTGGAAAGGTCTTGTAATCTTATCATGAGCTAAATACAATAAATACTTTTCTACCTATTCTGCAGCAGAGACAACGTGACACATGGGGCAGGTGCATTCTGCTTCCCCAAAATCAAATATTGCTTTGTGTGGTGCAAGAGAGCCTTGTGGGGTGTGTCAGAATTAATTTCACTTCTAATGTGTACCAAGTACGTGCCCCACTTATATGTCAATGCAGGACTTTGATCAGTACTGGATCAAGGTAGCAGCTTCTTATTTTTACCTGTACAAAAAATAATGGTAATTTGCTGTACCCAGCTCTCCATAGGCTGTCTCTCTGCTTTTCTCTGCTTAGTAGGTACCAGCTCTGAGTTGCAACACCCAACTCTGTAAAGGTCACATTTGGTTTGGCAAAAATTCATGATGTGCAAAAGGAGTTTGCAGGGCCTCTGTGTAGAGCTGAGGTGCCAGAAGCCATGGGTCAGTCAGCGTTGAGCCTGTGGTGCTGCTTTGGGTATACGTATTTGTGTATGTGTGTGTGATGTAAAGCTCAACCCCAGCGTTTTGTGTTCCTGCAAATCACCGACACCGCCCTCCCCCACCCCAAGCAGGACACAAAGTATCCTGAGCTGTGGTCCTCCTCAAGAAGTGATGGGACTTCTGAGGAAGCAGAAGCTGTAAGCAGATTTAAACCGAGCCCCCTGAAGACGTGGGTGCTGATGGCAGGTGAAATAACGGGAGGTACGTCTCCTCCTCTGCCAGTGGCCAGCAGCGGTGCCTCCCACGAACCGTCTCTCCTGACTCCCTGGCTCACTCCTCCATGGAAACCAGACGTCTGAAGCTCACTGCCCCTCACCACTGGGCCCCTGGGCACGGCGCCCGGTTCACAGCTGCCGTGGGGAGCTGCTGTTTTTCTCTCTACTACTATAATAGCATCCTTATGAGGCTTCTCTCAGCCTGTCTCTCCTCTGCCATAGAAAGTTACATGTTTCTGCCTGTGGCTTATGCTGTGATATCTGGGTTCATTTAGTATGCTCCTCGGAGCGCTTCTTAACTCTAGGAAAGAAAAAGAAGGGAAGGGAAAAAAAAAAAAAGAGGGGTAGGAAAAAAATAAAAAAGGAAGGGAAAAAAGGGAAGTTTAAAAAAGGAAGGAAAACAAAAAGGAAGGGCAGGGAAATCCTGGTCTGTAGCAGGATTAGACAGAAGATAAAAACAAGAAGTGGTTTCGCATGGGAAAATTGCTCTCGCGAAGTGGCGGTGTGGCAGCATGGGGCAGTGACAGTGCAGGTGTGTGCTTTCTGCTGGGTGGACTTGGGAGTGCTCAGAAAATACTGGGAAACCTCAGGTTTTTCAGTGGGAAGCCAATGCTAAGGGTTGTCTATTTGGAGAAAATGCCAGAGATGGCTGACTGCTTTCAGTGGTCTTTGGACTTGATGTGTTCTTGATACAAGAGAGGGCATGAGGATTTCCCAGAGGGTCTGGTGTTCACATATTGTTACTTATTTTACAGAAAATACCTGTTCTGTATCGGTGCCATGCCTATCCAGGCTTATGCACTTTATCTTAATAATCAGGTAGAATTTTATTCCAGAAATGTTTTACAGAGTCATCTCCAGGTTAGGCCACCATCACCTTCCCCTCCCAAGTCTTTATTACCTTTCTTCCTGACTTCACCAGTTCCCTCCCACCCAGGGGTGGCTGCCTCTCCCCAGCTATTTCCCTGTGACTTTAACACATCGCCTCTCTGAGCATTTCATGCACAGAACCACGGTTTACATCATTCCCCTACAGGAATATCATCCCCCTTTCTGCCTGACTTCCAGTAGGATAAAAGAGTAGAAGATTTTTATGAAAACTTGTGGTTTTGTTGCCTCACATCTTCCTGCTGCACTCTTAATTACAATACAGCAGAAGGTTCCACAGGGGGGATAGCATACTCATGCCTTCAGCCTCAGTTCTAGACTCCTTGCTGCCAATATATGAAACAGGTGTCTGGATATGCCATGTCCCTGTACTGCTATGTCCAGACCATGATCGCTCTACCATGACATTCCCCATTTGGTTTCTTTCTGCGCCTGACTAAATTTACCCAAGCAAATCCTTTGTGTAAACACGTGTGAGGCAGTGGGAATTTTGGGAAGATCCCCATACCTTTTTTTGTCAACCGCTGCAAACTGTAGTGCACAGAATTTTATTTTAACCTTTCAAAGGAAAACAAATAGCTTGGATTTAATTCTAAATATATCTTGTTCCCTAAAACACAAAGTGAACAGTTATGGAGTTGTGGGTAAGGAGGAGTCTGCTGCCTTATTAGAAATGTAGATTAATGACAATATGGAAAGTAGTGCAGTGATTTATGACTGTGTGGAAAGCAGTGCAGTGATAGCTTTCAAGTTACCACAGAAAGGGTCTTTCATCACCAGAAGATAGTAAGCCTTCCTCTGTCATTCATAACTCATTAGTTGGTTACTGGAAATAGCATTATTTTAAGACATTATTTACCCTTCTAGGCAGGATCGATGTGTTTCTGTGTATGTCACTGGTAGTTTGAAATCAATAGAGGGAAGTAAACTTGAATCCGAATACCGCAGTCTTGTCTTAATCCTTCTGTGAGAAAATGTCTTTTGGCTCTGATTTAATGTGAGTAAAAGGAACATGGGAAAAAATCCCAAAACTGAGAATGTGGTATTGAAATACTAGTCACCGGAGGGGAAAGAAGTGTTGTTTTTCAGGGGCGGGTAGTGAAAGGTGATAGAGCAGTGGAACCATTCTACACAGGTCTGATGGTCACTGATACATCCTTAGTTAAGATTTCATGCAGCTGCAGATGGCTTGCCCTGCACTTGTGGAAGTGTATCCTGTTCCTGAAGCAAAGGCTTGGGTAGCCTGATTATTTGTTCCACTCCTGATTTCACTAGCTAACAGATTATTTTTGTAATCCAAGTGAGGTGATGGAATGCTTTTGAATTGTTGATGTTAGAATTAGGTGTCAGATAAATCACTGCTGTCTATCCTGGGGAGTAGTTTATTTTCCCGTACTGCATATAGATCCCAAAAAAGCTTCCCTTTGATCTGAGGGAGAAAAGATTGCTCCTTTGCAGCAATCCAAAAAATATAGGTCTCTGAAGCCGTAAACCATTCCACTGCAGTTTTTAGAATGAGGTATGGCAAAACATGTCATCTGTGCTTTTTCTTCTTCTAAGAATAGTCTAGTTGAATTCCTTATCTGCTTGGTTACATGCTGCAACTCAAGGAGAAAAATAATATGCGTTGTACTTGTTTCATATGACCAGCACAGTAACGATGTAACTACCTGACACAAAGGCCTCTTTGGACTAGGCCGCACAAATGCAGAATTTCCAGAGGTGTATTATTCAGCAATTTGAGAACGTTTTAAAATAGAAATAGAAACATTTTTTCCCCTTTTTCTTGGACATAGATGTGTTGTGTATGTTTGGCACTTCCAAGCAGATCTTAGGTTGTAATAGACCTGACAGCACTTACTATGATCTGTCAAGTCAGTAATTTGTGAGCTCTGGATTTACAGAATAGTTTTTATAGCGAGCATCTAATGAGTCACGACAGATTTTATCTTTTCATTGCTTCGTGTGTTTTTCTGAATCATTTGGTTAATTCATGCAACTATTTTTATTCCTGTGGCACTGACTGGACTCTCTGATATTGAGACAACTATCACTCGAAACTGTTATTAATATTAGAAATGCTAAAAAAGAAATATGTTTTTCTGTAGACATGGTTTTTCAGATCACTGCTTTCTTCAGTGACATGAATGTGAAAATAAGGGTTTACCTAAAAATTATTATAGCTTATTTGTTATAGATTATGATGCATGATAACACGTGGGTTCATTCAGGAGCATAGCATGTCTGCACAACTGCCTTTCTATGTGGTTCCTAGGTGCTCAGCCCAACCCTTAACTGAAAGGACATGATGGGGTTGAATTAAATAGTCGCAACACTGGTGTGTGCTGAATGTTTGGTTTATGCATTCATTAGAAAAACCCAAGTGCATAATCTAGTTCTCTTATTCGGAGAACTGAATCCAAAACCAAATTTTCAGTAATTTTGGTCATTTTTGTTAAGTTGAAACTTTGGGTCTTTTGGGGTTTTTTTAATACAATGGAATTTAAAAAAAGACAAAGGTAGCATGGAAGCAGTGAATGCCATTTAAAGTCCAGGAAAATAAAATCTGAAGCTTCCAAATTATACTTACCGTTTTCTTTTCCTTTGTTCATGTGAGTAACAGCAAAAACTGAGGCAGTACTTTAAACAAACAAATGGGGAATGTTAATGTTTGAGTCGTGGGCCAACTTATGGGCTTGCTGGAGAAACATATGAGTGTTAACAAAGCTGGGCAAAATTACAGAGCTTTTGCATATACGGTTTAGTAAAGGTGCTTTCTTTTTGTAGACAAATCTCCTTCTCTGTGAAAAATGTACATGAGATAAATTGAAATATTTAATTTCTTGGGCTCGTGAACAAATACACAGGTATCCTAAGAATGGTTAAATCAGCTAATTCCCTATCAGCTCATTTTATTTCATAGAAGCTTTCACTGTTTCAACTTCTGTTCCATATCAGGGAAAAGTTAAGATTAAAACAATTACTCAGTATGGAAAAATTGTTTAATCTGGTGGAATTCTTACTTTATCAAAGTAAAAGCAGCTGTTACTGAGAAATAGTATGTAGTTCTGTAACTCCCTGAACCCACATTTACTGCCCATTTTTACCTACAACCTCCGTTGTGTTCACCCAGAGCAATATCTCACCAACAGCCCACAGTCCTGGGCAGCTAACCAACCCCTGCAAGGCACTCCCTCCATCTCATCTCAGGGCCCACCCATCTCTTCTATTAATATGCCTATCAGAATTAAGGAGATAAATAGGTCGTAGAGCTTCAGAATTTGCTATGCAAAATAAGTGGAGTCCATGACAAAGAGTGGACATGAGCCACCAGTGTGCAACTGCAGGCCAGAAAGCCTAGCGCATCCTGGGCTGCATCAAGAGAAGCATGGCCAGCAGATCAAGACAGGTGATTCTGCCCCTCTGCTCTGCTCTGGTAAGACCCCACCTGGAGTTCTGTGTCCAGCTTTGGAGCCCTCAACACAAGAAGGACATGGACCTGTTGGAGCGTGTCCAGAGGAGGGCCACAAAAATGATCAAAGGGCTGGAGCACCTCTCCTGTGAAGACAGGCTGAGAGAGTTGGGCTAGTTCAGCTTGGAGAAGAGAAGGCTCCAGGGGGACCTTACAGTGGCCTTCCAGTACCTGAAAGGTGCCTATATGAAAGCTGGGGAAGGACTGCTCACAGGGGCATGTAGTGATAGGACAAGAGGTAATGGTTTTAAACTAGAAAAGGGGAGGTTTAGGTCGGATATTAGGAAAAAGTTCTTCAATACAAGGGTGGTGGATCACTGGAACAGGTTTCCCAGAGAAGTGGTGGAGGCCCCATCCCTGGAGATATTCAAGGTCAGGTTTGATGGGAAGTGCCCTGATCTAGTGAAGGTGTCCCTGCTTAAAACCTTTAAAGTATCCTTCCAACCTAATGCATTCTGTGATTCTATTCTATGATTCTATACACAGTAGATGAACTTTAATGTCTGTTTGGTTTAGGAGAAGGTTAGCAAAGTGGAAAGGCACGAAGTAAAGAGATAGAGAAGCTATTCCTGCATTGCCTGGTGCTTTGTGCTAGGTGGTGTCTTTGGGGGTCCCCATTTCTTTTTGTATAAAAAGGACACAAACCTGGTGCACTGGCCACTGCCTCCCCTTCTATTTTACAGGTGGGGCTGAAATGTCCCTAGAGTTGAAGACAGTGAAAGGGATGATGCAAGGACGGACAATGGCAGGCTTGGACCATGTGCAATTCCATGTGACCGTTCATACCTCAGACAGGATGGACCTCAACACATTGGGTTGCAGTGGTAAAGGAGCCTGGTAGTCTTTTCAAAAGGCAGTTTGTCACACCTTTATTTTGGTTTTATGTCAGCTAAAGGAAATGGGAAGATGTAAAGCTCAAGCCAAAGTGGTGTTACATTTTTATCAACTTAGATGTACTGAGCAATGCTCCCCTTTAAAAAAAAAAACCTCCCCCCACTTTTCCTGTTTTTCTTCTAATCCAAAGAGTCTTTTTTCTGCATTATTAATACACAGAACTTGAGTTGTTTGATTTTTCCACTTCCCTTTGGGGAAAAAGTACTTATTAGAATCTTGTCCTTGCTTTCCTTCTATAGAACCAGCTGTTTGCCAATGTATTTCATTTAGTGTATGCCATTTAATGTAACTGTGTATTTTAAGAGAAGGAGCACCCAAATCTATGTTCCTAATCATATTATTTTCCTCTAGAATTCACAAGCATGTTTTCTGACATGTTAATTATTACATTGGTATATGACTAAGGATACAAATATCTCCTCGTTTTCCCCCTCCCTCACTTAACATTTTGTTTGAGAAGATCAGTACGTTTTGTCTATGAAAAGCCCTGGATTAAATGCCACCCACAAATGATTTTCTGCATGTTTTATTTTGCCAAAGGAGGTTGTCAGAAATTGGGGTAAATAATGTAATGTTGGCTGACCTAAGACTTCAATTAACTAACGGGGAAGTTCACAAGAATGTCATATTAACTTTGCACATCATTTTACTGGGGCAGAAACACTGTCACACAGTACTTAGTTCTTGCTTTGCTTCCCTCAAGGCACAACGTACAAACAGGAAAGAAATTTATTCCTTATTTCTAATGCAAATAGTACTCTGCAAATGTTAAATGTGGGGAAGAGGGTTCCTGTCTATCAGAGGGTTCCTGTCTATCAGTCCTTCCTGCATCAGCCCAGTACAACTCAAGGAAGCATTATATGACTTGTGTGTTTAGATTAGCATTGGTTTCAATGGCGCTCTTGGATTTGAGGGTAGCGTCTGGTTTTAGCCCTGCAAGCAGCCAGTGGACTGCTTCCACGTTGTCTGGAATGGCTAAAAATGTTATGGGCAGCGTTTATATGTCTTTTTGATGATGATTCTAAATTGACATGCATTTCAAGTATGTAAAGCACTGTTCTTCATTTCCCTTTCTATTACTGTCAATTTGCCCTCAGCTTCCTCAGGCCATTCCTTAAGGAAGGTTTCCCTTCAGTCAGCTGCTTTCCAAATCATACTTTGATAGTAAATAGATCATTTCCTCTAAAATTTTACCCTTTCTTTTCCATTTCCTTTTAGCTGATCTTTTACCAAAATCTCTTTTTTTTTTCCTTCAGCCTTAATTTGCTATTGAAATGCATCTATCAGGACCACATTCTCTCTTTTCCATTCAAACTTTTCCATCCTTTCATTTATTTAGTTGCAAGATGTCAACCAGATGCCGCCTTCTACATGCTGATACTCTCTGCTGGAACCTCTAGTCCTGCTCTGATTACTTTTCTGTGTTTATAACATCCATCCTACTAGTTGCCTTTCTTTTTCCTTTGTCTACTCCAATCCGTTAACATTCATTGTGCACATCTTCTTGCCCATCCCTTCAGCTGTACTACCCATCAGCAGATTTTTTTTTGTTAGCCTTTATTCTTAATCAAGTTCAAGCTGATCTTTTCTCCCAGCTAAAGCCTCTGCCACTGTTCCTGTCTTTCATTGAGCTAATCAATAGTAATGTTGAAAAAGAACTGTATGCCTCCTTGGTATCCAGTGTGTCTCCATCAGGATCTATGTAACCAAGGGAAAAATAGCACAGCTAATAAAATTCTGGGAGCTTTTCTGGAAAATGCCAAGTCAAGCTGTGGCCAGCAGCAATTCCTGAAGAGGAGGAGTAGCCCAAGGATTTAATAGAGTGAAGCAATTAGTGGTCCATTTCCACTGTTCAAATCCAGTAGTGGGACAAGCCAGGAATCTTTTGCAGGGAACTGATTTTTTTTTACATCAGTTCCTTCAGATGCAGTCCCTCCTCAGACCATTTCGTGCTTTTTCTCAGCCGCCCTTTCACACCTTCTTTTATGGTACTCCCCAGTCTTTCGTTGGTGGCCCTGAGGCCATTATTCCTCCCTTCTCACAAGAACGTAATGCATCTCCATCCCCTTTCTCTTTGTCTTAGATTAACAGTCTCAGCCCATCAGTTACTAGAAACCCTGTGATTTCAGTCAGGTTTCCAACACCTGGGCTTCGTTATAAAAAAGCTGAAAAAAACCCCAAGAACTTCTCTGAAATATAAGCCAGTTATGGACCTCTCTTCATCTTCAGCCTTTCTTCACCACTCAGCTTTCTGGATGTTAGGATCTAGTGCAAGGTCAGGCTTCTTCAGGTTCTGTTCCCTCTTCTCCTCACCAGAGGGCAGGCAATTTATTTGAGTCCCAAGACTCTGAACAAGGTTTTGCCTTGAAGAGATGGATTACTATGGCATTAAGCTTTCAGACACCTGCTACAGACCTTTTAAAGGTCTTGCATAGAACTGCTGTCACATCTCTTACCTCTCAACTCCATCGTCACACCTGCTAGGTGGGCTCATTTGCTCGTGCTAGGTCTTCCTGCAACACGATAGTCACCACTGAACCGGGTAATGATATTGATACCACATGGAAACGGACTGCTCAGCTTGATCAAAACCACTGCACTGTTTCAAGTCACTTGTCTGCAGTCCAAAAGATATCTTGGTTCATACTGGAAAAATAGAATCACAAGCAAAAGAGCTTTCTTTAAAAAAAAAAAAAAAATAAAAAAGGAAAGCCAAAACCCCAGCAACACCAACTTTTTTTTTTCACAATGGGTTTTAAGTTCTGCAGAAAATGAAGAGATAAAATGTATCAGAGCTTATACCTGCTAAATCCTCTGACAGCCGCTTTCTCATCCTGCTGCCTGAAAATGAATCAAACTAATTATTCCTGTGGCTATGTACATCCAGGCGGCTTAGAGCTGCTCTTTATCGCTGGCTACAGCCACTGTCCTTGTGTTCTGGAACACATGAAGATTGAAAACTGGTTGAGTTTTTCTTGTAATTCCAGAGTACACAGACTGTAATAAAGGAAATGGTCTGGAATTTTGGAGTCTCTTGTCAGTGGTTAGACTGTGCCAGCGCCGAGTTGAAATTTGCCTATGTAGTGTGGTGTGTTTGGATTAATATACTAAAGTAATGTGGGGTGATGGCTTGATACAGGCTGTGACCAAGAGACTACTGTAGTGAATTCACAGACTGCAGTGTGAGGAGATTGGGGTGAAAAACAGCGTTAAATTATCATCTGAGGATCTTGAAGTCTCTCAGGATGACTCTTCTGAGTACTCTGAAAGTATAACAATTGATCTAGTTAAGACAATTTATCCTTTGGAACAGTCTAACAAATTGTCTTGAATTATCTGGTGCACACGTTAAATATGTAAAGTTTTCATCAAAGGGGTTGACGGGTTGCTTGTAAACTGAAGTAATTTCCTTTCCCTTCAGGATTAGATTTTCTTTATGGCCTCCTCTGTCAGTAAGCGTTGTTCATTAAGAATGATTTGGCCATTTCATTCTAGAACCTTATTTTTGTCTGCTCTGTGGATTTAACTGAAGGAAATCCCTTTGTGATTAAAAGGAGCAAGCTCTATTTCAATCACCAGGTGACGTTCTCTCTTTTGTTTTTTACCTTTTTTTATAAACCAAGCTGCTTCTTTTTGAGAACATTTAGGTAGAAAGGAAACTAGGTATGAATTTCTTGACAACCAATCTTCAAAGAGACATCTTTCCTCCAGTTTTCTGTTTGTTGGCTTGCTGAGCTTTGAACGGTCGTGTTGCAAAGCTAGTGAATGCAGCCTTAAAACTGCTGACGCCTCAGGTGCTTCAGGCCTGGTTGTAGCGAGGAGGGCCTCTGGATGTAGCGCAGTCCAGTGGCTGCTTTTTTATCATGTGCTGCAATGAGGTAGGGGAATCACGCCTTGTGCCACATTAGAAAAACATTGAACTAAGCACATCATTGTAACGTGGGCTCAGGATTTATACCTAAGCCTCATCTGTGCAAAGGCAAGGTGGACTGTCAAGAGCAATGGTAATCGGTCAGCCTAACACACTGACACACACAACCCCCTGATTCACCAAGCAGCAATCACGGTAACGCATTCTCCAAGATGCTCAAGGTACAACATAGTAGCTTCTGTGATGGTCTCTGGATGTGTTTTTGCTGCTGTGAGAAGGTCATTACATATGAAAAGGTGTGCTTGTTCAGGAGAAACACCAACAATGTGGGGAAATCATAAGAATTGTTCATCTCCTGTCTGGTCATCCATAGATGGGTTGTTGTGAACATCCAGTCCTTCAGGCTGTTCTGGGAGAGGTTTCTGAGAAGATTGTTGATGTGAGTTTGTAGAAATAGTGTGTCTGGTGAGTGGAAGGCTCAGGCTTGCATTTTCAGAAGGTTGCATGCTATAGCTAAGCGTCTGAGGTGGCAGCCTGTCTTCTACAGTCAGTGCCAAGAACAAAATTTGCACTGGTATGGGGACAGTAGAGTGTATTGTGCTTTCTGTAGCTGCAAACAAGCTGCTGAAGTGTGGTCAGTGGGAAAGTTGCTGTAGAGTCTGGCCCAAATAAACTCCTCTTCTGACACTTGACAACTTCTCTCTTTTTAGTTTTTCCCCTTGTAGCGCCTAAGTGTTCAGACCTCTGCTCCATCCTGAAAGGAAGGGACTTGATTTGTGCAGGCTAAAGTTGTGATGGCAGGAGAGAGAAAGAAGAATAAAAGAGGGGTTAAATGTTGGAAAAGCAAGGCAGTCAGAATGTAATATGCCAGAGGTGAGGTCAAATAAGCTAAATGCAAAGCAAGACTAAAACAGCTTAATGAAAAATACATAATTTAATGTGATGGTGATATCATGGAAATATAAGACACATTACATGGATACAAAATATGGGAAATAAGGTCCCATGTGATTAAACAGAGGAAAAAATTTTGGGTTTTTTCCCTACTATCTTTTCTTCATGTCTTCTGCGAATTTACCTTAATGGTAATGCAGAACTTGGTATTCTCTTACAATACAAGAGGTTGTCAGATAAAGGGCGTGATTTAAAGCAAATTGGCCTCTGAAACACTCATTTCTCAGTAAGAATAGCGAAGCATAATGTAATTAAAACAACTGTCTACAGTGTTTACGTACAATCCCATTTACTAGAGAATACCTTTAATTTCATTGTAAGGTCAGACGCATGGGGAGGAAGGGTTGATGCTGTCTCTCAGACAGCAGTAATCAAGGGCTGGCAACTCAGCTTTGGAAATTGAACAGATTAGAAGTTCTTGGCAGCAATTCCCAAATGCTCAGGAGACTCAACACAATCAGCAGCTTTGACATTTTGGCCAGCTAGTTAAATAGTGTTGGCTATAAACATTACAAGGCAAGTGATCACCCCCTTACGTGCTGGGCCTGGGGCATACACTTCCTGCCTTCTGTCTTGGGAGCAAGGGGAGCCTCTAAACCAAGGAGTTCTTTGATGATAGCCTGTGAATAGTTTTCCAGATCATAGCAAAGAAGAGGAATTTGCATTGTTTGTATGTTAACCACAACAGTGAGCACGAGAGAAGGAAGACCGGGGTTTATACGGGATTCTGCAGCTAAGTGTAAATGACAGCAGCCTAAATCTACTGAACTTGAGCCACCTTTGCACTGTTCAGCCAAGAACCAGCGCTGCTTCTTATAGGCGGTTCAGAGATCAGGCTGAGAAACAGATTCACTTACATGCAACTCCATACAACACAAGTATCTACTTATTTTGTTTGTCCATTTATTTAATGGGAAAAACAGCTCATAGAGGCAGTTTCCCACAGTGTGAGTGCTCGAATTTAGGAAACAAAATCTGTATGTAAGCAACGGGAAAATCAGGTCTGTACAGATACTTGAATGAATGCATGAAACTGGAACTGCGTGCATGTGTAAGCAATCGCAGGACTGTATTCACTTGCAAGTCTGGCTTAGTGCTGAAAAATCAAGGTGATCCGGTAGTGATAGTTAATAAATCAGTGTGGCATGGTTAGCTGAGCAGTTCTGCTATGCCTGTCTGAAAGTGCAGTAATTTGTTGCTTTCTAACGGCCAAGGATTCTGATCCTGTGAGCAGTGATGGAGCTTGGGTGTTAGAATTAAAGCTGTATGTTTTGGTGTGCTGCTTTTGCGTGATGCTGCAGAAATGGTGACTGTAAAACCCCATGTAATGAAGCAGTCTGGCACAACTTCTCAGTGGGTCTAAGAAAGCAGAAGTGAGGCCAGCAGCTGGACGTCACATACTTCGTAAGGGTGAAAAGTTAAGCCTGTTGTTCGGGGAGACTGGACAGTAGCGTTAGAAGGTGCCAGTAGCTGAATATGTTTTCAACAGGCAAGGTTAGTTTCCAGTTTCACTCCTCTTCTACATTTCTGGTAGTTACTAATAATTAGTCCTAACTAAAATACATACAATATAAATTCAAATTAATTAGCAACAAGAAGTAGTCATTGTCGGAAAGGCAGAAAGAGGAAGCCAGAAGATATTTTTAAGCATTGAACTTGTCACTGGGATTGTCTACTTCCTGTTTTCCCCAACATTCCTTTGAGGACATTTCCTTCGTTTCATTTCCCAGGCCCTTTAAGGTATCAAAGCAAGACCCAGTGAAACCAGTAGGAGTATGCCACCTGCCTTGTTGGGCAGTGGAGCGATCATAAGCATTCAGGAGTCAGGGTTGTTTGGCCTTCCAGTTTGGCATTTCTGAGGTGCCACAGCACATTTCTCTCTTGGACTGCTGTGGCCTAGTGAGCACACTCACTGAATGCAGTCAAGGAGGCGTTAATCCCTCTAAGCAGTTGGATGGCAGGCAGGAGTTCAGCTTTCAGATGGGGAAGTAGCTGACTCCCACTGGCAGACCAGCAAAGTAACTCTTCAGAGAGATTTAGCTGCACATGGCCACCATCTGAACACAAGTGACTCTGTATGTGAAATGAGGAGTATGCAGGTGCAGAGTGCAGAATTCAGTGTTGCTTTTTACCATCAAACTAGGTTCTATAAGCCTCCCTCAAATACATAGCACTGTACCTGCAAGGTTTGTAGGAGTGAATGGAATGGAGCTCAGCTTTGCTGGGTCAGGTTTGCAAGATATACCAAGAGTAGAGTCTTAACTGCAAGGATGCATCCAAAGCAAAACCCCAGCCAGGTGAATGTAGCAAGGGTGCCTCGTCCAGGGGGTGGAAATGTTGCAAAGGCTTTTGCTGTCCACCTGAGCATCTTGCTTCTCCTGAAGTGGATCTCTAGGATGGATGTAGTCCCTGTAGTCAAGAAGATTATCTTCAGTTCTTTAATTGCTTGGTTTCACCTGCTGGACACAGCTAAAATGAGTGCTTAAATCACATCTGAGACAGAAGTTACATCTCAGGAAGGAAAAATGCAAAACATAGTGCAGGCCATGAGTTAGAAGACTGAGGCAACACATGTGAAGCAATGAAATATTCATGTGAAAAGAGGAATTTTCAGAATGATTAGGGAACCTCAGAGGGGCTGAGCTTCTGTTTTAAGATACATGATGAAGAATAAAGGAAAATTAACAGTGCAGAAAAAGCTTCTACCTTCTGTTTGTGTAGCTGTTAATTTCTGTCACACCCGCTTTGATACCAGGGGAGTGTTATCATTTCCTACTGGCTTTTAGCTGTTAGATATGGGTGGGATGGACCTTTCTAAATCTGATAAATTGTTTTTTCAGCCAATTTAAGCACAGCATCAGATAAATATTTCAAAGTGTATGAGTGTGATGTGCACCAGCACCAGGAAAATGAGACTAGGATTGTGGAGAGACAGACAGTAGTCTGTGATATGTATTTATTTGACCTAGAGTCAAGCAATTCCCCTTAGTTAACTGTGTCTCAGCAGTTTCCTCCTGATAAAATAATTAATATGCAGAGAGATGGCTGTTTCCCAGCCATCCTTCATTCTCATTTTTTGGTTTGCATTGTTTATGGCATGGCTTCAAAAGCAATCCTATCATATCCTTGGCAAACCGATCTCTCTCTCTTCCCCTGAGTAACGGTCTCTTTTAGCAAGTTCTCTTTCATTCACTGTATATGGCCATAATGTGCCTGCAGCATAAGGCTGTCACAGAGCCACAGCATGGTTGAGGCTGGAAGGGATCTCTGGAGGTCATCTGGTCCAACTTCCCCTCTCAAGCAAGGCCACCTAAAGCCAGTTACCCAGAACCATGTCCAGATGGTTTTTGAGTATCTCCAAAGATGATCTCCACAGCCTCCCTCTACAACCTGTGCCAGAGCTGGTCACCCTCACAGTGAAAAAGTGTTTCCTGATTCTCAGAGGGAACCTCCTGTGTTTCAGTGTGTGCACATCACCTCTGGAATAAGGGAGGGAACAGGTCACAGCTTTGCGCTACTGTCTGCCTGTTGGAGAACAGCTCTAAGACCCAGCAGCAGAGTTGTAAGACCTGAAAAACTCTCTGCAGTCTCTCTTGTGTGCAGCTAGACCTGTGTTCATCTAGACCTGCCCCTGCAGCTTGTGCTCTTCTCTGGGGTTGGGCTGGCAGAAGCCAGGATGCACATCCGCGCTCTCAGTTCTCTTCTTAGGACTTCATGGCTTTTTTCTCCTGTTACACGTGGTGTGGTGTGCCTGTGTGTGCGTGTCCCCAGCACAACGGGAGTATCAGCTCAGAATGCAGAAGAGCCAGGCTACTGCTACCATGGGGACACAAGCCACAGACAGAGTGGGACTTAAAATCCTGTAGCCAGTGATTGTAATTTAACTGTCTCAGGAGACAGCCAAGCAATAAATGACACCTTCCCCACCACCCCTCAAAAATAATAATTTTCTTGTTACAGTGTGAATGAGCTTTAGCTGTAAGCTGTGAATCCCTGTCAGAAGCTGGCTTATTTTTGGGTTATGCTGCTGAGAAATTATCTTGAGACCACATAGTACTAATCATCATCTATACCTAGAAACCTTACTGTGACCAGAATAAAATTTGAAAGAAAAACACAGAAAGTGTTAACATGGGTTGGTTTTTTTTTTTTTCCTTTCCTTGTCAACCACAGGTAATGCAGGTAGTGAAAGAACAAATAATGAGAGCGCTCACTACCAAGCCTAGCTCTCTGGATCAGTTCAAGAGCAAACTGCAGAACCTCAGTTACACAGAAATACTGAAAATACGCCAGTCTGAAAGAATGAACCAGGAAGACTTCCAGTCTCGTCCGATTCTGTAAGTATCAGCTTCTCTCCCCTGCTCATTTTTGCATGGAAGGATTAACAAACGTGAATGACATTTTTAAGCTTGTCAGAGGGAACCCAAGGAGGAAAGCTGTCCAGGGAGCTGTGCTCAAAAGCAGTAGTGTGGCATCTGCTTGAAGTGCGTGTGTTTTCTTCTGCAGGGAATCACAACTTTTCTTTGGGTTCAGTTAAACCAGATTTAGCAAATCCCTCCAGAGTCTCAGAGTGCTTATTTGTATGAAACAATGCTTTGACTTATTCTAGCTTTGCATGATTGTGCCTGTAAGCCTGGTTTGGGTGCTGGTGGTAGCTTTTCTAAAAACAAACAACAAACCACCACAACTCTGTCTTCTGTCCAAGCCCTTTAAAAATTCCAAACATCACTTCTCTGAGTGAGGCAGGGAGAAGCCCAGAAGAGAAGGAGCCAATGCACACTGGCTCCACAAAAGAGCGGTGGTGTGTTTGACTGTCTTTGTTTGTGGCATTATCTTTGGTATGAATGACAAGCAGTTATTTATTTGTAAATGATAAGGTTCTGGCAGCTAGCCAGTGGAATTCTCATTTCCTTGTTCACTGCAAAGTACCAGTTGCTAATATTGCTACCGTAGCTTCTTCCCATTTCTCAGGATACCCTTTGTTCTGTAATATGAAAAATGGAGACCGTACTTGGCTCTGGACCAAGTCCAGGCTTGTGGTTGATTGAGCTGATGGCACAGGACAGATGCAGACTCCGTGGTGTACAAATGATGTGCTGAGAATAGCAGGAACCTTTTGAGATCAGCAGAGAGATGGTGACAACTCCAGAAGCATCAGCTGAAATGTCATGAAATCTTGACTGCGTTTCAAGTGGAATGGCTCGTGATTTTCCAAATGTCCTTTCCAAGGCAAAGGTATAGAGAAGGGTTTGGGCTAGGGCCTTTCAGGATTCAGATGCAGGATGCTCATTTTGACTTGTTTCTAAAGGATACAGATATCTAAGTACAATCTCTGAGGACACATTCCTCCAGGGGCAGAAGGGCAATAGCGGAAGCATAAGCTAAGTAGAATTACTCACTTAAATTTTAATCATACCAATGTGGATCAAAGAGGGAATGCTGCTTTTATGTTTCAGTGTATTAGAAGATAGGACCTAATGCCCAATTAGAAATGATGTCACTCTCAGTAATGCATCAATTAAAAAACTACAAATGATTCCAGCCAGTTTTGCATCATTACACTGCTCAGAAATCCCCTGCCAATCCCTTGCAACAGTTAGTGGTTCAAAGCCACTCAGCACTGCTAAACTTGTCACCAAAGCTTCTCATTTTCCCTGCTTTCCTTATGAGCCAACTGTTTAAGTATGATACAGGTCAACTATTTATATTCTCTTGCACCATAACCCAGCCTAGTGAGACTTGCCAGTGCCCTCTGCAAGCTCTTTACTTCCAGTACCTCTCTGGGTGGCTGCTGCCCCAGCACAGAGTCTCCTTCCCCATCATGGAATGAGTGACACAGCTAACACAAATAGCAAAAAGGAACTGAAGTGTTACCAGAGGCTCATTTCGGATTCAGGACAAAGGCTAAGCCTAAAGGCTATAAAGGCTATGTAAATCGATAAGGTGTTTAAGCAATCAAAACTGCATTTGCAGAGATTTAGCTCTGTGCATTTGCATTTTGATTGCACCCATGATCACTTATTCTTGACTGTGAAAAGAAACTGTTCTTTCTTTTTTTGCCCCTCTGATTTGATTCCCTGTACTGAACTCTCTCAGATTGCATAGATGGCACAATTGATAGGAGTACAGAATCACGGCCTCATTGTAGGGAAAGAGAGTGAGTGAAGAGAGCAATCATGGCGGTACTGTATATTGGAAAGCCTTGCAGATAGGCTAAAACACGTGAGGTTGAATGTAAAGTGGGCAGGCCTTAACTCTGCATGATAATATGGCAATCAGATGATGGTTTTTCCAGCCTTGAACAAGATAGAGGTCTGCTTCTGCTCTACATGGTATGGACCACTGAAGTATTCAGTTTTCAAGCTGCTGGATGAGAGAAGCTTCAGTTCAGTTGGATTAGAATGTAGGTTGTAAATTGTTGCTTTCACTTCTCCTAACTACAACCACTTTGTTCTGCAAAGATTGGCTGTTCCTTTTACATGAGCATTGTTGTATCACGAGATGAAATTTTTTTCAATTTCTTCTTTAGACTAGGGAAAATAAAAAGTCCTTCAGAACAGAATCAGTTGGAGATCCTGAGATCATTATTGATCATCCGAACTACCATTCCACCATGAAACAGTAAATATCACTGGTGCATTTTGAATGGCTGTGGAAGAAGATGTCTAGGAATCCTATGGGGCTGTAGATGACCCAAGTTCTCCTTGACACAGCAGCAACAGAGCTGGGTTAATGCTGGATAAAGATCTGATGTCCAAGTGGAGTTTGCTGGTTAAAGGGCAGTTACTGGCAGCTAGTGAGGCATTGCTAAGTAACATCTGTGTGAAAATCAGCAGCCAGGGAAATGGAGGGAGGGATGTGGATGCTTTTCAGCTTTTTATCTTGCTTATTTCTCTGCAATGTTAGAAGGAGTCACTAATGCTGGTTCCAAATTTGTTGAAGTGATTAGGAGAGGGCATAGCTACAAGCCAGAAAGATAAAAGGACAAAACACATGAAAGCATTTCTGGGATTACTTTTCTGTTGTGTTAAAATGATTTAAATGCCTGTAATGTACCCCATCCTGGAAGGAAAACAGCTAGCAGAAAGAAGTCTTATAAGCCTGAAAGGTAAAGGCTAGGGATAGATATAGTTGATGCTGAAGAAGAACTAGTATCATTTGAATTATTTAAAAATAATTTCTAATGATTGCAAGATTTGCAGACAATTCAGGTCTTATTTTAAAAGCAAGTAACTGATGTCAGTATTGCCTACAGTGTCAGTGAGATCAGAAGCTTAGCAATTATATATATTACTGTGTGGTTCCCTCAAACCTTCGCTCTTACCAGCCTACTTAACTTTTCCCATTGCTTCGTCACAGGAACACGGTAGGAAACCAATGGCAATTTTTAAAGCTGCTGTCTCCTTAGACCTTCTGAGTTTGTTCTCTCTCTCTCTTTTTAAAGCACAAACCACTAGGCTGATGTCATCTGAAGGACAATAAATAAAATTTTCACAATACATATTTGCCTTTACGATCTTCCTTTGGCTCATTATTCCTGTTTGATTTTAAAATTAGGCAGGAGGGCCTCTTTCTTGTACAGAGATTTTTTTGTCTAACCCTCCTTTCTTTTTGACATTGACCCTGAGGAACTAAAGTCCCTTGCCTTCAGATAACTTGTTGAAGGAAATACAGAGATTCAAAGCAGCACATCTTTTGTTTGACTGTGTGCCGTGAATTTTGTTCTGCCCCATTTCTGTCACCTTGAAGCAGTGGAAGAGAACCCTTGGCAGTGAGGAGCGCTAAGTGGCAGGATCACCTTGTAAAAATGTATACGGAGTCATGGTATCTGAAAAACAGCTGAAAACCATCCAAGTCAGAGTACCAAGTTTTGGCATGAGCTGCTAAGGACAGTAAGTGCAGGTGACCATGACCATGGCAAGAGATGGATGGATTTATAGGGTGACACTAAACTCCATAGTCACTGAAGACTGTTTCTCTCCATTGAAGTAGTGAGTTGTCTCCACAAGCTCCATGTGTTCAAGTATGGGGACTGTAAAACAGAAGGGAGTACTACCTCTGAGCTGCACAGTTGTGAGAGCAAATATATGTACAGGTGTAGAGGGGCTCCAGCACATCCGCAGAGGCAGGAGGTATCCCTCCTTTCCAACCTCCCTTCCTCCTGTGGGAAGTTTGCCTTAATGAAGTATTTCAGAGAGGTTTACCTGTTTATTTTTGGATTGGTTGAAAATCCTTCTCTTCCTCTGGTTTGTAAAGGGCAGATGGGGCTTTAGAAGATCGAAGAGGGAACACTACGAGCAAACAGTCAGATGCCAATGTGCTGGGTGACCCATTCATTTGTGTTTTTCCAGTCATGTCTTACAACTATGACATGATACCTTTAACACCTATTCAATGGTAACCATCCAATTTCTGAATTAAACTACCTAAAAATCAAGCTGATGTTTATACCAGCATTGAATGTTTGAAATGAGTCCAGCTGGAGATTTAGTCGGCAGCCTGAACTGCTGAGTAATCCCCACTGTGTTTTAACACCCTTCTCCTCAGCCTATGCTTCCAGTTCTTACCTGAGGGGTGGGGAAGCTCATCAGCTCAAGTAAAGGCAAGACATTTATTCAAGCATAAAATTCTTTTAATCACAGCATTTAACTATTCAGCATATTCATATCTTAGTTCCCAATGAGAAAACAACAGTGCCTGAACATTACCCTAAAATAATGCCTTTCCAAAAGTTGTCCTGTTTCTATAGTTACAACACTTCCTTCATTTTTGACCAGCTAGATTTTCACAGCTTGTATATATGCAATGGGTTATGCATCAAGAACCCCAACCGTTTTGTTAATACCTGGGGGGAAGCTGGCACCTTTTGTTAAAAGGCCTGATCTTGCAGAGGACTTCCAGTTGTTTTCAGTGGGGGTCTGGCAGATCAAAGGTGTGGGAACCAAATGAGTGTGGAAATCAGCAGAGACTGGGCTCCCTAAGTTTTCAAGAAGAGAGAAAATTTTGTCATCTCTATGGGATACCACAGCTTTGCTTCCTTTTGATGCTGATTGCTGGAACATACTGCCAGACAGAATGATTTTTGGTATTACCTAATTTGCACAGCAATGCAAAATTCTGGTTCTGACACAGTTCATATTTTAAAAATCCTCTACACAATTATTTTTTAATCTTACTAGGCTTGCTGTCGAGTTGATGTTTAAACCTGTCTTTTATGTATTCTTAATGAGTCTAAGTGAGGATATAACTGATGAATTCAGACATCTGTGAATCCATGTGATGGTGTATGAAATCAAACTTTAAATATTATGTGCATACGTTTTCTGCCTAGTTCTTGACATGTTGAACTCTTGTCGAAATAGGGTGCAGGAAATGGATTTTCTGAAGGATATGTAATATTATTTCTAAATGCTCTGTGGGTTTGTGCGCTCCTGGGCAAGGTTAAAGTTTGATCCTTGAACAATCCCTAGTCCTGGGTTAGTCTTCTGCGAAATTCTGATGATAATGAATTAACTGAATGGCGTGGAGTTACAAACAAGCATAGAGCACTGGTCTTTGTTTTAGCTCACTGGCCTTGCTTGCATTTTTTCATCACTGTTTCAAAATGTGGTTTAGCCTTTTTGTGGTGTTGTAAATATTAGTGCTAGTAAAGGCATACCAGCAGAGGGTCATGCAACAAAAGGTGACAGACCTCAAGTAAGCTTCACAGTGCTCCTACGATGAAAGAGCATTAATTGCTGCAGGAGAACCTTGTGGATGCATTATAGCAAGTGTTGTTTTTAGCTGGGCAAAGAAACAGATAAAAAATTTGCCTGGGTCAGACACTGATGTTGTAACAGGGAGATGTCTACAACAGAAATAGTCTGGCTCCTATTCTTCTGTTACAAGAAAAGGTACTTTTCTGGAGCAGACTAGGTTCTGTCCTGGGCTTGCCTCTGACTCTCATCCCCTTCAGACTCCTTGCAGAAACATCTTGTGAGACTGTTTCAGAAGGAAAAAATATGGTCTGTGATTGAATTTGACAAGTGCCTACTTTCTCTCTTCCCAAGGGAACTGAAAGAGAAGATTCAGCCTGAGATCTTAGAACTGATCAAGCAGCAACGTCTCAATCGACTTGTGGAGGGCACCTGCTTTAGGAAACTCAACAGTCGGCGTCGGCAAGGTACAGCTCAGACTGCCTGGTCTGGCTTTTTTTTTTGTCACTTTTGTCTAAAAGCTGAGATGAGGAATACTACTTTGACTGGCAAGACCCTTGGTTGTAGTGCTGTCTTGATTGCTTTTAACCAGGGGGCATCTGAAAGCATCTCCTAGTTACAGTTGTTGTTGGATTTCCTGTGTTTTCCTGGGACTGGTTTTGGCTTCATCACACAGGTCATCTGGAACAAGACTAGTTAGTATTTGACAAAAATCTCAAGCAGCAGTTACACACTCTGAACTGAGCATTTTAATTTCTGCCTCCACGTCCAGGCTTCTTCATCTCAAAACAAAATCTCTGCTTGTGCAGGAACAGCACATGGAATTTGATGTAGCCAGAATTTTAATCTCTCAGGCTTGGACAGACCGCCCTTATGTGTGTGATGAGCTCATTCTGCAGCCCTCTGTCTAGTACTGCCTGTCCTTGGGTTTTGTTTCATATTACCGTATACATTAAATATATTTAGGTGTTGTTTAAATGTACTTTTAAAAAGCACTTAGATCGGTAATTTGTGTACCTACAGATGAATACTTGATTGACATGAGGAGATTATTTCCCCAATCCTATGAGTCATTGCTCAGTGCTAGATTTACAGCTCATTTTAATACAGTCAAACTCTCTGTGGTTCTTTTCCCCTTGGAGAGGCACACTTCTTTCTCAGGACAAAATAATGGGCACGCAAGGTAAATTCAGCAGATTAATTAGAAGTTGTATCCAAAAACGTCCCTTGAAAAAAACCCTTTTTGTGAGGACACAGATTGCCGTTTGTTTTCCACTGTAAATACAATACAGATTAGAAAGTAACAAAAGCTAAGATTAAGAACTGACAAAGATCAGTATTTGAGACCTTCAGATCAATTGGGGAAAACTGCTTTCTTCATAGAGAAGAAGTATCCCTGCAGATGCCTCCTTCCTCAGAAACAAGCAGGCAGTTTTCCTAACCGCAGGGAGGTCATTTTGGAAAATTTCACAGCCTTTAGGAAATGGTTGAGTTGCAGAAAAGCAGGATGCATCCTCCCAGTCAAACCTACAGACACCTATGAAGCTCACTGCACAGAGTTTAGGGAAAGAGCATTAATATTCCACTGTGAGTTTCTGTATGGTTTTCATAGGGAGGCACGATACATGTTTTCCCTTCAGCAGCATACTCATGGAGCGAAAGTAGCTGAAGTAATCCATAGTTTGGTTTGGCCATTGGTAGTGATGGCTGTTTATTTTTTTCCTGTGGGAGCCTTAACACAAATGACTGAAATTCTAAGGAAGGAACAGGGTTCGTGGTGAACATGCTTCTTTTGATATGTCTTCAAGAGGAAGATAGACTGTTTGTTTTACCTTAAACTCTTGCTAGTTCATGCTTTATAGAATAGGAAGCCTTAGGGGGCATAAGGTTCAACTTACATGAGTGGAGATAAGGTTTAAAAAAAAAATATTAAAAATTAAAAATAAAAAATTAACATAATGTTCTGGTCCATACTTAAGCAAGTGGCTATGTATAATGCCTTGGAGTCAATTCTATAGGCCACCAGGTTAATTGTTTTTATAGCATATTTATACAGGTCCAAAATAGTTCACAGTTCTTTGCAAACAAGTAGAACACATGACCGTACCTCAGAGGACTTGATCTTCTCTGAAATACATTGGGTTTTGTCAGTTACAAGCCCGTTGAGAAGGGCATGTTTCCACATGGAAAGGAGTTGCATGCACTTTATGTTAGACTCCCTGATTCCCTGAAACAGAAGTGTAAATTATCCCTCCTGGGAGGGAGAAGGCCCAACCATTACAGAAGGTGATGATTTAGTGCACCAGGGCTAAACTCAGTAAGATCTAATGTTGTGTAATGAAGAAGCAAAGTATGGTTTGTAAATACAGGCATGTTTGGTGTATAAGCCATACAGTTGGGATCCTTTCTTAGGTAAGTACAGTGCCTTACAGTCTCTATCTTCTCTTCCCCAAGCCACCTCTATGTACATGTGCCTTGTGCTGACTGGGGGTTCAGGAGCCCCCTCACCTGCTCCCTGCCCCAAGTTCAGTTGCCACAGAACATTACCAAGGCCCTCAAAGGGCCAGGGTCCATCCAGGTTGATATGGAGCTGCAGCAGAAATTGGGAGTGCTGTGAGGCATCATGATTTGCCTGTTATGTGGCAACCTACTTGTAAAAGTGCTAAGATCAGGTAGATGTTTCACTTCATTACGCGTACGGCTTCTATGCCTTTCCTATGATTCTTTTTTTCCCTTGAGACAATCCTGGAACAAATGTAAGTGTAGAGATCATACAAGAACCTCTACGTGCCCTGCACAGGAGAAGCTGAAAGCATTAAATTGCCCGTTTAAAAAATAATTAACAGGCATTATCCCATGATAAAGACTCTAGAGCAAACTTCTGTTAAGACTGTTGTTTGAGCATGTGGTAGGACACACATGGTTAGTCACAGTAAGTTGAAAAACTTGACTGACAAAAAAATAAGCAGGGAGCTTACAGACTTGATGGCCTTTTGAGAAGAGGTGAAACGCTTTCATAAATACTTGGCATTGGAAAGCCTCCAATCCAACAGGTGATTCATGGGGGGATGCTGAAGATTAAGCTGTGAGGTATCTAGTCAGATCTCTGCCTTTTGTGTTTCAGTACAGGATTATCATATCAGCAGGATCTCTCTGTAGCTGAAAATCAGAAATGTCATTGTCATCCTAGCAGGATCCTTAGCACTTTCAAAGATTACACGGCCTTTTGCTCACAACGTTTCATAGGAGAACTGCAGCACTAACTCCCCTTTTTATTAAGCATTCTTAATCAGTTGGAAGTGAAACAGCCAAATCTGACCTGCCCTTCTGGTCATTGTTCAACAGCAGATGACGAAGGTCTGCAAATCTGCACTTTGTTCCTTGACCATGGACATCAGCTGACAGATAGACCTCTTTAGCGTTCTCCTTCCTCAGTTAATTCCTAAAAAAAAGGGCAGAAGACTAAAGCAAAAGCCTGCAAAGCGCTTTACAACCCCAAAAGTTATTATTTCCAGTAGAGTTAAGTAGCAGATAAAGGCATGTTATTGAGGATAATAGATACTTATGATGCTGTCATCCAGTACATTTGTAGTTTATGTTTCTGGGTGCACTCTTGGAAATAAATTCCCCTTTTAGCTTTATAAAGGTTATAGAGAAATTGTGTGGTTTTGAAGTGGTTTTGCAGCCAAAGATGAGGTTTCTTGAGCAATCATTTTTGGAAGGGAAAGAAAACCTGGTGATATGCAACCATTAAATTAAAGGCACAGTACAAAAGGCACCTTGGAAGCTACCTGGAAGGAGAAAGCTTACATTAAACAAAAAAAAAAATCTCTTGCTAGGATAAATAACTCGCATTTCTGAACAAGAACATGCACCTTGCCTTTCTTCTGCCAAGCACCACTACTCAGTTCCACCCTCTGTAGTCCCATCAAAAAATAATACTCTCTCAGTGCGTGACTCACTGAGGGGAACCAGTTAGCCAAATATGCCTCCAGCATTGCCGCAGGTCAGTTCGCAGGGCTTGCTGGCTTTCATCTGTACAGTGAACCATTTAGACCATTTAGAGGGAAAATCTGTCACTGCAGTAAGTATCTGAGAGAAACACAACACAATGAAAGGACAAGGGTGAGACCATGTACACATATCTAAAATCTACACAAATATGTATGTTTTCACGGACGTATCATGTAATCATAGAATGGTCTGGGTTGGAAGGGACCCCAAGGATCAGAGTTCCAAACCCTCTGCCACAGGCAGGGCCACCAACCTCCAGGCCTGGATCTACACAAGGTTGCCCAGGGCCCCATCCAACCTGGTCTTGAACACCCCCAGGGACGGGGCATCCACTACCTCTCTGGGCAGCCTGGATGCTTTGCAAAAGGCTGTTGTATGTAATAATTGCTCTCTTGCCGTCAACCATACAATTTTATAATATTCCCTTATGAATATAACACTCTCCTCAGTGTCTCATTTGTCTGGTGTCATTACATTACAGCACCTCACCACTCTCTCTGTAAAGAACTCCCCCCTAATATCTAATCTAAACCTTCCCTCCTTTAGCTTTAGTCCATTCCCCCTTGTCCTGCCATTCTCTACCCTTTTGAAAAGTTGATTCTCCTCCTGTTTGTATGCTCCCTTCAGATACTGGAAGGCTGCAATGAGGTCCCCCCGCAGCCTTCTCTTCTCTAGGCTGGACAAGCCCAGCTTCCTCAGCCTCTCTTCATAGGGGAGGTATTTAAAAATCTGGTCCCATTGCTAAATTTGCGAAGATTTTCTCTGAACAACAACAAAAAAGAAACTTCTTTAGTAATGTGGAACATATCTTGTGATAAAATGTATACTCTCAGACTTTTGTCCATGAAAATCTGAGCTATTTTCTCCCCAGATTCTAACTATAGAGCACTTCTGTACTAACTACCGCACTTCTTTACCTGGGATAGCATTGTTGAGGGCATATGAGTCATGGGCCATTAATGCACTTGGAAACACACTATGTGAATGGCCAAGCACTCTGTAGCTCATCAGCAAAATGTTCTGTGCCCTACTATTTGGTCACAGTTTTGAGTATTACTCTTGTAGCCAGATTGTAGCTGATTTTGTTACTTGGGTTTGGGTTTTTTGAACCTCACCTATAAATTTTGACAATACTCTGCAGTATATTTAACATACTGCCCACTTTAGCAATTACCTGAATATCAGAACAATTTGTTTGAAACCTTTGCAGGTTAAAACCAGGAATGATTAATTCTGTTTCCCAAAGAAGAATCTCCAGCACCTTAACTTGCTTGCATCAGCGGTCAGTGAGCTGAAAGACATAAGGTCTCACTGGAAAGTGTAAATGACGTAGTGTCTAAAAATTGCCATGAAATCACAAGCCCATGCCGTCTCTAAAGACTCAGCAACTGCCCTCCCTTCCTGCAGCTGCTTGCTCTGAGGAGTTTTACAGAGGCAGGTGTAATAACACCGAATGCAGAATAAGAGTTGTTGCTCACAGAAGGGGCTTAGGCTTTGGAGCAGGCTCATAACAACCAAAACAAACAGCACTCCATCCTGAACAGACCATTACCCCTCTCCAGCTGCATGCGTATGCACAGATCTGCCAGTTGTGGAGTATGGGGTCTATTGAGAAATGCCTGTCCTGTCTTTAAAGCCTCTTCTGGCACTTCAACTCTGTGGACTTGGGTTTAAGAGCTCTGGAGAGTTTGGACAGTAGGTTTTCTTTGGTTTTACAGCACCACTTTCTAATCATGGTAGAAAAGAGGTTTTTCTTTTGCTTATTTTTTTGTTGATCCATTTAGAGCTGAAAGTAAATGCTGGCTGCTTTCCATGTGCTGTTCTGTAATTAAGCTTTCTTCGCCCTTTTTGCCAGTGGAATATAATTTTTATTTTGACTGCAGCTTTATTTTACACACTCCACCTCCAATAAAACTGTGTTCAGAACCTGCACTACGATAAAATAGCATGCATCCCATTTAAAACTGCTCTCCTCCAAGGCACTGGGATCTCAAGTAAGCGAGATCGTGTCTGATGTACCCTTTTTAACATCGTGTACTGCTGAAAATAAACCCACCCCAGCTGGCTAAGGCTGAGGTGGTTGAAAAGCAAGGGTTTACTTCCCAGCCCTAACCTGCCGATCGCCTTCCTCAGCCTGGCTTGGTCGTTCAGTGGCTGTGGCTGAGGGAACCTCGTTAGTTCCATTTGTAGCTTTCATGTAAGGGCTTTTGTTGTGACGGTGAAGCTGCGGCATGGTGCCAGTTATTAGTGAGCCCACAGGAGAATTGCACCAGACGTGGTTCAAGCTACAGTCCATGGGTATTAGTTCTTTAATTAACCTGAGGTTATGGGTAACTGCTGTAAAAGGCTCCACAAGCCTTCAGAGCTACGGTTTCTTCCCATAAAACCACCCCTTCCTAAAAATGGAGTGAGACATTTTCATTGAGGGTTTTTTCCCTCCTTTATTATGGGAGCAGAGTGTTAAATCAGGACCAGGGTTACCACAACACTATAACCCCTCAGAGGTTAAAGAGATGAACTTTTTCAAACCCTTGCTAACAACACCAGCCCTGTTTACCTAAGTTGAAAGGAGTTTGTGGGGTTTTTTGGTTTTTTTTCCAGTTACACTATCTTCCTGGACAGATCATTGAGAAGGTAGTGAAACTGTGTTGGCTTTTATTAGGAAAAAAACCAATATTGTTTTAATCTTAGAATTGGAAAGGGGTATTCCTAATAAACAACAAGGTTGCAGCAAGACATAAAAGGCTCCTGCTACAGTTACAAGAGGCTTTTCTGTAGGTAGTCAAGGGGCATGATGATCTACTGCCAGATTCAGTGGATTGTACTTTTTAAGCATCAGGTTTTGATGTGGTTCTGGTAGAGTTCCCTGTAAAAGGCATAAATCTAGAAAAGTTTCACATGCATCTTGCTGAGACACACAAGCTGTCCGAAAAGTTGTTTGTGTGTGTAGATGAGAGTCTTCTGAATGGGGACTCCAGTTTCAATTCCCTGCAAAAGCTTTGCAAGTGGGGTTTCTCCTCTTGACCCCATACTGTGCAACATCGTATTTACTGCTTACTGTACAGGAACGATTGTGTTTCAGGAGCTCTTTTTGGGCTCATCACAATACCTTAGGCTCTCTATCATAAATCTTCCAGTGTTTTACATGCCTGTGAAGTGGATAAGCAGTTACCTTTCCCACTGTCTTCTTGAACCTTTGCCAGACATCTTTAGGTCTTTTGAAATCCTTCTGTAGAAGGGGCTACACCCTCAGAAAATTGTTTGAAGTGTGGGGGTTGTTCCCCCCAAACTTTGTTACCCACTGTGACAGAGAAGTTTAGAAGGGCATGTGGAAGCCTGCTTGTGCCAATCAAAGCTGAATTCCCTTTCTCTGTGTTTTACAGCATTGTATTTTAAATGGCTGGCCAAGAGACTGGAGAGTGTCCTTTAGAAAGCAGTTGGGACCGTGAAGCCAGTATTTTACTAACAGAGCCAAGAAGTCCTCCCTTTGCTGACACTCCAAACGAGCTCACATACGCTGGCTCTGGTGGTTGTACACCTCCTCCAACGCTTTATCCCAACTCTGGCTCCATACACTCCTGGTGACTGCAGCACCACAGGGCTGTGTCAGTACTGACATTTCCTCTGGATTGTCCCTTAGGCTGCTGCCTGGAACAGCATCAACACTGCCAGCAGCTAGAGGAGCCCTCTGCCCCATCCTCTGGCATTTTAACATCAAGCCCTGCTCTGAGCGTTTGCAGATTTATAGCTTGGATGTAACAAGATTGTATTTTTGACAGCTTAACATTATCTGATCTATTTATTAAACAGAAAGTGCTCTGACAAGGAAGAGTAACCTCATTCTTGCCATCTCAGAAAGGGAATTGGCAAGCACCACCCTTGCACGCTAGGCAGCATGGTGCCCTGGCTCTGAAAAGCTAACATTCTTCATGGGAGCAGATTTTAACAAATATTGATAAAGTGGAATTATGCCCTGCAAAGCAGGAGGTGGCAGGAGATCCAAGTCTACATCTCCTTGGAAGGGCTAAAATGCAAACTGGAGTGGGACTACATGGTCAAGTGTCTATTTGTGACCAGGCAAAGCACAGAGTTATCTGCAGGACAGGGGAGTTAACACCTGCTTTTAAAATCTTTGTACGTTTGTTATGTCCAGTCCCTCCATAAATTTGGGGGTGTTCTCCCATGTCTATAAAAAGATGTGAGTCATAATTTTCAAGTATGGGATATTTCAAATGTACCAGTTCTTGGGTGTCCCACATAAGGCAGCTGGCAGGGCTTAATTTTCACATAGTGGATGATAAAAATAAAGTTTCTATGGGTACATTAAAGTTAGCCACTCAAGGAAGTGGTTACTTAGCCAGTATTCTGGCCATAAGAGTCTTTAATAGCATGTAAGTTGGTTGTGTCCAGCTAGTATTTATTTTTGGAACTGGTGATTAAATCAATACAAAAATTATTTATTAGTGCCAGCTTCATTTAATCAAGTAAAAGTACTGAGCAAAGTCCCTGTCCTACTTTCCATACACCCCACACATTCCTCCTTCTGGAAGAAAAAAGACAGACCTTCCATGTAGTGCCTCATTTGAGTAAGCTTTCTCCTGTGCTATTGGTAAGGCTTATGAAGGTATGTGAGTGACCTTGTTTAATGCATTTATTTTTAACAGACAAATTTTGGTATTGCCGACTTTCACCTAATCACAAGGTCTTGCACTACGGAGACTTGGAAGAAAGTCCCCAGGGAGAAGTCCCCCATGATTCCTTGCAAGATAAATGTAAGTCAGGCACAAAGATTGTACTACTTTTACTTCTTTTATGCTAATTCCTCTTTATAACTTGCAGCAGGTTCCTCTTAATATAGAATTTGGTCAACAGCTCTTTTTATGGAGATCGAGAGCAGAGGACGCTTCCTCCTGTGTTCAAACACTGCTCTCCTAGTTTCAGCAAGTGTGTATGAGGGCTGAGCTCAGCTTTCCAATGAGTTTATAACTTCATTCAGCTTGGAAATATGCTTTTCATGGGGAGGAACACAGTTTATTTTGATGGCTTGTCTAACTGCAGACATCAAATAAAGATTTCTGGGCGCCTTCTGAAGCACTTCCTGTCCATGAAGACAAACGTTTCTTCTATGGCAAATAGTCTAGTAACTGAATGAGAAATTCATGCCTGGCAGAGGTCTTTTTCATGGACTTAAAGATAACATGTTGCTGAGAACAGTCTTAGGAGGACCTCACAGTTACTGTGTGCCCAAATGGGAGAGGACATGTCTTTGTGACATATCCTACCAGGGAATTTATGGGTGTAAGTAATTTTGGAGCCCTTCAGAAAAATCATGCTCTTGTGAAAATTTCTTCTTTGTCCTTTGACATGAGTTGTAGATGTTTAGCCTACAATCCCAGGAAAGTTTATTTTTCAGTGACTGAGATAATTACCAGTGTATCTCTCTCACCAGAAAGTGACTCCAAGAGATCACACATTGAATAAAGAATCATTTATTTTTGATCTTTTCTGAACCTCCACCAGTAACAAATGCCATTTTTGGCATTATTAAATTAAACATGCTTGTACAAGCATACCAGTTTGTATTCTTTCATGGAATAGCAGAAAGACTAACTTTTCAGGCACTGGAAATTTCTCTGCTCTCAACCTATCTCCAGGCAGCACCTTTTAAAATTTCTAAGTGCTCCCAGCTGCAGTGTGGGAGGCAGAGAGGAAGAGCCTGCGTGAGGCTGGAGACCTGGAAGTTTGCTGTCACATTCCCTTGTTTTCATTGCCTTACAGATTGCCTCAAGCGTGTTTCACACTCTTACTGCAGCTTTGGCAGAACGTAGGGTGGGGAGTTCACGTTGCTGCATTGGCACTGGAAGAGACTGCTTTTCTGGACGAGGTTTAGAGAAATAGCCCTTGAATGTTAAGAGTAGCATCAGAAAGAAGCGCGAAGGTCACGCTTGAACTGAAGGCACAGTTAGGAGACCAGCAGTTCCCAGATTTGTTTGCTTTGAGCCCATTTCCATGCTCAGACCCCTGACCCTGACTGCGAGCTTTTATTTTGCTTTTGCATTTTTGCACAGACCCTTGAGCTCACTTAGGAATATCAGGATCCCCTAGGGACAGAAGGCTCCTACTTCAGGAACCACTAGGCCAGAGCCACGTGTTTCCCGTGCATGCCTGCTGGCAGAGCTGATACTGATTCAGCCTGAGAAAGAATATGGTTATTTCATCACTACCTCAGATTTTCAGGCAACAAAGGATGCAAGTGCCACCCACATCAGAGTTTAACTGAACAGAGTTGAGAGTATCGCAAGATTTAAGATTATAGCGTGGCACTAGTGTTCAAAACATGACTGGCCAAACTGGCTTGGGAATTTTACATAACATTTTCCAGAAAAGTTCTGAGGTTCTTTGTGTGGACCTGTATTGAATTTTGAACAGTTAAGGTCTCAATATGATGACCAGATTGTCAGCATTTGGAAGCAGGTCAACAGATGAAAGAGAATAGGTGGGTAAGAAATTGGGGAGCCAAGGGAAGCAACATAGAACATTTTGTGTCCTCCTTGCCAAGCTTGACTAACTAGTATCTATCTCCAAAAATAAATGGGGCAGGGGCCGGGGGTGGGGTGTGGAGGGGGTTAACATTCACTAGACCAGGTTGCCCAAAGCCCCATCCAATCTGTCCTTAAACACTTCAGGGATGAGGCTTCCCCAGCCTCTCAGGGCAACATGTGCCAGGGCCTCACCACCCTCATAATAAAGAATTTCTTCCTTATGTCTAACCTAAACCTGCCCTCTTTTAGCTTGAAGCCATTGCCCCTTGTCCTGTCACTGCACTCCCTGATGAAAAGTCCCTCTCCCACTTTCCTGTAGGAGCCCTTTAAGTATTGGTAAAACGTAACTAGGTTTCACTGGAGCCTTCCCTTCTCCAGGCTGAACAAACCCAACTCTCTCAGCCTGTCTTCATAGGAGAGGTGCTCCAGCCCTCTGATCATCTCCGTAGCCCTCAAGAGAACTAGCCTCTCCTCCCAAAAATATCATGTCTTACCAAAAAGTAGGGACATAAAAAGTCAGCAGAGGGACAGCATGAGATGCTGAGTCTAAAGACAGACGAGGTTGGATAGTGAAGAGCCAAAAAACTTTCATTTTTTTTTAGTTTTCCATGCAAAGAAAGTCCTTTAAAAATGTCTACTACATCCTGTGCTATCTATTTAACCACAGCACTGAGGTAACCTGTAATAAAAATAAAATAAAAATACATTTCTCCTCTCCAGTATTTCCATTATAGTTTGTAAAGAACTGGGCAGTAACAGACTTTCATGTTATTATGCTGTTCTATGTATATGATGGTTTTTCGCAGCCACAAGGATAATGGATTATTTATAGATTGTAGAAACTGTCACTCACTTACCATATTGTAATGTGGAGCATTTATTGTGGAGCATATAGAGTCTCCATAATGTAATTACTGTTGGAAAATCGACTTCCACTTGAAACCAGGAGAAATTTATATTTTATGTTTTAGTGACCTCACTCTCTGAGTGAGTCCGACTGTGGCAGCAGCTTCCAATACTTTTTTTCTTACCTTTTTTTGTTTAAGGATGTCTGATCATTTCCCATTTTAAAGCAATTGGGACAGGTCTTTATAAGCCTGACTAGTCCTTATTCCCATTAATACCAGAAAGTGACTAAAGTGCTGGTGGAAGTGAAATAGAAAACTATTTTAAATATTCATACAGGCCTTGACAGAAGGACAACACCATCGAATGAGGTGGAGTCCAGCTTGCCCAGTATCCTCTCTCCAACAGACACTTTCCTGGATGCCTAGGCAAGAGCAGCAACAGGGCAGGCATATTACATTAGTAAGGCAGAAAACAGGATATATTTTCTAGATATACAAGTACACATAAAATCTGTCCAGACACCGGTACACATCTATCTGCAACACCCTTAACCCAAAGTAGTCTCAACAGGGAAGAAAAAGCATGCTCATGTTTTTACCCAGATGCCTGAAATTTTGTCAAGATGCACTGATTCCTATCTTAGTTGTTTTCTTCTGGTTTTCTTTCTTACAACGTGCTGGAAATGGCAAAGGAGGTGCCAATTTTGTCACATTAGTCTTGCCTCCTTTTAGATTCTCTAGCTTTTACATACCTCGGTTGTAACTCATTTTCAGGATTTTGCTTTTGTTTCTTTTTTATGCAGTGCCAGTGGCAGATATAAAAGCTGTTGTGACTGGGAAAGACTGCCCTCACATGAAAGAGAAAGGAGCTCTTAAACAAAACAAGGTATGGTTCTCAGATTGTTACTGATACACACCAGTTAACTTGACCTTCTCGGGAGTAATACAGGTGTTTTTCATACCAGCCTGCCACCTTTCTGTGTATTCTCACACTCTTTGTTTGCACCACAGACCATTTGATTTAAATTATTAGGAAAGCCTCCGCTCCTTTGCTCAGATTTCATGGCAGATGTGCATTGTGATATGTCCAGAGCGCCTTAGGATAGTCTTTAGCAGTGATGTCCTCCACATCTAAAGCAAAGCAGCAGTGACTTGGTGGTACCTACTCATATGGTCCCTGATTAATAACTGGTGTGTTCCAGCTGTATTCTCTGATGGGATCATATTCAGTGATGATAACTGCAGGTCCTGTCAGGTAGAAAAACAACTGCCAATAAAAGGATGTAAGGTAAACACTAGGCAATCAATGAGGTGTATAAGGATGTCTTCAGCAGTGCATTTGGAGAAAAAAAAAAGTAAGTAGAAGACAATGGTCAGCTTAAATTAGATTTATGGTACCTCTCAGAGTATCAGACCAAGAGCTGTGAACTGACAGTAGGACTCAAATTGTACAGTGCCAGAATTTTGAAGTTTTGTTAGTAAAAACTGCCGCTGCAGCAAGGAGAAAATTCACTTACTAGCAAAGTCTGACAACTTTGGTAGTGGTGGTCTTCATACCATATTGTATGAGGTATGTTAATAAGTCTTCCTTATTAACATATTAACATATAATGATCAGGTCGTGTTTTCTGACATTACAAGGAGGAGTGAGACACTAAGAAAGTTCTAGAACCACACCCTGAGGCCTGGGAACCAGATCAGAGCGTTTGAATCAAAATTTCTGGTTCCCTGAAACGGAGAAATTTTAGAGTCCAACTAGAAGGATATTTTGATGGCCAGTATGTTAGAGTTAAGAGTTCCTGATTCAGCACTTTAAAAATAAAATGCATTTAATCAGTACTTAAATATGTACTGGAAAAAACCCAGTTCTGATAGGAACCACGGAAAATGCAAAGACACTGTCAAAACCACATCACACAATTGTTGTAGCTTCAGAACTGCAACTTTTCTTTCCTTATCCGTATGTAGATATGCAGAACACCTTGAGTATTCTTGGCATGTGTTTCTCATACACAAGTTGCCTTAAGTCTATCAGGATACCGTCATGTCCTTTCAGCATTGTCTCCACATGGTTGGAAATGAAAAAACTCAAGCCAAGCCAGGAGAAAAAAATCCTAGGAATATTTTTCATTGTTGATTTTCTGAATCAGGTCACTAACACACATGCACACAATAGATTGCATACAACTCCTACCTCATGTTATAGCTGAACCATCCACAGCGTTTGGCTGGGGCATTTCTATGATGCATATCAAGTATTTTTAGTGCTTTCTTGTCTTAGCACTCACATGTCCGCACAAAAAGGAAAGATGAGAAGGAAAGCAGTGGGTGGCAGTGATGGAAATGTGTCATCTTCATGGAGCAGTAATTTCCAGATAGTATTTAATGCTAAATAGCAGTTCTGCAGATGAGTTTGTCCTCAGCTGTCAGCATCGCCCCATTTCCTCAGGTAAAATTGCTTTGGACTGGCATAAAGCTGCTGGCTGAGAATGTGAAAATCAGGAGTTGATAGGTAGCATGGCTGCATCCGCAGCTGGAGAATTCCATTTCTGATCCCGGCGATAATAATTAATGGTGGCTTCACTATTTCTGGTGTGATGGGTGATTTTGGAGCTTAGTTTGTGTTTTTTTATTTCCTTCCTCAACTCCTTATTTTTTTCTTTGAGGATCACTGAGTTTGTGAAATTAGCTGTCGTCTTAACCAAAATGTCATGTGCAGCATTGCAACTGCTTAATTGACCTCATCTGAATAACACATGATTGTTTGTGGATTATCAGGTTAATGTGGTCAATGAAATGCAAATTTTTAAAAAAACCAAACAAAAACAAACCAACAAATAACAAAATGCCCAGACACAGAATGCAGTTTGGCTGAGTTTGTTGCATGAAACCTCAGACTTCCTGAAATTTCACAATCGGTGATGTATTTTTTTAAGAGGCCTTTTCATCCTGTGCTTTCTGTGTACATATATAACGACCACCTTAGCGTTTATTCATTGGCAGAAAAGAAAATGGAATGGCACAATGCCACTGCTATGAACATAGCTGGAATTGGCAGAACGTCCATAACAAAGGCTTCAGAGTCTCTTTGTTTGCCAGCACGTGGCCATTATTCTTCCAGAGGGACCATTGAGAAATAAATAAGAGTTAAACTGAATTGGAATTTGCATGCATATCAAGTGGGAATGACTTGATAGGATCAGACCCGAATCTATTGTTCGTCATCTTGCTTGTGTTTTTAAATTAGGTTTAGTTTTAAAGCCCTCATTTCTGACTCTGAAATAATATTAATGAATTTCAAGAAAATTAAATAAATTAGATTTTTAAGCCTTCAAAGCAAAACACAAGAGAAGAATTTGGAAAAAGCATTGCAATTTATGTCTAAGTGTTTTATCAACCTTTATTTGCTGATGTGGCAGGCTTCAGGCTTGATGCCATTTTAGTCAGTGGAAATGATTCTGCTCGCTTCCCTCTTCTTTTGCAGTTTCTCTCCTCTTCTGTTTCTTGTTGGTTGAACAAGTTCCCTGCTGCTGCATGCAGCAGTAGTTGTCTGGGGAGGATTTTCTGTCTCTGGCTAGCAGACGTAGCATGGCTGTGATCTCAACCTTCAGCAAAGACACGATTGTTTTGAGGTTGTTGATGACAGAGTAGACAGAGAGTAGTGAGGTCATTCCAGTTGCATGAGGTATCTCATCCGTAGACACCTCATATGCCTCATCACCAAAAATAGTTTGTCTTCGGCCCACATGAAGGGACCATCAGAGGGTGCAGGAGAGAGAAGCTCTGGGTCTGGGAGACCAAGCTTCCCCTCATAGCACCTGCAGCAACTTTCGCTGCGAAGTTGAAACCAAGAAGTGGAAGTATCCAGGCAGAAGGTGCAGAGTCTCTTCTCCCCTGTTCTCAGTGAAACACAAGACAGAGGCATGTTGTAGGTCCCAATACTGTTTGTTACTTTTGCCAGACATCTAGGGAAGGGCAGAGGTCTGACATGTGCAAGGGTGGAAAGAGTTAGGAGTGTCAAGGGGAGTGACTTTGGCAGATTTAGGTGAGGGAGGAGGAAAGCAAAACAAAGAGGGAAGGAGCAGGTTCAGAGGAATGGGAGAGAAGAAAGGCTGGAGTGCAAGAGAAACTGATGGAAAAAGCTGGAGTGGAAAGTGACTCTGAGAAAGGTTAAGAAGTACAACAGAAAAGGGAGGAGAAAGCCACAGATGGCTGACAGAGGCTGACCAGTTTTCCTTCAGGAATTTCTAGTTACTCAAAATCACCTGTCACTGTGCTAAAACCAAGTGGGGATGCCTGACAAGTTATCCATCAGTGTGGAGGGCCAGTTGGCAACTCCACCTCTTCAGGCTTCCATTTTCCTGGACAACTTGAGGTGGCAGAGACACTGGCACCTGGAAGCCATAATTCCTGGGCCTTTAGTTTCTGGAGCAGCCAGCAAGGAAGCTGAACTGGAGCCAGGGTTGCCAAACTCCCCCTTTCCCCCGTAAAAGGAAGCTTGGCACCCTAAATGTGGCCCTTTCTCACTCTCTGCCTGACTGGGAATGACCAAACCCATGGCTCCCCGGGATACTCTTCTTCCAGGCTGGGTTTTTCTCTCATTTTCCTTTATTTGAAATGAACAAAAACTTCAATCCCTTGGAATTTCCCAAGGGACACATATACAGGGACCAGGCCTATGGGATTGTTTTTGACCTTCACAAAACCCAGGAACATCAGGCTAGAGCGGTACAAACCCTTTCTTTCAGCAATATTTATTTTCACAACCTCAGTTGCATGACTTGGCATGTCCTGTCAGTAATTTATAACCCACTGTGAGGAGATAATGCCAGGTTTGTGTGGGCAGAGGTAAATTTGTTGCCGTAATGAGGGACATCACTCTTAATAAGGTGTGGCTGAGAGACATGCCTGAAACACAAAAAGGCTATGGGGGCCGTGAGCCATTTGCTTGCTGAGTGCAACCAGTGCTATTAGTACCCGCAGCGTCCCTGGGGATTTAACACATACTTGTCTCCTGAGGCTTGGCAACAACCGCAAGCTGAACCTAATAACTAAACTCAAGGAAACCACGAACATTTCCCAGGAGAAGCCTGATCTCTGATCATCCGAGGTTATCCCTAAGGATTGCAAGTTTTATGAAACAGAGGCTGCGCTTAATCACGCCAGCTCAAAAATGAAACAACCCTTACTGAAATCCAACGGCCTGTGTCCGTTTCAGACTGGGAAATCAGGGGCAGAAACCTAGGACAACTTGTGTGCTTCAGTCCCTGCAGTCAGTTCTTCCATTGTAAAGCTTGGTGTGGCAAATTTAAGCATCTCTTGTGGCTGCCGGCAGCGTAGGGACAGCTGTCAGCTGAGAGTCAGCAAAGGCAATGAGTATTACGGGGCTCAGGAAACTTAAGAGGCAAAAAGAAGAGGACATATGATACAGGTGGAAGTAGTTATGAGTCAGAACTCTCCTTTGTAGCCAGGACTTTTTTCCACGGGGTTACTATATCCCTGTCAGGTAGCTTACAGGTGGTGAAATCCCTGTAACAGTGCTTGCAGTGATGTGTGCAGTAACCACGATATCACAACATTTTGACTTGCTTGCTCCTGGCCAGTGGAAGGTCATTGTATATTCAGATTGGATGGGTTTTCCCCATAGGAACCCAGGTCCAGGTGACTTTCGGGGAAGGTCAGTGTATAATGAATTCGCTTTGGCACTTTCAAATTTTCAGCTTCAATGCTGAGGGGAAAAAAGATTATAGGTTGGGTTGGTTTTTCTTCTTTCACAAGAAAGATTCATTTGGATCTTTATGACTAAGTAAGCTAGATAGTTCAGTTTGGCTGAGACTGCCGGCTATGGCTCAGGTAGAGACATGATGACAGAAATCTCTTGAGAATGAATAATTTCATAGATTTCCAGCAGTGAAAAGAACATAAGTATATACTGGGATATTAACTATCCTGGCAAGACTGTTGACACAGAGAATCAAACCTTGCAGAACTTTGCAAGTTTGATCTATACAAATTAAAGAAACCACAGGTCTTCATGAGGAGCTCTTTGCAAGTGTACTGCTACAGGTTATATAGATTTTAGTCCTTGCTATTGCCTAGCTCAAACACTGAAGTAATCTGTGATCAAGCGAGCCACAGTCAGCACACTGAGGGGGGTGAGTTTGTTTTGTCTTAAGCATCTATGTTGGGGTTCTTGCTGTGCCAGTCTGTTGCAATGGTCTGGTACTGCTGCAGCTTTGGCCAGTCAGGAGCAGATCATAACTTCCCCTTGTTGTGGGGGATAAGCAGTACGAAAGACAGACCTGAGTGTATTAATGCCTCTCTCATGCAGCTCTAATGTATGTTTCTTTGTATTCCAGGAGGTGCTAGAGCTTGCTTTCTCTATATTGTATGACTCAAGTGGCCAGTTGAATTTCATCGCTCCAGACAAGCATGAGGTAAGTCTTGTTCTTTAGAGCCCTTTTGGTTGCTTTATGGCAGCAGCCAGCTTTTTAAGAACATAAGAATGTATCATCCTGGCACAGAGTGCAGGTCTGTCTGAATGTGTGTCATGTCTACAACAAAGTGAAAGCAGAGGGAGCAAGTATGGGAGCAAGACCTTCTGCAATTTTCATGCATATCCTGAGCCACAGAAGGAACATGTTTTGTATTTGTACATCATAGGACAGTATTTCTAAACCTTACTGAAATAAGAACCATAGGTAAGAGAGAAAGAGGCTCGGGCAGACCTCACAGTTCCCACAGACCTTGCTTACCATTTCCTGGTGTAGTAAAGATTACTCCTGGTCTGGTCTATCCTGGAGGATTCTTGCTGTGTGTTTGTTTTAGTGAACTTTTAGTTCAGTGCCAAAGATTTGTACAGCCAACCTCCTAAAGAATCAGTGCCATCCTCAGCTGATATTGATGGTGCCAACATAATCAGGGGAGGTCACACCATTGCTGGGTCTCAATTTCAGCCAAAACTTGTGTTCTCCAGAGCTGCATATCCACTTATTCGTAGTGTCACATTGCTTAAGACTATTCATGACAGGTGATCATAGAAGGTCCTCTCTATTGCGTCTCCAGGGGAGGTTGTTTTGCAAAGGGTCTCAGCTTGTCTGATGGCAGTGTCAATACCAATAGCAAGGAAGAATGACAGCCTCCTCCCTGCTTCCTTGCTTTACTTGAAAACACAAGGAAATAGCCAGCATCGTTTCACCTTTGGAAGGTGATGGAACAGGTTTATCTAATTACATAGAAGAATTTAATGTCTTTCCCTCCAAGTAAAGGTTTAGCAGAATGCACTATATTAAAAAATAAAGGAGGAATAGTTTTTCCTTCTTATTTCCAAAGCAACTACAGTTGGCATTCCATTTGCACACTCATTTTGTGGTGTCTCATTTGGTCTCAGTTCAGGACTGTGTTAAGCTGATGAAAGACAGAAGATTGCATTAATCTGTGTTACACTGTAGTGTTATTAAAGTGCATGAAATTGCATTACAAGTGAAGTGTATTTAGTTACACAGCTTCCACATTTGCAGTTCTGGATTAAAACCTTCAAATATACGTTCATTTTAGGAGAGGAAATTAAGTTATGCTCATCTGGGATTAATACTTGAGTTTCATTTTCAAGTGTGATCCTTCCAGAGAAATACATGCTGGTCAGTTCTGATCTAAGAGAAAGCAGCAATAGGATCCCAGGCACAATGTGCTGTCTAAGCAAAGCATGATTGTCTTCATCCTCTGAACTGAACATATGTTATACTCTTTTTGACATAAATTCAGCCACTTACATCTCAAATCCAACCTGTGGCTTGTGCCTACAAGTGTCTTTTAACAGTCAGAATGTTCAAAATCTGCTCCTGCACCCCACTGACAGGCAGTAGGATGTAGATGCACTAACCCAATTGCTTGTGATGACATTAACACACCTATTATCTTTGTTTCTCTTCTTGATCTTGTGCAGCTTCTTTGAAACAAAATTAATACCCTTAAAAGATAAAATAAAACTAAAATGTCCAGAGGCAGCAGCAGAGAAAACATTCAGAGAGACTGCTGCCTTATAGTTCCCAAGTGAATGTTTTCAAAAGGCCATCTTCCTTCCTCTGTACTCTTCCATGGTCTACAGTAGAGTGAGTCTAAAAAAGAAGGCAAAAAGTGAGAAATGTGAAGTGTTCAGAGGAAGCACCCCCAAGGAAAGGCACAGAGCATGTTATGAAGCCCATGACACTGCATCATCAAAGTAACTGGGATGCTTGTCAGTAGAGTTGCTTGTTTGGCACCATTGTCAGCTTGGGACGTTTGGTGGGTGACTTCTCTAGATGCAGAAGGCTTTGTGTGAAGCACCAGGAGTCATGTTAGTGCATGACAATTTGAGGTCAGACTTAAAGGGATTTTTTCCAAGCACTTTGACAGTCCTCATGATTGTAGAGTGAGGTCTGAATGTGGGAATTGAGTCTGTCCTAAAAACAAAAATTGAGTGAGAATCGTAAGATTAATCAGGTTGTAAGGGACCTTGGGGGGAAGCTGGTCTGATCCCCTGCTCAAAGCAGCTAAGTGATGAGCTCAGACCAGGCTGCTTGGGGCTGCATCCAGATCGATGAAGCCTGCACAACCTTTCTGGTTGCCTGGCTCCACTGACTTGACTCCCAAGGTATCACTTTAATAAAATCTCATTACTGAACCAATATCATTGAGATTTGGGCCTCATTCTTACACACTGAAGTTTGGCAACACCCTTGGCCATCTGCTGGAGCTTACTGCTAGCCAGAGGAATCAGCACTGTGAGATCACTCCATCGTTATTTGTTTCTCATTTAAATACTAATAGCTGGTTTCAACTACATAGCAAAAAGGTGGATTAATCTTATCCTTGATTTTTGACAGAGAAACTGATGAGGGAGCCTATAATTAGGTTTCATTGGAGTTTTATGAAAATGAATCTGTAGTAAATTAATTTTTCAGTGGCTCTTAGTCTGTTTTGCATATTAAAAAGAAAAAAGCTTCTGAATGAATGCCTGTGGTTTTCCACCATCTCATTAGGATTTCTCTCTGCTCAACAAGCACAGGAGTTTAATCAGATGCACTTGCCAATATGGAGATTAGAGAGGAAGCCCCTTTCCCAGGCCATTGCGCTCATCTGAATTGTGGCCAGAGTTTAGTTTCGGTGGGCCCAGAATGAGATATGTCTGGAAGAGAAGAGAAAGGCAGCTCTGCTTTCAGGCTCACTGGGATTCCTCCCCAGAGGAAGCGCTGGCCGTACTCACTGGGCAGGTGATGGACGATTTACGTCAGGGGCTGCATCTGTTGAACGGGATGCTCTGCGCTTCTGTAACCCGAGCAGAGCCCTTCTGCCTTTCTGCCTCAAAAGTGAATTCTGGGAAAACTTTCCCAAAGAAAGCTTTCAAGTCAATCAAAAGAAATTATAGTCTGTCCAAAAATAATTGCATTTCTAGGATAGCGTCGTTCTTCTCCCGATGTTCTGCATACACTGCACAAAAATTGCATGCTTTAAAAGTCTTCGGTGACACACTTTGAGAGCTTAGAATAGGCAGGTTGAGTTGTTTCTGTGGTACTTGTTAGCAGGACAGCCTGAACCCTAAAGTCTCTTCTATCTAATTAATCTCATATTAAAGCTGTGGTTTGGCTTATCAACACCCTGGGTGAAATCCTAACTCTGCTACGGTGTTGTTAGTGACTTAAATGGGTTGGATTTCACTTCGGATGTTGAAGTGCGTTAACCATCCTATTTTAAAAACATGCCCTTTTTCTGGACATACCCCAAGAAGGGGTTTTCTCTCTCTTCCTTAAACATAGTCGTTAAAAATAATTCTCAATGCTGCTGTGGGATGAAGTCAACCATGGCTATCTTTAAACTTGGAGGGATCATGTAGCAAATGGTCAGCTAAATTTAAAATCCATTTTTTGGCATGAAATCTAGCAGAAGTATTTGTAAGATAAAAATGCAGTTACAGTTGATTTAATTTTCTCCTGCAAACTAGGACACAAGTTCATGATTGAAATCTTTATTTTTAGATGATAGCATTTGAACACTTCTGTTCATAGTTGAATAAATGGCTTGTAGCAATAAATGGAAGTAACTTATTTGATAGAAGTGGACTCTAGATCGCCCTTGGGTTTGTTCCTCATTTAAAATGGTTGTTCAGCCCATGTTTATCTCAAGCTGTCAGCTGTTGGGAAAGATGGCATCTCCTATAAGGAAAAAGCTAACAAAAAGGAGTGGGTTTTAGAGGGGAGAGTTCAGCATTTGTGGCATTGTGAATTACACCAGGTAGCTTGCATTTAACCTTCATGAAAGATACAGCATTAGCTGACTCTCTAGTGTTCATAATATGTTATTTCGTGTAAAACAGTGGTAAAGTAGGTATAGGTCTGTCTTCGTGTAGGTCAGTTGATACCACTTAATCCATAGGAAAGCAAACTGTGATAAAACTAGATAGTTGGTACAGGATTTCGTACGTAAAGAGTCAAGAAGGATTTGGGTGGGATTCAGTTTACCTAACTTAGCAGTCTTGGGATTTAAAGTTTGGTACGAGGTAATCAGGCTCAGAGAAAGAGAGGGAGAGGAGGAGATATCTCCAGAGGTTCATTGTCCTAAGATAGGTGTTACTCTTCCTCCCATAGCTATGGAAGTTTATTCAACAAGGAATTTGGAGGAGATACCTATCTACCAAACAACTAAATGTTGTACTTTCTCCCCAGTTTTGGGGAATTGTTTGCCTGCTTTCTGAGCCGTTCAGTGGAACATACCTTCTTCGTGATACGTGCTAATGAATCAACCTCAATTTAGGTCCCTGTAGGAGCAGTAGCTGTAGAGGACCAGGACAGACAAGTACTCTGTGTTTGGAAAGTCTGTTAATGATAGTTTCTGTCTTTTCCCTGTGCAGTATTGCGTATGGACCGATGGGCTGAACGCCCTCCTTGGGAAGGATATGTTGAGTGATCTAACACGGAACGACTTAGACACGCTGCTCAGCATGGAGATAAAGCTACGCCTCCTTGACTTGGAAAACATACAGATCCCAGATGCTCCCCCACCTATCCCAAAGGAGCCCAGCAACTACGACTTTGTTTATGACTGTAACTGAGGCTGCCACTGAAACTTGCTTCAAAACTGGAAATATTATAACTGGAGAGTTATTAAAAAAAAAAAAAAAAAAAAAGAAGAGTGTGAGGAGAAAAGAAACCCACTTGTGCACCTTGGATTTTGGCTTTGGGAAGGGGTGTAGAAACACTTCCATTCCTTCCTGTTCCTTGCAACCCTAGCGACATCTGCAACTTGCATTCCTTCCTGTTCCTCGCATCCCTTTCCCATTCCCATCCCCCCATTGCTCATCCAAATCCACATTGCTTTAATTAACTTGTAATTGCAGGCCATTGGCCTTGCTTAAGGCAAAGAGAGCCACAAAGAAGCCCCCTCCCAAGGATTTTTTTTTTTACATTTTTAATACCGGAATAGACATTGTTAACTAAAGGACAACATTACCGAACTGCATGCCTGTGAAACCCACTTGGCAGGGCAGAGGCTTTAACTGGAAGGAGGAGGGAGGTAGGGAGCAGAAGCAGCTCCTGTAAGCAGAAGATTTCCCCAGACACTCCCAAGAGCCTGCCCACAACTGAATCCAGTGCGATGATGAAAATCGTTAACCGCCCCCCAGTGCTTGCATCACCCATCACTGTCATTGCTCTTTCCACTGCATCTCGACTCTCGCCGCCAGCCTTCACCCAACTGTTTGGCTCCCAGAACGGAAAGTCTGCAGGTTTTTGCTGTACCATACACTGCGATGCTGCAACAGCTTTTAACTTCTTTTCCTCCCAGCTCTTAAATAGCCCTATACTAGCAGATCACTCGCACAAACTGTATGAAGCCACTAGTGTGTCCCGTCCCTGTAGCGTTCCCTAAACCTCAGTTGCCTCTAAAATTGGCTTCTTGCTACTCAAAGTGAGTTTTATTTTCTTGGTCCAAAGTTCAACAGTAATTTTCACAAGTCAGTTACAACTGCCAAACATCTGGGTTTACATTGTTATCATTGCTACAGTGTTAAGAATTTGCAAGGGATTTTTTTTGTACGGGTTCTAATTTTTTTATTTTATTTTGCCAAACAGATATATTTAATGAAAACTAATTTCATTCTGAGTACTTTTCGGGGACAATATTTTTACTTAATTTCCATTTGGACCATTTGTCCTGAAGGGAAAAAAAGAAAATATATCCCTTCAACTTCACTGTTGAATAAAAATCTGAGTTGTGACAATTTTTGGAACTTTGTATTTCTTCTGAAGTTGTCTTTTACTCTGTACTCTTCCTAGCAACTCTGAAGGGTTTGGTTGCAAAGAGGAGAGGGAAGGGTGGAGCCTTTCTTACCTGCCTCTGATTTAATTTTCTTTTTATTTGTTTGTTTGAAGGATCCTTTGTGAAATCCAAAACCACAGCGTACTGATGTGTTCGCGGTCAGTGCAAGGCTGCTGCCTTTACCATCTGTACTGGAGTAACTGTCTTCCTGTATTTCCATTCCCTCCACTCAGAGTATTGCTGGCTGTGGCAGATTGGTACTGGGGAAGTTTGTGCTCTGCAGGATGGATTCCCTCCTTCCTCATGTTCTTCTAGGTCTTGCACAAAGTTCAGTATCTCTTGCTTCACTGGGTCTAGATCTAGAGAGGCCGGCCAGCTCTTGCCCTCCCACCACAGGAGCTGAAGACAGATGTTTATTTGTGTGAGTTCCTTTTCTGCTCAGACCCAGCTGAAAAACACTGTGAAGGGGTTTTCTCAGACCCTGTGCCAGTGAGAAACCTAGAGGGTGATTCCAGTCTAGACAGATGTAGAAGACCTCAACTGAGGTGATCTTTGATCCAGCCAGCCAGCTCTGGGGCAAGAATCCTGACCAACCTTGCATCAGGTGAGGAGAGAAATGAGGTCCTGTAGGTACAACAAGAAGGATGAGGAGAACATTGTATGACTTCAAGCATGAGGGTCCTAAGGCAGGTGCCTTCCTGAAGCTGTGCACGGAGTATTTTCTGAATGCCTTGATCTAACAGGAGGCATAAATTGTTTAAGGTGGTACCGGCTGGTAAGGTAAGGAAAAAAGGAAACTCTGAGTTAAGCACTGGAGTGGGAAGTTGCAGTGGACTGTGACCTGAGAGAAAATTAACTCTGAATGAGAACAGGGGTGTGCAATGTGGCATGTGGGAGCTTGAGATGTTTTATTCTCTGGAGCCTTGTCAGACTACACCAAAGGTAGTTGGCGGGTCAGGAGTGAGTGGAAGCAAAGGGTTGCCTGCCACAGGGGATTTTGGAGGGGTCCTGGGCGTGGGCGATCAAGGTAGGAACACATGTCTTTACAATGTGGACACTGACACTGTCTCTTGTCTGCATGAAGACTCGGAGCAGAGCAGAGAATCAGAGTTGTTTTGTTAATCTCCTTGACTCAGCTGTGTGGCTTGGCTGTGCATAACCTTTGCTTTTCATTTACAGACTGCAGAGCTGGCGCTTCAGACAGATACCACTCGGTGTCTAAAAGAAACACCTTTCACTCCTAAGTGATAAGAGCCAAACTCTGCCAGCTCGGTGTCAATCCGGTGCCGCGATCTTAGCAGGTAGGCGTCTGCCTGACAGTCAGAAAGGAGCAAACAAAAACCCTCCTCCAAGAAACAACGTGAGCAAGTGGGAAAGGTTAGACTTGCCTCCCCCGCTAAGGTGAGTGCCCCAAAATGCACCCCAAGAGCCATGGGGAAGCGGTGGGAGAAGAACTCGCAACCCAGATTTTTACCAACACCTTGCGCCCATCACAGAATCACAGAACAGTTTGGAAGGGACCTCAAAGACCATCCAGTCCCACCCCCTGGCCATGGGCAGGGACACCCTCCACTAGACCAGCTTGCCCAAAACCCCATCCAACCTGGCCCTGGACACTGCCAGGGATGGTGCAGCCACGTGATAACTGAGGCATATAAACACCACTTGGGCAGCATGAAGTGCTGGTGGCTGGCTCTCTAGTTGTGTCCTCAGGCCTGGTGCAGGCAGGGGACATGGCCCAGCATCCTCTCTCATGCCCTGGGACTGCACAGGGTGGACACAGCCTGACCAGGGGAGTACCAGGTCTGGGACCAGATGCATGCTGTGTCACTGCTGTGTGGGTCTAGCTCACCACCTCCTGCAGCCCTGCATTACAGGAAGCCCTTCTCCTCACGTGGCTCAGCTCTTTGTATGGGTTATGCATCGTGTGGGATGGTCACATGAGCAGGCACGCTAAATTTGTCTCCCCCCACCCCACGTGTCCCACCCTGCCATAAGAAAGAAGAAGCTCCAGAGATGCGTTGGCGTAATAGCCCAACGCTGCTATTTTAGAAGCGCTTCCACAGCAACGCGGAGGGCCGTGGTGCAAACAAGAATTCTGCCTTCAGTTTCTAGAGCTGTCATACAGACTCACTTCACCACTATGAAATTAAGGGGGAAAAAAAAAAAAAAAAGAAGAAAGTTTAATGATGAACAAGTATCCTGCTGCTTCCCATTCATTTAAAAAAAAAAAAAAGAGAATGAAAATGGCAAATTCATTTGCTCATGCTGTTGTGTGTTCTGGAAAAGCTTTTAAGGCTTCACATTCAAGGAGCTGCAGCAGGAAAGGAAAAGAAAAAAAAATTGCTATTGAAGTTTCTTGTATAATTTCAAAACATTAAGTGGGTAATTGCTTGTAAAAGCCATAAAGGGGAGAGAGAACGAAAAAAAAAATCAAAAAAGTCTAATTTTAGCTCCTGATTTTGAAATGACTTTGCTTTTTGCAAATCTTTTATCAGAAAACTCAAATTAAGAAAAATATATGTCTTCTTGAGTCAACTGCTTGCCCTGCTTGTAAAGACAAGAGCAGCAGTGCTAAGAAGCCCTGCACGAGAGCAAGCCGTGTGTCAGATAGGGAGCCTGCACTCTCTGGGCTTTCATTGCTGCTTCACAGAAGCAATTCCCTTTCCTTTTCTTAACCCTTACAACTGGCAGGGGAAAATAACATCCTCTTGCAAAGAGGCAGGGAGATGATGACTCTCGTTTGGGTTGTGGGATCCTGATTGTTTTATCAGTGGAATCCTCTTGTGCCTTCCTGCCATACCCAGGGTTGCTTGCTCAGCGTGGCCTGTTATCTCTGTCCTCTCCCATCACTCATCCCTGGTCGTGCACGTATGTCATGTGTGTTACAGGTATGTGAAGGCTCGTGTGGAAATCCAGTGGGATCCGCTGCCCAGAACAAATCCCTCTCTTCTCTGGCAGACGGATGAGTTGCGAGGGAGCCCTGGGTGCCCACAGCAGCCCTGTGGCCCACAGACTGTGATCGCACAGGCTCTGAACAGCTCTTAAAGGAGGGAGGTAGGGATAAAAGGAAGGAGGAATAAACCACACTCCTGGCCTGAGAAGGCAGAGGGAGAGGGGCACAGCCATGAATAGCCCCTGAATGCCAGTCTGCTCTGTAGCTGGTTGTTGCATTAGACTGCAGTGATCAGAGGTGGCACTGATGCACCCGGCTCTGCAATGGTGCAAGCTGCTAATCCCAAGCAGTAACCAGCAGCAGGAGATGCTGGGAGTAGGAGGACACACTTGCACTGCCGTATTCCCCCTTTCTCTCTTATGTCGCTGCTGCCGCACTGACAAGTAAAAGCCATAAGCTCCTCTGTCATGCGAAAGCTATTCATCTAAGGAGTGTAATAAGATGAATGTAAGATTTTACCCCCTTCTTGCTTCATTCTTCTGGAGAGTTAAAGGAAAGTATCCCTTAAATCTAGCCCTTGCTGATCTCTGGATATCTTGGCCATCAGAAGAAAGCCTGAAATCCTAAGCGTCTGATGTAAGAGCCCTTCCCCTTACAGCATCACCAAGGAGCTGGAAGGGAGAAGGATTTCCCTTCTGACACAGTTCCCCCACTTCTGTGTGCTGCTGAGGATAAAGTCCCTGCAAACTCTGAAAGTCATTGGTAGGACAAACTTTTTGTCCCTTATACCCCTGGCTGAGCTGTTATTGCTTTCCCCAGAGCTTGCTAAATCAGGATGAGACTCACTCTGTGCTCCCTCCCTCACTAGATGCTAATTGCATTTGAATATTAAACATCCTCATGGCTTACACAAGTTCCCTGATTAACAAAGCGTTTACCCATGCAGCAAAAGAGGTTTGATTTCAGGTTGATAAACAGGCACCTAAATTTAGGCAGGTGCTTATGGACCTGGCTGGATTGGGGCCTGCGTGAGCTGGAAGGCGATGTTAACTATTACCGAGTTTTCACTACCTGTTTGGGGGTGATGCATGCAATGACTTCTGTGTCAGATGTGTAATTGGATTGGGTATCACTCGTACCTCAGGGGGTTGAGCAAGATGCCACCTGATTGTTGGATGTCTCCCAGGCCTCTTCATGCATCCCTGGGACTTTATACAGAAGTGAAAAGGCAAGCCCTGTCTGTATTAAATCATGCTGAAACCTGGGAGGAGAGTAGTATCAAAAGCACAAGTTTCTAAGGGCAGGACTGGGTGTGAAAGGGGTGGTGGAAGACCCATGAATTTTTACAGCAAGGTGATTTCAAAGTGCTGAGTCAGGGAGTGCCGTCCTGCAGCAGCCTCGTGAGGGCAAGGTTAAAGAGAACTGGAGCGAGTTCCAAACTAATTTAGTAGCATAGATTTACATTTTATTTTCACTTCTACCTGGGAGGCCTTGAAGGTCTCTGAAAAGCAGAGCTGCTTTGGTGATGCTTAGCTTGCGGGGACACATATAGGGCAAAGGAAAGATTTCATTAGCCGTCCTTCTCTAGGTGGAGAGGTTGCTATTGAAAACAGAGGAGTTCTCTAAACTGATGTGGTTTTTTAACAGATAATTTCTCAACTTTACCATAGCCACCTCGCTGGACGTGTGACACAGAGATCAGTTGCCGTTGAGATTTTCTGCTGTCTTGAAAGAGCCAAACAAGCCTTGTCATGTTGGGACCCTCCCCCAGACTCTCTCTCATCCAATTTGCCTCTTGCTTATAGACCATTTCCTTTAAGATGTGACCTATAGGACAATCCTGAAGCTGAAGGACTAAGTGCTGCCCGTCCCAAGGTGGACACCAGCCTTGAGTTTCAGCCCAGGGTGGGTATGGCCATGAAGCAGCAGTGCGTGTAGAGGGTGGGAGGGAAACGAGACACCTAATGTGGTTTTGCCAGGGGATGTAGCCAAGGGCAGGCTTGCTTCCCTGTGACATGTAGGGATGTGTCTTGAATGACTTCATTTCGATTGTCATTAGAGGATTTTGCAGCCTGATTGAGCACCGCAGTTAAACTCTCCCTTGATGAAACCTCGTGAGTCTAATTTTAATCTTGTAGGCAACATGGTGTTCAGCCTAAACTGATTATGTTTTGGGACTCTTCTGGGTTGTCATAAGGGGGAGAGAGGATGGTTGCTTATTATGAGACAGCATTTTTTTGCAAAGTATATATGTATGCTCTCAGTTACTCTTGAAATGCCCCAGATTTGGTACATCCTTCCCACCCACCTTCCCCCAAGGGGCAAAAGCACCCTGGAGACATTTGCTATCCCACCAACACATGAGTGTGGGAGACTGAGACCATGGGTTTTCATTCCTTGCCAATTAGCAGGGAGTTCGTTGTGTTGGGATAGTTTTCGGAGAGGTCATGAAAGGTAGTGGAGGAATCTGCCAGGCTTCAAAACCAAAAGGTTTTCCTTAAATACCTATAATGAGGACACCGAGGATGCGGGTGAGGTACATCATGCAAAGCTGCTGAGTGCTTACATCCCTCCCGGAGGAAAATGGCTCATCCACAGGGTTTTCCCAGGGCACAGCTCGCTCCCTCCCTGCCCCAGCCCCCCACTCCCTCCAAGCAGCAGAAGCCTGGTGCCTCTGAAAAGCTTGGAGCTGTGAGCAGAGAAACATGTGAAAGGTTTCTCTGCCAGGAGTATGACATTTAAAGAGCGCCAGTAGGATTATTTCGGCTGTTTTTCACCCATGCCAGTCCCTCTGCACATACTGCCTGACTCACCATACCCTCTGCCAGTCTCTGACCTTTCTCAAACCCCTGGGTTCTCCCCTTCTGCCCCAAGCCCAGGGTGTGTGCAGAGATACCTTACACCTGTCCCATCATTTTGATGATCACAAATAGCCCAAGTACAACCACGCCAAGCTGGCTCTCACCTAAGCGTCCATCTCATGCACTCAGTTCTCTTGTTCCCAGGAGGATTCGAGGTGCACTGAAAATCGAGGCATTAAAATAGGCTGGTTTGTGGATGGCTTCTCCAGCGTCCGATAAGGTGATGTTCAACTCAAGCTTTCCTTTCAATTAGGGCATTTTCTGAGTCTTCCTGCTCATCTTCATAAAACCTGTAAGAGCTTTTAATTTCTGAGCCCCCAGCTTAGCAAATGGGCTGGCACACACGCACAAACACGTGCACACACAGAGGGTACCACTGCCTCAGACCCGCCTCCCTGGACAAACGGGCTGAAAGCAGCATGTGTACAGCCTGGCAGTGTCAGATGCTCCAGCAAGCAGCATCGAGACGAGAGGGGATGGAGGAGATCAGAGCTGGGAGCACCCCAACGGAGGCTGGCAGGTTAGCGGGGCCACACAGCAGGGTGGGGGGTGGGGAGGGGAGGTTGGGGCAACATGAACCTCACCGTCAAAACTGTACCCATAGCCATGCTCAGACACAAACACCAAGTGAGGATAAAGGCCAAGAGGAGGCAACGACACCAAATTGCTGAACTGTCTGTGTGGGGTCAGCAGGCTCCAGAAAAAAGAATCAGTAATTGTGAAAGTCAAAGCAGCCTTTCTAAGGCCGTATTTTAGATTTTTATTTTCTTTTTTTTAACTGTGGCTATTACACCCTGTGGACGGGCCCTGTTGGCATGGGTGTGCTGCATCACTGCGCTCTCACCACCTTGAATCTCCTGCAAGAAGCGGTGGAGGGAGAGGGGCACTGCTGTGACGCTGAGCTGGGCACAAAACAGGCAGTAGAATAACCTCCTGTCGGAAAATGCCACCGAAGGAAAACCAGCATGCACACAAAATCTGTGAATTTAGCTGAGTCAGTGATTTAGGACAAGAATCCAAGAAGCCAGAATGGCTGAAACTTGCTTGCTGAGATGGCTTTTGGACTGTCTTAGGTCATGGGTCTCCTTCTGTAATGAATTAGTGTTTCAGGGCTCCTTAGGGCCCCAGTGTGGCTGGATGAAGCTGAAGCTGTGCTTCACATGCTGTAAAGGGAGACTGTAAACTGCCTGGTTGGCCAGGTTGCTGATGGAAATTAGTACCTCCGTGCTGCTGAGACTGTCTTGTCTTTCTAATGGCAAAGCAGGGCACCCAAGATGCTGTAGGAGCATGATTTCATACCGTGTATTGGAAAAGAAAAGAATTACAGTACAGTGAGGTGAGAGCTCATAGGGGTGCTCCCCATTTGTTGATGGACTCATAAGTCTCATGCTGACACATTAGCACATTGAGAAAGCATTTTCCAGGCTCTTAAACATGTTAGTGAAGGCCCATTTCCATCAGCCTTTTTTGCACTCACTTTCCCAGCTTCCAACACCTGCAGATGCAGGCTCCTGTGTTCAAACCCTCCCTGTCTCCCAGCCAGTTTGGTAACGCACCGTGTCTTACCCCAGCTCACCCTGAACAGTAGATGCAAAGGTATCCCATAACCCTATAGCAGCATTTTCTAAGGCGCAGCACTGGGTATCATTTGGTCTAGGCTGCCTTTGGATGCCCACATCCCAACTGAAGGCATTAAATCTTGCTTCCCTTACTGACAGAGTTTGAGCCAGGCTGCAATTTACTTCTCAGAATATCCTGGAATGAAAAACAGAACTTAATCTTTTTGGGAGATAGGTATGCTTATCTCCAAGAAAGGAACTGCATTAGTAAAGTAACAGAGGATTTGATTTCACTGTTATGGGGAAGATAATACATATTCATCTCTGAAAGACAGAGGTGGATGTGAGGATGATAAAACAGGTGCGCAAGACTGGAGTGACAGGTGCTGAATAACTCATGAGGAGAATCCTGGGATTTAGTGATGGCATCGGGAAATTTAATGTCTTGCATGAGCTGTTCCTTGCAAACAGCAAGAATAAGGTCTGTTCTGTCCCGGTGATTCCCCCTGGTATGAGCACGAAGAATAGCTCCCGGCAGCCCGTCACACTTGGGACAAATTCAGGATTAATAGTGTTTCATGTTGGCCTGTATGTTACCTGCCTCATTGTGGCCTGAACCTCCAGGGGATGGGAAGGACTTCTTAATTAATTCTCTTAATTCAAGTACCTGTGACTGATTTATAAGCAGTCCAGGGCCTGATCCTGCAGAACATGAGCTGGCTTCAGCCAGACACAGCTTTCCAAATCCCTAGCAGAGGGGAGTGCCTGGGTCTTATGCAGCAACATGAGCAGCAAGGGTATTTGGGAGACAAACCTCTCTGCTGGTTTCTCCCCAGTGCGACTAACACACAGCATTTGTTGATCATCAGTGCTGTGGATTCAGCTCAGCCAAAAATCTTGCCTTGCAGGGAGAGCTGCATGCTTGGTTTCGTCCATGGGGAACAGCAGAGGCTGATGTTAGGGAGAGCAGGGGACTGTGCTGTTTGAGGATGCAAAGGGGGAATCGGCCTTCTCACCAGGGGAGGCAGGGATGCGGCCTTTGGGAAAGGGCTTGAGCTGGTCCCCACCATCCCTGTGGGGATGGTGACCACCCTGCCTCTAACACAGGAAACAATTCATCCTGGGGACGGTCCTAGCAAGCACATCTTTGCTCACTATATGGCCAGGGGCTGACACTGTGGTCTCATTGCTCTCCTTCAGGCAGTACCACAGTGCTGGGTTACCCCTGGGAAACTGGGGGGCTGAGTGGTGGAAGCATAAGAGGTGCCAGGAGCCGAGGTTCAGCAGTCCCTGCCCTCTCCAGGCAGCGAGACCTGTAGGCGTGATGGATAGGCCATTCAGTGGGTCACGGCATCTTTCCCACTCATGGCTGAATCACCAAAGAAGTAAAAGTACCCAAACAATCAGGTAATATTTTAAAATGAACCGTAACAATAAGCTCTTGTCCCGCTGAGATTGCAGCTCCCAGGCTTCTCCTGCTGCTTAACCTCTCTGCTGCTGGCAGGGATGAGCCCACATCCAGGCAGGATGCCCCCACCTCTGCACACAGAGCTTCCCTGTGGGAAAGATGGCATGTTGCCTCTCCCACTCCGGGGCATGATCCTCTCCAGGCAGCTCATGAGCAGAAAGCCTTGGCAAAGACATTTGCTGGAGGAGTCAGTCCTGTGCTGCCTGGCACCCTGATCCAGAGCCATGCATCTCTGCCGTGACTGCTGTGCTCTGGGATGGATAGCAAAGTGTTGCTGCCCTCTCTCAGGACAGTGCCTGAAGTGAACACATACATTTATATTTTTTCCATCTGGTGGGTGAGGTGGGACAACAAACATCCATGAAAAATCACATTTACTCATTAGCACCAAAATTAACTTTTAGAACTGAAAGGTACAGATCCTGTCAAGCCCCTCAGATTGAAAGCTTGCTCCTTGAAGGGCACAATGAAGTGGTTTAAGATTAATTGTCCTTTTCAACACATATTGTATCTTTCCTTCCCCTTGTATTGCAGAGGTGCAAAAAAAAAAACAAACCCAGAGCCCTGAAAGCCCTTGAATTAACTATTGCAGAAAGATAAACTAACCAATAACACATTTTTTTTCTTCTATTGGTCAAGGAGAAAAAAGAATTTTCTCCCTTTTTTTTTCCTTTCTCTGTAAATGTGACAGAAGAAATGTCCTTCCAGGTGGGATTCTTTTCTCCCAGGATGTATCCGGCGTGTGAGTCTTCTTTTGGCAAAACCAGGCAGCAGTTCTGCTGGTCTCACTGCCCATCTCTTCCCAATGCTGGAAGCATGCATCTGTGTTATAGCAGTATTGCTTTGAGGTATGTCCCCGGTGCCCCAAACAGAAAGGAGCAGCTTGAAGGAAGGATGAAAGCCTCAGCTGCTTGTGCTCAGGGAAAATGAACCATTAAAGCAGACGTTTTAACAGTGGCTGTCAGAGGGGTTATTCTCCCTCAGAAGTGCCTTAAGAGAGAGCTGCAACACAAGGGGAAGCTCTGAACAGGGGTGTCCCTGGACGGTTGACTTGGAGAGAGGCAGTCAACACCACCAAAAAGGCTGAGGACCCACCAGTTATGCCCTGAAGGTCAGATGTCACCACCTGAGTGACCACACTATGCTAAGGGGAGCACAGTCCAAAGTAAAGGTAAGGATGGAAAGAATCTGTAATGTGTTTGTTTCCTAAGCAGCGGCAATTATCAAATCAAGTTTTAGTGACTGAGATCTTGGGTCAGGCTATCCCAGCACTCCAGCATTTTAAAATTTGCTAGATTTTTTGTTTTATTTTTTGGGGGGTGGGTGGGTACAGCTGGAAATCTTTCTGCCCAGCCTTCCTATTGCAGATCCAAACAAGTGCTTCAGGCAGCCTGTATTCACAGCCTGTTCTGCTTTATCTTCTGAGAGGAAGGGAATGATTCATTTTCACTTGGGTACCGTAATCTTTCACTATCAGGTAAGGTTTCCTGGTATCAGTGTGCTCTCCTATGGCCTGCTTCCTCACCACCTGTGCCAGGGGGAGTGAAAACCACCTTCAGAGAGCCTGAACCATGGCTCGGCAGCACTGCGTAGGAGACAGGCCTAACAGCCCACACTTCTAAGGCAAGGGAAAACACCTCTGACTTTATCTCCTGATGCTCTTCTGAGAACTACATCTAAACATGGAGAAGCTGTTGTGATCCAGAGCATCCTCCCATCCTGCATCCTGACAAAAACAAGGCCACTGTGCTGGGGGAGCGCATTTAGTGAGGTTCAGAGACCCCCTTCAGCCCTCGAGGATGCAAGGGAGCACCAAGGATGCTGTCCTGAGCACTGCGCACAGGCAGAGTAGGGGTTTGGGAGCCCACGGAACCGCTGGCATTTGTGGTGGCAGTAGGATTGGGTCACCTCTCTGAAAACACGAGCTGTTGCCTGATAAATACAGCAAGGGAGTTTCAGAGAAAGGTTACTGCTTACCTTCATCTGCAGTGACTTTAGTTATTTTTGCTAGCCATCAAAGAAACTACTGGATGTAGGATTAAAGCAAAGGGATGATGTAGACACATGAATTATGAATTTTGCGTCACGAATTACTGCCTAAAATAGCGTGATGCACCAAATACACCTAGGGCAAGTGTTCTCTAGTTCTAAAGAGCTGGAAATGACAGCAGCTTCAGGGAAAAGAAGTTGTTTCTTTGTATAAGCTAAAAAAATTGGGCAACATTCTTTTACCTATCCAATAGTTCCTAATATCTGTAAATAACTTTTGCCACAATGAAGCTTCTGGGTTTCGGATGCTCATCTTAAAAGGCTTCACTGGGATTTGATTTTCAGAAGGTCACTGCCAAGCATTTGCCAAAACCCAGCTGTCAGGAGAGGGTGAGAGAGCTGAATACTCAGAGGCCCAAATCCAGATGGTCACTTTTGGGCAGGAACAGGACTCTCTGTATCTTTCTTACCTCTTCTCACTTCCTCATCACTAAGTGCCCAGGAACTTGCATCACAGGATCATTAAAATTGCATAACCAACCTAGAGGGTTTCCACATCAGAGCTTCAGGGCAGGAGTCTTTCTTTCCAGAGGACTCTCAAGGCAGGGATTTGGCTACAGAGGACTAGATGAAAAGGGGAAAGCCCTGAGTAGGAGAAAAACACTAGTGAGACCTAGATCCCCAGAATGCTAGACAGCTGAATAAATACCTTTGTTTACTGTGATTTGTACTTCCAGGCTTACCACCCTCAGTGCTAACCACAACCATGCTGTTGGGATACTGCCTACACGCCATTATCCACTTCTGCCCCAGCTCATAAGAAACTTTGGTCTCCTGCCTGCCAAGTTCCTCATATACAAAATTAAATTCCCCATCATCTCTGACATTATCCTTTATCTGGACTTTTACCACCACCACTCTCGCTGTATTGCTCAGAGGCAAGACCATTCAGAGGCCCTGTTGGGCTGTGCAGAAAGAAGCACACCCATAGGCCACAAATAGGGATGTGTCTGATAGGCATGGAATAGATTTGGGTATACCCAGCGATATAAAGGTTGTCATTTCTGCTTCCTGGAAAATGTTTCTTGGTGTCTGATCTCTGCTGTAGAAGCAGCCGCTGGTTTACATTCGGTTCAAGGCCTGGAGATCTCCAATACATACCTGCTTTCTTCCTTGGCTTTGCCTGGTGGGAATTCAGTGAAGAGTAGCAGATTTGTGGCTGGGGTGTCTGCCTGCCACCTGCCAACTTTCCATGACACTAAAGGAGTTGCTTTGTTTGGTCCCCAAAATGCATTTCCGCTTACTGATCCTTCCAGAAGCGATAAAGAAGCTCCCTCTTCCTTCTGGTGGTGGATGTTCAGAGGGTGAAAGTCTCTGGAGTCCCCATGTTGTTGCTCTTCTGGGCATAGTGTGAGACCAAGGTGTTTACTCAGGTATTTCCAGTTTGAGAAATTACTCCAATGAGGGAAGAGTTTTATTGGAGGCTATTTAACACCCTCAAGCTTTGTTGCTAATTTATGTTGGATGCTTTAAATACCCACTGAGTCTAAATGATGAATGGCCAGGAGACAAAATCCACAAATGCTTCAGTGTTAATCTCCTCCAAGAAGATGGAGGAGACACTACTTCTGCATCAGGCATCAGTAAAACCCTGGGTAGCACTTCTGAGTCCTCCTCTCTCTAGTTATCAGCCGGTTATATGGCATTCACCCTATATTATTTAGGCAAAGAAAGGAGAACCTCTGCTGTGGTGCCCAGCAGCTTTGTTAAAACAAAACAACACAAACCAAACAAACTTATTTTATGTATACATATATATATATATATAAAGGGACAGGGCAGCCTGAACCATACTTTTTTGTGTCTGTGGACATGTCTATGTAGAAAAAGGGATTGGATCCAGCATCAGCAGGCTTGGAGCACTTTATGGTGGCAGACAGATGGATTGATTTGCAAGGCAGAAGATTGCCTGCTCATTTTGTCTGAGCAATTTAGTTGGCTAGACTTTGCTAATGCGTGTGGCTATACCCCTCATATTTAATAAACCTCGTAGTGAGCATGTATCAGGGTTTTAAAAGGATTCAGTAACTCACTGGAAGATATTACAGCTCTTTTTTTATGCATCCAGAGTGAGAGCAGAAAGAAGCCGGAAAGGTATTAGAAGAGACCGACCGTTTATCCAAGATGCTATTTATATTTCATTGAATTGGCTGAAAAGGGCCGCAGAAGGCCAGTAATGAGTGGCGGAGTCGGGCAGGCAGGCAGCCGTCCCACCGAGCACAAAAGATGGTGCCTTGACGGATGATTTAATGACTCCAGTGTGTGCAGAGGGGCCAGGGACCAGGTGGAAATATCCCCCGTTCAGGGCAAAAGTGTCATGTGGTGCCTGCTTTCTCCCTTGCTCACGGTTTGATGGTCCTTGTGCTGCTGGTTTAGATTCTCCCAGGGCCATGATGGCAGGAGTCATGCCTGCCTTCTCCAGGTCTAGGGCTCTTGTGGAATGAATTAATTCATCATGTTTGCACTGAGCCCCAGCCTCTCACCTACTACATCCCTCAGAAGAAGCCTGACCGAGCGCTCTTGTGTTTAACTGAGTAATTTCCTTAATGCCCTAATTTCTGGAATGAGCCAGGAAAAAAAAATGGAAAATAGAGCACTGAGTCTGAAGCCAGGCAGAGATGATAAATCTGGGGGATGCCCAGCCAGGGTAAGGATGCAGAAAGAAGGAAGAAATGTTTTCCGAGTGCAGAGTCATTCTGGGGAGGCGCGTTTCTGCTTTATGGTGAGGTGACTACGAATGGTGGTAATTAAAACCAGCTGCCTGTGTCGCCTTCTCATATATATGCAAGACTGAACCATCAATGTCAGGCATCAGCATAAAATCTGCTGCAAGTGGAAAGACAGACAAGCGTGAATAAGCCCTCCATGAATTTTCAGTGTCAGATCTGAAAGACCCAAGTGTTAAGCGCTGACCTCGTGCCTGAGTTTGGCTTGTCTGCATAAGAGCAGATTATCCGTGAGGTCAATGCAAATCTTTACAACCTCAGCTTGTTTGAGTTAGTGGATATACAGTCCTCCAAGTGCTTTGAGTACTTTCATACAGCCTGACTTCGTCACAGAGCACAGAAACTTTGTACATGGCTGGCTGACCATTGACTTAATTAATATTTGAAAAATCAGCTTGCGCTGCCTTTGCATATGCATCTATGGATGATGGATGCCATCCCTGCAGGGCCATTTTGTTGATGGAAACTTTCCAGCTCACCTGCAGGTCTTTTATTGTTGAAGCGAATCAGTGAAATGTCTCTTTGAAAAGGGGAAAGAAAAAAAAAATCCCCCAGCCTGTTATTGAGACCTGGAGTGTCATCAGGGGTATGTAGGTTGTACAGGTCCTGTTTCTAAGCACAGAAGTCCCAGTGTGAGACTCGAACAATATGTTTAAATAATCCTGTGAACTTTGCTACCTGCTAAAAAAACTCCTCTGATGACATTTACCACTGTTCCTTAACCCAAACACGGGGAATAATTATCTCTTATCGGCACGTGTTCTGTGCTGAGATCAAGAGGCTGTCGAGCTGCGCTTCTTGTATTTGCGTTGCTGGAGGAGAGATCAAATGGAACAAATGTAATCAAACATTTCTTTCTCTTCTTCCCTTCTGACGTCGCAGCTCTCCCCTTGTCAACAGAGCCTGACAGTGTCTAGGGCAAGTTCTTCCCTCTCCTCCAGAGCTGCAAGCGGTGTCAAACTGTGAGCCTAACAGGGGGTTACACTTCTGACATAAACCCTGAAGCAATAGCGACAGCGCTGCAGGGATCGATCCACGCAGGGGACGGCACTTGGCCTGCCTTAGCGGGTTGATAGCTACTTATGGCGAGGTGATAATGGGAGGAGAACCCCATCACGCTGAGATGGTAATGCTCTTCTTCTGCGGGATTCAAATGAGTACCCAAACCAAAGGGCAGCTCCTAGCCTGTCCCAGGCCCCCTGACTTGTGTTTACAGCTGGCTCTGAGTAACTCTCTGAGTCTCCCTATTTAGTCTTTCTTCAGTAATATTGCCACACCCGCTTACTCCTAAATTACTGGAGTTGTTTCTTTTGCCTAGAGAGTAGCAAGAATGAGGTCATCTGTAGATCTGGAGAGGCTCACGGTTGTGCCCACACGACTGCAAAATCTACATTGGCGAGGTCACTTCTGAATTTATAGCATCATCTGCACGATGAGCAGCAAGAGCGCAGCAGCTGTGTTTGTCTGTCTGTGCTGGAACCCATCTGCTAAAGAAAGGTATCGCACCACCAACAATGGGGCCATGTTTTCTCACCAGTTCCCTGTTTGAAAGCCCCAAGAGCCTTATTCCCACGTTTTGGCATACCCGAAAACGAAGCAAGTCCTGTCAGGGATTTAGGATTTACGTCTCCGAGAGCGGAGATGTCAACAGCTCTCGCAAGCTGGGACAGTTAATTTCATTAAAGGTTGCAAAATAAAGGATAATCATCTCAGCCACAGCTTGGCAGTAGCTTGGAACGAATTTTCAGATGTGAGCGTAGGAAAATATTGGTTTAAATGCTTTCCCTGCAGCTTTGAATGACAATGAGACTGGGAGAGAGTCTGAAATAGATGCGTAACTTGAACTGCAAGCAGCAACTGATAAGGAAACTGGGGCAGAGGGAATGACTCAGTTGGCTGTGGAGCAGTAGCAAATCCACATGGGGCTTTGGAAATGTTCATCCATGCCAGTGATAATGCACCAACTGCAGAGATGATTATGACAGCCAGAGAAATTCAGAGAGTGGTAATGAAAAATAACCAGCGCAGTGAGCCGGTGGGAACTTCAGAGTCAAAGGGCACAAAGGACGGCGCTTTGAGAAGAAAAGGAAGAAAAGGGACCAAGAGGATCTTTGATCTAAAGGCTTCTTCCTGCAGGTTTTATCTCTCCAGACACACAAAAAAAAAAAAACCCTACAAGGCTTCTGGCTATTCCCTTGAGAACTGAACAACAGTCGAAAAGGAGGGAGAGGGAGAGAAAGCCTTCCAAGATAACATTTAATCATCATAAAAATGCGTGCAGGAGTGTGACAAAGAGAAGGAAAAAAAAGCGCATACATCTTAAAAATAAATACATAACAGAAATCTAAGGGGGGGAGAAAGGTGCAGTAATGTGTGCAGTGACTTGGGCAGAATAGGACAGATAAATACACACGGCCAGCTGCTCGCCTTTCCTAAGATGACTGTTCTCTACTACAAGGGAGCAGCTCCATTTTTCAACCAAGTGGTCCCTAATCCTGACCAATGACATGTCGAGGCTTACATGTCCTGTGTTGGGGCTTCATGCACGTCTCTTCTGTTCTCTCTTCTTTTCAAGGGCTTTTTTTTTTTTTTTCTTTTATCCCAGTGTATTTGCTGTATACATAAACAGATCTTTAGGGTCCCATTATAGAAAGCAGCATTGAGAATAACTCCATCCTGGCATCTCATTTCACACTTCTAGTGGCAATCACATGAAAGTGTCCCCTTTGGGAAAAGTGTGACTCTTTAATTGTGCTTAAGCCCTCATTCAGAAAATCAGAAACCCCAACTCGCATCTCTGTGACGGGCAGCAAAGCTGTAGGCTGAAACCCTACCTGTCCCCTTGCTTATTTGTCACCACCACCACTCATTACATTAGGTGTCAGGAACTAATAAGGAAGTACAAGAAATGTCAGGGTGTTCTGGGTTCTTCAAAACCCAGCAACCACACTCTTCCTCTTGGAATCCATCGCAGTGATGGTATTTCCTCACGAGCTGCGCACGTGCCCCGCTGCCCTCGGCTCTGCCCTCATGGAAATTCAAGTGAGGTTCTGCTCAGCTTTGTCTGCTTTGCCTGAGGTTTTCGGCAACCACGTGTGTGCAAGTTTCTCTCTGCTCTGCCTATGATGAGAGAGGTTTAAAGGTGAAGCTGGAGAGCTTGAGTTGGGGGTTATGAAGTGGGGCATATCATGGTCCCTTGGCCCCTGCAGGCCCCTGGGGACACCCAACAAAAGGCCTGACTCAGCATGACCCCCACACATCACACTTGCTACTGACTGGCGTGTGGGAATACAGTAACTGGCATTTAGCTCTGTGGACCTTCACAGATGGTAAAATTCCCAAAAAATGTAAATTGGAAGGATGTCTTACCCTTCTGCATCAAGCAGGGTGAGATGAGCAAGCTCCTCAGTAAGTCTTGGAATCCTAAGAGAAGATTGCAGAGCTGCAGGACTTCCCTTCAGAACGGCTTTTTTCCAAAACCCTACAGAGGGTGCAATGTGCAACCCTCTTCACCTGTGTGCCGAACTGGGGGAGCTTCAAACTACCCTGTTTCTCTGGCAGGAAGCAGCAGGTTTTGTGGGGAAGTCTTTGCAGTGTAGATATGCACAGGGTTTTTTATTTATGTATTTATTATCACCAGTCCAAATTCAGACTCTAAAAAAATTCAGTTGACCCTATGTCTTCTGTCTAGCAGTGTGCAAATGACCTGTGTATCTGCAGAGCTGGGGCACTGCCAAAGCACTGATGGTTTCCCATCTGCAAGAGGTGGTGTCCTCACTGCACCTACACAGTCCTCATCCCCTCTTCAGAAGTGACATGTGAAGGCTTGGAGAGAGAAGTAATGTTGATTGCGTTCTCAACTCATTTAGGGGAGTAATGCTGGAGTCAGGTACTCGGTGGAAGATCCAGGAACATCTCTGTAGAGTCCATTCCTACAGCCCACCTGTCTCTTGCAGTACCCCAAAGGAAGTGTCAGGGCCCCGGGGCACCCGTGGACCCTCACAGCCCTGACCAGACTCACCTGGGACCCCCACCAGGGCAAGCCCCGGTTGCAAACACTTTGCAAAAAAAAGAGACAAAGGTGCTGGCAAGCAAGTGTGTCCCTGCCAGACCTTTTTGGGCCAGAAACTTCCTAGACATCTTCCCTGCACCCTGATGCTTAGCAGAGGGCAGAGCTCTGGTCTCCAATCGCTCCTCCTGCCACACTCTTTATTTCTAGGCAGGCAACATCTCCCGAAGCACCCTTGTCCCAGGTCTGCTTCCTCAGCTTTAGATGTTATGTACAAGCCTAATGGAAACATTTATGTTCAGATCCTTTCCTTGGGACAGATCTAAAGTGGTTTTTTACCTCCTGTTAACATCATTCATGCACTTAACTAAGATTAAGTGATGGCACCGTGTGCGCCTTTGCTGCTGTACCAAGGCGGCTTTAGGTCTTACTGCCTTAGGGACTTGGAAATATCATAAAATCTACTTGGCAAAAGGCAGGGCTCGCTATCTGATTCTGCTGGGAAGGAGAAAGATTTAACACTGGGAAGGGAGAGGGCAGCAGGGGGGTGCCCCTGGTCCCAGCTGGCCTCTAAATCTATGCACACAAATCTCTCATGCATCTGACCGGACCGCCTACTTTAAAAGCTTTGGGGTTTTTCTTTAATTGGTGTAAGAGCTGGGGTAACGCATGAGGGATAGCACAAACCAGCTCTTCGGGGCACATAACTCTGGGTTGTCTCCCCGCTCCTTGCACAGCCTGAAACGAAAGAAAAACAAGGCAGCTGATTACATGCTCAAGCCACGTGCTTTGCGGGTTTACGTGCCTGGGAGCAGCTTGGGATCTATCTATAAATTTTATAAGTGCTGTTTGTTTAGATTCATATTTTGCTGTAGATATAAAGCAGGAAACCATTCCAAAGGCCTCTCAGCTAGGAAGATTTGATTTTATTTTTTTTTTCTCCTTGCCTATTATTAGCACTCCGCTTTTGCAGCGAAGCGCTCACGAGCCAATATGCAGAGTTTTAGAGGACTTCGAAGTGTCATTGGGAGCCAAGTGATATGTGTGTTAAACAGGGTTTAATGGAGCTGCAGTCACTGTCGCACGGTGTCTTTTTATAGCAAGTTTTTACAGCGTTAAGAAAAACATCCTGCAAATTTCAGGAGGATTGGCATGCGGAGAAGGTACTTCGCACTATGGGTTTTTTTTTTGTTTATCTGCTATTTTAAAAAAGAAAAAGAAAGGAAAAGAAACCCAGCATTGCTAGCTATAGAGAGAATGATAAGCAGGAACATGTCTGCAACGCTCAGGCAGCAGCTATTAACTCTATTTTGGGTTTTTTTTTTTTTCTTTTTTTAGAAGAAAAACATACGTTTGGAAGTCAGTGACTTGGTTTATAGAAAGGAGATAAGGAGTGATTTGTATTCACATTGTAGCTTTTAGCAGGGTGTTGGGCTTTTTTTTTTTTCTCTAAGAGCCACTGGATTATATTATCATTATCACAAGGCAAATCCTGCTTATCAAAGTTGAGGCAAACTTTCTGGGACTGTCTTTAAAAATGTCATAGGTTGAGGCTCTCACAGAAAAGAAGTGGTTTGCAAAAACCACATTAAATACTAAAGCTGACCTCATCCCTGGGTGCTCATGTTGATCTGCAGGAACGTCTGAAGATTTGGCAGGGAATCAGTGATTTTAATACATTCTCTGTTTTTCCTTTTACAACACCATTTACGAGTCTCTTTCAATTGTGCCCGGGGAGCGCGTAGGGATGCCAGATGAGACAGGCTCCTCATTGCCCTTTAGCAACCCACAGCTGGGCAAGGAGTGGAAAGGAAAGATGAGGAACCGTGGCCTGCTTGCTCCGAGGGTAAGAGGCTTGCCCACGGTTATACAAAAAGGCAGAGGCAGCGCTTGGTGGGATGTTGCTTTGGCCCTCCTGTGCCTCAGTCCTACATTGTATCCTTATAGCCGTCCTTGCATCCAGGGCATCTGGGATTTAGCTCTTTGGACTTGTTCCACCTCAGATTTTGCCTCAGGCTGGGGAACAACTTGTTTCTGCATTATCTGGGGGGAATTAAAACACACACACACAAAAAAAAAAAAAAAAAAAGAGGCAGAGAAACCATTGGTTGTTGTGACTGCCGAAGCAGGAAAAGCTCAGGATCTCTCAAACCACGCAGGCAGCTGGGGGCTGCAAACAAATGCTCTAAAAGCTGCTGAGAACAGAGATTCAGTGTCCACTGCTGCTGCCCCTACACAGGCAGCTGCCGGCTGTCCCCCCTGGCTGGACCCCAGCAGAACCAAAGCCCTGGCGAAACCCTGGCGTGAGACCCCCATCCCTCCCAACCCTCCCCCACCCCCAGCCCTAGGACCTAGCAGCCTCTTTCTTTTATCTCCCACGCCTGATCCTCCCAAACTGAAACCTTGGGCGAGTATCTTAGAGACTAACAGCCAGAGGTTTAGGGGTTTTTTTTTCCTCCTCTGCGGAGGAGGGCAGAGGAGTGCCGGTGGGGGCAGGGAAGGGTTTGCAGAGTTGGGTTAGGTTTTTTTTTTTTTCCTCTTTTTTTTTTTTTTCTTCTTTTTGCAACACTAGTTGTTCAGGGGAGTGTCTTGCGTTATTAATGCTGAGTGGCTCCGGCAACTACTGTGGTTTATAGTCGTTAGTCATCCGCTGCTACCGCAGGAGACACGGGAGCGCTGAGCCAGAGCTGTTCATGACACCGTCTCGGTCCTCCCAGGCCAGCAGGTTGGGAAGAGCTGCAAACGGGGCACGGGGATGCCTGGGGTGCAGAGAGCGGCCACGGGGCTGTGGGGATATCCTCCCAGCCCAGTCACGGGGCACATACGTGTATGGGACTTGCTGGGCAGCCATGGGTGGCTGCACAGCCACCCTGAATTGTCTGAGAGGGGCTGAGGGGTGTGAGAAGGGCAGGGGCCTTGGGGGCCTATGAGCATGGGATCCTCCACGCACCCTATGAGAGGGCGAAAGCGGGTCTCCCTGCCTGGGAAGCAGCCCCTGCCTTGCATGTAGCTACGCAGGCATGTAGATCTCCTTTCACCTCAGGCTGCCAACGATACCGGGATGCAGGATGCTCCCTGAGCATTAAGGGAATGCAGGTCCGCATGCACCCATCCTGCCTGATTTCTTCTTTTTTTCCCTTCCTTAGGATGAGGGGGTCTAGGCAAACATTCCTTAATTTATTCTGCATTCTCTGGCTCCTGCTTCTGCTGAAGGCTGCCTCTTCTTCCCCTCTCCCCCATGGAAACGACCCACCACCCCTTTCACTCCCCTCCGAGCTGTACAAAGGACACACCTGCATTGGTATGTATTCTGGTTTTGTTTGCCTGCTGGACTACTTCATTTGTTACTCCACCAGTGAGCTGAGAGTTGCTATGCACATCATAAATCACTCCTTTATCTATTTCAACAGCTGTACTGCAAAATACTCAGTCTTTGGTGAAATTACCACTGATGATTTTGCAAGGCCAGCGTGGGGTCTGGAGTTATTTTATGATTTTGTTTTTGAGTGGCTGCTTCCCAAAGTTCATGTTTTTGCTCTGTGGGGAACAGCGTCTGAAAAACTGGCTTTAACATCTGTGGGTCTTAGACCTGGAAACAAGGTGTTGGGAGGGGGAAGGGTGTCCACGATGCCTTTTACTTGCAGGAAGGCACAGTTTCCCTTGGACTGGCCCAGGGTCTCCCAGGATTTAGTTGCCTGGGAAACAATTCTTAGGAATAGCTGGTCCACACTTGGTCCAGAGAGCTTTGTGGTCTGGGTGGTCTTCTCTGGAAAGCCAAGTTGCAAGGACTGTTTCCTCACATTTCCTTTCCTTTCTGTGAGCACATGCATCTGCATGACCCATACTAAAGCAGGGCAAGAGTGTTTTGGCAAACCCCATTCCCCTGTGACTTGGGTGGCTGTGGTGATTTCCACAACAGCTATAGCTGGGGGTATCCTACAGCCTCAGTTGACTGATTTCCAAAGCAAGACCAGTGTGAGCTGTGGGTACTTTTGCACAAGAAATGCCCTTGGCATGAGATTCTGTATACCTGGAGAGATGTGAGCAGATGTTAAATGATGGGTGTGTCTTATGCGTTATGATGAAACGTTTTATTTTGTCTTCTTTTAGCTTTTAAGGGCACTTCTGTAAACACAAAACCCTGCCACAGTTCTCCATCCTTCAGAAGGAAATACTTCCTTTCACCCCCAAATTATTTTCACTGTGGCTTGAGAAATACAATTAGAAAAAATAATCCTAAACTTGATTAAAAAATGGGGGTTTTTTGGTCTCATTTATGAGCCATCCACAGTGCCCCCTCAGATTTTAGTGCCAGCAAGGCAGGATGAACAGAAAGCAGAGCTAAGTGAGGGCGGTGAGGCTTGAGCAGCCCCCGCCAGGGCTCAGCCACCAGCTGGAAAATGAAAGTGAGTTGTGCAAAACAGAAATGGCTGTTGGGGCCTGGCCTTGTTTGGGCTGGCAGTCACACCGGCAGCTGCCGGAGCGAGAGGATTGTGGTGGTTTGTGACGGCGAGGCCTTTAGGCAGCACTGCTTCTGATGGCGCAGGGAAGGCGGCGAGCGGGCTGTTTTTACACTGCTGTTATTAAAATGTCAGATGTAAGCATTGTCTGCTTTTTTAATCCTCCTGACCTAGCAAAATTCCTCTAAATTCCTAAAGTGGCTGCACGTTGCGTTGGAATTGCCTCACACAAGTTAAATTGTGCTGCTTGCTTTTATGACTAGAGGGGATGAAAGCTGCACCAGTCCCATTGCTGGAACCACCAAGCATTTCCTCAGCATGTATGTTCACTGGGAAGACACCCAAAAAACCTGCTTTCCCAAACAGGCCGCTCTCTCTGAGGTGTCCCTTCAGCTAACAAAGCATCCATGTGAACTTACTCAAAGACCAAAATGGAATGTCCACACCTCTGCAAACTGCCAGCTGAAAATGAAACATCCAGAGCATTAAAACTGCAGGGGCTGGCCCTGGCTTAGGAGGGCTAGTGACTGCACGTGAGCAGGCTGCTGCCTGCTAGCCCAGATGGCCATCTTTGGGGTTTCACTAATGAGCTGCTGTCCTCTTGAAAATACTGACCAGCCATCTGTGTCTCTTCCTTTTCACAAGCAGGAAAGGGATAGCACACAAGAGCTGATGGTTATGCTCACCATGGTGTGGAGCAGGCTTAACATCAGTTCTTGCAGCTGATGCAGTGACCGGCCCTCTTAGGAGCAGAAATTAAGCTGAGATCAGCTTCATTTGTAGGAGGAAGATTGCAATCTCCTTTCAGCTGCCCAACCCCATACCTTACTAGCTTGCTTTGCTAGCTGGGAAGGCAGTAAGAGAGAGCCAGGAGAATGTCTTCAGTGTCTTCTCAGCCTTATAGACCAGGTCAGCATTTCTAATGTGAGAAATACCCGCTGCCAAATGTATAGGAGATTTTCTGAAAGAAATGGACATTTTCAGGCAAATTAAATGTGTGGTCAAGTGTCTAATCTTTCAAAGTTATTGCCTCTCTTTTTCTGAGGGAAATGAGGTGGCTGCACATTGAATAGTCATTTCTGAACACTCCTGTGTGTGCATACCACCTGCATGACGGAGATTGCTAGGTCAGTAGCCAAAGTTGGTCAGAGAATGGATGCTCTTTCAGACACAAAACCTGAAAGTGTCATGCTTCTTGAAGAAATATGTGGAAATGATATGACAGGAGACAAAAATGCAGCTCTGGTACCTCCGTTGGATGTGATACAATTTGGTTGTTTCCTTCTTCTGTTCCCCTGGCTAGCAACACGGAATAGGGCTGAAGGAGTGGAGGGTGTGCGTCCAGTGAGGTGCCACAGAGGAAGAATTTTCCCAACATCTGACAGTCTCTCTTCTCCATCAGTGTTTCCTGTCTCTCCAGGCTGGAAAAAGGACGTCCTTTTATTGCATACTGTGAAATCAGATCAGTCCCTTCCTCTGGGCCTCTTGCATGCTTTGCACATGATGGATTCTTCTGCTTTTTCCCTATGGTAAATGGAGGGGCTTGAGCAAATTTTCTTATATGCAAAGCCCCATGAAACTGTTTTTCCTCATGTAAAGACCGTGAGGTTTTGGTCTGTGCACTGTTTTGGGAGCTGAATGCTAGGTCTGGTTTTTGTTTCTGGCTTTGTTACTGACTGGCAGTATGGCTTAAGGCTTTTATTTAGGACAAGACTAAGAAACCCTTTTGCTAGGTGCAACCTGACAACATCAGTGGGGCTGAATTATGACAGAGCCTTAAAGGGTCTTTGCAAATTGTCCTATTCTCTAGCAAAGGTGATTTCATCCATTCTTTGCCCTGCTGAGAAGGACCTGGGGGTTCTGGTAGATGAGAAACTTAACATGAGCTAGCAGTGTGCTCTTGCAGCTCAGAAGGCCAATGGTATCCTGGGCTTCATCAGAAGAGGGGTGGCCAGCAGGGACAGGGGGGTGATTGTCCCTCTCTACTCTGTCCTCGTGAGGCCCCATCTGGAGAACTCCGTATGTGTCCAGAACTGGGGCCCCCAATACAAGAAAGATGTGGAACTGTTGGAGAAGGTTCAGAGGAGGGCCACAAAGATGAGTAGAGGGCTGGAGCACCTCCCCTACAAAGAGAGGCTGAGGGAGCTGGGCTTGCTCAGCCTAGAGAAGAGAAGAAAAGGCTGTGGGCAGACCTCATCACAGCCTTCCAGTACCTGAAGGGGAGGAATCAACTTTTTAAAAGGGTAGACAATGGCAGGACAAGGGGCAATGGACTAAAGCTAAAGGAGGGAAGGTTTAGATTAGATATTAAGGGGAAGTTCTTACAGAGAAAGTGGTAAGATGCTGTAATGGGCTGCCCAGAGAGGGAGTGCCCAGAGAGGGATGCCCCATCCCTCGAGGTGTTCAAGGCCAGGTTGGATAGGGCCCTGGGCAACCTCGTATAGATCCAGGCCTGGAGGTTGGTGGTCCTACCTGTGGCAGTGGGGTTGGAACGCTATGATCCTTGGGGTTCCTTCCAACCCAGATCATTCTATGATTCTATGATTCTGTAAGTACCTGAAGCAAGCCCAGGAAAGGTAGAAACTGCCCTGGAGAATGCAGAAAGCCAGGGAGACACCTAAAGACAGGATAGAACAGCTGTATTCATCTCTCTTCAACACAGTCAAAGAAAGGAAGTTTGAGGAACCACAGATCAGTCAGTTAAACAACAACTCCTACAAAAATCCTGCAGTAGTTAATAAACCTTTATAAAAGAACCTTTCAAAAGTAAATATGAATAAGAGCCTCACTGGATTTATCAAGGAGAAGCAGTGTCAGATCAACTTAATTTTCTTTGCTGATGGGATAATGGTATGTAGACACAGAAGTAGTAGGTGTTACAGCTTGATTTCAGCAAGGCTTTTGGCACCACCTCAGCACTAACCTAATGGCTGAGAGATATGTGACTTTGATTAAGCTCCTACAGGGCAGGACAAAGCTGGTGACTGGCCTTGTTCAGAAAACAGTTATGAATGGTGTGCTCCCTAAGTGGAAGGATATAAAAAATAAGGTCTTTCTTGCACCTCTGTTTTGAACATAGTGTAATTCCATGTTTTCATCAGCCAGGATAATGAAACAATGCACTATTAAATCAGCAGCTCATATATGAAGCTGAAAAGGTTTGCAAGTACTATGGAGGGCAGGATTAAATTCAAAACAATCTTAAAAGACTTGGGAGTACTTGCTTCCAAAATAGAACATTTGGGTATGCTGAAGGCATTTCAGCAGAAAGAGTCAGTGACACACATAGCGGATGAGGAACGACCAGCTGGGTAGCATCCCTAGGGAAGATCATCTGGGCTTGTAGTGGCACAATGATGGCATGCTGTCAAGAGGAACGCACGCTCTGCATACACCAAGACGTGTGAACAGAAGTTAGCTTGCAAGACATGTGAAGTAACCCGCTACCTTTCTCAGCACTGACAAACCCTCAAAGGAACTTCTGCCTTCCCTTTTGGGGCTCTGCATCAAGAATGATGCAGAGTGACAGGAGGTTTTGGAGAAAAACAAATGTAAGCTATAAAGAAAGACTGAATAAATTAGAGTTAATTAGTCTAGAGAAGAAAAATGTGAGAAAAGACATGGTATCTGTCCTAAAAACCATTAAAGGGGTGATCCATTCTCCAGGTTGAAAATGGCTGTGGAAAGAAATAACAGAAATGGATACCAGTAGGGACATTCAGGTTAGGAAGAAAGCTTTCTAATGCTAAGGCTAAGTGAGCACTGCCATCAGTTCTGAGAAGGCTGTAGAAGACCTCATTAGAGATCTTAACAGACCTGTGTCTACCCTGTCCCTTCAGAACTGCGTAGGTGCTGTGGATCAGCTGCTAGGGCAGAGGCTAGTGTAAGATGACTTCTTCCAGTCCGGCTTTTCAGGGGTTCTGAGCTGTGACCGCGAGAACCATTAGCAAATAACAGGGTTTATTTATTTTCTCCCCAGCAGCAGGCTGCCCTGCTCTTTTGGAGATTAACTTTGGCTGCCCTTTTTGGAATGAGGCGATTAGTCAGGGAGCGCTCAATACGGCCGGACAGCAGCGCTTTCCATCTTCCTCGCTTGTGAGCGGAGATCCTGTGGGTCAGCAGCCGGGGAAGCAAATTTCCCCATCCCTGTGCTCGATATAATGCCATTCTCAGCAACCTTTGCGGGTCACCTCTTCCATTCACCCACAAGTGTATGAAGAAGCATGGTTTAGAAACATATTTTCAGGTCTGATTACATTACAGAGCGGATGTTTCCGAGCTTCCCAGCAGCATAAAACGCCGACCTTTACCTGCGTTGATTTGTGTGATAGTCCATGTCCTGGATGGTTTGCCTCTGTCTAGCTGCGTGTGAGTGCAGGGGTGAAATAAGCCCCGCGGAGTGGCAGCAGGACCGGTGGTGTTCGGAGTTCCCAGTAACTTCCCACAATGGAACATTGCAAATGGAGCTGGAGGCTTTTAATGACTGCGCTCAGACAAAGTGGTCATTCATGTATTGTCCGGGGAGGGACCATGACAGAACATATAATTTATGGCTCAGTGAGCTCTGTAAAAAGCCCGTGCCAAGTATCAATGTATTTTACTCTGAAGAGCTGGGATTGACTTTGATTACAGCTAAACCGGTGCCAAGCCGCAGCACCTCTGTTCACTTCACTGGCATGGCTCAGTTTACTTAGTGGCAAAATCTGGCCTGATGATTAGCAATAAATGCCAAATTTGACCATAACTTCTTTTTCCTGTGGTTATACTTTGGATGTAAAAAACCCACAGGCATGTGAGTAGTGCGGCAGAGGTGCTAGAGCAACTCTTAAAAAGGAAATATTTTCTACAGGGTTTCATATTTTTCAAGAGCTGATGGTAAACATTTCATTTTCAAGATCACCCCAGGCCTTACTGAAAGTTTCCATCTGTAATATGCCTATATATGTATAAATACACACCACAACAAAAAGGTATGCTTAGCCTGCCTACATATATACATGTATGTGGGTGTACATACACGTGTATAGACTTGTACGTGCACTGGTATACATGAGTAGTCTGATATGTTTTACAATTGCTGATGCTGGCTGCTAGCTTTCTTTTTATAATCTTATTTATTTAGTACTGATTGGTTGGTTGGTTGCTGATTACCCTCATGTGTGTGCCTCCCGCTCTTGTTTATATGCTAGCCCTACACAGAACTTGAGAAAAAAACCCATGTTTAAGGCAATCCCTTCCAGCGGTTTTAGGAACTGTGTATTGGAAACAAGTTTTTGTGCATTCAGAATTTTAAAATGGTCAGACCTTTGTGACATGGAGGAAGTTATCCAGTTACATTCAGGCATCAGTACATTTTTTAATACCCTTTCCTGATTTGGGAAAGGAAAATGTTAATGGCAGGCAGGCACACACACACACAGACTCACATCTTTTCTATTAATGAATGCAGAAAACATTTCCATTGGAAATGCCTGGGGTTATAGGTTTTGTTAAATAGGGCTCTTTAAAGTGTAATGTAGGAAACACCAGGGATACATTTGGCTGGCAGGTATGGATACCAGAGTCTTCCACTAGATGGAAACTGAATTTTCTGTACCAGCATAACTGTATCAGAGTCCTCATCCGGTGTCTTAAGGAAACAATAATGAACAAATGGAGGGCTGAAGTTAGAGGACCTGAGGTGCCTTCCCCCTGTTGCGTGAACAACAAAAATGATAATTGATGTTCCAGGGTTTGCTGGGTTTGATCCAGAGCTACAATGCACTCAAAATGCTGCCATACTGGTAGTATATAAAAATGTCTTTAGGCAGTATACTATATGTAATTTTATGTCCAGTGACAGGTTTGGTAATACGGAGTGCTGTACCATTTAAGATTTCCAAGATATTTTATGACACTTAGCAAACTGAGGGGGAAGAGATCTTGTGTATGCCAATTTTTTTAATACGGATACCTATTATTATGTTCCATTACTTCAGTGTCTCTATGAAATACATTAACGCTGCAAATGGAACAGGAACAATGTCTGAGTGAGAAGACTTTACCACGCAGATGCCTTTCTATATTAGCTTTCAAAGCAACAAATACGGAAAGCAGCTACCCTAACTTTGTGTATACAGATATGTCATATGAGTATTTCCATGCTGGAATGAAACCTTGAGGTTAGAAGAGGCTGTTCTTTGAAAGTATCAGGTCGGTGCTGAGAAGCAGAGAAAGAAGGCAAAGTATTGGGAAGTATTAGGAAGGGAATATATAGTGCAAAAGAGCACATTTCTGTGTTGTAATAGTGGACTCGATGGAGTTGGACCCGATGGTCCTCATGGGTCCCTTCCAATGCAGTGTATCTGGTGATTCTACGATTGCATATCCATGGTCTGCCTGCACCTACAATACCTGTGTGCACATCCCCATCTCAGAGGAGGAAACTTTATTTCTTCTTAGTACCCCATGTGGATGCTCTTACTTCAAACAGGAGTCTTGTTCCAGAGGCAAATTTGGAAAGAAGTGTTTTTACCCCAGATCAACAGCACCTATAGGGAGAATCGCAGTGTCGCCTGACAGGCTCTGGGGACTCCTCACATTTAAGAGATTCACTGGAGCCCATGATCATCTATACATGCAAGCAGAAAAGATAATGTTTTAGGAAAACCTTCATCTTCTATATAGAAACGTTTTCACTGGGGCTTTGCTGCTGCAGACAGGTATCTGAGGTAGAGGTTTGCTGTTTTGCCAAGTGAGGTTCCAGCTCCTGCCCCACTGGGAGCAAACAGGGTGACCACAGCCTGGCTGTCAGGGTTAATGGAGAGCTATTTGTGTCCAAAGACACATTCTTTTGGCTTATTTCCTCCAGGTGCTCCAGCGCATATGCTTAATTTATGGCTGGGAAATAGTGATACGGCTGGAGGTGTGAGGAAGGTCTCCAGCACCCAGGGACATGAGCAAAAGATGACAAAGAAGGGTACACCAGGTGCTAGAAATCCCATTTGACAGAGTTCTACTCAGACAAATATATCCACAGATCTGAAACGTAGAGAGGCAGCTTTCACTATCCAGACACTTCTTGACATCCCTAGGTATAATTCTAATTATAGAACCTTTCAAACGTGTGTGGCAGAAGTGGATTAAGTTAAATAGTCTACTCAAACTGCCAGAGGCTTCATGGCTAAGAAATGAATTTCTCTGGCTCTGATTTTATTATTGGGGTATGATTTTTTTTTACCCAAGCTTATTGGAAATGTCATTTTATTATTACACGCTATTTTCAAATACATGGAGAGAAGTACTTCCTGACGTGTGAGTTTTCAGATTGCTGCTCCTGAGCAAAATGGTTATGGTTTTCTCTTATCTCTTCAGAAATTAATAGCAGATGGGGCAAACTATCTTTTAAAAGAGACAGGCATTTTATTAATATCAGAGTCTAGTTTCTAATGGCTGTTAGGCATTATAATACCAATTAATTTCTTCCACAGAAAACATCCTTCAGCCTGTCAAGACATTGAAACCTATTATTGAAGTGCAACAACACACTCAATTTCTTGAAACTTGTTTCTAAAGAAAGTCATGTGCAACTATATTAAAATTAGAGGGGTTTTTTTAACCTTTAATTACAAAACCTATCTGCATTGCCTTATGTGTGCCCAGCTCATGATGAGGAATAAATCACATCTAAATATCTGCTAAATTAAAAGCAAGCAATGGTTGCTAATGACTGTACAGATCTGGAAGTGCTTTTCATCTGATCCCAAAGTATTAAAAGGTTTATATTCTCGCAGACATCATAAGTAATTAAAGCAGTGAGATTTCTACAGTCAAAGACAACTGATTTCCCCCTGTTCTTTTTAGCTAATTATTTTCCATTTTTAGCCAGAGGAATTAAGACCCATTAAAAGCTAGGACAACTGGTTAGCATTTCGGATGATATTTGGTGCACAGGGAGATTTCTGTTGATGTTGTTTAGAGGATAGTGGTTTCATATGCTGCAGCCAACCATGAATTCTTTTTCTGCCACTAAGTCCAGAGGAAGAAGACTTATGTGATTAAAAAGGAGGGTAGGTTTGCAGTAGGAGAAAGAACAGTCTGAGTCGACTTCAGTTTATGGACACTAACCTCCTGAGGTTTTGCCTATAGCCTAACATAGGAGATAGGTTCTCTTGGAGGATAAATCTGAATTGCTTACTGGGGAGAAGCACATCTTCAACCAAAAAATCAAGGAAACTGGGTGAGTTAGATTCCCTGGACTATAGTGAGTCTAATTGGACATTCTTCCTCCCTCCTCCCATGGTTCATGTCTTTTCCTGAATAATTTCTGGTCTCCAAACCAAAAGCTGCTCCTGATGACATCATTCGAAATAAAGGGCTTTGAGGCCAGCAAAACCTGAACAGATGTGGGTGTCCCCTGAGGCATGGCTCATGGCAGGCAATAAGAGGTGCCAACAAACTATCAGGAGTAAAGAGAGGTGGACCAAAAGCCCAGCTAGATGGGGGAAACAGAGACCAGATAAGCAATTGGCACATCTTCCTGAGGAGCACCCTTCCAACTGGAGAGCAGGAAGAATCCCCAGATTCAGGTCTGGAGACTTCAGTCATGGTGCCAGGGACTGAAGATGCCTCAAATGGAACCACAAAGCCCTTTGAAAATCATTCAAGACTTTATTTATGGGCTTGTCCCACAAAATGCAACGTTTTGTCTGGAATAAGTGCAGCCTAGAAGGCCAAGCGCATCCTGGGCTGCATCAAAAGAAGTGTGGTCAGCAGATTGAGAGAGGTGATTCTGCCCCTCTGCACTGCTCTGGTGAGACCCCACCTGGAATACTGTGTCCAGCTTTGATGACCTCAACACAAGGAGGACATGGACCTGTTGGAGCATGTCCAGAGGAGGGCCACAAAAATGATCAAAGGGCTGGAGCACCTCTCCTATGAAGACAGTCTGAGAGAGTTGGGCTTGTTCAGCTTGGAGGAGAGAAGGCTCTGGGGGGACCTTATAGCAGCCTCCCAGTACCTGAAAGGTGCCTATAAGAAAGCTGGGGAAGAACTGTTCATAAAGGCATGGTGATAGGATGAGGGGTAATGTTTTTTGACTAGAAAAGGGGAGATTTAGGTTGGATACTAGGAAAAAAATTCTTCAATATGAGGGTGGCAGATGACTGGAAGAGGTTGCTCAGAGAGATAGTGGAGGCCCCATCCCTGGAGATGGATGGGGCTCTGAGTGACCTGATCTATTGAAGATGTCCCTGCTTACTGCAGGGGTATTGGACTAAATGACCTTTAAAGGTCCCTTCCAGCCTAACGCATTCTGTGATTCTAAGTGCATTTGCAGGGGAGCATTTGAATAACTGAGGTGTGGTCTGCAGGTGCCTGAGGCAGGAAAGGTGTAATAACATGATCAGAAGCATCCTCTCTGTGACAGTAAAGGCGGGTTAGGAGAGCAAACACTTTGAAGTTCAGCTCTGTGGGCTTTTCCCGAGTAGTCGGGCTATTATTATTGTTGTTTATATTCATATAGCATCTAGTAGCCCAAGGTACAGCATTAAACACTTCACAACTCAGTGATGGCTGTGCTAATTCTCATGTGAAGGGAATCTCCCTTTGGGCCTGGTTCAATAGGCACAAAACTGTTTAGCTGACTTAATCAACATGCAAAATTTCGATTTAATTGCCAGGACACCGCTCCGTGAATAGGGTTACCTGGATGATAGTTTTTGTGATTAAGAATTCTGTTTCTGTTTAGCAGTGACAAACAAAAAATAACTTCCTCCCTCCTCCCTGCAGTACTTTGACAAAGATGAAAGAGAAACCCACATCTTCAGTGGAGACTCCTCTTGGATATCAGACAAAATTGAAACCTCAGGGCTATTTTTATCCTCCGCCCAACTTTTTGAGCACATGGGCTAAGCAGCCTATGGCTATAAGCCCCTTTCTCTGCACCTTCTCTACCATAGGGGAGAAGATGTCGCTGTGATGCAAAACTGAGAACCATGGGGGCAACATCTGACTCAGAGAGAAAGGAGCCTCTTTTCACCCCCTACCCCAAGATGAATCATTAGACAAGTTGCTAAGGCTGCACTTGGGGTAAAGGACTCTTGTTTCAGTTTAAAAGCCGTGCACAGAGGAGGTGAGGCAGGGCTGAGCACTGCCCTCAGAGGTAAGCTCTTTCCTCATCTGCTGGGGAAGGTGTGAGGCTGCGTCATCAGCTGGTCTCTCCCGGTGCAAGTGAGGGTCAACTCAGTATTTTTATCAGGCCAGCTTTTATACTGAAATAGAATATTTCCTTACAGTGCTGGAGCAGACTTTTTGGCATCAGAGGATGCCATAACTGAAAGCCAGGAACATGGCGGAGTTTGAGTTCTGCTCGAGGCTGGAGCAGACCCACCATGACACAGGAAGCATGAGCTGTGACACCAGAGTCAGGGGGAAGCAGACAGTGTTCCACTCCCACTGGCAGCAGTTTGCCAGCTTCACACCACCCGTCCCAGCGGAGGAAGAGGTGATGCCAGAGGTGGCAGACAGATTTTTAGAAAGCTGGCCCTAGCCAGAATGGCCTGTTCCTGTGCCCTTCAGTAAGGATGGCCAGCAAGCGGGGCAGGTGAAAGAGGCATCTGGGCAGAACGGGGGAGCTGGGGACCAAGAGAGAAAATCTGTCCTCTCTGTCTTCTCTGCAAAGTGTGCTGATGGGTCCTGGGTGAAGGTAAAGGAGCACTAGGCTACACAGCATGGGCAAAGTGACTGTCATTTCTCTCTGCTGCAGCTGGTGACACAGTCAGCTCCCTGGTGTGATGAGTTACTGATCCTCAGGGACATGACAGTCCAGATCCCTCCAGCTTTCAGCTCTCCCACTGTGTCTGAGCTCATGCCTGTCTCTGCAAGGGTTTTTTTTTCCATCACTTTGCATACAGGCTTGCAGTTTTGCAGTCTGGTCAGGCTGTCCTGCTCCTAAAGCTGTGCTGGCACCCACTCCGTTACCGCTGCCCACTTGCCCCTGTGCTCAGATCTGCTTCAGCCTGCATTTTGGGGGCTGTCGGCTCTCCCAGCCCCTCTGTCTGCTGAAGCATCTTCCTCTCCTAACCTCAGTGTCTCCCAAGTTTCTTTCTGTCCTTATCTTTACCTCTCGTAGACTCCTGGACTTGTGTCTACTAAGTGCTGGCATCTCGCCATTTGCAGCTTCCTCAAGCTCCATGGTCAAAAGAAAGAGGTAAAACAATAAAAACTGTCTCCTTTAGAAACTCTCAAAGGACCGACTCCTTCACGTCTTCCTGCTTGGGCTCCTTTTTGTCTTTCTAACTTCCAGACAGGAATATTGTTAGATGAAGGCCTGACCTTGGTAAGAAAAGAAAGGAAGGCACAGAGAGAATATGTGTTTTTTGTGCTTTAAGCATCAATTTTGGTCATTTAATTTTTCTGAGCCTCCATCCTCATGAATAAAACAGACACAGGAGGCAGGGGAAGGGTGGTTTTAGTTGTCTGTAGGTTGCTCATGTGTGTTAATAATATGGCCCTGTAAGAACCAAGTTATGAAAAGCCTTTTAGGTGTGATTCTGGCGTGTGTCAAGGATGTGAGTGCTAAGCGATGGAGACGGTCCAGTGCGCTATGCCGGCACTGCCCTAGCGAGGGCAAACAGCCAGGGTCAGTTTTCTGCCTCTGGGGCCAGTGCAGGGCATGGCTTGCACACGGACAGCTAAGTCTCCTGCACCCCTCAACTCCCCCTCCCTTGACTGGATGTTCTTGTCCAAAGGTGCCCTGGGGACTGGTCCCTAACATAAGAACTGCCTGGGGCATGGGACTAGATAAGGCTGTGCTAAGGCACCAGCTGGGGGTTAAACAGGGACCAGATGGCCTCGCGCTGTTGTTCCTGTCCAAGTCCTGAACATGCTTTACTCTCCAACTTGGATGTCCCCTTTGGTTTTAATTTTGGTCTTTATTATGCCTCTTCTTTTCTTTTTTTTTTTCTTTTTTTTCTTTGTGAGCTATTCTGTTTTAATTAACTGCTAATTCTGTGGGCTAGCATGTGGCTATTTTGTGGAGAGGATAGGAGGGAAGAAGGAATGAATTGCTTCAGGGGTTTTTTTACTGACTGTATCTGTCTCCATTTATTCTCCTATTCTTTTAGGCTGACTGGAGGTAATGTCTCTTAGCACGCTCTATAAATCATTCTGCTAAGGACTTTGAGTGAACATTTCATTGAATAAGTATGGAGAAGTGGGCTTTTATCCCTTCAAAAGAGGTGCCAAGTTCACTGTAATTTCCACTGGATTACTGTATTTGGGGTAGAAGTAGTAATAGAAGACTCAAAGACATTGGTCTTAGAACAAGTTTGAATTGTATTACCTCCTCTTTGACTTGCTGCTTGATCCATAGGAGCATCAAAGTTATTTACATTGAAAAACATCACTTTGATTTAATAGCACATAGGCAGAGGTATTTGGAAGGAATTTAAAAGCTCACTTTGAAGAGCTGTGCCAGTCTGCAAACCCTAAACATTAATGCCTTGAGCTTTGGAAAAAAAGATGAATCTGCATCCACATCCAAATGCTGCAGCTTACCTCAATTACTAGCTTGTGTCAGAGCAAATCCTGAGAGCTGAGATTTCTTGCAGCGGGGAGGGGACAGGGTTCAGCTGCAGGGCTTTCAAAGATAAATCTTTATTCAGGCTGCCTGAGACAGATGTCCTCATCCCCTGGCTGCCTGGGATACCTACCTCAGTTACACAGGCTCTGAGTCCAGGCTGGGACCTCACTCTGGCTGCCATGTCTGACTATTTTGGTCAGTGTTTACATCACCAAATGTGGCTTATTTGTCAAATGGTGACGCCAGTGCAGAAAGTAAGAGCACAATGCTTGCCTACAGAAACTTAAAATCATCTTGAAATGAACCACTTAGGGTCATCACGTGCATTCTGGATGATTGCTATGTGGGGATCACATTGAACCTGTTCTGTCCCAGAAATGTCAGAAAGTGCTGTACGTCTCAGGAAACACTTCACTATGGCGTGCAAGATCTCGGGTCTCAGCCACAGCTAGCCCAAAGAGCAACTAGGCTTTAGCCTTCTGCTTGTACCCAGATCAGTGGTGAGAAAAAACCAGCATCATAGGTCACAGGAAGTGGTTTCCAACCACAGAAAGAGAGCAGAATCAGCTCAGAAGTCATTTTAGCCTTAGCAAATGCATGAGGCTTCCAAGGAAGGAGTGAAGGCATGATGCAGTGGATGCGTTGTGGTGGTCAGCACATATGTCTGCTTCCTGAGGTCTCTTCTGCAGGCTGCTGCGCCCATTTATTTTTCAATTTCAGTAGCTCTGTGTGGCTTGGGTGAAGAGGTACAGAAATCCCATCAGGTACAGACCCATGCCCTTATTTTTGGTAAGAAATAAATAACAAGAGAGTAGGTAGCCCAGCAAGCAGTTTTAACAGTGGCTGCCCCACCTCCCCACCCCCTCTGCTCCTTGATTTGCATCCTTGAAAGGATGGAAAATCATTGTTTCAGGACCAACATCCAGTGCTGTAAAAGCCAGGCTGTTCCATGTGCTCCTCTGGCATCAGCATCCTGTCTGTGATAGATTACAGGTTTTGAATTCACAGATTTTTTTTTCCCCTTGAACACTCATCTGCCATGGAGCATCTCTAGAAATGAAATGTCCAATGATGCCTGAAATTTTTCTTCTGTGGAAGGGGGTGCTTCATCACACCTTGCAGATAACTGTGTTCACTCTTTTTGTTTGTTTGTTTGAAGGGTGCGTGCTTGTGGTCTCTGTAATTGAACAGCTTGCACAGTGGCACAACAGTACAGTAAAGGCAGCCATGGAGAGACTGTGCAACTACATACCTGGTAAGTACCAAATAATACGCCGTATATTATGTTGGTACTGCTGTCTTTTTCTGTTAATTAAAGATTCACATGTGGAGCCTGGTAAAGCTGTACCCACTTCCCAAATGAATGTAGCTGAAGAGACAACAATGTGCTGTCTGTAGGGAAGTCAGTGGCGTGGCACACTTGGCTTCAGAGCTGGGATTTTGTCCCAAAGTTGGAGTGAATGGGGCTGTATCAAGCCCACATACACATGAGCACCGGTGCATGCAGACCTCTTCCCTCCCTTTTTCTCCACTTTGCGTCTTTGTTGGCAGCTTAAGAAAAGATTCACTGCCTTCCCAGCCACTCCTCTTTCTTGTGGATGTGGGTTTTTCTAGCAGCTGTGAAGAGGAAAATGTTTTCAGCAGGTATAGGAAGCTGCTATTGTAAAAGCCCAGAAATGAGCTGAGGTTGGCAGGTGTAAGATGCGAACATTTGGTCTGCACAGACAAGCTATTGAAACGTAACGGATGATACAGACTGAAAAAGCAAGAGTGATTCCATATGAATACCTGCAGCCTCCCCTTTTTCTGCCCCTTATTTTAGCTGCCCAAAGAAGCTTTAGCTGTCCGAATGCACATCCCTAAATAGAGGATGGTTTGAATGCCAGAATAGCTTTGAGCCTCGTGGATCGATCCTACGACTATTTAAGTGACTAGATCTCACATTCATTATAGCTTTTTAATGTTGTGAATGGAAGAAGACGGCTTAGAATTCTTTATTAAAGAAGTTGTTTATATAGTACTCCCTGAATTCTATCTCTGAGAAACCATCTTGCTCTGTAGACCCTAGGTTCATAGAAGATGCATGTGGAATATTAATTCCCCCTTTCCAAGACAGGATTTCCTGATGCAGGACGGGGCAGGGAGGTAATTGCTGGGAATCATTCATTGATAGAATGATGCTTATCTGATTTCTATTCCATAACTCATATCTTCAGTACTTTAAATTGCAGGCACATAACCATGAAGTTGCAATTAGAAGCACTGATCCTGCTATTAAAATACAATTTTCTTCTTTTAAATATGACATGGTAGCTCTATGTTCATGATTCACTCGGTGGACCTTGTTCCGCTGACATGTCAAGATACCTCTTTTCAGCTGCCATTCTTTACACACATAAAATCCTATTACCCCTTTAGTTAAATCTGTATAATCCAGTTACCTTCTATGAGATGCATGGATACACCCAACTGAAAAAAAACCCACTGACCTTGAACTTGAAAGGAATGAAAAATCCTACGGATTGTGTGGGAGCTACACGGTAACCTAATTCATCCTCTCCCTGGAGTCAACAGCTTCCTCTTGCTACTGGAAACTTGAAAGACAGAAAAGCTGTGGATGCTCATGAGGAGCAAACCTACTAAAGCAGGCCATGGCGTTTCACCTGAAGGAACAATTCCACTACTGCACAGATGCCTACAATTGATTGCAAGAATAACAGCAACAAATTAATGGCAGTGGAGCTTTTTCTAGGGCCAAAGGGGGAATAAGAACTCACCTGGGTTGTTGGTTTTGGTTTTTTTTTTTTAAAGGGCCTCCTATATTTTTGATTACAATCAAGCTGGGGTTGGATCAAACCTTCAGTGAAGTTTTGGGATGTTTAAGGGCAAAAATGTTTACAGAAAAAGAGGGAAAAAAATCAGGACTCATCAATACCACGGGCTGTGTGGAAAACACAGCCACAAACGGATTTATATGGAAATATTTGCAGGGCGTATGATCCAAGTGACATGGCCAATAAACCTCTGAAAACAATAAATGGGACTCCATGAGTGAAAGAGGGTGTTGAGCAGACAGAAATGCTACATCTGAAGGAATGGACAGTATATACGGTCTAAGAGATGTTGCTAGCAAGAATGTTATATTTGCCTGGATACTGGCTGTCTGCCTGATGAAGCAGAGGTGTCTGATACCCGAAATGCGGTTTGAGACCGTCTGCCTCTGGCGTTGCCTCTGAGTCATGCTCTGCTTCTCTGTGGGACACTGCTGTGTAAACACCTTAGGAGCTCAAGTGGAAATGGCAACATGATCAATACCATCTTTCTTGCAAATATTTATCCTCTGGGATTCAGCCAGAATTTGTGTTTCTAGGACTACAGAACTATAGAGAAAACCTCTCCGGATTTTATCATGGAAGAATGGGGCAGTTTAGGGGACCTCTCTTACCTAAGCAGGGCAAAAAGGAAGCATACTCTAAATTTTCTCTAAATATTACGCATTTAGATTGCTTTAAGCTCTTCCCTTGCCCCTGAACTCAAATTTACTCATCATCTTCTTTCTCTCTTCCCCTCCTTTCTGACTTGTGCAGTTTCTTCCTAACAGAGCTTTCCCTTGGCAATAGCCTCTCCTTGTGTGTGTTAGCAGAGCCGGGGGTCTGTGAACACATGAATGTGGCCTCGGGATGCCTCAGAGGGCAAGTCCTGTAAACACTGTCCGTGGCTTGGGTCTGTGTTGCTGGAAAGCAAAGCCTGGATGACATCTGTATCTTCCAAGAGGACTCTGTGTGTCTAACAATAATTTTATGTTATTACTGTTCTTTTTGCCACTCACCATTATTCCTCTTGTTACCCCATGGGGTAATTACATGCCATGCTTCCTATATGCATCAGGAAATCAGCACCTAGAAATCAGTGTGGCCACCAGACCCTCAACATCAGCTCCCCAGAGCTGACAGCCAGCAAAACCCTCCCCTCCTCACAGCCACAGGTACAGGTTACAGCAGCCAGCTGGCTCCTCCAGGGGCAGAGACATTATGGAAACCACCTGGTTTGGGAAATCTATAAGGCAACCATTGCTATGATGTACCAGGGAGGAACTGGGGAAGCCAGCCACCTTTTCCTGCTGGCTACTGTGGAGAGCCAGGTGCCCCACTGGCAAGGCTCATCAGAGGGTGTTTTAATCAGCAATGATACCAAATGCAGGGTTATTGATGTCTGTGATGTTTTTTCCTTTTAGGTGAACAAGAATAAAATCTAATTCTAGCCAGGAGACCAATTTTTAACTTGCAGATTGCTTCTAAAGAGCCAATAGAGAGGAGTTATGTGGCAAAGGAGGCAAAGAAATGAAACTAATAACTTGATTGAAATAAAACACCTGGCATGGGATAAGAAAAATCAGCTATTGCAGTTATAGAAGCTTCCTGCAACACCCTATGAGTAGGAGGGTGTTGAGGAAATTATCTTTTAATTCCCTGCTGTGCCTTTCTGGTCCCAGCACTCCTTTCTTGGGTGCAGATTGCCAGCCAGCATGTCTGCAATCCTGGCAGGAGATCAGCCACCTACCCCATCTCTCACGGCAGTGACTCCATACCTGCTGCTGATGGAGCTAGTGCCGTGATGTTTTGTGCCCACCCTGGAGCAAAATGTATGCAGCAGACCCCCACCCCAGGGCATATCCAGCCTGAAGCTGGTTAAAATTTTCATCCTAAATTTGGAGGGAAGCAGCTAATTCGGGTGGTTCACAGATTCACAGAATTGTAGGGGTTGGAAGCGGCCTCCAGAGATCACCGAGTCCAACCCCCCTGCCAAAGCAGGTCCCCTAGGACAGGTCACACAGGCAGGCATCCAGAGGGGTCTTGAATATCTCCAGAGAGAGAGACTCCACAACCTCCCTGGTTGCTAAGGTTTGGGTTTGGTTTGGGTTTTTTGGGGGGTAGGAGGTAGAGGTAAAAGATGTTTCCTTCCCAAAGTACAGATAGTTATCTGTCTGGGTAAAGGAGGTGCAAGAGAATTCTCTCAGGAATTTCAGGAGCTGCCAGTTTATTGTCGCTGCACTTGTACAAACCTGCCCCTTCATGAATTTTCACACCACCACCCCTGTCGACAACAAGGGCAGACACCGCCTTTACAGGACACGTGCTTGGTATCCTTGGTATCTCTCATCTGTTCAGACTGAGAAACATTCGAATTTCCTTCGTGGGAACTATCAGGCCAGTGCTACCATCATGCCTGGCCTGTGTCCAAGCCTCCAGACTCTCCCATAAGGCTCTTTGCTCGGGTATGGGGACCACTTTTATTTACAACAGTAACTTAAAGAAATCTCTGATGTGCTCTCTTCTGGAGGGCATGTTTCACTCAAATTAAGGAAAGCCACCTGAGCCAGCATCCTGAAAAGGCACATGACTGCAGACTGTGAAAGGAAGCCAAATGGGGAGTGTCAGATATCTGTTTGAGTGCAATTACTCCTGTGCAACTCCTGTTCTACGCAAAACGTGTTCTCCTAACTTGCACAAACCCCCAGAATCTCTGAAGCGGCTCTTGCAGTAGCATCGAGCCCTACATCACTTTCTGCACTCTGATTTATCTGTTTGTTTTCTTTCTTCTTGCAAACCCACCGAGCTCTTTGTTTAAACTCAGTAGGAGAATCTGTGACGTGTGTGATTTCTTTGGACTTTTCCATGATGCCTTACTTGGAACGTTTAACAAGTGCTGGTTACCCTTTCTAGTCTTTATCCTGTGCCAGAGAAGGGCTTTAGGCAAGGTTAGAAATTCAGGTTTTCCCATTCCCTGGTGCTACACTGACTTCATAGATTCACATGCCTCCTCCTGAGATAAATCAGCATTCACCTTAAAGAAACAATTCCTGCTGTATTTTTACCAGTTTTGGCATGCTTAGTTACTTAAAAAATAAATAATAATTATGTTTTCTAGAAAAACTGCAAGGTTTCTGTTACATACTTGCTGAACTTTACGGACCACACATCGCTGAACTGTAAGTATTGCTGTGTCCTCTCAGGTCTTTGTTTAGTTTGATCTTGACATCTACAGATGTGCTGTCACATTGAGGAGCAGGGGTTTCATTCTTAAAATTGCGTTATTGTTATTATTAAAGCAGAGATGCTTGAGAGTGATTCTGGTTTGGCATAGCTATTCCTGAACAAATAAATACCGGCTGCCACTGGTAACCATTTTCATACTCCATTTGAATCTCAGATCAGGCCCACCTGATGTCATTACCTTTTGAAATTCAGCTCATTTGGCTGAGGGAGGAATTTGAATAACCTGTGTGTGTGAGGCAGGTTCTACAGAGTCACGCTACTGTAATACTTGACTCTTGCTTTCCCTTCTGCCTTTAATCAAGCTTTCTAATTGTCAGCCCCTACGTGCTCTCAGCCCTGACCTTGATACACACTCTTGGGGAAGCCTACTAAGTCATGTAAGTGATTAAAATAAAATAAAATGCAGGTCATTTTCTTCTTCTTTGGAAGTTCTTGGTTTAATTAAGAGAGCTTTTGCTAGACTTTCTTCCTCCCTAAGGCTTCTATTTTTATTTTTAAAACTATCTAAGGAACTGCAAAGTGCTTACAGGACTAAGAAGTGTTATAATCAAACATTCTAATTTAATTCCTGATTAGCCCAGAGGTGTGTCCCAAAAAGAAAGAAACAATCCTAGCACTTGTGCTTAGTGATTAAAGGTTAAGGATCTTTGAAGGATTTCTGGTTATTTTCTTGAGTTAATGATTGAACATTCATATGTGCCACATCGCATATGCATTAACTTTAACCTTTAAATCTTTGTCAGGCTTATGATTGATTAAAAAACAGAACAGTCATTGTGCATTTGATTCAGGTGCTGCATATAAAGCAAGCTGCTTTTTCATCATCCTGGGATCCAATTTTATATGCTGAATAGGATGCCGTGGCAGAAAATCGTTAGGATCCAACACTGCACTGAGCAGCGATTGCAGGCCACAGTGAAGTGAGCTGAGGTTATTGTTTAGCATTGGGGAGATTTACCTTCCCATGGAAATAGCTTCTACTTTCAGGCACCCAGAAGGGCATCACGGTCTTTGTTTTTTGCACCATTTCCTTCAGTATAGACAGGGAGATGAATGCCGATGTGGTCTGCCATTCCTTAAAGCTGTGTAGACAGGATCCAGGACAACCGCTTTGTCACCTCTACCCTCCTCCAAAGGTGAGTTGGTTTTCCACTCTTTTTTCAAAGCTCCTGATTGTGGGAAGTCTTTCAAGCCAGAACATACCTATGGCCCAGTATGGTGGCTTCAAGTACCTGTGCATTTTCTGGGAAATAAACTGCAACTTTATGAGCAAGGACACATTTAGAAAAAACCTGAATAAAAGGTACATAACACACTTTAGCTGTGCGGGAGCATCAGCAGCGTGGTTGTCAGAGAGTTGGAATTACAGGGCCAAATTCTTTTGTACCAGCCTGGGTCAGAGAAGAAGAGCAGGGAAAATAACATCTCGCTTTCTCGAGGCTGTACTGCTAAGCAGTGCAATAACCCCAAGCGTTACCACGGCGTGACAAGTTATTCCCCCCACATTGCCTGATCTACTGTGGCAGCTTGTGTAGGTGCTGGTTACCCACTGGCTGTCTGGCTGTGATGAGTCTGCAGTGCGAGGGGTTTATGCTAACGTGCAGAATCTTTTGCTGCAGGCAGGAAACGTATTTAGATGTCACTGCTGTTGTCATGTTATGCCACAGTAACTTGATTGTCTGTCCTGGACCTTTGCTACCCGGACACATAAATATCTGCATAGGTGTCTAAGCAGATGCATTATATGTTGGGATATTTTTGTTTGTGTTTTGTGATTAACTTAGGCATCTGTTTATGGAAATCCTCTTTCCCTTGATTTCACTTCATTTCTTCACAGTTTATGTGCTATGTTTTTACACTGAGCCTCATCCAGCAGCCATCGAAATCAGAGTCATCTCATGGGCTTTGGTGAGCTGTGGTTCATCCCCAGGTTGGATTTAGTTCTGACAGCATTAAGTCCTGGAGAAACACTTGCCTTCCAAGAATGGCAATAACATTTGTTTTATAGCAGGTGTGTGTCCCGTATGGCTACTATGCTCCACACTATGCTGACATGGAGATAGATGTGTGCAGCCAGGCAGGGGTGAAAGATTGTGAGTGAAGGCAGCAGAGAGGGACCAGACTACCTTGACTCGATCGTGATGTTGCCCAACTTCAAGAAATTCTTCAGAAATTCTGCATCTGAACTGGTAAAGCAGTTCATGGGTTCTACCACCCTTCCCCAAGACACATCAGAGCTGTCCTATTGCAAGCTTTCTCTTAATATTTGCCCAGTCTTTACTAACCCCCAAAAACATTTGTTAGTCCCCAGCACTTTCTGGCTTGGTAATAGCAGGGGTTTATTTTCTTTCCCCTGCACTTGTAACAGCTCCCGCAGCTCACAGTGTAGCAGGTCACCCAGGAAGACAGCAGGAGCTGTAGTGATGGTGGCTGCATGTGCACCACACTCCCAGCCAGAGCACTAGATTTTCATACAGATTTACTTGTTTGTGTGTGGGAATTAAGAGATATAGAAACTACCCTGCACCATGACTTCTGCCAGTAGCAGAAATGCATGGGGTGTCTTGGAGTGAAATAGGATGGAGGCAACAAACTGCACTTAAAGAGAAGGATGGTCTCTCCATGCCTGCATGGTGAGCTAGGCCAACCTGGAATCTGGAGAGAGGGACTGTTTAAACAAAGGTGGCCCCTGTGCAGCAATCAGAAGATCTGTGGTGAAATGCTTGGCCAATCAACCAAAAGGGAAAGGCTGCCACTCATGGGGTTGCTGTCAAATCTTTGGTTAGGTGTCCCCATCTATCAGACCATGTGTGGGACCAAGCTGTGGAGTCCTTCCACCTCCAGTGACGGTTCCAGAGACTGCATTTTCTGCAAGAGAAACAACTGAGAATGGATTTCTCTTTTGTTTTGTTTTTTTAAAAACAAAATTTGGACTCTCATTTGTGTGGTCTGGAGGCTGTCCCTTTGAATGAATGGCTCAAGCAAACCTTCTCCCTTCCAAGTGGTAGTTAAATCCCTTTCTGTCAAGGTGTGTTTGTTTCTCACCAGGAATGAGGGAACTCTACCAACAAACCAATTTTTCTCCCTGACTGTGTCCTGCTTTTTAGCTTTCCTTGTGCCCTGAGACAGAGAAGTGAAGAGGCAGAGAGATGGGAGGAGAAGAGCAGCGCTTAGAGTTCATGCTCAAGTGGTTGATAAATTGCCCACAGTAACTCTGTGACAAGTCAGACTGAGTAAAGATGAATTATGGGTGAAAAAAATTAATATATAGTCAGAGACACAGATGCATAAAATGCAGTTTACCTCAAATTTGCTTCTTTGGTTTGTAATTTGATTGATCGCTTCAGTTATATGAGCCTGCAAATGTTGGCTCGGCCTCCTGCCAAGTGTTTGAACAAGACTTTAATACTAATGACTGTTTTGTTCGACTCTATTGATTTTCAGGTATTTCATTTATTCGTTTAGACTTTTGGATGCCCATTTTCCCAGAATCAGTATCATATTTGTACTGACTGGCAAAGGGAGTAAGGTAAACACAGAGTTCCTTGCCCTTATAAGGCAGTATAACAGTCAGGTTTTAATTGCCTCTAAGGTGACAAATACCTGTGTGTAGCTGCTTTTTCAGTCAGTAGTTTATTTTATTCTGGTTTTGTGACGTTGCTCTACCAAGGTCATGTGTCCCAAGAAAGGAAGAGCCCCTGCTTCAGGGGCCTTGAGAACCAGCCCCGTAGTGGAGTCACTGCAAGCTGAGCACATGATACGTGTATTACATTACATACTTCCCCGGTCTCTGACAAATTAGCCCAAATTAATTTTTTCTGCCAACCTGCCTGGAGCCATTAGCACTCTGTGATTATTCTAGGAGACGTGGCTCTAATTATGAATAAAAAATATTGCTCCATTCACATGGAGCACAGTGCTCTCAGCATGGAGCTGTAGGAGAAGAGCATAACCTAACCTGGGGGAGGGGGCTACATTGCAGGGGCTCCCCAGCCAGGGGGTGGGGGAGGTGGGCTGCCCTGCTAGTGGGCAGCTTCAGGAGAAGACTCCTGATGTTGGTGGGGAAGAGCAGAAAGGGGCACTTGTGGCTCCTGGATCACCATCACAGATGTGCAAGCAGACATCACTTGTAACGGGGTCCTGTGAGCCCTTAATTGCCACCAGTGGGATCTACAGAGCAGTGCTTGGGCCAGGAATCATAGAATCATAGAATGGCATGGGTTGGAAGGGACCCCAAGGATCATAGAGTTCCAACCCCCCTGCCACAGGTAGGACCACCAACCTCCAGGCCTGGATCTACACAAGGCTGCCCAGGGTCCCATCCAACCTGGCCTTGAACACCTCCAGGGATGGGGCATCCACCACCTCTCTGGGCAGCCTGTTCCAGCACGTCACCACTCTCTCTGGAAAAAACTTCCCCCTAATATCTAATCTAAACCTTCCTTCCTTTAGTTTTAATCCATTCCTCCTTGTCCTGCCATTCTCTACCCTTTTAAAAAGTTGATTCCCCTCCTGTTTGTATGCTCCCTTCAGGTGCTGGCAGGCTGCAATGAGGTCCCCCCGCAGCCTTCTCTTCTCCAGGCTGAACAAGCCCAGCTCCCCCAAGAGCTGGAAGAGCAGATAGATGTGCACTCATAGGCTGTCCTGCTGCAAAGAAACAAGAGTTTCTCCTCTACCCTTAGCATAAGAGTAGCTGATAGTGGCTATAGGTATCCAAGTAGGTATAAAACAGGTATCTATTTTAGGAGGACTGGATACTTTTTTGGTCAAAAAAATTATCAGGTCATGTGGTGGAGGACTTTCTGCACCAGCTCCTGTGATACAGGGATGTTAGTCTATCTAGCAAAGAAGGCTGAAATAGGGCCTACCAGTGATCAGGTTTGCAGCTTGTCTCCAGGTTGTTTTAAGCCAGCTGGCCTGTTTAGTTAAATGGCAATACTTTAATTGATTTAGTTGGGTCCAGGATATGTCTCGACTTCAGTGCTGGAGTCCCGCTGCTGGCAATCTTAAATGGTTTGTGTTGGAAAGAGCTCATACTCTTTCAGCCTTTCAGAGTGCTTCTTCTGCTCCCCATCACTTTTCAGCCCCAGATTATTAGAGACCTCATGGCTGCAGATTTAGGCTTAATCTCCAGTAGTAGGATTTTGCTGGGAGTCATCTTATGTCAGCAAAAATATATGCATTTATGCTAATGTCATTTTATCTTACCAAAATAAGCTTCATTGCCTCAAGCACTCGTGCTGGTTCATGTCCTCTCTACCAGGTCTTTCACTGACTTTGTAAAAAGCAAAAGCCGCATCCCTCATGGACATTGCAGCTGCCAGCCTGCTCTTTGACAAAGTAGGAGCCAACCAATTCTGGCTGGAAAAAAGCAGCCCTTTGGGGTTTCATAAAACAAAAATAATACTCCTGCTGTTTTCTCTCTCTCGACTAAAATATGAACCGCTTCCCAGGAGGTGAGGCAGAACCACACTCCAGGGTAGGAGTACTTCTGCATTCCCAGTAAGAGCAGGCTGCCAGCTAAAGATGGACCTTGTGGCTGGGCCCCACTTCCTTCTTTTGAGACCACAGACCATAAAGCAAGCAACAGGGAGGAAGATGCCCTCCTTTTAGCCTTTCTTTTTGGAAATAGGTAAAATCTACTGAAATGTGTGCTGTTCCTGCTACAGCCAGAACTGATCTCTGAAGAAACAACCTATAGACCTATAGCAGAAGTCACAGCTTGAGCACTATTTCTTCCTCTTTCAATTATTTCTCCCAATTTCCCCTGCTGCTCTTCATTGGCAGTAAATAAAATGCAAAAAAAAAAACCCAAACAAAAAACCTAAACAACCCAACCAAAGAACCTCAACTCCCACCCCCTCAACCCCAACCTTCCACCAAATAAACCCAAAGTGAACAAGTTGGAATGGGGTTTGCAGGTTGCTGTGTGCTGTGTCATACCAATGCAGAAGTTCAGGCAGGACTCCTGAAAACAAGTCTTGGGTGACCCATGGGCACAGTAGCATTTGGGATGGGAGGCTGGTGGACAAAAGTGTGAGGATAAGGAACCATTGCTCGTGGAAAAAGTAAATCAAAATATTTCATCCAGAGCACACATAGTCCAAGTCCAAAAGAAACAAGTGGCATAAAATGAACAGAAGTCAGAGTAACTGCTCTGGGAACAGAGAGGACCAAATCAGGCCTTGCATGTTTTAGACCTAGGCCCCAGAGCCTATAATTTAGTTTGGGTTTCACGTGCAGTTGTAAAGATTCCCCCTGTGGCCCTTCAGGATGAAAGGTGGGAGTTGTAGAACAAATTCCAGTTCTTTCAGTGCTGTTTAAGAAGCTCTGCAGTGTTTCGGTACCTTGGTATGGAACCTCCTAGTAAAAGGATGATGGAAATGAATTAGAAGGGAAACAGTGTTTTGCAAATATCTGCTCTCCTGGGAAAGAGCTGGCTAACAAGGATGATAAATGAGAGACAATTAAAGTTGTTTTGTGTATTTGTTTATGATGAGAAATTGATCTGTTTGTTTGCAAAAAATTCATTACTGGGACTATATGGGCTCTGTAGAGAGCACTGAAAGACCCCCCACCTGACCCCAGCTCATCCATGGCACTGATAGGTTGTTCGCTGCTGGGCAGCAGGGCAGCGTGGATTTGGACCTCTGCAAAGGCAGTGGCTGCGATTTCATCCATCAGCTGCTGGAGCCTAGGGAGCCCCCTCCTCCTTTCTGTTGTCATGCCATGGGAAAGAGAGCAGACTACTCGCTAGCTAAGCTGCAGCAAAAGAGGTTGTGTGGGTTGTGTGGCCTTTGGTGCAAGGCTTGACACGCTGGTGTCAGCGAGGTGACGCATCTTCTCCTGGGTGGGTGTTTCAGCTGCCAGTCCTCGGCAACGCGCCCTGGAGCCCTGGCTGAAAGAACTTCTGCAGTGGGAGGAGATCTCATCCTTAGCATTTCAGAAAGAGGCAATTCAGCCTTTCCTCCCTTGATTTCTGCTTTCTGTGTGTGATATTGCTCTGGCTGGCTGAACTGTGTGCTTCTCATGTACTTCTTCCAAGAGTAAGGAAGAATCCCCAGGAAGGGGTTGATGAATCTCACCTCTTTGGAAGTTTTTCATGCATCACATTCAATTTTAAGCCATTTTCCTCCTCTGAGTCTTGAGTTACTTTATAGCAGAAATGACACCAGCTGGTATTGTACAACATAACCATGGCAAATGCAAGATGCATGTTTGGGTTTTGAGGACAGCAGTTTCCCAGGGGGAAGAAACTAGGAAATAGTGTCTTGGCTCCTTCTTAGCATCTCTCATCTATTTGTGACATATCCGGGTTTTTATAAGACTATAGACACAATGAATTAAATATATATTAAACACATATATTAATGTGACACATATATTAAAAAACAATAACTTAGAAGCCTGTGTTCCTTGCTGCTTGTTCTTCATTATCCCTTTACATTGTTCTCTATAAATTTCTGACCTTTGAATATCACAGTTAATTAATTTGCTTTGATCACTGCCTAAATCAATTATAATGACATGCTAAGTTTTATCCCCAGTTAAAAAATGTTGGTGATGGTTGCTCTAAATGCAAATATATGCCTCTTTACTCTTCCAAGCTGGCATGCCCGCTGTTCAGAGAGGTGCCATCACTTGAGGGGTCTTTTCTTTTTTTTTCCAAAAGCCTTAATAATACTGTTTGGTGAAACATATTAACCACACACACACACACACACACACACTCACACCTCGCCCTCTCCCACCTCCACATTGAGTTCCTGTGGTTCCAGGCAGATAAATATAAACTTGAGGTGAACTTTACCTCCAAGCCCTCAGACCCAGTTGGTGTGAAGCTAGGAGTTATGTCCTGAGGCTGGGCTGTAGGAGGGGCTGATGACAGGTCATAGTCAGACAGAACAGTTTGTCCTCACTAACCGTTTTTGATCAGGAACAAATATTTGCTGTACACTGGATTTTTCTTTCCATTTGGAACATTTTAAAAAGTAATTGATTCTTAGCTCTTTTTTACTTACTTTTTTTTTTAAATGATCCTCAAAGCCTACAGAACAAAAGTTGGTTTTCCTTCTGAAAGAGGGCAGATGGGCAGTATTTTTGGCATTCTTCATGCTGAATGCCGAGGGGAAGGACAGAGGCCATCACAGAGATACAGCCTCACAGATACGACCGTTTGCAAAGGTAGCCTAATAAAAGTAGGACACTGTCTGGGAATTATCATCACTGAGATGGAAAAATATTGTCCAAAAAGTGAAAATGGAGCAGCAGGGAGGAGCATGCTGGTGTTACCCCACCAAAACCCAATGCTTCTGCCTCGAGTTTCGACCCAAGTCTGCAAGCTGGCCTCATCTCCAGAGCAATTAGCAAGCGGATGTCTCACAGCCAGGGTATCTGTAGCACAGACTTAAATCAAGTCCATGGACTCTTTTGACTGGGTTGTTGGTGTTTCTTTAATTGAGGTTGTGGGATCTTCTTTTCCTGCAGGAAGATGTGGCTGAATTTAGAAAGGGCAGTTCATCAGGGTTGTGAAATAGTTGTTAAATAGTTTTGGCTGCATGAATGTGTCTGGGGTATCTCCACACCTCCATGACTGGGTAGAGTTCTTCTAGCAGGGAAATCAGCACAGCCCTTCTGTGCACTGGTTATTAAGGTCACATGTTTTTAAGGTCAGGGTAAACAGCACAGTTCAGGACCGGTTACTGCTTACTCCCTGGTCCTCAGCAATCAGCCAGGCTGCATCCAGGGTTGCGGAGCAGATGGACTGCAAAAATATATCAGCTGAGGTTTTTGCAATGGTAGAGCCTAGAGGAAGGCTGAAGAGCAGGACCTTAGCAGTGCCTGGCAGTTTCTGGTCAGGGTAAGTGGCTGTTGGTGTGCCTTCAACATTGCCCTGCTGCATCACACATGGTGCATCCATCCTCCTGATGCCAGCAGCTCTGGTGCCTGGTTGTCACTCACTCTCACTCACAGTTCACAGAATCACAAGGTTGGAAAAGACCTTTAAGATAATCAAGTCCAACTATTCCCATCCAAATCCCTTAAGTACCTGATCTACCCTTTTTTTAAACACATCCAGGGATGGTGACTCAACCCCCTCCCTGGGCAGCCTGTTCCAGGCCCCAACAACATTTTCAGTGAAGAATTTTTTCCTAACATCTGATCTGAACCTGGCTTGGAGCAGCTTTGTGCCATTTCCCCTTGTCCTATCTAAAGCTGGTGCTCCTTGCACAAAATTTCCTCTCCTCCTTTGAGGAGCGTGCATGCAAAGGGGAGGGCATCTGAGGAATGATTTGGTTATCACCTGTAGTTGTAACCCATGTCCTTATGAAGGCCAGCCTGTTCTCCTTTGATGAGGATCCCTTTCTGAGATCTTTTCTTGTAATGGTTCTCCCACTCTTCCTTTCGACTTAGGTAGAAGTACTTCATTTTGGAAAAATCTCAAATTGCTTCTTCAGCACAGATTTGCATGAATCCAATAGAAAAAACAATCTTGCCACCGTCTGTGACAACTTGCCCTCCAGGGCAGGTATTTCCAAAATGAGAAAGCCAACTTTCCTCGAACCTCAGCAGGAGATTTGCCTTCCAAATTCTATTCCCTGTTTTGTGCCTTCCCACACACCAGCTGTCCCCCTGCTGAGGTGAACCTTAGCTGAGAATAACCCTTATCCATGCAAAACCAAGTGTTTCCTTCATACCCTTCCACAGCAAGTCAGACCAGCATCATACACATACCCCACTTTAGACCATCTAATGGATGAGCTGTTCTTCAGCAGGAGTCACTGGAGAAGTCTGTCCTTTGCAGCTCACGCAGTGTGGCCAGGATATGAATCTTAGCTCTTTAACTGATCTGGACTTTTCCTTGGGAAATAAATGATGCCCTGGAGCAAAATAAATGAACCCTTGCAACCAGAGTTTCACAGGGGTTGATCAGATAATTGATTGTTAGTCCAATAAAAGTAACTGATGATGAGTTAGTGGACTCATACATCATTTTGGTGCTGTGACCGGTAACATTCTATTTAAAAAAAGGTACAAAAGAGGAGAAATATTGGTCAAACACTATGAGGCTGATTTGAGGTTTTACATTGTTTTGTTCTTGCTCTTCTAGGTGGGGCTGAGTACTGCAATAAAGAAAGCAAAGAGGATGACAAAGAATTCCAAGGACCTGGTAAGAAATCAGTGGCATCAGGGTGTTTTACACTCTACTTGCATTTTACCAGGAGTGAGCCCTGGTTTATTTTGCTGGACTGTGAGCCCACCTGCTCATCACTGAATTGAATGCTGACTCACTCCTACCCAGAATAGGATCTGCTCTGTCAGGTGACACTGGGAAGAAGTAGAGGGATATAATAAGAAATCTGAAAGCATCAGAAGAGCAAGGAAAAAAAAACTTCATGAAAAATGCACACTGCTTGTAGAGTAGGGGTAACTTTCTGTATCCATCCAAGACATAAATTTGTGTCTGAAATTCAGACAGCAGCTGAGAATATACTCCATGAACTCCATAGTGCAACTCCACACTGAAACACTCACCTTTTGTGGGGCAGCCAGCCTAAAAACAAAACACAAGAAGATAGAGATTTTTTTAGTTTTGGGTTTTTTTTACAAAAGCAATTTCCCACTCAGCCTTACCCTGATCTTTTCCATGCACTTCCTTCCTTCCTGCCTTCCTTCCTTCCTTCCTTCCTGCCTGCCTGCCTGCCTGCCTGCCTGCCTCCCTCCTTCACTCCCTCCCTCCCTTCCCCTTTCCATGCTTTTTCCTTGTCCCTTCCCATCCCTGCCTTGACCTTGGAGCCTTATGCAAGAAGAGGCCTCGTGAGCTGAGCTCCTGCCTCAGAGCATAGTGACTGCACTTCAGGGTTTGCTGAACCTCAGGCAACAGCCTGAATGCAAAACCTGTATATTTTTCCTTTATTTCTCAGAGTCTGCTTTTGCCTCTAAAGTTGAAAACTGGAATTGAATTCTTTCCACCTCCACCAGTTTTCAGATTTATAGAGGATCTCTAAAGAGTAGTGGAGAAGGGGAAGGCAGCTTTTATTCTGCTGGGTTCACTTATATGAGTCAGCGCAGCCATAGAGTTTGCTTCCAGTTGTCTTCAGGCACTTAATGCAGAGCAAATGTTTTTGCTGTTGGTGAAGAAATTATTGATATTGCTTCTTCCTGAATCCTCACTGTGATGCTACTCACAAAAGTGAAAATTGAGGTGCCTAATTAGCCTTTGGGCAATTGCCAAATTGCCAAGCCAGGGAAATAAACAATGCGCTGGAGAGATGGGTCTCAGCTCCCACAGAACAACAACCAGCAGGATCTTATTCATTTTCCTTCCTATTCAGCGCTGTGCTACTGATGCCCGGAGATTTCCGCTCAAATTGCATGAATTTTCTAAACCTCTTTCCCCCAGTGCAAGTACCCATGTTAGCACCTGCAGAGAGATGCTCTGAGTCAGGGAGGTCCTCTCTGTTAGCCTGAGCCTGGGCGTAGGTGTGGGGGTGAAGAAGGATCAGCGTGCAACCACTGCCTCCCAGGATGCAGGGCTCCTTTGCTCCCTCATGCGTGCTTCCTCCCTGAGCACACTGTGCTGTGCCCCTTGTGTGGCCAGCGCCATCTGGCTTCTGAGGTCCACACGTGCCATGTCTTTCAGTCTGCCTGGGGTACGGTAGCGTGGTTGGCATCAATCTTTGGGTGCAATGGGGTCTCCTTCCATCTTGCTTCTACTCTCCCATATCCTTAAAGTTGCTTGATGCCCCTATGTCCCCCTTGCTTTCTATTACAATGCTCTTGGCCTCTTCCTGCTCCTACTTACTTCCCTGTTTAGCAGCAGGAGGGACAAGCAGGCTGTGACTCAGCTAGAAGCAGCAAGGCCTTGGTTATATCTGGGTTTCTCCAGTCACAGAATCATAGAATTGTAGGGGTTGGAAGGGACCTTGAGAGATCATCAGGTCCAACCCCCCTGCCAAAGCAGCTCCCTAGTTCATATTGCACAGATAGGCGTCCAGACGAGTCTTGAATATCTCCAGAGAAGGAGACCCCCCACGCCCCTGGGCAGCCTGTCCCAGGGCTCTGTCACCCTCACTGTGAAAAAGTTCTTCTGCATGTTGGTGCGGAACGTCCTGTGCTCCAACTTGCAGCCATTGCCCCTTGTCCTGTCCCCACAGACCACTGAAAAGGGGCTGGCTGATTCCCTCTGCATCCCATACTTAAGATATTTATAAACATTGATTAGGTCCACCCTCAGTCTTCTTTTCTCTGGGCTGAACAGTCCCAGCTCACTCAGCCTTTCCTCATAGGGGAGATGCTCCAGGCCCTTAATCATCTTCGTAGCCCTTCTTTGGACTCTCTCCAGGAGATCCCTGTCTTTTTTTATACCAGGGAGCCCAGAACTGGACACAATACTCCAGGTGGGGCCTGACCAGGGCAGAGTAGAGGGGGAGGATCACCTCTTTAGACCTGCTGACCACACTTTTCCCGATGCACCCCAGGATCCCATTGGCTCTCTTAGTCAGCAGGGCACACTGCTGGCTCATGGCCAACCTGTCATCCACCAGGACCCCCAGGTCCTTCTCCACTGAGCTCTTCTCCAGCAGGTCATCCCCCAGCCTGTACTGATACAAACGGTTGTTCCTCCCCAGGTGCAAGACTTTACACTTGCTTTTGTTGAACCTCATCTGGTTTCTCCCTGCCCAGCTCTCCAGCCTGTCCAGGTCTCGCTGGATGGCAGCGCAGTGTTCCTGCGTGTCAGCCACTCCTCCCAACTTTGTATCATCGGCACTTGCTGAGGGTGGATGCTATTCCTTCATCAAGGTCGTCAATGAAGATGTTAAATAGGACTGGACCCAACACCGAGCCCTGGGGAACACCGCTAGTCACAGGCCTCCAGTCAGATTCTGCTCCACGAATCACGACCCTCTGGGCTCGGTCCGACAGCCAGTTCTCGACCCACCTCACTGTCCACTCATCAATCCCATGCTTTCTCAGCTTTGCTATCAGGATGTCATGGGAGACAGTATCGAAAGCCTTGCTGAAGTCAGATGTATTTCTAAACCCATAATGCAAGATCAGCTCAAATCAAAAAGAGTATCGTGTGGTTGTTTGGGCCTCTCCTGCAGTTATTCCTGGCATATTCCTTGTAAGGACCCTTGCTGAAGCTTGTTTTAAAGCTAGGAAATTAAAAATAACATTTCTAGGTGCATTACTCTTTCTTGAAACTTTCCCTTCATCTGGGTTGCAGTTAATTTAATTTCAAATCCAGAGAAACAATATAGTAAGAAGCACAAAGGAAGATCTCCAGGAAGAGCACAGCCTGTATTACACCTACATAAGCCCTGTGTCCCAGAGAGGCAGCATGTGGTGAAATGGTAAGAAAATCACCTGCACAAACTGAATGCTGCCAAATCGTGGTCTGTTCATCTGCCAAGGCATGTACATGTGCCAGTTAGCAAGGGCCAAAGCAGCTGAGGTGCTCTTCCTGCTTGGGAAGAGGGTTTCCTGGCTGAATGTGTGGGTGAGGATCCAGAATCATCATGTCTGTGGTAGGACATCTCTACATCCACACTGATGGAGAAAGAAACACATTCAGCTGGCCTCTTTTGTGCTCTGGCTCAGGGTAGACAGAAATGTCAAATTACATATGCTCATTCTTCCCATACCTGCTATTTTGTTGGGTTTGCCCCATTGCATATTTGGGGAAAGCCTTCTGAAGAGCGTCTTGCACGTTATCTGTCCCCATCTTAGCTTGGCAGCTGTGGGTGTGCATTAAAAAAAAAAGACACATGATTATGACTGTTGGTGATGAGAATGGGAGGTCTATCTGGCTTCCAGGGCTGGGGGAGTGGGCTCTATTTACTGGGCATTTCTTAGGATCATTGTGGATTTGGGAAAAAAGAAAAGGTATTTTCCAGATGTAGAGATGCAGTGAAAGTAGCTACAACCCTCCCCCCCCAAAAAAAAAATCTAATAAATGTCTCCATTGATTAAAAGTAGTGAGCCATCTGTGAGCAACTGGCTTAAGCCAAACACCAACAACCATTAGGGGCTTGTTATTATTCTTTTTTTGTAAACCCAATTAAAATAATTATGGAAATGTCATTAGGGAACGTTAACAGGCAATGAATAAAATATTGGTGCTATCAATCACTGTTAGCACCTCTAGTGCTAACTTTTCTTACAGTTGGAGAAGATACCAAGAGGCATCTTTAAGCAACAGCAGTGAAAGAACAAGGCCCAGCGTCACAGCCGCAGCATTGAATGAGAGCAGTGCCTACAGCTTACAGCCATGTCTCCTGCCAAGCAACTCATGTTATGCAGGGCCATATAACCCGTCTCCTCCCATCTTTTCCCAAAAATACACACTGTATTCACAGTCTTCCAGGGCACCATCATGCCAGCCATTTCCACCAGAGTTAGTCAGTCTCTGGGGCTGCAGGATAGCCTTCCTTTGAATCTAAACAGCATCAATTTTCAAATCACTTGCTGAGAAAAAGTCAGGAAAGATTTTATTCTACTTACAGCAAAGGGTAGACTTTAAATGCAGCTGGTGAGCAGAATGAAAGGAGTTTCATTTATTTATTTGTTTGTTTGTTTATTTATTTATTGCAAGCCCTGTAGTGTGCCTTTCTGGCTCAGTTTTGGTTTCAGATACCTTAACTTCAAAGGCTTTGCATGCTGTGACTTAGGCTGAAGTGAAAAGCTGACAGCTCTGATGAAGACACTGCAATTCTTAGCCTGATGGAAAGCTTTAAGAGCTTGTAGTACTTTTGTAGGCAGCAGTGAGGTTAGTCCTACGTGGAGGAGGTGGAGAAAGCAGGTTCTTTTCCTCTTTCTGGGAAGCCATACATAGTTTGCAAAGCTCTTTGAGTAAAGCTAGGATCTTGCTTGTGCGCCACACGCTCCCTGCCTAGATACTTGTGCACACTCAGAGACCAAAGAAGAGCTCTGTGTCCCTGCCATGCTGCAGGACGTAGCCCCAAGGCAGGCAGACTGGCAGGGAAATTAAATGCAGAGATATGGATGGGTGGGAAAGAACATGGGGTGGCTGGAGCTACAGCAATGGGACCAGGTTGGTCTCCCAGCTCATGGAAAGGCCCCACTCCTGGCTGCTTTTGGCCATTTCTGTTTCTTTTGTCTTTGTGTTCTGGTTTCTCCTTTGACTCCATTGATACCCCATCCACTTCATGGCACCCCCCAAGTTGGTGTGACTCCAACCTTGGCATTGAGTGTGTTGGACATAGTGCTGTGGATATTGGGATTACTGCCCCTCACAGTGATTAATAGCCTTTCATTGTCCTCTCCTGAGCTGAATCCAACCTTTATTTTCTGTTTTGTGTTAGATTTGGGTTGTAACAAAGATAACCCTTGCCCTTAGATTAGGGCAAGGACCATCTCTTTTCTTTTTCGCTGTGCATATAAAGTAGTTGGTTTGAGGATAGAGCTCTTAAGGTCTATGGCCATATAAATAATTACCCTTCTTTCCATAAATTATGAGTATGCCCAACTGCTCATCTGCTCCATATTTACATGCTGGGTACAGTTAGACTATGTACTGACTAGCCTTCTGTATTTATAGACCACCTGAACGTCCTTGGTGTTTAACGACCTCCTGAATTCAGAGTGAAGCCACATTAGCAGCATGTTCTGAGATTGTTCATCAATGCAGTACAATGTTTCCATAACTTAAACATTCATAAGAAAGGTCTCTTTCAGCTTCAGAAGCTTCCTCAATTATTTTGGTCCATGGTTATTCTCTAACAATGTTGAAAGGGTTGATCCTTTACAGCTTGCAGGTCCCACCAAGATAAAAGTCTAGTTACGAGATTTCCAGGTAAAAATCTCACCCAAAATCAAGGACATTCTAGGCACATGGTGGTTTGTCCCATATCTCCTCTCCTTGGGATTATTCCTGACTGTTGGCCACTACTCCCTGAGCATGCAGAAACCAGCCTTATGGCCTACAGTGTGTTGTTTTCACTAGTTTTGCACTACATGTCAGATATCACCACTTTTATCAAACATGAGTAATTTTTACAAAGAGTCAAAAAAAAACCCCTCTTCTATACATGAGAGGAGAAAGTTTCATAGGAGCTTCTTCCTTCCTTTTTAATTTTATGGCTCTTTGAAAGCAAGAGTAATTGGTTTATAAAATGTTCAGTCAAAATCCTTGACTGTTATGTCAGGTCTAAATCCTCTGGCATGTAGCATCCTTAACGGAGTCATTGGAGTTTTCAGATGTTTCTAGGCAGAAAATACGTGATTCAACTCTGGACTTTACTGACACTGAATATCCCAAGCTATGCCACCTCTGAAATAATGCATCCATCTTTCATTTTGTTCCCCTACAGAAGAGCTTCACGGGGTTCTCAAGTGTATGTGCATTTCCTCTTCTGGCTAACCTGTGTAAGAAGATTAAATAGTACGTATAAATTTTTAAGTCCTTAATCAGAAACCAAATATGGTACATTTGTTTCTTTCCAAAACATATCCTCAGTCAACAAAGCTTCCTAAACTTTATTTCTGTTGGTTTCCTTCATAAAACCACTGTCCACGTAGAATAGAGGGAGATTGCACAGAGTTCAGGTTTTCCCCTGAGATTTCCTGAGCCCAACAGACTTCTCCATTTCAGTTCATCCAGCTATGGTGCCCATGGAAGGCCAATAGCACCTATGTAACTCTGTGAGGAAGGTGAATTCAGTGGCAGATGCAAAATAGAGGAGAATCTCAAGGTGCTGAAGAAAGCCAGGAGGATGGTGGAAAAGTCATAGAATTATAGAATTGTAGGAGTTGGAAGGGACCTTGAAAGGTCATCAGGTCCAACCCCCCTGCCAAAGCAGCTCCCTAGGACATTTCACTCAGATAGGCGTCCAGACGGGTCTTGAATATCTCCAGAGAAGGAGACTCCACCACCCCCCTGGGCAGCCTGTCCCAGGGCTCTGTCACCCTCACTATGAAAAAGTTCTTCTGCATGTTGGTGCGGAACTTCCTGTGCTCCAACTTGCAGCCATTGCCCCTTGTCCTGTCCCCACAGACCACTGAAAAGGGGCTGGCTGATTCCCCCTGCATCCCCTGCTTAAGATAATTGTAAACATTAATTAGGTCCCCCCTTAGTGTTCTCTTCTCAAAAAAGGACTTATGGCAGTGCTGACTTTGAATCAGTTTCTGAAAAAAGCAAAGGACATCAGCCAGGCTATTACTCCTAAACCATGTTTGTAAATGAACTCCAATGAGTTGGAGGAGAAGCCAAGCAAATATGAGAATTAATCAGTGTTATCAGCAGTATGTTTTGACTGATTTGACTGCCAAGACTAGTTTGCTCACCTATTTCTGCTTGTTTGGTAGAAACCACAATCAGGAGCTAATTGGGGATGCATTGGTTAACTTTAAACATCTCATAAATGCCTTTGAAATGTAAATCAGGACAAATAATCTGAAATAATCTGAGTTCTGTGAGTTCAGACAATGGAAGCAGGATCAAATTTTGTATCATATGTTGGATCAAATAGGTTCAACTCTTTTGATCTCTCCCTCATGCACTCTCACTCCCTTTGGTTTTTTATTTTCTTCTTTCTGTAGCTGCAAAACCCAGGTTTGGCAGTCAGACTTTTTAGCTGGTCTGGATCTGTGCCAGTTCCTTGCTACTGAACTTCCTTGCAACTTACTGCAGAGAAGAAGCAGCCCAAAGCAGCACAGGGAAATTATTGGTTACAGACAGAATAAGGGTTACAAGCCCCACCAGGAATGCATGTCACCTGTCTCCTCTGTTTTTTCTTACCCTGATGCTCATGCAGTCTGGGGAATCTACCCTCATTGTGCCTATTTTCTCTCTGAGACAGGTTCAACATTCCTTATGAGTTTGGGAGGCTGGAAGAACTTGGAAAGAAAACTTTCCAAGGAAAGGCTGACTTGTCCCATAGCCAAAGAGAGGTCTCACACTTGGGCAGCAGCATGTGAAAGCCATCACATGTCCAAGCTAAAGAAAAGTCACAATGTAAAAAAAAAAAAAGAGATGTCCTTTTCAGAGCTTAGTGGAATTAAGCACTGTGGGGGAACCACTGAGGGCTCAGGTCTTTGTTGCTCAGTTCAAGGTAAAATGCTTCTTTCAAACTTGTTTTAGCATGCCCATAAGGTTGTGGCATTAGGTGCAGAAATTGCAAGATGAGATTCTGATCCTCAATTTAAGTGTAAGGCCACCTGTGAATCCAGCATATATGGACCTTCTTCATATTAAATCTACTTTTACCCTATAAAATAAGGACTTGTGTGTGTCTGTGTAGCTGCAGCCTGGTATGCAAACTGCAAGTGTTCTAGGCTGAACACAACAGGATAGAGACGTTGTAAAGACTCGGGAGATGCATATGAGAAAGCGTATTTGCTGTGGAACCAAAGGTTCCCATCAGCAGCTCTTTCCAAGGTAAAAGGACTTCCATTAGTACTTCATACCCAGCAGATGTGCAAGATAGGCCAGGATGAATGTAGTATTAATTTCCAAAAAGTTACAATTATTTTTACCCCAGTTTTGATGTCCTAGTCTGTTTTAGAGACCGGAGGTTCAACACTGCAGCCATACATGAGTCCATCAGCCTCACCTCCGCAGCTCAGTCAGAAGATATTGAGAGAAATTTGAATTTTCTCCTCCAGGCAGAATCACTTTGCTGAAAAACAAACACAGAACTAACACTGAATATGGAGCCGTGAACGGCATGACAGCTATTATCTCTTCTGTACAGTTTACCATGAGCTTTTTTCTTTCTGAATAAGTTCCCTTCCATATGTTGACACTGCATTTGTTGTTTCTGGTTTTTTTTTACAGTGTTATAAGAAATAAACTGCCTTTTGAAGATTTTGATGGAGATAAATTTAGTACCTTCCCAGTAAGCAAAGCCTTTCCTTTGGTACAGTAATCCTTTGATAATGAGAATGTCTGTGAGATTCCTCCTACTTTCTGCAGAACCTTACTCATTCATGTGAAAATACATATAGGAATTAAGTGAATGGAGGGTTTTTTTTGTCATAAAAGGTGTTGTTTTATTTCTGGATGAAAAAACAATCATTCATTTATGCCACCTGGGGAAATGCACACATAAAGCTGCGCTCCTGACAGAAGCAAATTGGTCTGCTGCTGAGTGGCCTGTTTACCCAATTAATAAGAGGTGAAGTAAAGTCGTATAAAAAAAAAAAAACAAATTAAATTGCCAACTTGTTTTATTTCTGCACCAAAGTGTGCAAGGTGTTGTTTATTAAAGCTGAGGAAAGGGACTCTGGAATACAACCCATTTACTGGGTTTTATACCTACACCTTCAGTTAGATTCTCATTTTAGATATTTTAAATTAAAAGCACAAGAGTAAAAATGGCCATCCTATCTGTGTGCTTCTCCTGGCTTTTAGACATTGAGGGGCTATCACTGGCGAGGCAGAGACTGCAACGACAAGAACACCACCGTGTACCCTGGCAGACGGTAAAGCTTTTACTTTTTTTAAAGGCTTCCTAATAATTGTGTCTTCTTGAAGAACGAGCCCCATATTTCATTTTGGCCATTCTCTAGAGAGCACGTCTCTGCTAGTTGCTTGGTTTTACTGTGGCTGTTGACAAGAGGGGATGATTGAGACCAGGGATAGGGCACATTAGCAGGGGTGATGCGCAGGTTTCTTTCCTTTCTCATCTGCAGCCAAAATTGTTCGGGCAGGGCGAAAGTGGGGAGGGAAACAGGCTCACAGGCCTTATGCCACCTGAGCTAATGGTGGCTATACCCACTCTGGGGAGCCGCAGGGCATAAGGGCAAATCAGTGGTGCTCATGTCTGGCTGCTCAGCTCCAGCATCCAATCCTCATGTTAATGTGGTGGAAATCTAGAGTCATATATGTGCCTTTCTAAGCGAGTATCTTCTGGGCGAATACCTGCCAGCTGCCTGAGCATGGACCTCTGTGTGCATCTGAAATGGAGCGTGGCCTTGAACAAAGTCCCTCACTCTTACTATTTCACATGGTGCTCAAAAATACTCTTTCAAAACTAAAACTCTCCTCTACCATGGATTTGTTGTGAAATTATCGACTAGGACTGGTTTTAAAGCCTAGGCATTAATTGGGTTGTGACTAGATAAATGGGAGTTTAAGAGTATGGGCTTGGAAGAACTATATGCCATCAGCCTGGGCAGCACACCTGCATTAGCCAAATTAGGCTTACAGAGCCCATGTGTAGTGCTGGACCGAATAGATGGAGTGTCCCTACAAGACATCTCAGCTAATTATACTGTGTTATGAGCCTTATTATCCCACACTGAATTTGAAACAAGGGCCATGGTGGATTTCAGTGGGCACATAGTAGCAAAGTAAAGGGCAGAGGAAAAGGGTCTGTCTTCTACAAAAATTATCCCCATTCACTTCACCTAAGTGAATATGCAAACTGAAAGGGTTCGTTCAGCAACTTCCAGTATTAACTTTAAATTAATATTGCATTTTGCTAGGAAAAAACGCCTCTCCTAGATTCAAGGGGGGGGGGAGGAAGCCACCCTTCTGTGTAGAAGGGAATTTCTAATTATTTGATATTCTTAGTGAAAAAATGGCAGAAATTATCTGATTTCCTCAAAATCCCCTTTTGCTTTATTTTCCTAATATATCCTTTTATAACTCTGTTTCAGTCCTGATAACTGGGATGTGAAAAGTGACTCCAACTGTAATGGCATATGGGTAAGTAAATGAAGTTGCCTCTTACACTTCCTGATCGCTGTTCCTCTTTTTTTTTTCTTCCTTTTGAATTAGTCTGCAAATGTTTACTTTTTATTTATCCTGGTTTATTAACTGATTTGGATTACTCCTACTTATGAACTGCCTTTGATATTCCAAGCAATAAAGCTGTATTTATTAAAAACTAAGGAAACATAGGGGAAGCAGTTATGAGCGAAGTTTGTTTATTGATGCTTATGATTATTTAAATTATAGCTATTATAATTAATTTAAATGTACGTACACTTATTAAGATAATGTAACAGAAAGCATCATTACTATGATGCAGTGCTTCCTGCAAGCAAACATTCAAGAACTAAATTCTCAGCCTTTATTTTTTCTCTCAGCCACCTTTCAGGTGCTAGATAGAGCTTGTCATCTGCCCCTTCTCTCCCCCAACAGGGCGTGGATCCAAAAGATGGAATTCCCTACGAGGAGAAATTCTGCAAAGGTAAATCTTTGCAGTCAATGCAAGGAGCAAACGTGTCTCTCATATTCCTATCATAAATATTTTAGTATCTTCACCGTCATGGCAAATGCAGGTGAAAAGGAACAGGTTTCACAAGTCTATGAGAAAGGCAAAGTGGCAAAAAAAGGGCAAAACCAATTTCTATTTTTTTTTTATTTATCTTGAGGATGGGCAAATATGAGACATGAAAAGCACGGGCTGCTGATAGCTTTCTGTTAGAAGCCAGCTCAGTTACTATGTTTAAAAGCCATAGATCTGGGACAGCAGCAAACAGAGACTTCTGTCACCTCTGTGTCTTCTGTGGTGCCTAAAACCTAACCCAGAGGGCTAACCCTGGGGATTCAGGAAAGCAGTTTAACATCCACGTTTTGCCAGTTTGACCCGTTGCCATAAACACCAATGACCATGTTGATACTTTTCTGGAGAAGGCCTGGAGAGGTGAAGTGGTGGTGGTGCTGATCTCCCTGAGAGCAATGTGGGTGCCTGTGTATACACAGACACACACATGCACACAGAGCACAAATAACACCCTTACTAAAGAGCCATGACTACCATTGCTGCTTACCTTGCCTTACATTTAAATCAGCATCCTGGGGATGAAACATTGCCTGGCAAGACTCTTCAACATTTTCAGATGAAAGGCGATCTGCAAATGCTAAGTTACATTAATTATAAACCAGCCAGATTGCTCCAGCAGAAATATTCATATGAGTAGCACTTCCACCACCCAGTTCAGTTATAAGGAGCTTTGAGCAATTTCCTGAGTAATCCGATTTCTCTAAATGTTTAAGTACTTTTTAATGCATATTCTGTGGGTAGTAAAAATAAATGTTGGCTGCACAGCAGAGCCTCTGCTGAAATAACACATCCATCCTTGAATATAACGAGGGTTCTTTCTGATTAGCAAGATCTCTCCCTGTTTTTCATGCCCAGTCCCCGGTCATCTCTCAAGGAGTCTTGTCACATGCCTGTTGGTCACTTTTTGCTGCAGATGGAGTGAAAAACTCATCACAGGGTCTGAGCATTTGAGCCACATGAAGGGTGATGTGGCCGGTCACCCTGTGACTCCATCAGCTGCCGCTGCTGTGGCTCTGTAAGGGTTGCTCTCTGTCCTCTGTTTGGGTTTGATCTTTCCCCTCCTGTGACTAACAAAATGCGTTAATTAGGTGCAGACTCGAAGGGGGTCATGCTGCTGGGAGACTCGGCTGGTGCTCACTTCCACATCCCTCCTGAGTGGATGACCGTCACACAGATGTCAGCGGTGAGCAATCGTATTCGGGCTGCCAAAACCACTCCGCTGTGGGTTGCCGTTCGCTTTCTCCCCTGTGCCACAGGTTGCCAAAGGGGAACAAGCACAACAGGCCTCATTGCTCTGGAATTCAGAGTCACAGGTCTCACATGTGAAAGTGCCCTCCCGCGGCTGCTCTTCAGGAGATAAAAAGCTTAGCCCTGTGCCACCACCGCTCCCCCGACATCTGTGCAATTGGGTCAGGGAAGAGTTTGGCTTCAGCGGCCCAATGCTGTGCCAGAGACACAAACCAGGACATCTGGCTTTCCACGCACGTGCCCACGGCTCAAGGAGACCCGTGCTGCCTGCGGGATGAGCCCTGCCATTATCAGGCTTATTGGTACAGCTCCTTGCTGTGCTCGTGTTGCAGAAGTGGCCCTGCTGACAGTCCAGGAGCTTCTGTTTTAGGCATCTGGCTTTGAAATTATGTGTCCCAGGTTGTTTTCTCTCGTCTGTGGCATATGTGAAATAGGTCTGGTAACTCCAGTGTCCGGGCTCGTGGCACAAATACCCCTGCAGGTGTTTGGGGGGGTCATCCAAGGGTTTAGAATGGGCTCATCCTAAAGGGAAGAGTTTCTGTAGTGACGTAAAATGTCACCACTGCACCCTGTCTCTGGGCAGTATCCCAGCATTTCCCATTTTCAAGCAACAGCAAAATGCACCTGGCTGTGAATTATGCATGGACTCAGCTGTGCAGTTCACTGGCATGGAATGAAATGATTGAGGGGAAAAGATCATTCCGGCAAGATGCAGTTGGGGATGGGGGATGGAGGGGAGAGAAATGCACAAGCATGCTTCTGTTCTGTTGTTTCCTACCCTAAGCCAGTGTCACTCCATAGCCAGGGAGGACTGACTGTAGTCCTCTGCACAAGGGTCGGTTGCGTGAGGGTGAGCAGATAGCTCGTGATTGCCCACCTTCCCTGGTGAAAACCTGCTACACCTCCACTGGCCTCTGAAAAAGGAGGGCATAGACATTTTCTGGAGAACAATACTGATTCCAAAATGTCGGTAGTCACAGTGCTGTTGGAGGTCTGAGAGTTTTGTGTGTTTTCCTGCTTCTGCTGACAGAGCTGAGCTGATTTAAATGTTGCCGATTAGCAGTTGTTTTTCTGTGTTAAACGTTTATGAGCAACAATTAGAGAAATGACACTGATGACAGAGCTGATGATGAGCATAATAAATTAGCACTAATGATAATTGAGATTATCTTGTCTAATAAAGATGGTAATAAAACTGATGGTGATGATGATTCTGGCAGTAACACTGGTAGCAGCACCATGTAGGCAAGAACAGTTTTAGACTATGTCAGCATTTTATTATCACTGTAATGAAGGTTTAGAAAGGATTTCTCTTGGTAGGATATTGCTGGCCCACCAGCTGGGTGGGTCAAGGGCTGGCAGTGGCGTGCAGTGGCAGAAGCTTCAAGGTTGGGAGCTGAAGCAAAGGTTATAAAGTGAGTTTGACGGCACCTCATTACATATTGTCTGGTGGGCATAGAGCAACTTGCATGGTAAAGGAACTGGTGGTCTCTGTGTAAGGCCCAATGAATACATGTGTTCAGTGGTCCACTCCATCCAGCCAGCATGTGGGGAAGATCAAGGACTGGTTGGAAAAGAAGGTGGGGCCACTTCCCTTTGCAGAAAGGGTGACTCCAAGTTAGAGCTAATGCCCTGTCCTGGGGCAAGGAGAGCAACAGAAGATGGGTTTACTCTCTGGCCTTTCATAGTCACTCCACTCCCAGTGTATGAAATAAAAGGACTTAAGGCATCACTGGAAATTAAGGTAAATAAGACATGTGAGTAAAAAAAGAAGCCTGGAATTCACACACAGACCTAGAGTGAGTCCCAGGAGAGGCATCTCTTAGGCATCAGTGCTAGTGTCTGTTCTGAGCCCAGTCAGAAAGGTGTGCATGTAGGCATTGCTTAAGATACCACTTACTGGAGCCAGAAGAAGGAGGTAAAAGAGGATGGTGTAGATACCTCTATGTCCCTTCAGACGCTGGGCACCATGAGCTGGGCAGCATCAGCCAGGCCTCTAGCAGGGGTAGGCACAGTGTGTCTGCAATATAAAGGAGCTTGGAAAAACCAGTTATAGCTACCCAGGACAGAGCAGGGCTGGACTAAATACCCTGCAGGAAATGCAGCCCTCCTACAGCCAGCTGAGATCTGCCGTAGCACGCTACGCAGCTAGCCGGGTGTCTGGGGTATGAGAGATTTGGAATAAGAAAGAGCAGGTTCCTTTTTAGGACTGTTTGCAAGCTTTCCTACCGACCTGCTGAAAATACAGCAGGTAAATATTAATGCAGAGATACAGAGAGTTCAGTTGTTTAAAGAAACTAGTATCCGTGTTCAAATTCTAGAGACAATAAAAAGTTGCTTCATTAGTAAATTTAATTATTAAACGTATTCAATATTTAAACTGAAAGAGAGTAGATTTAGATTAGATATAAGGAAGAAATTCCTTACTGTGAGGGAGGTGAGGCCCTGGCACAGGCTGCCCAGAGAAGCTGTGGCTGCCCCATCCCTGGCATCCAAGGCCAGGCTGGATGGGGCTTTGGGCAACTTGGTCTAGTAGAGGGTGTTCCTGCCCATGGCAGGGGGTTCGGACTAGCTGGTCTTTGAGGTCCTTTGAGGCCCTTCCAACCCAAACTGTTATGCGCTTTTATGAATTTCCAGCTCACCTTAAGTAAGAAAGTTGTCTCCTGAGCACACAATTGCTAGCAAACAATTTCTGAGCTAATTGAGACTTCGTCACTGCCTCTTCCTCTTGCTTGTCCTCTTTATCTTTCCTTCTGTGTGTAGAAAGGCAATAGCAGCAATTTAGCTGCCTCAGGGTTGTGCAAGCACAATACTCTCTAAGCTCAATTAACAAATAACTGGCTTCAGTTCTTCTTCAGTGCAAGGCCTTCCTCAAGACTTCCTAAGCATACCCAGGGATGGTTTTGTGACCACAGGGATCACAGAATCTATGTCCTAATCTCACAGTAAACAGATGTTAATCTGAGACTGCAGCAGACATTTGAAGTTAGGGCTCTGAGAGGAGTGGATAAGGCATTAGCCTCTCGTACCTCCTCTTCCCCCATGCTGTCAAACTCAAGACAGTTCGCTTTGATTCTCCAAAAATTTTTTTCGTAAGAGATGTAGAAAAATTAGTTTATCAAATGGTTTTCTCTACAGTCAATACTGGAATCAGTTCAAAGCTTAAATTTCCATTTCAATCAAATCTCCATCCTCTATATGGAATTCCAAACAGGGCTTCTCCCCCACACCCTGTCCAAGGTTTTCATCATATGTCCAGAGAAAAAAGTTGTTTGTCTGATAATTCAGATTTATCAAGTGCATTGTTTTATTGCTTTAATGACTTGATACATTGTTACTTATCTATTTTATCTATTTCATATGTTTTTTATTTCTGTTTATCTTTACACATGTTCACATATACAGGTGTTTACACATACAAATGTAAAATTTACACTTGGTAACAATGCTGTGGGCCCTTCTGGTAATCAGCCCCACATCAGTGCAGCGGTTGGTTCCTGTTTTAAAGCTGATTAGGTGAGGAAATAATTTTTCAGGAGAGATGCTGAGAATTTAGTTAAGAGGCTCCGCAGAGGGGTTCTTTCCCTGATTATGCTGCTTGGAGTCTGCAATGCAAAGGAGCAGTAATGAGGAGTGAGGGAGGAAGAAGAATGAGAATGAGAAGTTTCCTTGCTGAAGCAGGCTTGGGATGTTGTTTGGGTAACAGGATAATGGGCATGGGGCGGTGACCAGATGGGTATTTGAGCTGGATGGTTTGGGAATTCAGATGTCTATGCCTATGCCATTGTCTCGAACACCATTGTTGGGAAGTGGTAACATACTGGATTTTGGATTTCCCAGCCTATTCAGGAACTTATTACCCTCTTAGCATTGGTCTCCCACATAGTAATGCCCCCTTGTGTGATGAGCAGGGGGACACGCTCCTGTCACACATCCCATGTCAAAGGATGCATCAAGTTGCGTCATTCAAGTCCCCTAGTGCCTTCCTGTCTTCCTGTTTTCTTTAACCTAAGTGACCCAATAGCAGAGACCCAAATCATGTTCCTGTGTTCATCAAGGAGGCTCTTTCGGCAGAGGGGTGGGAACTTGCAATCACCTAAGCACCAGTCTTGCCCACACTGACACAGCTACAGGCACTGCCTGCCCATTTTGTCCAGCACAGAGCTCGATACCAGCGCTGTGTTAGAGTGGGGGTCATGCTTTCCTTCAGGTGTTATTTCCAAAGCCTTTACCTATGCCACAGCCACAAGTACAGTTCTCATGCCTCTAAGAATATGTTATTCCCACAGTGAGCATACAGAGATACTGCTTGGTGTGGAAAAGGTCCATTGCAAGGTACACATACCTTTGAAAGCTGTAACCTAGGCATGTTATCACAGAATCACTAGTTTGGAAAAGACCTTTAAGATGATCGAGTCCAACCATTCCTGTCCTCTACTAAACCATATCTTTAAGTACCTCATCTACCCATCTTTTAAACACATCCAGGGATGGCGACTAAACCATTTTCTCTAGTTAGAAAAACAAAAAAAAACCACAAAGCAAACAAACAAACAAACAAAACCCAAAAAAACCCCCACCCTACATAGCACTAGGGGAAGTCGCAGGTACTTTGATTTTGAAGTTTTTGACCAAGTTGGTACTGCTGAGACCTACAGACTACACTTGAGACCATCGCTGCCTGTTCCTGTAGAGGCAGCTAAGCACATGGCTTTGTCCTTAACCTGCCATCACTCCAGTAAATCTCCAAACACCCAGGGTGCCATCACAAGAAGAGAATCATACAGCTGTAAGAAGGGGTTGAGTCAACTTTATTTGGGCTTTCTGCTTGTCAATAGGTTTTGGGTTTTGTCTGGCTTTTCTTCTTTTAAAAGGTTCAGCAAGAGTTGAGCTGAACGTTCATTCCTTTGGCCTGAAAATTCAGACACTAAAAATGAAGTGTAACACAGTGGACATGTGCTTGATGAGGTTTAGAAAAGCAGAAGTAATATTTGGTTTTTGAAGGGTTTTTTTTGGTGGATTTTTTTTTTTTGCAGAAAGCTAATGTTGAAAACACTGATATGTCTAGCGATGGATATTGTGCTCCTGCTGCTCTGTCCATCTGCTTACAATTGACTTCCAAATAGCTACTAAATGCAGCATTTTTCTGTAATATGTCTGGGATAGAAGCTTACTTTAAAAATCTCATTTTAGAGACAATTTTATCTGGAGATAAAAGCACTGTATTTATAAATGTACTGGAAATGATACCCTTTCTAGGAATATGCATTTTAAAACTCTTGGATCGCTATTTCATGCTGAATAAAGAGAAAAATAAATCCCATGTCTATCTGTAATCCAGTAGATATCTACTTGCCCACAAACCCAAGAGCTTATCAGGTTTCAGTAAAGTACTATACTATATATTTCCTGTAAAAAAGAATTCACCGTTTCTTTACATGCAGATGTCCCAAACACTTATCCCACTGACTTCTCTTTTTGAACCACTAGAAGAAACAGGAGTTTGATTTGTGAAAATCTTACTAAAAGCATTCTCCAGCTTCCCTCTAAATCCACTGAATTGCAATCAGGTTTCTCCAAGGGAGTATTGTGATGACTCAGATGCTGCATTTTGGGGGAAATAAGGTAGTAATTTTGCTAATTTCAAAAACCTATCATCTCCTTTGCAGCTTTGCAGAGTAGAAATGCCACATGTGCTTTTTAAAAAGTTAGGCTGTGCTTTCCTCTAGAGCTCTAAGGCTTGCTTATTTGTATACTTGGAATAAGAAACTCATCTCTCATACTTGGTCCTATCAAAAGGAATTGAACATCATTAAGGTCAGTACAAAACCGTATCTTTGATTCCCCTTCAAATTAAGGGATACTTGATTGTTTTCAGGATTTCTGCAGCTGCCATTTCTAAAGGCTCATACAAACGTTCTGTTTCCAGTGCCCTTTTATGTCCTGATTTTAAAAATCTCCTGCCATAGCAATCCTGAACCTTCTCCCATTTGAGCTAACTCAGTCCAATGCAGCTTGGGGGGTGTGTATATGTGTATTTAGCATCAGCCATGGCTTTGTCTGCCCAGTGCAAGAGGAGGAGCAGGAGGATTTGAGGAGATGTGTTTCATTGAAGGACACATCTAGGAAGTGAGGATGTTCCTTTGAAATGAGACCCATCTAGAGCGTTTGAAGCTAAAAGATGGCATTTGAAGCTTGGCTGGAGTAACTCTGTAATCATTCCCTGCTAAAATCTGGCATGTAGGCTGAAGCATCATTTCTCAGCCAGAATAGTCTAGAGAATGGTATTTAAACAAGGCTGTTCTCAGGAGAGTTTTAAGCTAAAAGTAAACGTAGATCCACCTCTAGAGTGGGACACGTTTGCATCTGAGACTAAGTGAAATGCAGCCTGTTAGACCATGCTTTCCAAACTACATTCCTACAGAGATCAAGCTCTAGCGTTCTTCTGAAACTTCCATTAACTACTCATCTTCACCCTTTGGTCCTGAAATATCTTCTGCAGTCTGGCTTTAAGTGTTTTGCTGGAACAGTGTCAATGCTAAACATATATATGGTTTTCAAATGCAACTATAATTCTGGGCTCAAACATTCCTTTTCAAATCAATTTGCAACTCAATTAGTTTCTGGCTAATTCACATTTAAGCTAAGTTTGCGGGGGATGGTGGGGTGGGGGGTGAAGTTAAAAATTATTGGAATTTGTCCAATGAAAATATTATTTTGGAATGCTAATGGGAAATAATGAGGGAACGGGTCATAGAAGGATTTGGTTTAGAAACATTTAATCACTCTTGGGTTCTTTTTATATTCTTACATGCTGTGACTTATAAGAGATCATATCTATAATTTGTCCCATGCTAAATGACTGTATCGATGTTTCTGCCACCTTTAATGCAAAGCTACAAGGAGGAAAATCATAGAATCATCATAGAATGGTTTCAGTTAGAAAAGACCTTCAAGATCATAGAGTCCAACCATCTATTCAGCCCTACTAGGTCCAACACTAGACCATGTCGCCAAATACAACATCTAAGTATAAACACCTCCAGGGATGGTGACTCAATCACCTCCCTAGGCAGCCTGAAAATAATTAGCAAAAGATTGGTTTGATCCATCGACCTCTGGGTTATGGCCCCAGCACGCTTTCTCTGCAAATGGCCAGTTCATGCCTAGTACCACTCTGTTTGCACACTAAAACATCAAGTTTGAAGAAGGCAGATTTAAAAGCTTCCTCCAGTCTTAAAATAAATAAATAATTTTTTTAAGTATCTATCATAGAGTCATAGAATGGTCTGGGTTGGAAGGGACCCCAAGGATCACAGAGTTCCACCCCCTGCCACAGGCAGGGCCACCAACCTCCAGGCCTGGATCTACACAAGGTTGCCAGGGCCCCATCCAACCTGGCCTGGAACACCCCCCAGGGACAGGTGGCATCCACCACCTCTCTGGGCAGCCTGTTACAGCACCTTACCCTTCTCTGTAAGAACTTCCCCCTAATATCTAATCTAAACCTTCCCTCCTTTAGCTTTAGTCCATTCCCTCTTGTCCTGCCATTCTCTACCCTTTTAAAAAGTTGATTCCCCTCCTGTTTGTATGCTCCCTTCAGGTACTGGAAGGCTGCAATGAGGTTCCCCCACAGCCTTCTCTTCTCCAGGCTGAACAAGCCCAGCTCCCTCAGCCTCTCTTCATAGGGGAGGTGCTCCAGCCCTCTAATCATCTTTGTGGCCCTCCTCTGAACCCTCTCCAACAGTTCTACATCTTTCTTGTATTGGGGGCCAGATTGCCCCAGATCTAGACACAGGACTCCAGATGGGGCCTCACGAGGACAGAGTAGAGAGGGACTATCACTTCCGTGTACCTGCTGGCCACCCCTCTTGTGATGGAGCCCAGGATACCACTGGCCTTCCGAGCTGCAAGAGCATATGTGTATACAGATAGACACAAGGACACATACATACACATATATGTGTGTATGTGTGTGAGAGAGAGAAATAACTGAAAAATAACTATGTCAGACCCATTTTCACCTTGGTAACTAATGCAGATCTACTGTAAGTAGGTCAAATATGCTGTTACATGCTTTAAACTGGCATCTGCTGTGCATTAGTCTGCTCAGAGCATAGCTTCAGGATTTCTGACCTCCACCTGCCCCCCTCCCATCCCTCTCCCCAGCCTCCCTTTTCTCCCCTCTCCTCCCTGCGTCTCCCCCCATCCTCTTACAGACAAAACCTGTGGTCGTATACTCGGGCATAGGTCCTATTCACCACAACAATAGTTTTGGGGGAGCAAGGACTTGGTGGGAAGCCCAAGAATTAGTTCTTCTGTGGTGCCTCAGTTACCTCTGACCCTCCTGGACAAAGGGATTACTCACCTGCTTGCTGTTTGTAACAGTGAGGGGTTAAGGAAACCTCACAGCTGCTTGGAAGGAAAATGACACTAATAAATTACATGGATTAAACCAGCCTGTAAGTTCTCTGATTTTATGTTTTGACCTTCTTTTGGTTATTACTTTTTTCATCAACAGTTTTTTCAGTATGAGCATGCTGGATTTATGCATTTGTCTTTGTGAGCGTACCTCCAACTGGGAGAAGCTGAAAATTTACTCCTACGGTCTCGTCTTTCGGAGGTGGTGCCATTTCCCAAGGCTGCTTTTCTCTCACCTTTCACAACTTTTGACACACTCACAAATTAAAGTGGAGCTGAACAGGGCACAGTGTTTTCGCTGAACAACGTTGCTTGAGTCTGCACAGAGGCTTTTGCAGAGGCAGTCACTTAAAACCAGAAAAGCTTTAGGGACTAACACCAGCAAAAGCAGAGAGGGATAAAGGTGGCATCTATTCGTGTGGGATGGTTATGGCAGAGCATTTTTCCCCCTGGTCCCTGCCCTGCTCAACGGTCTGTCTGTTGCTTCAGTGACAACACAGAAATTTGCAGTGAGCACCAAGCAGATACTTTTAAGGGGTCAGATGCTCACAGGTCAGCCCACTGCAGAGAGCAAGGGAGCTTCAAGTGAATTTGACATTATCCCTCTGCCGTATATGCTGGGGACGTCTTCCTGTCATCTCTCCCTGTGAGAGGTGCTGCCCATCTTTTGACAGCAAACAGCTGTTGGTCTGCACCTGCAGTACAACCTCCACCTCAGAAGGAGTTTTGGGCTCTTCCAGATTTAAAAGGTGCCAGAAGACGCAGTTCAGGCATCTCTTCTGCTTTTACTTTCTCTGTCTCTTGATATGCTCGTCTTACAAGAGTCAACTTTTTAAGTATATATGTAAATAATTACTGCTGCAGCTATAATTACACTTGCTGCTGTCCAGCTAATGCTCCAGCTAGGAAGTGCTTGAATTTGCTGAAAGGATGTTTTTGTCTGTGAGGGTGAAACCATGTCGATGTAAAATTTTCTCTTTCAGAAATCATTTGCTAATCTCCCAATGGCTTTCACCGATGAGCTTGACTGGCCCCAGTTCTCAGAGATCACTGGATTTCTGAACTCCACCATCGGGTAAGCCAGCAGGCAGGGTGCCCAAATTGTAGCAATCCTCGAGGTCCCTCAAAGCACAGCAAGAGAAGAAACACAGTGCTTGAGAGGAAAGACAAAAATGCTAGTCAGCTCTGCTTCTGCTCTTTCTAAAATCAAGATTGACACTGGATCTAAGGATTATTTAAAATACCCTAAATGTATAGACAATGTACAATACTACAGCCCAGTCTTCCTGAAATTCAGAGTAGGTTTTAGAGGTGGTCAAATTGTAATTTTGAAGGAGGAAAAAAAAAACCCAAAGAAACAAAAAATTACCTTTCTTTTTTCAAAATTCTGAGACAGGGGAAGGGGACATTGCTGACAGTAACAAAAATCAGCATTTTCTTTTTTCTTTTCTTTCCCCTCTTTCCCTTGTTTCCTTTTTGCTGCTGAAATAGTGGAATAAATTGGTATCCCCAGGGTTATTACACGGTGTTCCCTTTTTGGGACAATCTTTCATACACACACATACATACACACACACACTCACACACCTTTTATTTCCCCCCACATTTAGATGAAAGTAGCAAAAGAATTGGAAGCACCTGTGACCTAATTTGCTGTGTTACATTGGCTCATGTGCATGGGGAAAGATGCAGGGATAGATAGAAAAAAAAAAATAGAAGCCTCTGCCAGAAGAGAAGGAAGAGAGTCCTTGAAATGCCTGCAGTTTTAACTATGAAGTTAAAAAAAAAACCAAACCACAGCCAAAAACCCCACATAATTTTGTTAATCATCTTTCTGGCTATCATTAAGAGGCCCTTGACTCCTGCCGGAACTGAAGGATACAATCACCAACAGAGGCTGGGCTGGGCTGAGTTTCAGACAATTTTGATTTTATATGTCTAAGATAGGTCATGACTACAGTGAAATGCCAAACCAAGCATGAGTCAAGCCGAAATAGGCTTTCTACCAACAGAATTAAGAAGTTGGCAGAATATATTTCTTTCCAGGAAAAAAATACCCACTGCACCATGCACTTGTACTTTCTGCTTCCTTTTTTTCTCCCTGTGAAAAACCCAGGCTCCCAGCTGTAACTACATTCATGCAGAGTATGCTACAGGTTTACTACTTCACAGGCAAACAGAGAAGATCTGTGCAGCCTCCTCTTTCAGAGTCATCAGCAAAACTGACCTTTCAAAACCTATTACCATGTCCTGCTACTCAATACACACAGCGTTCAACTGGCCTCCAACAAATTCACAAGTGACCAGAGCTTAGTATTGAGCCTGACGTTGCGAGCAGTGGGCCTTTGCTCAGTGTTCAGGTTTTAATTGCTTTTTTAATCTGCTCTACATCTCAAAGAGAAAAAAAGAAAAAAGAAAAAGAAAAAGAAGGACTGTTTGGGACTTCAAAGCATTTTTAAGAGAAGTAGTTCAAAATCCCACACCACAATGACGAAGTGTGGTAGATGCCGGTAAGCAATGTGCAGTGGGAGGCTCCTGATTGCCCTGAGCCTGCAGAAATAGAGGCACAATCTGATGCAGTCTGTGCCCATCTATCCCACCCTGTGATGGGGACAGGGACACCACTGATAACTAATACCCTCTGACCAAGAAGGTCTCTGCTTCTCTATGTCTCTTGGCCTGCTGGGCTGAAAACCAGAGATCTCGGGCAGGTCATGTCCCATTGCATGGTGAGTGGTTGAGTCATGCATTTCCATGTAGGTAGTTACTTTTTACTGCTGCTTGCAAAAGTTATTGTTGTCTTCTGTTTTTCTGCATTTGTCTACGTTTGCTGGTCTAAAGCCATGGCATTTGGTATTTAAGTTACCCGATCCCTTCATTGTTTAAGTTCAAACACAAAATCAGCAGCCCATGAGATGACCATGTCATTGTGGCTAGGAGGGTGGTCTTCTCATCAGTGTCCCTTTGGGCTGGTAACCTTTACATTCGCATTTTCATTTTTCTCAACAGTGCTAAGTGAAGGACAGTGCTAACCACAATCAAGCATAACCTGTTTTCAGATCTATCCATCCAAAATTTATGGCATTGGGGAATGAATGGCCTGCCAATATTTCTTCTCTCTTATTTACTGTTCCATAACAACCAATTGAAAAGTCAATTAGTGAGCAATCAACAGGATTGTTTTGATAAATGATGGTTAGCAAAAAGGTTTTTAAACACCTTATCTGAAAGACAGGGGTAAAGGCATCCTGGATGGAACAATTTCAGAGAAAGTCTCCATCAATTTATAGTTTCTGAGAAGATAACTTGGCTTCCATTTTAGGCCACCCTGTTTAAAAGGAAAAAGATTTATGACCAAAAAAAAGAAAGATGGTGAAATAAAAGTATATACATAACTGGGGCAGAGAGTTGTTCAGAGACAGGAACATATTTCATTTTTAATATCAGCTGTGTTTTCATCAGTATCACTTGAGTTTAGCAGCTTGCGTTTTCTCAATTTATTTCAGAGGCTGGACAGACTCCCTGTATCTACGTTTGCGCAGGAGAAATCGCTGTAATCACAGAGACTTACAGAACATTTCCCAGAATGGTATGTTAAGAGTTTTCTCTTTTTTTTTTTTTTTTTTAACCTTACTAGTCTGATGCTAGGTGCTGCATTAATGAACATCTCTCAGAAACAAAGAGAAACCCCTTCCTAGTCGCGTGCATTTCTTATGAGAAAATAGAGGACAGCACTTACTTAACTCAGCATTTTTTCTTCTGGCTCTTAGTAGGGAGGTGTGTGGCTTCATCAGTCTTATCCACACTCTGATTAAGAAGCTCCACTGGGCTAAAAAACAGTGTACTTCACTGTAACTCTATGGGCTGGTGGGTTTTTTGGCCATGACCAAAAGGGGGAATTTAGATGGATGTTGCTAGTATTGATGAACCTAAAAGGTCTGCCCTCCATCTCCTCCCAGAAGAAGAGGTTGCCTGAACAGGTAGCATCATGCAAGGATCAATTCCAGACTCAGTGTGTCACCTAAAACACTAACTTCTGGTGCCAGTACTTACGTCACTGGCAGTGCCTCTCATATGCCTTCTCTGACCTGGGACAAATGTGGTATTGATAAGACTTCGGTTTTTCTGTGCAAGTGTTTTACTATGTATGTTGTTGGTGTCATGGGTCAGACCCTTCTGAATTTCTCAACTGGCCATCACAAGGCACCAGAGTTGAAAGCTTCCATTATTTCAGTTTCACAAATGTACTTTCTGGTGAGAGAACAAAAAAAGAAAGCTACCAAACTTGATGGTATCAATGGTTCTTCTCGTTTGTATCAGGTTCATCTCAGTACCTGATACCCCAATTCCCTGTTCTTCTCTCTTTAAGTTAATGGGGGTTGTACTTTCTGCTCTTCTTTTTCCCAATCACCCCATAGAATTAAAAAAAAACCTTAATAATTTCTCACTGTGTGCATCGTTCCTTTTTCTCTCCACGTATCTCCTTTATACTCTCACACTACAGACACCTGCATGATATAAAAGGAGGGGTGAGCCTGTGTCAGGGCAAAAGACTGAAGGAAATTGAGAAGGGAATTTTAAAAGGGGAAAAATTACAAGTGATAGCAAAATCCCAGGATATCTTCCCTCTGTATCTTCTCTTAATCATCGCACTGACACCATGTTGTAAAGGTTCACTTCTATTGCCTCATTTGCTGTAAGTTTCCCCAAATGGGAAGATTTAAATGGCAGCTCTCAGTGTCAGTAAAGCAAAAAGCTGGCCCACCAAGATGACCTACCTGGGACAACTTAACCTTCCTCTGAAAACAATGCCCCAGATACATGTAATGAAAGGAAGAGATGCTACAGACCTGGGTCTGAAGAGGGAGGCATGCAGCTCAGCCAGAGTCCAGGAACTGCAAGCCAAGCCAGGGACCAAGAGCAAGGCTTGTCTCCAGCCCCCTACAGAAGCACCAGTGCTGTGCCAGAGCTCAGCACGGACCGACTTTCCCCCCATTGTCCTTCTTGGGACACGCATCTTCTCAGACTTCCACAGGCTCTGAGCTAGCAGGATTTCTGCCACTCCCAGAGATGGTAAAAAATGCTGCAAGGGGTACTTACAAGGAAGTACTAGCCTAAATGCCACAGCCACGCAATCAGACACACCATCATTGTCACCAGAGGCTGCTTCAACAATACAATGAATGCTTATCTCCGTTTTGGTTTTAATGCAGCTGGGTCAGATCTACCATTATCCCAACCCTTCAAGCCCCACGTTGGGCACCAAAAAGGACTGTCGTGGTTTAGCCCCAGCTGGCAGCTGAGCACCACGCAGCTGTTCGCTCGCTTCCCCCCAATGGGGTAAAAAAGTGGGGGTGGGGGAGGAAATAATGGGAAGACAAAGACTTGGGATAAGGACAGTTTAGTGGGACAGCACAGGGAGGCAGAAATAACAATAACAGAGCTTATAGTAAACTATACAAACCTGTTGATGTGCAATGCAGTTTCTCACCAAACCGTGTGTTACTCATGGCCCATTTTGGGTCACCAGCTTTGCTCACCAGGCACCCCACAAGAGGCTTACTGTATAGGTTAATAACCATTTGTAACAAATCTAGTCTCTGCTGTCATTGCTGCTTTCATCTTGTAGTTTCACGACAAGCAGCTCACAGTCCTAATCAATGCTCTCCATTCAAGTGGCTTGCTGAACAGCTTTCTACTGATATTTTTTTTTCAGTTCATTGTTTTCAATATGCTTTTTTTGTGTCTTCCCTTCCAGCAGCTTCACACAGGTTCATTGGCCTTGTGCTATTTCTGGGTTTTGACTGGCTGGGTGGGAGGGCCAGGCGTGAATGCTCATCTGTGGAGCTACCAAGTTCTTCTAAGTTCTTCTCTAGTACTTGTTGAAGATCTCTTGATTTGATAGAAGCATCCTATAGTAAAATCAGTGGCCAAAATGTTAAAAAAAAAAATAAATCATTAAACGCAGGGAAAGTGAATACCCTCAGAATTCCTAAATAATTCCAGAACAATCTTGCCATTGTCACTCATGTTTTACGTGAGGTACTTGGATAATGTACGCTACTTCAGAACATGGGTATCGTATATTCCTTTGCCATTTGTAGTCTGATCTGTCTCTTTGGGATTCTTGCCTTTGACCAGAAAAAAATCTGCCTTGTTCACCCATGCTGTGGCTCATTGAGCTATCAAACACCAGATGTCTCACGCTGGCTTCAAAACCAGTTAAGAAATAATGATGTGGGGTTTTTTCCTTTTGTCTGTCTCGGAAATTCTAATCCACCTGGAGTTCATCTGGGGAAAACCAGAGGCTTTTCTCTTTGCACCATTACATTTCCTATTGCTTTTACAGCATATGGAAGCTAAAGACTAGAAGTCAGTAAGCCATTGTTGTCCACACAGAACTTCTTTTGCTGTGTGGATCAAGGCTTTTCCAAAACATGTTAGTGCTGCTCCTTGCCAGCCACACAAGGCCTCAGAGCAACAAAAGTGAAAAGCGCAGCTCAAGTATTCCACAGTTTATGAAATTTAGGGTTGCTCACAGGTGGAAGCAAACCCAACCCTGACTTCTTAGCCAAAACTAGAAAGCCCCACCAACCTGGTTATTTTTGGAAAGCAACAGAGAGGAGGGCAAGTGACATTCAGGAACTGCTGCCAGTTCTTGATTTGTAACTGTGCTAACGCTTTCCATGGAGCTGCTTATAACTACTTACGCTTGTGGAGGAAGTATATACCCAAGAACAGCATCTCAATTTTTTGTGGGTACCTTTTTTTAATTTCTAGAGATCCCAGTAGTTTATTTGTGCTGGAACTGCAGCCCCAGTCCAGGAAGCCATGCAACAGAATGGCTTAACAGAAGGGTGTTGAACTTTAGCTGAAAGAAGAACTATTAAACAGAAAAAGAAATCAATGGGCAGTAGCTATATTCCAAGTCATATTTTCTAAGAATTTTGTGGGGCTCTTATTCTGCTGAAAAAGAGCTTCTCAACAGAAGGGCTGGATTTTGAATGGACTGGCAACCCTCAGGAGAGAAGCAGCAGACATATTCATTTTTAGCTTGGAAGGACTGGATTATTTAAAACATAAAAGATTCCTTGATATATGCAGTTGTCATCACTGTGAGTGATAATAACAAAGGCACCGCTATTAAAATGCAAAATGTATTATTGCTACCTTAGGGGTTTATCTCTCAGATCTTTCCCCTATACCAATCCAGCAGGGATTTAATGATGCTCTGTCCACAAGTTTCCCCCTCAAGAGCTGCGGGGAGGACAGGATTTGCTCCTCAAAGCAAGCTTCAGAAGCACAATGCAGAAAAGAGGAGAAGAGACAGAGACCAGGGAAGAGCTGAGTGAAGAATAGAGGGAGTGTAATACAAGAGGAGAAGGAGCAAGAAAAAAGAGAGGGTGAAAATACTGCAAAAGTAAAAGCAGTAGGGATTGCTTCTCTGAAGTTTCTGCTTCCTCACGTTGCGGTGAGGTGAGCTTCTTTGCAATCACAGTCCTAGGCTGATCTTGAACAAAGCACAAAGCCTTTTTTGGCTCCTCATTTTCTACCACTCTTGCACTGCAGGTGATGGAATTTGATTTGAGTGCTGTTGATAGTTGGCATGTGTATGCATAACCTTTAAAGACTTGCTGGGAAGTGTTCTGCGTAGAAGCTTTCCTAATTGGGAATGCTTTTCTCATTCAAGACATAAATGAAAGATTATAGACCTCACAGATGCTTAGGTGCAGATAGCTCTTTTTTTGCTGGAGGAGGAAAGATTTGCATCCAACCGTTGCCACTGAAATGCAGAGCTTCTCAGGAGGGATGCAGCTGGCCTAATACTATTCTTTGTAAGTCTGCCACTAGCAGGGAGAGTAATGCAGACACCCAAACGTTGGTGTCTAGTGCTACTTAAGATGCTTTACAGTATATTTTCCACTTCCAGCTGCCTCTCCAGAAGTGCACAATCTCTCAGGCATCCTGTGTTGTATCTGCCAGCCCTGCTGCAGGTGTCTTGGTTACACTGGGATGTCAAAAATGGCACTTGGTGCTTATGTTTAGGACCTGAATCAGTCCCAATGTGGTATAGCTGTGAGACGCTTACTCTCTCGGAAGAGTGAGAACAGTTCCCTTTGCAATTTATAGGGAAAGTTAAAAGTAGATCCACTGTTGACAAGTCAGGTTGGCTGGTTTACAAGAGACTACTATGTTCAACAGATGGGAAGAAGCTGACAGATCTGGATTAAAAGCCAGATCCAAACAACCCAGCACTTAAAAGTATTTGACTTTCTACACTCTGAAGTGCAGGACTCAAGCAAGAGGCAGCAGGTCCCTGGATATAGCTCTACTTCCTAGTGCTGGCGTCCAAAAAGGTTACAGAGATGACTTCTTGTTCCTTTTTTATTTTTAATGCTTCTACCCTCTTGGAAATATTAGGTATTACACTCCATTTTGTTTGTCACTATAATGATGTACTTTCTTTTATTCCCACTATGTGTGATTAGGTGGTTCTTCAGGAAACCTCCTCAGTTTAATAAAAAGGTGAGTGTTTAACAGGATTTAAACGCTGACTGGGGGTATAGAAGTGTTGCTGGAGTCCTGATTCTTCAAAAGAAACAAGCAAAGCACTGTAAGGACTGTGTTACCCACAAGCATCCTAAAAAGCACCGTTTCCCCTGGTCACTGTGCTCTGAAGTGCTGGCAGCTTCTTTTCTGGTATAAACATTCATCAACAAAAGAAAAACTGTTTTAAATTGTGGATGTCACCATCTCCAAGGCCTTGATCTTAGTTCAGTTAAGCCAATGCAGCATTTCCAGTGATTTTGGGGAAAAGACTAAGCCTTTCCCTAAATTTGTGCTTTGCATCCACCTAACTGCATTGCATCACCTAATGCAGTTAGGTGGATGCAAAGCACAAATTTAGGGAATGATGAGTAGCAATGTAGACAGGCAGGGGTAGGTCCACTGTGTTACCTCCATACAGTTGTGATTGAGTAGCTACTGGACAGTGAGAGGCAGCAACTCTCCTTGAATAACTTTGGGTGGGCTGTGGGGAGGTTAGGTTTGATTTAGTTGGCTTGATACTGATATAGTTCACATCCAAAGGGATTTATTGTTCTCTCTTCCAGAAAAAGTAATAATGAATCCTTGCCCTCTAGGACTGAACTTCAAACCACATCCTGATTTCATTTTGAGCCCAATCGTACTCATAAACTTAGTTGTCAGCCAAACATAGTCTTCTTCTCCCATCTCCGACTAAAAACTTCCCATCCTGATTGATGTCTTTGCCCCAAAGCGAAATTACTTGATTTGGCTTCTGAACAGTACAAAAAAGACAGAAAGCCAGCAGGAAAAATAGTGAAAGAGACAGGTCCATGAGGGGAAAAAGGGAGAACTGAAAAAACCCCTGTATTTAAAAAACTTTACTAAAATATAAAGCTGTAAGGGAGAAAGCCCCTCCCATCTCCCCACACAGAAGTGTGGCCATCAGAGCATCAGCCAAATCTAAATGAGCTAATTTGAAATGTGATCTCATACCAGAATTCAGTGTGATTCAGACACTGAGAATGATTTCCCCATTAATATAGCTGCCTATCTGTCTTTTAGCTTGGCCAGAAACCAGCTGTTGGACAATCCAGCCATAGTTGTCTACGCCACAATTGGGAATGACGTCTGCAATGGGTAAGCTGTAAACTGAATTATTATTTATAGTATCATAAATTTGACTTCTTTAGAGTACTGCTGGCTTGCTTGGACATTTATGTCTCACTGCTTTGTGCTTTCCTGTGATGGCATTTTTCTTTGCTATTGGTCTTTACTTCATTCTTATTTTCCTGCTGGAAATACTGGTTGTTGCCTCACCTGTATTTGTCACGGCCACCCACCTGTCCTCATTCAGAGCTTGGCTTTTTTTACTTTCTTTTACAAGGTGGCAATAAAGTGACCAATGGCATGTCTGAAGTAGAATATTTCTAACTTAGCAGATGAAATGAAGTATAACAGCAACAGGAGAGGGGAAAGAAAAGAGTTTAAAAGCATGTATATCCGTCTTACCCAGCGTGTCACCTCCTGTCAGGAGGTAGAGCATGGCAGGTTCACTTTTCCTGAAGAATGACTCGTAGTCCCCTGTTGAGGTTTATTTTCACCCAGCCTCTGCTGCATGCTGCCTGCAGTCTTTGCTGTGCTCTCCTGATGAGGTGGTTTGTCTTTCTGGCTTTATTCGCGTCATAAGCTCAGCAGGAGAATGAACTGAAGCTTTCAAAACTAATAGTTCTGACATTATCCATTAGCAATGCTCACAGAGTCCAAAGAGGTCACTAGTTGGATGCTTCCTTTCCCCCTGGTAGTAGTGGAAAAGCAGAAACCACCTTGCAAACAGGCCAATGCACAGCACAACCAGTTTGGGTTTTGCAGGTTGTCCAAGTGCTGTTGTTAGTGTAACATTATTTCTCACCATGACGAATCTTCAGGTTTGCTTTTAAGTGGAAGAAATAAATCCGACTTACATGGAAACTTTCAAAACGCTCGTTTTAATAAATGACACAGGGTCTTCAAAGTCCCCTTCCAGAGCTTTTGAACAGTCTCACTTGCAGGCTGTATAATGAAGCTGAACCTATTACACAGGCTGTCAGACTTTGCCATTAAAACATCCTGGGTTTGGTAGCCTAAAACTTTGCCTAACTGCAAGTTCTTGTGTTGGAACTTTGCACGCTGGGTGTTGTACTGCACACCCTTCCCCTGCTGCAGCGTGGGTCCTTCGCGGGCTTCTCCAACTTGAGTCCTTTCCCACAGGGCTTCAGCTCTTCACCAGCTGCCCCAGCGTGGGTCACTTCTGTGGGGTGCAGTCATAGAATCATAGAATGTCTCTCAGTCTCTCAAGCCCAGACTGCTCCAGCCTGGTCCCCCACAGAGTCACAAGCCCTGCCCAGCAAACCTGCTCTCTCCCTCACTCATCTCTGTGTCTCTCCACGGGCTGCAAGTGCTGGCAGAGTCTTGCTCCACCGCAGGTCACAGTGTCTTCTGCATGTCTCCACCTGCTCCAGCATGGGGCCTCTCCATGGGCTGCAGATGGGGTCTTGGCCTTTTCCATGGGCTGTGGGGGGGACACCCGCTCCACCGTGGGTTTCTCCACGGGCTGCAGGGGCATCTTTCTCTCTGGCACCTGCAGTGCCTTCTCCCCCACCCCTTTTCCCTGTCCTTGGTGTCTGCACAGTTGCTTACATCTTCTCACTCCCTTCTCTGGGGGCAAAAAGCGGCTGCTTTCATTTTTTTTCTCCTAAACGTGATTCCCAGAGGTGCTGTGACCGTCACTGATGGGCTCGGCCTTGGTCAGCAATGACTCCGGCCTTGAGCCAGCTGGTGTTTGCTCTGTCGGGCCTGCAGAGAGCTTCTGGCTGCTTCTTGCAGAAGCCACCCCTGCAGCCCCCCTCCTCCACCAGAACCCAGCCATGCAAAACTACAACAGGCATCAAAAGAGGTTCTCAGGCTGTAGTGATCCCTGTGACTCCAGCAAGGAAAGATGCTGCAGCTTCAGTAGCAACATGCTGTTTCCATGCTGTTTCCATCAAGTGGAATGTACAGGTGAGGGAGATTCTTCTCAGCATCTGGTCACTGTGTGTATCTGCCCTGGGTCTGATGTACCCACAGAGGTTACAGAGGATACAGAGCATCCAATGGGCTTAACTTCAAACCCAGGGCGTGACAAATAAAAACCTCTTCAAGGACAGCTTTTAACTGCAGTAATAGAGCCTTTCTGGCCTTATCCTGTATTTTACCTTCAAAAGAGAGCAGCAGTCTGCACACCAGAGACACAGCTCTTGGCCAGAGCATTGTTAAAATGCCAGTATTTCAACCCATGTGAGGAGCAGGGCAGTGAGTAATATGGATGTTTGTAGAGGAGGGAGATAATGAAATTGGCAGCCTGTGTTACATGTTCCCAGTAGTCTCCACACTGTGGTGTCCAAACAGGGGGGTTAGAAAAATAAAGACAGATGGCAATGGTATCTCTCAGCCCACTGAGGTGTAAATGTGGGACACAATGTGAGACACACAGACCTGGAACAAAAAAAATTCAGACAAGAAAATAATGAGCACCAGCCGTCTCAAATGCTGTGTACAATTATTGCACATATTAGCTGCATTTCGGGCACGGCACCATTACTTCAGCCTCTGTTTCTCAGCTTCATAGTTATGGCATCTGCAACAAACAGGGTTGTGGCAGCCACAAAGTGGGATGAGCAGGCAGCCACTGGGAAGGGAACTTGTATGAAGTGGCACTGGTGCCAGTCAGAGCATAATGCTCTCTTATTGTAAGGATACCATCACCAAAGCCCTGTTGTACCCCTCTGGCTGTAAAAATAGCATGTGAGCACGCAACACCTCTAGGCCTCGTGTCGTGGGCATGCCACCCCTCTGCAGCAAGCTGGAGGTGAACTCCTGCACTGTGGGTCCAGCTCTGCATGTACATGCATGTGGCACATGTGAGAGCATGTGGTGTGCTTGTTCACCAGCTGGCCCTGAACGCCAGTGACCCACAGCCAGGTCTTGTAACAGCATGTGGCTGGAAAACAGATGTGTGGCTGAAACATTGCCTGGGGGTATATTTATTTGGGTTTGGGTCATGGGGAGGAAGGAATCACTGTCCTGCATGATGTGGCAGGCCAGGCCCATGAGCCCCACACAGAAGGAGGGTGGAGAGCTGTGTTTGGACTATTCCTGACTCTCATATAAGGGACTGCAGGAGGTCTCTGTGGCAGAGGAGAGCTGGAAAAGCTTTGCACAGATTGCACAAGGCTGCCTGGTCCTGCTGTGTTATATATATGTGCGCAGCCAAGGTACCTGTGGTGTTGGGACAGATACCCAGGAGCTGTGTGTACATCCAAGGATACCACTGTGTACATGTATTATAGGAGGGTGGGGAGTTCTGCCTAAATTACCCAGATCCAATGCAGCAAGAATCCTGACATTATTATCTGCTTCCTATGTCCTCATTGCACAATAAACCACAGCCAGTATCAGCTTCCAGAGGTCCCAGGTGGGCAGAGGCTGTCACTGGCTGCTCTGTCCCAAGGAGACAGTGTGAAGGTACCACAGCAGCCCCCGGTGCTCACTCAGATACCTCGAAGTCCTTATGACAGAGCCCAAAATGATCGTGCCTATGAGAGGGCTTGCTTCTCAGTCAGCTTTAATTTCATAGCCTGGCACACAAAGGAAACGTGAAGAAATGTGCTGAAATATCTGCATGACTTCAGCAGAGAGTGACAAGAGAAAGTGGCACTATGGATGTCATATTAATTTCGGCTCACTGACATGTTTACTTATGGTAGAGACCTTACATCAGAGCAGTATTTTGAAATCAACTGCTGCAACACCTGTAGGCAAAATGAAGTAATTTAAAGCCAAAACCCACAGCCTTATCTCAGAAGTACCTTGCTTGGGTGGCTGTCACAAGGATAAGCCTGCATCTTAATGCTGTTTCTCAGTTCTCCCTAATCAGAAAGTCTCAAACGCTTCAGCACCACATACTGCATTAAGATAAATTTCTGGGCCCAGAGAACTTGTCTAATTATTATTTTGTGTGCAAACCCAGCAGCCCACCAAAGTATCTCAAGTCCTTGCTAGGGAGTGTGGTTCTCCCACGTGGGACTCAGCCCATGCCCCCTTGCGCCCCTAAGCCCAAATGTTTCTAATACCTCAAGACAGAATAACAACACTTTTGAAAGTCCCTACTTCTACAGTGTTCACTGACAAGACCCTCCCCAATTCCCCAGTAGCTCACTCAGCTCTGCAAGCATCAAGGTTGTCCTTCTCTTATCCCTGTGAGGTCACAAAAGAGATTAAAGGACTTTCCCAGGGAAAAGACCTGGATAGAACCTCCTGGCTGCTAAGCGAATCGCTTCCCTGCGATCCTACCAGGAGAAAACACAGGAACCTCTAAAACAGTAAGGATGGAGGTTAGTACAACCTCAGGTACTGCTTGGAAGGGCATCCCCGGTCTGTTTTCTTGAGCAACGAGATCAGCTCCTCAGCAAGTACTGAAGCTTTCCCTCCGAAAGCCTTGGTCCAGCTGAGCTGCACCACCAAGGCAGGAACAAAACTGTCACAAGAACCAGCTTCCCATAGATGCATGGTCCATGCCGTGCACGGCTGCACACATTGATGGCTCTGATGACAAACACTTTTACTGTAATAAAGTGATTGTTTTAATAACATAACTAGAGCACTGCTCGCTAGGCAGCCTGCGGCGGTTTTGCTTGTTTGTTTTTCTTATGTGAGTTGGAATTTGTTTCAATGTCAGGATTTTATTTTTCCTCTCCTTGTGGCAATTACAGCTGAATGCAAGAGGGGAAAGGTAAACCTAAGCCTGGGACTCTGGCTTGACGAGGTTCAGGTCTGCCATTGAGGCACAAAACAGAGGTGTTCAGTCCATGTGAGACACTGACACAGCTCCTGTACCTTAATGAATATGTCTGAGGACTATTTTATTTTAAATTCCTCCTCCCTCCCATCTCCCATGTTTGTTCAGACATGAACAAACTCCCCTTGCTACTCTCCTGCCCTCCTGGAGATCTGTAGTAAGAGGAGCACATCACATGAGACACAAAGCTACCTTAGGTATTTCTACCTGGTATAATCAAAGAGCATGTTGAATGAAGCTACACACAGCAAAACCCAAGGGGAAAGAAACCCTCCTTTCACCTGTCCTGCACCCTGAAGCCCCGTGTGTGAAGAGCAGCACCATTTTTGTCTGTTCAGAGATGAATCATGGAGATTCTTAACCAGGTACAGCAGCAACCTACATCCCCTGAGGGCAACGGATCCTTTTCCTGCTGCAACTCAAGGTAGACATTGCATCAGTTGAATGTCAGACTGGAGTTTCATGAGTACACCAAGGGCAGTGTCTTTGCAGTCGCAAAAAGCAGCAGATTTTCAAAGACTACAGCTAGGCAAGTTCCTGGGTTTACATCAAGTGGCTGAAGATGCTCTACAACGGCTAATAGGAGGAAGGCACCAGGCTAACTGGAGAAGTTTTACATGGAGTGTTAACTCCATGGGAAGCCGATGGGGTCATAGTCTGCTTCAGGGCTCTGATTCACCTCTCTGCACTGTAAACAAGGACTGCCTCATTTGCAAACTACGGAATAAAATAAAACCAGCAGGAGAGAAAAGGCTTTTCTCTTCATGGAGGTGTGCTGGGCCTGGCTAGGTTAGCGTTAGTTTTCTTCATAGCAGCTCCTGTGGTGCTATGGTTTAGATTTTTGACCAAAACAATGCTGATAACACAGTTTTTCAGCTGATCAGTATTTACACAGCATTCAGGCAGTCTCTGTTTCTCACCCTTCCCCCACTGGACACACGGGGGAGGGGGTGTGGGGAGGAAGTGCACAAGAGTTTGGAACAACTCCAGGTAGATGCCCCAAACTGACTAAAAGGATAGTCCATGCTATGCAACATCATGCTTGGCAATAAGAAAGGAAAATGAGGGGATTTTAGGAGGAAATAGCCATCTTTCACTCAGGAACTGGCCAAGCATCAACCTACCCATGGGAGGTAATGGCCTTTGCTACATTCCTTTTGCTTGCTTTCTTTCTTCTCCTAGTTGTTCTTTGCTTATTGAACAATGAAAGGGTTTGGGTTTGTTTCCTTTTTTAGTATTGGTCCCCAGGTTTTCTTGCTTTTACTCTCCTTTTCTTTTTCTCCTGTCTCACAGGGAGTGGGGGTCAGGGGGACCAAGCGAGCGGCTGTGTGACGCTTAGCTGCCCACTGGGGTCAACCCACAACGGGAGGCCACTCTATAAAGAAGGGTTGCATCTGTCTGTTTTCAGCAGGGAGGAGGGCTGCACCGAGGGAGGTTTCTATATCACTTCTTAATTTTGCAGTAAAAAAGAGGGACTATAAACACATAGCATCATTTTTATAAGGTTTTGTTTAGCTATCTTTTGTAGAAGAACAGCAAAGAAGAAAAGTACGCAGTTTCAGGTGCCTTTTTGGGGGGAGGACACAGCATTACCTGACACAGCATCCTGTTGGCATCCTTTTCTCCTGCAGGAACCGGGACACGCTGGCTCACATGACGACACCCAAAGAAATGCTTTCCAACGTGGTGCAAGCTCTGCGGTACCTGGACTCCCGTCTTCCGAACGGCAGCCACGTAATTTTAACAGGCTTGGTAGATGGCCGCTTTCTCTGGGATAACCTGCATGACAGATACCATCCTCTAGGTAAGTATGGCATGGTGTGGTTAGATGGCAGACCCCTAACCTGCCCGGTTTCCCCAAAGCTGGAACCTCTCAGCTCCAGGTTTAATACATGCTGTGGATGTAGAAAGAAGTCATTCTGTCTCAGTCTTGGCCCAAAAGTGTGGCCAGCTAGTCTGCGCTTCATCCTGGTTGTTGTTACAGACAGAGCTGGCCATTTGGTGAACACCTCCACTCACTGACTGGTGAATGCCTTGGCAAAACTGGATATGGGCCAGGTGAAGGTTAAGTCAGGGTTTTGCAGAAGACTGGTTAGATATTAGAGAAATAAATTTACCATGAGCACTGGGTGCCTGCCATGCTGTACCCTACTTCCAGGTGTGGTGATTGAACCCTCCCAACATGTGCAGGCGTGTTTTGAGGCAGCCCCTCAATCGCTATAAGGTTCTTTGGGGCAACATTTTCAGCGATTCGGAGCCTGCTTTTGGGAATCTGTCATCTCAGAGCATGCATGAAACCATAGGTCTGACCACCATCAGGCCACTTGCTCCTTGGCTTCATCCTGTCCCAAGCAGCAAGGAGGAACAACATCACAGGGGTCTGCATTCACAAGCAATGATGTGTGACATCCTTGGTTAGTCCACTCTTGGGTCAGCAAGGGAACACTTCCCTGGGGATGTAGGTGGTTGTGGGGTGAGGAAGCTTGGAAGCTGATTGCAGAGCCTCATCTCTGCAAATTCATACCACCCCACAGTGGATAAAGAAGGTGAAATATTTTATGCAGGTAGCAAAGAAATACAAAACATCTGAAGTAAGTCTCTATTTCTCCAGTGAATTGTGTGTGCAAGGAATCATTGTGGCCATTCTGCTATCAGATTTTAGACAAAAAGCATCTTCTTTTTATTTGGGTAAAAGACACTCTCTTGCATCTGAACAGATGGAAAGAGGTTGTCATCTTAGTTCTCACCAGTAAAGAGAGAGAAGCTAAATTGCATCATTAAAATGGTAGGTTACATTTTCAGATGAGTTTTGGCAACCACTGCGTACTAAAGCTTCAGCAGACTCTGTGCTGTGCTTTCCCCAAGGTTCCTCCATCGCTCTCAGTGATCCCACAGCTTCTGCATTATCTACTATGGGTTATTTTACCCCTCAACAGTACTTGCCTCTTGCCAGGATGTCTGATGTATCCATTTCTACTCCTAATACCTTGTTGGATTTTTTTCTCTAAGAACTATTCTTCTGTCAAGTGAGGGAAGAAAAAAGAAAAGTAAAAGAAAAATTGTGTCCCTTTTGGGGCAGGGGGAGCCTGTGATAAATGTTTTTTTAGTCACATAAATCCTGTTCTCCCCTTGAGTGCATGTTTATCACAGGGACTGTTCCTCCCCTGGATATCTAATTATCAGAGACAACACATAGCATTTTTTTGGCACGAGCCAGATCAGGAGTGATTAGCTATAGGACCGGTTGGAAATTTTTCAGAGGGGCTGATCTGTCTTGGAGAGACCCAGTTAATCCTAAGCAGCACGTTTTGCAGGAAGAGATGGCTTCTGGCAGCTCCTCCGACGGATTGCGAGCAGGTTTCCCCACTTGGCCACCAGTCAGGCGCAAACAGACGTCCATCTGGCTTTCTGCCGAATCCCTGGCCCCTGGGACAGCCCATCACAGGGCTTCAGGCTACACAGGTCTCCCCATATCCAGGAGTGCCACTGGATCTTTGGGATCCCACTCTTTTGCGCCCTGATACTGCTGCTGGGTGATGGGCAGCTGTGAGACAGGCAAGGAATGACACATATATCGGGAAGCCACTGCAAAGTAACCTGCGGATCCCGTTTCGCTTGGGAGAGATGACACTTTGCAGTTCCAAAAACAACAGCAAACACTTCGTATTTCAGCACTGCAAACCCAGCCAAGCCTGATCAGTGTAGTTCAAGCTGAGAGATCTGAGTGGCCATTTCATTTCCATCTTGGTTGTAGCTACCAAAGATGCAAAAAGGTCAAGAAAATGGGTAATTTTCCTCGGCAAGCCAGGCTATTGCGTAGCACGGTGAATTTTAGGGAATGTCAGCTGGGTGTTTGACTTGGTGCTTCAATTTGCTCACCCACACAAGCATATCCACTTCCCTCTGTGACAGCAAAATTGTTCCTCCCTTTTAAGGCTAACCTCTCCAAGGTAAATGCGAATCTCAGAGTATATACAGTCACCTTCAATCTTCCCTTCATCTTTGAAACCCCTGCATTTGTTTGGAGGGGGAGAGACACGTTAATGGATAAAATATCAGTCACGTACTGTGGAGACTGGCACAGGCTGGGATGACTAACCCCACATGTGAGACCAACCACCCGTGAAAGGCTGGAGGAGAATGCAGGAGAAGCAGAAGCTGCTCTGCATGTTGTGGGGACACAGGCACCTTAGCGGGAAGGAAGCACCGATGCCACTGGTTGCATTCCCCCTCTGGTGCTGGGAGGGTAAACTGAGGAATGATAGGTTTCCCAGGGTGCCTCTCCTCACTGAGGGGTCTAATGCATGGGAGCGCTCAGACCTGCAAATGAAGTTACCTTTGGCCATCGGGCACGTGAAGTTTCCCTCTCTGTGCTTTGCAGGGCAGCTGAACAGAGACATCACGTACAGTCAACTTTATTCGTTTCTCGACTGCCTCCAGGTAAGGTCTCTGGCTGTAGCTTAGAAACCCCCCTGTTCCTCTCGGCCTGCTGCTAAAGCTCTGCTCCCCATACCTGCCCAGGTGAGCCCTTGCAGCGGCTGGCTGACCCCCAACGAGACCCTCAGGAATTTGACCTCAGAGGTAAGTCACAGCAAAGCTTCAAGAAGACTGCAGAGTGTCTTGCGCAGACAGTCTTCCAGTTCATCCTTGTGTCTGAGGATACGAGCCTAATATCTCAAAAGGGAGATGTCAGCATAGCTTTTTTCTTCCTAAGGCAGAGGGAAGGTGCAGAAGCATCTGTACCTATCCTTTCAAACGTCTCTCAGATTCTGGTCAAGGGATCTCTAAATTTATTTCCCCCTTTCCAACCTCTCAGCTGCCCACATTTATTCTCAAGGGACGCGATCTCCCTCAGATAAAACTCCTCAGGTTCATGTTCTTTAAGGAGAGAATGTACTTGATAAGAAAGAATAGGCTTGTGAGTATGAAAAGCCAGCTGCTTACATTTCACTAGCAGTGGGAGCAGGCCCCAAGAGCGAGAGCCTCACCCTGTCTTTGTTTGGGATTTGTGCTAATCTTCCTCAGACACATTTCTGTGGACTTAATCACCAGATGGTGTGACCGAGGAGCATCCCAGCTCAGCACAGGAACGGGAACAGACAGAACAGAAATGTCTTAAAATTCACCCTAAAAATCTGGCTGCAGAAGCGAATGTCACATAATACCAGTCACTTATTCCCTTACGGTACAAGCTGATTTTGTAATCCCAGCACCCCCTGCAGCCATGTAAAAGAGTCATTAACTAAGTATCATCAAAGATGTCATCCCTGTGTATAGTCGTATTAACGCTGGCGTTCACTAAACAAGAAATATGGCCTTAATTTCACCAAGGCTTACATATGTATATCGTTTTATGTCCTGTCCCTCTTGACTTCAGAGAAGGCAATTAAGCACGGTCCTAAATCTTTGCGGGCTTGCAGCTTATATATTCCTACCAACAATACAGATCAAGCACTGCATGTAACTTCTGTCCACAAACAATTGGTATGTCTGTGGGGCGTGAATTAATCTTCTTTCTGAGCCCCTGTCTGAAACTAATTGTCTATGTTATTATCCAAACCGCACGATTTAAATATTTAGGAGATCCTGATCTCTGTTACGGCTGTAGAAATCACACAAGAGACATCGGTTGGGTAGATGCTCAGTGGAGGCAATTTACTCTGCTGAAAGCAAGAGCAGAACTTGGTTTGGCTAGATAAGTGCTAGCACCCACAACATGGCAGCAGGAAGGGTAACAGGAAAGAAAATTTTCCCTCTAAGAAAAGGTTCAGCTTTCTTTAAGAGGAATGGAAATTACTGGGTTGCCATTCAAGAGGCCTCTGAAATGGAGAAATTAGAAATATATATATAGGCATAGAGAAGCTGATAAAAGAGGCGTCCAGTAACATAACCATATGGTATATTAGACTGACTGCCCCAGCTGAGGCCTCAGCACAACCTGCAGTGATGTATTACATGATGAACTGGGCTGCCCAAAGGCTGGTGGTGCTCCTGCAAGGTTGTTATGACGAAGAGCTCCATTCCACCTCCTTTCCTCCAGCTGAAAGGGCAGTGTCAGCCTTCAAATTACTGACCATGCATCGGTGACAAAAGCTGAATCCAGGCGAAGCAGCAGGAGCAGCAGTGAGCCGTCATTAAACCTCTTGATTTTTGCAGAGAGCTGCACAACTGTCCAACGTCCTGAAAGGAATAGCGACATCTGAGAAATTTGCCAACTTTGATATTTTCTACATGGATTTCCCACTGAGACAAAGTAAGTTGCTTTTCCTTTTCTTGTCTTTCTCGTGAAGCATTTAGTCAAGTGCTGGGCTGCTCATAAGCTCCTCGTGCTCTAGCTCTGTGTTGGAGAAAGGCAGCATAACCAAGCCAGTCTAGGTGACCCTGCTGTCATGGCTGGGGTCAAGGAGGGACCCTTAACGGCTTCTCTCAGCTACCCTGGTTGGGGTAACCATAGACCTCAGCTGAGACAAGACCCCACTGCCAGCCTGGGGACCACCAGCCATTTGCACGTGGGTGGTGGCGGGAGGGGTGTTGGTGACAAGTCAATAGGGACAGCAGATGAGCCTATGCTAAAAATGCCTCCTGCTTGTCCACTGCAGCTTCTCAGTCTGACAAATAAAGCGAAAAAAGAAATCTCAAACCAATCTTGTTCCATAAGATTTGGGTTTATTTTTGATCATTGCATTTATAGCAGGTCATCTAGGCTGGATATGGAATATTTGCAATGATGAAGGTGGTCTTCACAAGCTGTAGTGTACTACCTCACTGACTGGGCTTCACACTGCGTCCTCTGGGATGAGCAGTGCCTCAAGAAGGGGAACTGTTCTCAATTTTCCTGACTAATAAGAGCCACCCTCTCTTAACTCACTGTTTTCAAAAGTAGAAGCACCTCTCCCAGGAAGAGCTGGCTTCTTTCCTATGCTTCCTTAAGTATGTGCATGCTCCTGTAACTTTTATCTTGAAGAGCTTACAGAATTCGTCCTCCTGTGATCTTAAGTGACATTAGGTAAGAGCATTACCCAAATCACTTCCCTCTGCAAGTGACACTTAAAAAACAAAAACCCCAAACCTAAAAACACCAGAAACTTTTCCTCATTACCATGAGTGTGAGTGGACAGCATCCTTGTGGAGCTGAGGACAGACACCAATCCCTGGTTCCCTCTCAGCTCTGCTTCCCTTGTGAGATGTGTGTGGGTCTAGCTGGAGGCATCACCCAGGGAATTCAGTAAACAGCTTTGCCCCCTGTGTCCAGCCTAAACCTCCCACATTTCAATTTATGCCTGTTGTCCCTCCCACTGTGCCCTGCTGTGAAGAGACTGTCCCAACACTCATCACCTCTTTAGCATGGACCATCCCCACCCCTCAGGCTCCATTTGCAGGGCAGGAGCTCCAGCCCTGGCCATCCTGCCCCCCCCCTCCCCAACAGCATGAATTTTTACATTCCAAAAAGAGTATATAATAATTGGGGAAAATACTCTGATCTGCAGTTCCTTCGTTTTATATTCACATAGAGAGGTAGTACTCCCATGTTGCTCCTTAAAAAATTTAGCTCAGGGATTATATTTTTAAATCCCAGCACACAGACATCCAAAACCAGAGCTGTGAAGGGACAGAAGCACCCTGGCGATACTTCAAAGTGTACACCCCTAACACCTCTCCCCATCAGTGCCTGGCTGGCCTTGGAAGTACGAAGCTGCCAAGGCACCTAAGATTATTGCAAAAATCTCATTTTACAGCCAAATCCTATCAAAATTAAAAAACCTATTTTATCCTACGTGACCCAGTTTGGGAAGCTGGTTCTGAGTCTCATGCAGACCATATAGAAGAGGAGATGAAGAAGGAAGGCTGGAAGAGGAACTCTTTCTGTCCCAAACTTTAGCTCAGAGAGGTGGGCTCCGCTGTCAAGGTCAACATAGTAGCACAGAGTTTCGGGATGTCCAACTCTCTCTGCGGCTTTTGCCTCAGCTATAATATTTACCAAGTCATTAGGACTTGGAGCAAACTACCTGCTGGGTAGGAAAATTACTTTAATAAGTTAAATGACTAACTTTAGGTAATTTATTTGCTTTCACGAAAAGAAACATCTTAATATAATTTGCTGTTCTTGATTACATCGTGTTAAATAAATGAGGTAAACAAAATCACACATGCACATACAAACATCAGCGCTGAAAGACACTGCAAAGTTTCCTGCAGCCCTGGAGCCAGCAATTTGAGCTTGCCGACAGCAAAGCTGTCAGTTCGTGAGTGCGCTCAAAACCCAGCTAAGGCTGCTGACCTACTTTCCCCATGCCTTTCTGAAGCAAGTGCAAATCCTCCCCTAAACTCTCCAGACATCAAATATTTAGCAGTGATTGCATGCTGTGATGAGCACATCGATTTCAGGCTGGCCTGGGCGTGTATATATATATCTACATATATATATATATATATATATATATACACACACAGAGCAGCTCCCAGTTCTCTTGGAGTAAAATTTGAGTATACTAGCATTTATTCTGGATTTAGACTGACGCTCAATCTCAGATGTTGCTTTTGGCTGAAGAATACAGTGATTCCTTTAAGAAGCAGTGCAATAAACGGGGGATAGGCATTGCTTATTTTGGCCTTTTCTTGGGGCGGATGGGAGCAAGCTCTAGGCCAGGCTAGAGCTTTTAAGAGAAAAAGGCACTTTTAACAGAAACTCTGGATGTACACAGTTGGTGGGTATTAGTTCAACTCCTCCAAGATTTTTGGAGGTCAAGTATGATGGTCAGAATTCTTGACATAAACCTTACCTCTCTGCTATTTCTGGCAATTGAAAGTAGTCAGTCGACAACATAAACCACAATACATAGCCTTGTGCTCAACATATAACACCATACACAAGGAGTGCACCTGTACGTGCACTCTGTGGTGTAATCTAAGGTGAATACATGTTTTGCCCAACAGACTGCAAATTTGAAACTAAGCTCCAAGCCCTTGGTCTTGAATCAAGTTGCTTTGGGTGTTGACTAAAGCATCTCAGGTAGGTTTCTATAGTCAAAGCAGGAATATTGCCCTCCTGCGAATTCATAGTTAACATGGGACCTAGATGTCACTTTCTGACCCAACAACCAGGGTCCAACAAACAGCAGTGATTCTAGGTCACAGCTGTGGTGCTTGAACGGAGGACACTTCCCTCTTGCTAGGACGCCCACGTAATGCTATTAAGAATTCTTAATCTGTCATTATAAAAGAAATTATTGAATTTACAGTCTGTTAATGCCATATCCACTAGTCTCATGTTTGATCACTCTGCAGCCCTTTTTTGAAGGGAGAAAGCTTTTTACTTCTCTAATGGCTCCAGGGCTCACAGCACAGCATCATTTGCATTGAATGTCATGCTTATGTAATTCAAAAGGTTATTCTGTTGGAGTTGAAAAAGGACCGCTCGGAAGGGGAGTAACCGAAAATGACAGCCTATTGCTGCAGACATGGGGCCACGTGAATGCCACGTTACCATCCCCTGCTCTCAAAAGCACTCTTTTCTCTCTCTCCTTATTTTCTTGCACTGCCAAGGATGCAACTAAAGAGGGAAGTGCAAGAGTATCAAATCAGTATTAAATAATGTAGAGCTTTACTTGCTACGGCATCCATCTTAGTTGGGAGGGAAAACGAATTGTTTCACGACCACTGATGTTCAAAGCGCTTCCTCACAGAAATATTGAGGGGGGAGGGGGGAAATTAACAACAACAGCTTAAATACTGCCCTGAGGAAAGGGGATTGCACACAGCATTGGCTCTGACAACTTTATAGGAATTACCATAATCTTCGTACAGAGCTGTCGTGTGCTTAAAAATACCAGCGGGGCTTTGAAGAAGAGGGGGTACATCTCCGCGCGGGTGCCTACGTGCTCCCTGGTGATAACCCCTCTGCTCGTGTTGTTGTTCGCAGCGGCTGAGGAGTGGCGCAAGATGGGAGGTGAACCCTGGCAGCTGATCGAACCAGTCGATGGCTTCCACCCCAGCCAGGTAAAAACCCAGCCCCGGGAGACAGGCAGGATGCTGTGGGGATGCAGGTTTGGGTGGGGGGAGAAGATAGCTTCAGCCCCCAGGGTAGACATCTGACTTCCAGCCAGCTGCCCTCTGCTCTATCTCCTGGAAGGTCTGCTGCTTCTTGCTTGCTCTCATTCGCCAAATAGGTCTTTAGCCACAAGACCAGATCCTGGTGCCTGGGCAAACACCTGCGGCAGCTTTGCAGGATCAGGGCAGCAAAAAGCAGTGATGCCACTTCCAGCCCCACAGGCTCCAAGGCCACAGGTTTGCCTGTCGCAGCATGGAACAAAGCTGTATTTTTGAAGCTGTACAGTTAAATTGCTCTCCACTCTGCAGCTACAAGTTATGAAGAAGTTTTCTCCTGCTTCCTTGGCCTCAAGGATGGGTGGTGGGGGAAGGTTTGCAGTCAGAAATGAATGCAAGGGAAGGTGAAGTATCTGCTCTGCTTTAAGCCCTTGGTTGGGTTCAATAACCTAGTGTGAGGTTGCCTGGCTCTCACCGTATTCATGTCAAGGTAGCTTTTTTCTGGCTCTGCAAAATGCATGGTGAGAGCACTCTCTGCAATCAGCTGCAAAGCCAGACAATTGGTTTCCTGTACACTAGCTACAGAGCTCAAACACAGGCAAAGCAAAGCAGGAGCTGGTCTTCCCTGTACCGTCCTGCAAACAACTGCATGCAGGCTGAAACCCAGCGTGCATCCTGCAGCAGCAATGGCTGATGCCAGCAGGCACAGCCTGGCCCCAGCTCTCCTGCCGGCCTCAACACAGTCATCCACAGCCACTACATGAACATGGGAAGGTGGGAAGGTTCCTAAAACAAAGACCACTACTGCTTCCCATGCTTTTCAATCTTGAGTCTGGGAGCAAGGAGTAGGCTGGGTTAAATTACAAGGGGACAAGTCAGAGCAGAGATGATTTCTCCCCTGTGCCAGAGGGCTCTGATCAAAAGCAGCAGTGGCTGCCCTCCATCCCATATACTCAGCAACGGGTCTCAGAAGTTTCTCAGTACCTCCTGCTATGAGGGAAACGTGCCCTTCTGGAACTCAGCTCCACTCCCAACATCCCTGCCCATGCCTGGGCAGAGGAGTGGCAACATCCCTTGGTAATGTTTCTGTGGCGCATGGCACCAGCTCCATGCCATGGCAAGAGCAGTTTGGAGAAGGCTGTTGTGTGGAGCTCTGCTGCCTTCCTTCACACTTCTGACTCCCTGCTCTCTTCTACCCTGACACAACCGAGCCATACAGGCAAATCCCACTGCCACCAGCACTGCCACCTGGCAGCTCCCCCTGCTCAAAAGCATGGGGTGAGTTTATGGACCAGTTTTATGATGCGAGCTAATGCCGCCACATATATTGCCCCCTGCACCCCCACAACCTGATGCAATGCTGCCTTGCACCCTGGGGAAGAGCAGTCTGTGGAGAAGCACTTCAACAGGCATGTGCTGCAAGTACTGACGGATTCCAGCATTTCAGCAGCTTACCTGTTCGTTGTCTTTGCGGTTAGCTCAGCCAGGGGAGATCTGCAGGTGAAGGTCAAAGGCAAAGCAGGTGCTTTCGTTGCTAGCTTTTACACCCTTGCCAAACAGCTGGAGCAGTACAGTGACTTGCTTAGCCTCGCCGCGTCAAAAGAACCTCCTGTTTGAAGAGGGACTCCTTGGAAGTTCCTGACGACTACCAGGAGATAGCAGCATGGAAGTATGAGCTCACAGCTTGGGAACGTGGAGAAAGCGTGGCTGGACTTTTTTGCTCCGGGACTTTTGTGAGGAAGCAATTAGAGAAAACTTGGCAAACAAAATCAGAGTGATGAAGCGAACCTCATTCTCAACCCTGCCATCTGGGGACACCCTGCAATACGAACAATCTGAAGAAGAAAAGGTCTTTGCGTTATTTTTATGTCTTGCCCTGAGGCTGGCCTGAGGCTCCTTGTAAGCCCCAGCAACATGCCATCGAGGGAGCCAAGCTTGCTGGATCACAACTTTTCATCCAGGCTCTTGCCTGCATCTCACCAGCAGCTGGAAGGTAGCACAGAGTTGAAGGCAGCAACCGTTTCTCTTAAAAGGGATCTTGCCTAAGCCAAAAGAAAATTACCAAGGGGCTCAGAAGAACACGCAGCCCCTCGCATGCCAAGGTGCTGGAACCAGCCGAGTATGGCCATATCTCATGCCCTCTGGACCCAGTATCCTGAAGTGATTATGATCTCCTCCTCCCCCTATTCGGATGGCGTTAATGCTTTTACAGGTACATTCTCCCTTACACTCAAGGTGCCGGCTGTAGATATGCCTCACTTCAAGTGAGTTATTGCCCTTCTAGGATTTATTAATTAGCCTTATCCAAACATCCACCGCTTTAAATCCATTTTTCTTTCCTTGCTGGTGTACACAAGCCTGTTATCAACATACCACTATTTCGACTGAGACACGGCACTCTGCTCCAAAAGAGTGGCTCTCTTAATAAAGAGAGGGGGAGGCGAGAGCAGAAAGTGATATTTAAGAGCACGCTTGAGAGAGATGATAAACAATTCAGTCACTCCTCATACAAGTTATATTTAAAGTTTTACTTTCTACCAAAGTGAATGCCTCCAGCCAGGTATGAGTTTTATAGCATGTAGAGCTGACTAGCTGGAGAGGATTGATGCCATGTAGCTCGTCAAGTGAATGGGAGCCCTTAACTTCAATCTCTGCAGCAATTCCCCATGCCCCAGGTACAGCTTGACAAACAAATACAACAGATAACAGCTAGCCTGGACATTAGTACTGGATTTTCTCCCTGAAGATCTCAAAGCACTTGACAAATATTTGGAAGGTCTTCTTAATTGGGCAGCGCTCCAAGGAAAGCATAAACATTTTAGCTCTTGCCTTCAGATGCAGAGAAACTGTGGAGTTTGGGATACAAGAACCACAGTGCCCCTCTCTGCCCAGGGTAAGCTGGAATGGTGCCATGATCCCGTGTCCTTATGATACAGCAGTTGGCAAGATAAGTTGGTGTCTGGCATCTGCCCCAGATTTCACCTGCCATTTATCTGCTCTTTAAGTTAAAAAAAAAAAAATCTGCTATAAAAATGGCACAAGTGGGTGTCAGAGTGTTTATCCAGTAGCCCAGCCATGCAGGAAGGATCTGGAAGGGAATTAAACCTAACAGAGTTGCTTGTTTAGTATTGAAAGGAAGAGGAAAAAAGGAAGAGGGAAAAAGAAGAGGAAAAAAGGAAGAGGGGAAAAAGGAAGAGGAAAGGCGCAACATTCCCCTTGTCCTGTTAAGAGTTCATCTGGCTCTCCATGCATTGGGAAAGGCTAGGTTAGGGCGCTCAGGCAGGAAGTCCCCACAGTCCACGTAGCATTTTGTGTTTAAAAGCCCTCGAAGGAAGGAATGAACACCAAGTGCTCGTTTGTTTAGCGCGGCCCAGAACGACATTCCCTTACTGTGAGTTTCTTGGCAGGGGGATAGGGTTGTTCTTGGCATAACTGCATCCCTCTCCAGTTTCAGTGCTAACATCGTGCTCCATTAAGTGGTTTTCTCTTTTTTTTTCCCAAAAGACCCAGCTCAGGCCTTAAGTGAAGGAAAGTCACACCACTTACCTTTGACACCTAAGAGTGCATCACTCAGTCCTCCTAAGTTCCCTGTAGAGGTCTCTCTGAGACACCATTCCCCAAATATCCAGCTTAGTTGTCCTTGGAAGTGATGCCATAAAAACAGCCTTCTCTTCAGAAGAAATCTGACCTTCTCTTCCCATTGCCTATAGCGGAAGCCCAGGGATTTCTTTTTTTCCCCAGCATCTCTCCCTTACTATGAACTCTTCCTGCAAAGCGTTCTGAGAGCCAGGTGGCTTCAAGGACATTTCTTCTCTCTAGAACAGCCGATGGCTTTGTTTGGGTGACAGAGCCGTGCGCTTCAGCAGGATCCTGCACAAACGGCTTAGCTTCTTGCCTTTATAAAGTTACCAGGGAGAAGACAAAAGCCCTGAGCATCACGAACTGGAACCTGAGACATTTGGACGATTGATAATGGTTATGCACAGTCAGGAAAGCACAGCTTGAGCGTGAGGAGAATCTCCTTTTTCTCTTTCCTTAAGACATAGAAAAGTATATTCCAGTCAGGAAAAAGAAGAGAGAAAGAGCTGGAGTGACACAGATCAGATCAGTTGAGTATTTACGCTTTGCTGAGGGCATGCCCATCACCAGTTTGGCACAGGAGTAGGAAATAGATAGCCAAAAGCTGCTGAAATAACACAGACAGCTCCCAGAGTCCCAGTTATCCAGGGCTCTCTAAGGGGTAGGTAATATTTCCTTTAAAATATTGCTTAGGGGTTGCTGTCCTCACAGAAAAATTAATTGTGGAAAATGTACCGATTTCAGCAGGTCTCAGAGCACAGGAGATTTGGAATTTAAAGACCTACAAGATAAATTATTTCTAGAATTGTGAAACCATCTCTGTGCCATGCTGCTCATCCAGGTTAAATAACTGAAACCTTAAGACCACATGAAGTGATGTCAGAGCAGGACCTACATCATTTAGGGCAGTCCAAACACGTACACAATGAACTCCAGTCAACAGCAGCCTGAACACCGTAGAGCCTGCTTCCACTGGTGCTTGTCAGAGGGTGCAATGCATAAACAGCTGGGTTTTTTAAACACCCAAACCAGCTCTGCTAAAACACATATGGAAGGCTTCAGTACTTGTACAGAAAATTTGGAGACAATCATGCCAGAATGGACCACCCTGACAGAGACAGGTCTCAGCCCTCTGGCAGCCATGGAGTGTCCCAGAAAAACCATGCTTGACCAGGAGAAAATACACTGTTGCAGGGTCTCCACATCCCTTTCCTTTGTCCCAATTCCTCTGAATGAAAGACTATTTTTTTTTCAATGAGTTTCAAAACCAGGAACAGGTTGCCCAGAGAAGCTGTGGCTGCCCCCTCCCTGGAAGTGCCCCAGGTCAGGTTGGATGAGGCTTTGGGCAACCTGCCCAAGGGTGTCCCTGCCTGTGGGTTGGAACTATATGATATTTGATGTCCCCTCCAACCCAAACTGTCTTGTGATTCTGTGACTTGTTTACTCACCTGTCATTGCTGCTTTTTTCTAAAAGCACAGGCTCTACAATGCAGCACATGAAGATTCTCCAAAGTTCCCAGTCTGTTCCCAAACTCCAAAACATCAGTATTTAAATAGTTTGACTCCATAAGCCCACCTTGGCCCTCAATAAGAATGTTTGGTTCGCCTTATTTAAGACTACAGATTATAATTCACATCAGAGCAAGTTTCAGGATTGAAAGTTAAGATGTAAGCAGCATATAATTGTGGGTCAGAAGTTAAACAAGAACTGCATTATCAAGGTGTGAAAACCTGGTTCAGTGGTAGCTAACTGGGCTGTTCTCTCTTCCCTTTTCTCCTACCAGCCAATACAGCCAACACAGTGCATAAAGTCTAGGGGGGGAAAAAATCCAGGAAAGCTAGAGTGGTTCTCACAGTAAGGAAAAAACTATTTGGCCACTTCTGCAGGTCTTCTGGAGGAAAGCTCTGAAGACAACCAGCAGCAGGTGTAAACTTAGATCCCCAAAGCTCGGTAGCGTTGAACACAGATATGATAGGATCTCTTTTTCCTCAACAACCATGGTCTCCTTTTCAGATAGCAGAGATGATACTTATTAGAAATACCAAAGGCATTTTGGAGCATGAATTTCTTTGGGCTCACAAGTTTTATGCAGTATATCCAAGCAGTGCTTTTGAAATACTTTTTTAATGCCTTTGAGGGAACAAAGAAACCCATCAGATTCTAAGGCTTTTGAATAGAAACTTATGGACCAGACAGCTTAGGCATCAGGAAGGAGTTGGAGACTATCATTAGACTGAATGACTGGTCAGGGAGGTACAGATATATGGTCCTCACTTTATGGTTACGCTTCAGAAGGATTTTCTCCCTTTCAAGTAGCTGGACTGGGCTATTTTCTTTGGTTAGAAGTTAGAGTCCATCACACAACTATACAGCAGAATCTTTTTTTGGTGGGGTCTCCCAGACGTGACACAGTTACATGATAGAGACACAAGAAATTGATAGTATTTGTGCTCTTTGCAGATTGCTGCAGCCCTTGGAACAAGCATCACCTGGCAGAAGGCACTACACGAATGGCCTCACGTTCTCGGAAAGGAGAATCCTTTCAACGACCAGATTGAAGCTGTATTCAAAGATCAAGGTGGACACTGACTTCCAATCATGCTGGAGCCCTGACGTGGTGTTCAGCGATGCTTCCCCAGTGCATCCCACGAAACAAGATGATCAAAGACACACACAAAAAAGGGGGGAGGGCAAGTTACCAAGAGCCAGTAGCAGCGGATGTAACACAGCAGCATTCTTCGTGGTTTGTACCTCACCTGCACAAGTAGGCTATGCTTCTTCTGTAGAGCTTCACAAATAAAAATCAAAGGATACCTATCAGCCAGACCACTTATTGAGTTGGTTTGTAGATCTGCACAGCTTTTTTTTCTCCATACAGAGCAAACTCCTAGCCCTACCACTTTTATAATTTTTTTCCCCCTGCAGAACATTATTTCTCAGCTTTCTATTTGTACTCTTTCAACTGTTACATTGATCCCAAAAGTGTGTGTGGGGAACCCCAAACTCGTTATGTTGCTGTAAATTGCACGTATGTAATTGCCCTGACTGTCAATACATTGTTTAGAGCTGCTATTTGCTTATTAAAATGTGCCAGGAATAGCAAGGCGCTTGAATTTTGATTTTCCTGGCAGCATTTGTGCAGGCTGACTGAGCACAGGTTCTCTTTCCCCTCCCAGTAACAGGATAGTAACTCGATGACCCTTCACATATTTCAAATGGGTTGCTTTCTCAAGCTTTACTCCATCTTTACTCTTTTGCTTCCTAACAAGTGTGATATACTCAGCCCTGTGCCTTTCACAGGCGTGACCACGGCATCGCTGAAGATACTGGTAAGCTCTTACCTGCTCTGCTTCATACACAGGCTCGAAGGTTGAGAATTGCTAGTATTTTTTTCACCAGATTATCCAATGCTCTTCATGAAATAAATGGATGAGTAAATAGACAGCTCTACTGGCAGCCCTGCTGGTGATGAAGGGACCAGACAGCATAAAATGTCGCTAATTATACACAGAAAAAGCCTGATAAATAGAAAGCGCTAACATGACGTGGCTAAAAGCCATCCAAATTAGCCAGAACTCAGGTAGGTTGGCTCTGCTTTTTCTCCTGAAGGCATTCCATGCGTAAGGCTGGGTCAGCCCACGCCAGCTCTTGGGCTGCGGCCCAGACGAAGAGATGGCCGGGCCACACGCAGACCTCAGCGCCATGGCTGTGGCATCTGCTCAATGTTTGGAACAGGCAGAGGATGACTTAGCTAATGCTGTTTTGATTGAAGCACGTGCTATTGCTACTCTGGTTGATCTTTTTTTCTTAAAAAAATTACAGTCAATGCCGCAGCCTTCATTAAGATAGAAATACCTTTGGGACAACTGCTGACATTTAATGAAAGATTCAAGTCACCTACTCTAGGAATCCAGAAGGGAATGCATTCCTTAATTGCGTGATACTTACTAATGGGGCTCCAATTCATTCAAGGCATTTAGATGTTACCAAAATATCTGGTCTCCCTCAAGAAACAGCTCCAAGCCCAGAGAGCCGCACCTGAGGATGGCCATTGCCTTCTCCTCCTAATTCTATCTGCTTCTTGTACAAATTCTCTCCAAAGACATCTGATGCACACTAGCAAGTTAGAACAACAGCTATTTTTTATTGCCTGCTCAGGCTTCCTATCTGGTTGTACAAAAACAACACAGACAGAAACAAATGCACCCCACGTGGTTTTACTATAGGCCAAGTGCAGCACAGACAATAATTAGAGAGTATCAGATAGGTTTCCTCTACACCAAAATGCACAAGTCTAGCAATTAAAAGAGGGAGAAGGGAAGCGGGTGTGTTTAGAAGCCAAATTTTCAGGCGATCTTGCTGCAAATTATTGCATTTCATTTGAGGTTGGGATTTAATAACACCAATTAGGACTTTTACAAGCTAGTAAAACTGAAATTTCCTCAGCTAAAATAAGCCTCATTGCCCAGAGCAAAGCATTTTCCATTTATAGACTTCCTTATTATCAAACATCTTGAATTTCTGAACAATGGAGGAAAAGCTTCTTTACTAAATTAGAACAGCATCCTCTCAATCAAAGACAGCCTGAAGCCCCCATAGCCCAACCCCGAGGCAAAGCGCTCAGATTTGCCAGATAGGATCACTCTGTGCTGGGGCCTCCGAGGGACTCGAGGAAACAGGCTTGCCACAGGGTGGAGGAGCACTAACCAAACCTCAAGCCTCAGGGGTGAGCTCCCTGGTTCAGAATTAGAAGTAGGCTGTGTGCAGGAGCTTGATTTGTAACTAATGTAGGAACTATTTACAAATAAAGATGAGTTTGGGGCCCATTAAGACATCAGCTTTTACAACCACTATGCCTCGCTGTTATTTCAAAGGATGCAAAAACCAAAAGATCTGCACCCCCAACCATCAGTCCCTTACCAGTACCACTCCAAAAATAAACATCCTATATTTAAATAAACACATCCAAAAAAAGCCCTTCCCCATTCTAAAGCAGTAACAAGCTATGAATCCTAGGCTATTCTCTTAGTTTTGCTGTCTCCTGATCTCCTTCGATCAGTTGAAGGTGACAAATGAATGGGGAAGAAATAGAGGGGGGAGGGAAGGAGTTTCACTCAGCTAAGGACAGCTCTGAGCTTTGCAGCAGTAGAGATTTCTAGAAGGGGGTGGTTGACCAAGGTCTTTTTTGGGGAAGAGTGAACATGAACTTTCCATTTGCAGTGTGTTAGAATGTGAACACCACTGTCACATTCTAACGCACTGCAAATGGAAAGGGTTTTTCTGATGCTCTTTCTGTTCATAAACTGCTTTTACAAAACTTAGGGCTTTGATTGGAATCACACAGCAGGAACTGTTTTTGAGGTATGGGGCATCTCTAGCTACCTGAAGCTATTTACTTCCAGGCAGCCTGACCTTTTCCAAAAGGATCCACAAACAAACATGAAAAAATAGTTTGCCAGCATTTTGGAAGTTTTTTTCCACAGCTCACCCTTAAAGGAGCAGGGGAGGAACTCAGGGCAGCAAAGCAGTTGAGCACAGGCTTGCTGCTCAGCTGGCATCACCCGCTTTGTAGCCCATGCCGTTACCACCAGCAGCTTGCGCCTGGACCTCAGCACCCAGGTTGGCTCTTCTAACTCACAGCACCTGTCACACACAATGCTTTTTCCCAAGGGCAACTTTTCACCTTGGGCAGTGAATACACAGAGATTTATATCTACAGCAGGTAATAGCCCAAGTAGACTGAACTTAAAAAACGAAAGTCATATTCCCTTAGATTTGTCCAGTTAAATTCTTAACACCTTTCCATGGACTCGTTTCATAATTTTATATGTAATGAGCTTTGTTAGGATGTACCTGGAAGTTTAAGTAGACAGCCTACCATGGATCAACAGATGAAATTTGCTCTCCCAGCGCTCATGTTGCATTCCTATTGTAAGGGTTTGGGGCTACCTACCCCCGAGGCATCAAATTGCTGTCTCAAATCAAGCGGCGTTTTGTGATACACATACCAGATAGACTCCTCTCACACCCATTGTGTGGAGTCCAGCTTTTCTCCTTTGGTCTACAAACCCGTATCTCAAAGGTACAGGTGACACCAAGGAAGAGGCATAAAGTGTTTTATTCTTTATTTTAGATGAATAAAATAAATCTCAATACATAGCTGGAAATTATTTAAAGACATGAGAAAAATAAAACTGGATTTAAAAGCAAAAGCATAAAAGTGACAGGATGAATACAGGATAAGCTCACAGAATTTAGTGTATCCCGTGTGAACATATAACAGCAACTTTAAGTATTCCACTATTGCATTGGCAACAATGGAGCAATGAGACAGTATTTCACCAAGCCCAGGGAAAAGCTGAGAAGAATCACAAGTTTTAACTGAACACTTTTGCTGTTTTAATGACAGATCTGCATTTACAGACATGTCTGAGGGGAGGGAGACCCATACTTTCAGCCAGAGGAGCATTAGTTGGTATATAGCAGCTTTGTAGTGTTATAAGAAAGGAAATTTAAAAAAAAAAAAAGCATTTTTACAATGTATTCCTGGTGCTCAAATGGAGGAGAATCCTCTCTTGTACAAACCACGAGTCCCAAGACATTCTGACAGGTACAATGCTAAAACTATTTTTTCTTTATTTTTTTTAAATAGCAGTCCTAACAAATACATTTAAGACCTTTCATTTCTATCAAAGTGCAATATACTGTGTACACAATTCCATACCTGTAAACCACACAAGATACACACCATGCATATATCCATACCAGGTTGCATGAGAAACTGCAAAAAAAAAGTACACACATCCTGTGCATGTCTTGTTCTGACCACAAGGATGCTGTGCAAGCAAGATATACCTATACTGCATGTGGTAGAATCAAATTTACTAGTAACTTCTATGCCTGATCATTAAAAATCCCGACAAACCCTCTCAATGTTAGATCTCGTGCTTCAGCACCATTCCTGTTAGAGAAGTCTGAGCTATTGTTTCTTTCAGGGCACTGAGTTATCTAGTAAGCTTGTTTTTTCACTAGCTTGCTCCCTTCTTCCTGCCCTGAAATGTAGTTTCCTGCAATTATTTAGTTGTTTAAAGACGAGAACGTACTCAGCTAAAAAATACTTCCAAAAAAACCCCAAGGAGTTACATAAATATTTAGCACATTTAGACACAGCTAATTGCTTCCTACCATACTGAAAAGCTCGGAAGCAAAAAAAAGTTTTAAAGTGAAATAAAAATACTGCATAAACTTAATCCTGTGTAATGTTACATACCCTCAAGTTTAAAGCATAAAGGATTTCCCACATTGAGTTCTTTTCTGTGTGGTTCACACAGGCTTTCTTCTTCTTTCCCTTCTAGAGTTTAAAGCTTTCCAATAGGTTTGTAGCAGGCATCAGGTTGCCACATGCGAAGGTCAACAAGGACTTGGTTGAGCTTTTGCATCCAAAGGTTACGCTCCTCCTTAGTATCAGCGGACAGCCAGTTCCTAAAAGGCAAAGAACTTGGCAGATTAGATACGCCTTGCCCTGCCTCTGCTTAGTTATTCTGAAAAATGTCAAGCCAATCACCCACAGAAACCCAAATAATAGGGGGGAAAAAAACCAAACCAAAGTCAAATGTTCCACAAGCCTGCTGCCAAGCTCCCTGGCATTTCCACTTCTAGAAAGGTTTTCTTTGTACTCAGAAGACTGAAAGGGACAGCAAAGCAATATAGGACTAAAAGTAAACTAAACACCTCAAGTTTAGTTTACTTTTACACATCCCAATGCCTTAGCATCTAAATGGGTTTTGAATTGGCATGTCAAGATTGTAAGCCTCCCACGTCACCAAAACTACCACCTGACGCAAAGCAGCCCTCCCACACCCCCCCCATAACCTCCCACAACCTTCATGCTGCTCTCCACTCACTTCGTGACACAGAGCGTGTCCCTGCACTGGCTGACGAGCGTCTCTCTGTCATCTTCCCTCTGAGGCCGGACAGTGATGAGTTCGAAGGTGTGGGGACGGGCACAGAACTCCCTGTTGGCAGGCTCAATCTTATGGTTCGTGCAGTTGGCCAAGTTTATCCGGCCCAGGGGGTGCTGAAAGCAAAGTCAGGGCATCAGTAAGAGTCCAGCAGTCAGGAGTAATCCTGAACAACACACACTGAGACATGTTTTGCCATGTTAAGTGAAGCCCTCCCAGATCAATTGCTGCATACAAAAAACAGGGACTCCACGTTTTTCATTTAAGAGCCACAGCTGAAGCGAGGCCATTAGGCCATGGGACATGCCCTCCTCAGTCATATACAATGCAGCTAACAAAGCCATCCCTTACCAAAGGCTTTTGCTCTTGAAAGATACATCCCCCCCCTTTCTTCATTCTGTAAAACAAAACTCTCAAATTCAAGAGAGCTTCACAATAAAATCCAAACTGATAGAGTAAGCTCTTGTTAAAGCCCACAAAAAACAAGCACTTTAGGGATGGTTGCATCATTCTTGTCAAAACCTACAAGCACACAGGTTCGCCTTCAAACATGTACCTAAGGCACATACCAAGTCCAGACCCTTTAGCCCCCTCTACAGTCAACAGCTAGACCCCTTCAAAGAGCACCTCAGACTTGAAGGCAGTTGTTGCTTTCTGCTGACTGTAGACAGAGGCTCAGCTCTACGCCTAAAGTTAGTTACACCCCTTGGCTCCAATCCTTCCCACCTACAGAATACTTCCTCAGGGATATATCACAGGCTGCTCCTGGCTTGGAGGAGAGTTTGCTATTTACTGGGCATGCTCACCGCACTATTCCATAGATCATTAAAATAACCCAAGTTACAGGAAAAAGAAAGGATAGCTCCATTTCAAGGAGCATTAAAGAAAGAGCAGGTTGCATGTTGGTGCTATATGTATAGTCATTGGAAAGGTATTTAGAAAACATCATTAAGATTTAACATAATCATTGCCCAATAGTAATGTCTGAGCTACATCTATCTCTACATGATAGAAGACATTAAATGCATTCCCCTACCCCTGCTCTATAAGGACAGAGTTCAATGTTGCTGTAGACAAGGATATATCAAAACAATATAGCTGACCCTTTCACAGAGTGACAGTGAAGCAAGTCTAGAAGATTTTCAAAAACAGAATCTGGAAAACAAGCCAAAGCTACTTTCTTGCAGACAAAAGCAAGAACCTTTTTCTTGCTTAATGGGGTTTTTTTTCCCCCTCCTATCTTCTATTACAGTAGGCAGAGATTTTTCCCTCTTTCCTGGCAGGGAAAGAAAGTACATTGATGTATTTTGGCAATGTCAACTAACAGCATATGGTCTTCCTCTCTTAGTAGGGAAGAAACTAAACTCAGGCATCTGGATTGGCACAGCAGACCCAAAAGGACCAGCGTTTGCCACCGAGTTTGGGAAAGAAAGTGTTCTGCCAACAAACAAGCAAGTGTTTAATGGTAAATTGCTTAAGTGACTCAGAAGACCCTCTTGAAAGCAGTCTTTAAAAGGACCTGAAGTATTTCAGTACAACACTGCAAGAACAGGCTAAGGAGACAACGTTCACCTCAGACAGATGACAGATCCGTCTCATCAGCCAGACAATAACTCAGGTTTCTGTGATAAGCATTAAAAAAACACCCCAATTTCAGCTATAATGTGGAGCTGCAAGAAAACAGTGACTGCAAATAAGATAGTCCATAATTACAGGTATGCTTCTGCAATATAGGAGGTTTGCCCACCGTAATTCTTTACCATATCAAGTGTTATTTTGTCTAAAAACTTAAGGAAACTAGATACAGCCTGCTTATTAAGCTGTACAAGTCTGAGCAATTTCAATTAAATATTTAGTCATTTGACAAGCACAAGGGAAAGCCTTAGCACTAAAGGGAAAATTAAAACATGGACACTCCTCCACTTTTCCACTTCAGACAAGAGTAGTTAATTTCTAAGGCTGTCTGTATTTAGGTCAGATTAATGATGACAAGTTCCCCTCCATTCTCCAAGGAAGTTTCATGAGCTGGAATCTCAATCTTGGAATATACTTACCTGTTTTAAGCCTAACTATTGCTGTCATTAAAGAGTGAGCAGCTAGCTATGTAGGATACTACAGAACTTTAAACCCCAGCTTTATAAGACAGCATTACCTTTCGTTTTTCATCATCTGGGTATGTCCAGTAAGATATACAGTTTCCAGACAGCACGCACCAGCGCCTATGCCACGCTCCAAATCCACTGACATCCTCAAACATAGTCTAAAAAGAAACCAACAAAGTTTAAAAACTGTATTCCTTGAGCTTGGTCTGTTTTCAGCTATTTTGCTACTGGAATGGTTCAGCAAGTACAGCCCTTCATAGGAGTAAGTGTAAGAGAAGGAAAAAAATATACAAGTATCTCCTAGTGTATTAGTACAGTATGTTATCTTCCAGAGAGCATAGGAAATGGGCTTACACTACACCAGCCTCACGTTTGCAACCTTTAGCTCCAAATGCAATTCCCACTGCTATTTCAAATTACCAGATTTTCCCCTTGACAGGGTAAACACCCCCATTATTTTAATGTAATGGAGGGTTACTCATAGCAGCTACAGGATGAACAGCATCACATAATTTATTATGATTGGGTATTTAAGTCATCTTTGACTTACAATTCAGGATTACAAACTGTTTAGCTATTCTACAGGCCACATTCAGGAGTCCAGTCAGTTTAAAAGAAATTAGAAATTGATTTTTAAGTGTTTGTGTTGGCAGTTATTTTACTGGATGCAGGATTACACCAATTTCAAGGCCCATTACCCTAGCAGTGGAATGGAAGTTCAGTATCTGACTTCTATTCCTGATCCCTCTTGAACTTCCACAGAACTTTTTCATCCCCAGTTAATTTGTGTGTTGTATTTTTCACTCTTCACAATTCAGCTTAGAACTTATAATGGTGCAGGGAGCTTCCAAACCCTTAGTCCAAAAATAAATTAATATGCTTGTACACCAACCAGTCTTTGGGGTTTGCATATTGTATGGAAGTAAACAAGGACTTTAAGTTTGTATATGGAATATCAAATACCATGAGCATGTGAAGTGTTTGGATCTAATGAAATCTGTTCAACTTCAAAAGGAGACAGAAAGAACCCTTTGAAAAGACTCTGAAAATACCAATATAGCAGCATATTAATGTTGTGCTGAAGTATTTTCATAACACATGTACTGCCATCTGCTGGAACAACATCTCCACAGCTCCAGCTATTGGGCCCAGCAGCATTTTAAATTCGGTTTTAGAGAGGGAGGGAACTGCTCAGGGTGTTTCTCAAAATAAGAAACATTGTTTCCCCATAAGCCAAACATCTGTGAACATGGCAGGGAAAAAAGTGAAAGCGTTTTGCTAGGAAGAATTTGTTTTTACAGGACAAAAAAAAAATATCAAGATGTCCCATGAAAGTTTCTGGCAGAGAAATGACATCTCATCTCACAGGTTACAGCAAGGGAAGGTTAAGTGAAGTTCAGAATAACAAGTGAACAGTGTTTAGAAGAAAAATATTTATAAACTCCTAAAAGGTAGCTTTAATTTAGTTACACTTAGAAGATCAGCTGTAAGAGTTTTGACGTTTGGTTCAGAGGAGAAAAGTCAAGGCAGTTTTAAGCTTCACAATCACTACAAATCCACATGTGAAGTTAAAAGTGACTGCATTTAACAGGACCTGTAATTTCCAAGGAAGGAATACAAAGTGAGTATCTTACCAAAAACCCTTTCTCTTCCACAGAAGAATCCACTTGGCACTTTAACTTTAGATATATATGACCTTCCAGAGGAGACAAGAAGGGAACCTGCAAAAAAGTAAAACAATCACTCATTTTATTCTGACATTTCTCAACTCTACCAGTTCAAGCAAGCCACCTGCACCAGGATGTTAGCACCATCTTGTTCTTAGGATCTTCAGCCAGAAAGAAGCAGTCAGTCTCAAGCAAAGCAATAATAATAATCACTTTATGATTGAAGTTCATTTAGTAGCTTTTCAAGACTTATTTGCTTATTAGTTTGCTCAGGACATATGCACAAACATGCTTCTATCTAGAAAAACAGTCCCTCCAAGCAGAGTTAAAAACAACACAAGGCACCAGTCCCCATCCTGCAAGCTTCTGCCTCAGCTTGACCTTAAGCTGCTTGGAAAATATCAAAGTGAGCTTAAACAGGATTGTTACTTGGATGCCATAAGCATTTTTGGCAGATATTGATACAGTAATGCCTACTCAGATAAATATTTGGATTAAAAAAAAAAACTAGAAGGGGAAGAGTAATGAAAGCAATTCTCTATTGGCACTCAAGGTGATGAAGACCTATGTTAAGTTATTTCTAACAGAGATTCCAACCCTATCTTGTACTACTGGAGGGAAGGAAAAAGAAGGAAAAAAGCAGCTTAACTACTGTACCAGAGGCTGGTTGAACGGTTATCTGATATTGAAGAGTTTTAAGAAGGAGCATACAACAAGAGCTGCCTTTGGACTTCTCCATATCCCTCCATAGCACCCCATTACACTGAGCGCTCCCCACCACTACTGATAAGAAATCACATAACCTTTCCCTACCCCCCACCCCAATAGGGAAGCTAGGAGACAAACTGATAACTCAACAAGCAAACAATGATTATTCTGCATAATATATTTTGTCACTAAACTGACTAAGCAATACTAGATGAAACTTGCAAAAAAACCCCACCCCAGAACTTAGGTTCTTCTATTAAGACAAAGCATAAGTTTTTGAAAGTTCATGATGCTGCTCAAATACATGCCCGTTCCCTGGCAACTGGTTCTTTGTATGCTCAATCAAATGGAATTAAAGTTAAGATGAGTAACCCTCAGTAATTAGATATGTACATCAGCAGACTTCAGTGAACCCTGCAGAACACCCAAGGAGTTGTTATGGTTAGAATAGGATGAGCCTTTGAACTCCAAGCCTACTGCAGCTTCCTCCCAGACACAATACACATGCACACAAGCAAGTGATCAACCATCTTGGCACATTAGTTCTACTCAACTACAACAGAATCCATGGGTTGCCCATGTACTTGGCCCTACAGTACAGCACTCCCAGGTGGGAGTCTGCATGACCATTTGAAAAGCAAAAATAGTTAAAAAAAACATTTGCACATAATAGAACTGAAGTTGCAGCATCCCTGGATTTTTAATCAGCAAAGACAGCTATAACCCTACATGCTACATCAGGGAGTGTTGGCTTATATCCTACCAATCCAAAGTAAAGTCTATTTCTGAAAGAGGCCATCAAGGAAGTGGGGAACTGGCCAAACTTCAAGCTTATATTTTTTTCCAGTCCTTAATTTGTGTGAGGACAGGGAAAAAAATCTACCTTGTGGATTGTAAAGTTTACCTGTGAAGAGCTGAGTGGCAGTAAAGCAAAAAGACTGTATAACAAATGGAGTATAAGTACTGCAGAGACTATACCAGCATTACTAATTATTAAAGCAGGTCTCAATCTCCTGTACACATGAGAAAAATCTCTAGCCAACAATATATTCCCTTCCAAAGGCAAGTTGAGGGGAGGTGGTGGAAAGAAATAAGATTGTTGAATATTCAACTAGATCAAGACTATAAAGCCCACAATTACAATAGCTTGCATTCTGGTGTGGTTAGACAAGCATCTACCTTCATTAAGTTAGCTTACTCTCATACAAGATTATCTGGATACTCAAGATACCTCTCAAGAATTTGCAAAAAAAAAAGTGTTGTCTTAGGAGACTTTTGATTCCAAATAGATGATAGGTACTAATATTATCAACTGCTTCATTTTGAGAGAAGACACATATACAGTTATCTAAAACATTGTCTTCTGGTAGATCCAACTTTGCTACTGACTAAAAGTGATTTTCAGAGATTAAAGACAAATTTATTCTTTTAAGAATATAAATTTACATAATTCTTAAAGCAAAACACATATGCAACAAGCAAAAAAATTTAATTGCATATTTATGTACAAGTAAGAACATCACACTGTGGTGTTTAGCACTTTCAAAGCTTTAGGTCTCTATGATCACTCTTTGCTTAAAAAGCAAAGGTCTTGACAGAAGGAAGACTTGATAGAATAAGAAACAAGATATTTAGATCCTGAGCAATTTTAGTTTTGTTCAGTGGCAGCGAGTTAAACATTTAGACTGATGGTCATTTTTCCCTGATCCTCTGTCAGCAGAGTAGGTGGTTTTACGTTCTATCCACTTAATTAACAAGTTGGCTCAAATTTCCTGACTAGCAATCTTTAAGACAGGTGTCAATTTGCTTTAAAGTCAGAAAAACCCTTCTCTAGTGATTTAGGAAGGCGAGAGACATGCTCGTTAAGGAAAAACCCTAGGTGGCCTAAATAGCTTTGAGTTCTAGCAGCATGCCTATTATTGTAGAAGATGGGAAGTAGAATTTTAAAGGCTCCTAATATCTTATGTTTAGTAAGTCAGTCTTTGTAAACATTTGCTTAGAAGAATTAAATAAAATACTGCAAAAAGGCCAGACAGACACCAGCAACATGCACTAGGAAGCAGTTCCCTATTTTCAGTTATAAACTAAGGGACCACAGCAACCTTGTCCTGGAACATAGAGCCCAACAGGTCTCTTTCCTCCCCTTCAAAATTTACCTAGAGAAATAAAAAAAAAAAAGAAGAGAAACATGCTCAATGCAATTAGTGTAAAGTTAAGTTTGGGTTTTGTGGGTTTGTGTGGGCTTTTGGTTTTCTGTTTGGGTGTTTTGGTGGGGGGGGGTGTGGTGGTTTAAATGGACAGATAACACATGCATACATTTTGGTCCTATCTACCCTTAATTTGAAAAGGGCACATAGGAAGGAGGAAAGAAACTTGAAAGAATCCCCAGGGTGGCAGTGGTAGTTTACTTTGTATCAGAAATGCATGGAGCAAGTTAAACCACAGCTGTTTGGTATAGCCACAGGCCAAGCCAAAACTGAAATTTCACACAGGTGATAATTTAACCCAGAAAGTTACCTGACAAAAAGCAGCACTTAACTGTTTTAAGTTTGCATCTGGAAAAATTTAACCAAGTTATGGTTTCCCTGCAAGTGTATTTGAACCTTGTGCTTGTGCTACAGTTAGCTACCCCAGTCCAGTGCTCTGTCCTAGAGAGTAAGCTATCAAGTTCAAACCCAAATTGCTAAATATAAGGTAAAAGCTCATAAACTCTCATAACTCCAAGAACAAGGTGCTTCTAATAACCAAGCCATAAATAAAGTAAGATTTCTGCATGCAGCTCTAGTGAAGAGCCAAAGCTGGTAGGCCTGAAGTTCACGCAGTCAGTAACAGCACTGCAATTCAACTGTCAGGTTCTGTGAAGAGTTTCAGCAAAGGAATCTACTCCTAGCCACAAAAAGGAAAGCCTCTAAGAAGCAAGTTGGTGTTGTTGGATAGTATGTTTTTGTCTTATGCACAAAATCAACCAACCCTTGTGATCTCATCTCTCAGCAGAAACTATAATTCCAATACTAGTATCATCCCAGGAAGACTTAATTAGCCAAGAAGAAAAATTAATTCTTATGCTGCTGCTTGGACAAAGCTGTAATTTAGTACTACCATAAGCTGTGGTAACCTTTGACTTCATTTAAGTTAGCTTAAGATAGCTGCTGGTCCAAACACGTATGAAAACCAGGTTTCAGGTAAAAAAATATTACAAGGTTAGATTCTTGTGTTTATTGTGATCTCTATTTTTTAACTTCTAATGGCAAGAGTCAATAAACATTCTGTTTAGACATGGTTTTAATAGTATAAAATTCAGTAATAGATTTCTTTCAAAAAGTGTTAAGATAGTTTGCTTCTACAAATTTAATTGGGATATGAAAGGAAACTCATGCTCCTAACTATGTTCAAATGGCAATTTTAAAGTCAATTAAATGCAGAAAATTTCAAATGCTTCATTATCATTAAAACACACTTAGTGTCTTATTTAGTGATAACTGCAAGACAAGAGCAACAAACAATATGAAGACCACATACAGAGATGCCAACTGCATGCATCAATTTTTTTGTCAGTGAAAGGAAATCAGTAACCAAATGCCTTCATTATCTTTGCATAACCATACCTTGCACTGAGCTACAGAGAAGAGAACATCTGGCAAAACAGCATCATTCGTTCTCTGTTGTATCTCAAAAGTTACATTTCAGTCACATGAAATTAAATATGAGTAACAGTGACATATAATTTTATTTTTGTATAGAAAAATAGCATATATAACACCTATATATTTCATTTCTAGGAAGGTAGTTTCACCTGAAAGCACTAAACCCAGATTCATATTTGTTTTTCTAGTAGCATGCAAGTGGCTTTTGGATTCATAAGCAATAGCTTCCCTTACCTTGTCCAATGCAAATTTGACATTTCCTACAGAAGACAGCGATAGCTTGTGGGATCCAACGAGGATGAAATTCGTAGTACGCACAGCGTTAGGGCCACCTGGACTGGCCATGGCTGTGGAAAAAGAAGTCAAAGTCAAGTGGCAACACCACACAATCAGGATGCTGAAATCAGCTTCAAAATGCCTTATTTTTACTACTGCGTGTGTACAGTACTCCAGGAGAAGCACACTTTGCAGTGCAGCCCAGCAGCACAACCAGACAGGATCTTTATGCTCACCATTCTACCTCAGTAGATCTTTTTTTCCAGAAAGTTATTTTGAAATACACAGAAAGGAGAAAAAGCATTTTAAGAAGTCTCAGGGGGGACAGAGAGCACTCCGGGGCACACTACAAAGTCCACATGCCCAGCAGTAGGAACTTCACTTTCACATCTCTCAACCTCTTCAAGTGACACACTTCAGACTCTCAGAATTTGCATGCCTGTATTCTTCTTTGCAGTTGTGTCAGTAGAAACAAGTCCAGCTCAGGCACAGGAGCCTGACTACTTACAGCAGTCTAGTCGACACTCCAGCTAGTTCCTAAGCTCCTTGCTGCTGCAATTTTAACCAGAGCTAGCTCAAGTATCTCCTACTGTAGGCAGACAAGCCTCTAATACATTTTTATGTTGATAAACACTCAGATGCTGCTCTTCTCCCCCAGGACTCATGTATATATACACACACGTTAAATGCTACACAAAAGTGATACTTAAGAACCTGCTCATACATAAAAGTTTGTTGACATCAGACTATAGTTTAGAGTCTTAACATTTGAGTTGAACTTTTCAAGAAAAGAACAGAAGCCATGGGTATCCGATACCAGATATTAATGTTGATTTTGTGAAGAGATTTTTCCATTAAACATAACAGTAACTAAAATATGAACACTGGGCCAGTTTCTGGGCCTGCAAACACAAATTTTACGTTTATTACTTGTAAGTTACAATTTGCTACAAGTATTATTTATTGATATATACTGCTTTAGACAGCAACCATAGATTATTCATCTTAGCATGAGATGTTTATATTTTACTTACCTGGAGTTAGAAGAGTGCTTTTCTAGAAAGAGAGAGAGAAATAAAAGCTTAGAGGAAAAGTACTTCCTGACAGTTTCTACAGAACATTAAGCTAAGATAGAAAGCAACTAGATGTGAAATACATTTTAAAAAAAGAAATAAAAACATCTTGAAAAGAAAGTCCAAGTGTATAACAACTGCATATTTCCAACATTACTCATGTAGAGCTGTTACCTATTTCTTGAGCTGATGGCTGAAGAGTTTGGCATAAATACAGAGTTTCAAGCAAGGGGCACAAAGAGCCTCCTAGAGACACAGCCTTATTCAGTGTGAGATTATGACCTTTGGAAGTGCTCAGAACCAGATTTTGTTAAAAAGTTATATTTGTACTTACAGAGGTAATAGATGTTAGTAATCTCTTTGGAGTAATAACCTACAAAAGAATAAGAGAAGATGAATGCACTGGCTACTGAATTTGTCCATCACACTAGCACGTAAGTTAGTGTAACTACTGAAGGCTTAGGTAAGTAAATTTTGAATGGCTGCTAGTGGTTGTAACGAGTAGGTCTTGTTTTATGACCAGATGCAATGTATTTTGTTACTGTTGTGCATTATTTATGTTTTCAGGTGAAAAATCTCAAAGTTTAAGTGAGGCTCTATATTAAACATGAATGGAATTATGTACTCATCTATTCTTGAGGCCAAAAGATAAGAAGCTTATCAAAAAGCAGAACTGAAGCTATCACCAAACCTATAACCCCACATCAGCAACCTACCCACAGTGCCACAAAAACATTTACTTTTAAGTAAAAACTCCTCTAAACTACAGAGCAGGAGAGAAAAAGAACCTGGACTTCTACCTGTCTCCCAACAAAACCAGTTTGAAGTATGTTTTCACATTGCCAAATAAAAGTAAAGATTAAAAACAGTTTCTATCTCTGCTTGCAGAGACAGCATTTGAGTACTCTTTCCTACTGTTTTGGAAGATACTCAGGTTTCTTGTCTTTATTGAGAGAGGTATCTTGACAAGGGGGAATTCAGACCCCAAATCATTACTACACTGTATGCACAGCTATTAGAATGACAAGAAACGCAAACAAGCCCTGGCCAACCTTGTGTAGATCCAGGCCTGGAGGTGGGTGGCCCTGGTATGGCAGGGGGTTGGAACTCTCTGATCCTTGGGGTCCCTTTCAACCCAGACCATTCTATGAAACCACCTCCAGAAAGCCACTGGCTTTTTTAGGGTCAACAAAGCCTTAGTAAAGCACAAACACTTGAAACACATGCCTTATCCAAACTGAAAAGTTTATGTCCAAGGAGCTATTAATACAACATTTACTTTAAAAAATAGTCATCTAGTGCTTTTCCTGAATGCTAGGAGAAAGTAAATTGGAAAATAAGGGCACTAAATCACCAGAAGCACCACACCTAAAGTTTGCAAAACATGGCATTTTGCAGAACTAGTAAGCCATCTTCTTGCCCTCTGATATATTTCAGACTCAACCAAGTGCTGCAGGTCCAATCTCCTAATAGTTGCAGGACTCCATAACCCATCTGTCATTGCAGATGTTCCAAGAGAGAACAAGAAGAGTAGAAGCAAGCAGCAGATTGTCTATTAGTCAGTTCTCCCTGAACACTGCAGTCTTCCTAGCATACCTTCTGTTGAAATAAATACAGGATACTGATTTTCCTGTTTCATTTACCTTAGATTTATTTGCCTTTTTCCTTTTATCAGTGCTTGTAGCTTCTTTTTTCTGCACCTGTAAGGTAAGAAGACATTAAGAAATACATCACATCATTCTCCCTTACGCATCCTCTCGGCAGGAACCGATACATACCAAATTGTAAACTTCTATATTTATTTCAAAGTCGTTTGACACATCATGCCTAAAAGAGAGGAAAGGGGAAAAAGATAAGTTAAACACAGACTGGCTCAAAAAGAGTTGTGGTTTGTTTGGGTTTTTTTAAGGAGTTACCTCTTCCCTCCTCCTGCTCCTCAAAACTGTCCAGGGAGCAGCTGGGTTCTACACTAGAGCTTAGCCATCGTGCTGACTAAAAGCTAACCTCTTAGTCAGTCCTAGTTTGTTCCTGCAGACAAATAGGGCTATTTGAGATCCTTTCACTTCTACAACAGCACTCCTCAGTCCAAGCAGCACTGCTGTTTAAGACTGAAGTGTGTTACTGTTTCAAGACATTTTCTAGAACTCAAGAGAACAGAAGGGGAGGCAGGACAAGGGGTAGATAGAGGGCATCTACCATTTCTCAGACTGCACCCTTCAGTTCACCGCTGGCACACATTTCTAGAAACAAAGATTGGGGGCTTGGAGTAAATAGCTTTAAGTTAAAATTACAGTTGGGTTGGACTTCAAAAAGGGAGTTTGCTTATTTATTTTGGAAGACCTTTGCTGACAAGCAAATGACTCAGTTTTGCTGAGTCACTTGAACTGACACCTTTTTATCCAAGATATGAGAGTTCAAGTTTTAGTTTTAAGAGTACTATTGTTTCTAGATACCAAAACCAGATACCTATACAAAATGCTAGTTACTGCAAAGGAAGGAAAAAACCCACCCTTCATCATCTCAGGCAGAACAATCCATCTGTCACCACAGGTGTTCCAGGAGATAACGAAAGTAGAAGCAGCATGAAATAAATTAGCTGATGGATGGTAGAATAAGTCTGGATTGCTCTTTTGAAAGAGGTGCATTCCAGTTATTTCTTGAAGCAGGAAATAACCGTACCACAAGATCTCACCATATTGTTTGCAGAATGACGACCTTATTTGAAGATTTCAAACATTTTTTTATGCATACATACTCCACCAGCAGAGTTGAAACTTGTTCCAAAACACTTTCTTTATACTTACATAGTAAACGTTGTAGTAAAAGTAAGAGCATCTCCATTCAGGGAGCTGGCAGTACTCGCTAATGGAGTCGCAATGACGTTTTCTGCTCCAGATCTCAGTATTATCACATAGTAGTAATTTGCTGCTTCTGTAAATACATATCAGATGATTTTGTTAGTCAGACACGTCCAAATAGCTAAAAGGCCTCAAGTACATCATAGCCACTAAGCACCTCTGTTTAACCCCACTTAAACACTTGGCTATAGTAAAACTTTGCTTACAAACTTGCTCTCCCTGCCTCCCCTTCCTCCCTCCTCTGTATCCATTAGTGCCTCCACAGGATTCAGAACTACTACATTACCACCTGGGGCAGGTCAAACCTACACTACTCAGTGTATGAGAGGGGAGAGGAAAAACTTTGTCAGATTCAGTATTTAAACTCAGTTCTTTATACGCCATTGTTATTGTCCAGGCCTGACAGCTTATGCACACATCAGCTTTTGCTACTGCACAATGAAGGAACTGGTTATGCAGGCAACTCTCCTCCCTAACTTTTTTTCCCCCCTTATTTGAAAAGAGATGGATGACCAGAATAGTTGGAATGCTCTGCTGCATGGGACAAGTCACAGCTTTCCGAACAACTGCTGAAGACTGCAGAAAGCATTGATTTATACTCTTTTATATTTGAGGTTCTCTTCAGAGATGAGAGTGATTAGCAGAGCTTCCAGAGCACAATGTATTACAAATGCTATGACTCCAGAATACTGTTTTGATAACAAGTAGTTCAGGGTTGTTTTAGACTTTGGGTTTGGGGTTTTTTTTGAGAATTACTGATAGAAGCTAAACTTGTAACCAATAGAGAGGTTTTCCTGTAACAGACATGAAGTGTCTAACACAACCAGAAGTGTAACGTTGAGAGTAGGGGAGATAAATGTAAATATCTGACCTAATTTACATTCTTAGCTCTAGTTTTATTGGAAGGTATAAAACACAGACTTTAAATTTCCTAGGGCAGTCACACAAAAAACCAAGGAAGACTACATACAACTCCATTAGAAGAAGTTTTGCAGTCGATATTAAATTACTTTTGTCCTCAACTTTTAGTGAGGTAAGAAATCAGAACCTGCCCAGCTACAACCATCCTGTGGCACTATATGAAACAGCACTGGTTACTGTGGGATTGCAGATTGTTTAAACAACAATGTGACAAAAGCTTATTATATTCTAGGGTAAGTCTGTAAACCCACAGAGATATAAAGCCAGGCATTATTCTGAATGAAAAAAAGAAATAAATCCAGATTTTGACACTTTAACAACTTAAATATGACAAAATAATGGAAGACTAGTATTTGTAAATTAAGTAATTTGAGATGTTAACAGAAAGACTTGGTGGGGCAGGGGGCAGTGGCTTAATGAGCACTTAAAACCAGAGGTCAGAATTTATGTAGTGACATTTAGTACTAGACTTGCATCCCATGCACCAAAAAAAATCTCTTAGGCAGTGAGAGAAGACAACCCAAAACTAAAAAAGTCTAGTTCCTCCCCAACAGGTTAGAGGGCCACAAAGATCTTTAAGGGTGGCTAGGAAAGTTTCTTGAACCTCACAAGCCAGAAAATGATGCAACTAAAACAATCATGGAGAAATACTGAAAAAACTAGTCAGACACACAGATCAGTTAAGCGCATTCGCTAAACTTTCATTGCCCTTAGATTTCTGATAAAATCCAATGCAGAAGACATAAATGAAGGAAAATGAAGCAGAAATACATAAAGAGAGATTGAGAGAAGGGGTAAAGTTTCCAGTTGCTAGTTTTACCTGGCTTTTGAACTGTACCACATACAAAGTCTGCTTTTAGAGGTAGACGCATTTCTGAAATGGAAACAGATCCCCTGGATGGAGCAAATTCAGTAGATGCAGAAGCAGCTTTGTTTCTTTTACTCTGAGGTCCTTCACTCTTCAGTCTATTCAATTCTTCCAATAAAGCAGTTCTTTTTTCAGCTGCATAGAGAAATTAACAGTAGTTGTAACAGGAAATAGTACTCCTGAATATTTTTTTCTGCCATAAGTATTGAAAATGCAACAGAAACGTTAATTATTTTCTGGAATAGTAGGAATATTAGGGACAAGACAGAAACCAAGTGCCCATTTGCTTATAGAAGCTAAGACAGAAGAGATATTAACCTCTCCTGTTTTTCTGGTGAGGAGCTATAAATAAGCATCTACAACATAGCGTAATAAATATATTGCCAGAGGACATCAGAATTGAATTTGAGTCTAAAAGCTTACTTGCAATAAGTAGTAGTCTCTCTGCCTCTGCTTCTTCTTGTGAACCTTTTCCATGTTCCTCATCAAAACAGCAGTTCAGAGCTTGGCTGGCTTGATGAATCACTGTCTGCTGCATGTTGATCTCATTATTCAGCTCCTAGAGTAAACCAGTAGTAAAAATAATCAACAAGAGAGATTTAGTGTTACATTTAAACACAAAAGTATCTTGTGATTAGCGTTTTGGGGCTACACTTTAGAGAAGTCAGACCATTTAGATAAACTACAAAAATCTTGTAGTTTGCAGCTACTTCAGGAGAATATTGCAACACAACCTTTTTTGACCTCAGAGGTAATTTAAATCGGGAGTGAATGACTTCAAAGTTTGCATGCTCCATATCCAGTCTAGTCTTCTCCTCAGCATAGGAGGCAGCAGTGAAACAGAAGCTCAGTGTGACAGGTGAATATCATAGAATCATAGAATTGTAAGGGTTGGAAGGGACCTCGAGAGATCATCGGGCACCAGTAAAGATCAGAAAGGGTGTAGTCATTACTGCCTTTGAACTAGGCAGGATTCAGGAGATATAGATTCCCTGTCCCCTTCTTGAAACAATGGCCTGTTTTCTTCAGGCTTACTCCATAGCATGATACTGCGAAGAGACACATTAGCTGTTCAAATCATGCAGTACCATTCCCTCCCATTAGAAGCAACATAATTTTGCAGTTCTAAGTATATTACTAACAAGGACATTCAGAAGGGAAATTGAGGATATAATAAGTCAGAAAAAGGCTTTTAAGAAGTGTATTAGATACCTGCATTTTCTTTTTGATATTCACTTGATCAGACAGGCCATTCTTTTTCATTTCTAATTTGGAAGCGACATCTTCTCTGCGGACGATGATTTGCTTTATTGAAGGACGGTCGGTTTCTTTGAACCGTTGAGATCTATATGCATCAACGCTTTTAAAGAGAGGAAACCCCATTAAACGTTTCACAGGCTTGCCAAGCTTTTAAACACATACATATGTATCAGGTATTGATGTTTTCCAGCTTGTCTAAATGGCTTTTAAAGAAGCATACTACCAGCTCAACTTAAGCTTCAGCAACATAAAGACTACACAGAGACAAGCTTTGATAAAGGCTGAAATCTTGGAACAAAGCTTCATTTGTAGTTAAAGCAGTTTGCTTCATTAGAAGAGTTAAAAAAAGCCAGTGTCTTAATTTGCACACTTAGAATCAGGCAATCAGGCTTGGATTTTGTGTTACCTATACGGAAGGTTGCGATCCTCTGACATAGAGCCAATACTGTCTCCGGATTCTGCCCTGGGGACTTTAGTCCTTTGGAACTTTTCAGACTTCAGACTTACATCACTGATACTGCTGCCTTCACCAGTTGACTTAGAAGGAGAAACAAAGGCCTGGGGAGAAAAGGTTGTATTACAGCTCGCTCTCTCCACATTAATCATCATTGCTTTCTCTCACCTTTATCTGCTTTGCATATAAGCAGTAGATGTGGAGGCTGCTTTATACTATTTGACAGACATTTTACAGATATTCCCTGGAACGTGGAGCAAGCCAGTTTATTTAAAGACGCCAACAGATCATTGCACTCAAGGAGGTTTCACCTTTAGTGTCCACACTGCTAGTATCACATAATTACTTCTCTTCAGATTTTCATCAGTAACCACTGAATGCACACATACCACTGGAAAGCCAGTGCAAGCAGTAGATGTACATGCTCAAGCTTGATTTAGAAGAAGTTGAACTTCCTGTTTAGCAGAGCAAATATACTATGCTATTTTCAGAAAGGAGCTTTACCTCATGTTTTTGTTAGCAAAATGTAATTTGTAACTCCTCTGTTTTTTCATGATACAACAAAACTGTTGTTCACAAGCAAAGCGATAAACAAGCCCTTCCCCACCTCCTAAGAGCTCTCACCTCTGGACCAACAGATTCCACTAGGGGGGTTAACAGAGACATAGAGGAAATATTCAGCGACTCTTCCTGCTCATCCTCATCACTTTCACCTTCCAGGCTCATGCTCATTTCTTTCTTCAGCTTTTCTATGTCTGGACCATCTTCTTCAAGAACTTCAAAAATTTCATTTATCACTTTTGAGCTATCCATCTCATCATCCACACTCATTTCAACTTCATGTACTTCATCTGAAAGGTGATGTTTTAAAAATATTAGTAGCGTCAAGACAAAACTCTAAATTCTCTTTAATGAACAGAAAGATGTCAATAGATAAGCCAATTATTTTTGCTTTTCAAGTAAGCTTGATTAAAAAGCACACTTATAGTTAGGAACCTAGAATCCTAAAGTATACTTGCATCCTTATTTTAATATACTATTATCACCTATACTGCATAATTGATACAGAGGGAATAAAGAGACATACTTGCTGGACAAGTCTCAACATTTCAAACAAGTCTGAAACTTCACTGCAAGTCCTATAGTAGAGCACTCATTTCTGTCCTTTTCCAATAAACTTTTAATATCAGCATTTTACTATTCCTTGAACTTGAGAGTCAAGAGGGAGTGGTTATGATTACAAAACATAAGTTTCAGGGGAAGTTAAGAGGTTAATATAATAATTAGATATATGACACACTCATTGTTTAGACTCAAAGGATATTAACACTCCACTGGACGAGTGGCAACAGAGAGCCAAGTGTGTTAATATGCTCCTAGTCAATACAAACCTTTCACTTCCTCAGCAAGTCGTTCAGGTTTTGAGACAGATACCACTTTTCCAGGGCTCTTTGGTTCAGTGATCGTCAGAGGACTGGGTTTATCAATCTCTTCACGTTTAGCAGCATCTAAGTAGTTTATAAAAACAAAACTCATTGAAGATTATGCCTTACAATAATAAAAAAGTAACTTTGAATTTTGCAAGTTCGATAATACAGCTGACAACTTACAAAAAGCCCACATTCTAGTTAGCTTGCTGTGAAAAATAAAGCACTCTAACACATACCCTCCACAAGCTGTACAGTTAAGTCTTGTATCTTAGAAAACTAATAGCACAAGAAACAATGCTGAAACCATGGTAAAGCGTGGTCACTCAAGAGCAAAAAGGAAAGATTTAAAACCAAAAAATCCTCCACCACACAAAAGCCACCACATGCAAGCACAACCCAACAACAGGATGTCACCCTGTTTTTCTAGAAGTACATTCTATAGCTTGTTTGCTTGTATTATGTTTAAGAAGCATTAAGTTAATTCTTTTCACTGAGACTGGAGACTCTCCCACTTGGTAAGCACTAGAAAGCATGTCACAAGCATCTCCACACTCTTTTCACATCCCCTGCTGTAAGAATTAGTATCATAAGGGGACACTGACAAGAGAAGCATTTCCTCCCATTAGATTGTTGTGGAAATTTGGGTACTCAGGTACAGGATAGATTAAATCTTTCACTGACAATTCTCATTCACTCTCCCTACACTTAATGTATATGAGCATGAAACATAAGTAAATCCACTGAGGAACAAAAAGGAGGTCTTGCCTTGCCAGCCTTTGAAGTGGTACAGGAGTACAGTGTATTATCATCATACAAGATTACGACAAATCAGTGACCAAATTAGGAGGTCCAGTTCTATACATCAGTGCTAATACAGCTCCTCTATTTGCTCCTGAAGGTCGAGGGCAGAGCTTCAGTCCAGTACTAGCCACAGGCAGACAGTGACAATTCTTACCTGAAGACTCTGTGCTGGGAGACTTTGCTGGCCTGTCACCTGTGGGTTGAAAGGCAGTGGCATCTGAACTAAGAGGACGTTTTGGACTAGTCTGAGATTGGCTTTCCTGGCAAAAATAAAAACACAGTATATTCAGGAGGTAATGTTCAAAGAGAGTAAAACATGTTAGTTTCTGGAAGGGTTGCTTTTTCTATTTAACACCTACCAGGAAGATTTGTCTATTTGATATCAAAAGATCCTACTTATTTATGAAAGAAATTCAGCTGAAGTATTAAATACTGAATTGAATGTTTGTTCTTACAGTTATAGGATATAAAACCCCCACACTTAACATCATAAAGAAATAAATTAATTGGCTTAAAGCAATGTCACTTGTCTCCTTAGTTGATTCTACAGGAAGAAAAAAATCTAGTAACTTGTTAATAACCATGCAAACATTTGACAAACATGGTCTTACACATCCTGGGCATTCACAAAGCAAAGGTTTTCATCTTTTATAGATACACAAATATAAATCCCCTGTGCTTAGAATCCCTTAAAGTAACTCACAGAGTATCATCTTTTGATACACAGAGGTAACACGTTACCATTTTAGGTTCCGGAAGTTTTCTCTTTGGAGTGTCACTTTTCTCCACGCTCCACAGATTGCCCCTGTCAAACCGGCCACGAAGGCATGCAAGTTCTCGTTCACGTTCCTAAACCGGGGGGAACAGAGGAAAAGCTGACAGTTTTAAAATGTCAAAACGTTTCACATTCCTCAGGTAGGTGCATAAGAGTCTTCCTCAAGCTTACCAGCAAGCTGTGAACGTAACAAGTCATACCTGCTTGAGCTGAAGCGCTAAACTGGCAGTAGAGGAATTTTCATTTTGTTTGAGAAGCCTTTCCTGGATGGTCCTTGTATTTGGGGTAACAATGGGTGTTCTGCACCCTGGAGTATTCGTAGCAGGACTCCGTGCACTACGCTCTTGGCAGCGCTCCCCAAAGCGTTCCAGGAAGGGTTTAATTCCCAATCCCCCTACAAGAACAATGGTTTTGGCCTTGAAAGAAAAACTCTCAAAACCACAGAAAGAAATCCCATCAAGAATCCCAGCAGAATCCCATCCTGCTGAAGGTTCTCAATGAGGTAATTAAGCTATCTCCTTTACAGCTTACTCCTTATACTTCGCGCAAACTAAACCTGAAGTGCACGTCACTACAATAACAGATCACTGATAACAGAGTAGCAAGCCAGAGCAAATAGATGCCCTCCTCTAAGTCCACCAGTTTTAAACTGGTTCGCTTTTCAAGCATTTCCTCTGCTAATCATGTCATTTGCATCCTTCACCTGAAGGAGCATTCTATACATAAGGCAGATACATAAGTATCTAGTACATAAGGCAGGGTTTCTAAAGACACATAATTGCTTTATTGGCCACTATTTCAAAGCATTCAAGCAGTTAGTCCAGGTTTCTGACCCAACCAGCAGTGGGATTTAAAACTGGGAATGATCACTTGTTTCCACATTAATGTTACCACTGAATGGAATGAAACTATGCACAATGTAGAATTCAGCTTTGATTTCTAACACGTGCAAATTCCTTAACTTATCAGTTGGATACAGATAGCATCTAACAACTTGAAAGAGACCTTTGAATAGTCTCAACTGATATTAGAAGGATACATTTTTACATAGAGAAGAGCATCCAAGAAAGAGTCCTTCCAAAATATGGAAGCTGTGCAGTTTATAACAATTATCACAGAACCCTTCTGGACTGAAGTTACAGCAGGAAATAGGCATGATCTGATGTGTTACCAGAAATTCTTAACTAACAAATAGCTTTTGATACAGTACATTATTTGAATGAACATTTACTGAAGCTAAAAAAAATAAATAAATCAAACAGGTTACCTGGTGGTGTGGGTTTACCCTTAGGTTCAAGTTGCACATGTGTTCCTTTGACTGGCTCTTCTTTGGACTGAACTGGTTGAGAGGAAGTTGATTTTGCTGTTTGTGCAGGCTTTTCAGTTTTCTGAGGAGTGGAGGGATTTTCTGTTGGCAGTTGTACTTCAGATTCTTTAGAACAGGGAACGGCGACTCTTGAGGATTGTGGTAAGGAATTGCTTGGATCCTTAACAAGGGAAAAACATTAGGATAAGACCGTATATTCTCATTACCTCAAGAGGCTAAAGAATGAAAGCATTCTGAATAGCTGATTATAAACACACCTATTCCATCCACAATAGAAGAGAGCTGAGAACAAGTGTTATAAGTGTTTTGTAGGTTGGTGGGGTGGGTTTTTGTTATCCGGTATTTTAAAATTGCTTCAGTATTTGATTCAACATGCTTCTGCCAGCTACTTTAGGTATTTCCCTGTGCTCCTCTAAACAAGGCTGCACACAGCAGATACTGTCACTTCATAAATGGCATAAACTGATCAGGTATCTGGTACTGCTAATTGCAACAAACTGACTGATTATTCATACAACAATAACATTTATGATTTAAGTCAATCAACCAGATGATGTTACAGAGTGAAATCAAACATCTCTGTAAGAAGCCCTGGTCAAAAGAGCCACAATCAATTAGTTTGACATCAGGTGTTAGAAGACTTATAAATGCACTCATTTAAGCCTCAAGAAAAGGGATTCCAAGCTGTCTCAGGTCTGCTATTAGAAAAGGGCACGTAGGATTTCAATAAAGCAGAAGTTGTAAATAGACTAAGATCACTCACACCAAATTTTTAAGTTCTGATTCAACAATTATGACTTAACATTTGTGTGTCCCCCACAAAATACAAAATCCATTTTTAATCAGCAGCTAAATCAGACACTCACCTCTATCTTTGAGTTTGCTGGTTTATTAATAGAAGCCTCAACAAGCCTTTGAGAACAGGATGCAGCTTCCTGCTTTACACTGCTACTATTGATTCTAGCAGATGCTCCACTTGTAGTGGACAATTTGGATAAACAAGTAGTGCCAGGCTGTTCTTGTGCATTGTTTTGCTTTGCAGATGGATGACTTAGGTCATCTTCCCAGGAGCCAATTGTAGCAGCAAGGTTAGCTAAACGGCCTCTTCTCCCAATAGGAGTATCACTGGCCAGGGCTTTAGATGTCTGCTTAGGTGGAGAAACAGACAGATCTTTTGACTGGAGAGGAGACACAGGAACACATTCAGAGGGATCTGGAAAAAAGAAAACACACACACACATTTTGTAACAAAAATACACTGATAAATTTGAAACTACAGCATTTTGCTATATACTGAGTTTATCAACGGTTAAGATGTTCTTGCCATGAACAGAATCAAGCTACTGGCTCTGAAGGCATTGAGACTAATCAAGTTTAATTTAAGTTCATTGCAAAGCAAATGCAGTTTAAACCAAGCTGTTTACTAGTTTTATGTCACTGTTGTGATAAGCAAGGCATCACACCAGTAGAGAGAGAGAGAAAAAAAAGACTAAAATTAAGCTGTGGTCAACAGTTTCATTATTTTAGGCCTTCCCCAGTGCTGCCTAACAATTCTTTATGAAAACATTAGAAGATAATTTTGTGTGTGTGAATGCTACCAGCAAGCAATCATCAATGCAAACACTGAAAACCACCAATAGTGCTTAGCAAGCGAAACACACCCTCGCTATCCCAGCAGCGCCGCTGTTCTGCCAGTTTCTGCATACGTGTTTTGACAGAAAGGGCCGCAGGAGTTTCTTGCTTGGTGCTTGTTTTTCCTTTCTCAAGAGGTTCAGCCAAAGAAGCCCTGTTAGAAGCAACAACGTGCAACTCTGCAGTTATCTCAGGAGAATGATGGTTTGTGGAACCTGGGGGAACCGGCTGTATGTTCTCCAAACTGGAAGCTTGAGTCTCCGTATTAGGGCAGAGCCTTTTTGATGGTGATGGTGTTGTACTAGGTTTCCCTGCAGAGGTCACAGTATTCAAACAATTTAAAATATTTTAGGAGACAGTATAAAATTGTAACACAAAGTTATAATTTATATAACAACTTCCAAAAACCTGCCCTCCCCAAATGTGACTAATCACAAGGCACTGTCTTCGGCATTATCACATACTTCAAATAGTTTACTAATTACTTAGCCTGAGAGCAAATGATCTGAGGTAATCATTAGCCATATTCAGTCCCAGCAGTCAGGTAACTGTGCCTATCACTGCTTAGTTGAAGACAAACATTAAGGGTTTGCACTTGCCCTTAGAGAGAAGAAAAAAAAAAAAAAAAAGAGGAGATAGGACTCATATCAACAGACAAACTTTATTATACTTGGAAAATACCTTCTTCTCTAGGAACAGATGCCTGGTTACCAGTTTCTAATAAAGGCTCTCTGACCCTCTTGGTCTGTAGTGTGGGTCTCCCTCCCATCTTGGGCCGCTCAGCCATTTTCTTCTGCAGGTTCTCTCGCCTGGCACGGGTTCTTTCAAGGAGTTTCTGAGTAGTCAATAAATCACATGTTATGACACATAGCAATAAATGGGTTAATCAGCAATAACTCAAATTAAAAAAATATAAATTTAGATAGCACTTACTAAGATTCACAATACCAGGAATTTATAGTGAAGGCTTCATTAAGAGAAACACGGCTCATGGATGTTACAACTGATTTACTGTAACACAACATGATAGAACTAGTCAAAGTTTGGTTTTCTGACTGGTTATCCCCTCCTGAAAGCTGATCAAAAATTTTTCTTTTCCACTGCTAACACCACATTTTTTTCTGTCTAGCTCCTGTTTCTCACTCTGATAACCCCTGCTCTCCATACTCTGATTTCACCACTGCAGTATCCACAGCTTCTCACATTTTTAGTATGCACCCATTAGCTAGAGGTAGCTCACGCTGCAGCTCATTCCAAGCCACCTTCTTGCTATCTGGTCAGCCAGTACATGTTTGCAGGTTATTGGAAATCCTTTGGCCTACCAGACAACAAGCTGAAGCATTTTCTTCATAGAGGCACTGGTTTGGGCCTTTTCACCCAGTCATAAACGTTCACAAGAATTATTGAAGCAGTTAAATTTGAGATAGTAGTCTTTTATTAAGAAGAGGTGAAGCTAGCAGGTAGGCTCCAAAGTTCCAGTCATTAAATCAACTAACACCTCCCTTTAGCTTGGCTTTCAAAGGAAACCAGGCTAAAGAGACACAAGCAATGGCAACATTTTAAAAAGATAGAAGAGATGCTTCTGTAGAGTCTGAAGTAATCAAAAATGTTTCAAAGTAATTACTCTTTTTAATTGATTGTCACAGGACAGTCTTGAACTGTCAAGCCTTGTTTGTAGGTTTTTTTGATATTGCCAAAGCATATGGTCAAGTCACTTGATTGGAACTAACCCTCTGGCAAAATAAACAATATTTAAGTTGTTGCCAAGTGGTCATACAAACCCCCAACAAACAGCAAATTAAGTGTGTAGCTGTTAGTATTAGAATGTGTAATAGCAACATTTTTTTTTAATTAGAAGGTGAATTTCTCTTCCTCAAGCTTAACTTTATGAATATACTGATGTTATAACTAGTTGTCTTAATAAACAGGCTTGTTATTATAATATACTTGTATACAAAAGAGCATAAAGACACACCAATTAAGCTACCTCACAACATTCTATTTCATTCCCTAGCCACTGGAAATTTGATTACTATGATCATATTCCATACAAGATAGGATACTTAATTACTCCTTTGATTTAGGTTTTGCGGCACTCTGAGACAAGAAATTGTGTGGTTGAACTAATGGCCTTTAAAAGTGAGCATATAAACTGCACTTGTTTGGTGGCACATAAATTACTGAGAGAACTGTGCCAGCCATTATCTGTCTTGTTGCACAGCAATTAAATACACATTTCACATTTTTAACTGTCTAAGGCTGAAGTCTTACACAATGTTCCATTGTAGGGCAACACAGGACAAATGAAACGTCAATCTCCACAGTTTGTTGTGAAAGCAAAAATCAGTTTTTCTAGCTTCAGAAGAGGAGTGTTTGGGAGCTGAGCAGGGGGTCTGGGAGGGGGCCAGTGGGAGGAGGCACATGAAATGCCAAGAGTGCATTCGATGCAAGTTCCATGTTAGTTCTGGCCACAGGTCAAGTTTCCTTATTTAACTGTCCAAAGGCAGAGTTACAAAGCACATTGAACACCCCAATAAACTCAACTTTGTGCAGATTATTTCTCCAACAGCAGTATTCCTGCAGTGCTATTCAAATGCAGCCACATTCCTTTCTGTGTTGTTAGCTCAGTAAAACCAAGTTTCAGTTGTTACAAATAGGGAGTCACTTCCCAAGAATGCACGCCTCTGCTGCTCAGCTCCAGCTCCTATTGGCTCTTGGTATCTCAAGTTTTCCATGCAACTGCCATAATTCAAATTCTGCTACTGCACACGATGAGTAAGCCACTCAGCAGAACTCCAGACTGACTTTTCAAGTTCTTCAAGAGGGCGTCTGCTCTAAGTGCGTTCACCCAGCGTTCTGGTGACAGCCCAGGTTTCAGAGTAGGGTGCACCTATTGCATTACACCCAGGAATCTGAGAACTACTAAGTCGCAGTTAGAGGATCATTATTTGTGCTGCAAAAGCACCTTCTAAAATACAGAAAAGCCCCCCCCTTCAAGTGTTGACGGGCATACTTGGTTTTGAAAAGACTGTTTTTTAAAGTATCTATTTGGGAGCGTTAGAGGAAATACTCAAGGCCATAAGCGATTACAAGAATTTGTTCCAACTACCGCGTTTTACCAGCAGGATGCAGCAAAGGGACCAAATTCATCCTGTAGCACTGGAGGAACAGTTAACTTCAAAAGTCATACACACAAATTTTCCCCTCTGCAACTAGATCACTTATTTCTCTGTGGTCATCTTCCACACTTGGAAATCATGCTATGCTCTATGAATGTTAACAAGTACTCCAAAGTACAGAATAACCTAGACTATGTCTAACATACTGTAGTACCAAACAAGAAAGGCAAATTCTAGAATCGACTGTAAACTGAAAGCCACGGTACAGCATGCTCGGTGCAAACATAAAAAGCATCCACTGCACTGTGTCCTTGGAGCATCCTGTATTAATAATATGGCTTAGATACAAGCAAAAACTAATAACCTGTAAGATTAAAAACCCATTATTTCCGAACTGCCTGCTTTAAAAGCATTCCGCTCAATCTTACAGTAAGAATATATTTGAGCTTAAATTCAGTGAGACTGAAAAAAATTTGTTACTGTAAAGAGATAAGAAAACACTCAATTAACTGCATGCTTTGGCCAATTAAAGTTCAAATTAGACTATTGTACATAATCAACACTTAAAACACCTCATCGGTTCCCTGCAAGTAACAGAGAACAGTAATATGTAGACAAGTATTACCTGAAAGTCATTAAGGAAATACCTTAAAGAAAAAAAGAACACAAACCAGGACATAAGTGCTTCATAGTAGGTGATAAAAAGCTCCCTTTTCAGAAAACTGTTTTGAGGAAAGTTATTAAAGTTCAAGAGTAACACACTAAATATTGGTCATGTTTTTACACATTGCCCACAGCATAAACATTCTTGGCAAGGCAATATTCCAGGCACCCTGCAATACTAGCCAACGCTTGTATGACGCTTATTCTGAAGAACAGCCTCACAGCTGGTCAAAGCTTTTCAAAATCAGTTATGTGCAAGAAGGGTGTGTTGAGGTTGGAATATCTCCCAGCATGCAAAACCATTTTAAACTGGATTCACTAGCCCAGACTTGAAGTTTATGTAAGACTAGTCAGATCATGCCGTTCACTACCAATTAAGGAAAGAGGTTTTAGATGTTTATACTTAGCAAGCCTTTACACAGGGGTAGGGTATATCTGCCTTGGCATAACACATTTAGTAAATATGTTCTGATCAATAAGTTTTGTTCATTTTTTTAAAATCAGATTTGCACAGTCTCCTTTTTCGGGCACTCATTTATTTAAAGTATATCAGTTTGATATAAAGAGATTGTGTTCAAGGGGAGGAGAGTGTATTTCACCAACATATTTCATTTCAGCCCTTTTTTAAAAAAAAAGCTTAGGGTTTGGTGGGTTTTTTGACAGGCTGTGGATTGAAGGCCATTTTAATGATATTTCTCAAAGCAGTCACAAGACAGCTCCGCAGCTTTGCATGTCACACACAAAAATCAGAGTGCAGCATCCTTAAGAAACCAAAAGCTTTCAGAGAGAGTCAAGCCAGTCAATTCCACTCATCGTGTTACAGTTTTGCCTCTGTAAAAGTCAGCCACACACACTCAAATCCACCTCGACAGCTTCCCTTTTTTTTGGTTTTTTTTTTTAAATAAAAATAGGAACCGGCCCTGCCAGTGAGCCTGACCGCTCACGGGTGAGAGTGTCAAACAGAAGGCGTTTTTAATCAGACGGGCGCTGCTCTGGGCGAGCTTCACACCCGGCCTTTCGATACGGCGGGCGCAGCCTGTGCCAGCGCCGCTCCCATCAGCTCCTAGGGCCCCTTCTGCCTCAGCTGAAAAGTCTCACCGGCCAGACGCTGGCAAAAGGCAAGCGCTTCGCTGCGTTCCCTGGCGTTTTAGTGCCCGCCCGGCTTCGCAAACACCTGCCCTTCGCAACCCCTCGCAGGAACAGTCCCCGCTGCTCGCCCTGAGGAGCCCTGACGCCCTACAAACGCCTGGACAGCTACAACACTGCAAGCACCAGCGTGAGCAAGAGGAGCGGGCAGAGAGTCTCCCCGCTGCAAGGAGGCTCGCCGCAAGCCCACAAACGCCCGGCGTAGCGCGGAGGAGGAGATGGGACGCTGGCAGACACGCAGCCTGAAGCCAGGGGTGGAAGAAACCACCCCGCCCTGGCTCCCCGGCGGGCTCCGGCCGGCCCCCGCCGCTGACAACTCGCCCCTGCCCCGTGCGCGGATCAAGTCCCAGGCGCGACCCCCTCCGGAGCTCACGACTCAAGGATAGGGCCGGATCTGGCCACGCCGTGCCCTCACCTCAGTGAACGGATCCATGGCTACAGCTGCTGCCGCCGCTGCCCGTACTCGCTCCGCTGTCTCCAGCCACCCGAGCGCACCAACGCCACCACCCCAACCGCTCCTCGGATTTGAATTTCAGCGCCCGCCTCAGCTGCGCCTGCGCCGGGCGGTGCGCGTGCGCGGCAGAGCAGCCAGTTACGTCACATCCCTGCCGGCTTCGGGCCTCCCCACAGCGGGCGTTGACTGACAGCATTAACATCCAATCCGACAGCAGTCCGGTGCGCTCCCTGTCCCCTTCGCGTCTGCCTGCCTGGCAGGGGGAGCTGTGCAAGGAGGCTCGGGCTCGGGCTCGGGCTCGGGCTCGGAGCGGGCCTGGCTTCATGTGCCGCGGCTCCGGGTCTGACCCCTGCGTGTGCTCGTGCAGGGGGTGTATCCAGCCATGGCAGCCCTGTCCCCTTACCTTCTCCTGCCCAGCTGGGCACAAACTGTTGTGTGGTGGGCTTTTTTTTTAAAGAAACGTATGGGTGTCCCATCCTTTACAGGCAAGTACTGCCTGGTTATTACACACCTTGCCTCAGCTGCCCAGGAGGGAGTGTCCTGCACACTTGTTTTCATTTGAAACTTCGTGTTTTCTTTGGCTGCATTGACAGCAAAACATGATAGCAATGTTACTCCGTGACGCCTGTCAGTAGAAAAAATCACAGCTCCTTCTCGAGGCCTTGGTGTTAAGAGCCCATGGTCCCACCAAACCTCACCCACCAGTACTTCTACTGTGCCCTTCTCTGTTTCACTGGTCTGCCTGTCTTAATGGGCAAGTGTTGTGCACGCAGAGACCCATATGGTGCTCCAGTCCAGCCCTGGCTAACCGGGCACCATTAAACTCCCCATCAATGTATTGAATGCAGTTTAAGCACAGTTTGTTTATTTTTAGCCTCCTGGGAAGCTGATGGCCCAAATGACTAAACCCCATCAAATTACCAGTCTATCCGTATGTATTGGCACCCATTTATACCTGTCTGCTCGTATGCAAATAGTGTTCACTACTGTGCATGAATGCCCTTCCTCCCTAGTGCTGGGCTTCTTGGCTCCTGGACTATTTACAGGCATCAGTCATTTCTCGTTCCAATATTTGCTTTGCCTTGCTAAACAAACCACACTCTTCTAGTCATACTTCATTAGAAAATCTTCCCAGTGCCTTTTATGCAAACAGCGTGGCATCAGAGTGCCGTAGAATCTAAAAATACAGTATCAGATAATCCCTCTGTAAGAAATCTTTTAAGACTAGGCAGCCTTATGTCCCCGCACTGCTCTCAGGTAAATGTGGGTTGGAGCAACCTGAGGTCCAGTGTCAGAACTTGCTTGCACACCAGGCTGAAAATTGGGACTTACACGATGAGAATTATCACTCATAATCTGTAAACCAGCCTGTACGATGATAAGAAAGGACAGGCTTACTTTCCTTCCAGAGAAACTAGGTATAGCTATCCCTGGGAAATAACAGAGACGTTCCTTTAGTGAGCATTAGAGGCTGATGCCAGAAGACAAAATAGCCGATATGGAGTCATTGGCAGAAAATGAGAGAATCACCATTAAGTCTTTTCTTTCTCTTGCCATCCCAAAGGAAGAAGTCACGTGCAATCTGAGTCCTTTAACTAGAACTACTGCAGTTTAAACATGCTTTCTGCTTTACATGTGGATCTGTGAGATCCGTACAGTGCAGCTCCAGCTGTCAGCGGTGCATTTCCAAACATGACTCCATCCATCGCTGTTGTCTTTCCGAAGATACGGCATAGCGCATGATGCTCAGCCTAGGGGCCAACCGCAGTGGTGTTAATGGAAGCGTTAGTGTACATCATGATCTTCTCTGCTACTTAATATTAAAGAGGGAAATAATTATGCTTCATTCTGTAAAATAAACCTCTTGTAAAAAAATTCTTCTATTAAGTATATTCTGAAAAATGAAACTTAGATTCCTAGGAGTGTATAACTGCTTACAACATTAATGCAGCATGAATGTGACAAATGTCCTTCCCTCTTGGTCACTACAGAGGCAAGAATTTCTTCATCATTGCAATCCAGACTCACTGGGGCCCTGCTAGAAATAAATGGAATATTTAGTTTCTCATCTTCTCAAGGGGCTATGTCTGTCTTCCAGAAAAGCAATGGACGCTGACTATATCTTACCCTTTTATTGCTCCAAAGAGAGTCAATCTTTTTCAGGAATGATGCTCTAAAATGGCTACAAGATCTGTTGTCTGCATAATGGGGGGAGGGGAGATGGCAACAAAATTTCCAGTGAGGTTTTTGGGGTTTTTTTCTTAATAAATTATTAAAACTATTTACAACTTCTGGGGGAAAAAAAAAAGTCAACTGAACTTTCACAATGAAAGGCATAAAGAAAAAGAGAGGGGAAAGAAAGGAATGCCATGCTGAAACCAGTGGAACAATGAGCCGACTCTGCTCACTGAACAGCATTTTATTTTATGCCAGCCTTTTGCATTCAAAAATTATGAATCACATCCTTCACTGTCTCCTCGTGATACAGCTCAAGATTTCTCCTTGCCAGGAGTAGGCTACTGAAAAGTAATCCCTTCTGTAACAATAAATAACAGAATACAAAGCACTTGGACAAAGTTTTTTGCTGGCTTGCAGTTCTCGTGGGAATTGAGAGCACCAGCACGGAAGCCAGCCATTTTTTTTACATGGCAAGAAGAAACATTTTTGCTTTCCCAAGTTTTCCTTCCAAAATTCTGGAGGCATATTGGCTGTCTTCAGGGGTGTATTTTCATTTTCAGAAGGTTATAGAAGCTTGCACTAGCACTTTAATAAGAACAGAGCACCTTTTAACTAATGAGGAGAGTGTTAGCAAAAGTTTTTGTAGCTCTGGCTTCCTTGCAATATGAATACAATCATAAATGTAAAATATTGAAGGTGAAAATGCTCTTCCCAGTGTAGTCCACTGTATAGCTCCATTCTGTGATCCTCAGAGGACATTCCCTAAAACTTTATTGCTGCTCAGAAACTGAGTTCACAATTCTGATTCCAAAGGGAAGCTGAGCCATGTGCTTCCTTTGATTCACAGAAGAGTCTCAGAAATCCTGTCGTTTAGACAAAAGTAGTGTTTTCCAAGTTGCCATTTCCCTTTATGCACAGAAAACTCAAAGGAAAAGTAGCTGCTTGGCTATCTTACCCTTGCAAGCAGATTCAGCTTATTGCACGGTACACAGTGTTGTGCATCTTTATTTCTGGGCTGTAGTCCCATTAGTTCTTCCCAGAGACTGCAGACAAAGGGCTTAACCTCGGAGGAGAGGCAAGAAGGTAGCCCTTGCAGAGCTTCTTGAGGACTGTGCCACCAGCACAGACACCCCTGTCCAATAGCCTGCCATCTTTTTGCCTCTAGTGCATCCTGGAGGACGTATGGTGTGGGTCTGACTCTCCATGTCTTGGTGCCTAAGATGAAACCAGGCTGTAAGAAATTCCTCTCCTCACATCAGGAGCCCTGTGTAAGGAAATCCTGCACTACAGAAGAGCATTAAGAATACAATACCCATCCTTTCCTCAGTGATTCTGAAATGAAGACCAAACTGTGCCTTGAGATCCTCTTGAATAAACTCTCATGATAGAGACTTGGCCTGAGAAAAGGCAATTTCACCCCCAAACAATGAATAAAAGGGTTGGTCCATAGCATGGCAAAACAACAGTTTGGATTAATCTGTATTTTCCATTGCAAGTAGTCAATAGGGATCATACTGGGAGGAGGCGGAGAGGTGTTTGATTTGGTTTGAGTTTTTTCCCCCTAGAAGCACCTTAGGCCAACATTATCTAGTAGAAGAATGTACATCAGGAACAAGGCAGGTTTCACAAGTAAGCAACCCGATACATGGATTTAAATTAGCAGTGTTCAGAGCACAAGCCTCTCTTCTAGCAGCTCGAGCAAGAAATAACCAGCTCAACCAGACTAAAAGAATGTGAGATCCCATAGCTGTTACAGTCTTAACTTTCAGCTGGGGCTGTGCTTTATTGTACTAAAAGGCTTAATTTCTTACTCTGCCTTGGTAAATGTAGTTGGGGGGAGACTCTTTAAATTTGCTGAGGGGAAATATGGTGCATTTTCAGAATGTACAGAATGAATTTCAAACAGTAGTGTTGAATTCTATTTGTTCCTTCACTTGTCATGTGCAAAACATGAGAGGATTCCTAGGAAAACAACAAGATTTGTATTAAAGGATGGGAAAACACACCACTGTTTATATTCAACATTAAATTACCGTATGATGACACTGATGGATGAGTGTTACCTGTTGTCAGAGTTGAAACACACCATCTCATGTGAGGAGTGACTGAGGGAAAGTCACACAGAAATCAAAGCTGGAGGGAAAAGCTAAAAACCATTATGAGGAGAAAGAATTAAACAAGAGTGGAGAATGGCAAATAACAGGGGAGGACAGCAAAGAAAATAGGAGGAAAAGACAGAAGAGAAAACATATAAAGATTGAAATGTAGTAAAACAAGGAATGAGACAAAACTCTGATTTCATTAACAAGGGACAGTTGTCAAGTGGCCTCAGTTTCAGAAAAAAAATCTCGGGGTGGTTGAACTCTGCGTTTTTACAAGGCTGTGGGAGTTAGGAAACATTTGCCTGTCGTGCACTCTCAACAGACATGTTGTCTTCACAGTTTTCTTAGTATAATATTGCATTTGTATCATGAAATCACAGAAAGTTTCTCAGGACCTTTCATTTAGGTCCCCTGGCTGATTTGCACAAGAGAAGGGGAATTTGATTTCCTTCTTATCTGTCTCAGTTATAAAATCCTCATTTTCTTTCATTATCCATATGGTGCAGCTGTACCGTTTGCTGACACAGAAACTGTAAATGAAGCAAAGAGCCTAAGAGTACTTAAGTGCCATTATGTTAATTTAGACTATGATGTTAATGTACAGTACCTGGGATTTGCTTGCAAATCTGCAGCATAATGCAGATTGAGTCATTGCATAATAGTATCAGCAATTTCACCAGCCAAATTGTATCACATTTTATAAGCTTGAAATAATCTTCTGAAAGATGGAAAAAGTAGGAGATTCTTGTAGAAAATAAAAATAACACATACCCCCCATATTTTCACAAAAAAAAGTGTTCTAGCAGTTCTGGTTTCCTTTTTACTTGTTGTGATGACTTGGTATGCTTTAAGATCAACTGGTATGCTTTAAGATCAACAGGTGATAATTTTCTGACCTCATTCTTGCCATCCTAGTCTCGTATTTTAAATGAATAAACGAAACTATAGGACACATAAATCTTAAATGATGCATGGGGAAGGCCAAAAATGTTACCTACAAAATTACCTTAACGTTTTTAAAGCTACAGTAGGTGCTTCAAGTTCAGCTTGCTTTGTTAAACAAGGAAAGACCTAAAGATATGAAATGGATTCCACACGACTTCATGATGGTTTTTCCTCTTTATTTTCGATGTCATTCTTCTGGAAAAAAAGAAATAAATCCGTACAGCAACGTGAAATCTTTTTTGCAGTACGAGCATGTTTACACCAGAGGGTGCTACTAAGACAGGATTTTAGGCTGCTTAACGTTCTGCTTTGGAAATCTCTTCAAGTATTTGAAGGGAAAATGCACATCTGAAATAAGAAGCAGCTGGTTTTAGAGGGAGAAATTCTAGTGAAATTTGAATAAAACACAATTAAAATTTAATAGTGATGATATTTTCCATACACGTACCCACAAGGGACACTGGTAATACAGTCATCTCGGCTTCAGTAGAAACAAGATGTGTAATTACACACATGCTGTGTTAAACATGAGTAAATATCTCTAATACTTCAGCCTGCTTTAGCTTAAAAAACTATTATGATGTGGAAAATAGAATAAAAGAATATGAAAATAAGATTGCGTGTCACTGCTAATGAGAGGGACAGAATCTGATGGAATAAAAAAGTAGCAGCCTGTAGTACAAATACAGGGTCACTGCATGTCTGGGTGTTGGAGGGTTTCCTCATCTTACAGAGGGAAAGGAAATGACCAAGAGGTTATTTTAAATAATTCTTCCCTCATCCTTCTAGTGGTGGGCAGGATTGTCACAGCCCTAAACATGTCTTTGCACATCTCCAGGGGTTTTGGCTGCCTGGAGTCAGAGCCCAGAGGAGGTGGTGGAGGTCTTGGGCCATGAAGAGAGCTGCTGCTCCCTGATGATGGTTTGCAAGTGGCTTGGTATGGGCAGCTTGTGTTCTTGTATAACTAATCCAAAAATCTCTTTCGAACTCAATGGATCTGTAAGAAGGCAAGAGGATGTGTGCCCTGCACTGCCCCCCACTCAGAGACTCTGCAGCTCAAACTCTGAGACTCTAGTAACACCATGATAAAGTGGTACCCGGGGAATCTCCAAAACCAGGCATGAGATGAAGAAGAATAAAGTAGTCTGAAAAGAAGTCTGTCATGCCTTATGCTTCTCCCGAGCTTGAACACTATTTCCATCGGCTTGATTTGTCACTGGTACCACAGGAAAGTGATTATTCACCATGGAGTAAATAAAATAGTCCCAGGCATTCTTGGAAATGGAGCTTACTAGAAGACCACCTTCTCTAGGCCAGGCAAAGTCTCTTCTACTCTACAAATCCTGTTCTAAGTGAGATCTGGATGTCCTGTGAAATGAAATGTTTTGATGAAGAAGTAGATCACCGCTCTTTCCCCAGCTGTTGTCCACCGAGGTCAGCTGCGAAGGGTCCCCTGCTCCCATCACCAGTGCTGCAGCTCTAGGACAGTGCTGGCCCTGGCATGCAGGTTTGAGGCCTCCTTCTCCAAAGCACTGTGTAGTCATACCTGTTACTTCACAAATTGCATCTTCTAAAAAGCTTCTAATACCCAAACCACTTGGATACCCCCTTTAGGGCATCTGGAAAGCAGTGTGGGAGGGCAAGGGATGAGGACATGAATGGAAATGAGGAGGGGAACATTGCTGTTCTCAGGCTGGCTAATAAACAAATGGAGTCCCCACTTCCTCAACCAAAAAGAGCAACACATTACTATGAAAACATTTGCTTTTCAACTGAAAGTATCCCAGCACCACAGGAGAGCTGGCAGACTTTGAAAACCCCAAAGGCAACGTACTTATCATTTTTAAAATTCTCATCACTTGGGGGCAGCTTGTCATTAGCCTTGTGCTGCCTGACCTGGTATTTGTGTTGCCACAGCAAAGTACCTGTGACTCATCTGCAGGTGTTTGCGTTCGGCAGGCAGCCTACCCTCGGGCTGCCTGCCAGTCCTGCCTGCCGGTGCCGAAAGCAGCATCCTGCCTTTCCCAGAAGGACCCCTGGAGTGACAGGGCATTGCTGCAGAAGTGGGCAGATGGTTGGAGGAGAAAAGGTCACGAGGGGTGTATTAGTCCCTCAGTCCATGCTGTAAGCAGGTGCATCCTTGACTGTCATGTATGTATTTAGATAATGCTGTTCCCTGACATAGGGAAACAACCTCTAGTTTTCTTGTTAGGTGTAAGTGCACTTGGGAATGTACCATTGACTTTTCTGATTTTTCCCCCCATATGATAATGGACAACAGTCAGCTACACTCATATGTTCCCATCACAATGCTCTTACATCGCTTTCACTTCTCTGAATGTTACTGCTTTTTGTTTCCCCTCGTTGCTCAGGGTTTACAGGATTGAGTCTCGCTAGCATAAAGTGGGAACAAATTCCGTGAATAAATTGATTTGAATGCTGGAGTTGTAGCAAGCTGTGCTCTCCAAGGCATCTTAAAATAGCAGCCCCATTGAACGGGACGATGAGCAAGCAGCTCCCACAAGCACGTGCTGCCTTCACTGTGTATGAGAAACGTAGGACCCAGCTGGAATCGGACAGCAATGTTAGACATTTCTGAAGGAATTTCTAGGAAGGATACGTCTGGAAGGACAGTCAGCTGGAGTCACTTGGTCAATGAAATTGTTCAGTCAGAAGATACTCATCCGGCTAAGAGTCAGGGAGGGGAGGCTAACCTTGCCGCTCTCACAGCCTTAGTGCTGTGCCAAATTATGCGGTGTTAGTTAAAGACTCTTGTCCTCAGCTTTCCTTGGTCCTCAGAGATTCTTTCTTCTCAGCAGAGGAACAGAAGAAAGGAACCAAGCAAAACCGAGAGTAAAACAAATGTGTGCATGTATATTTAAAATCCAAATGAAGGTATACACATAAATATTTATACATGCATGTGTTTGAGTGCTGAGGCGTTAGCTTGTGGCAGATGTAAAGATCTAGAAAATGTATCTCCTCTCTTCCAGTCTATACATGCTGCAGAGCTTATTGGCACTAATATTCCTATAAAGATACTCCTCTGCATGCAAGACGTTGCAGTATTCTTGGCTGGGTGAATATGAAATTATCTCTGAAGGCACAATGAGGTAAATCTGAAATTATGCCTGGAAGTAATCTTAAATTGAAGCGGAAATATGAGATTCACGCCACCTTTAATTCTAATGCCTAGCAATGGATAAATGATCCCAAGATATAGATCAGTTTGTATCGTGGAACTGGACTATTCAAGCTGCAGTCCACAGTGTGACTCACACAAACCTTACCATTTGTGCCCATGTCCCCTCACCTCTCACACAATGCAATCCACGCCAATGCACTGACAGACTCCAGGAATTTTTTCAGGACAGAGCAGCTTGTCTTTTTCCTATTGTCTGTCCAGGCAGACTTGCAAGCTAAGATTCCTTTGAGGTCAGAACTGTTAGAGCTATGTTAATGACATATAAGCATTAAGATGGTTAGTAATGTTTTTCTTGACTGAGTTGTCCACGTTATGCCTTTAATCAACAAATGCAACAAAGCTTACTTGGAGCCAAAGCAGAAAACAAGGGCAGGTGGCCTTTTAGCATCCCTCCTCTGTGCCTTCTGCTGCTGCCTTTGGCATGCTACTGATAGAGCCAGGAGGTAGCATGACCTAATAAAACCTTCACGCCACCCTGCAAAGGAAAGAGGCTAGTGGGAAGAGAAAAAATTAGATGGAGGTATCAGATTCAGAGGCGGCTGAATGGCCAAGCGCCTGGTGGAAAAGGACATACAGGCACCAGGGAGAAGCAGGCTGGAAATAAGAAATATGGAGATAAGACATACCCCGGAGGGAGCAAGGAGATGGGATGCATGTCTAAAATGCACATCAGAAGCTGGAGTTACCAGTATCATTGCTATGGCTTCCAAGCATATCTCTAAGAGGAGAGTTTAGAGTCTGCACAGTGAAACCATTGGGGAGTTAATGTAAAACGGTACATTGACTTCACCGTGTAGCAGCCATCTACCATTTCTTCATCTGCTGTGCTGATTATATGCAGTGTTTGAAATGATTAATTGGCATGGGTTTTGTTTGGTTTGGGTTTTTTTTTCTTTCTGTAATTGTTATATATCAAAAGCAAACTCTTGCCCATTTGTGATAGCTTTGTCTCTTTAAATTTAAAAGTAGTTATTCAGCTCCTGTAATTGGAGAGTTGGGAGGCAAGTCTGAAGGTTCCAGATACTACAGTGTTAGCAAAGTACTTCAGAGGGTATTTTAGGTTAAACTTCAACATGTTGACAGAGCACAAATCTTCTCTGTTCCTCAAAGAATTCAAGTTAAAAGAGACATCAAATTTGTCTGCTAGGTAGAAGTGTGATTCAGCACTAGCTCTTTATTATCAGACTGAAAAAAAAAATGACACCTCAGTCTTTTCATAGCTGGTCTTAAGAGCATCTGTCTTTGTGTGTGAGGCGGTAGTAAATGAAATGAAAATATGTGTGTTAAACTCTCTTTTTTTCTTAATTATTGACTGTTTGAAGAATAACATGAAAGGAGGCAGAACTATCTGATCAGCTTCTTCTCAGTCATAATGACTGCATACGTACAAGTATCTGTAAGGATTCATGAAGTTCAGTAAAACTTTTCCAGGAAGGACACAGAAAGGGGTTGTTAGAAGCATCAGCAAGCTGCGATCTGTGGTCTTGCCATCCCTGCTACGTAATGATACAGCCAGATCTCATACCGTGTAGGATGATGTTAAGAAGAAAATCTATGTGTACAATGTATTGCAGGTATGAATTTATTGATGGGAAGGAAGGCGGCAAACATTTAAGCTACTCGACCAAAGCAGCACACAATTTCCCAGCTCTCCTCTCCCTGGCACGCCACTACTTTCCCATAACATACGTTGAGCACTATTGTGCTGTAAAGTCACTTTCAATTAAATTGCTTTCATAGTTAAACATTGACCATTTAGAAAAGTAAATGCATGAACACGCTAACATGTATTCTTGCATGATATGGATTCAGTAATGCCCTTAAGTCCACATGAAGAATGCGAATCCTATACCGTACCTACATTAAATGGTTGCACAACTGTAAGCGCTACGGTAGAATAAGTTTACCCTATGTGATGCTTGATGGGCATTTTAAAACATGCAGATTGTATTTCCAGGAGTGAAAGGTTTCCCAACCATTTGCAAAAGTAAAGCAACAGAAGGGTGCAATATAAAGCCTACCTTCTACTTTGTATGCCATTAATTACTTACCAATTTATGACGGCCTCCTCAATTTATCAAATAAGTTCTTGCTCCAGATTGTTGCCCTGATGCAATTGCCCCATCCCCTTTAGCAAGAGATGGTGATGGATCCCTGTCATGCTTTCCTAGGGTGGCACATACCCTTTCCACACACCTGCTGAGCACCCTTGTCCCATGCACCCTTTTATCCGACTGCCTTAGGCCCGGCAGATGATAATCAATCATGGCAACTATTTTTGCCAGTTTCAGCGATGATAATTCATAATTATCATCACGGTGAGGCACTGGCACAGGTTGCCTAGAGAGGTTGTGGAAGCCCCATCCCTGGAGGTGTTCCAGGCCAGGCTGGATGGGGCTTTGGGCAGCCTAGTCTAGTGAGAGGTGTCCCTACCCATGGCAGGGGGTTGGGACTGGATGATCTTTAAGGTCCCTTCCAACCCTAACCGTTCTGTGATTGTATGATTACTGCAGTGCAGTTGCTGGATTCAGTGCAGGTTATGCCTCCTACGCTCCTGCAAGTTGCTGGCAGCTCACGCCAAGCCGCGCGGGGCTGACGAAGCGGGCTTTTTCGGCGATGTGTGCGGGTGCAGCTCAGCACCCGCCCCGCCGACGCCCTGGCTCCTGCACTACAGCTCCCAGGATGCACCTCGCCCCTCGTCCCGCCCGCGCCAGCGCTCGGGCGGCGCAGGGCACGCCGGGGCTTGTAGTCTGCAGGGCAGGGTGGGCGCTCCGCTCGGGCGGCTCCCGCCTGCCTGGCCGGGGCCAGCCGGGCTCTCTCGCCCGCGGCGGGGCCGAGCCGGCTGGGGCGAGGCACCGCGCCCGCCGCCGCTCTCTGCCTCCTTCGCCGCCTCCCCGCTCTTCCCCGCCCAAGAGGCAGGAGCCCGCCGCCCGCCCCGGCCGGGCCGGGCCCGCCGCGCAAGGGCAAGCTACCGGCGCTGCCCGGCGGAGCACCATGCTGGAGTCCATCCGTGTCACCGGTGAGTACCGTCGCCGGCTCACAGCGGCTCCCAGGGCGGCATCCTGAGGCGGGGCCGGACCCCAGCTGAGCCTGCGGGCCGTTACCGGCTTGGCGAGGGGCTTGCGGTGGCGGGAGGAGGGGCGAGGTTGGGGTGGCTTTCCCCGGCGTCCGCCCGTTCCCGGCAGCTGCGGGATAAGGGGGGTGTGGGAGAGGAATAGAAGAGAATATAAAAATCACCCGAGGAGGTGCCGATCCGTGAGCGTACCGGCTCCGTGGGGACGAGGGGAAGGGGCTTCGCACCCACCGGGCTTGAAAGGCGGCGGAGCGGGAGCCCCGGCCACGGGCCGCGTCCCGCTCCCGGCCCTGCGCGGGGCAGAGGGGGCCGAGAGGAAGGCTGCTAGCAACGCGCCTGGTTACCTCGGCGTCTTTCCCGCCGCCGCTCTCGCTCCTCTTCGCCCTGTCTTCAGAGAACTGTCCCAATCGCTACAATACCTGCGTTAAAAAAAACCCCCATAACCCCGCGCCATGACCGTATAACCGTAACGTGGGATGGGCTGGTGTCGGGAACTTCTGACTTCAGAGCTGCCTGTGTGTGGTGCGCAGGAAGACCTGCCGTGCCCTTGCTCTTGCAAAACACGTTTTCCACTCACGTGTTTTCCTTGTTTAAATTTGACGCCGTATTTCACGGGTCACTTCTTCAGCTACTTCAAAGCCAGTGTTGTTTGGTCGCCAGGAAACCTGTCTAGAAGAGATCTTGTGGAGATGGCTTACCTGTCCCCTCATCCAACACTGTTACAATCATCATTGAGATTTCTTACAGCTCCTCATTCTCCACGTAATCTGTACGCCGCTCCATCCATGCTGTGGGTATGAGTGAGGTGTTATATCTGGCAACGGGAATAGAAATAAAGTTCATAGCATCGGATGGAGCATCCTTAGACACATCCAACAGGGACTGTAATTGTACAGGATTAATGCTTCTTAAAAGGAAAGATTTGAGGGGGGGAGGGTGTCCATATCCCTCCATCCACTATTTCTGAACAAACCTGCCCTGCAGTAGAGCAATAGAATCATAGAATCATAGAATTGTAGGGGTTGGAAGGGACCTTGAGAGATCATCGGGTCCAACCCCCAAGCTAGAGATCCGCTCGGATGGAAGCTTCATCCTGTGTAGCCCTGTCTATAAATCAGTTTTGTGATTATATCCTGGGTCTATTAAACAAATGGGATTTTGTTACTTGATTTCATTAGGGCCAAGTCTTCGCTTTTACTGGTTATTACTGTGCTATAAAATTTAATTTGAAGAATGTGAATTTGGAGTCAGTTACGTAATGTCATGTTCCAGTGCACAAACATGCATGCAAGAAACTGCCTGCAAGTCGGTTTGTTTCTCTTTTTTTAAGGCAGAAATAGTACATTTCTTGGTATCATTGCAGTTTTAAGGATGAAGACCAGACTGCGCAGTCTAATATCATGGCAAAGCATCCAGTAAATGATGGGTATTTCAGAGTTACCTACAAACGCTGCCAGTTAATGAACCAGATGAGTTGGCTCATAGATGAAACTGGCCCTTGGTTTTGGAGCTCAGAATTAACGTTGAATGACGATATTCAATGTTACAGGAAGAAAGCAATTAGGTGGATATTTTCAGGGCAACAAAAGTGTCCTAGGTTAAGCGTCTTCAGTTCCCAACATCATATGGACTCTAGTTAATAACTTGCTGTGAAAACAGAAAATATCTCAGCATTGGTCTTTTTACAGGAGCTCACTAATTCTAGAGAAAAACTATTGTCAGTCATTGCAGACAGAGCTTTTAATGCTGTTTGGTTCAAGCTGCCTGGCACATCCTGTTCAAATCTCAAGTGTTTGTAAATGTTAAAGGTGTTTGTCATGGTGGGAAAACATACTACGGGATTCTGCTCAGATTCTGTTGCACCACAAACATAAGCCTGTAGTATTTGAGCAGCAGTAGAACATTATAGATTCATATATAACACTCTCCATTGCCTGCTTGCCACAGAATGTTTTCTACAGCCCTCTTCACCCACAAACCATACAGCCTAGAGCTGGTAAACTACAGATAGTTCTTAATCTATTCACATTGCTTGATTATTGAAGATAAAATATTTATTTGTAATATAGTTGTACATTTGCACATGCGCCAAGGGAGGTATCTTACTTGTCATGTCCCTATATTCTTATCTTTGTTTTGAATGTCACTGTTTTCTTCTTACTTCTAGATAGATTGCTTGCATTAATTGTATTCCTCTAACTTTGAAAAGTCAAGCTCTTTGTTTCTGCTTTTAAGTAACAAAGAATTCAAGCCTATTCTAAAATGGTAACACTGAACCAAACACCAAAAGCAGTGGCTCAGATCATTCCATTCCTAGGGCAGGAGGAACTGCTCCAAGAATGTCTTCGTTAAGCACCTCAAGAATCACTCCTCCAGTTTGGAAACTATTTGTCCATAACCTGAGTAGCAGCTGCTCAAAAAGCACAGGAGCTTTCTACTTTTTTAGAGCAAGACTAGCTATGCAGAGAGAGATCTGCACTAACAAAAATCTATCATTAGTCACCTCATTCCGCCTTTAGAACATGTATTTAAGAAGCCACTTAGATAGTAGGTACCCAGTAGCCCACAGGAAGATTTTTCTACAACATTGTCCAAAATCTGGAAAAAATTCTTAACCCTGGGCTTTTACTACATGTATAATTACTATAATGAATTATTAGCTCAATACATCAATTTCTAAAGGTTGGAAACTGATAATATAATCGAGTTCCTGAATTTATCATAAAATCTAACTTTTTTTTTTTTCCTAACAAATAATCTCTGACAAGATTAGGCAGCATCTGCCATGCTACAAGATCCAAAACTAGTGACAGAGGTGCGACATAGACACACAGAGTATTTAGTTAGTGCAGAATTATAGTGGGATTTGGGATACCCACATATCCTCTGTTAGCGGTCTGGGGGTATGTCCCTTCTCCAGTACAGCTGTGACACTAGAGTAGCTGCACAGGTATAAATGAAGTTACACAGGGGTAAAACTTCTCTGTTGACAACATCAAGCCTGTGGTGTTTCATGCTGTTCTGTGACACGTGGTACATTTGTATCTGCAGGAAGGAGTAAGTCCGGTACTGCCGATTCCAGCAGATCTCTTGGAAACAGTGGGATTTTGACTGGGGCACACCATACTCTTGTGAGAGATCCTTTAGGCAGATGGAGTTGTTGCCTCTGGCTGGCTGCCCACCCCACCAACACGCCATGTGGGGTAGGAAAAGCCAAAGTCAGCTGCTCTAAAGTGGGGCAAAGCTCTGCTCCAGCCCAGGGCAATGAGACTTAGGGGTTTTCTGTCCTTTGATGCCTTCCTGATGCCAAAGGAGAGGCAGACAGCTCTTCTGCTCCCTCCTCCTCCTTGCTTCTTTCTACATCATGGCCTTCCACTCCAAACCTGTCAGACTGTTTGATGCAGTAATTCACCAGTGTCTCTAGGACCTGTGTTTTTATTCCTGTGTCATTGCAGGGAGGAACAAAACACCAACAAATGGAAATAAACATGATGGGAAAGTCTTCTTGGGAGACACTATGCTAGTTTTTTTGTGCTTTATTTTGGGGATTTTTTCCTCCTTGAAGGACTCAAGGCTTTGGGAATTTAAAGGGTTTGGAAGTTAAATCAATGAAGAGAATCTGTGCACATAGATTGTTTGTTTTTAGGGAGGTTCTCAAAGGTAACTGGAGGCTTGGGTGTATGTTCTTTGGCTGTCCTCTGCTGCAAAGACTGTATATAAAGTCAGTGAATTCAAGCTTCTCACATCTCAGAATACATGTAACATGGATGAGATAGAAAAGATAAAACCTATATGATAAGTAATGCAATACGCAGGATGGAGTATGCCATAGTATGATGATTTTCAGTTTGACTTTTCCAGACCTTTTAGATGTAATCTGTTGACATCTACAGCATCCAGAGTTTTTTTTAAAAAAAAAAAAGCTGGAAACCACTGCTAGCCACTCTACATAATTAATGAGGGCTGACAATCCATTCTTTGACTGGCTACTTTATAACACCATGATAACCTGGCACTTTTTTAAACACAGAAGCACCTTTTCAGAACACAGACTTTGTTACTATTAATTAGTTTATATTTTCAATTAATTGGTTTTCTATTCCGAATACTAGACCCCTTTTTCCAGTCACCAGGCAGTGCTAATTCTTTGAAAACTCTCAGATATAATTTAATAGATGGAGTCTCCCAGAAGACAGTGGTTTTTATTTTGGTTGATGGTGCCAGATTTACAGGTGCGAGTTTACAGTTACAACTACTACAGATTAAACAAATGCACTGTAGAAGGAAGTGTGAAATTTAGTGGTTTGCAACCTGATACTGACATCTCAAATATTATTCTCTCATAAATGCATTCAGACATCCTGGAAACCTTGCTTTTCATTTCTCCTTCTTAAAAGTAAGCATTCTCACAGTGAGGTACTTGGTACAGGCTTGAAGTCAGTCTTAAATGGGGAGAAAAAAAAAAGGTGTGAGCTATCATCTTACTCTGCTGCCCAAAACAATGCCTCATTTTACAGCAGCTGTTTGTAGATGGGTACACACATAAATCAGTGCCCACTGCGTGGTATCCCAGCTGCGTGTCTGGTGGTGTTTTCCTCACAGTGGGAGCCACGGTTCCTCACCAGGACAGCTCATGGCAAAGCAAGCTAAGCCAGGCAGGCAGGCTGTCACCTGCCTGATGAGAATGATCTGACAGGCTTTGAACAGAAAAACCAAGGAGCACGTTCCTGCAGCAGGCACAGCAAGAACATTCGCAAGCCTGCTGTGAAACAAAACTCAGCTTGCAGAAGGTAAGTGTGCTTTAGTGGAGGAGAATAATCAAACGCTGCTACCTCTCTCTCTCTCCAGTGGAGGGAATTACCAGGCTGCAGATCTCCTGTCACACATTCACATAAATAAGACCTCTGCCTTTTCACTTTTTAGAACAGCATCTTCAGGAGATGAGGAACACAGATTGATGTGGAACTGACAGGAGGTCCGGCGGCATGAAATGCATTGTGATGGTGCTTATGTTGGGAGCAAAACCTCATTTTACTGTAAAAATAAAGCTGGAATTAAACTATCATCTAATTTCCCCCACCCCCCTTGGAGGCATTTTTGTGATCTCTTGCTAATGTTCCTTTCAGAGTATAATTACTGTGTGTAAAGTAATTACAGCTCAGCTATGTATAACTGTGGGCTGAAGCTCAAATCCCGTTTGCAGGCTTTAATCAAGCTCCAGCCTCATCTCCTGTTTCACAAATCCTTTTGTTTTACGTGCATTTCTCCATGGCAGGATTGATATGCACCCTTACTTTTGGTTCAGCAAATGCACTCAGGTGAACCTGGCAAGAGAAGGGGACAGTTAGTGACCTCTCATCACCGGTTCTTTTAACAAACCAGCATAAATGTTAAATGCAACTTTAATCCTCAATGACACTTCCATGCTTCTGCTCTGCCCCAGGGACCTGTCTCCTTAGATGGCTATGCCAGGGGTCAGAGCAGGAATCTTATTTGTTTCGTGCATTCAGTTCAGTTCACAATGTATTTTCTCAGGTGTTATCTTAAAACCAGCTGTTATTTGAGAACAACTTGGAATAGATTAAATTTATTCATAGGTGAAATAGATTTACTATGATAGGATAAGTGACAGTGTCGCCTTCAGGGCTCTCAGTGATGTATGTGTAACCAGCTGATCTCTCTCCTCTTTAAATACAGCTTACTGCCTGTGTTAGGAAGGAATATGTGAAACTAAAGTCTTTTAAACTTATAATACTATCTGTATGGTCTTGGAAATTGCTTGAATTGGCCAGCCACTGAACATGCTCATCCTTTCTGAGAGTAAATTCTGTGAATCAGATTTTGCAGATGAGGCCAGACCAGACTGCTTGTATCATAGCACAGATCCCTATGGGACTGCACTGTAAATACTGCTCATGGACTCCTACATGGCTTCCTATTTTTTTATTCTTTATCCATGCAGAAAAAGTCTTCCTTGCATAATAAAGATCAATCCTTTGTTTTTTCCTCAAAAATGTGTAACAGTGTTTGTAAAGCCCTGCACAGAGGCTTGTTTTAAACAAGTTAGGGAAGCACAGGCTGATCATGTATCATTTACAGTGAAGCAGGAGTCCTCAGAGCAGAAAGGTCAGAATCATTAAGGTTGGAAAAGACCTCTAGGATCATCAAGTCCAACTGTTCCTGTCCTCTACTAAACCATGTCCCTAAGTACCTCATCTACCCTTTATTTAAACACTTCCAGAGATGGTGACTCAACGCCAACCTTGGCCAGCCAGTTCCAGGCCCTGACAACTGGGGCAGTGAATTTCTTTTTCCTAACATCTAATCTGAACCTGCCCTGGCGCAGTTTTGTGCCATTTCCCCTTGTCCCATCTCCTGTCACTTGGCTGAAGAGACCATCACCCATCTCTCTATAACCTCCTTTCAGGTACTTGTAGGCAGTGATAAGGTCTCCCCTCAGCCTCCTCTTCTCCAGGCTAAACATCCCCAGCTCCCTCAGCTGCTCCTCATATGATTTGCCCTCCAGTCCCTCCACCAGCCTGCTTGTCCTTCTCTGGACTCACTTGCGGACCTCAGTGTCCTTATGATGAGGAGCCCAGAACGGGACACAGCACTCGAGGTGCAGCCTCACCAATGCCGAGTACAGGGGCACAATCACCTCCCCAGACCTAATGGCCATGGTATTTTTGATACAAGGAAATTGGTTCTTAGCTGCAAACAGTACACTTGTGCTTGGAGATGCCAGTGTGAAACACTTGTTTATCTGGACCTTACAAGTCCCAGTCTAATAGTTCAGAAGTTCTAAATGCACGCAATCCTCCATATGTCTAGAATTCAAGATTAACAGGGTGTGAGTGCAGTTAAGACAACTCCTGTATTTAATCTATGCTGCAGTTTTGAGACTTTAAGATTAGTATTGCTGTGTGAAACAACCAAATCCATCCTCAGTTGTTTTTTTGGTTTGGGTTTTTTTTTTCCCCTCCCTCCTCAATGCAGAAAAGCTTCACTGGCCTAAAACAGAGCTTTCCAGAAAATCAGTCCTGAGTCCAGAACAACATAAGCTGAACATCAATAATGAAAACAGCCCCCAGCACCCACCTTCTGGGATCCTAAAGGACACTTTCACAACAGGAACCAGTAGCTACAATGTCCTTCTGCAGAGCAAAGAGGAGAAGAAGCACCACTCTCCAAAACAGTCGTCTGCTCACCACAAGAAACACAGAAAACCCACAAAGTGTTCTACCACCCCGCGAAGCCACGAGCACCGCAAGGTCAAAGTCCCGCTACCCTTGCTCAGCAGCGGGTGGTACTGCCCAGACAGACAGCCCCCCGTCATCATCACCAGCCCAGTGTCTACCAGCATGAAGTTTGCAAGTGGTGTTTCAGTTGCAGGGAGCAGCATGGGACTGCCAGCTCGACCCAGGAGTAGAACTAAGAGGCACTTTAATCTAACAAAGCCGAAGCAACCCCAGTCCCCAAAAAGCCATGGAAAAGGTGGTGATGTCTCTGGCCAAAAACTCTGCTTACTGACTGCGATCAAACCTTCCAATGTGGAGAAGGAGAAGATGAAGTTCTTCAAGTCAGATTTCACATACAACCCTCAATTTGAATACGCAAACCCCGCTCTGCCAAACGTGTTAGCTAAGCACAGCCATGCATCTGACCGATTTCTTAAGCAGGTATGGTAACTTTTTTCCCCACCCTCCTTTTTCACTGATTATTTTCTCCCACATCTGTTAAGGTGGTATTTGGCAAGTTATTTCTCCTTACCATCCTCCCCTGCTGTTTGAAAAAAATGCATCAAAGGTGAGAATACAACAGTAGAACTGAAAGAAAATGTTTCTGATAAAAAAACCCTGAAAAACTTCCTAATATTTACAGGATTCTATAAAATAAAGGCACAGTTCCTTATAAATTATATTTCATGTAAAGCCATTTAAGGCAAGGAAGCGTTTTAGGCAATACAAGCCAGAGTCCCGTATGGGACAAATACAATGCCTAAAAAGGCTTTAATAAGCAGAGGAATAAAAGCAATGTAGAAATCCTGCCAATCCTCTTGGTGACACAAGGAATGGGAGGAGACAGCAATTGCTTAAGGTCGTGGTTATTGGATAAGCATATGTTGATGGTCCTTGTTTTAATCATCTTTGAAAGGATATTTACATACACAATAGACTCAATCAAGCAGCAGACAAAATCCATTCCAGAGAAATTTAAAGAGAAACCCCACTTTTTTTTTTCTTCCTTCATAATACAGTCACACTAGCAACATACCTGGTTATTCCCATTCTAACCAACTACCCTAGCTTCAAGTTTAAAAACCCAACCAAACAAAAACCCAAGAACAACAAAAAACTTTTCTTTCAGCTTTGGCCAAAGTGACAACAAACTGTGCTTATTTGTACAATACCAGAAATGGTCCTCTTCCTGCTTTTGCAACTTTATAGTTGCTTAGAAAGATCTGTCTCTCTGACCAGCTTTTATAGAGGAGTTCATTAGCTTGGGAAAAGATGCTGCCATTCCACAAGTTTCACTTGTGATACGAGTATTTCACTTCAAACTACCTTAAATTCCTGATGAAAAGGATACATGAGTTAAAGTACCTTGCTTTTAATAACTGGCCCGTGGCTTGTGAAGGGTCTGATTTTTTATTTGTTGTTCAAATTCAAGTTTTGTTACCCATTAAGTCATTATACTGTCAGGTTTGGTCTGCACTTTTATATTAAAAATATCTGGATATTTAAAAAACTTAAGTAGCAGGGGTTTCATGAAGAATATTTTTCTCCTTTATAAGAACAGGGAACAGCTGCTCTGTTCTTGAAATCAGCTTTTGTACTTCTAAACAACCAACTAAATCATAATGACACCAAATAAAACTACTCAACTAGAGCCTCTTAGTAAGTTTTCCTTTATAGCAATAGTGGCAACATTAATCATAGATTACAGCAAATAGTCAATAACTAATTTGCCAAGATGTATTTAATACAAATTATCCCTTTCAGTATGAGGTAGCACAGCCTTAAAGATCGTTTTATGCACGATAATTTCATGGAGCAGGCTTGTCATTAATTTCCACTTCTTGTAATAAAAAACCAACACCCAAATATTAATATTTTATGAAAAATTACTATTTTAGTAATGATTTATTTCAATATTATTCATATTTGTAACTCTGCCTTTTTCCTTTACATGTAAAGCCTTTGTTTTCCCATGCTTTGTAAGAACTTTATTAAAAAAAAAAATCACAGAATCACAGAATATCCTGAGCTGGAAGGGACCCATGGGGATCATCAGGTCCAACTCCTGGCTCCACACAGGGCCAATCAAGTCAGAGCATGTGAGTGAGGGCATTGTCCACATGCTTCTTGAACTCAGTCAAGCTGAGTGCTATAACTCCTTCCCTGGGGAGCCTGTTCCAGGGCCCAGCCACGCTCTTAGTAAAGAGTCTCTTCATAATATCCAACCTAAACCTCATACAGTTCCCTCAGGTTCTATCACTGGTCAACAAAGAGAGGAGATGGGCACCTGCCCCTTCGCTCCTCTCATCAGGAACTTGTAGACTGCAATGAGGTCTCCCCTCAGTCTCCTTTTCTCCAAGCTGAACAAACCAAAAGGACTTCAGTGTCTCCTCATAAGTCTTCCCCTCCAGACCCTTCACCATCCTCGCTGCCCTCCTCTGGACACTCTCCAGTATTTTTGTGTCCCTCTCGTACTGTGGCACCCAAAACTGCACACAGTGCTCGAGGTGAGGCTGCACGAGCTCAGCATAGATCAGGAGGATTTGATATTCAATGAAGTGTGATATTTCTGAGACTTACTAAGAAGGATGTAAATTGTTTTGTAAGATTTAGTTTATGTAACAGAAGTTCTTAACAAGGAAAGCACTTCTTCAAAGTTCAGCTCTTAAAAACGCTGAACAATATTTTGTGCTTCATATAAACAACCAAAAAAAAACCAAAGCAGCTTTCACCCAACTCGCAGCCCCAGCAGGTGGCACTCCCGCCTTTTTATCTACCAGTAGCTTCGGAAAATTTCATCTCCATGCAAATTTGAATTTCATTTCATGCGAATTTACTGTCCAGAAAAAGCAGCATTGATAAAGCTTTAATCAGACGCTACTATATGAGCACTGGCTTTTTCTCGGTGCTATCTCCTCTGACAACCTCCCGTCCACCCCACCCCCAAGGCAGATGTTACTTGTCAGAAGAAACGTGTCGGTGTCTTATAGGAAGCATTGAGTTCAGGAAAGATCCTTTCAGCTGCAAAAAGAGTAACTCATAGCATTAAGATTCAGAGCTGGCAGTAAAAACACAGCAGTGCATAGCCATCCTTCTTCCTGCAACAAAGATAAAGTCCATTTCGTCTTTTGAAACATTTTTGGCTTTCCTTGTCACTGCACTTACCTCAGGAAGCTTTGCTTTCTGTGAACAGAAACTTACACTTACTTGGTATTCTACGACCAATGTCTCTGTGAAACCAGCTTTTTACTGACAGGACTCACCAATTTCGTAGGGACTTTTTAGGATGCTTCAGTGAAATGAGCTCAAAACTTGACATTTCAGAATTTTAGACAATTTTGAATAATTTCAAAAATATTTTTACCCACAGCTGTGCATAGCCTACTAGGACATTAAAACAGGTTGTGTTTTCATACTGCCCTTTCTGCATGTCTATGGAATCAGTTAATACAGCATTACTGCAACATATTTGAAAAGTGAATCACAGCCTGCCTCTTTTTTTTTTTTTAAGGCAAAGAACACTAAAAGAATTTGTAAACCATCACCACAGCAACAGGGAGCACACAGGCCCCTGAGCACCAGCTTCACCCCCAGGCCCTTAGTCAGATCAAAGGCTTCAAACCTTAGGCACAGCCCCACATCTTTGTCGATTGCCTTTTCACAGGCAGAGAGTAAACATTTTAAAGTTATTAATAAATCTGAAAAAGTGTCCTGAACATCTCTCTTCTCATACTGTGCTCTGTTTCTTTATACTTAATCTTGTTTTCTTCATAATAAGGTTATTTCGTGAGTCACACAATATGTGCTTGTAGGGAAGAGAACTTGAGAACCAAAAATAGTATGTGGACTTGCAGCTTTTCTCACTGATTGACACATCTAATATTTCAGAAATTAATTCTCCTCTTGCTGTGCTCCAAGGTCGGTGCAGCAAGCACATGCTCTCAGTGCTATGGAAGTTTTCTTACTAGCACTCCTCCTAGCTCAAACTACCTGTCCTTCATTGTTAAGCTTTTTTAACGCTTAAAGTGTTCGTTGTTTTTGCAAAGATGCTAGAGGTGGCAATACTTAGCTAGAAGTAGTTGTCCCCTGTGTTTGCAGAGCAGATGACTTAACAGTTGCAGCTTGCTCAACCAGTATCAACAAGGGGGTTACAAGTTCAAGTAACCCATGTGTTAAGACCTATTTCTTTGAACCAGACACGAAGACAGGAAATCTATTTTTATACACAGAAGTGTTTAAAATAACCCCCAACTAACACCATCATTTTGTTGAATAGCTAATCCCCACCATGAAAGAGTCATGTGTCCTTTTCCCTTGTGCTCATAAAAATATACCAGCTTCAAGTTAACAAACAAGCCAGTTGCACTACCTCTTAAGTATTTGTGTCATGCACCTTGTAAGTAAATAACATAAGAAGTCTACAGTTAGCAATCTTATCAGATGCTGGAAGAAATAGTTAGGTAGGGGTAGAAGGCTAAACAACATGATATTCAATGTTCCCCTACTATATCCAGGTGGTATCATACTTTAGGCACACTGAAGATTCAATAATACATCACAGTTAAATGTTCTTCATAGCCAGTACAACCCCTCATCCCCCACAAGTAACAAATTCCTTCCTAAACAAAGATTTATAGATAAAGTGTGTTAATATGTAACACAAAACATCTTCAAAGCAGCACGTGTCCTCCATGTCCTACACAAACCTCTTTTCTGCTAGAAGAGACTGCAGATCACTTCTGGTGATACCTCACAAGGAGCATAGATTTATTTCACAACAGAGTCTCATGCAAAACATGCAAGTATTAATTTCCAATTCCTTACAAAGCATTTGAAAAAAAAATCATAATTAATATTACTACCAGCTATACATTACTTAAACAGTCTCTTTATCATACTAAGAACAAGCACACAAAAGAGAAAACACTCTAAAGACTGAATAAAATTCAAAATGCTACCACCTGCATAGACTAACCTCAAAAATCCACTCTTACCTCTCCCCCTTCTTCCTACTTGACCCAAAGGGTAGCCAGCATTTTATAACTTAAGTAGACTAACAAGCTCCACTTGGTACAGCTTAGTGTAACCTGAGGGGGAAGCAGGGATGCTGCATCCCCTACTCAGAGAGAAAAGGGATGGTCCTGCAAGCCTTGTCTGTCTCCGATCTCACAGAGACTCCTACCCTTTTGTAGCAGAGCTGCTTCTGAACGTAGGATGAACTGACTGAGCACAGGGGTCTGACTCTGAGCCCATTTTCTAACTTGGTTGCTCTCTGTCGTGGTTTCCCCCCGGCTGTGGGCTGAGATCCACGCAGCTGCCTGCTTCTTAAAGTAAAAGAGCAGGGGAAGAGGGAAAAAGGGGGGGGGAAACAAGGGAAGGGAAAAGGAAGGGGCAAATAACTCCAAAACCAAGAAACTAAGAGGCCCGTGGGTTGGGATAAGGATAGTTTACTAAGATAACAGAAAGATCAAATATAACAATGCTAACAGGACTTTAGAGCAAAAGAATATGAAACTCTTGATCCCCAATGCAGTTTCTCCCCGAACCACACAACTCAGGCCGTACCACCCAGAGCTGTCCCGGAACCCGACCGTCCCCCCAAGAAGCACGTGTCCCGCCACCGCCCCTCTTCTTCCTCCCCTCAGCCCCCCGTTATCCTGGGCAGGATGTAATTGGCATGGAATACTCTCTTTGGCCCATCTGGGTCACCTGTCCTGGCTTCGCCCCTCCTTTCTCATGAATAGAGAAATACGAAGAAGCTGAGAAAGTCCTTGACTGTCTGACTGCAACTAAGAACATCAGGGTGTTCTCAGCACTGCTTTCATTTTAACTCCCAAACACAGCATTCCATCAGCTGCTACAAATGAAGTTAACTCTATCCTGACTGAAACCAGGACACTCTCAAATAGTTCACAAGCATGTCTTATCAGTACATGTATCTAAAATCACTCTCAAGTAACTAAGCTGGGTTGCTGCACACAGGTCACTCAAGAGGCAGAGACCTACCCAGCTGTTAATAATTTGTTTAAAGAAGCCACCACCTCCTAGACCTGTCAATTAAACAGAACCTTGTCTTGCTCTTGTTGGTGCTTCTGTGTTCTTACTTTCTTGAGCATCACCAGAGCTTGCTGTGCAAGGGGACTTGTCTTGGGACCACTGCTTCTTTTGTTCCTTTTTGGTAGCAATAAGAGGGACTAAACCAGACCTTTTAAACAACAATTAAAAAACCAGGAATTACTACTCCTAGCCAGTAACCTCATACAGCCATGTAGCGCTTCCTTCATATTTTCACCTGTTGCTGAGGATTTTATAGTTTGGCCGTAGGAACTGTGACAGTATCAGTACCTTGCTTTCTGCTGGCCCAGAGGCTGGAAAATAAGCTCAGAGTTGGATGCTGGAATAGGCAAGAGCCAGCATGCTGGTCTTGATTTTGCCCTTTCCCAGAAAGTTCTTCCAACACCTGACTTTGAGTCACCTCAGAGTCAGGTGGAGAACCCCATGTGAGGGGCTCCATTCAGTGCCTGGGATCCAAAAAAATCCCCAGCTTTTTTCCCTGGGTTGGGGTGGTTGTAGCAGGAAGTGTCAAAACCAGTAGCATCCCTGGAGAATGGGGCCCATCTCAGTGGTGGGGCGATCTGTCACTTCCTAGAGATTTGTGAATGGTGGGGATGTGTGTGTGTGTATGAGTGACAGCTCTCCCTGTTGTTTCAGTGCTTCTAAAGTCACGCCTGCCTGCTTGGAAAGAATTACCAATTCTGGTTTGCTTGAGAGAGAGTCAAGGGAGGAGGTGACAGTGGTGAGCAGTTAGTAATTTCCTAACCAAGAGAATATGTGTTCATATTCTTAAGCTAAATGACTTTCCCAACATGCATGGGTTCAAACATGCAACATCTACTTGGAGCTGGCTGAATGGCCTGGATATGTCACTCAGCACAGCATATAAGGTAGAGGAGGCACCCTTCACCTGTGAAGAGGTGGGAGAGGCCAGAGTGGATCTGCGCTTCTTCACGGTAAGGTGCCTCTGAAAACCTGTTATTCATATTGTGCCATTGATTCAAGTGTCTTACAGCATTTTAGGAAAAGCCATAAACAACCCAGAAATCCATGAGGATACCTTGTAGGCAGGCAGGAGCTTGAACTCGGGAAGAACACCTGTAGATCTTGGCTCCAGGGATTTTATTGTTACAGGCAGCCAAGCAGGAAGCTTAATGCACCTTCAGTGCTTGTTTTCTCATTGTTCGTTGTGATGGGGTGGTTTTAGAAAACACCTGCACCTCTAAGGTAGGAGAGTGCTCTGGAGTAACACCACCCAACCTATGTAAAGCCACATCTCATAGTAGTAACGTCATAAACAGCATGCAAACAGAGTGCTGGTTAATAAAGTTTACATCCTCTTCTCAAACACCCTTATTTTTGTGAGATTTTATGTTGAAAAGAAACTGCCCCCTTGCTCTCAAATGGTTTTGTCAGTCCTCTGTTTCATCAAACCTGCTGCCATCCATGCTGCTTGACTTTGATCAGCACGCTAGATTTGCCCTGCTCTTTTCAAAAAGCAAGTTAAGTACCTTTGTTATACTTCAAACCTGCTTCCTGCCTTGTGCTACGTTTGTTGGCTTCCTTCAGCTTATGGCTCTCACTTGCCTGTTGCTCTCCATCCAAAAGCTTTGCCATCAAATTGTCAGAAAAGATTTTCTTTTGTTGCTTTGATATGAAACCGAACTGGTTTTGGGGTTTGGATTTGTGAGGGGAAGAATGGGCAGCAAAATGTAGCGGCCTTCTTCCCACTTCTGCTGGGAACCCCACAGCCACATGATCCTTTGGCTACGACCAAGTGTTGCCTGAGAGGGGTGCTGATTTGCCTACAGCAATACCATGCCTGGGGCCTACCAAATATTTGGCTTAATGGATGGACCCCTATCAGAACTTGAGCCAATATCCTGCTCTTGTTTGATTTGTTATTAGGGAGAGGTAGCCAGAATACTAGATGCTTTCTGAAAGCTGCCTTAAAAACCTTTAAAAAGGAAAGGACCAAATTCTGGTGGATTTGAAAAGAACGTTAATCTCTGCATCAGTTCCTGCAGTAAATAACTTTCAGAGAATTTAAAGCCAAACCTTTGCACCCACAAGATCTGCAGTGGTTTAGATCTCATTATTGAAGACTTCTGAAGGGAATTATCATTCTGTGTAACCATAAGTTTGAACACAGAAAGACCTGTCTCAGAAAGTGAAGGTTCAGGGGACACTATGTAGCGTAGCTGCTATTGTGGTTCTCTGGCAAGCCCTGTTGTATCTTAATTCTTTGTCTCACTGTGATTTTTTTATAAAATGCTATATTGCTTTTTTTTTCTCCCCAGAATTTATTACTGAGAGATAGAAGTGGCCACAGGAAGAGATGGGGAGAAAAGGAAGAGGTTCAGGAGAGAAAATGTAGTGCTGCTGGGCAGCAAGTCTCTTTAGGAATGGAAATCACTGATGCATATTCATAGAAACTTAAGCCTCCAAGAATTTAAGTGGGTACTTAGTGTGTTTTATCTAAGAGACTTAATTGAAATTTTATATCAACAAATTATGAAGACAGATTTCATGCCAGAAGGTTAATTCAGAGACTATTTCTTTCAGTGTGAGCAAATAAAATTAATAAATTGTTCAGAGAAACCATATACACCAAACAACTGTAGGTAACATAAGCATCTTAAGGATCCGGCACCTCATAAAGGAAACCAAAGAACTGTTATCATAAATTACTCAGACTGCTGGCTGAGAATAAACCTTCCTGGGGCAGGGATTTTTGGGTTGCTTCTTTAACCAAGGATTTTTTGTAAGGCAGGGAAATGCCTCAGAATTTGCAGACACTGAAAAACTTATTAAAAAGCCAATGTTTGGGAAGTTAAAAATTCATATATAATTTTTAAAAGAGGAAAAAAACTCCTTTGGGAAAATATATTCAAGAAGTACGTTTTACTCTGATTTGCTCTTTACATCTAGCCCTTGATCCTAATTTTGCTAGGAGCAATTGTCATCAGTCCCCAGCAACATTAGGCCTTGAGTGAAGGATTCGTGCATTCCTGGGTTTGGTACTTAGGCACCAACTTTGCTTCATTTTTCTGAGGCAGTTTGTTTTGTTTTGTTTTTTTTTAAATCTTTGTCCTAAGGTAGTAAATTATGATGCTTTCTTCATCCTTGAAAAAGAAATGCAGATCTGACCACAACACCCTTCAAAATTAATAGCAAGTATTAGAGGTTGACAAAGAAAAAACAAGTGTAGGTATTCAGGTGACTGATATTTCTCTCATCAAGGAGCTCCAGGACTTTAAGAATCCATAGAATCACAAAACAGTTTGGGTTGGAAGGGACCACAAAGATATCTAGTTCAAATCCCCTGCCATGGGCAGGGACACCCTCCACTACACCAGGCTGCCCAAAGCCCCATCCAACCTGGCCTTGACCACTGCCAAGGAGTGGGCAGCCACAGCTTCTCTGGGAAACCTGTGCCAGGGCCTCACCACCCTCATCATGAAGAAATTTTTCCTTATATCTCATCTAAATCTACCCTCTTTCAGTTTAAAGTCATTACCCCTTGTCCTGTCACTACACACTGTTGAAAACAGTCCCTCTCCAACTCTCCTGTTGGTCCCTTCAGGTACTGGAAGGCTGTGGTAAGGTCTCCCTGGAGCCTTCTCCAGGCTGAAGCAGCCCAACTCTCTCAGCTTGTCTTTATAGGAGAGGTGCTCCAGCCCTCTGGTCATCTCCGTGACCCTCCTCTGGACTCACTCCAACAGGTCCCTGCCCTTCTTATATTGGGGGCTCCAGAGCTGGTTGCAGTGCTCCAAGAGAAAATGAGATAAAAAGAAACATGCTGACAACTTAAACTGTTGATGCCCTTGTGACCTGTTATGTCTGATTTGCAAGGCAGTTGTACAACATTCCCAAAATTCAAGAGCAAGTGGGTATTACCTCACTCAGCTGGTGACCATCTCTGACATGCTGATGTGTGTGGGTCCAAACTGAGTTGATCAGAAGCTTTTTTTTTCTTTTCACCACTTTGGCACTGATGTATGTCTGAAGGTGACAGAGAGTGACTGAAGAGTATGTCAGCCTGAATCTAATGACTACAGGGTCTTACTGCCTCCTTCATGTTTGCTGTGCTTCTGTGTTGTTGTGCAGTCCATTAACATTATGGAGCGGACGCTGCAGAAGTACGGGAGCTATGAAAAATTTGAGCAGGCCACTGGAGGCAGCTTGCTGACCAAAAGTCGCATCTGGAATCACGTCAGGAAATACATGGTGAAAGAAGGCTGCCTTGGTGAGGTAAGTGACACGCTGGATCAAGGAAGAAACATTTACAGGGATCTTAGGAATGACACCTGGGTTGCCCTGGGATACCATTCAAGAGGCCTTTCTACCAAATCTATGAGAATATTCCTTACATCATCATCATCTTTTTCCCATGGCTGTGCCTTGTCTGATTTTTTGAACAATTGAAATTATGCATGTTCCTTGTGAATGCTTGAGCCATCTCTTAGAGCCTGTTTCCTGGTTCATATATGCTCGTTCTTAAATTCACCTCTTTTGGGAGAACAACACCCTTCCTTCCCTCCTTTTTTTTCAGCTACTTGGAGACTAGCACATTGCCATTTATTCCTCAGCTCTGCCATCCATTCTCTTGGATCAAATAATTTATACCAAAGGACAGAATGTTAAGAAGAGGCCAAGAAAAATAAGCAGCAGGCCAAGAGACAGATTTATGAGAAGCAGCACAAATGAAAGTGAGATAAGTGAACAAAAATGTCTGAAAGAGGTTGATACATTGAGTTGGTTTGAGTGCTGGTTTTTCTTTACTTTAGCCATCACATTTTTGAGAGTCCTATGCAAAAAAAAACCCCTCATTTCCTATATTCAGGATTTTAAAAGTCCAGTATGACTGAGTCAAGCTGAATTGCTTGGAAAAGCTAGATGAAATTGAATGTATAAAAAGAGAATGACTATTATTATTATTAAGAATTATTCCAACTGAAAACGCCAGCTGACACAGTCCGAGGCTTGGCTGAGATCGCTGGCAGTGATCAAGAAGCATCTGGATTGGGAGATTAATAGGCAAAAATTAGTTTCCTGGAAACTGGGTTTAATTTGTAAACATTATAAATATTGTAAATATTATTAGGGGAAACTGATAAACTCTTCACACCCCAAAGGGAGACTATAATATGACACTGATGCCAGACTGTCCCTGTGTTTCTAGGAGTGAGGGTATAAATCTACAGTTTAGAGCAAGCAGAAAAAAACCCCACTGGTCTTTGCTGTGCTTTTATCTCCCTTTGTAATGATTTTTGTCTGTCTTTGTCATCATGGGAGCAGGATCCTGCAGCCTCAGCACACATCCCATGTCCTTCTTAATGAAATAACCTACTTTTTCTGCAAAAATGTGGTTAATGCTTTATGCTTAGTATGGTTTAAAATGCTGTGAAAATGCTTTCCACGTTAAGAGGCGTTAATAAAGTGGCACCCAGGCTTTAAGTGCTTTAGGATTTCCATATCTTTTCCTGCATCATCAATAGGATTTTTATGGTACTGTCATGTTAATGCCTTTGATCCCTGGGGCCTTTTTTGTTAACTTTGATGATGATGATGATGATGATAATAATAATGATGATGATGATGATGATGTCTCTCTTGTAAGTATGCTCCCTTGCACTCTTCTGAGCAGTACTGTGGGGAATTTCCTTAGATATTTTCTGAAGAGGGAAAGGTACTTAATCCTCAACAAAGAATTCCCCTTCTCCCTCTCAGTCACTTGTTTAAAAAGTCTTTTTAAACTCAAATAACAAAATTGCACAGAATCACAGAGTTACAAGGTTGGAAAAGACCTTTAAGATCATCACATCCAACTGTTCCTGTTCTATGCTAAACCACATCCCTAAGTACCTCACCTACCCTTTTTTTAAACACATCCAGGGTCGGTGACTCAACCCCCTCCCTGGGCAGCCTGTTCCGGGCCCTGACAACTCTTTCAGTGAATTTTTTTTTCCCTAACATCTAATCTGAACCTGCCCTGGCGCAGCTTTGTGCCATTTCCCCTTGTCCTATCACCTGTCACCTGGCTGAAGAGCCCACCTCTCTACAATCTTCTTTTAGGTGATGATAAGGTCTCCCCTCAGCCTCCTCTTCTCCAGGCTAAACATCCCCAGCTCCCTCAGCTGCTCCTCATACGATTTGCCCTCCAGCCCCTTCACCATCCTGGTTGCCCTTCTCTGGACTCACTTGAGGACCTTGATGTCCTTCTTATGGTGAGGAGCCCAGAACTGGACACAGGACTCGAGGTGCAGCCTCACCAATGCCGAGTACAGGGGCACAATCACTTCCCTAGACCTACTGGCCACGCTATTTTTATACATACCAGGATGCCATTGGTCTCCCTGGGCACACTGCAGACTCATACTGCTGACTCATATATATCAATATATCAAATATGAGCTAACTACCTTCTCTGGCAGTTTTTGTTACAATTACTGGATTTCCAGAAGAAAGCAGAAGAACAAAAACTTCATTCCTGTATAAAAGTAATTTAAACAATACCAGTATTTTAGTAATATTTCAGGTCTGCATCGTTACCAGGAAACAAAGTACACAGTGCTCCCCCTCGCATTGATGTGGCTTTAGAATTGCAACTAAAGAAGTTTCAGAGAGTTAAGTGTGTGTGTGTGTAGATATATATCTGCAACTGGTAGGGATAGTACTGCAAGGGCAAAAGGAAAAAGCAGGAACAGGAGTGAGAAGGAAGCTCTTTGCTACCTGAACTCTCTCATCCTCAGATCGTGGTCCATCTCACAGAGGACTTGCTTTCTCGAGCCTCGATGACGGTGGTGAACGGCCGCCCCACGCTCACCATCAATATCTCCACTGCGCGAGAGCACTGGCTGGAAGGGATGCTGAGACACGAGATCGGTATGAGCACGGATGACATCAGTTCTTCAGGGCAAGGGGAATACTTGCATGCATTCTGACTTCTCTTGCAATGATGAGCCAGGGGCTGTATATACACAGAAAGGTGGGGGGAAACAGACATCCCTGTCTAAAGAACATATGCGTTAGGTATGCTAAAAGGAGGGAGAAACCTATCTGGGAAGGAGAAACCTCTTTAGCACTGTACCACTCAGTAGAAGGGAGATAATCAGGTTGAGGATTACAGATTCACAGAATTTTAGGGGTTGGAAGGGACCTCCAGAGATCATTGAGTCCAGCCCCCCTGCCAAAGCAGGCTCCCTAGGGCAGGTCACACAGATTACTAGAGATTACGTACATTACCATTTTAGGTTGCATCAGGAGCGAGCTTTTGAAGTGAGTCTACAACCTAAGTCCCACTTACTGCACTGGGATTCACATGCCAAAGGAATCTCAGAGCAGGCAAAGTATAATCCTTCCAGATGATGCTAACCCAGAGGCTAAGCTTCAGGGCATACCTTCTGTGCTGTCACTGCTCGGGGATGTTTTGCTCTTGAGAGCAACTTAGAACTTATCTGAAGTGAAAAAAAAGAAAGAGTGCCACCGTTCCTCCTCAGCAGCAACCACTTCACTTCACAAATCCTTCTCCATGACGCTGCGCTGCTCACCAGTGTGGGCGTGCTTTAGGTGTGAGGAGCTTACCTACTGATGCATAAACCGGTGCAAGGTTGCCTTGATTTTGCATTACGTGAGGCAGGCTCGGTCCTGTGGCAAATTTCTCCACTCCCTTCAGGGACTGTTTATGAGTTAAGCACATTGAACCGTGGTAAACTGAGCTACTGCCTGGATTTCAGCTGGAGAACATGCCCTGTGATTGCCTTGAACCACTGTCCCTCACACTGCGAGAGGACATGGCCTCTTCCAAGGCTGCAGCAGCTCCACTCTGTTCAGTCACCTTCCACAGGTGCCATTTCTGCCTCCTTACTTTGATCCTCCTCCCTTCTGCCCACGGTGATGCCTACCTAGCCTATGCTAGAGGCATTCGGCATGTAGGACACTTTGGAAAACTCCTTGTCATGCATTTGGGAACTCAAGTCCCTGCTGACATTGGCATTCCTTTGGCATTTTTGGGAATCCTGCTGGCAGCCTGCAGGTGAATAACTGTATCAGGGGTGTATCTCCCTCAGACAAAAATTCCCTGCTGTCGACAAGGCTGAAGCCAGCACTTTTCCCAGTGCCCAGTCCTGCCAGTTCAGAGTTCTGAAATGGGCGTCTCCTCCCATCCTTTTATAGTTCTGTCCTGGTTTCAGTCAGGATAGAGTTAACTTCCTTTGTAGCAGCTGATGGAATGCTGTGTTTGGGAGTTAAAATGAAAGCAGTGCTGATAACACCCTGATGTTCTTAGTTGCAGTCAGACAGTCAAGGACTTTCTCAGCTTCTTCCTATTTCTCTATTCATGAGAAAGGAGGGGCGAAGCCAGGACAGGTGACCCAGATGGGCCAAAGAGTGTATTCCATGCCAATTACGCCCTGCCCAGGATAACAGGGGGGCTGAGGGGAGGAAGAAGAGGGGCGGTGGCGGGACGCGTGCTTCTTGGGGGGACAGTCGGGTTCCGGGACAGCTCTGGGTGGTCCGGCCTGAGTTGTGTGGTTCGGTGAGAAACTGCATTGGGTATCAATAGTTTCATATTCTTTTGCTCTAAAGTCCTGTTAGCATTGTTATATTTTATCTTTCTGTTATCTTAGTAAACTATCCTTATCCCAACCCACGGGCCTCTTAGTTTCTTGGGTTTGGAGTTATTTGCCCCTTCCTTTTCCCTTCCCTTGTTTCCCCCCTTTTTCCCTCTTCCCCTGCTCTTTTACTTGAAGAAGCAGGCAGCTGCGTGGATCTCAGCCCACAGCCAGGGTGAAACCACGACAAGTTCTTTTCCAATCATTCTATGCTGCTGTTCCATGTCCCATATTCCTTTCTTTTCAGGAACACACTATTTTCGGGGTTTTAACAACAACAGCCAGCCTTGGTGCAACTGGAATGGCCGTAGGAAACATGGGTTAAAACCCATCAACCCTACGGAAGAGGGGCTAGCGAGCATCCACAGCGTCCTGTTCCGCAAAGACCCTTTTCTTTGGAGAGCTGCCCTGCTCTACTACACGGTGTATCAGGCCAGCCAGATGTCCTTCAGCCAGCTTTTCCAGGACGTGGGGAAATTTGTCAAGGACCCCAACACCAGGTGGGATTACTGTGTACGAGCCAAGAGAGGATGGACCGACACATCGCAGCCAGGTGGGTTCCCTGTTTCTCTTCTCGGGTTTCAGTGCTCCAGGGAGGTTTTCAGAACATGGACAGAGCTCCTTCACCGTGCCACACCATAAAACCTTGTGCAGAAGAGGAGAAAGGGAACTCTGCACTTTCTGAAGTGGGGCAGCAGGGGTTCTGCTGTTGAAAGCAAGGCTGAAGATACGAAGCCATGGGGCTTTCATACTGCATCAGTTGTGGTGGCTTTGCCCCAGCTGAGAGCTGAGCACCACGCAGCCGCTTGTTCTTTAAAAGGGAGTGGCGGGGTGTGGGGGGAGTTGAGGGAAGGAGAAGGAGAAAAAAACCCAAGGAACCAAAACCTCAGGGGCTGGGATAAGGATAATTTCCTGGGAATAGCAGAAAGGTAGCTATAATAATAATAACAGGACTTTATAGCAAAATATATGAAACTGGTGATGCACAGTGCAGTTCTCACCGAACCGCACAACCCAGGCTGTACAGCTCAGAGCCCTCCCAAAACCGCAATGTCCCCAAAACCGTCCATCCTGGAGCTGCCTGCTCCTCCCCCACCAGCCCCCTTTTTATGCTGAGCATGACCTGATTGGCATGGAAAACCCTCTTTGACCAGTTCAGGTCACCTGTCCTGGCTGTGTCCCCTCCCTTCTCATTAATGTGGTAATAGGAACAACTGAAAAGTCCTTGATTGCTTGGCAACAACTGGAAACATCCCTGTGTTATCAGCACTGCTCCCATCCTGACTCCTGGCATTCCATCCCCTGCTAGAAAGAGATTAACTCCATGCCTGCTGAAACCAGGACAGTCAGTAATGGATTTTTTGGTGGTTGTTGTTGGAAGTGGGAATGTAAATTGCAAAATCATGGAGTTCCTACTCATGGTTTGACCTTCTTTCCTGTTTGTTACAGGAGCTGGAATGCTGCTGTGCGTACTCACCATCTTGTGTGTTTGATTGCTTTCTCTGGCTAGGGAGTTTAGCCTTCCAGTTAGCTTTTGAGAAGGTTTGGGGATATCAATAATCTCTTTAAAATTTAAATGGTTCTGCTCATAATGGCTTCCAAGAAATTGCCTTGAACCAACCCTGAGAGCGCGAGATGTGTCTTGATTCTCTTTTAGGCTGTTTCAATAAGGATCAGGTGTATTTGGATGGCATCCTCCGCATCCTGAGATACAGGGAGTCCATTGATTTCCATCTTCTGACAGCCCTTGGAAAGGTGAGCAGACTCTTTCTTCCCCAGCCTGCCTGTAAAGAGCTACGAGTCGCTGTGCTCGTGTTCACTTTGATCTAGAAATCTCTCCTCTATACAGCCCCTTGTATTACACAGAGCAAGTTACAAATATTTCAAGGTCCTAGAAGTTTCTACCAGCTTTTCCTTCTTCTTTGTTTATCAGATTCTGATTTTATGGTCCCAGTTCTCTCTTTCAACCCAGTTCTTGCCTGGCTTACAAGTGCCAACAGACTGCCTTGGGCAAGCAGGACAGGTGCTAGGTAAGGTGGTGGTCCTAGCAGAAGCAAGATTCACCATTTGATGGTAATGCATCTGCTTCCACTATAAACAGGTTTTCATCTCCAACTTCTCTAACCAATGCCTCCTCTGATGTTCAAAAATCAGTTGGGTTTCCCCCTCCAGAAAACATCATCGTGTTTCTACATTCACAGAATGTATTTATGTCCACTCTAACTGCCATCCCTGTTTTGTTCTCAAAATCAAGCTGAGTAGTGCAGAATCTTTGTCCCACTTCCTGGACCAGATCCTTGGATGCCTGCATTTCCCAGTTCATAAAGCAGAGTTCATAAAGGGAGGTGGCATATTACAGGAGAGGGTCTTGCTCCACGTTTAAGAAGCTTTGCCTCTGGTGTCAGAAACATCTCTACTGGTGAGCAGAGCTATTTAGGTAACTGAACTGAGCTAGGGAGCTCTGAAAATGAAGTTGCACGGTCAAATTTAAGTCCCTGCAACTTTAATCTCTGAAACTTCCTTTTGCTTTAAGCCTGCTTGACTCCACACAGCTTCTGCTGCTAAACTGCCAAACACACACTGTTCCCATGCTGCTTTATCTCTTTCTCCTTTCAGGGAGTCTGCAGGATTGTCAAGGCATTTCAAAAAGCATAAGAAGTCATTCCTCATATAATTACAGATTCCACTATAATCCATGAGCAAGGCTTCCCTGTGAAGGGTCTACAAGCAATTTCATTCTAGCAGCATTTACAAGTGCTCGACTTTGCCACTTTTAAAATCAAGGGGTCTTCTCAGGTCTACTCAGAATGTTTTTGCTGCACAGGTCTTCTGCAGTCAAACTGGAAACTTGTGTAGAAGAGCAGCTTCTGCTCTCAGCATCACAGATCGGTTGAGGTCTGCAGGGACCTCTCAAGACCATGTAGGCCAACCCCCAAGCTTAAGCAGTGTCAGCTAGAGCAGGTTTCCCAAAACCGTGTCCCGTTGGGCTTTGAATATCTCCACTGTGGGAGACTCCACAAGCTCTCTGGGCAGCCTGTTGCCTGTGCTTTCCCAGCCTCACGGTGCAAAAGCCATTTGTGCCCAGATGGGACTTCGTGGGTGCTGCTGAGAAGAGCTCAGCTTGTCGTTCCTTCCCATCAGGTGCTTATGCACACTGGTAAGAGCCTCCTGAGCCTTCTCCAGAATGAACAGCCCCAGCTCACTCAGCCTTTCCTTGCAGGAGAGATGCTCTGGTCCCTTAATACTCCTGGTGACCCTTCAGTGGGCCCACTCCAGTATCTCCACACCCTTTCAGGAAATAACAATTTCTGTGAGCATAGAGAAGTATGACAGTTGCAGTGACATCTTGCTTGTGGTTAATACAAGTTTATCACCACCCTAAAGGCTGATTTATTTGTTTCTTTAGGGTGGCATAAGAGGAACAGGTTGTTCCAAAAGAAGTATTAACCTCAGCTGGTGTCTCTTCCAGGCTAGAAGAAAAAGCATGGGAATTAAACACGGAGACACCCAGCAGTTAGTGGGAACATTTGCATTGCCTGTTGAAGATTCTCAGTGTTGAAACAAGCGAGTTCATCTTTCTCAGCATGCCTACCTTGGGCATATTCTCACTGCAAGTGAAAAAAGGCAGGAACATAAAAGGGAACAAAAGCAGTCAGCTGTGCTGCTGACAAGAAGTCACTGTGCTTTAGCAGGTAGCTAACTCAGTTGTGTCACTGCTTTCTCACACGACTGTGTTGGAGACCGCGCCATGCTGAAGATTCTGTGGCTTCTGTGCTCCTCTGAACGCTGGAGATCCGGCTGATGGAGGCAGCTGCACCTTCCCAGAGCTTCTGATGCTACTTGAGGTGTAGAAGAGAGCAGCCCGTGGAAGCAGAACACAGGCAAGCAGCTCAGCACACCTGAAAGCACCTAAGGAAGGAGCTGGAAGCCAGAGAAAAGGTGCTTTTTACAAGGAGCAGCTTTTAAAACTGTGAAGGAAAGACTGAACTGGGGCAGCACTGCCAAACGTTCACATGGTAATAGTAAAAAGAGAGAATGCAGGTAATTGTGTGCACTTCAGTATAGCATAGTTACCAGGGTTTTAAAAAGCAACAAAACATCACTTGTTATTGTTTTCCCCAGGAACATGAGCACATTATAGGGAGCCTAAGTGAGCCTGGCTTAGTCTCAGTCTTTCTTGCTGACTACACGTGGTAAGGAAGAGAACCTGTTGCCACAGCAGGATGAGATTGTGGCTTTGATCTCCTGGAGGTGTCAACTTTTATCAGGTTGGGGGTTTTTTTAGCAATTCCAAGGACTGGGGAGATACATCCCATTCAGGTCATACCTTGGATCACAGAGACTTGCTTCTTGAATGCAGCAGTAACAGAACTCCCTGAATAATAATAAATAAATAAAGATGAGGGGGAAGTAGTCCCTTTTCTTTCCTTTGTTTTGGAGAGAGAGAGGTAGAATTTCAAGTTGGGGCAGGAGGGAAGGTCAGTCTTGAATCCCATTTGGTGCCGTGTCTCCAACGCAGAGAGGAGATGATGTGATTTCCTATACTCCTGTTTCTCCTTCTAAAGGCATCAGTCAGGTGCCATGCTGCACCATCTTCAGACAGCAGTATCTCAGAATGCCTTAGGTCGGAAGGGACCTTTAAAGGCCATCTAATCCAACTCCCCTGCAGTGAGCAGGGACACCTTTAACTAGCTCAGAAGTGACTCAAGTAAGCCCACACATAGGGATATACCCATTTCTTTAATCAGAATCCCTCTTGGCATTGCAGCTGGGAAAGCTCACGTGCCTACTCAGGTGCAAATTCATTTTCTTTGCTGACTTTCTGCTTGTTATCATCACCTGTCTCTGACTGGCTCTGTGGATCAGGTTTAGCAATATGGATTGCACTTTCCTCTTTCCAGAGAGCCCTTCTGTGCCCCTAGCACGCAGGTGAATCATTCCTACTCGCTTTAGTCTCTTCCCAACTGAAGCCATCATCTGCTAAGAGTGCAGGCTGCTTCCAGAGAACCCTGGCTGCACAGCACTCTGCTCCGCGGGAGCAACACAGGGTAGAAAGGTCAGAAGGAGCAGGCTCTGCTCTCAAGCCACCTGGCACAGGCCTGCAGTGAGGAAAAGGGACGTGCCAGTGAGCAAGCACTGCCAGGCTGGTGGGCTTTGCCAGTACATATGCCTCTGCCTGTAGGGTGCCCAGGACATGCAGCTTGTAGACAAAGTGGGAGCCACATAAATTGCATCGTGCTGGACAGCTGCCCAAGGAGTCCAGCTCTGTGCTTGCAGGCAGCTGGTGTAGCTATTGCACAGCCAAGGCTTCCTGGACTGTCGTTCACGGCACCGTGAGCTATGGTGAGCACCAGACTTGAAGGCCTAGCTCGTGGCATCAGAAGCCTGGGGAGAAAAATCTCAGCCCTGGAAAAAGTAGTAGCCCAGGAAAAAAAGTTTGAGTGTGTCACACCTACTGAATGGGGAAAAAAAAATCTTAATGGGATGTGTAAGGGTTGCCCATGCTGCAGTTAGTTGCTAGAGGTGCTTTTTAATTTAGTTTTGCATAAGCACCTCTGCTAGTGGAAAGGAAAACAGCAGCATTCAGGTCAGCTGGCTCTTTGAGAAGAGATGCCAAGACTCACACAAGCTCCATCCTTTCCCTCTCTGTTCCTGAAGCTGCTGTAGGTCATTCACATTCACCTTGCTGCAAGCCCCTTCACTGACTGAATCAAAAGCAGAATCAGGAAGTATGGAAGCATTTGCTAAACTCCCTTTTTGTTTTTTTAAATGCACCTCCCACCAGGACACACAGGTACTCAAAGGGTTCTCACAAGCTTTTAAATCCTCCTGCTCTGAAATCTTTTCGCATCTATAAGAGACAATTTAAACCCACAGCAGAGAAGTAACAGGACTATAGCACTAAGGTAACCCTTGTCATAGAATCATAGAATAGCATGGGTTGGAAGGGACCCCAAGGATCATAGAGTTCCAACACCCCTGCCACAGGCAGGGACACCAACCTCCAGGCCTGGATCTACACAAGGTTGCCCAGGGCCCCATCCACCTGGCCTTGAACACCTCCAGGGATGGGGCATCCACCACCTCTCTGGGCAGCCTGTTCCAGCACCTCACCACTCTCTCTGTAAAGGACTTCCCCCTAATATCTAATTTAAACTTTCCCTCCTTTAGCTTCAATCCATTCCCCCTTGTCCTGCCATTCTCTACCCTTTCAAAAAGTTGATTCCCCTCCTGTTTGTATGCTCCCTTCAGGTACTGGCAGGCTGCAATGAGGTCCCCCCGCAGCCTTCTCTTCTCCAGGCTGAACAAGCCCAGCTCCCTCAGCCTCTCTTCATAGGGGAGGTGCTCCAGCCCCCTACTCATCTCTGTGGCCCTCCTCTGACCCCTCTCCAACAGTTCCACATCCTTCTACATCTACATCTGTCCTTCCTTACAGATCTCGTACGAGGATGTGGATCGCCTGAAGGGATTAGCTGTGACCGAGAACATGAGGGTACCCCACTTTCTGCAAGACCACGCCCGATACATGGAGCACTTGGAAAAGATCATGGAAGTCAACGAGCTGACTGACGAGGAGCTCCAGGATCTCATACGTTAAGAGAACCCACCCCACCATTCGCTTCCTCTGCGAGGATGTACACCTGCAGAAATGGACTTCCCAGGGGTGGGGCGGGAGGGAAGGGTGGCCAGAATCTCTGGAATTAAGAAAAAAAAGTTCCTTTACGTTCCTGTTGCATCATGGTTGTATACTGACTGGGGGGTTTTAAAGGGTTTGTGCAGTTTTAAAAACCTGGCTGAGATATTCCTCTGCAGGGACCTGCCCAGTCACTTGCTTTGTGGCATAGTGCTTGGCACGGTCTTCTGTAAGGCACCGCCTTGGCCAATCCAGGTTTAGAGGCAGAAGCAAGGAGAAAGAGGAGAGATTTCTCCCTCCCCTTAGCTCGGTTGTGGTTGCCCTGTCTTTGGCCAGAGCTTTCACACGCTGCAGTGACAGGACCACTGTAGATGACGCTACATCGCTCTCTGTGTAACTCCTTCCCATGTGGTCACTGTTGCAATGGAGAAAGAAAGTCTGGGAACAGAGTGCACAGAAACAGGTCTTTGTGCCATAGGATCAAAGCTCTGTAAAGGGCTTGGAGCGGGGGGGGGTTGGTGGGTTTTAGTGGGAGACTTTTTTTTAAGAAAAAAAAAGGTATTGTGGTTTTAATAACTGTAACTTTGCTACCTGCTTATCCTCCTCATCCCATCAAAAAGTTACACTGTTCCACATCTCTGTCTGTATAGTAGATGTTTCAGGATGCTGAATTCTGGAAAGGGTCTCCTTCCTTGGAAGATGAGCATAGGACACCTGGCAAGTTCAACACAGCAGTGTTTTGGAAGGAGGATCGGGCAGAACTGTGATTTCATGACTTGACATGCTTTAAATAAATTCAGGAACATGGGGACATGATTCAGCACAGCAGGAATCACCCACTTCCCTGGGTCACCTGAGCCTACAAGAGGGTGAAGTCACTTTTCGGGCAGTACCTCCAAGCTTGGGCTCACAGAGCTCATTGCAGAATCAAGATGTAAATGGAAAGAAAAGATGACTCACAAGTGCCCTACCCCTTGTTCCAGCAGAAGTGCTGCCCCCTCTGAAGCAATCTTACCTCTCTTTTAACTGCCGGTGCTACATCCAGAACCGAGAAGAGATGCACCTTCCCGTATGCCGTGGCCAGGCAGGTGGGACACGGGAGGACTGGCTCAGGCCACGCAGGAGGACTTAGTGCATAGGCTGCATTTTCTGATTCCAAAGGGAATTATCCAGGCAGATCGAGTTTTGACCTCCAAGTACACTGACAGGGGGGTTTGTTTTAGTAGATGGCATTTTGTACCAGGGCTCCTCTGAACTCCCAGGAAGCAGCTGCAATGGGAGAAGCTGGGCAGGAGCACATGAGAGGCTCAGACAGGGCTTCAGCCATTTCTTCCCCTTCTACCTTGACCCACTGCAGCATTGGATCAGGCAAGTAGATGGAGCCAAGTTTTCCTTCACACCATATTTGCCATGGCTCAAGCCCTGTACCTTCCTCCCCCACTTACCCTGTTCTTCAGTGAAGCCCTCTTGACACACTTCATGCCCAGGACACCACCAACCATTATGGTAAAGTTTTGAGAATGCATTTTCTTATCTGTAGGAAAATCTGTGAGGAAAAGCTCTCAGTTCCCTCAGAGGTCTGGAAGTTTTGGAATAATCTGGGGAAAAGCTGCCTTTTAGATAGCGTGGCAGGTGTGTTTGCAGCAGCTGACTGGCTGCTTCCAAAACAAGAAAATGCACTCGACAAGCATAAATTTACTAAATTTGGTTATTTTCAAGGCAGGGACCCAGAACTGCTTGCAGCAGCCTTCAGGGTTTTTTGGTATCATCAGCCCTGTTGGCTGGCTCACAGTGTTTCAGGCTCCGTAGGCCAAAATCAAAGCTCTTCAACTCTCTCTCCTCCCTTCAGACCACCTAGTTCAATCACGTTGTTTTAGGACCGCACGGAGTAGAGGTGGCAGCGCAGCAGCCTCACAGGAACCCTCTGCAGCCACACACCCACCCTCTAGCCTATTGCTCCTTCACCAGAAGCAGCAAGAAAGCCAAGCGTGGCTGAGGTCAAGTCGAAGACTGCAGCTGAAAGCTGTCTCTGGAATAAATCAGGCAGAGATTGAGCCTCACCACGGGGAGAGCCTGGCTCACTTCGCTGATCCAGGGGCATGAGAAAGAGATGGTCCTCTATCAAAGGGACAATTTTGAACTGATTTTTTAATTTTATTTTCCCTTACAGGAGAGAATTCCTTTTCTTTCTCCAGTGATTTCTACATAAACAGAGTGCTCCCCCTCCTCTCCCCCAGTAGTAATGTCTTACAGTCTACGTGTACGTATATCCTGTGTCCTTGAAGCCAGGAGGCTGTGCTGGTCACCCTGCTTTACCTCAAAATATCAGCCCTACAGCCCTTCATCCAACAGCTAGTGGACTCTTTTACTGCCCTGCAGCCCTCAACGCTACTGCAGACCTTTTGGCTTTGTCTGGAGGCTTGCACCACGCTTTCTCCAAAGCAGTAGGTGTCATTAACCTCTTGTTCTTTGTTACTCTAGAAATAGGTTTGCTTTGTGTGACGTTGGAGTCCAGAAGGGATCATTATCAAAGCAGTAATGTAGCAATGGGTGAAGCTGCTGGCTTCTGTTTCCAGCCCCAGATCTGCCCTTCTTCCTTTGTAAAAATGTCTTACATTTTGAAGTGTCACTTTTGTAAATCTTCTGGATTTGGTTGTTTTGGGTTGTTTGGTTTTTTTCCCACTGTGAAGAGGGTGTTTACTAAGTCATGATACCGAAGTTCTGTAATAAAGGGTATGGAAAGCAAGGCATGCGAGTTCACGTCACTACGCAGCTCATGATGTCAGCGATGCGATGACCGCCTTTCCTAGTGGATCTCTGGCTTGCTACTCCTGTGTTATTCCTATACAGAAACCTGGTCAGCATTGATCTGGTGGAATGGGGAGGTTTTTCCAATTTTAAAGGCATTTTATACAACTTTCAAAGGTAAATGAAAGAATGATAGAGGCGAGAGTTCTGGTGTTGCTCGGAGTCACGTGAGAGCGTTACTCTCTTCAGACAGCATTGCCTCTGCATCTCCTCCTACCCCCATCACCGGCCTTGGTGCCTGCACAGTTTCTTAGATCTTCTCACTCCCCTCTCTGGTGGCAAAAAGCAGCTGCTAGTGGGTTTTTTCTCCCAAATGTGATTCCCAGAGGTGCTACAACTGTCGCCGATTGGCTCAGCCTTGGTCAGCAATGACTCCGGCCTTGATCCAGCTGGTGTTTGCTCTGTGGGGCCTGCAGAGAGCTTTTGGCTGCTTATTGCAGAAGCCACCCTCTTCCTCCACCAGAACTCCACCACGCTAGTTGGACATCCCAAGCCATGGGCCAGAGATGGCTTTCCAACGCAGCTCTGAAAAACACCCCTTAGGGCTGGAGTCACAAAGGGTCAGTGGAAGTCACGCATCGGGCACCCCTCCCTCTGCTCCCGTGGTAGTTACACACCTTCCCTTCTTCTAGGATACAGCCCAAGGCTTTGCTGGAATACATTTCTCAGTGCCATCCATGTGGGAAATGGCAACTCCAAATGTTCTTTAACATTTTATCCACCCTCCTCTTCCCGCCCCCGGCCTCCAGCTTCATTTCAGGACTCCTCGTCCCCTCTCACGTCATAAAACCTGCTTGCTTATCTCCAGGGAGCCCAAGCATCTTGCAGCTCAGCTCCCCTGCATACAAACACAGATACCACTTCAGGTCTGTGGGTTCTTTTGTACAGAAATCCTTCAGAAGCCCTTAGCTGATGTGCCTTGCAAGATGGATAAATATTACTGTGTTACATCCCCCCTCCTCCCTTGCTAAACAGCCCAGAAAACTCGGCCTGAAGCCCCGCTGCTCTGCAGGCTCCCAAATCACAGATTCATAGAGGTTGGAAGGGACCTTGAGAGATCATGGGGTCCAACCAATAGATGGACAAACAGGTCAGAGCAAGAAGGAAAGGAGAACAAGTTGGCTGTGAGCATTTGAAAATCCTTTCCCACAGGGAGCAAGGAGGAGAAGACACACACCAGATGCGGGCATGCACACTTCTAGCCTCTGCAAGCGGGGTGCTGCCTTAAGCTTTTATTCCAGCAGATACTAAAAGGGAGAAACTCAACCTGAGAGGTCAACCATGCCCCACCAGTAGCCTCCTCTCCTCTCAGGAGGCACTGCTGCAGGGTCTCACCAGCCACAGTCATCACAGGCTGAACATCAGCTGTCACCACATCACCTGGCCGAGGGCAGTCTGAGGCTGGCTCATGCCAGAAGGAGGTAAGAGGCAGCGCTTAGCGGTTAAGAAAGCAGCCAGGCTCCATGTGCAATGGGCAGGGAAGAGCTCCAGCACCCTTTGCTGGGCCCAGGGGAGCTGAATTGCCTTCCAGAAGGGAATTAAAAATAAACCTGAACCAAATCAGTCTGCAGCCCTTGGCAATGTTATTTACCAAGCAGGCCCCAGCCTCAAAAAAATCTGGGCTCCTAGGAAAGCCCAAAACATGCAAGGTGTGGGGCCTGTATCAGGCCTTTTGCAAGACTCACTGTTGCTGTGACATCTCCATCGTTGCTGCCTCCCTTGGCACTGCTGAGGCAAAACAGCTACAGAAAGCTGGGCTAGCCCAGCTTCTACTATAAGTACCTTGAAATGGAATCGCTATTCAGGTTTGCTACCACAGTCACAAGAGGAGGCTGGCCACCACTTCAGCTTCTGAACCACCATAACAGCACAAATGCTCTTGGACACTCCAAAATCCATCAGGCTTTCAACCACCCCACCCTCCTCCAAGGATGCCACACTCAAAAAACAAAGCAACCTTTGTAAAATCAGCAAGTCCATCAAGACAGCCAGGCACCACCCATTCCAAACAGCAGGTAACCAGGCACATACCTCCTCCTGATGCTCCATGCAAGGCAGACCTCCACCTGTAGGCATCCAATTCCTCTGTCCTCCTCCCTCTGATTTTAGGGTCCACTTCACTCTAAGGCATCTTTCTGTTCACCAAATAACCACCTTCCCAGAACATCCCACTTTCTCCAGAGTGGGCTGAGCTTACAACCTCCAGGCTCCAAACCAGCCTTATTAACAACCTCCAACTCACACTCAGCTCATTTCCTCACCAGCAGCCCATGCTAATAAGCAGCTCATCAAAGAGCCCCTCCTGCAGCTGTGAGCACTGCTGCTTGCAGACTGCCACCCACACTGCAGGTGCTTCTCCAGGCTGTGGTGCTTCTGCACACACTTACACCTGCAGCAGATGGAATGAGACCTGGCCCATTCAAGTTTTATTTCTAGAGCTGGAAAGTCATTTTGGCCTCCAGACAGGTTATAGCAAGGAAGCACTAACAAAGCTACTTGGACAAGAGACTGAATGTGTTCTTGGGAGTTCTGCTGCCACTCACCTCATGTGATACTCATTTGACTAATGCAACTCTAGATCCTCACCTAGATGTTGCAGTGGGCCAGTGAGAGTTGCCTGGGGGATCTGATGCCACTCAAATTAAAGGGGGGCAGCAAAATCTGCCTGGCAGAAAAGGACAAAGCAGCAGAGAGGAAGCCAAATGAAAGCTGGATTTAAGCTCTCCCACTGGCTTCTTTAATGACCAGGGACAAATGGCTGCCTCCCCAATTTCCAACAGGGAATGCTGAGCAAGTCAAGGTAAGGTTTTTTTTTTTGGCCTGATGCTCTGAACTCTTGGTCATTCACTTGGCCTCTTGAAGTGTCAGTGAAACCTCCCTCAGTCTGAGAGTCACATCTGGACTATCCCACCTTACTCCAGGTTTAGTTCTCTGTGTAGTCAGAAAATATGCTTGACATTTTCAGCTGTGTGTGTTTGTGGGTGAATTTATTCAGCTGCTGCTGCCTGAAATGAGAGAATATTTCAGAAAGCTGAAATACTGAAAATCCTACAGGATTGATAGTATTTTGCTCTCAACCCCTCAATTACATCATCTCCTTTGGTGTGGCACCACTGTCAGGAGTAACAGAGAAAACCCTTCATACCCCAGGGAGCTCTGCCAGAGAGCTTTCGTTGCCACACAGCAGCAAAACAGGTGGTTGTCTGCAGCCCAGAGCAGAAGGTGCTGGGCTGGTGGGCAGCTCAGCACCTTTCACAGTCAGCCTGTTTCTCCTGCAGATGCTGAATTGCTTTATCCAGTCCTTAGGTGTTTCCCTTCTAGGTCACTTTTTATTAGTTGCCACTTGGAAGGTGGGAGGTAGGTGGGATACGCTCCATCCCCGGCACTGTCATGGCAGCTTGCTGACTGAAGTCCTCCCCACCCAGGGCACGCAGAAACCAGCCTCCTTAGAAGCAGACCCCATCCCTGCCTTCTGCACAAAGGCCATATGCTGTATTTAGACTCCCTGTTGAGGTGCACAGACCAGCCTTAAGCAGCAACAAAGCTCAGGAAAGCAATGCATGGCTGTTTGGTCTTCCAGAGGGAGAACTCCCTAAAAAAGTCGATGGCCAGAGGTTGGTGCAAGATGTGCACCAGCCTTTGCAATGGTCACATGAATGTGGGCTCATCTACAGACATCCCACCTATATGTGACCTATTTCTCCCCAGTGCAGAGCCCTGCTCAGAACACCGACTCCCAGGCAAAGACTCAGAGCTACATGTCCTCTTTGATGCCAGCTGCAGGTCCAGAGGACACGAGCTATTCCTGTGAGATACCCAACAGGGAGCAAAGCAAAGGGCATTGGAGAAGCAGAGGGAAAACTCGGTGGTTTCCCAGCTCCTGAGGGTTAAGGTGCAGCATAAAACCCCAACACTGAATGCTGCATGCCAAACAAAAAGCCAAAACCAAGCTCTGGGAAGTCCTTCTGGGCCAAAGCACGCCCTGCCAGGAACATAAAGAGGAAAGGAAGGACGAGAGGTGCCCGCATCACACAGGGCTGCAGAGGAACGGGGCCTCTCCAGGCTAAGCTGGAGGGACCGCTCAGGCCTCATTTCAGGTCATGTAGGGACCAGCAGCTTTTGCAAGTGCTGAACGGCATTTGTGACTTGCCAAGAGTTTCCACAACTTCTTTTTGGGGCGTCTCTTATTCCCTCAATTTACAAGGAGGCAAAGGAAAACAACCACCTCTTCCCCCCTCACCCTGACAGCAAAGCCCTGCTGGGCTGCACTGTATCAAAGATCCTGTACAGTATTAAAAGTTCACTTTTATTTTCTGTACAATTCTCATCCAGCTCTCCAGGCATGAAAATGTCCACCAGTGTCCCCAGAAAAAGCTGCAGCTTGCTCCGCTGCTGTGAGACACCCCACAACTGTCCAGGTGGGTCACAAAGACAGGGCCACCAAAATCAAGTGCCGATGCTTTCTAGACGTGGGGAGGAGAGCGGGAAGGCGGGCGAAGGGGAGGCAGCCCTGCTCCACCGCTGAGCCACGACCGAACAGAGCCTCCAACAGCTCCCTGGGGAGCAGAAGAGGCACCTCCAAGTCCGCGTCACCGTTCGTGCTTAGCCTGGGAGTCGCTGCGTTCAACCGTCACGCCGTTGCCGTTCCGTGTCACCTCCTTCCTGTTCCAGTCCTTTTCCAGGTAAAACTCAGCCAGCACGGGGCAGTGGTCCGAAGCCACCCCACCCCAGGACCAGTTATCGGGGATCCATGGGTTTGTAAGCCCTTCTCGCACAACAGCCCAGTGGCCTGGAAGGGAAAAGGATCACAGAGGAGGAGGTGAGTGACGTCACCCTGTGTGACGCGCCCCGCTGGCCGGACAGGGCCTCACAAAACGGCAGCCTTACCTGTGAACACCTTCTTCAAGCTCCGACTGATCCAGATGTTATCCAGCGACTTGGACCCTTGTGGGTTCTTCGTGCTGATGTTGGTGAAGGTGCTGGAAGGGACCAAGTGATGGAACTTCTCCTTCCTCAGGATGTCGTGGTCGCTGCTGTCCGGGGCCTGGTTGAAATCCCCGAGGATGATCACATCCTTTTCTCCTAGAAAGCAGGAAAAACTGAAATGAGTGGGAGGAATGGACACCCATTCCTTGTTACAAGAGGATAAACGGGAGGAGGAAACCCACAACCACTGACTAGCCAAGGTGGCTTTACTCTGAACTCCTGGAAGAGATGCTGTTTAAAGCCTGTTTCGCTGGCTGTTTCCTCATGGCCATTCTCTTCCTGACAATAAAAACCAGCCAGCACCACCCCATTGGTACTGGCGTCTGTTGCTTCCGACTCACGGATAGGGACAAGCCCACAGATGAGCAGTTCTGCTCTTAGGGGGTTTTAAGTTTATTTCCTTTTCTTTTTCCTGCAAGAAACACAGATTGACTTTAACTTCTCCTGACATTGTCTTTTCCCAGATTTGCTGTGAAAGTCAAGGAGGCTTTTGTGAGGATCCCAGGAAGACACAGCGTTGTGCTGGTATATACCAGAGACCCCGAAGTGAGTGCCCATTCTTACCCTCTGCATTTAAGAAGTGCCAGGGAACAAGCCCAAGAAGCAGACTGCAACCCTCATGGCAGAAGATGGCTTCACAAGCAGCTGTCTTTTGCTTGGACAACTGATGGGATACTACTGAACTTGGGATGCCTAGGGATGAGTTTTCAAAGAATGACTTGAAGTGGTCATCAAAAAATCCTGTCTTCATGGGAAGACCTGACTGACCTCAGTTACATTTTATTTCCAACCCTAATGAAGCGGTAAAGTAAACTCTGGACCCTGATTTCATATCCAAAGTGTGTGCTCTTGTAGGTCCACAGCTGGAGAGATCCCAGCTGTGCACTGGGGTAGGAGGACAAGGCACATGCCCTGGTGTCCATCTCAAACCACTGCCAGAAGTTCTGATAAGACAAAAGACAAACTCAAAAATTACAACAACTGGTCAGAGATGTTCACAGGATCACAGAATGGTAGGGGTTGGAAGGGACCTCCAGAGGTCATTGAATCCAACCCCCCTGCCAAAGCAGGTTCCCTAGGACATTTCACTCAGATAGGCGTCCAGATGGGTCTTGAATATCTCCAGAGATGGAGACTCCACAACTCCCTGGGCAGCCTGTCCCAGGGCTCTGTCACCCTCACTGGGAAAAAGTTCTTCTGCATGTTGGTGTGAAACTTCCTGTGCTCCAACTTGGAGCCATTGCCCCTTGTCCTCTCCCCACACCCACTGAAAAGAGACTAGCGATTGCTCCCTGACTCCCACCCTTCAAATATCTATAAACACTGATCAGATCCCCTCTCAGTCTTCTTTTCACAATGTTGAACAGCCTCAGTTCATTCAGCCTTTCCTCATAGGGGAGATGCTCCAGGCCCTTAATCATCTTTGTAGCCCTTCTTTGGACCCTTTCCAGGAGATCCCTGTCCTTTTTATACCAGGGAGCCCAGAACTGGACACAATACTCCAGGTGGGGCCTGACCAGGGCAGAGTAGAGGGGGAGGATCACCTCCTTTGACCTGCTGACCACACTCCTCTGGATGCACCCCAGGATCCCATTGGCTCTCTTAGCCACCGAGGCACACTGCTGGCTCATGGCCAACCTGTAAATGCTGCTGCATTATAGCTTGGTACTGCAGAAGGAGTAAGGAGGCACAAATGCACCAAAAATTATCCCAAAGCTGACTTCAGAGAAGAAAACGATGAAACTCTCTAAGCTTTCTCTCCTTCCTGGGATAGAAGGGGGGTGGGTGTGTGTGGGGGGGTGTGTGTGTGTGTGTGTGTGGAGATGCGGTGGACAGCCTGATTGCTCTCCCACACCTAGTGCTCCTGGATAAACCTCCTCACTTCGTGCTGCTGCTGTAGAAGTAGCTAGCCAGGAGAGGGAGCGCCGGTTCAACAACAAAATCATTCCATGCATGACAGGTGCGTTGGGGAAGGGCAGGAGAGCAGCCACATGGATGGCACAGTAACGCTTCCAAACACGCCACTCACTGAGATGCCGGCAGGCGATGAAGAGAGAGGGAAACTGGGGCTTCTTTACCCTTTGCAAGTCACAAATCGTACTGGAAACGATGTGGAGTTTAAATACTATCTTATGAAGTGTTCAAGGCCAAGGCAGTGACATGACACCTTTAAAAGAAACACACCCCTCCCCCCCCCAAATCTGAACCTGAGCTACTTAAAGCTCCATCAGAACCCAAGAGAAAAAATCAGTGCCTGTCTAATGGGACAATGGTGCTTCTTGCTGGGAGCTGGCAGTTTTGGAATCATAGAATGATCTCGGTTGGAAGGGACCCCAAGGATCATAGAGCTCCAACCCCCTGCCACAGGCAGGCTCACCAACCTACTTTGCATACATCTCATCACAAAAACCCAAGATCTCTGGCTTGTCAGGGCCTGAAATGCAACCACACCATGTCAGTCCTTCAGGACTAATGCCTGCTTAGAGGCCCAGGCAGCACTCAGCTCCTTCCACACTTTCAGCTCGGCCAGGAAAGCTGGGAAACACCACCACAGGAACCTCTGGCACACATCCTTGGGGGCTGCTGTTTAAAACTGCCAGAGAGGCAGGGATCTCAACAGCAGTAACCTTGATCCTGCACAAAATCTAATCTAATCTAATCTATCCTTAAAATACTCACACTTCTCTCAGCAAATCCCCTGACATGAAAAATCTCTGGGAAAACCCCACACAAGTGGAATCCTTAACTGACTGTTTCCATTCTGGATGGTTTAAGATTAGCAGAGGCTGAATGACCCAGCACCTGGCTCTGTGCTTGCCAAGGAGGGAAGAAGTGAGACTGCAGCACACCTAGGGAAGGAATCACAGTATTCCTCACTCATTTAGACTTCTGTGTGCAGAATAACTAAGCATCAAAGCATAACACACTGTAAAGCTGACAGGTGGAAAAGGCCAGGGAGTGTCAGAGAAGCCCAAGCCCAATCTGCCATCGGGGTGGGAAAGGATTGCTTGTGGTCCGCTCTCACTGGGGCTGTTTGGGCTCCCCATGACCATGAATCACCAGGGAAAAGGCCATGCAGCCCTGCACCATGGAGGGAAAGCTGGTCACATCATTTTTGGAGCACAGGAAGTTCCGCACCAACATGTGGAAGAACTTTTTCACAGTGAGGGTGACAGAGCCCTGGGACAGGCTGCCCAGGGAGGTGGTGGAGTCTCCTTCTCTGGAGATATTCAAGACCCGTCTGGACGCCTATCTGAGTGAAATGTCCTAGGGAGCTGCTTTGGCAGGGGGGTTGGGCCCGATGATCTCTCGAGGTCCCTTCCAACCCCTACAATTCTATGATTCTGTGATTTCCCCTTGTCCTGGCTCACACTCAGCCCTGCTCCTGCAACAGCAACACCACACACAGCATCACAGCGGTTTCATGTCTTGTCTGCCTCCCTGAGACCCCAGCAGACCTCAAGGGAGGGATGGAAGCAAACCTGCCTGGACCCCCTGTAGTGTGTGGCTGCGCCTAATCGGTCATCCCTGGGTCCCCTGGCAGAGGGTGGACCCGCTGCCCAGCAGCTGCAGCACTCTGGGTCTCACAGATTAGTCCCAACAGCTGGTGGCCAAACTCAACAAAAGGTCCAGAAACATTTGTGCCTTTGCCCATAACAAGGGATGATAACTGATCAGAATCTGCAGTCACAACGTCCAGAGTTACAATCAGATGGGAGGGAGGAAGAAGATGGAGATAATGTTACTGATGGAACTAGATGATCTTCAAGGTCTCTGAGAGCCCAAGAGATGAGAGCTTGACACTGGAAGGGCTCGGTCCCCCTCCTTCTCCTCAGGACTGGGCAGTAGAGGCTGCCTGAGCCAGAGGCTCCTCAGCTGATGTGATCCCACCATCTTCCTCCTTCTCCCACAGGACTCATCAGCAAGTGCTCCCTCACCAGCCCAACTCTTGCTGCTGCAAAGGTTCCTCTCACAGACCACACTGTCCCACAAGGACCCAGAGCCTCTGTCTGGTGGGACATGGGGACAGCCAGCCCCCAGCAGACAGGCACATCTCCATTACCTCCCGGGGTGCTCCCAGGCTATCACACCGAGCCCCGCCATGCTCAAAGCAACCCTGCCCTTGCCAGAGGAGAACTCCTTTAGGTGAGGGGAAAGTCCAGGCTGTTTGCAAATGCATCTGCAATTTGACCGAAGGACCAGGGACATCCAGCAGCATCTGTGGGTGGCTCTTGGCCAGCAGAGCCAAGCCTTAGCTCAGCCCTGTGCTGCAGAAGCTGAGCACTGGTGTGACAGCACCATCAGCTCAGGGGCTTTTCAGCGCCTGCAGAAAGTCTACAGCACTGAAACCTCCTTTCCTGCAGGCACCAGGAATGCCTGCTTTGCTTCACAGCAGTCCAGACAGACACCTGTAGGACACTCTCCCTGACCTCCCTGTGCCTTGAGTAACTCCTCTCATGAATTAAAACAGACCCTTATACCCCTAAATCCTTCCTGGAGAGAGTGAGAAACGGATGCTGAGGAGGAGGTGATGGTACATTCACAGGCTGTTAAGAGGCTCCCTACCACTTCTCAAAGGCCTTCTAAGCCTACTGCCTGATGCATGTGGAATATGGCCAAGCCAGATGGGAGAAGATGACTAAGTCAGCACCCTGGTGCCTGGGTCCAAGCTCTACCAGCACATCCAGAATAGCATCTGTGTGCCACCCACAGTCATCACACTGAAGATGAACAGGTGGAGTGCTTGAGAGAAGGCAGAAGGGCTGCTGCAGAGCGTTAAGCTATGAGCAGCCAATGGCCACCGCACCTCTCCAGTACTGCTGAAAGGGAAAGAAAGAGGAGAAAAAGGAACTGGGACCCACTGGTCTCACAGGAGAAATAAGGGGACACTGCTGTTCCACATAATGGAAGGCTATGGCTCATAACCAAATTTCCTCAGAAGCTCAAGCACCTCTTTGTGAGAATGAAAAGTAACGAAGTAGGTGTCTGTTAGTGAGACAGGAGCAGAAGCTCTAATTTACTGCAGTACCCACAGGCAAATCAAGTCTTCATTACCAGTATTCTATGGATTGATTTGCAAGAAGGCAATTCAGAGCGTGACATTGACTTTGGCAGGGCAATTCAGCTCTTCAAGTAACACGTGTGCGCTACCAGTTGTTTAGGAAACAAGACCTGCATCCCACAAGTCTGGAGGAAGCTGAATCTTCCCCTCTGTGAAGAACTAAGCCAAGAACAAGCACGCTTTGGTAACGTGCCCACCATATGAAAATAAAAGCATGGGATAAAGAGAAGCCTAAATTTAGATGCAGGGGAAATGCAACTCTGTTGATTTCGGAAGAGCTGCACGTTTATCTGTGTCTCAGTTCAGCCTTTGGGGATTAAACAAACGGTCCTTTTGTTTACTTCCATCCTTTCCCATTTCAAGGTGTGTGGACAAATACTTAAATCAGTAGCACTTAAAAATAGCTCTGACTGACTTCTTGCAGCTCTAAGGGAAAAACAAGGGAGCACGCACAAAAACTGCCAACACTCCTCCTGTTATACAAGAGGGATATTAATGCTTCCACATGACTAACCTGGGCCAAGCTGAAAATCCCCATGCACATAACCTTGTCATTGCTTTTGCCTCCCTCTTAAATGGTAGAGGAAGGGAGAGATTTTTCTACTCCTCTAACAAGACCAGCAGCATTTAGGATCTGAAAAATGCTGTTCAGCTTCGTAGGAAACTTGAATTTAATTTGCAAGATTCAAAACAAGAAGCAAATTCTGAGAAATGAGGCAAAGAAATTCAGCTGGCAATTAGACTGCCCAAGTTCAGGTCTGAATTCCGGTGTCCCTCACCCTGCTGACAAACCAGAGCAGCTTATTTGAAAACACCACAATTATCCTGCATGTTGCACCCAGGTACCAATGCAGGATTTGGTTGCTGGTCTCTCTCTTCTCATTAGCAGCCTGATTTGCACTGGGTTTTCCAAAGTGCTTCCAATTATCCCAAAGTAAATATAGAAAATCTATTTATTGTGGGGAAAAAAGTCATTAAACTTTCTTCTGGTATCACATGTAGGTGTCATTTTCACAAAACACTTAAAGTAAGGTCTTAACCCTGATGCCCTTTTTTTTTTTTTTTTTAAATTATAATTATTATTTGGCTGAACTTGCTCTTACACTACCAGAAAACCAAGAGGTACTTCACTTGAAAAAATGGTGTCAAAGCCCTCTTTGTGTGCTGTTTGTGTTAACAGGGAGAGACTGTAAGGCAATGAGCAGGGGAAAAGCACAGTTGTCATGCTATGGATCACACAAATTCAAACACCAGTAATCATAGAATCATGGAATGGTCTGGGTTGGAAGGGACCCCAAGGATAGTAAGTTCCAACCCCCTTGCCACAGGCAGGGACACCAACCTCCAGGCCTGGATCTACACAAGGTTGCCCAGGGCCCCATCCAACTGGCCTTGAACACCTCCAGGGATGGGGCATCCACCACCTCTCTGGGCAGCCTGTTCCAGCACCTCACCACTCTCTCTGTAAAGAATTTCCCCCTAATATCTAATCTAAACCTTCCCTCCTTCAACCTTTAATCCATTCCCCCTTGTCCTGCCATTGTCTATCCTTTTAAAAAGTTGATTCTCCTCCTGTTTGTATGCTCCCTTCAGGTAATGACAACTCAGAGCAGATGAAGATACCTGTGAAACCTGCACTGAGACAGGTTGTTTTTTTTTTTAAAGAAAATATCCCCTTTGATTAGCTGAGATGACCAGCGTGTGCATGAAAGTGGGGAGGAAGAAAATCACCATACCTTTCAGAGTCTCCTGCAAAGTCTGTGCAAAGGCTGCCAGTTTGTGGCTGTCGTGGTTCTTCCCGGTATTCTCTCCTGCTGAGGGTGACAAGGCCAGGTGAAGGTTAACCAGCGTTAGATCATTCATCCCAACCTGGAGGAGGAAGGAGGAGACATCAGTGCCATGCAGACAGGGTGTGGAAGATCACAAAGCAAAACCAAGAGCCTGTTCCCAGTATTTTTGGTAGTAAACCTGGGTGACCAGGGCTCGACTTGCTATGTGCTTGGTGTGTTTTGGTTGGTCTTGGTTTTAGGGGGGAAGGGGAGGGGGGAGAAGCATTCTGCAGCTCTGTCTGCAACAGCCTTTCAGTTCTGGGGAAAGTGGTTTGCATAAGCAACCAGCTTCTTTCCACTACAGCTGCAGAAAGAAGCTGGCTGCTTATGAAAATCATTTTATGCAAAAAAGCAGTTGTTAATAAGCTACAAATAATGTTGTGGTCATTACATGGGCTAATTACGACTCTCTTGTGATTAGCTCTGGCCCGTCACAGAGATTAACCTTGAAAGGAGCTGTTGGCTCCTTGCAATCTTTTGCTTACCTTTTGGGACTCATTTTGTCATGTGGCATGAGTAATACTTGCTCTTAATAGTCACTTGTTTATGCTACCAATTAACTTTTATTATCAAGAATAATTTATTTATCTATAATTATTTTATGAATGCTTCTCTGAAATCATTACCAGAGATGTCAAGTTCCCCAAACCAGGCCCCTCCATCACCACCTTTGTGAGAAGGGGGCCATACACTCACTCAAGCATACGTACAGGAATGGTATCCCAAAACACATGATCTTCTTCTACATGGCTTCAGCCTAGCAAAACAGCTTTGAAACGGGAACTCTGCAGTACGCCAGCAACGTGTGAGAGACCAGCCTGAGTCTACGGCAGCACTGGGCCTTCTGTACTTACATATCCATTTTGACTACACTTACCCCTCTCCACTCATAATTTGTGGCACTGATAAGAACCACAGCCCTGTGGGCTGGCTCCAGCTGGACATGCACCTTGTTCTTGCCACGTTAATTTGGTAAAAGCATGAGGTGACTGGTGACTCCTGTCACTCTCAGTGGCTGCGGATGCTACGGAAGATCCACCAACCCTCATGTGCCCAAGTGCTGCCTTACAGGGCTGTTTGCTCCCATGGGAGCAGAGGAAAGGGCTGATTCTGGTGATGTCCCACACCCATAAAGGCCCTGTATGGTAGGTCTCACGGCCTTGACCTAGGACCAAGCCATGAAGCAGCGCTGAAGCGGTGAGATAGGTTAGACCCTCCTGCAAATCTTTATCTGTCACAAGACTGTGTGACTTTCCAGCTACTCATCCCATTTTTTTTTAATAAAAGCTCAGCAATGCAAGGGTCAGTTGGTGCACCAGCAGTTACCTTGAAATGTGCGAGGTAAGGGTGAGGGTATGAGTGCCTCCCATTGCCATTAGTCTGTGCACTCTCCTGAGATGCAGCATCTTTCAGTTCAATGCCAGCTGTAGTGTCCCAGAGGAAGCCAGAATATTCAACTCCCTGTCATTTAAAACATAAAAAAGAAAGAGAAAAGCTAGTAGTAAGAAGGCAAAACCAAAACACTCTGTCCAAGTCCGTCCCCCTAGGTGAAGCTTTCTCCTTCAAGTTTCAGTACCACCATTGGTATTGGCAGTGGTGCACATCACTCCCTAAATACGCAGAGGCAGTTAAAGATGATGGTTGGCACCTGCTGAGGGCAGGAAGCCCAACACACTGTGCACGAGTGTGAAGGACAAACAGCATCCTAGGCTATCAGCAAGAGATAAACACAAAGGTAGAAATGCTTCTTTATGTCACCCCGGCCAAAAGCTCCACCAGATGCGGGAGGAAGGCTCCCGGGGCAGCCCCACTTGAAAACTGAGTGTGCTGAGCTGCAACACACGTTGCCCTGCCACACACAGCCCCTCATGCCTGTAACACTGGTTGACAGACACCCAGGCAACTTCAGCACTGCTCACTTCAGCCAAGGATTTAATAAGCTGTTTTATCTTGTACAGGTGGAGTGCCATGGGGGCCAAAGAGAAAGATGCTGCCTCTGGCGTGCGTGTCTGGCCTGATGCGGTCCTTGTTTCCTCCCAGCCCAGGCAAGGCACTGGATCCTTCTGAGCCTAGTCAGCAATGAGGCAGTGTGTTACCCACAGGATTCTTTGTCTAACACGAGTTCGGTGCCTTGTGGTCCCACCAGGTGACAGCCAGGGCTCGTGCTAGACAATGCTGCGCCGAGTTGTTCCTTCCCCCCACGCTGTACAGCATCTCACAGACTTCTGCCTCCTGCATGCTAAAAATACCCGGGAATCCTTCCGTCTCTTGGTGTGAAATCTGGTCTAGGCCTCTCAGCCTTGTCAATCTTGCCTGTCTCTTTTTCTAGCTCAAATGTTTCATGCTCTCCACTCCTTTCAGCTCTGTTACCATCACGCTGCGTGGGGGCTTTAGGGATTATTTTCAGAAAGCTTCCCATCCCAGCTGCACCAGCTGTGATATCTAATTTGAAGCCCGTCGGCCTCTCCTCCCATCACCCAGACACTATGTTCCTCAGTATCATTCAAACCCGCTTCCCTCGGTGAATCTTAGATAAATCCATCGCGAGGAAGAGGGTTTTTCCATTTCAGCTGCAATAAACAAGCATTACCTGCTCTGCTGACTTCCCACGAGCCTTGAAAGAAAGCATTAAGGTTGGCTAAAATCCTTTGGTAGCTCCTGTAGATAACTCACCTTTCAAATACTGCCAAAATTATTCCACCAGGCAAGGTCTAAGGTCAGAAAACTGCTATAGGAAAAGGTGCAGAACAACAGAACTGCTGTCAGCAGCTATCTGCTACTTCCTGGCTGCAGATTTCACACCAACACGGTGGTCAAAGCCACTGCGTGTTTGAAGGCCGAATGCCTTAGACGTGTGGAAGCCTGAGCCTGAAGCACCATCCATCCCCCTTTCTGCACTGTTTAGCTCCGTAGAGCATCCTGAGATCAGCTTGTGCAGAAGACACTACACGCTCAGGGTTACACCATGTTACATCGCTGTATCTGCGTCTGCGCACGCGCTGTTCAGACCCCATGGACTCCTCAACTAAACCAAGGGCTCAAAGAGGCTTTCTGGTTTTGCAGAGGGTTCTTGGCACAGCCCAACTTCTGTTAAAGCAGCTAAAAGGAAGAGTCAGGAGACAACATTTCTATTCTCAGCTTGGCTACAGGCTTCTCCCATCATTTTGGGAACCGCTCATCCTTACGTCCCTACCAGCAAAACAAGGTAGGTGATGATTTTTATTTACTCAGCCCACAGTGAAAACTTCCATTGTTATCTTTGGAAATACAGTGCTAGAAAGAACTGAGCAGAGACTCTGGGTTTAACATAGGCAGTCTGAGATAACAACTGCTAATAACTCTTGGAAAAAAAGAAAAAGCTGAAGAAACAACTTTGACCACTTTGCACAACTTTTTAAAGTCAGCGTTTTAATGATCTGGCCTCACAGCAGATCCCAAAGGAAAACTCCAGCCAGGAATAAAAATGTCCTGGAGGGGATCTGCACTCTGCGTTGGAATGAAGTGTAAATTGTGTTAAAACTTGGAAACAGTCAGACCCTTGATGTCTTCCTAGCGGTAGCCACGGTCCAACCCTTGTGCTGCTTAGGTGGTGGGGTTTAGTTTGGTGGTGTTTGGGGGGATTTTTTTTTCTCATTCTTGGGTTTTACTTCGAAGGACAAGAAAAGGAGCTACACCTTCCAAAACATCAGTCCAAAAGGAGTGAATTGGTGATGCAGTCTGATGTGGAAAAGCAAAATCAAGGAAACACAGTGTGATTATAGGATACAACTGCAGCCCCACATTTAATAACGACCGTGCTCAGAGCAGATGAAGACAGCCATGTACTGCTAGGCAGCATTCACTGCACGACAGGTCTCAGCGCCTGCTTCCACCCCTCAAAAACATCACACCACCATCCCTGTGGTGATCTCGATAGTGATCTCGTTCAGAAGCAACAGGCTTCAGCACGAGGAAGCCCTTGCTCTGAAAACTCAGCAGCTCCCTTAAAGTGGGGGGAGGCATGGGAAAAGAGAGATAGCCCTTCGGTGGCACCATCAGCGGTGTCCAGCCCAATGTGGCTGTACCTCACACACTGCCAAGGGCAGCGAGTGCAGCTGTCACCGCCTTATAAACGGGTACCTGCCCGCAGGACGCGTCCCCGCAGCAGAAGGCGCTGCAGGGAGAAGCACAGCGCAGCACAGCGCGGGTGTCAAGCGAAGCCCACGGCAGCTCCTGCGCTCCTGCAGAGCGCCCTGGGGAACGCACTAGATAAGCTCTCCTGCCAGGTGAGGAGGGCAGCGGGGCTGCACGGCCCCTCGGCCGGGTCTTCACTTCCAGACTGAGAAAATGGGGAAAGCAGGTGCTGCGCCTGGGGACAGGCTGAGGTGACTGGCACAAAAAATATTCAGGAGGACTGCAGCCTGCCAGGGGCAAAACTAAGGACTCTTTCCTTGTCCTGGTGTGTGGCCTTTCTCCTATATTTCTATACTGCTTTTATCCACCATATCTCCCCAAACACACACACACACACACACACCCCTTCCTCCTGACATGTATGCCACAGGAAAACAATTCTTTCCAAAAATCAATCACATGGTCAAACTGAAAGCTATAGGAACAGTCAGCTTAAAAAACACGAGGTGCAAAGCTTGCCAAAAAGGATTTGGAAAGTGTTTTAGCCTTAAACATTCAAAGTATGTCCTTGGTTAGAGGAGGGGGAAAGAAAAAGCAAAGCCAAAGTTCAGACTTAGGGATTAATGTACCTTGTGTAGCTGGCCTGAGGGCTTTTCGGAAACAACACCCTTCCAACATCCTCTAGGGCCCTTCCACTTGCGGATGTTTGGCAGCGTCGGCTGGTTCAGCTCCATACAAAACTAGAGAGGGAGGAAAGGGGAAGGAAAAAAAAAAAAAGAGAGAGAGAAAAAAAAAAAGATCAGCTTGGTAGGGATTTTTAAAAATTGCAAAACAAGGCATGTAGCAAGGCATCGGTAAGAGACATCGTGGAGCACGGGCTGTGCTCTCTGCCCTCCCCGAAGGCTTGCAAAGGAGGTGGTCTGGGCCACATCCCAGGCTGACTCACCCTCCCAATGTATACTACTTGGAGATAAATAAAAATTAAAGTAACTCTGTGCAAATGCTGCATGTAGAACGTCTCTCCCTCAGATTCTTGTGGTTTGTTTTGTGTTTTTTTCTCCAAAGCTAATTGATTGGAAAGGGGTTTCCTCTGCACCACCTCCAAAGATGCTGACTGCACAGCATCCCCGTCTCCCCCACCCTTCACGCTCCCCCAAGGGGCTTGACGAATAGCTGCCTAATCCTCCTGGGGTGGGGCAGGAAGCCCCCATAGGGTGGCTGGCTCTACTCCAGCACTGACACTGCCAGCACAGCACTAAGGGAAGGGTGTAGGCCAAGCTCAATAGCCGGCGTTTTGGGGTTGAGGCTCCTCTGACTTCGCACCACAGACACATGCTGGAGACTTCCCGTGCACAAAAGGATGGGCTGCATGCTTACAGACACACCCTCCAGATCCTCCTGATGCTCCCCAGAGGTGTTCATTTCCCTGGGCTCTGCTATACAGCCACAGCACTCAGACCCCTTCATGTGTCCGAGCACACGGTCAGAGTCCTGATACAGGCTGAGTCCTAATGCCCAACATTATTATTGGGGATGCTGTAACTATGATCACCATGAAAAGGCTCCAAGTACACCTGGGTAACATCTTGACATCAACAGTAATAATAATAATAAAAATAATAATAACAAGAACAAGAATGCTGACAACAATAATCAGCTATGCCCTGGAAAATCTGGCAGCCAGCATGGAATACATTTTACCATGAGTTTCAAAATAAAGATTAACGGGAGCTACAGCCCCTGGCAGAGCTGAGGTGAGGTCCAGGCAGACATGGGCTGGATGCTGCCAGGGAGAGGAGGCAGTGGAACACCCCGGCTGTGCAGAAAACGGGCAGGCAGCAGCTGGGGCTGCAGGAGATGGGGCTTGTAAAAAGCAACCGCTGCAAAACAGCACCAGGGGCTTTCACTGCGTGCTGGTTTGTTAGGTCTCGGGCTGAAGAAACTGCATTGAAACACGGAGGTTTGCACACTGAAAGAGCATCTGCAGAGAAAATCTTGCATCCAGAACGTGCCTCCAACTAAGGCAGCAGTTTAATGAAGAAGGATTTTCAAGGCAAACAATAACCTCCTGTACACACCAACTCTCTGCAGGGGGACATGGCAAACACACTTCAAAGAGCTACAGTGATAAACCACACGGATATAAGTGTTTCCTACATGGGTATCAGCAAAAAGATGGGGCAACTATTCTCATGTTATGTTACCTTTTGATGAGAAGCTGAGGGGGGTTCTTATCAATACCTATAAATACTGAGGGGTGGGTGACAGGAGGACGGGATCAGTCTTTTTTCAGTGGTGCCCAGTGACAGGACAAGAGGTCACGGGTGCAAATTTGAATATAGGAAGTTCCACCTAAGCATGAGGAGGAACTTCTGCACTGGGAGGGTGTCAGAGCACTGGAACAGGCTGCCCAGAGAGGTTTTCTCTATCTCTGGAGACATTCAAAACCCACTTGGACACGTTCCTGTGCAGCCTGCTCTAGGTGATCCTGCTCTGGCAGGGGGCTGGACTAGATGATCTCCAGAGGTCCCTTCACACCCCTATCATTCTGTGATTCAAAAATAGAAACCAAACCCCCCTCTTCCACTACCTGCCGTGTCTGCAAGTTCAGCATCCCAGAGCCTAAAGCTGTAAGCAATGACATCTCAGATACATGCACCCAGCAACCTCTTTTTGCCTCAGAAGTCTGACAGTCCTGTTGGTTGCACAACCAAAGAAACAAAGCCTGGCCCTGTTTTCTAAAGTGAAGAGACTGGCTGGGACTTCTGATTCAAGGTGCCGCATGAACACACGGCGTCGTTTCTGCCCGTTACATACCTTCAGGCAGTGCTAGGGCTGGGCTGATCTATTACACACAGTGCGTTTGCACGGCCTGGGAACAGAGCTCTGCTCTCAACTGATTACCAAGCGCTACCCCAATAAACACAACAAATCCTGGCAGCAGCAATTGTTCATTCCTGATGTCTTTCTGATGACTTTAAACGGTGTTAATTTGGTGAATGAGTCTTCCAACATTTAAAAAACTTAAATCAGCCTCAAAAAAAACCCCAAAAAACCAAAACAACCCCTATTGAAACTAGGGAGTTCAGCAGTAACCTGACAAAGGAGGTTAACTTATCTCTGGGCTGCAGCTGCCTAGAAAGTCCAGGCAGCACCAAGTATATGACAGGGCTGAATAAACCCTACAGAAACCGCCGCTTTATTGAAAAGAGCATCTGCACTCGACCAGTTGGAATATTTTGTTCCCTTCAGACTGATTTTCTTAAGGCTTTGATTTAACTTTGCTCAAACAAAAAGAGGACAAACAAGATTTCACGGTTTGTCCAGAAAAAAAAGAAAGCTGTCAGCTCCTTCTGGGTCCAGCCCCAGCAATGCAGAGCTCAACCTACAGCAGCTGACTTCAATCTGTGCCCATTTCCCAGGGCTTACAGGCACGCAGAGTTGGAAGCTGTGACAGCATACTTGCTTAGGTCACAGGGTTGGGGTTTTTTTTTTTGCTGAAATGAGAAGGGCATTTCTCAAATCGTGTTGTTCTGCCCACAAAAACCCAACATTAAACACTGTACAGTGAAAATACACAGGCAAGTTTCTAGTCCACATAGGGAATGAAAAATTCCTTCCCTCCTTTGCAAAACTAAGTCAGAGCTAGGCCAAACCCTTCAAGGGGCAGATCTTCAAGCGACAAAGAAAAATCAAAATTAAAATCTCAGTCAATCAGAACAACTTCTTTTTTTCCTAAACTTCTTTTTTTTTTTTCCTTCCTCCAAAATCCTTCTAAAAAAAAAAAGTTCTGGGTTTGCTTTTCTGTTCTTCTCTAGAGCTTCTCAGGCTGCAAGTCTCCTGAAATTCAATCAGCTGCTTCATTAAATCCTACGCATACTGAGGCTGAAGCTCACACACATACCACAGGGCCACTCGTTTCCAAGGGTGACCTGTATCCCACCTATGCCACCACCGTCTCTCTTGCAGCTGGGTGCCACTCTGTGTGAGACAGGCAGTGCTGACAGGGAGCAGGAACATGGCAGCACCAGGCTCCAGGCAACCCGTGGTTGATGGCTCCTGGGGCCTGGTTGATGCCTTGCAGGCCAAATGGGGGCAATGGGCAGGGACCTGCCCATTGCCCCCATTTGGCCTGCAAGGGATCAACCAAGGGCCACCACCCCAGGAACTGTGACCAGCCCTGTTGCCTTTGTTCATCAGCAACACGTCACTTTCCCAAGAAGGGAGGATCCAAAGACATAATTGCTCTTGGTTCAACCCTGATAAGGAACCCGTGCCTGTTGCTCCCAGGCCCTCCGGAAGCAGAGACTGGTGCAGGAATGAGCTTATGACTGACCCTGGAAAAGATCAGAGAGCAGTTGGAAGAAGCTGGGGAAACACACAGCTGGGGAGGGGAAGGCAAGGGATCTTGGACTAATTTGGGAGCAGGGAGAAAAACATATGCTGGGCTGGCCAGTGCTGAAGATCATAAGGGAGTGACAGACTCCCTAATACACCTACCTGCCTCCCCAAGACACTCCAAACACTGACAGCAAGAGCATCTAGCCTAAATCTCCTCCAGTACAGTAACTCTGCATACCAGGAGAGCTGCCAGCGAGCCCCTTGCTAGCAGATCTCACCACCTCTTGTTCAGGATGCCCTGGTTAATCTTTCTTTTCTCTTGGAGTGCCATTTGTGCAGCCAGTCCTAAACCAGGAATAGGAGGGTCATCTTTTCCACAGGATGACACCACTCACTGCTGAATGGATGTGCCTGTCAAGCATTACTCCTTTCACACCAGCACCAGGAACCACGCTGAGCCAGTAACCTCCCCTGGAGGTGAGCATCTTTTGCTGGAGAAGAGGGTAGGCTACTCAGAAAACCTGAGGAAAATAAATGTGATCCAGGAAAACAATGTCTTAGGGCTTAATAAATAACATATTCCTTATTCGCCAGTGACTCCTCTTTGAAAGTCACTTTCATTTCAGCCCAGGTATCAGAGCAGAGGCTATAAAGGGTGAAGAGTGCCTTTATTTTTAATAGGCACTAGAGGGAGGAATTTTAATGAGTACCAGAGATGCATTCAAAGCTGCCATCAATTCCTTATCATTTCAGCTAAGCTGAGGTGTTGTATTAGTAAAGATTTGTCATCATCATGGTGAAAGACACTTGAAGTTCAAGTATGGGAGCTGGCAATAGCTGAAAAGGAGACCCTGACCAGGAAAAGGGGAAAAAAAAACAAACCAAAAGCTGAACTCTTTTATTAGGTCACCAGCTTTTTTTTTTCCAAATTGTAGATCTTGAATAAATCTTGAAGTAGAAAACTATACCTGCACAAGAAAAATATAAGTCATCTGGTATTGGGCTCACTTCCCTGTTACTTTTGAGGGATCTCTCAGTAGTAGTTCATGGACTGCAGGAATTGGCAGTTCAGGCTGTTTAACACCAAGGTTAAGGGCTGTTCTGTGTGTGTGCTGCAGCTGATGTCCCAGTGAGGGACTTGGTTCTTTGGGAAAGGCTAAACTGAAGAGCTCTAAGACATATGTTGCAAATTGCGTGGTGGCACTTGAAGTGAAGCCCCCCACCCCTCTCCAATAAAACTCCCTTCCTGAAGCATAATCTAATACATTTCTGATAGAAGATACAACAAAATTGACAGTGGCTCCATGAGACCAGCTGGCATTGCTCTTTTTTAATCCATATCTTTAAAAAAGATTATATATCTATGTATATAGATATATCCACACACACACACATATATATAAGCCTTCCCAACTCAGAGTATCAGATAAGCTAGAAATCACAATCTGGAATTAAATATACATTGTCCCTTCTTTTCTTTATCCATCTGAGTAGACTGTACTTTTACTTCCAAATGAAAAAGCAGGCTCAAATACCTGTAATCCTAATCCAAGCTACCATGTACAGGACCCAGCTACAGTTGGCACACCCTAATGAAGCCTGACCTAGAAAGCTGGGAGCAGAAAACTACAAATATTTCTGAGAACCTAAAATAAACACCTTTGGTTTCCAAGTAAAGCTTCCTGATTCTACAGCAGTGCTCCAGAAAAAGTGTTTTATTAGATGACGTTCACGAGGAGGAAGAGGCAGAGCTCGCAGATGGAGACATTTGTAGGTGTTGGATTTTACTACCTGACTAATGAAACAGGGGTAAGGCAAGGTCAAAGGCCTCAGGACTGTTCTGGTGCAGCCACATGTGACAGTGGAAGGCAAGGCAAGAAGGGATGCACGATGCAGCAGGGCGAGGATGCTCAACACGCTTCTGCAGCCAAACAACACTGCAACCCCTTCCCACGGGAGGAACAACGAAGCAAGGGGACACAGAGGAGCACCAGGCTTTTCAGTTAGATCTGGATTCTCCTATAGCCAAATGCAACCCCAGTGAAGGAAGCATTATTATGGCTAAGGCCTGAAACAGAGACTCGGTGTTGGATCTCATCTCTCACTGCCAACAATGGCAGGACAAGGGGGAATGGATTAAAACTAAAGCAAGGAAGGTTTAGATTAGATATTAGGGGGAAGTTCTTTACAGAGAGAGCGGTGAGGTGCTGGAACAGGCTGCCCAGAGAGGTGGTGGATGCCCCGTCCCTGGGGGTGTTCAAGGCCAGGTTGGATGGGGCCCTGGGCAACCTTGTGTAGATCCAGGCCTGGAGGTTGGTGGCCCTGCCTGTGGCAAGGGGGTCGGAACTCTGTGATCCTTGGGGTCCCTTCCACCCAGACCATTCTATGATTCTAACAGTGTTGTCTCAGTCCTTCACTGATGGTTTGCCTTTCTTTCAAGTGAATCCTTTTCCTGTTTGCAAAAGGAGCCAAAAAATACCCACACAAGAAATACATGCATCCCATGGCATGGGGGATGCACTCGCAAACTCTCTTCAGAGGAACCGTGTAAATAACATGAGGGAAAGTGGGGGTGGCCCTAAGTTAAAACATTCAGCATGAGCCCATTCAACTAGTCCCTTCTAGGAAGACTTCATTCAAGTCTGCATAATATTTATTTCTTCTGTCATTCGAGTATTGATATCAGATAAAGGCAAGAAAAACTTGGCAGGTGGATGAGGGGTCTGATAGACAGATAATTATGACTGTTCTCAAAGAATAACAGCTACCCTCAAAGAACTCCTTTCAATCTCAGCCATATCTATACATCTGCATTGGAAGAAGTTTTCTACTTCTCCCTCTTGTACATAATTGCACATATTTCTACAAGGAAGTAAGAGCCGAAGAAATAAAATAATGAAGTTTGGGAGAAAAATTCTAGGATTAAAAAAATAAATAAAGAAAGAAAAAGAGAAGATAAGGAACCAATCTACTGGAGGTGCAGCAGCCACAGAATTACTCCTGGAAAGCTTATCTGCCCCTCCTGCCACCCTCTGAGGGAGCCTGTCCCAGTTTTGAACCAGCACTCGATGTGAATCCAGCTGGACATGCACCTCTCTCCTGCAGCTGCTGTGTTACTCACCCATTGTACTTTGTCAATGTGGAGGAAATAATTATGCTGATAACCTTAGCGTTATCTCCGTTATCAAAAGTGCGTAATTATTTGTTTCCATATATGAACCTGTTTGAATCAAATCAAATCAGACTTTTAAAAAACTTCTAAAGTCAAGCTTTACAGGCTCAGTTGGGGAGTGGCAGGAGCATTAAGTTCACTTTCCTTTTATTTGCTTTCCCTTCTGAGCTCCTTATTTTGGAAAAAAATTTAGCAGTGACTTTCTACACGGCCTTCCCAGATGAATTACAGCTCACCACAGTCACCCAACTGTTTAATTCTTTGTGATATCTAAGAGGAAATTACTTTCTTTATCTTTGAAAATATGATTAAAAAAGCAGATTGTAGCCCATAAAACCAGCTTTCTGCTCGCCTTTAATCATAGTGTTGTTCCCAGGACAACAATGCAGATCATTCACTGGCACGCTCCTCTACCTTCATCCTAAACAAAAGTGATTATTTATATAAACAGTGTCTTTTTATAGATCTTCAAAAGGAAGACAGGGAAACCTTTGATGCAGAGCAGCAAAACAACTGAAAGAGGCAAGGCAGTAACTCCCACAAGGTATTTTAAGCATGTGGGGGGAGGCCACTATTGAAGAATTACGGGATGCTCAACCACCTATTGTCAAAATAGGATACGTAACATCTTTCACAGCCAGTTTGCAATTTAATAGGAAGCTGTCCTCACAGATGCTTGGTGGAAATCTATGCTGCCCTTTCCCTGTGGAAGAAAGCACCCACGTTTGCCAGCCTCCATGCAGGAGAAGTTTTGTGGGCTCTTAATTTCTCATATTTCCATTCACAAGCTGAGCTTTTTCCTTGTACTTCACGCAACAGATGCATTTTACAGAAGACATTTCCTGATGACTTCCTTACATATCCTGAAGGACTTTTTTCTTTTTAAACAAAATACAGGAATTAAGAGGTTGTCAAGTGTGGTCACAAATCTTTTCAATTTATTCTTGAAACCTTTTTAAGAAAGTGTTTTATTCTGCATAAGTAAGCAGTATAACCATTAACAGCAGTAACAGCATGTTAAGGGAACCCATGGGATATAAAGAAGAATAAAAAGAAGTCCTCATGACTCTAAGGCTATCTTTTCCATCAGGCTGCTTGTACCAGAGATGAGTGGTTGAGTTCAAACACTTTCACTACGCTGTCAAAAAGCGAACAGTGAGATGTATTGACTTGCTGGGACCTGCATCTCCTTACCTGCACACTGCCTTCAGCCAGAGGAAAAGAGGAGGGGGAAAGCATGCTAAAATGAAGGAAGAACAGACAAAACCAAAAGGCAACAGGGAAATCAGTTCTGAATACCGGTTAGCTGTGCTAAAATCATAGCTCCACCACGGCAGAATTATTTACCTATCATTATGTTGCCTGCTGTAAATGCTTAGATGCTTTTCCAAGGTTTGTGGGTTTTTTTTCTTCCCCAACTCATTATTTCCAAACATTTTATTTCCAAACAAAGATGACAAGTTCCATTTTGCTGCCCCTACCTCTCTGGCAACACTGGTGCACGCTTAGGGAAGGTACCACCAAGATTACTAGAGCAACGCAGCATCGGGTACTTCAGCAACACTACCAGAAGTGTGTAACTACAGCTACTTCTTCAAGCAGTGACTGACACCGAGGGATCCAGGTCGTGCATGGAGTGAGCTGCTGAACACTTACCCAAAGCACACGTACCTCATGTTGACCTGTTAACCCCATGGCTCTGCAAGGCCAGGGACTGCGCAGCAGATGTTTGGAGACTTGAGCTGCATTTGGACTAGATACAAGGCACCAGGCAGCCATGTGTCAGTTGCTTCCTGGGAACCTCACTTTTTTTTTTATATATATATTTTATATTTGTTTTGGTTTGGTTTTTTTTGTTTTTTTTCCCCCTGTTTAATCCCTGGGCTGATTATTTTCTCATGAAACACGAAACTGGGGGATCAATTGATTCCTGCGGCGCGGTGTAAAACCGTACCACCGTGAGAACAACCTTACTCACCCAGAAACCAGTGGGACGTGAGGTCAAAATCAGTTTTATCAGGACCCAGCCCTTTTACTACGGAGAGCAAATAGAAAACCATCCTATGGAACATGAGACTGAAAAGCGATAGGAAATCGTTTCCTGTTCACCAATTAAAAACCCAACAACAACAAAAACAAACCAAAAAAAACCCCCCAACCAGTCACCTGTATCGATTTGCTGGTATCTGAATCTCCTGACTTGTGCACTGCCTTCAGCCAGAGGAAAGGAGAGGGAAAAGAAATGTGATAACACAAAAGAAGGACAAACAAAACTGGAAGGGAATGGGGAAACTACAGATTTCAATGTTACTGACCAAGGAAAGCTGCTTAAGCACATAACTAGGACTCTCTTCACTCCCATGATAAAAATTTAGTCATTTCTAGAGGTGTCACCAAATGAACTGTGTTTTTTGTGGGGTTTGGGTTCTTGTTTTGTGGGTTTTGTTTGTGTGTTTTTTTTAAATTGTCTGCTGCTGGTATATACCTATTGGTAAAGAGAGAGTGTGCTGACATGCAGTATGAGAAGGAGGAATATATGCAGGAGAACTTTTTCACAGTGAGGGTGACAGAGCCCTGGGACAGGATGCCCAGGGGGGTTGTGGATTCTCCTGCTCTGGAGATACTCAATGTCCATCTGGACACCTGCCTGTGTGACCTGTCCTAGAGAACCTGCTTTGGCAGGGGGTTGGACCCAATGATCTCTTGAGGTCCCTTCCAACCCCTATGATTCTGTGGTTCTGTGAGTAAGGGCAGCGTTACAAGGAAACTGCTGTGACACAAGGAAAAAGGCACAGCCCTCATCATTACAAGGTCACAGGTTGGCCACTTCTACAGAGCTTACATTAAAAATAGTTCCTCACGGGGCCTTTTGCTGTTATCCATTTCTTTCCTACTGTTAGCATTACTGCTCGCCCCAACTGATTTGCATCTCTGCTTGGAGCAAGTGTTCTTTCCCATGGTAAGAACACAAAAACAAGGAAGAGAAAAATCTATAATACCACTTAGAACCACTGCCAGCCTCAAGTATTTATTCTTTCTCTAGGCACTGATTACACCACTGTACAGAACACTGTGCCACCTCCTATACAGTTATTTAAATCTGTCTCGTATCCTATTCCATTACTTCTATTTTTTCCAATGCTTATTGTTAGGAGGATCTCTTTCAGGCTGCCAGCATTATGCCCTGTCATCTCACTTTTTATTAAAAAGAAAAGTCTCATACACATCTATATTCTTTTTCACACCTCTAGCCCTTAAAGAGCCCAGTTTGATACTGGCTCGTCTCTGAAAAAAGCACCTTCTTTATTCCTAGGTTTGCATGAGTTTTCTGTCTTCCCCTACTAGCACACCCACCACAGAGCTTATGGGTCTATCCTCCACCCCTGACCAAGGTTCTGCTCTATCTGATGCAATGGACTGTGGCTCCCCACAGAGAACATATGTGTTACTTAATCCATGTAAACTACCAAAACAGTGTTTGGGCTGACATTAAAACACTCTTGCTGTGATGTCAATCTATTGAAAAGAAAAAAACCCACACCCTTCCCAAAATTGCTGACTATTCAGAACTGGTCCTGTTCTATGAACTTCTTTGCTTTCTGTCATCTTTTAGAAGAAAATGGGTATAAGGACTTACTAAGGACCATTATTCCTTCCATCACCCACAAACAAAACTTAAAACACAGGCTAGAATTGATAAACACGAATTTTCTGTTTCTTCTTATTCTGGAAATGTAGAGAATAATTTTACTAATGGATGCATTTGGCTTCTGCCCACGGATAGGACTAGATGCCTCAGAAAACAATGCCAAGCTAGTACAACACACAGTCCCTGAACCAGCACCTCTCAGAGAGAGAGAGGGGCTCAGCAATGCTCTAAGGGAAGAAGAGGGCACCTCCTAAAGGACAGCATTTTAAGAGCTGCCTGTGTTCTCCATGGCTCCAGTGATGTGTATTGTGTGGCTTCGAGTGTTGTCTTTATCGAATTCCACTGATCATCAGAAAAGAGATGGGCAATGCAACTAAATGGAAAAAAAAAAAATCATAGAATCACAGAATATCCTGAGCTGGAAGGGACCCATGAGGATCACTGAGTCTAACACCTGGCTCCACATAGGGCCAGCCAAGTCAGAGCATGGGACTGAGTGCATCGTCCAGATGCTTCTTGAACTCAGTCTGGATGGGTGCTGAGACCCCTTCCCTGGGGAGCCTGTTCCAGTGCCCAACCACCCTCTCAGTAAAGAGCCTCTTCCTAACATCTAACCTAAACCTCCCCTGTCACAGCTTCATGCCATTCCCTTCACTCCCCCTCATAAGGAAGCCATGGACTGCCAAGTCAAAGATGCCAGACATACTAGTAGATGAGAGCTTGTACTTCCAATGCTGCTGACCACTTGATGACAGTTTGCAGCAGAGGGGCTTGGAAAGACAATGTAGTAATAGATTCCCTACAGAGAGCTACTGAAATCATCATGGGGCTGGCCAGAGCCATAAGGCCCATGGGCACATTTCCTTAACCTTGTAGTCATTTAGATCCCTCCTAGAGGGCAGAAAGGAGGGAAAGAACTAAAAGGCCAGGAGCAAATGCTGTACAGCTGCAGGGCCTCTAAGTCCACTTAGTGGGATCAGAAGCCTCCCAGATTACAAACAAATGGTGTCAACTTTATTTTCAGCTCCACTCAGCCAAAAATGGTTTCCTCCCAAGAACAGTTGTACTTCTCTGCACCCTGAGATTCCTTATCCCCAGGAGGCGAAGTCTGAAAGAAAGACTTTGCCCCCCTATCATCTGCACCCAGATAAACAATCAAGGGAAAGAGATAGGGAGAAATACAGGAAGTGTGCTGGAGAGCCAAGGGGTAAGTAATACGGAATGAGTAGAGAAAAAGAATTAAAATAAACTCAGATGGACTATTTGGAATCATCTCCTTTTACTCTGAGTGATCATTGACTCCGTAGACCTATAGGAAAGCTGGGGAGGGACTGTTTGTGAGGGCAAGTAGTGATAGGACATGGGGCAATGGTTTTAAACTAGAGCAGGGTAGGTTTAGTTTAGACATTAGGAAGAAGTTCTTCACTACAAGGGTGGTGAGACACTGGAACAGGTTGCCCAGAGAGGTGGTGGAGGCCCCGTCCCTGGAGACACTCGAGGTCAGGCTCAGTGGAGTTCTGAGTAACCTGACCTAGTTAAAGGTGTCCCTGCTCACTGCAGGGGGGGTGGACTAGATGGCCTTTAAAGGTCCCTTCCAACCTAACACATTCTATGATTCTGTATTGATGGTAGCTTCCATGCCAGTGCCAGCTTACACACAGGGAATAACATTTGCCTGCAAGCAAGCACTGACTGCATGGCCAGCCACTTGGTGCTTACACTGAGGAAACAGTGACAGGCCAGACAAATGGCCTCATGTGACCAGCTACTCCATGTCAAGGCCCATTACAGCTCACTTTCAACTGCCCCAGCAAACGCACACCCCAACGTATTTATATCCACGTAGGCAAGAAGCGATGTGTCTATGCTTACCCCTGCAAATGGAAAACAGCACCCCTCTTTCAAACCCTGACAGGCTTCCAGGGATAACCTTTCACAAACAAACAACCTGCTCTGCTTCCAGAGGGATTTTATAAAGAACGGAGATTACAATGGGCTTAATCATGATTAAACACTGATCTGGCTCAATCTACTCAAAAGCAGACAAAAGATAAATAAAAACCTCCAGCAGATGGATTTCATACTGGAAATTCTGGAACCTCAATTGACGTCATACTTTTTAAGTTCAGATAATATCTGGAGGAAGCAGTACACTGGATCAGGAAAACAAAAGCAAATTTCTAGTTAAAATTCTCCGTGCTCAGTGTAGAAAGGAGAAGGCTACAACTGGGACTGCACCGCGCAGCTCAGCATTTTGCAAGCCTGTTTTTGACTGTAGCTGAAATTGCACTATTAGAGTGATGCCACTAGAAAGCAACAAGCACTCCCTTCTGCCCTCCTCTTCTGGGTGAAAGTGGGCAACATTAGTCATTTCCCCTCAGGCATAGGCTGCTTCTGATTGATGGCAGGCAAATTCATTTTCTTTTACCAAAACAATGCCACGTCGTTGGTGTCACCCCTGTTGTGGGGCATCAATTCCTCAGGCACAGCAGGAAAATCCTGCATGATGGGAAGGGGTTGCATCTAGTGAACATCTCCCAGATACAGGCATCTGCTCTTTCCTACGGGTGAGGCAACCCAGGGAACAGATTCCACACCATGGCAGTACTGCTGAGGGAGGTGGAAAAAGTCAAAAAATGAGCACAGATCCTAGGGAGTGCCTGCTTACAGTGCTAAGTTTCCTATTTTATTCAACAGGGTAAAGATGTTCTCTTCAAAGAAAGAGAAATAACTCTTCATATATTGTGGGGTAGGGAAATCTATGTGGATGTAGGGGGTTGGACCCGATGATCTCTTGAGGTCCCTTCCAACCCCTACAATTCTATGATTCTATGATTCTGTGTGGTGGTTTCAGCCCCAACCAGTGGCTGAGCACCACACACCACTCGCTCACTCCCAGAGGAGAGAGTCCATGGATTGGCTGGGATAAGGACAGCTTACTGACAAAAATACCATGAAAGTAGAATAATAATGGCCTGTTACGCTCACACCCAGTGATAACACAGAGCACCTTACTGACCTGAGGATTACAGAGTGCTGCATGATGCAAGGATCAACTGACCGACTGACCGACCAACCCAATGTGCCAGCCACACTCAGACTGTCCTAGAGGCACCAAGCCCCTGCCCTTCCCCAGCCAGTTGAATATGGGGAAGTGATGCCAGGTGGTGTGGAAAACAGCCCAGGATAACTCAGCTCACCTGGGTTAACTGCTTGGGAAGGTTAACTCTGGCCTGGCCAGAACCAGGACAGGGGAGGAGAAGACTGATCAGAGTATTCTCATCATGTTATCCCAACTCTTCACGTCCACACCAGCAGAAATGCCCAATGAATGAGGACACAACATTTGGCCATCAGACAGAGGAGGTCCCTTCCTGTACTAAGATGGTTAAAAGCTACATTGTTGCTTCTTCTGGTGCCAAGTGAATGCATCCTGTGCTTCACAGATGCAGGACCTCTACTTCCAAGCAGCAGGTTGAAGATTTTCAACCACTTTTGATTTGTGGCCTCCAAAACTTCTGCAGTGAAGGTGAAAATCCCCATACAGACAACATAAGTCTGCTGTTAATGACTTTGTTCTTCTCACTAACCACCTGGATGTAATTCATTGCATCAATTTGCCATCACTGGCATGGACAGACCTTGGCAGTGAAACCTATGTTAATTATCCTGATTTTCAAGCTGCAAGTTATCATCAACTTCAAGAACACCACCCCTGAACAAAACCACGATTCTCACCCCAACTCCCACCGTCCTTTGGCCCACTCAGTGTTCTCTCTCATGCCAGGCTAGATAGATCACTTCCAACTTCAAGCTGAATAATCATCACTCTGCAGTTCAATTCCCCACTTCCACAAACTGCAGACCTGAGTTACAGAGTTTGCATTTCCTAGACGAGAAGCCAACAAACTTCCCTGTCCTTGGAGTCAAGCGGAGAGGCATTTCTCATTCCCAGTAACAGCAGATGCATTTGCTTATTGACACACAAGCAGGAAACTAATGGGTTACTGCTGCTTGTTCCAAAACAGGCTTACCTTATAAAAAGCTTATGGGACTACTGAATGTAACCTTGTTGTGCAGATTATTCAACATCCCTCAATAACCTACATCTGAAAGAGAAATGAGTTCAAGAGCCTGTGGTAACACCTAAAGGGGGGGGAACATTTGACAGAATGCAGAGAACTTTTTTATTTTTCCTTATAGCACGTGTGACTCTCCCTTCACATCCTACTGACATCAAGCACCAAAGCAAACAATCGTTGTTGCCTATGGAAAAGGACTGCAGATTTAAATACTAACACAGCAACCAATGTGAAATGTCACCTGGCTAGGCAGTTCAATCTGCTAAGCACTTGAATTTATTTTTAAATTATAAAAACCTGATGTTACTCAGGAGAATTCTTTTTCCCTTTCCCCAAATAAATACAATTAACACTTGCCAAGTAGAATTCTTCATCTGCAATTAATGACTTCCCAAAATTAGACCGAGTACTCAAAAACACGCTGGGGCAAAAACATCCCTGGGGTTCCCTCCTGGAGCTGTGTTTCTGGAAGAGGAAGAGATGCTTCATACAGCACACAGTGCCAAGAAACCTGCGTGCCTGAGATGCTCCTTTCCACAGCCTGAGTGGCCTTGAACCCTTGCAGGGACGAGGCTTTCACAACCACAAGCCCTCCCTTAGCATCTCGCCCTCTGTGTTCCTTACTGATGCTGACAAACAGCAGCAGCACTTCTGAAGCAAAGGCACATCAGTGAAACCACCCCACAGCAACAGGGGCAAGCTCAGCAGGGAATAGCACACATTGATCTGAAGGTTCAAGGTAAGACAAAAAGCAGTTAAGTGTGTGATTAGTTTTAAGCTATTGGTGAGACTGCTCAAGTAGAGTACATGACAGAACAGGTCTGATGGTCTACAGACAAACCGAATACAAACAAGCCCATCTCTGACCCAGAATTTTCTCCAGGTAAAGACTCCTGTTCTTCTTACAGGACCTGGTCCTGTTTCACCAAGATAAATTAATGTTTTCCCATTCCTCTTAATGACAGAAGCGTGGTGCTGGGGCCCAACTCCACAAACAGCACTCCCCTTCTGTAATGTTTACAGGCACCCATGGCACTCCAGAGCAACAAGCCATCTGGTGAGCAGCATCCAAGGGTCAGACAAGCTTGACCCAAACCAGGATGATCTGTAATAAAACCCAGCCAATTATCCCTTCTGTCTCATCAACCCCAAGCATAAAGACAGATAAGTGTGGTAGATCTTTGGCTTAAAGGGTCATTTTGGCCAAATTTGCCAAAACATTAGGGTTACAAAACGAAACGCATAGAGTCACTGCGTGACACAAAGCTTCTCACAGTGCGACCAATTTCATTTCAATGGCCAAAGATGATAAACTATCTAAGATAGTTGGAATGGCATTAAACCCTTTTGCTGTAGGCAATGTCTAAAGAACTCTTTTGGTGCACAGCAGTGCTCCACCACACCCCAGCAAAGCTTTCTGCAACATACCCACGGGAGTCTGCCATCTTCTTGAGACCCCAATGGCTCAAGTAGGTTCTCCCAGCCTGCTGCTTCGTGTGGTTTGCCTCCCAGTCACCCCATTTCAAAAAGGTGAAGGCAAACTGTGTTTTGCAGTGCCAGGTCATTTTCTGGCACTATCACAAGGCCCTGGTTCTCAAGAGACTCACTAAACATGCACTTAACTTGAATGTGATTTGATTTAACGGAGGTAGTCAGCAGCACGAACACCAGTGTGTGCTCCTAAGTCTCTTCAGGGGACCCTGCTGTTCACCAACATTCTTCTACTCACTCCGGGTCTCCATGCACCCAATAATATATAACAACATTTTCAAGGCTGAGCATTGAATTTTAGAAATTCAAGTAAAAGTTATTAATTTAAAAATTATTAAAAGTTCAAAGCCATCTATGGCAGACTAGAAAGCGTCCTGTAGGAAAAACGCTTCTAGGTTACCATGTCCATAGCTACCTTTAAAGAAAACTTGCCTTCAAAATCCAGAAAAATCAATATTGCAATGAATATTAAAATATTGACATTTAATAATATCCCATATTCCTGCAATACAGTGTTGATAAATAACGATTTACAAATAAAAAACTCAGCACGTGTTCTTAAAACCTGACTCTGCAAGCAGGCAGGATGAGGGATGTTGTACTAGTCTACTTTTTTTCCCCTTCCTGTATTTAAAAAATAGAGACAGCAAATTTCTTTGAACTTACATAATTCCAACCCTGTTATTTTCCAGACGGCTAAACTGGCCTTTCAAATTCTTTAGGCTTGGCATTGTATGAAAGCAGATATCAAATATTCAGAGAACTCAGTTTAGAAAGATCATTTGTCTGAGGCCGAGCCTTTCTGAAGAGCTTCCTGCAGAGCTCCAGACACATCTCAAACAGCCATTCCCACCAGGCTGAGGTCAGCTGTCCTTGCCAAGCCATGTTTCAGGAGGTGTCGGATCACAGAAAGGGGCAGACCCCACAGAAAGGTGAGAACCGTACAGGGTGTGAGGTGCCAGAGAAGCCGACTGCTGCAAACGACAACAATTTATGAATATTAATCTGTTTTACACAATGAGCTGGTGAGAACTGTCACTTCTCTGCACAGAAAAAAAGCTACAGTATCACTTGCCTAGTGCTCCTGTGGCTGCCTTTTAACAAAAAGCACCTTTTCGGAACAAAATCTCAGTTGACCAGAGCCAGTGAAGGGATGCTCCTCTTGGATTAACTGGGCTGTACCTATGACCTCCATCAAACACATCTCCAGTGGCAATGCACAGAACTGAAGCACCTGCTCCTGCTGGATCCTATTCTACCCAGTATTTCTAGAGCACTCAGCAGATGTAGCCATGGCCATCTGGCTTTGACACGGCGCTGAAGGACCACCTCTTTCACACAGACAGGATGCACTTGAGGCAGGAGAAGGTTTTTCTCCTTCCTCACCGAGCCTTGCCAGGTCACTCATAGGTACAGTGCGGCTGCTTGGGTCAGCAGCAGCTCAATGCCTGCCATAAGGCATCAGTTTTCCCAGCAAAGCTCTGAATCCAATTGTTTTCTTTGAATCCTACCAAGTCTCGTATTTCCATGCTGTCTCATGGTGGCTTCTGGGTCTTCCAGATGAAGGAACTGGCACAGAAGGTGGAGGGAACCTACCAGTCCCACCCTCCAGGCCAGCAAAATCATAAACCAGTAAGAAATACAGCATTTGGTTCTTCACACAGAAGAAAATGATCTATAGGGTACTGCTGTACCTTTGCTGAAGAGCAACGCCAGGTTTTATTATGTACAAACCCTCCAGTGTTTTGTGGCTGCTGGTTTTGCTGCAGGTGGGATCTCAGGCTGCTGAAGCAGCAGCACCTTGACTAAGCCAACAGGAGGCCTTTGGAGCTGGACTAGGGGGATGCACCCCCTGAAGAGGACCATACTGCTTGGAAGCAGGAAGCCCATCAGCCCCGCACAGCTCCCCTCTCTGTCCCCTGTGCAGCAGAGTGCAGGCTGTTTGAAAACCCATGGGACAGTCGATGGACAGCACACACCTCAGCTCCCTGCAAAGCCAGGCTTAAAGGCAATGGACAGCACACCCCTCAGCTCCCTGCAAAGCCAGGCTTAAAGGCAAGCCTGTCTCTCTGCAAGGCAGCCAGAAGAGCTCAGACTGACATGGACTGTACATTTGGCTGGCAGCGTTAGGGCCGATGATGAGTAGCTAGCCGCTTCACCACTAAATTAAACAGCATTTCTTCCACTTCCTGCCATTCTCCTGAGCTGGATGCTCAGAAGGGGCCCCTCAAATGCTCCTTCTGGTTCAGACATTCATCGTTGTCAGTTCCCAGCTATTAGCAAGGAACTGATTTCAGGAAAGCTAATCAGGGCAGACCAGAGGCACTGCTTACTGCAACCTCATCGTAAAATCAGAAAACACCAAAGGCACGTGGTCAGCTGGGACAAAACATTGACCCTCTGACTTCATGCACTCTGCAGCTAGAAAGACTTCCTTATTTATGCTGCATGATTTTCCATGGAGTTGGGAAGCCCGACTAACACAGAGGGTTTTAAGAGCTAAACGTGCTGTGGCAGTTGTTTAAGATATATTTTTAAATACCTTTTCCAGTGCTTCTCTGTCAACCAGCTCCTGCACAGCCAGAAGCTTGATGCTGTGAGAAAAAACAGAAAAGTAAGAAAGAATTAATCACTCCATTGCAAGCATTACAGAAACACGAGCAAGAGCAGAACTGAAGCTCTCTTTTTATCTTCTCACTTCACACAAAGAATCTATAGAGGCAGAGATACATAAAGGGCTTAGAGTATAATAAACTAAAGCAAGAGAAAACCAGCATTAATCTGTCTGCTTGGATTTAGCAACCCTAAACAGATTTTCTGGTTTCCAACTCAAAGGGTATCAGAATTCACCTTACAGAGATATTGCATTCATGGTTACATTTTTAGTACCCTAAATGAACACTGGAGGATCTTCTGAATGACACAGAAATAGACTCTAAACATTACTTTCAGTCTTAGTCAACTTTGTTCTTCAGTATCAACAGGTTTCTAGCAGTCCCACAGCAGTCACTCCCAGGGGTTTTAAAATATTATATATATACAGTAACAAAGACAATCCAGCTGAAGAAATTTGAAGGGGAGAGGAGAGCAATGTGCACAACACTCTGAGCGCGGTGAAGGTTCTTGTAAGGCCATTTGCTAATCGAATCCAAATTTCTTCGCCTACTGAGTCATTTCTAAGTTCATCTCTAGGGCCCAAATCCTGTACACTGAACTTCATTCACTTCTATGAGACGAGTTACTTAAACAGGAGTTTGCCCTCTAAGCCAGGTAAAATCACAGCTAAATCTGGATACGTAAGAGAACCTCATACATCATCTTTATAATCAGTTTAATGAGTAATTAGAAACAATCCATTCTCCTTCAACATTCTCCCCACGTAGCACAAAAGCCCGATCCTTTCCACACTAAGGAATTTCAGAAAAAGACCTTGTTGCATCCCCACCCTTCCAGCAGGACTCACAGGACAGGTAGATAACTTGAAAATCATTCAGTGTGGGAACAGTGACTTTGTGGACACTGGCACTGTAAGGGATCAGCTGTATCAGACTTGTTCCCAAGTCTGTGGGACCAGATGGGATTCATTCCAGAGTACTGAAGGCGCTAGTAGATGCTACGGTAGGATCCCTCTCAATTATCTACCAAAAGTCTATGCAAGTCTGGGGAGGTCCCTGCTGACTGGAAGCTATCCAACACTATTACAAGTTACAAGTAGGGAGTGAGGGAAGATCCAGGGAACTACAGGCCTCCTAGTCTGACCTCAGTACCTGGAAAAATTATGGAAAAGATTATATTGGGCACTATTGAAAACACATTTAAAGAACATCAGGTACAGCCAACAGAAGTTCACAAAGGGAAAGTACTGTTTAACTAATTTTATATCCTTCTACAATAAGGTCACCTGCCTAGTGTACAAAGGGGAAGGTGGTGGGTGTAGGTTTCCTGGATTTTAGTAAGGCTTTTGATACTGTCCCTCACAGCATCCTTCAGGACAAGTTATCCAACTGGGAGATGAGTATTTGAGGCTACATCTGGCTGGTGACTGGCCACCAGTGCTGCTCCTTAGGGCTCAGTCCTGGGGCCTATTCAATATTTATATTGCTGATCTGAATGAACCCGTTTTGTTGATGATACTAACCTGGGAGATGCCATTGTCTCTTTTGAAGGACGTGAGCCCTGGAAGAGAGATCTGGCTAGATTTGAGGATTGGGCTATGATTAATGGAATGAAACTTAAGTCCAAATGTTGGCTCCTGCACCCGGGATGGAGTGACACTGGACAGAAGTATAAATAGGAAAAGGAGTGGCCAGAGAGCAGCACCGCAGAACAGCGTCTGGGAGTGTCCTGGTTTCAGCTGACATAGAGTTACTTGTCTTCTTAGTAGCAAGTTTGGGTGTATGCTTTGGATTTGTGCTGGAAAAAGTGTAACATTGGCAAGTTTTTGTTACTGCTGAGCAGCATTAACATAGAGCCAAGGCCCTTTCAGCTTCTCACCCCAGGTCTGGGGGGTGCACAAGGAGTTGGGAGGGGACACAGGCAGCACAGCTGGCCCCGACTGACCAAAGCGATATCCTGTACCATATGGTGTCAGGTTCAGCAAGTAAAGCTGAGGAACAAGGAAGCAGAGGGACATTTGTCTTCCCAAGTAACTGTCACATGTGATGGAGTCCTGCTTTCCTAAGGATGGCTGAATACCTGCCTGCCCATGGGAATCAGGGAATTAATTTCTGGGTGTGCTTTGCATGGCTTCTGCTTTCCCTATTAAGATGCCTTTATATCAACCCACAAGTTTTCTCACTTTTACTCTGACTCTCTCCCTCATCCCACCAGCTGTGTGGTGGGGTTAAACCACAACAGGGGTGCTGGGCAGCAGCAGCAGCTCGGTGTGAGTCAGCAGTGTGCTCTGGCAGCCATGAGAGCAAACCGCATCCTGGGGCGCATCAGACACAGCATGACCTGCTGCTCAGAAGAGGTGATTATCCTGCTGGATTCAGCGCTGGTGCGGCCTCACCTTGAGTGTGGTGCGCAGTACTGGGCCCCACCACTCAAGAAGGTTGCAAAGGTCCTTGAACCCATTCAAAGGAGCACCCCAAAGCTGGTGAAGGGGCTGGCAGGCATGTCCTCTGAGGAGCAGCTGGGGACTTTGGGGTTGTCTAGAGGTCCCTTCCAAAATCAACCCTTCTTTGAGTCTGTGAAAGCAGACAGACGCCCAGACCACTATCAATTACATTTATTTAAAATTAAGAGCACAACAGGGAGGACACCTAGCATCATTTCCCCGTCCTCTTCAGCACTTGCAAATTTCAAAATCTATTCAATGCCAAACTCATCCCTTCAGTCTTTCCTGGGCAATACAAAACACTGGCTTTTCCATAAGTGGAGCCCACCAAAGTAGGTAAATCTAACAACCAGTTTAGATTAAAAACATGCAGAATGCCCCTCTCCCGGAAGGGATGGAGAAATGTGGGCATGCTCCACATCCCTAGGTACTGGCTATCAATGGTTCAGAGCAGCTGCCTTGGCCAGAAGGCACAAAGAATCAACACAATCACAGAGCCTGCATCTGTTCAGGATGGCACGGTTACAATTCTGCCCACCTAAAATTTAGCTCTCCACAGCTTTAATGTCCAGTCAAAGCCAGTGTTCAGATTTGCTGCACGGTCAATGAAACAAGAGAGGGGTCTCACTTCCGCAGGGCAGTTCAACCCACCTATCCTGGCATCATCCCCTGCGTCCTCCCACAAGGGCAGAACCTGCTGTCACATTGTGCTGCCCCAGGTCAGCTGGCTTTTTACCCATGGAGTGGTCCAGTACCACAGCTCCGACTGCTCACCTTCCTTACCCAGTCCTAAAACCTGCCACTTAATATAATATCCTTGGACTCACAAGGACAATTTCATTTACCCAGGGAGACAAAACCAAGCGATGCATATAAATATTGCTTACATTACTTTCACGACTCTGCAGCCAGACAAGCAAAGAGTCTGTATAGCTAAAAGCTTGTAAGGCCGTGTGAACAGTTGATGCAGAAGTCTACCAAAGGATATAAGTTGTCGTGTAGTACAAAGAGTTTTCAAAACCTCAGAGCAATGCTGCATAATTCTTGAACATGCATAGACATCTTATAGGTTAGTTATGTACATCCACCCTGTAACAGCAGCTGGCAAAACACAGCTTTAACCCTGGCCTTCTACGGTGTTACACTACTCTCCACCAGAGTCCTTCACAGCCTAACCCTGTGCTTTCACTTTAATGTACTTCTGGTTTTGATGTCTTCAAAGAACCATAAAAGGCCTATACAATCACAAAATAGTTCCAGTCTATAGATTTCCAGTCTGTAGAGGTTATTATTACCAAGTGTTGCAGTTTTGCATAGCTGTGCTGCTGAGATGGCTTTTGCAAGCAGCAGTTAGTTTTTCTGCCAAGCCCAGGCCAATTCAAGGCCAAAGTCGCGGCTGACCAGGGCCAAGCCAAACGGAGACAGTCATAGCGCCTCTGGGAATCACAGAGAGGAGAGAAAAGACTGCTGGCAGGGGCACTTTGCCACCTGAGCGGGTAGTGAGAAGATGTAACAAGCTGTGCAGACACCAAGGCCAGGCCTAAAGGAGTGGGGGGAAGCAGAAGCAGAGTTTCCCCTGCAGCTCATGGTGAAGACCATGGTGAAGCAGGTTGTCCCCTTGCAGCCCATGGATGAGGACGGGGAGCAGAGATATCTACGCCCTGTGAAGAAATTGATCCACGCCTCAGCAGGTTTGCCGGGGCACTTGAGACTTTGCGGGGGACCAGGCCAGGGGAGTCTGTTTTGCCCATTGCACTAATTGGAAAGTGATCCCTCTGTCCTTACCTCAAGTCCTAGGTCTCCCAATAGATATTTTCTCCTCTTTTTGGGTGAAAGGGAGAGTGAGCGAGCAGCTTGGTGGGCATTTGGCCTCTAGCCAGGACCAAACCACCACACTAAGACAAAAAGGGTGGAGAAGGTTCAGAAAACAACAGGATGATCAGGGAGAATACAAAGGTATTCCATTAAAGCCCAACTGCTACAGTAGCGGGGGACAAATGATTATCTGCTACCATTTGGTGAACACACGATGCTGGACGCCCACACTGAGCTGAACTAGAAGGTACTTAGGGAAAGTACAAAGCAAACACAAGGCGGGGTGGGTTTTTTAACATCGTTTTCCTTGCAATTCAACCAGCAAGCAAAATAAAGATGGAATGGGCACTGAGCAAAGAAGGCACCTCCCTCAGTTTAAAAAACATGACAATGTTGTGTCCAACCCCAAACTTCAGAACGAGCCTAGGCTCATGTGTCTTGGTGAACCAAGTCCAGTAACGTAGGCAGCAGCAACACAGCCGACATCAAGACCCATTGCTGAACTCAGAGCTCACCTCTTAGTTTTGGAAAAGCACATACTCAACAGGGGTGAGAGGAAGGTAGTCTCACACACATCCAGGATGCTCACAGCCATCTGGGCTGCTGCAAAGATTCTTCAAGTCCATGTGTATGCAGTAAAATCTAACATTCTGCCATTCCCTTCTGCAAGCTGTACAACAATGTGGTCCTGGTATGCAAATTACCCTCATCTTTTTCTTTTTAAAGTCAGAGACTTTTTGATCACTCAATCATCAAAAGGTAGAATTTATCAATCAAGGCTGCTGATGCTTCTACCGAGTGATTTATTTCTAGAACAGTAATTGTGGATTATGTGACACCCAATAGCTGCCAAAGAAAGTCAAGACTGCCCCAAATGCAAGAACTGTTTTCATTTCCCATTTACACTACTAAAGCCCCACAAGATCTCCTTCAGCTGGTATGCTTTTATTTAAAACAAAGTATATGGAGTTAAACAGAAGCCAGTAACACAATAGGAATCAGGAATGCTTTTACTTTATATCTCATTATATTTACAAGGATGCTGTAACTCGTGTCCAGAGGTGAAGAACCCATACAAAATGTTTACATCCTACAGAGACGCTGCATATGCAGGGCCAGAAGCAAATCTGAGTTCGATGTTGTTACATGATTTGCAATAACATTTGTTTGACTCTTGGTGAGAAAAATACTTCTCTCTACTGTTATAAATTTACAGAGATCAATGTTTGCCCAGTATTTTACTCTGTTCTGTTCAGGTGATGGCAGGCTGTTTTTTTCTGGGTCAAAAGGAATCTACAAACACAAATATCAGTCTTCATACAACCAGCTGCAAGACGCTTCTTTCCTTAAAGCATCATCATGGATGCTGTCTCTGCCCATTGGATTACAGTCCTCTACCTGGAAAATTGCTCTTGATAGCTGGTTATTTACTGCTATTTCTTCCAGCTATTCCAAGCAACGTTTCTGTGTTCTACTTTAAGCAATGTCGGCTTGGAAATGCAGCTTCTATCAAGGCTGCTGCTTTGGGGGTTTGATGCCCTGAAAAGAAATCAGGCTGTTTGTTTAGGCACTGCATCAGCAATCCCATAAACTCTGAAAGCAATTCATAACTATGTATGCTGTTTGTCCTTTATGTGTTCACCAAGGATTTCAGAGTAGATGGGAATACAGCTACTTGGCAGCTGAGGGGGAGGGGGTGGGGGGAATCTCTAATAAAGCAGAAATGCAAAGAGAGTTACCAAAAGCCAATGCTCAAGCCCAAGGTCTTGCTGTCTACAACAGAACACTTACACACTCTGTTTATATACCAGTGTCATTTCTTTCATCCTCACCTGTGGTATGTGAACACTAACTCATGAATAAAGTTGTAGGAAAAGAGATTTTCTGAAGAAACCTTTCGCTAACTGGAGCACCTACTCTAATCTACCTGGTTTAAAACACACTGCTAATAAATCTGTACCACAAAAAGCTACATGGACCTTATGAAAATATCCCTGGTTGTATCTGAAACCATGTTAAAAATACTGACCCAGTTACATAATCTATTTATAAAAAGCTATTGAAGTTAATATCCTGGCAGCCCAGGCCCACTCAAAATACTTGAAAACATGCAGAGATCAGGATGAAGGACTCTCCTCCAGCAGTAAAAATATGCAAACATAATGTGCTGTCAAGGAAACACATGACTCTCTCTTTTTCTGGCCATGGGTGACGCATGGCATTCTCCTCTAAGGGAATTCCTTTTGGCTTCCAGAGGATGAGTCAGTGCCAAGCAAATGCCTATAGCTACAGCACATTTCTACCCCCCAGGGTAATGCTGCAATCCTCTCCTCAACGCCTTCTATCTTAAAAACACATAGAAACGAGTTCCTCTCTCTAATCCCACATACCCAGGAAGAATTTAAGCCTTTTCAGCAACTTTTTTGCAATACTGCAAACTTGTCCATAGGTCCCTTGCTGGCCAAGAGCCACCATCACATTTTATTTATACTGAGCTTCACTTCCCAGCTTGAGTTTGCATTGCCCACAAAATCCCACCTACTTTTGCAATACAGGTTGTCAGGGCCTTCCCAAAAAACTACTGCAGGGTCATCTGTCTGCAGACCAGCAAACCATGGCTCTGCATCAAGCCAGGTGAGATAGACAGAAAACACCCAAGATCCATCCATGCTGAAGGCACGTATGTTCTTCATCTGAGGAAGAGAAGCTGCTTCCCCTAACATCAGTCTGAAGGATGTTCTAGGATAGGGGTAGATAGGATTTTGGATTACAGCTGGTTTCTGGACCACCCTTTACACAGTACTGGACTTGCAGCCACTACAGAGACATGTCGCTTGGCTGCCAGTATGAAGGGAGAAAGTCTCCAGAACAGAGCCCTGCATCAACAGGTACAGAACTTGCATCTGCTGAGCTGACCCTGGAGTGGAGCTGAGGCTCTCACTTGGTCATCTGGGAGGAAAAGGGAAAGAGGAGGAATACATGAAGCATTAAGTTTGGTAATTAGAGAGTCAGGAAAGTATATAAGGAAACACTTGGCCACACGACAGCATCCTGCAGGATGGCCCAGGGGCTGTGATGCAAGGTAGCTGTGAAGGTAGAGCAGCAAGACCTTGTCTGGAAGCTGTCACTCCCAGCCCCTGCCCTCAGCTCTCCAACGCCTTGCTAGCCAGCGAAACGCTAGTGCAGGGTGAGTCTCCAGGCGTACCAGTACAGCTGGATTTACTACTCCTTGCTTTTCCCTCCCAGCAGCCAGCCCCTCTCCTCAGCCCGGAAGCGCAGAGCTCCCTGGACAGCCAGTGCTGCCCGTCTCCCATCTGTGGGTCAGAACAGCACATGGCTCACAGCCAGACATCACTGACCCGGGTTTGTCACTCAGCAGTAATGTCAACTGAGCATTGGTCCTAGTTTGCTTTGCAGCCTCATATTTCTTAACTTGGGCACTGAGTTTTTCCAAAAACCTCATGTTTTCTATTAGTCAGTGCATAAGCCTGACTGAAGTTAACAGCATGATGAAATGCCATTTGACTTCTCTTAGTTTTTTACAGCATGCAGCTGTACCAAATCACACTTCAACTAGACTCACAGACATTATTAGAGACATCTTATGCAAAAGCCACTCAAGCCTATACCCTTATTTTGAGCACCACTAAATCACTCTCTCTGCCCTCCCTTTTGGTCCGTAAACCTTTCCTGTTTGTGCTTGAGATAAGATCCTGTAACCATGTTATGGTCCACAGTGAACCTTTATGGAAGACTTGCATATCTAAGAGTAGAGCACAGATGCACATAACAGAAGCACCCTCAACTTACACTGGGGTTAATTAACACAAAAGAAGACGACAAAACCCTCTGGGACATCAATTTTTTATGCTAAAATTGTATTACATATCTAGACAAACTGACTTCAACCACAAGTCAGCTCTGCACTGCAAGATGAACACAAAACATGAGAGTCAGAGGAAAAAAAGCTGCCCAAAAAACACACCTGAGTTGTGCTAATGGCACTTGGTACCTGGGAGGGAGCACTCCCCATCAGCTGCCAGCTCTGGTCCACTGTCCCTGTGCCTGACCTCAGCCCCCATCTCTCCTGACAAAAGGGCACACTCCATTTCATCGCCATTCATGAAACCCATGGCTCCAGTTTTACCTTTGGTATTTGCCAGATGGCAAGGTGAGTAAGAACAAGGATGATCACTGCTTACAGGACGGGGAAGCAGACAGCATAGGCACGTGCTCACTGGGAGGGCTGTGGTGTGTCCCTGCTGCAGCCAGCCTTCAGCAGTCTGATGGCAAGGGCTGCGACTAAGTGTCTTCTAATTGTTTTAAGTGCAGGCAGAAGCTTAGGCAGCAAGTATGTGCTGCTTTGGGAAGTAACACAGAAGGGCAGGAAAGGTAACAGCCAAAAAAGTGATAAAGATAGTAAAACATCCTACTGCTTAAGCATGTTTGATGTGGGCTTGTTTTTTATTATGTATGCCATGAAAAAACATCTCACTTTTGCTGGTGTATTCCATCTACAGAGTTGTCACTCCCCCCATGGCACTGTTCAATCAAACCCCTAGTAAAAAAAACCAAACAAAACAAACAGAAGCAGAAGCAGGCAAAAGAAAGAAGAAAAAAAAAAAAGCATGCTTAACTTTCAGCCTCATAAACTTCCTGTCTACCCCTAAGGAAGTCTGATAAGGAAACAAAACTGGTTTCTCCTTTTCCACTAAAAGCATCTGAGTCTGTTCAGTCATTCCTTAAATGGAAGGAAAAATTGCATCTGCTGCCATGTCTTAACAGCTGCTGGAAGCCACTGGAGAGCTTATGAAGTAAGCTGATGGGCTTGGATAGGAATACCGTGCCATATTGCTTTGGGACTAACTGCCAGCTAATGACACAACATAATGATTTGGAAGATTCTGAGGGGAAAAAAAAAAGTAAATCTATCTACAGTAAGTAGAAATTAGGATAAAACCAGGGAGCTGCATTTCCTTTTAAA